>CM068828.1:116666505-117936505 GCA_028554795.2 Sinohyriopsis cumingii
TAAAATGGTACACAATTTCATCGAAATCTTTTCTTTTTCCCATTCCCCGCTCCCCTTTCGTGCGTGAGGGACAAAATAAGCAAAAATCGGGAGTGAGAGAGAAACACATCTTGCGCTGAACGAAAACATTAAAACTGAACTTGTACCAAGTAACCTACAGTTATCTGGTTCGTCGTAACGGTATTTTTACGCTTTCCTTGGGATCTGTCTACAGTGTTCATAATATCAATGATACGTAGCTGCGATAGCCAGTTGACACTAAGTCTATATACTAAATTTATCGGTTACGAGGCACACATACTGTAGCGTATTTAATGCTTTGTTGTTGTTGTTGTTTCTTAAAGCTATTATAATGTTCTAAAAATCGGTTATTAATTATTGAATATAAAAAATGTCCAAATGGTCGCTCCCTCCCCCCCCCCAAGAGAGAGAGAGAGAGAGAGAGAGAGAGAGAGAGACTATTAGAGTCTTTAGAAATGTTAATTAAAGCAGAATAATGACTTAGATGAACTGTCAATATATTAAAAAAATTTAATTACCTCTTGTTGGTTCGTCATTCCGCTTAGTTTCTATTCCACGCTAATTTCCATACGCCAGTACGTGAATGCCTGCCTGACAGTTCAGGTTCAGTGTATAAGAAGCTAACCGTGTTTGTGGTGCACTACTTTCTTCATAAAAACCACATTTCATGTTTAAAGCATGTTTGTGTCTTATATTTATTTAATAAATGTTAATACAAATAGAAACGCAAAAAGAAAACAATCAACTCATCATTTTACATATGTGATTATGAACAACAAGAAAAGTCGTAGGACTACATTTTGTAGCGGACACAGAGGGATGTGAGAAGTTCATTCACTAGGTCAATACAGTTTCCCGGAACATATCGTAACTCCATTCAAAGTGCGAATATGTGTATCTGAAGGTGATATTTATATAGGTTACTGCATTTGTATGGGAAAATATGAACGAGTTTTGGGATGGAATACTGCACGAACTTGCTTCCGACAAAACGAGTTCATATTTTCCCATACAAATGCAGTAACCTTTTTATTATATGCTCATTTTTTTATTCTACCTAATGTTTAATTATATAAACAAAATACACTACAAAAACAATGTAAATGAATGAATGCCGCATTCCAAACTAAATACACAAGCGCAGATTTGTCATTACACAATGACATCATTATTAATGCGCACATAACTCCGCCCAGATAAATTTGAACTTAGTCGCGCGCTCAACATAACTTTCGAAAGAAAATGGCGTGTCTAGTTAAAATTGAAATTTGCAGTCATATTTTGAATGAATGCGCATTGCACCAACTTTTCCATTTGATCTGGAATGAATATATTTTGGTATTTTGTTTCGATTCGACGAAAGTTTGTGATTTTGGACTGGATTCATCTGTGCAAATTATACATGAAATACATCGGATTGAAGTGGCGCGGGAGAAGCGTGTTTACGTCTGCAAATGTGTTTCTGTTTCTGTCATTGAATGTTTGAAATCATAACGTGGGAAAAATATGAAGTCTTTCAATTGCAATTATCAAAAAGACGCTTTGGAATTTAATGCTTATTTAATTTTGAGTGCACTAAGGAGGATGCAATTGCGCTTATCATCGAAATTACAGCACAGTTTCGAAATATGTAATCCAGACTGAAAACCTATGACATGGCTCATGTAATTCGGATTGGCAGAATTAAGAAAAAACATTTTGAGGAAATTCAGGATGTAAAACTGTAAGTATATTTTATTTTGCCATTCTTATCACCAGATAAAGAAGACAGTATATGCCTTGTCACTTGTGTGTTATTTGTAAGGACCTAATCTTCCGTCTTTTATATAATGTAGCTAGCCTAAATCCGTAACATTGTATCAACGCGGAATGGGCCAAAACAGTTTGTTGTTTGTTGTTTTTTGCAGTCCACGAAACATGTTTTAGTTCATTCAGAAACAAATTTAAACAACCACAACGTAAAGAGCCTCTTACGCGAGTGTATATGATTTGTTTACAAATCAAAAGTGCGTTTGCGTCATTGTTTGTTTACAATAGAAAGTAGTTCCTTTATTCACGTGAATGCTATATGTGTACTGTCGCGCGCGATCATTATCGGGAAATATTGAACGATTCTGACAATGTAAAGTTAACGGGGAAAAAAATGAGCATATAATAAAAATAAAATATATGTGTAGTATGTACGCTGTTTCAATGATGTACCACTCGTTGATATACCACTCGTATAAATTTTTCATTAAAAGGAAACTCTGCAAGCCTTGTTTCCTTATATATATATTGCAAAATACAGTCATGCATACTAACAACTGCAGGGGTGTAGAGTGAGTGTGTTTTATCTATTCAATATCTCTTTCGAATCTGAAAGCATTGCAAGTTAAGAGGATAAATTACAGAAACACAGATACCATGCAAATAATAGATAGCTAGATATTGTGTGCAACTTCTATCAATTTAATTGATTTATTTTAAGTGAGAATTTGTATTCATATGTGCAGATAAAAAGGAATATCTTTCTTCGCAGAATCTAGGTGACCGCCCTTCCATTTTCTCACGGTAGGGTTTATTATTCATGAAAAATGATAGTCGTGAGGATGTATACTTCTAGATCAGAATGGTTTTATTCATGTACATCTGATATTGATTGATTTTGGAACACTGACTCAAAATATCGATCTGTGTGGAAAGCATATTTGTCACTAAGAACAATTCCTAAACGATCCGGCAGACTTGGACGGGTTTGAGTTGTTCGTCTCTGTAACGCAAGCTGTACTCAGAAAAGCTAAATTTGAGTGGTGAGCGAGTACGATTCAAGTTTTATTTATGCCCACAGTCTCAAATGCACGCACAATTGTTCAAAATGGAATCAGCTGGAGCGCTCTTTGAGTGACCGTGAGTAATCGTAGGGTGAGCTGGAGAAGTAATCATAGGGTGAACATGGAGACTTCGTAGGATGAACTGAAGTAATTGTAGGATGAACTTGGTGGGATCGTAGGGTGAACAGAAATAATCATAGGATGAGGTGAAGTAATCGTAGGTTGAACTGAAATTATT
This sequence comes from Sinohyriopsis cumingii, assembly GCA_028554795.2. Lineage (NCBI taxonomy): Eukaryota > Metazoa > Mollusca > Bivalvia > Unionida > Unionidae > Sinohyriopsis > Sinohyriopsis cumingii. The sequence continues at coordinate 116,669,578 of CM068828.1, forward strand.
TTAGCATGACCTGAAGTAATCGTTGGGTGAGCATGGAGAGATCGTAGGGACAAGCGAAGTAACTGTAGGGTGAGCTTTGAGAGAGCATAGGGTGAACTGAGGCAACCGTAGGATGAGCTTGGAGAGATCATAGGATGAGCTAAGTAAGTGTAGGGTGAGCATGTAGAGATCGTAAGGAGATGTGAAGTAACCGTAGGGTGAGCTTGGAGAGAGCATAGGGTGAACTGAAGTAACTGTATGATGGGCTTGAAGAGATCTTAGGATGAGCTAAGTAAGCGTATGGTGAGCAGGAGAGGTCAGTAGTGATTAGGGATACTATAGCGTCAATGGGAATTAGCATTACAGACTCCCCCCCCCCCTGCGAACATATAGCGTCAAGGGAAATTTAACATGGAGAAAAATCGTGGGAACATATAGCGTCAAGGGAAATTAACATGGAGAAAAATCGTGGGACTGTTGAGCGTCAAGGGGAATTGAACATGGGAATAGGGGACTATATAGCGTCAAAGGAAATTAAACAGGGTGGGACTGTATAGCGTCAAGGGAAATTGAACATGGGATTTTTTTTTTTTTTTTAAAAATTTAAAAAAAAAGGGGTAGGCAATTGAAAGTCATTCTCTTTTCGAGAAATGTGGGTGGCCCTGAAAAGGGCCTTTGGCTTTCTTCTATTTCCTCCATTTCCTCATCCAGCCCCTAATCTTTCCCCAAATTCCTTTGTTCTTCTTCTTTTCATTTTCCGGTATCCAGTCCGGGTGACCCATGGCTCGGAACTTCTATTGGATTTTTATACAGTTATTGTTCAGTCTCTCATATTCTTCTTTTTTCTTTCTATTCTCTTGTTCTTTTCTATCTTTTGCCCACCTGTCCTTAATTTTCTGCACTTCTTCCTCTATTATCTTTTTCATCTTTTCTTCCGCTTTCTTTAGTTGTTCACTGCCCCTTTTCACAAACTTACACTGAGACCATTTCTCTAGCTCTTCTAAATAACATCTCACTCCTTTTACCTTGTCCATAGACTCTTTTATTGTCCCCACTCTTACATACTCTGGTTGAATCAATCCTCTCAATCTCTTAACTTCTTCCTCTATCATCTCCTCTATCATCTTCCTGGCTAATTTTAATTCATTGACATAGTCAAGACTTTTTTTTAACCTCCATTCTCTTTCTATCCTTTCAATAGTATATTCTCCATCCATCATCCAAAAGTAAACATTTCTTAAGTCATTAAACAACGCCGACACTTCCATCTTGTATCTTTTATTCCGTAGAATGGTGCGAACGACGAACGTTGTGGGTTCTTATACGAAAAGCGCGGACGTGAAGGAAAACATCCCCCTAAGACATAAAATTGATATTACCTAGATCATCACTTAAAACGCGCGGACGTGAAGGAAAACATCCCCCTACTTTCTCATTTCGTATAATAAAACCCAAACTATACTCTCCACATACGCTAAGAAACAATAAACTAACCCATAATCTACTATTCACACAAACTTACGTGAGCGGTTACAAACACAAACACACAAACTCATACACTCGCACTATAAAAAAGAGTCAGTGTTTATATTCACACTACTCTACCTACACACATTGGCAAATTGATGGTTATTTCTTTTCTAGAGTATTGGGTAGCCCTGAAAAGGGCTGGTTTTTTGGGAACTTCATGGACACCTGGTTAATGATGGCACCTTCCAGGCCTGGCGCCACATACACATCTTGTTCTCCAGTTGCTTTTTACTTTTTTGGGGGAGAGAGAAGAGGCAGGATAAATAGCTTCAGAATCCCAATTTTCTGTTTCTGGGATTCTGAAATTTCTTCTCTCCTTTTCCTCCTCTTCTTTGTTTCTTCTCTCCTCTTCCTCTTCTTTGTATCTTCTCTCCGCCTCTTCTTTGTATCTTCTCTCCTCCTCTTCTTTGTTTCTTCTCTCCTCCTCCTCTCTCATCCTTCCCTCTTCCACAATGGCTTCCGCGGCCAGTTCGTTCAACAGGCGCCTGGCATATTCCAGATGCACATGAAGTTCCAACAGTTTCGCTAGTCTGGTGTTCATTCTGGTGTCGATCAATCAACAAGGGTAGCTGGACTGACGAGTGACTTTTAATTTATACTAAAAGCGCGGACGTGAAGGAAAACATCCCCTAAAAACATAAAATTGATCTTACCTAGATCATGACCAAACAACGCGCGGACCTAAAAGAAACACTCACTCACTTTTTTATACTACCCATTCCTATTCTAAAAAAATTTTCATTAATCACTTCAATATACTATTCACATACGCAAAGCAATCCAATCAAACCCCCAAATCTACTCTCCCCACACCTCTAACAGCAAAGAAAAAGACATGATCTTAATCTACTATCCACACCAACGTACGTGAGCACTTACAAACACACAATCTTATACACAAACACATACCCTCACACTATAAAAAAAGAGTGTTTATATTCACACTACTCTACCTACACACATTGGCAAATCGATGGTTATTTCTTTTCTAGAGTATTGGGTAGCCCTGAAAAGGGCTGTTTTTTTTTTGTTTGCTATGGCAATCTTTTAGTTTCTGAGAATGCGACGTCCTCTGAGAATAGACTTTCTGACGATAGGTCTGCTTCTTCGGAAAGAGAAGAAGAACTATTTGGTGTCGATACGACAATCGACAAAGCCTCTGTCAGGTTCAGGTTCCTGCTGCTGCTGCTGCTGCTATTGTTGTTGCTGTTGCTGTTGTCTCTGAAGTCTGTACTTCTCTGTCCATTCTTCTTTCTCCCTGTTCACTTCTTCTCTGAAGATATCTTCTATCAGGTCTTCAGTGACTTTTAGCATTCTCACATTCTCTATCTCTTCAGCTTTTGGTATCAGACTTTGTCTGACCCTATGCAAATTCACGTAGGCTTCGTTTAGCTTAGCTAGTCTGGAGCACATCTTCGTAGGAGGATGAGTCGACAATGGATGGTTAGACTGGAAACTTCCCCGGTTCTTAAAGTCAAAGGGCGGACGTGAAGGAAAACATCCCTCCACGGTTTTCGAGCCGCAACGTTCAATGAGTGACATAAGAGGGATAGTAAGAAGTCAAAGAGCATGAATCAACATTCTTATAGCCAAACAAACGACTAAGGCATTTTTTTTTCAAAACACAACATTTTTTATTCAAAAATCACTTAACACTAACCATCAACTCTAACATTTTTAACAATAATCCAACCGTATAACATCAAACATTTTTTCTAATCACAAACATTTTTTTCAATTTACACTCTACTTTAAACAGGGCTGACAACGTTGTGAATGAAATTGTGATTTCCACTGTTGGAAGTCATTAGGCCATTGATGGACACTACGTTTCCTAGCTTGAGACAAAATATAAGCATAATGGTCACAAAACCATCGATCTACTTTCACATCGTTTCTAGAAGAAGAACGAGGATCAAAATGAGTCACTAAATGTTCTAAGGAATAGCCCAGGCTGCGATGATGCAGAAAATACACGCAATATTGTCCACACACCAAGGAATCTGTGCCTTGTAATTTCACATTATTGAATCGGGTGGTCTGAGCATTTCTTCTCATAAAGTCGATGATATCGTCTTCCAAAGGGGGCAATCCGTACGAATCGAAATATTCCACACATCCTTCTTGAGGAAAGTAGACGGCTACCCAGTGGGTTCCTGGGAGATGACTGTCGTCCGTGTTGATCACATAAACTAGATGGTCTTGAGGTTTGCGATGAGGGAGTTCATCTTTAGCACAGACGACGGGATTCCAAGAAGCCGTATACGAACTGTGGTTCAAAAGGTAATAAAGTTCCCAGGTATCCATGTTTTGTGAGTCTTTTTTTCTTCTTCTTCACAGGTAATAATATGTCATCAATTCGATCCTGACTTTTTGCTTGAAAATGTCTGACAAATAACCGTTTCTTCGTTTTGTCTCCTCACTTTGATTCAGGAGAGCTTCGATACGATGGATCTCTTGAGTGGTTAATGGTGGACAAGAATGTTCACGCAAGTCTTTATACCACTGATGCAACACGAGATGAGACTCCAAGCTTCGTCCAGATACTCGTCCAATTTTTCTTCTTGACTCAACATCAGGCATTTATCGTGTTGAATTTGACTGGGATGAGCGTTTTGACATCCATAGCAATTTTTCTTGATCAATTCCGTCATTTTTTCGACCAAGTGTTTGGCAAAACAGCAGACTAAATGGGCTTCTTGTTCTGGCCATCTTGACTTCATCATGATATCTTCTTCGTCTTTGTCTTGGGATTCTTCTTCCACAGTTTCCTCACATTTCATCTTCAAAGTTTTTTCCACTAGGTAAAGAGGGATAACAGTCTTCAATGGTTTCTAGTAATCTAGAATGACTTCTCTCAAACTGTTGATTTCTATGGTATTATCGAATTCTGCATACAGGAGAACGTTCACTGTGTGATCTGGAGGTGGATTTGCAAACTGAAGTTCCACACGAATCTGACCCGATTTTATAGGGTGGAAATGTCCCTCGTCGCTGCCTTGGTCTGGAGTGAAATCAAAACCCCACAAAGCATAGCCTCCTGCATAATCGTCGTACGAAATACCGTGACTGGTGTTGGTTCCTAACTGTCCGGTGGCGACAAGTACGATCTCAAATAATTCTTTGCGACACCAAAGTTGGGCTCAAAGGGTCGGGTACACAAGGTCTTGCCGTCGCGACTGACTTCGATCTTGGACACATTGTAATGTTGAAACTCAAAAGGATTTTGATCGTGGGTTCCGTTGAAGGCTGAATTCCTGACGATACCAACAATCAAACGCTTGGGTAACTGTCCTTGGAACAGATGATCTTCGATGATGGATCGCTGTCCAGCGGGAATGGTGAACGTTTTCACTTCTACGCGTCGTATCGGATACTTGGCGGTCGTTCTGCTCAACGTCTGACTGACGTCGTTTCCCACTTTAGGTAACACTTCCACACGACGCACGTAAAGTAGGGCTTCTTGAATGATAGTTTTGTAAGTGGCACTGCTACGATTCAGTCTCAGACGGATATCCACCCCGTTCAGCAAATACTTTTCTTGTAACCACATGTCCAAATGCAAACGATCCATCAGTTCTAAACTTCGCCCTTGCAGAATTTTCTTATGACGGTCGTTAAACCCCACATTGTGAGGATTGTCATCTTCTGTCAGGACTGTGTCGTTAAACGTGCCTACACCTGCCGTGTCAGGTTTCCATACTACGCAAGCATCCAGATGAGTATTCTTGGCTTCTTTTCCGTACGTCAAGAGATTTTCCAAGTAGGCACGATATGGGTAAGTATCCATGCTGCTACTGACCAGTTTGTTATTCAAGTACAAGTCCACCTCGCTGAACAAGGAATGCATGAAATTGTTGACAGGAGCTACTCTAGCATCGCCTCCTGGATTGGTGTTGTCCGTTTTGATCACTTTTACTTTCAAATACAGGTAACTGCTATTCAGATCGATGTAATCTTCGGGCTGTCCTTTGATTTCAAACTCGATGGGAGCGGAATCCGTCAAAGAGGAGACGGGATGAAATTCCACCCACTGGGATTCTTGCATGGTGATCATGGTGTGGGGCATGGCAAACAGATCCAGTTCCGACTTGGAACAAGCACATGACTCTCGGTGCATCATTTTTTGTCTTTTTCTCAATAATCGAAAACGTCTAAGTCTCGAACGGTTCTTCTTTTCCTTGTCTTTCTCACTTTAGAAGTGTGAAGTCTGGTGAAAGGGTGTTTTCTTCGTCGTCTCTTTCTGCCTTGTCCTTGCTGAATGCCTGACTCGGTAGTGTGCAGGGCATTTATAGGTGTTTCGCGTCGGCCCAAAAGGTCTTTGCCCGTTTGCAGCAAGACATTTTTGCCTGCCCTCATAAAGGCTTCTTTAGGGTTTTGTTTGTCGATGATGACATTTTGGAGAAATTCTTTGCCTTGCGTCAGTGCCGCATCTTTCAAGGCGTGCAATCCGCGTGTCACCATCGGTTTCAACACCGGAGCCACCGAACGAAAAGCCGGTTTTAACATATCTCCTCCTCGCTGTCGAGCAGCCCCTCGGTACACTGGATACATGACTTACGAGTCGTGAGAGAATCGTTTTCGAAAATGGAGTTTCACCGTGACTTTTCCTTTGGTGAATGGAATATTTTGTCCCAGATCTCCTTTTATAGCAATGTTGACCGTGTCCAAATACGACTTGCTGACAGGCAAATAGTGAGGATGTACAAATTCGCGGTGAACGTGGTAAGTGTTTCCACCTTCCTCGTCAGCATTCGTGGCAGAATCCACTTTGAAAGGAATGACACGCAGTAACGGCACGGAGGTGTGTCCCACCACGTTGTACTCCACCACATCGGAGTACACGAACATCAAATTCAGTCCTTGGTTCAGTTCTACCGGGGCACGAAATAACTTGCTAAAAGACTCGTTGTCGTAAACGATTGGTAATTCGTTTTTCTTGAGCATGGCCTTTCTCATGTCCATGTCTCCGCCCAACATGTCAAACAATTCAGGACAAAATAAACTGGACAGGATTTTACTCCCGTCAAATTTCATCAAGAAGCGACGAGCTGCTTTGTGGTATTCCATGGTGACACTTTTTTTGACACTTTCCAAAGCTTTCAAAAACACGACATTAGACCTGGAGGCTATGGTGCTGACCAAATGTTGACCACTAAAATAATAGCCTGGGGGAATGAACAAGTGATAGATAGTCGACTTTTGATTTTTTGTGCCAGGGGTTTTCTTGTCATATTTGCCATAGGCATCCAAGTGCTGTTGCAATGAATCGTCATGAACTTATACATCAAAAACATTTTGATTGGGAAGGACATTGAGGACTTGGGTCGGGTGAATGATTTCTACTAAAGCCACTTCCCAATGGGCTTCGTGATCTAAGGGGATGGTCTGAGGTAATTTGGCCGTGTAACAGCACAACGTGTTGTGGGGAAACACCTCCATGGAACTGACACTGGGTAAGGTTAAGTAAAATTGGTTTTCGTGACTCATAATTCCAGAGTTCTGTGGCTGTATGAGGGGTTAGTGGACGTCAGAGGTGTGTCTTCGCCCAAAATGGGGTTGTTGTTGTTGTTGGAGTGGTGACTGACACTGGCACTGGACACAAGGTTCCCGTGGTTCCCGTTGGAGGAGAATTTTACGGAGGGATTGGGAAGCAGGTAACCGATGCAACTGCTCAATAAAATGGTCCACAATTGTTTGTCTCCTTGTTGCAAACTCAAATTGGCAATGGCTGCCCCGATGACACAATACACCACGAAGATTTGGCAGAAAAAGACGATTTGCGTTTTAGGCACACGTTCTCCGCACCACACCCACAAGGGTTGTTTTTGCAAATCTTGTAGAGAAGAACTGGGTGAAGGAGTGGTCGACGTAGCTGCGTCTGTGTGAAAGAGCATGATGGTCACTTTTTTTTATAGTCGATGACTTGCGAAGCGTCGATCCAAGAATCAAAACTGGGTGGATATCCTTTCCAACGTACTTTCACTTCTTTGACACGTCGTTTGCCCACTTTACGGGTTCTGCGTTCGAGAATGCTTTCGATGTCGTACACGTCGTCTTCTTTTTTTGGTCACACGTTGTAACTCGGGCAAATAAAACGTTCCTTTGAGCACTTCTCCGTTCATGTCTTCCAATTTATAGACGGCAGGATGACGGCCATGCACTCGTCCAGTGACACGAAACAATTCGGTCGTCCAGTTAGGTAAGTAACCTTTGTCGAAAGTGCGTTTGGTTTTGCCAATGCGCACCCAATCTCCTACGGCCAACTCTCCACTTTTCTTGGGATCAGCCCTCGTCTGGGACGTACCAAACAGGCGCTCAAACACCAACACTTCATTCTCGGGAGTCACGTCTTGCGGGGCACGTCCAATGCTTCGATGGTAAGATTGGTTGTACGCTTGCACCAGGTGCGGTAAGATGTCGATGTACTTCAGAGTGTGGTGATGCGTAAAATATTTCCACATGCGTTCTTTCAAAGTGCGTTGAAAATGTTCCACGCTGCTGGCTTTGGTTTCGGGATTCTCGGTGGTAAAAAATGAATGTCACGTTTCTTTAATTCTTTCTGGAAAGCTTGGTTCAGAAATTCGGTGCCTTTGTCCGTTTGCCATCGAAGAGGGTGACGACCGCTTTGTTTCAACACCCGTTGCAGGGCTCGCACTAACTCGCTGCTCGATTTGGAAGTCAAGGGCACGACCCAGGCAAATTTGGAAAAGACGTCGATGACACAAAACAAATATTTGTAGCCACGATTGTAGCTGGCCAAATGAGAGACATCAGCTAAATCGGCTTGCCATTGATGATCGATGCCTTCCACTCGGGTGCGACTTCTGGAAAACTTGCGTCGAATGGGTTTGTGCAAAGTGTAGGTAGCTTGTTCTTGTAACCATCGTTGCACTTGAGGTAAACGGAGACTTTTCAGTCGCGTTTTGGCAGCACGATACAATTTTTGAACTCCTGCGTAACCTGCAGGATGGGAGGGATCGTAGTAAATGCTGGCTAACACTTTTTCCATTTTTTGTGTTTGTTTGTGTGTTAATAAGACACCCACTCTTGAAGAATGCTACTCTTTTTCTCTTGGGGTATTTTCTTGGATTGCAATGCCTTGCGTTTGCGACCGGCAATAGGCGTCGAGGAGGAGGAGGATGTGTGAACAGGGGATATCGGTTCTTGTTTCACTTCTGACTTCACTTCTGTCTTCACTTTCTTTTTCTCTTGTGATGAAGAAGGGGTGGCCATCATCTTTTTAATCCATCCAATTCTGGAGGTAGGTGATGTTGTGAACTTGCGTACTTTTTCTGGTGAAGTTTGAAACCCTTCTTCTTCTTCTCCTTTTTCTGTCTTGGTCAATGGTAGTGGTGGTACTGGTACTGGTGATGGTGCTGGACTTTTCATCAAGGTCTTAAAATCTTTCAGAGTGGGTAGAGCTGTTTCGTCTAAAGCTTTCTGGTGAAAGAGTTGCAGTCGTTGCAAGAGTTGACCGTACTTTGCGATTTTTCTGTTTCGGACAAATCTTGGCGATCCATTAAGGACTGCAATTCGTGTTGTAACTGGGACATCTCGCTCAAATTGGGATTGGGAGGTAAATGCGGAGTCTGTTGTTCTTGCCAACGATGGTATCCCATCCATCGTTTGTAAGGCACTAAAGCTAGTTTTCGTCCTTCCATGGGGTTGTCAGGGGTCGATTCTGAGATCTTGGGACTTCCGAGGGCCTTTTTATCTTGCTCCCACCAGTCCTCCCAACATGGTCCCCAAGACTCCTTTCAGTATGGGACCTAACAAGAGAGGTAAAATGCCTCCACGTTGGACCAACATCTTCTTCTTTTGACGAATGGGAATTTTCTTTTGAACCATTTGGCGAAGGACGTGACGATGTTTGCTTAAGCATTGTTTCTGGTGTTTGGACAAAGGGATCGTGCCTTTCAAGACGTTCAAACAACATTGGCACACGGTATCGATGACCTCTTTGTAGGATGATTGAATGAGTTTTTTTCGTAGAGGTGGAGAAGCTTTGGACAGGACAGATATATTTGACCAAACGAGGAGGTAGTCCTTTTCTTTTCTTTCCTTGGGTCTGTTTAGAAGAGGGATGTTTTCTGGAGAGTGACATCTTTGAGTCTTCAGGAGCACCAAAAAACACTGATACCCCCGACTTGGTCACAGGCCTTTTTTATACTGGAACGCGTCGCCACTGATTGTCTTTACGTCGTATCAGTTTGAGGACAGGCATGACAAGTCGTGGAGGGGTTCGCAACGGACTAAATCGAGCCAGTTCTTGCTTGGACAAATCCAGTAAACTTTGTAACATGCCCGATCTTTCTTGGACTTGGATTTTGGGAGAAGGTACTTTGTGAGCAGCAGCGACTGCCACTAAATTGGAAGGTCCTGCCACTGGGGAAGTTCTTTTGGGGGACATCAACGGAGAAGTTCTTGGTGTGATCAACGTCTCCAAGTACTCTTCAGTTCTTGGTGTCATCAACGGAGAAGTGGATGAACGTGAGGCTGCCGGAGACGCAGTCACCGCCGTGGCAGGTCGTGGTTTGCGAGTGTAAGGTTGCGTCCTGGCCGAAGCAGAAGTGCCTCTCTTGCAACTAGTTTTCTTCTGTGGACTTTTCTTTTTCTGGGGACGTTTTCTCTGTTTCTTTTTCTGGGGACTTCTTTTCTTTTTCCGGGGTGGCGTCTGGTAAGAAGAGGGTCCCGCCACTGGAGAAGTTCTCCTCGGGGACCTGGTCTTTTTCTTTTTCTTCTTGGAGCTTCGTTTGACTTTTTTCTTGGGGAGAAGTTTGGGGGCATTAGGATCCCATCTTAAGAGAGAGCGAATGATGACCCCTCCTAGAGTACCGCTCCCTCCAGGTTTCAAAATGATTTGTTTTTTGGTTTGAGTGTCGATGCGGGGATCGGCCAGTTGGGTCAAAGCAACTTTGTTTCCATCGAAAAAGCGTTTGGTTTGATGAGGAATCTGAATGATTCCTTGGAGTATTTGACGTGCCGTCACCGTGAACCATCGTAAGACTTCTTTGTGACTAGCTTCTAAGACACGTGCTTGTATTTGTGGATTTTTTTCTCGACTGATACCATACAAGGCACGAATCAATTTGACGGGAAGATGCGACTGAAGGGACGTCATGTTCACACTGTGTGAGACAGACGAAAAGGGTCTGAGGTTTTTATATATTTTTTTGTGGAGTGAAATGAAGTCGAGGACGGAGACGTGTACAGGACAGGCCCTCCGTCTTGGCACCAGTGGTGAAACAAGTGGGTACGAAATCGCAAATCATCGGGGGTCGTAGGTTTCAAATCGACGAGTAAATAGGCGTGTGGAGTTTGAGTGGCATCGTCGTACGCCTGAGTCAGCCAAGGCGTTCCTAACTGTTTGGCTAAGACTTGCACTTGCGATTTATCTCGAGGGCTTTTAAACAAGACCACGTAATGCGCATTGAGACTGATGGTGCGATGGGCTTTACTTTGTTGAAACAAATTTTGGGTGATGTAAACGACACTGGCATTACGGTGATGCCCTTTGCGCGTGAACCACAGTTTAATTTCTTCTTCGTCTTCTCCTAACATGTCGTCAAAAGTGACCAAATGGGTTTGACGGGAGTCAGAGACGATGCCGTCGTCTTCTTTAGGAATGCCTTCCACAAACACGATGGAATCGCCTTGACTTTCTCGCAAGAGGCTGTACGCCGATTGCCACTCTTTGTAACACCACACGATCCGCTGAGGTGGTCGATCGATCAAATGATGTTTATGTTCGATCAAACGTTTGACGAATTCGGTTTTGCCTGAACCGCTAGGTCCAGCAATGAGCATGTTAAAGGGATGGCGAAGATACAAAGCCTCCCAACTGGCACGATCTAAGTGTTCGTCGATGACTTTGACAGTAGAGGAAGAGGGAGCAGAGACAGCAGAGGTAGCCATAGTGTGAGAAATGTCACTTGTGACACGAAAACAAACAAGACAAGAGTTTATATACTTTTTTTCAGAACACGTTTATTGAATGTTTTAAACATGAATACGAAAGACAAAAATACATAAAAGCCAAAGGCTTAAGTACAAGGATAAAAGGAACATGATAACCATTAACGTGGAATAAACACAAGTGTCTGTACAACATGTTTTGGGTAATGTTCTAACCAGTTCTATAGTAGGGGGTAAGGTCACACAAGTGTCCTCCCGAAAGGGTCTTTCAGGCCTGTCCACGACAGTCCTGTCCTGGGTGACGGGTTCTTCTGGCACCGTCACTAACACAGGTTGAAAAGTAACTTTTTTCCTTGAACAACTCTCGTGCATACTGTGCCACTTCTTGGGTCCAAGCCTCAAAATCCCATTCTTTCCAGGCACGGACATCTGTCCAATGGGGGTGTAAGTCACACGCTACACACACATCGTCATACACGTCTTGGGTAGCTAAAAGTTGACGAATCTTTTTTTCCCGTTGAGGTCGAGAAGTATCCAGATGAAACCGTAAGGCTTTGAGCAAAAGGAGTTTTTCGTGACCATTTAAGACCATGGGGGTGTGGTAAGTACTGATCGTAAAGAGTCCACAATGAATCGGCTGGTAAAGGAAATCCCAGAAAACAAGTCACTAAGGCACACACCACTTGTCGACCCAAATTGAATAGACACAGTTCTTGTAATAATCGATGGTAATGATCCACGGTTTGAATATGGTCATTGAGTTCCTTCCACGGAATCTGTTGGATTACATGTGATAAAAGTCGTGGCATGGCAGCCAGTTTTTATAGTCTCTTTGTTTCGAAAAGAATACACGTACTTTCTAGCCAGAGATCTTCGTTTTCCAGTGGGGAATTTAAATGTTGCATACTGTAACCGAAACGTCAGAGATCGTTTAGAAGTTTCCTCTTCCACTAAGTAGATTCCACGTAAAATATGTCGGTAATCCTTTACCTTGTCTTCCTCCATGTATTGCTGTAGGTGAATCTCGAAGTAACCAAAATAATCAACACGTGGATCATCGGGGTCATGGAAGTATTGAACAAGGTCTGACAACTGAAACAATTTCTGATGAATCAGTTCTCTTATACCATTCAGGTACCAGTGGTTAAAGATCTGGTGACGTAACGGATGCAACTGTTCTTTACGTTTGACTTGTATTTTCACCAGCTCTCGGTAAATGCGTTCTCTCAACTCCACAGGTAAAGCACGAATGTTCTCTAGCAAAGTATCCATGAATAGGTCATACTAAATCCTCTTGTGTCTGACACAAGAAATGTACTGTTTGCACAGACATAGTTTTAATTCATTGTCGAATCGAAATCGTTTAGTCACTAATTTACACATTACAATTCGTTCAGAAGTTTCCTCTTTCACTAAGTTGACATTGTGTAAAAGATGTCGGTAATTCGTTAACTCTTCCTCTGGAATTCGATGCAGTACGTTTACATTGTAGAAGATAGAATCATCCATAGCAAAACAATTCTTTTTAAAACCAGGGGGTTGTTGATCAATGTCTGTCCAATGGAACACTTTCAACTGAATCAGTCCCATTCAGGTACCAGTGGTTCAAACACCGGTGACGTAACGGATGCAATTGTTCTTTACGTTTCACTTGTATTTTGACCAGCTCTCGGTAAATGCGTTCTCTCAACTCCACAGGTAAAGCAAGAATGTTCTCGTGTAAAGTATCCATGAACAGATTATGATAAGTTACTTCAATGTCTCGGTCCCACTAAGGGTAAGTAATGACAATTCGGTGACCATCGAGCATGTTCTACGTCGGCCGAATCTTGCGGTTCCCAGTGGTGAAGTGACACACGGCAACTGAAGCACTTGACTTTATCTCCTTCGCCCAAGTAGAAAAATCCGGCTCTGGCTAATTCTTCGGGGGTTGGTCCTCCCAGATACTTAGGACATTTTCCTTTGAACGATTGAAGACGATTTTCAAAGTCGCAGTATTCCGCAAACGCACAGGAAACGAATATTCGTCTTTCAGAGGTTCGTTTCGATGAGGGTTGGGTGACATGAACAGGAGTTTGCTCAGGGCTGGATGACATCCGTGGGGGGGGGGGTAGACGTGAAGGTGAACATTCCCCTTTAAAACCCAGTAAAATGTCCAAGAAGACGAGCGGCATCACTTTCGCATCCCTCAGGTTTGACATCACTTTCCATAATAGGGGTAGTGACATTAAAGTTCCCATGATGCTTTACGTCATCGCTAAGGTCACAACGTACAGCATCGTACCCATCGCAAGGCTCACAATCGCATTCCACTTCAGAAGCCCCACGCTTGAATTGTGCCTGTCTAAACAACTTGTTTTGTGTTTCTCTGAAAGTATTCATCTTGTTCCCTCGGTCTTGGTAGTCACAATGAACTATCGATCTTGACCATAGCCCCTTTTTATACTAGTCGCAATGCAGTCTCCAGCTTGTACATCTTTCCTTTTTTATGTTTTTTTATGTCTTGTTTTGGAAGGTACCGTCTCAAAGGTACCGTCAACATTGTACCGTAGTGTGATGGGTGGAAAGGCCATAGAAAGGTAAGGGCAGTGTGGAGACCATCGAGTATGTTCCAGAATAGCTGAATCTTTATAGATACATAGATCCATTCGTAACTTCAGTCCGCAAGCGAAACACTGTACCTCGTATCCCAATCCTGACTCAGGTCCCAAGTAGACACATCCTGTTCTAGCTAAAACATGCGAAGAAGGTAATCCTTCCCTATCCGTAGGCCATTTCTGAAACGTGTCCAATGGACGGGCACAATCACAATAGTCAAGTAAGAAGACTGGAAAATGGTAGGGTTTGAACTTGGAGTTCTCATCGGGTTTCTCACTCGATTCTTGCTGTGGCGAAGTCATCCTTCTAGTGGGTGACTATCCTCTTACAACCAATGTTTTATACCAACGTGTCCATACGGCAAAGTAAAGTGGTTGGGTAGACGCACTCGCTTCTGGTACACGATTTGATAGACTTTTTCCAAGGGTCGACTGACGATGTGGTGAGTGGGTAAACGTACAATCTTGTTCGGTTGATAGGTGGTCACTTTAAAGTTTGCATCCTCTCCCAATTGCAAGGCTTCTTTCAATACCCCAAAGTTGATCACTCGACTGGTACGATAATTCAGAGTCAGTCCTTTCACTTTGCACGTCGTGTGCACTTCTCCTTGTGGGTCCCGGTATTCGTAGCCGTAATTTTTGGGACCGCCACTGACGAAACTTAGAATCTTGTCGTCGGGATGTTCGTCTGTCCAGGCTCCTAAACGGTCTCCTTCGATGTCAGGGTGCTGTTGACTCGGGTGATGGATGTAAATGCAACTGTCCGTGTCAAAGTACAGGACGCGTTCCCCAAACAGTTCTAAAGCTTCGTACAATTTTAAGCGAGCATGGGCTGTCACGTAAGCCGCAATGATGACATTTCCAAAAGGGACGTCTTGTACAAAGTCCAGATCTTCTTCGTAATTGACCAACATCAAATCCTCGTGAACGACGTCCAAGTGTTTTATGAATTTGGTTTTGTCGTGAATCATCTGGAAGTAGCGGGAAGGTTCTGTCAAATATTCCGTCTTGGGTAAACACGGTCGTTGTGCCATTTTACCCCACAAGCAATTTAACATCACTTTGGCAAACGATCGCCTGCCTTCGTTTTTGTCGATGTGGTCTAAAGTGATGCCTTCTTGTTCATAGTATTTCTCTTTGAATTGTATTTGGTCTTCGGGAGTGTGACACCAGGAAGGATAGCCGCTGGCTTCTTGTTTCAGTTTCAAAAAGGCATCCACGTAGTCAGCGAAAATGCCTTTCTGACTGGGATCACCCTTGTGGTATTGCTGTGTCTTGGGAAGGTGACAAATTTCGTACACTTCTAACAGTTGGTATCCCATGTCCAGAGCTTTGAACAATTCTACGCTGACCCAGGTTCCCGTCAAGGCCCGTTCTTCCTGGGTGTGCTGACAAGGTTGGTCTTGGTTGCACGTTTCGGCACAAGTACGGCACAATGGAAACATCAGTTTGCCTTGACAATGGTGAGGTAAGACGGGATGGTATAGGTTCGTGGGAGGCAAAACTTTACACTTGATCAAGCCTTCGTATTATCGAATGTTTTTCAGGTCGATGTGTTCCGTGAACAATTGTGGGTGCCCTACAGGAAAGCGACAATATTTGCACACGTAGGGATACAGCGAACACACGTCCAAGTATTTGATTTCTTCTCCTTTCTCTTCGTCGGCTTGGTACAGCAAACAGGTGGCATTGGTCCTTCCTCCGTATAAACTATCCCTCGGGTTCAGTGGGTCCATGAACTGGTAACTTTCCTCGAGGCGTTTAAACTCGGGATCGGTTTTCATACGGTGATCGTACTCGTGTTCCCACATTTCCACCACTTGGTATCCTTCCTGTTCCAACTTTAGGCGTCGCTGACAAGTGTCCTGGTACAAGTCTTCCATGGTTCGTTGTAAAAACTGATTTTTAGTGCTACGATTAGGGTAACAGACGGGACATCCGTGAAATAAGCAACCGTTAAACTCGTACACGATCTTGGGGTTTTCTAAGTCCCAGCCATCTACAGAATACGTTCCGATGGTCTTTTCACCACCTCCGTTGCGAGCATGCTGAATCCACTTGTCTTCCTTGTCGCACAAGTAATGTAACCAACGTAGGGCTTTGACCGAGTATTGACGTTTGACATAGTTGGTCTTTTGAGGATTGATGACAGCCACGGTGTTTTCAAACATGAACCGTTGACGGTACACTAAGGAACACGCTTTGGCAATGGTGCAAGCTTCTTTCAAAGGATCGACCCCTCCGTGTTCCATGAACAGTTCTCGAAATTTTCCACAGCAACTCCGTAAAATGTCCACGTCGGAACGACAATACTTTAGCATTTCTTCTTGAAAGTCGAAATGGTCGGAGGCGTGAGCCTGGTACCAAGCGTAGAAAGCTTCTCGTAGTTCGGTACGCATGTTGTCGGGGTCGTAATAGTGAGCCTCAGGTAAATGGGGTAGAACGGCGTGTTGATTGGCTTCCGTATTGAAAAAGTGTGGAAAGTACCCTTTAGCCATTTCTGTCATTCCAAACGTTTTAGTCATACGGCTCAAAGGCATGGCCAAGTAACTCATCGAATCTTTAAACTGTACTTGTCCCACTTGCATGAAAATGATTTTGGCTCCGTTCAGAGTCACTTTAGGACGTTCGGTGCCATGGTCCGCATAGTATCTGAGAAGAAACTGTCCATCGTATCCGGAGAAATTGTGAGCCATCACTGTGGCATGACGATGACAATCTCCGTAACGTTCGATGTCCTCTTGGCTCCACGTCTTGTCGATGGGGTCTAAAACCCATTGGGCAAAATCGGCTAACGTGTTCGGTCCCCGAAAGATTTTTTCACGCCCTCCAGGAATCTTGCTGCAGTGAGGGCAATGACTGAAGATAGGTACCTGAATGCACTTCTCGCACGCTTGATGAGCCACGCAGAAATTAGGAATGTGAATGCCGGTCTCTTGCATGCATTCGAAATCAAAAAAGATGAAATTGCCTTTCTTCTTGTGACCGTCCTCTTTCTCTGGTGGAGGTTGGTATTTTTGCACGTAGCATTGGTGTTCCAAGTCCACGATGTGGTGACAAATGTGACATTTTTTCTTTCCTCGACATACGTGTGCCTTGGTAGTATTGGTACATATGCCTTGTCCACACGTACGGCACAATCTCAGGAGTTGACAAACACACTTCTGCTGTGAACCTTGCATCTTCAGATGTTGTTGGTAACAGGTAGGGCTGACAAACGTGCGCAGACAAGTTGAACAAGGCACTGGTCCTTCGCTCAGACAGGGTGGAGAGGCCAAACATCCTGAGCATTTCAATCCGCAATATTTGTGTTGCTCTCGATTATTATAACCATGGTCACATTTCTCACAGTAATAACCGTATACCAGGAATCCGGTGATACTGGTAATGGTATCGAAATGGTCATCGTGATAATAAACATGAATGTATTTTCCGTCCTTAAAGTCTTGGCCTCGAAACAACAGAGGTCCGCGCACTTCTTCAGGGTGCACTTTCAAGGTGTATCGTGGAGCTAGGGCATCTTGCAATTTTTGCATCTCAGGAATGCCACAAGGTGTGTCTTTGGACAGTCCAGCTTGTTGTAACAGGAGTTCTGCTTCATTTCGTTGTTTGGCTCGGTCGGATTGTTGTATAGTTTTCCAGGTTCTTTTCCATTCTACCTTGTCGTTCTTGTTGGCATAGGTTCGTCCCACCAGGATGGCACGGGCTAAACACATCTGGTCTTGAGAATTGTGAATTTGGACGAGGCTACGCTTAATGCTGCGAAGCTCGTTCACCAATAACATCTTTTTGCGCCCAGTCCCTTGAGGAGGAGAGACGTGGGTAATGTCCAGTGTGGCTTTACCATCGGTGATGTCAAACTGGTCATTAGATTGTTGCACGTGTTGAATCTTGTCCATGACTTTGGAAGCAGTCAATTCTGCAGGGGTGCTAAACTCAATCCAAACAGGGGATTTCAAACCGTCGTGTTGTATGGAAAGTCTCAAGCGATCGTCTTCTTTGGGTTGACATTGTCGCTTGAGTGCGGTGAGCAAAGAATCCCACACCCCAGTAATGAACCCTTCTGCTTTCTCTAACGGTACTTCAGCCTTGAAATCTTTAAACTTCACTGTGTATTTGTAAGCCGTGGTTCTAAATTTTCTAGAGGAGCTCTTTTCAGTCTCTCGAATGGAATAGTATTTTTCAGGGTTGACTAAGAGTTGCAAGCTTGGTTTAGAGGATTCGGATTCTGGTTCACTCATGTCCTCTTCAAAATCACTGGCATGAATTTGTGCCAAGACTTCAGCCCTGGTACGAGGCGATAGATCACGTTTCTGCCTCTTACTTTCTTCTTCTTTCTTCTCGAATGAATAGGATCGTTTCATCTTGAGTGAAAAACGTCAAATGACTCAAGTTTAAACACCATGGACTAATTTATAGTCATGGCAGACCAGCGTATATAAAAGGGGGTGTGTCTTGTCCTTTCACTATTCATTTCACTCTCTAACCGAGCACAACGATGGAAGAGACTAGCCAAATCGAACGTTTCATCAGAGCTTTGCGAGGGGTCATTAGAAAATTCTCTTCAGACCAGCCCACTGACTACTCTCCTTCCTTTCGAGATAAAAGTGAAGATACTTGCTATATCTGTCAGAAGAAAGGGCATTGGTCTTCAGAGTGTCTAGACCGTCAAAAAAGAAAACAAGGGGCTAAAAAAGACAAAAGTAAAGATACCTGTTATTATTGTCAAGAAAAAGGACATTGGTCTCCAGATTGCCCAAAAAAGAAACAAAAGGAGACAGAAGAAAAGAGGGATTCTTCAGAAGAAGAGAGGAATTCTTCAGAGGAAGAGAGGGATTCTTCAGAGGAAGAAGAAGAAGAAAGAAGACAATTCTATTTACAAGAGGCAAAGAAAAAGAAACAGGAGAAGAAAAGAAGGGAAGAAAGTGAGGAGGAAGAAGAGGAAAAGACGGTGAAGAAATTTAAAAAACAGAGACTAAACAAGGAGAAAGAAGAAGTCAATGAACTTTTTAAAGTGTTCTGTTGTGAATTGTGAATTGGATTGTAACAATGGATAAAAGAATAAATTAATTATATAAGGTAAGTGTCTTTGAGTTTTGATTTTAAAATAAGAACGTACAATCACGCACTCATACAAAGACACGTACTATAGGGGTAAAATGGTTTGTTTTTTTTTTGAGTTATTGGCAAATTGAAAGGCTATCTCTTTTCGAGAAATGTGGGTGGCCCTGAAAAGGGCCTTTTTTTTGGTGTAGGGGTAAGTTTAAGCAATCAACTTTAACTGTCTTAAGCCTTTGCCACGGCCAAGGCCTACTTCTGGACTGCGTAATGTTGATGATGATGATGATTGGGTTGAAATCACTAAGGGTGGTACGGTAGGCTTAGTCACAGGGTTGACCTGTTTAGCTCGGGAAGGTCGTATTCTCTTTGGTCGTAATAAAGAAGTCTGATACATTTGTTTCAGACTTCTCAACTCCGCTAAAATGTCCAACAGTACCGTGACCGTTTGATTTTCACCCTCTTGTTTCTTTGCTGCTACTTCTTCTTGTTGTTGTTTTTTTCTTACCTCTTCTTCTTGTTGCTGTTGCTGTAGGAGAAAAGCTTGTTCCGCTTCCTTTTGTCGTTGTATAAATTTCTCCAATTCTTCTTTCTGTCTCTGTCTAAAATTCTCCACTTGCGGTAATGAAGAAGGTAACGAAGGTTCCGGAACAAATTCTTGCGAGGTAAGAAAATCCACAAAATCCCAATTCACCTCTTCTGAAAGTAAGTCCGGGTTCCCTTGGGCGGTCTCCACTGCTGGTGCACCCCAATGAATCGTTTTTTGAGTTTCCGTCATGTTGAATCACTGTCACATAGATTGACTGCACACAGGCGCTAGCGAATCTATATAGACCACGTGACGTCACAGACTGCTCTCTTCGGATTGGATGCGGGCTGACTGAATTTTGTAACACGTATTGGGATTGGTGAATGAACTCAATCCGTTTCAATCCTTCTTGTACCTATAAATAAGCGCAGTTCACTGCATTGATTCACCTGTTCTCGTTGCCTCACGATGTGGGCCAGAGTTGAATCATCCACCCTTGTGTCTTCAGTGATGTTTAGGACGGACATGCTCATGTATGTCCGGTCCAAGTGGACTGTTGTTGATAGGACAGATACTAGTCTATGGGTGAGAAGAGTTTACATAGAAAGACAAGGATGTCTCAAAAGGGTACTTGTGTATGGACCTGCAGTTAGAAGGAGTTTAAGAAGAAGAAGAAGATGTGACAGATGCCATCTATGTTAATATTAATATTAACATAAACCCAAAGGCCCTTTTCAGGGCCACCCACATTTCTCGAAAAGAGAATGATTTTCAATTGCCTACCCCTTTTTTTAAAAAAATTTATAAAAAAAAATCCCATGTTCAATTTCCCTTGACGCTATACAGTCCCACCCTGTTAAAATTCCTTTGACGCTATACAGTCCCCTATTCCCATGTTCAATTCCCCTTGACGCTCAACAGTCCCACGATTTTTCTCCATGTTAATTTCCCTCGACGCTATATGTTCCCACGATTTCTCTCCATGTTAAATTTCCCTTGACGCTATATGTTCCCGGGGGGGGGGGGTCTGTAATGCTAATTCCCATTGACGCTATAGTATCCCTATTCACTACTGAGGTCGTAGGGAGAGAATAAGTTTAAATGATAATACTAATATTAGGTTTAAAGCGCTTTTCCATTAAGTGCCAATTTTAATAAAGCCTAGCAATCAAACAGAGAAACAAGACTTGAATCCTAGTTTCAATATTGGAATCAATTTTCATAATGCATAGCCGTTTAATTCTTTTTTGCATTCCTCAGGATGCGAAATGAAAGAATTGAGAATACTGATGGTTGGAAGAATATAAGTAAGATTAAGTTTCATAAATTTTGATGGCAGAGACTATGTTACATAAATTCTAATGGAAGAACAAAGCTCTGTAGATTTTGCTATTCATGGAATATTTTTCATCGTTAACGTCCTGCTCTAAATAACCTTTGTAATATTTTTGTTGAATTTTCTTTTCTGCATATGCCACTAGATAAATATTAGACGAGAAAATAATGTTCTGCTATTATTTAAAGTATCACAACATGTGTAATATCGAAGAGAGATACCTACTTGTGGAACTAATCATTTACTCATCAGAGCAACCTCAGCCTTTCTTGTCAAGCCAGAATAAAACCTAAAACATATTCATGAAACATGTTGAAATCAGAGTTTCTAACTAACAACTGCGGGGGTGCATGATGAGTGTGTTGCTTCCGCGCCATCTGGTCCCAAATGAAATAAGAAACCAAAACGTGGAAGAAATTTGATATGTCTGTTTCAAATAAAAAAGACTCTAACCTGATATAATAAATTCTTCGAGAAGTGTAAACAATAAATTCTGTATAGGACGTTTCTTGGCGAAAAGTCAAAACCACCAGAAAACGTTACTGCAAAACACAGGTAACATAACCTTCGGTTTCCAATTAGGTAATAATTTAATGTTTTATGTATGTTCATATAAATGGCAGAAGAATGAGGACAAACGCTTGAAATGACAAAATATGCAAATTGTTCTCTATTGTTTGGTTTTTTTTCAGGGGGAGGGGATAATGCTATCATGACAAATAATCACAATGGGAAATGTTAACAAAGAAAAACACATCTGGACAACATAGATAACATAATTACCTGCAAAAACTGTTCAAATACGTTTGGCACAGTCACATTATTTTGGTGACAGCTAAGATGTACAGTAGATAATTCATATGGCACCCTTCGTTTACTGTCGATTGTGGATAAGCATAATCATGTATCAATCTGTGCTCCTGTTGATGTTTTCCTTAGAATGATTACCGGTGAAAGGGTGAGAATGGAAGGGGCTAGCTATGCGAGGGGGATATATTTCGTTTTTGTTTTCTTTTGTGTAACTTGCTAATTGCAACATCTGTGTGTTCAGAATACTATGGATTACAAACGGAAACAAGTAGTGGAAGTGTATCTATTTGGAAAGCCCATCGGTAATGTGTTAAATCAAGAAGCCGAATGTATTGCGATCACATGGTCCTTGATATTTACGTAGAATACAAACTAGAATACATGAAACAGCAAGCTTTGAAAATTAATTTGTGCAATAAGTAGCAAAACAATAAATACAATTTCTTGTTGCTGCTGGTTGTTTGGATGTCCCTTGATGATGATGCATTGACAGACTTAGTTTTGAGTTCAAACAAATCTCGTGTATTTCTTTTCTTATAGTATCGGCTGTATATCTCTATAAGTAGTGAATGGGGCCACCCTAGCCTCAATGGGAATTATCATTACAGAGACCCCTGGGCCACTCTAGCCTCAATGGAAAATTAACATGGAGAAAAATCGTGGGCCACTCTAGCCTCAAGGGGAATTTAACATGGGAAATAGTCTTGGGCTACTCTAGCCTCAAGGGGAATTGAACATGGAGAAAAAACCCTGGGCCACTCTAGCCTCAAGAGGAACTGAACATGGGATTTTTTTTTTTTAATTTTTTTTAAATTTAAATTTAAATTTAAATTTAAAAAAGGGGTAGGCAATTGAATAAAGTCATTCTCTTTTCGAGAAATATGGCTGGCCCCTGAAAAGGGCCTTTGGTTTTTCTTCTTCTTCTGCTTCTAATTTCTTCTTTTTCTCAACCAACTTCTTATTTTCTCTCCTACACTCTTTGTCTTCTTTTCTTTCTTTTTTTTCTCCTCCTCTTCTTTCTTCTTCTCTTCCTCCTCTTCTTTCTTCCTCTTCTCATTTTCTTCTTCTTTTTCAATTTTTTCGTTCCATTTGCGTATTCTTATCCTTTCCTCTTCATCCTCCTTCTCCTCCTTTATCTCTTTCATTACACCACTTATCTTATCCTTTACCTTTCTTAAGTTATTAATTTCCATCTTTACATCTTTATTAACATCTGCTCCATCATTCCTAAATTGTCCAAAACGTCTTGCAATGTTTGCATTTTGTCAATTTGGTTAGAAGCCATCTTCTTTGTAGAATGGTTTGAACGACGAATACTGTGGGTTCTTATAGTGAAAGCGCGTACGTGATGGAAAACATCCCCCTAAAACATAAAATTGATATTACCTAGATCATGACCTAACATCGTGCGGACGTGAAAGAAAACATCCCCTACTTTTCTCATTTCATATAATATACTATCCACATAAGTGAAGCAACAATAAACAAACCCCAAATCTACTATTTACACACGCAAATCATTAAAACAAAATCCATAATCTACTATCCACACAATCGTACGTGAGCGGTTACAAAACCCAAACTATACTCTCCACATACGCTAAGAAACAATAAACAAAATCCATAATCTACTATCCACACAATCGTACGTGAGCGGTTACAAAACCCAAACTATACTCTCCACATACGCTAAGAAACAATAAACAAAATCCATAATCTACTATCCACACAATCGTACGTGAGCGGTTACAAAACCCAAACTATACTCTCCACATACACTAAGAAACAATAAACAAAATCCATAATCTACTATCCACACAATCGTACGTGAGCGGTTACAAAACCCAAACTAAACTCTCCACATACGCTAAGAAACAATAAACAAAATCCATAATCTACTATCCACACAATCGTACGTGAGCGGTTACAAAACCCAAACTATACTCTTCACATACGCTAAGAAACAATAAAGAACCCATAATCTACCATTCACACAAACTTACGTGAGCAGTTACAAACACAAACACACAAACACATACCCTCGCACTATGAAAAAAGAGTTAGTGTTTATAATCACACTACTCTACCTACACACACACACACACACACACACATTGGCAAATCGATAGTTATTTCTTTTCTAGAGTATTGGGTAGCCCTGAAAAGGGCTGTTTTTTTTGAACTCCAGATGGAACTATCTAATGATTGCACCTTCCTGGCCTGGCGCCACACACGCATCTTCTTCCCCAGTCTCCTTTCACCTTTCTTCTAGGGAGCGAAGAAGGAGGAGGATTCGCTTCAGCACCCCAATCCTCTGTCTCGGGAATATTGAACGACATCCTCTCTTCTCTTTTCTTTTCCTCCTCTTCCCTCTGTCTTCTCTCCTCCTCTTCCTTCTTTATTCTTTCTTCTTCTATTATAGCCTCCGCAGCCAGTTCATTTACCAGGCGCCTGACATATTCCAGATGTATCTGGACTTCAAGAAGTTTGCTTATTCTGCTACTATTCATTCTTGTGCTGATCAATCAGCAAGGGTAGCTAGACTTCCGAACGAGTTTCAATTTATAGGGAAAGCGCGTACGTGAAGGAAAACATCCTCCTAAAAACATAAAATTGATCTTACCTAGATCATGACCAAAAAAAAAACAACAACGCGCGGACCTAAAAGAAACATTCACTCACTTTTTTATTCTACCCATCACTATTTTAAAATTTCTATAAATCACTTCAATTGACTATCCACATACTCAAAGCAATCCAATCTAACCCCGAAATCTACACCTCAAACACCAAATAAAGACATCATTTTAATCTACTATCCACACCAACGTACTTGATCACTTACAAACACACAAACTCACAAACACATACCCTCACATTTTTTTAAAAAGAGTTAGTGTTTATTTTCACACTACTCTACCTACACACATTGGCAAATGGATAGTTATTTCTTTTCTAGAGTATTGGGTAGCCCTGAAAAGGGCTGTTTTTTTTTGTTTGCTATGGCAACCTTTTAGTTTCTAAGAATGTGATGTCCTCTGAGGATAGACTTTCTGGCGATAGGTCTGCTTCTTCGGAAAGAGAAGAAGAACTCTTTGGGGTCGATACGACAATCGACAAAGCCTCTGTCAGCTTCAGGTTCTTGTTGCTGCTGTTGTTGTTGCTGCTGTTGCTGCTGTCTCTGAAGTCTGTACTTCTCTGTCCATTCTTCTTTTTCCCTGTTCATTTCTTCTCTGAAAAGCTCTTCTATCAGGTCTTCAGTGATTTTTAACATTCTCACATTCTCTATTTCTTCTGGCTTCGGCATCAGACTGTGCCTGACCCTATGCAAATTCACGTAGGCTTCGTTGAGCTTAGCTAGTTTGGAACACATCTTCTTAGGAGGATGAGTCGACAATGGATGATTAGACTGGAAACAACCCGGTTCTTAAAGTCAAAGCGCGGACGTGAAGGAAAACATCCCCCACACGGTTTTCGAGTCGCAATGTACAGTGAGTGTCATGAGAGGGATAGTAAGAAGTCAAAGAGCATCAATCCAACATTCTTATAGCTAAACAAAAGACAAAGGCATTTTTTTCAAAACACAACATTTTTATTCAAAAATCACTTAACACTAACCAACAACAACTCTAACATTTTTAACAATAATCCAACACTATAACATCAAACAATTTTTTCAAATCACCAACATCTTTTTCTCAATTCACAATCTACTTTAAACAGGGCTGACAACGTTGTGAATGAAATTGTGATTTCCACTGTTGGAAATCATTAGGCCATTGATGGACACTACGTTTCCTAGCTTGAGACAAAAGATAAGCATAATGGTCACAAAACCATCGATCTACTTTCACATCATTTCTTAAAGAAGAACGAGGATCAAAATGAGTCACTAAATGTTCTAAGGAATAGCCCAGGCTTCGATGATGCAGAAAATACACGCAATATTGTCCGCACACCAAGGAATCTGTGCCTTGTAATTTCACATTATTGAATCGGGTGGTCTGAGCATTTCTTCTCATAAAGTCGATGATATCGTCTTCCAAAGGGGGCAATCCGTACGAATCGAAATATTCCACACATCCTTCTTGAGGAAAGTAGACGGCTACCCAGTGGGTTCCTGGGAGATGACTGTCGTCCATGTTGATCACGTAAGCTTGATGGTCTTGAGGTTTGCGATGAGGGAGTTCATCTTTAGCACAGACGACAGGATTCCAAGAAGCCGTATACGAACTGTGGTTCAAAAGGTAATAAAGTTCCCAGGTATCCATTGATTTGTGTGTGTTTTTTTTTTTTCTTCTTCTTCACAGGTAATAATAAGTCGTCAATTCGATCCTGACTTTTTGCTTGAAAATGTCTGACGAATAAACGGTTATTCGTTTTGTTTCCTCACTCTGATTCAGGAGAGCTTCGATACGATGGATCTCTTGAGTGGTTAATGGTGGACAAGAATGTTTACGCAAGTCTTTATACCACTGATGCAACACGTCTTTTTTCGAGATGAGACTCCAAGCTTCGTCCAGATACTCGTCCAATTTTTCTTCTTGACTCAACATCAGGCATTTATCGTGTTGAATTTGACTGGGATGATCGTTTTGACATCCATAGCAATTTTTCTTGATCAATTCCGTCATTTTGTCGACCAAGTGTTTGGCAAAACAGGAGACTAAATGGGCTTCTTGTTCTGGCCATCTTGACTTCATCATGATCACTTCTTCTTTTTCCACGGTCTCCTCACATTTCATGTCCAAAGTTTCTCCACTAGGTAAAGAGGAATAACAGTCTTCCATGGTTTCTAGTAATCTAGGATGACTTTTCTCAAACTGTTGATTTCTATCGTATTATCGAATTCTGCATACAGGATGACGTTCACCGTTTCATCAGGGTCTCGGTCTTTAAACTGAATTTCCACACGAATCTGGCCGGATTTTATAGGGTGGAAATGTCCCTTGTCGCTGCCTTGGTCTGGAGTGAAATCGAAAGCCCACAAAGCATAGCCTCCTCCATAATCTTCGTACGTAATGCCGTGACTGGTGTTGGTTCCTAACTGGCCGGTGGCTTCGTACAGGGACAAGTACGATCTCAAGTAATTCTTCTTGGTAAAGTCAGGTTCGAAAGGTCGGGTACACAAGGTTTTGCCATCGCGACTGACTTCGATTTTGGACACGCCAAAGTGTTGAAAGTAGAAAGGATTTTTTTCGGCAGCTCCGTTGAAGGCTGTATTCTCGACGATACCAACGATCAAACGTTTGGGTAACTGTCCTTGGAACAGATGATCTTCGATCATGGATCGCTGTCCCTTGGGAATGGTGAAGGTTTTCACTTCCACGCGTCGTATGGGATACTTGGCAGTCGTTCTGCTCAACGTCTGATTGATGTCGTTTCCCACTTTAGGTAACACTTCCACACGGCGTACGTAGTCTGGCTTCTAGGATTTTGGTTTTGTAACCGTCACTATCAGCCAATAAATGGAAAGCGGCACTGCTACGATTCAGTCTCAGGCGGACATCCACCCCGTTCAGCAAATACTTTTCTTGCAACCACATGTCCAAATGCAAACGATCCATCAGTTCTAAACTTGTGTCGACTCCCGTGATTCTCTTTCTTCGTTCTACAAATCCATCATTGTTGTCTTTCTTTTCATCAGTTTCCAATATTTCAAACTAGGTAGGTTCGTCAGCTTCCCATACCATACAGGCATTGAGATGAGTGTTCTTGGCATCTATTCCGTACGTCAAGAGATTTTCCAGGTAGGCACGATAAGGGTAAGTATCCATGCTGCTACTGACCAGTTTGTTATTCAAGTACAAGTCCACTCCACTGAACAAGGAATGCATGAAATTGTTGACGGGAGCTACTGCTTCATCGTCTATAGCACCTCCAGTCTTATCTAGAATTTTGACTTTCAGGTACAAGTAACTGCTGTTCAGATCGATGTAATCTTCGGGCTGTCCTTTGATTTCAAACTCGATGGGAGCGGAATCGGCCAATGAGGAGACGGGATGAAATTCCACCCACTGGGATTCTTGCATGGTCGTCATCGTGGGGGGCATGGCAAACAGATCCAGTTCCGTCTTGGAACAAGCGCAAGACTCTCGGTGCATCATTTTTTTTGTTTGTTCTTTCTCAATAATCGAAAACGTCTAAGTCTCGAACGGTTCTTCTTTTCTTGGCCTTTCTAGCTTGAAGTCTGGTGAAAGGGTGTTTTCTTCGTCGTCTCTTTCTGCCTTGTCCTTGCTGAATGCCTGACTCGGTAGCGTGCAGGGCATTTATAGGTGTTTCTCGGTGACCCAAAATGTCTTTGCCCGTTTGCAGCAAGACATTTTTGCCTGCCCTCATGAAGGCTTCTTTAGGGTTTTGTTTGTCGATGATGACATTTTGGAGAAATTCTTTGCCTTGCGTCAGTGCCGCATCTTTCAATGCGTGCAATCCGCGTGTCACCATCGGTTTCAACACCGGGGCCACCGAACGAAAGGCCGATTTTAACATATCTCCTAAACCGTGTCCTCGCTGTCGAGCAACCCCTCGGTACACTGGATACATGACTTACGAATCGTGAGAAAACCGTTTTCGAAAATGGAGTTTCACCGTGACTTTTCCTTTGGTGAATGGAATATTTTGTCCCAAATCTCCTTTTATAGTAATGTTGACCGTGTCCAAATACGACTTACTGACAGGCAAATAGTGAGGATGTACAAATTCGCGGTGGACGTGGTAAGTGTTTCCACCTTCCTCGTCAGTGTTCGTGGCAGAATCCACTTTGACACGCAGTAACGGTACGGAGGTGTGTCCCACCACGTTATACTCCACCACATCGGAGTACACAAACATCAAATTCAGTCCTTGGTTCAGTTCTACCGGGGCACGAAATAACTTGCTAAAAGACTCGTTGTCGTAAACGATGGGTAATTCGATTTTCTTCATCATGCTCATTCTCAGGTTCATGTCTCCGCCCAACATGTCATACAATTCAGGACAAAATAAAATGGACAGGATTTTACTCCGTTCAAATTTCATCAAGAAGCGACGAGCTGTTTTGTGGTACTCCATGGTGACACTTTTGTTAACATGCTCCAAAGCTTTCAGAAACACGACATTAAACCTGGAGGCTATGGTGCTGACCAAATGTTGACCACTAAAATAATAGCCTGGGGAAATGAACAAGTGATAGGTGGTGTACTTTTGTGTACGGGTTTTCTTGTCATATTTGACATTGCTATCCATTCACTGTTGCAATTGTTCGTCATGAACTTCCACATCAAAAAAATTTTGATTGGGAAGGACATTGAGGACTTGGATCGGGTGAATCATTTCTACTAAAGCCACTTCCCAATGGGCTTCGTGATCTAAGGGGATGGCCTGAGGTAATTTGGCCGTGTAACAGCACAACGTGTTGTGGGCAAACACCTCCATGGAACTGTCACTGGGTAAGGTTAAGTAAAATTGGTTTTGGTGACTCATAATTCCAGAGTTCTGTGGCTGTCCGAGGGGTTACTGGACGTCAGAGGCGTGTCTCCGCCCAAAATGGGGTTCTGATTGTGGTGATTGGAGTGGTGACTGGCACTGGCACTGGACACAAGGTTCCCGTTGGAAGAGAATTTCAGGGAGGGATTGGGAAGCAGGTAACCGATGCAACTGCTCAATAAAATGGTCCACAATTGTTTGTCTCCTTGTTGCAAACTCAAATTGGCGATGGCTGCCCCGATGACACAATACACCACGAAGATTTGGCAGAAAAAGACGATTTGCGTTTTAGGCACACGTTCTCCACACCACACCCACAAGGGTTCTTTTTGTAAATCTTGCACAGAAGAACTAGGTGAAGGAGGAGTGGTCGACGTAGCTGCGTCTGCTGTGTGAAAGGGCATGATGGTCACTTCTTTTTATAGTCGATGACTTGCGATGCGTCGATCCAAGAATCAAAACTGGGTGGATATCCTTTCCAATGTACTTTGACTTCTTTGACACGTCCTTTGCCCACTTTACGGGTTCTACGTTCGAGAATGCTTTCGATGTCGTACACGTCGTCTTCTATTTTGGTGACACGTTGTAACTCGGGCAAATAAAACGTTCCTTTGAGCACTTCTCCGTTCATGTCTTCCAATTTATAGACGGCAGGATGACGGCCATGCACTCGTCCAGTGACGCGAAACAATTCGGTCGTCCAGTTAGGTAAGTAACCTTTGTCGAAAGTGCGTTTGGTTTTGCCAATGCGCACCCAATCTCCTACGGCCAACTCTCCACTTTTCTTGGGGACAGCCCTCGTCTGGGACGTACCAAACAGGCGCTCAAACACCAACACTTCGTTCTCGGGAGTCACGTCTTGCGGGGCACGTCCAATGCTTCGATGGTAAGATTGGTTGTACGCTTGCACCAGGTGCGGTAAGATGTCGATGTACTTCAGAGTGTGGTGATGCGTAACATATTTCCACATGCGTTCTTTCCAAGTGCGTTGAAAACGTTCCACGATGCTGGCTTTGGTTTCGGGATTCTCGGTGGTAAAAAAATGAATGTCACGTTTCTTTAATTCTTTTTGGAAAGCTTGGTTCAGAAATTCGGTACCTTTGTCCGTTTGCCATCGAAGAGGGTGACGACCGCTTTGTTTCAACACCCGTTGCAGGGCTCGCACTAACTCGCTGTTCGATTTGGAAGTCAAGGGTACGACCCAAGCAAATTTGGAAAAGACGTCAATGACACAAAACAAATATTTGTAACCACGATTGTAGCTGGCCAAATGAGAGACATCGGCTAAATCGGCTTGCCATTGATGACCGATGCCTTCCACTCGGGTGCGACTACTGGCAAACTTGCGTCGAATGGGTTTGTGTAAAGTGTAGGTAGCTTGTTCTTGTAACCATCGTTGCACTTGAGGTAAACGAAGACTTTTCAGTCGCGTTTTGGCAGCACGATACAATTTTTGAACTCCTGCGTAACCTGCAGGATGGGAGGGATCGTAGTGAATGCTGGCTAAGACTTTTTCCATTTTTTTGTGTTGGTTGGTGTGTTAATAAGGCACCCACTCTTGGAGGATGCTACTCTTTTTCTCTTGGGGTATTTTCTTGGATTGCAATGCTTTGCGTGTGCGACCGGCAATAGGTGTTGAAGAGGAGGAGGATGTCTGAGCGGGGGATATCGGTTCTTGTTTCACTTCTGTCTTCACTTCTGTCTTCACTTTCTTTTTCTCTTGTGATGAAGAAGGGGTGGCCATCATCTTTTTAATCCATCCAATTCTGGAGGTAGGTGGTGTTGTTAACTTGCGTACTTTTTCTGGTGGAGTTTGAAACCCTTCTTCTTCTTCTTCTTTTCCTTTTTCTATCTTGGTCACTGGTACTGGTACTGGTACTGGTGCTGGACTTTTCATCAAGGTCTTAAAATCTTTCAGAGTGAGTAGAGCTGTTTCGTCTAAAGCTTTCTGGTGAAAGAGTTGCAGTCGTTGCAAGAGTTGACCGTACTTTTGCGATTTTTCTGTTTCGGACAAATCTTGGCGATCCATCAAGGACTGCAATTCGTGTTGTAACTGGGACATCTCGCTCAAATTGGGATTGGGAGGTAAATGCGGGGTGTTTTGTTCTTGCCACCGATGGTATTCCATCCATCGTTTGTAAGGCACTAAAGCTAGTTTTCGTCCTTCCATGGGGTTGTCAGGGGTCGATTCTGAGATCTTGGAACTTCCGAGGCCTTTTTATCTTGCTCCCACCAGTCCTCCCAACATGGTTCCCAAGACTCCTTTCAGTATGGGGCCTAACAAGAGAGGTAAAATACCTCCACGTTGCACTAACATCTTCTTTTTTTGACGAATGGGAATTTTCTTTTGAACCATTTGGCGAAGAACGTGACGATGTTTGCCTAAGCATTGTTTCTGGTGTTTGGACAAAGGGATCGTGCCTTTCAAAACGTTCAAACAACATTCGCACACGGTATCGATGACCTCTTTGGAGGCTGTTTGAATGAGTTTTTTTCGTAGGGGTGGAGAAGCTTTGGACAGGACAGATAACATGTCCCCATGTTTGACTAAACGTGGTGGCAGTCCTTTCCTTTTCTTTCCTTGGGGTTTTCTGGAGGGTGACATCTTTGAGTCTTCAGGAGCACCAAAAAACACTGATACCCGACTTGGTCACAGGCCTTATTTATACTGGAACGCGTCGCCACTGATTGTCTTTACGTCGTATTAGTTTGAGGACAGGCATGACACGTCGTGCAGGGGTACGTAACGGACTAAATCGAGCCAGTTCTTGCTTGGACAAATCCAGTAAACTTTGTAACATGCCCGATCTTTCTTGAACTTAGATTTTGGGAGAAGGTACTTTGTGAGCAGCAGCCACTACCACTAAATTGGAAGGTCCTGCCACTGGGGAAGTTCTTTTGGGGGTCATCAACGGAGAAGTTCTTGGTGTGATCAACGTCTCCAAGTACTCTTCAGTTCTGGGTGTCATTAACGGAGAAGTGGACAAACGTGAGGCTGCCGGAGACGCAGTCACCGCCGTGGCAGGTCGTGGTTTGCGAGTGTAAGGTTGCGTCCTGGCCGAAGTGCCTCTCTTGCGACTAGTTTTCTGTGGACTTTTCTTTTTCTGGGGACTTTTTCTCTGTTTCTTTTTCTGGGGGCTTCTTTTCTTTTTCCGGGGTGGTGTCTGGTAAGAGGAGGGTCCTGCCACTGGAGAAGTTCTCCTTGGGGACCTGGTCTTTTTCTTCTTGGGGCTTCGTTGGACTTTTGTCTTGGGTATAACTTTGGAGGCATTAGGATCCCATCTTAAGAGTGAGCGAATGATGACCCCTCCTAGAGTACCGCTCCCTCCAGGTTTCAAAATGATTTGTTTTTTGGTTTGAGTGTCGATGCGGGGATCGGCCAGTTGGACCAAAGCGACTTTGTTTCGATCGAAAAAGCGTTTGGTTTGATGAGGAATCTGAATGATTCCTTGGAGTATTTGACGTGCCGTCACCGTGAACCATCGTAAGACTTCTTTGAGACTAGCTTCTAAGACACGAGCTCGTGTTTGTGGATCTTTTTCTCGACTGATGCCATACAAGGCACGAATCAATTTGACGGGAAGATGCGACTGAAGGGACGTCATGTTCGCACTGAGAGTGAGACAGACGAAAAAGGGTCTGAGGTTTTTATAGATTTTTTTTTATGTGGAGTGAAATGAAGTCGAGGACGGAGACGTGTACAGGACAGGCCCTCCGTCTTGGCACCAGTGGTGAAACAAGTGGGTACGAAATCGCAAATCCTCGGGGGTCGTAGGTTTCAAATCGACGAGTAAATAGGCGTGTGGAGTTTGAGTGGCATCGTCGTACGCCTGAGTCAGCCAAGGCGTTCCTAACTGTTTGGCTAAGACTTGCACTTGCGATTTATCTCGAGGGCTTTTAAACAAGACCACGTAATGCGCATTGAGACTGATGGTGCGATGGGCTTTACTTTGTTGAAACAAATTTTGGGTGATGTAAACGACACTGGCATTACGGTGATGCCCTTTGCGCGTGAACCACAGTTTAATTTCTTCTTCGTCTTCTCCTAACATGTCGTCAAAAATGACCAAATGGGTTAGACGGGAGTCAGAGACGATGCCATCGTCTTCTTTAGGAATGCCTTCCACAAACACGATGGAACCGCCTTGACTTTCTCGCAAGAGGCTGTACGCCGATTGCCACTCTTTATAACACCACACGATTCGTTGAGGGGGTCGATCGATCAAATGATGTTTATGTTCGATCAAACGTTTGACGAATTCGGTTTTGCCTGAACCGCTAGGTCCAGCAATGAGCATGTTAAAGGGATGGCGAAGATACAAAGCCTCCCAACTGGCACGATCTAAGTGTTTGTCGATGACTTTGACAGTAGAGGAAGAGGGAGTAGAGACAGCAGAGGTAGCCATAGTGTGAGAAATGTCACTTGTGACACGAAAACAAACAAGACAAGAGTTTATATACTTTTTTTCAGAACACGTTTATTGAATATTTTTTTTTCAAACATGAATACGAAAGACAAAAATACATTAAAGCCAAAGGCTTAAGTACAAGAATAAAAGGCACATGATAACCATGAACGTGGAATAAAAACAAGTGTCTGTACAACAACCACATGTTTTGGGTAAAGTTCTAACCAGTTCTATAGTAGGGGGTAAGGTCACACAAGTGTCCTCCCGAAAGGGTCTTTCAGGCCTGTCCACGACAGTCCTGTCCTGGGTGACGGGTTCTTCTGGCACCGTCACTAACACGGGTTGAAAAGTAACTTTTTTCCTTGAATAACTCTCGTGCATACTGGGCTACCTCTTGTGTCCAAGCCTCAAAACACTGGTCTCGGTGATGTCCAACATTTGACTCCTAACCAATCTGGTTTCTTCTTCGTCAACGACATGGTAAGTTACTTCAATGAACAATGAACTATCGATCTTGCCTAGGGTTCCTTTTTATATACAGACCAATACCGACGTGACCGTACGGCAACGTAAAGTGATTGGGAAGTCGCACTCGCTTCTGGTATACAATTCGATAGGCTTTTTCCAAGGGTCGACTGTGGTGAGTGGGTAAACGTACAATCTTGTTCGGTTGATAGGTGGTCACTTTAAAGTTTGCATCCTCTCCGGATTGCAAGGCTTCTTTCAATACCCGAAAGTTGACCACTCGACTGGTACGATAATTCAGAGTCAGTCCTTTCACTTTGCACGTCGTGTGCACTTCTCCTTGTTTGTCCCGGTATTCGTAGCCGTAATTTTTGGGGACGCCACTGACGAAACTTAGAATCTTGTCGTCGGGATGCTCGTCTGTCCAGGCTCCTAAACGGTCTCCTTCGATGTCAGGGTGCTGTTGACTCGGGTGATGGATGTAAATGCAACTGTCCGTGTCAAAGTACAGGACGCGTTCTTCTAACAGTTCTAAAGCTTCGTACAATTTTAAGCGAGCATGAGCTGTCACGTAAGCCGCAATGATGACATTTCCAAAAGGGTCGTCTTGTACAAAGTCCAGATCTTCTTCGTAATTGACCAAGATCAAATCCTCTCGAACGACGTCCACGTGTTTCATGTATTTGGTTTTGTCGTGAATCATCTGGAAGTAGCGGGAAGGTTCTGTCAAATATTCCGTCTTCGGTAAACACGGTCGTTGTGCCATTTTACCCCACAAGCAATTTAACATCACTTTGGCAAACGATCGCCTGCCTTCGCTTTTTTCGATGTGGTCTAAAGAGATGCCTTCTTGTTCGGAGTATTTCTCTTTGAATTTTATTTGGTCTTCGGGAGTGTGACACCAGGAAGGATAGCCGCTGGCTTCTTGTTTCAGTTTCAAAAAGGCATCCACGTAGTCTGCGAAAATGCCTTTCTGAGTAGGGTCACCCTTGCGGTACTGTTGTGTCTTGGGAAAGTGACAAATTTCGTACACTTCTAACAGTTGGTATCCCATGTCCAGAGCTTTGAACAATTCTATGCTGACCCAGGTTCCCGTCAAGGTCCGTTCTTCCTGGGTGTGCTGACAAGGCTGATCTTGGTTGCACGTTTCGGCACAAGTACGGCACAATGGAAACATCAGTTTGCCTTGACAATGGTGAGGTAAGACGGGATGGTATAGGTTCGTGGGAGGCAAAACTTTACACTTGATCAAGCTTTCGTATTGTCGAATGTTGACCAGGTCGATGTGTTCCGTGAACAATTGCGGGTGCCCTACAGGAAAGCGACAATATTTGCACACGTAGGGATACAGCGAACACACGTCCTAGTATTTGATTTCTTCTCCTTTCTCTTCGTCGGCTTGGTACAGCAAACAGGTGGCATTGGTCCTTCCTCCGTACAAACTATCCCTCGGGTTCAGCGGGTCCATGAACTGGTAACCTTCCACGAGGCGTTTAAACTCGGGATCGGTTTTCATACGGTGATCGTACTCGTGTTCCCACATTTCCACCACTTGGTATCCTTCCTGTTCTAACTTTAGGCGCCGCTGACAAGTGTCCTGGTACAAGTCTTCCATGGTTCGTTGCAAAAACTGATTTTTAGTGCCACGGTCAGGGTAACAGAGGTCCGTGAAATAAGCAACCGTTAAACTCGTACACGATCTTGGGGTTTTCTAAGTCCCAGCCATCGACCGAATACGTTCCGATGGTCTCTTCGCCCCCTCCGTTGCGGGCATGCTGAATCCACTTGTCTTCCTTGTCGCACAAGTAATGTAACCAACGTAGGGCTTTGACCGAGTATTGACGTTTGACAAAGTGGGCCGTTTGAGGACTGATGACAGCCACGGTGTTTTCAGGCATGAATCGCTGTCGATACACTAAGGAACACGCTTTGGCAATGGTGCAAGCCTCTTTCAAAGGATCGAACCCTCCGTGTTCCATGAACAGTTCTCGAAATTTTCCACAGCAACGCCGTAAAATGTCCACGTCGGAACGACAATACTTTAGCATTTCTTCCTGAAAGTCGAAAGGGTCCGAGGCGTCAGCTTGGTACCAAGCGTAGAAAGCTTCTCGTTGTTCGGTACGCATGTTGTCAGGGTCGTAATAGTGAGCCTCAGGTAAATGGGGTAGAACGGCATGTTGATTGGCTTCCGTATTGAAAAAGTGAGGAAAGTACCCTTTAGCCATTTCTGTCATTCCAAACGTTTTAGGCATTCGACTCAAAGGCATGGCCAAGTAACTCATCGAATCTTTAAACTGCACTTGTCCCACTTGCATGAAAATGATTTTGGCTCCGTTCAAAGTCACTTTAGGACGCTCGGTGCCTTGTTCCGTATAGTATCTGAGAAGAAACTGTCCATCGTATCCGGAGAAATTGTGAGCCATCACTGTGGCATGACGATGACAATCTCCGTAACGTTCGATGTCCTCTTGGCTCCACGTCTTGTCGATGGGATCTAAGACCCATTGGGCAAAATCGGCTAACGTGTTGGGTCCTCGAAAGATTTTTTCACGCCCTCCAGGAATCTTGCTGCAGTGAGGGCAATGACTGAAGATAGGTTCTTGAATGCACTTCTCGCACGCTCGATGAGCCACGCAGAAATTAGGAATGTGAATGCCAGTCTCTTGCATGCATTCGAAATCGAAAAAGATGAAATTGCCTTTCTTCTTGTGACCGTCCTCTTTCTCTGGTGGAGGTTGGTATTTTTGCACGTAGCATTGGTGTTCCAAATCGACGATGTGGTGACAAATGTGACATTTTTTCTTTCCTCGACATACGTGTGCCTTGGTACTGTTGGTACGTATGCCTTGTCTACACGTAGGGCACAATCTCAGGAGTTGACAAGCACATTTCTTCTGTGAACCTTGTGTTTTCAAATGTTGTTGGTAACAGGTAGGGCTGACAAACGAACAAGGCACTGGTTCTTCGCTCAGACAGGGTGGAGAGGCCAAACATCCTGGGCATTTCCATCCACAATGCTTGTGTTGCTCTCAATTGTTATAACCATAATCACATTTCTCACAGTAATATCTGTATCCCAGGAATCCGGTGAAAGTGGTAATGGTATCGAAATGGTCATCGTGATAATAAACATGAATGTATTTTCCGTCCTTAAAGTCTTGGCCTCGAAACAACAGAGGTCCGCGCATTTCTTGAGGGTGCACTTCCAAGGTGTAGCGTGGAGCTAGGGCATCTTGTAATTTTTGCATCTCAGGAATGCCACAGGGTGTGTCTTTGGACAGGCCAGCTTGTTGCAACAGGAGTTCTGCTTCGTTTCGTTGTTTGGCTCGGTCCGATTGTCGAATAGTTTTCCAGGCTCTTTTCCATTCTACCGTGTTGTTCTTGTTGGCATAGATTCGTCCCACCACGATGGCTCGAGCTAAACACATCTGGTCTTGAGGGTTGTTAATTCGGACGAGACTTGTTTTGGTGTTGCGAAGGTCGTCCACCAATAACATCTTTTTGCGTCCAGTCCCTTGAGGAGGAGAGACGTGGGTCATTTTCAGTGTGGCTTTACCATCGGTGATGTCAAACTGGTCATTAGATTGTTGTACGTGTTGAATCTTGTCCATGACTTTGGAAGGGGTTAGTTCTGCGGGTCTGCTAAACTCGATCCAAACAGGGGATTTCAAACCGTCGTGATCTATGGATAGTGTCAAGCGATCGTCTTCTTTGGGTTGACATTGTCGCTTGAGTGCGGTGAGCAAAGAATCCCACATCTCGGTGATAAACTCTTCTGCTTTCTCCAAGGGTACGTCGGCCTTGAAATATTTAAACTTCACTGTGTAGGTGTAAGCCGTGGTTCTAAATTTTCTAGAGGAGCGCTTTTCCGTCTCTCGAATGGAATAGTACTTTTCAGGGTTGACTAAGGGTGGTGAACTTGGTTTAGAGGGTTCTGATTCTGGTTCACTCATGTCCTCTTCAAAATCACTGGCATGAATTTGTGCCAAGATTTCAGCCCTGGTACGAGGCGATAGATCACGTTTCTGCCTCTTACTTTCTTCTTCTTCTTCTTTCTTCTCGAATGAATAGGATCGTTTCATCTAGAGTGAAAAACGTCAAATGACTAAAGTTTAAACACCATAGACTAATTTATAGTCATGACAAACCAGCGTATATAAAAGGGTGTGTGTCTTGTCCTTTCACTATTCATTTCACTCTCAAACCGAGCACAACGATGGAAGAGACTACCCAGATGGAACGTTTCGTCAGAGCTTTGCGAGGGGTCATTAGAAAATTCTCTTCAGACCAGCCTACGGACTACTCTCCTTCCTTTCGAGATAAAAGTCAAGATACTTGCTATATCTGTCAGAAGAAAGGGCATTGGTCTTCAGAGTGTCCAGACCGTCAAAAAAGAAAAAAAAACAGGGGCTAAAAAAGACAAAAGTCAAGATACCTGTTATTATTGTAAAGAAAAAGGACATTGGTCTCCAGATTGCCCAAAAAAGAAACAAGAGGAGTCAGAAGAAAAGAAGGATTCTTCAGAAGAAGAGAGGGATTCTTCGGAAGAAGAGAGGGATTCTTCGAAAGAAGAGAGGGATTCTTCAGAGGAAGAAGAGGAAGAAAGAAGACAATTCTATTTAAAAGAGGCAAAGAAACAGGAGAAGAAAAGAAGAAGGGAAGAAAATGAGGAAAAAACGGTGAAGAAATTCAAAAAACAGAGAGACTAAACAAGGAGAAAGAAGAAGTCAATGAACTTTTAATTAAAGTGTTCTGTTGTGAATTGTGAATTGGATTGTAACTATGGAGAAAAGAATAAATTAATTATATAAGGTAAGTGTCTTTGAGTTCTGATTTTAAAATAAGAAGCTACACTCACGCACTCATACACAGACACGTACTATAAGGGTAAAATGGGTGGGGTTTATTTTTGAGCTATTGGCAAATTGAAATTGTATTTCTTTTCGAGAAATGTGGGTGGCCCTGAAAAGGGCCTTTTTTCTTTTTGGTGTAGGAGTGAGTTTAACCAATCAACTTTAACTGCCTTAAGCCTTTGCCACGGCCAAGGCCTACTTCTGATGATTGGGTTGAAATAACTAAGGGTGGTACGATAGGCTTAGTCACAGGGTTGGCGTGTTTAGCTCGGGAAGGTCGTATTCTCTTCGGTCGTGATAAAGAAGTCTGATACATTTGTTTCAGACTTCTTAACTCCGCTAAAATGTCCAACAGTACCGTAGCCGTTTGATTTTCACCCTCTTGTTTCTTTGCTGCTACTTCTTCTTGCTGTTGTTGCTGTTGTTTTTTTCTTACCTCTTCTTGTTGCTGTTGCTGTTGCTGTAGGAGAAAAGCTTGTTCCGCTTCCTTTTGTCGTTGTATAAATTTCTCCAATTCTTCTTGCTGTCTCTGTCTAAAATTCTCCACTTGCGGTAATGAAGAATGAGACGAAGGTTCCGGAACAAATTCTTGCGAGGTAAGAAAATCCACAAAATCCCAATGTACCTCTTCTGAAAGTAAGTCCGGGTTCCCTTGGGCGGTCTCCCCTGCTGGTGCACCCCAATGGATCGTTTTCTCAATTTCCGTCATGTTGAATCACTGTCGCATAGATTGACTGCACACAAGCGCTAGCGAATCTATATAAACCAACTGACGTCACAGACTGCTCTCTTCGGATTGGATGCGGGCTGACTGAATTTTGTAACGCGTGTTTGGATTGGTGAATGAACTCAATCCGTTTCAATCCTACCTCTACCTATAAATAAGCGCAGTTCAGTGCATTGATTCACTTGTTCTCGTCGCTTCAAGATGTGGACCGATGTGCAATCTTCTACGCTTGTGTCTTCCATGATGTTCCGGACGGACATACCCATGTATGTCCGATCCAAGTGGACCGTTGTCCACAGGACAAACACCAGTCTGTGGATACGTAGGATCTACGTAGAAAGACAAGGATGCCTCAAAAGAGTCCTGATTTACGGTCCTACAGTGAAACGCAGCCTAAGGACAAGAAGAAGACCAATGCGGTGCCCTTTATGTTAATGGATACATTAACATAAACCCAAAGGCCCTTTTCAGGGCCAGCCATATTTCTCGAAAAGGGAATGACTTTATTCAATTGCCTACCCCTTTTTTAAATTTAAATTTAAATTTAAATTTAAAAAAAAAAAAAAAAAAATCCCATGTTCAATTCCCCTTAAGGCTAGAGTGGCCCAGGGTTTTTTCTCCATGTTCAATTCCCCTTGAGGCTAGAGTAGCCCATGACTATTTCCCATGTTAAATTCCCCTTGAGGCTAGAGTGGCCCACGATTTTTCTCCATGTTAATTTTCCATTGAGGCTGGAGTGGCCCAGGGGTCTCTGTAATGATAATTCCCATTGAGGCTAGGGTGGCCCCATTCACTACTTCTATATCTTTGACAAATCCAATAATGAGAGAAATCTATTAGTAGTAGTAGCTTATGCAGTTAAAACCACAACTCCTGGGAAAACATTTATTTTTGTATTTTATTTTGTGCGCCGTTTGATGCAAACGATCTGGATTGTGCATCATGCAGTGCCTTGTTTATTCTCTCCCTGTCACATTACATAGAACATTACTTACACATAGTCAATCAGTAATACATTCATTATTTAAACATCGTTTAAAAATAAATCATATAATTCTAAACTTGCGTGTAATAACGCTAACAGTTAGACACTAAGTTGTTTAAAATTTAAATATTAGGGCTGTACATTTTCTGCCATAATTAGATACAGATTTCTATACTTGTATATTTTGCTTATAATTTGTTACAGATTGAGTTTCTTAAAGTTTAAACAGAAAATTGAATTATAGACATTCAAATTAGAAAACCTTTGTGCAAATATTCGAATCGAATATATATATATTTGAATATTCTATACTTTATCCATCAAGTTTCACGACAGTTTGCAATAGAAACAAACAAGGCAAAATGTAAACTATACAACGCAGAATTAATTAGTTTACAAGGAAACAACTTCAAACTGCTAAATCACCTGACGTTCAAACTCCGACACCCAAGGTAATCATAATGTCGAATGTTTGAATATTTATATTGGTCACAACATCTGAGTTTATATTGATTTTACTCTTGGAAATATAACATATAATACAGCAAGCTGATAAAGAACATGGCATAGAATATGGACCATTACAGGTCAACAAAGATTTACGTATAAATCAACCAGAGCAACCAGAACAACAACAAACAAACAAATGTGTGAATTGTTGTTGGACTTTCATTACACCAGGGACAGCTGTAGCCAAACCTGCAGACTATAACCACTCCCTGCCCCGAATCATGTTTATCTAACAATGTTAACTGCGACATAGTTCCGCATTAAGTCTTGTATTCACGTTTTGAAGTCATTACGCGACAATGGAATTGCCACTCAGCTCAAAATCTGACACTATCATTTCCTTTTTTCTTACAAATCAGTGATGCAGATGTCCGCTTCATATCTATAATGTACCTGGGTTAATTGACGTGTCTCTGGAACACAACCATTTAGGTGGCGCTCCACAGTTTCTAATTTTGTATAGGGTTAGAATTTTAAAGAGAATTTCCCCAGCTTTCCTCACTGGCTATATTGACTACTTAAAAAAGAGCTTCTATATCTTAGGTATTGTTCCAAGAACCTTTAATATTTTGGTATATGATTGATTTGTGTAATTTGGATTGTAGAGTATGCAGCTTGGCCTTACTCCAGATGCGCACCTTTCAAAAACCAGCTAGTTCCACTTTGTCATTTTCCTGAACTT
This sequence comes from Sinohyriopsis cumingii, assembly GCA_028554795.2. Classification (NCBI taxonomy): domain Eukaryota; kingdom Metazoa; phylum Mollusca; class Bivalvia; order Unionida; family Unionidae; genus Sinohyriopsis; species Sinohyriopsis cumingii. Next base: position 116,711,430 of record CM068828.1, read on the forward strand.
CAGAGATAAATTGTAACAGCAAGAAGATCCGATAACATTTTTACATTTTATATATTTGGTAATTCAGTCGTTGTACTTTTAGAAGCTGGTATTGTCTAGTCTGGCAAAATGTATTTTCCCTATTTCTACAACTGCTTAAGATAGTGTGCTTTATATTAATTCAGGTTGATTTTTTTAGCACAAGGGAATAATCATTTTAGTTAGCAGTGTGGTTAGGTTATGTACAATTTCCACAAGTACAATATCCAAAGAAATGTCAGCACCATTACATCAAAGCAGCATAGAGTTATGTCAGCATTCTCTCCACTATTAATGTTTCATATGCAAACAAATTCACCTTACATACGTGACTCTCTCAAAAGTACAAAACGGGTGAGCGCCCCTTAAGTTGTCGATAGTTTACTGCTAAAATAACGTTTACTAAGATGCTTTGGTGTGCAATAGTACAAGATCATAAGTATCAGAATTTATGTGAAAGTGTGCAGACATTTTTTAAAACTTTTCTTTCCTTTGCAGTTTGAAACTGACTAAGGGGCCGTCCATTTTGTACGTACCCAAAGAGGTGAGGGGGTTAACCCAAATGCATACGCTTCCGTAAGAGGGATCAACTGATTATGTACTTACGCATAGGAAACGGGAGGGGTAAAACCTCGATAATAATTTGTCTACATTGGCCTTCGAATGAGCCACAGCTACCGGGTGAAGTAGCACTGTGGGAGAGGTGTCACTTGTATGACACCGTACCCTTGATTGCTAGTTTTCAGCAAGTGATATGCAAAGCTGATGGTCACGCGAAACCAATAGTGGTCGTGGCGAGTGATGAATGAATCCAAGATTGCTCAACCCTCTAGTGGTTTCAGCCGCTAGATTTGTTGACTGCGATCTGGATGGGCATTTTTCCGGCACCCACGCACCACATTATTCAGCCTGCAACAGAGTTGAGTGTTAGATGACTCCACTGAGCCGAGAGCTAGCCCGACTAGTGCTACTTCATGATCACTACGGGTCACATCTCATAGCATCGGGAAAAAGAATCGACGCGAGAACTTTGAGAAAGCATGAAAAACACTGGCAGAGGTATGGTGCGCACTCGTATTAGATAAGTATGATGCCCATGCAGAATATATTGACCCAGTGAACCAGAAGTCAAATGGGTCGCGCGTCACGTCAGGCAGAGTGAATATTTTTTGCAGATCATTAAGTGTGATGATTCCTGCTGCTGTCGCCCATGGCGCACCTCATGGAACAATTACTTTCCTGAACGTTTCCTGTTCGGACCTGTCGTACTGACACGTTCTTCAACTGGTCTTCGCATTCCTGATCCAGAATCTGTAAAGGATCAGACGTACGCATACTATAACAGTTCACATTCTCAGCGGCTAGCTTTTGGATCATTAAAAGTTCCTTTGAAAGCGTCATTTCATATGCACTGTCCATCACTTGTACCACTTGAAATTATCAAGCGTACATGGTCCGTGTGTGGCGTGTATCACCCATCGCAGGTCAGTGTAAAACGATATCAGCGTATTCACACTTTGAGTTTACTGACAGTGAGAACAATCAAAAGCTGAATGATGACATCAGCGATACTGTGGATATGGAGACGGCGGCCCAGAAGACTGCAGCAAATGCTGCTCTGTTTCATCCGGACATTGGGCCTGTTTATGATATTCCTATAATACGTAACGTGGATATGGAGACGGCGGCCCAGAAGACTGCAGCAAATGCTGCTCTGTTTCATCCGGACATTGGGCCTGTTTATGATATTCCTATAATACGTAACCTGTTCGACTGGGTTTCAGCGGACACTAGCCAAACTTTAAAGTTATGCAGCTTATTTATTTGATGTAGCCAGACGTTCAACGTCCATGGACTATCTGTTTTATTATAAACGTTGATATTATTAATCCTTGATTATTTCTGCGTGGATTAAATATAGGCCGTTCTAAAGAATTCGGGGGGGGGGAGGGTGCTTCAAGCGTACGTACGCCGGTGGGGGGTGTGTAAAACAGTACGCGTGTGTACATGGGGCGGGGGTAGGTCAAGCTTTGCCAGATATATAGTAGATCAAAAGGCCAGTCCCATCAGTTATATCGGATATATATTACTTCAACAAATGCCCGATAATTACAATCTACGTATCCATATTTGATTAAATTGAATTGTTCGTGTCATTTTGATTGTGAACAACACACTTCCTGTGAAATGACTGAGATATTTCCGCATTAATTAAATAATTAATTGAATTTGTGTCCTTTAATATCTATTTTTTGCACTAAAGGAACGTTTATTTTTACACCAAATTTGACGATAAAAGGGAAAATAACATAACAGTTAATTTAATTTCTCATTTAAACCTCAGATATTTACTTAGACCACTGCAATTTCGTTAAATTATAATCGAATGCCTTTTTTATGTGTTTTCTGATCGGTTTTGTTGGGGTGGGTGTTAATAAATGACAAATAAAGGATAATGGATCTCATCTTTAATAACATCAACGAATATTTAAATCTTGTGCTAAAATATTCAACGAATATTCAAGCAGGAAATTTTGTATTTCTTTGAGCTTTATGGTGAATTACATCAATATTTTGATATCATTCTTATTTAAGCTGTCGGAGTGAGAGGTGGAGACACGTTGATGAGCTGGAGAATCAGCGATACCTCCATCGGCGACTTTAGGCTTGTTAAGAACCCTAATAATACAACAGTCTTGGCTTATCTGAGTGGATCCTATACAGCACTTGTACATCCCTCTTACACCAACAGATTAACGGATATAGGAAATTTGTCCTTTGGAATAGTCTCTTATCGATTGACAAATGTCACTGCTGCGGATGTGGGTCGATATACGTTCTGTATTTTAGGAAGTATTGATGTTGGAGGTCAAATTCTTGTGCTTGCAGGTATGTACTTAAATGTCCCAAGAACTTGTTTCGTTTTGGGGTTAAAGTCCGCGCTGAATATGATTTTACTTATGAATTATTGAGAACGTTTGCTAATGTGTGAGTTGTACGTTTTATAAGCTCTAAGGAATGAAAGTAAGTAAAGTCATAGCAAAGGGAAGTATTTTAAATCATTGAACACTTCACTTCAAAGAGACTGATGTTAGATATATTGATTTTTTTCATCTATATAAATGTTATTTAAAAACAAAACACTCAAACATAATTGCAGCTAATCCTCTGCGTTGAGAATATAGATCGTATGTCCCTTTTTTCCGCAGGATCGCCGTCAAATGTGACAATCAAGGAGACAACCACCCCTTTGGTAAACACACGATATACTATCCGATGTTCGGCTGGGTCTTCGGTTTTTCCTACGAATATAGCATTGCCAATGTATTACCAATGGAAAAGGGACGGTGAAAATATTACAATCGACACTAAATACACGGTATCGGCTGATGGCACTGAGTTGTCGATTGCCCCTCTTCAGCGAGAAGACCATGTTAATTTGACTTGTATGGCATGGCAGGATGCAAGAGCAGTTTCAGAGAATATAATTCTTGTAAAGCCCATATGTATGTATTTCTATCCCCAGAAAGCGAAGCATATTAAATTGGACATTTCCGCTAGACCATCTTTCCGTCCTTCCGTATTTCCGACCGTCCGGGGTTTCGTCAGTCCCTTCATGCCACTTTAATTTTCTCACAAAACCTAACTCGGTAATCTCATTTTTAGTCAGATTTGAGATCAGCTGAATATTCTTATGACTTTGACTGAGTTTGATTGTCAGTGTTTTGTAATTTTGTTGATGAAAATATGACCCCCAATTGTCACACTTAGACATTTTTGTTTCTGCAAATGTACTATATTAGCTATTATATGATTTCAATCAAATTGATAAGCTGCTTGATACTAATGAATCCTTGGCTGATTGTGCTATAAAGCATTGTAAATTATATTTAGAGGAGATGTACTTTATAGCTTGCGGATCCATTGGCTTCCATGTGTTCGCAATAAATCCTTTAATACTCATTTGATTCGAAGCAAAAGTTGTTAAGTTGTTTATGCAGCTTGTTTCTAAGTTAGATTTTCAGCATACCACGCTATATTTTAGCTTAGTAATGACCTCTTATACAACTGTTCCATTATTATAAATTCCTTATTTCTTGTTGGATTTTAGCCAAATTTGATGCGTCAGTATCTAATTGATACAGCAGTATAGCAGCTCTGTTAAATTCATTCAAGACTAATTTCATTCTTTATGACTAAAACGTGAAATTACACAATACCCAGCAAAACTTTATTCCTACATGCCACCAGGGCCGTGGCGAGCGACCACGGGCCATGAGGTAAGAAACACCCGGCCTCTTCTAGTTCTTGTTCAAACAAACCGTTTCTTTTATAAAACTGAAAAGAGTTCTTCGGCCCTGGCCCCTGGGGTATGTCCCCGGTTGCCCCCCCCCCCTTCTTGTCGGACGTACATGCCACTCCATCACAAAGTTGGCTAGCACTTATCACACTTTCAATGAAAAGCATTTAATTTCACTATTACCTTTCTACACACATCTCAGGTATGCAACATGTTCGCTCTACTACAGAGATATATTGTGCTATGAGATGGAGCGTACATGGCTGGAAAGTAAAATTTCCAAACATGATTCCGAATCGAAAGTTATAAACCGCTCTTCAGCACACCATGCCCACCATTATTCTTAAACCCACCTCATTTTCCACCCTATTTATGTGCTGCTCATGTAAATATCGACGATTTGACGAGGGCGGTAGAATTGGGATGACCTAATCAATTGCAATAAATACCATTTTTGATATTTTGTTAACTACTAGTATGATCCCTATTCGGACCTCAAAAGTCCGCCTCAGAAATCCATCACAGCTCGTTTATCACTGTCGACATGGTAATAAGAAGAAATAATTTCATACAGACGCAAACGGAGTCAAGTTAAATAAATTCACAAAAATAATGTATACGTCTGAAAAGTAATGCAAATTCAATTCATTTTGTTTTAGCATAAACGTGGTCGTTTTCCTTTGTACAGGTATAACTTGTGTAGGCTAAAGCAATGAAGCGTCGCATGGACTGATGGAAAATCGCGTAGTTTCGCACGTGAATATGTAAAGATATGATTTTCACATATACAAATATATGGAAAAATTTGGAAACTATTTCACCATTAAGTTTTTATATTTCACACTTAAGTAAAATAATAAAATCAAAACAATTATGTTTACTACACTTTTGTATTCGGCCACAATTATGTCTTGCCAGTACTGCTTTCATTTACCAGTGAAAGTTCATTCATCCCCATTGTCCGATATTCCATTTCTCTACAAAATTAAATACAAAACTCGTTAAAGAAAGCGGTGGATTTCGATTCCGGGAGATTTTTGGGTGTTTATATTTGGATAGGTAAATTCCTTCTTTGAAACATCCTCTTCTGTATTCGTTATAATTATTACACATGCAATGAGGCTATCCGAGTATTGCTATTACATCAATTACGAATCGTTGTGTAACGCGTGAGTAGTGAATGGGGTTAGTTTAGCCTCAATGGGAATTAGAATTACAGACCCCCCTGGGCAAGTTTAGCCTCAATGGAAATTTAACATTAACCACCCTGGGCAAGTTTAGCCTCAATGGAAATTTAACATGGGCAAAAAACCCTGGGCAGGTTTAGCCTCAATGGAATTCAACATTGGAAGAAAAAGACGTTTGGGCCTGTTGAGCCTCAAGGGGAAATGGAATGGGACCCTATTTTTTTAAAAGAAAAAAAAGGGTAGGCAATGGAAAGTCATTCTCTTTTCGAGACCTATGAGTGGCCCTGAAAAGGGCCTTTGGGTTTCTTCTGCTTCTAATTTCTTCTATTTCTCCACCAACTTCTTATTTTCTCTCCTAAACTCTTTCTCTTCTTTTCTTTCTTTTCTTCCTCTTTTTCTCTTCTTTCTTCTTCTCCTCCTCTTCTTTCTTCCTCTTCTCATTTTCTTCTTCTTTTTCAATTTTTTCATTCCATGCTCTTATCCTTATCCTTTCCTCTTCATCCTCCTTCTCCTTCTTTATTTCTTTCATCACAGCACTTATCATTTCCTTTACTTTTCTTAAGTTGTTAATCTCCATCTTCTTTCGATGGGGGCTATAAGAATAGTGATCTTCGTTTAGCCTCACTAGCATTTGTTCCATCATGCCCAAATTGTCCAGGACGTCTTGCAATGTTTGCATTTTATCGAGGTGGTTTGAAGCCATCTTCTCTGTAGAATGGTTTGAACGACGAATACTGTGGGTTCTTATACGAAAAGCGCGGACGTGATGGAAAACATCCCCCTCAAACTAAATTGATCTTACCTAGATCATGACCAAACAACGCGCGGACGTGAAGGAAAACATCCCCTACTTTTCTCATTTCATATAATATACTATTCACATAAGTGAATCAGCAATAAACAAACCCCAAATCTACTATTCACACACGCAAAGCATTAAAATGAAACCCAAATCTACTATCCACACAAACATACGTGAGCGCTTACAAACACACACACACACACACACACACACACACACACACACAAGAAAAAAAGAGTCAGTGTTTATATTCACACTACTCTACATACACACATTGGCAAATCGATTACTATATCTTTTCTAGAGATTTGGGGTAGCCCTTAAAAGGGCTGTTTTTTAACTCCAGATGCACCTATCTAATGCTGGCACCTTCCTGGTCTGGCACCACACACACATCTTTGACTCCAGTCTCCTTGCCAATTCACCCTTGTTGCTGTAAGCGCAGAGGCGGGTTGAGTGGCTTCATTATTCCAATCTTCTGTCTCTGGAATAGTGAAGACTTCCCTTTCTCTTCTTCTATTTCTTATTCTAGGATGAATTGGCATCCTTACCTCCTGTTGTAAATGTGGTGCAGCTACAGGTTGGGGAGACGTTCTTGCCTTAGGTGTCACCTTGCACACAGGGTTCATCATAGGGTGACACCTGATCTCTCTCTTTCTTTCCTCCTCTTCTTTCATTTTTCTCTCTTCCTCCTCCTGTTCTATCCTGGCTTCTTCCACAAGGGCCTCCGCAGCCAGCTCGTTCAGGAGGTATCTGGCATATTCCAGGCGCATCTGGAGTTCAAAAAGTTTTTCAAGTCTGCTGCTCATTTTTATTGTTGATCAATCAACAAGGGTAGCTAGACTTCCGAGTGATTTTTAATTTATAGTGAAAGCGCGGACGTGATGGAAAACATCCCCCTCAAACAAAATTGATCTTACCTAGATCATAACCAAACAACGCGCGGACCTAAAAGAAACACTCACTCACTTTTTTTATACTACCCATTACTATTCTAAAAAATTTTCATTAATCACTTCAATATACTATTCACATACGCAAAGCAATCAAACCCCAAATATACTCTCCCCACACCTCTAACAGCAAACAAAAAGACATGATCTTAATCTACTATCCACACCAACGTACGTGAGCACTTACAAACACACAATCTTATACACAAACACATACCCTCACACTATAAAAAAGAGTTAGTGTTTATATTCACACTACTCTACCTACACACATTGGCAAATGGATAGTTATTTCTTTTCTAGAGTATTGGGTAGCCCTGAAAAGGGCTGGGTTTTTTTGCTATGGCAATCTTTTAGTTTCTAAGAATGCGACGTCCTCTGAGGATAGACTTTCTGACGATAGGTCTGCTTCTTCGGAAAGAGAAGAAGAACTCTTTGGTGTCGATACGACAATCGACAAAGCCTCTGTCAGGTTCAGGTTGCTGCTGTTGCTGCTGCTGTTGTTGTTGCTGTTGCTGCTGTCTCTGAAGTCTGTACTTCTCTGTCCATTCTTCTTTCTCCCTGTTCACTTCTTCTCTGAAGAGCTCTTCTATCAGGTCTTCAGTGACTTTTAACATTCTCATATTCTCTATCTCTTCTGGCTTCGGTATCAGACTGTGTCTGACCCTATGCAAATTCACGTAGGTTTCGTTTAGCTTAGCTAGTTTGGAGCACATCTTCGTAGGAGGATGAGTCGACAATGGATGGTTAGACTGGAAACTCCCCCGGTTCTTGAAGTCAAAGCGCGGACGTGAAGGAAAACATCCCTCTACGGTTTTCGAGCCGCAACGTTTAATGAGTGTCATGAGAGGGATAGTAAGAAGTCAAAGAACATGAATCAACATTCTTATAGCCAAACAAAAGACAAAGGCATTTTCTTTTCAAAACACAATATTTTTTATTCAAAAATCACTTAACACTAACAAACAACTCTAACATTTTTTAACAATAATCCAACAATATAACATCAAACATTTTTTTTCAAATCACAAACATTTTTTTCAATTAACACTCTACTTTAAACAGGGCTGACAACGTTGTGAATGAAATTGTGATTTCCACTGTTGGAAGTCATTAGGCCATTGATGGACACTACGTTTCCTAGCTTGAGACAAAAGATGGTCACAAAACCATCGATCTACTTTCACATCGTTTCTAGAAGAAGAACGAGGATCAAAATGAGTCACTAAATGTTCTAAGGAATAGCCCAGGCTGCGATGATGCAGAAAATACACACAATATTGTCCACACACCAAAGAATATGTGCCTTGTAATTTCACATTATTGAATCAGGTAGTCTGAGTATTTCTTCTCATAAAGTCGATGATATCGTCTTCCAAAGGGGGCAATCCGTACGAATCAAAATATTCCACACATCCTTCTTGTGGAAAGTAGACGGCTACCCAGTGGGTTCCTGGGAGATGACTGTCGTCCGTGTTGATCACGTAAGCTAGATGGCCTTGAGGTTTGCGATGAGGGAGTTCATGTTTAGCACAGACGACAGGATTCCAAGAAGCCGTATACGAACTGTGGTTCAAAAGGTAATAAAGTTCCCAGGTATCCATTGATTTGTGTGGTTTTTTTCTTCACAGGTAATGATAAGTCATCAATTCGATCCTGACCTTTTGCTTGAAAATGTCTGACAAGTAAAAGGCGTTTGGCTCCGACTTCTTATTCTGGTCAAAGAGAGATTCGATGCGACGGCGCTCCAGAGACGTTAATGGAGGAGAAGAATGTTTATCCAAGCCTTTTTACCACTCGTTCAACACGAATTCTATCTCGATGACACCCCAAGCTTTGTCCAGTTATTCGTCCAGTTTTTCTTCTTGGCTCAACATCAGACATTTGTCGTGTTGAATTTCACTGGGATGATCGTTGTGACATCCATAGCACTCTTCCTTGATCAATTCTTTCATTACATCTGTCAGGAATGTAGCAAAACAGGAAACTAAATGGGCTTCTTGTTCTGGCCATCTTGACTTCATCATGATAACTTCTTCGTCTTTGTCTTGGGATTCTTCTTCCACAGTTTCCTCACATTCCATCTCCAAAGTTTCTCCACTAGGTAAAGAGGGATAACAGTCTTCCATGGCTTCTAATAGTCTAGAATGACTTCTCTCAAACTGTTGATTTCTATGGTATTGTCGAATTCGGCATACAGGAGGACGTTCACCGTCTCTGTTAGATTTGCAGTAAAATGAATTTCCACACGAATCTGGCCAGATTTTATAGGGTGGAAATGTCCCTCGTCGCTGCCTTGGTCTGGAGTGAAATCCAAAGCCCACAAAGCGTAGCCTCCTGCGTAATCCTCGTACGTAATGCCGTGACTGGTGTTGGTTCCTAACTGACCAGTGGCTTCGTACAGGGACAAGTACGACCTCAAGTAATTCTTCTTGTCAAAGTTAGGTTCGAAAGGTCGGGTACACAAGGTCTTGCCATCGCGACTGACTTCGATTTTGGACACGCCAAAGTGATGAAACTCAAAAGGGTTTACATGGTAGACTCCGTTGAAGGCTGAATTCCTGACGATACCAAGGATCAAACGTTTGGGTAACTGTCCTTGGAAGAGATGATCTTCGATCATGGATCGCTGTCCAGTGGGAATCGTGAAGGTTTTCACTTCCACTCTTCGTATCGGATACTTGGCGGTGGTTCTGCTCAACGTCTGACTGACGTCGTTTCCCACTTTAGGTAACACTTCCACACGACGCACGTAGAGTCTGGCTTCTTCGATGACGGTTTTGTAAGTGGAATTTTCTGCAGCCATCAAATGGAAAGCGGCACTGCTGCAATTCAGTCTCAAGCGGATATCCACCCCGTTCAGCAAATACTTTTCTTCTAACCACATGTCTAGATGCAAGCGATCCATCAGTTCTAAACTACGACTTAGATGAATTTTCGCTCGTCGTTCTACAAATCCCGTTATATTTTGAACATCCCCAGCAACTGTAATGCTGTTGAACTTAGTCGCTTTGTCAGGTTTCTATACCACGCAAGCATCCAGATGAGTGTTCTTGGCTTCTTTTCCGTACGTGAAGAGATTTTCCAGGTACGCTCGGTAAGGGTAAGTATCCATACTGCTGCTGATCAGTTTGTTATTCAAGTACAAGTCCACTTCGCTAAACAAGGAATGCATGAAATTATTGACGGGACCTACTACATCATCATTGTCTATGTTAGCGTTGGGTGGTTCGATCACTTTCACTTTCAAGTACAAGTAACTGCTATTCAGATCGATGTAATCTTCGGGCTGTCCTTTGTTTTCAAACTCGATGGGAGCGGAGTCTGTCAAAGTGGAGACAGGGTGAAATTCCACCCATTGGGATTCTTGCATCGTCATCATGGTGGGGGGCATGGCAAACAGATCCAGTTCCGACTTGGAACAAGCGCAAGACTCTCGGTGCATCATTTTTTTGTTGCTGTGTCTCAATAATCGAAAACGTCTAAGTCTCGAACGGTTCTTCTTTTCTTTGCCTTTCTCGCTTTAGACGTGTGAAGTCTGGTGAAAGGGTGTTTTCTTCGTCGTCTCTTTCTGCCTTGTCCTTGCTGAATGCCTGACTCGGTAGCGTGCAGGGCATTTATAGGTGTTTCTCGGCGGCCCAAAAGGTCTTTGCCCGTTTGCAGCAAGACATTTTTGCCTGCCCTCATGAAGGCTTCTTTAGGGTTTTGTTTGTCGATGATGACATTTTGGAGAAATTTTTTGCCTTGCGTCAGTGCCGCATCTTTCAAGGCGTGCAATCCGCGTGTCACCATCGGTTTCAACACCTGGGCCACCAAACGAAAGGCCGATTTTAACATATCTCCTAAACCGTGTCCTCGCTGTCGAGCAACCCCTCGGTACACTGGATACATGACTTACGAGTCGTGAGAGAACCGTTTTCGAAAATGGAGTTTCACCGTGACTTTTCCTTTGGTGAATGGAATATTTTGTCCCAGATCTCCTTTTATAGCAATGTTGACCGTGTCCAAATACGACTTGCTGACAGGCAAATAGTGAGGATGTACAAATTCGCGGTGGACCTAGTAAGTGTTTCCACCTTCCTCGTCAGCGGTCGTGGCAGAATCCACTTTGAAAGGAATGACACGCAGTAACGGCACAGAGGTGTGTCCCACCACGTTATACTCCATCACATCGGAGTACACAAACATCAAATTCAGTCCTTGGTTCAGTTCTACCGGGGCACGAAATAACTTGCTAAAAGACTCGTTGTCGTCAATGATTGGTAATTCCTTTTTGTTGATTATGGCCATTCTCATGTCCATGTCTCCGCCCAACATGTCAAACAATTCAGGACAAAATAAAATGGACAGGATTTTACTCCCGTCAAATTTCATCAAGAAGCGACGAGCTGCTTTGTGGTATTCCATGGTGACACGTTTTTTGACACTTTCCAAAGCTTTCAGAAACACGACATTAAACCTGGAGGCTATGGTGCTGACCAAATGTTGACCACTAAAATAATAGCCTGGGGGAATGAACAAGTGATAGGTGGTCCACTTTTGATTTTGTGTGCTACGGGTTTTCTTGTCATATTTGACATGGGTATCCAAGTGCTGTTGCAATTGTTCTTCATGAACTTCTACATCAAAAACATTTTGATTGGGAAGGACATTGAGGTCTTGGGTCGGGTGAATGATTTCTACTAAAGCCACTTCCCAATGGGCTTCGTGATCAAAGGGGATGGTCTGAGGTAATTTGGCCGTGTAACAGCACAACGTGTTGTTGGGAAACACCTCCATGGAACTGTCACTTGGTAAGGTTAAGTAAAATTGGTTTTGGTGACTCATAATTCCAGAGTTATGTGTCTGTCCGAGGGGTTACTGGACGTCAGAGGTGTGTCTCCGCCCAAAATGGGGTTCTGGTTGTTATTGGAGTGGTGACTGGCACTGGCACTGGACACAAGGTTTCCGTGGTTCCCGTTCGAAGTGAATTTCAGGGAGGGATTGGGAAGCAGGTAACCGATGCAACTGCTCAATAAAATGGTCCACAATTGTTTGTCTCCTTGTTGCAAACTCAAATTAGCAATGGCTGCCCCGATGACACAATACACCACAAAGATTTGGCAGAAAAAGACGATTTGCGTTTTAGGCACACGTTCTCCACACCACACCCACAAGGGTTGTTTTTGTATATCCTGCACAGAAGAACTAGGTGAAGGAGTGGTCGACGTAGCTGCGTCTGTGTGAAAGGGGATGATGGTCACTTCTTTTTATAGTCGATGACTTGCGAAGCGTCGATCCAAGAATCAAAACTGGGTGGATATCCTTTCCAACGTACTCTGACTTCTTTGACACGTCGTTTGCCCACTTTACTGGTTTCTGCGTTCGAGAATGCTTTCGATGTCGTACACGTCGTCTTCTTTTTTGGTGACACGTTGTAACTCGGGCAAATAAAACGTTCCTTTGAGCACTTCTCCGTTCATGTCTTCCACTTTATAGACGGCAGGATGACGACCATGCACACGTCCAGTGACACGAAACAATTCGGTCGTCCAGTTAGGTAAGTAACCTTTGTCGAAAGTGCGTTTGGTTTTGCCAATGCGCACCCAATCTCCTACGGCCAACACTCCACTTTTCTTGGGGACAGCCCTCGTCGGGGACGTACCAAACAGGCGCTCAAACACCATCACTTCGTTGTCGGGAGTCACTTCTTGCGGGGCACGTCCAATGCTTCGATGGTAAGATTGGTTGTACGCTTGCACCAGGTGCGGTAAGATGTCGATGTACTTCAGAGTGTGGTGATGCGTAAAATATTTCCACATGCGTTCTTTCAAAGTGCGTTGAAAACGTTCCACGATGCTGGCTTTGGTTTCGGGATTCTCGGTGGTAAAAAAATGAATGTCACGTTTCTTTAATTCTTTTTGGAAAGCTTGGTTCAGAAATTCGGTACCTTTATCCGTTTGCCATCGAAGAGGGTGACGACCGCTTTGTTTCAACACCCGTTGCAGGGCTCGCACTAACTCGCTGCTCGATTTGGAAGTCAAGGGCACGACCCAGGCAAATTTGGAAAAGACGTCAATGACACAAAACAAATATTTGTAGCCGTATTGTAGCTGGCCAAATGAGAGACATCGGCTAAATCGGCTTGCCATTGATGATCGATGCCTTCCACTCGGGTGCGACTTCTGGAAAACTTGCGTCGAATGGGTTTGTGTAAAGTGTAGGTAGCTTGTTCTTGTAACCATCGTTGCACTTGAGGTAAACGGAGACTTTTCAGTCGAATTTTGGCAGCACGATACAATTTTTGAACTTCTGCGTAACCTGCAGGATGGGAGGGATCGTAGTAAATGCTGGCTAAGACTTTTTTCCATTTTTTGTGTTTGTTTGTGTGTTAATAAGTCACCCACTCTTCGGTGATGCTACTTTGGGTGGGTCGAAAGGGTGGTTTAGAAACGGATTTACGTGTCCGATGGGCTACGGGAGTAGAAGTCGAAGGTAGTGGTGGTGGAGGTGGCAATGGAATGGTTTTGGTCTTCTTTTCTTTTTTCACTTCTGGTTTCCCTTCTTTCTTTTTCACTTCTGTCGAAGGAGGAGTGGACATCATCTTTTTAACCCAAGCTTTCATTTCTTCTCGTTGGGGTGTGGGGGACGGGGTCAACTCGAAATGGGAGCTGCTGACTGTGTTTGAAACACTTCTCGCATCTCTTCTTCCTCAGGTCTTCCTGGGGTAGCATCTCTGGTGACCCCTGGGGATGGTAGTAGTGGTGGTGGTGGTGGTGGTAGTGATGATGGTGCTGGACTTTTCATCAAGGTCTTAAAATCTTTCAGAGTGGGTAGAGCTGTTTCGTCTAAAGCTTTCTGGTGAAAGAGTTGCAGTCGTTGCAAGAGTTGACCGTACTTTTGCGATTTTTCTGTTTCGGACAAATCTTGGCGATCCATCAAGGACTGCAGTTCGTGTTGTAACTGGGACATCTCGCTCAAATTGGGATTGAGAGGTAAATGCGGGGTGCGTTGTTCTTGCCAACGATGGTATTCCATCCATCGTTTGTAAGGTACTAAAGCTAGTTTTCGTCCTTCCATGGGGTTGTCAGGGGTGTATTCTGAGATCTTGGGACTTCCGATGGCCTTTTTATCTTGCTCCCACCAATCCTCCCAACATGGTTCCCAAGACTCCTTTCATTAAGGGACCTAACAAGAGGGGTAAAATGCCTCCACGTTGGACCAACATCTTCTTCTTTTGACGAATGGGAATTTTCTTTTGAACCATTTGGCGAAGAACGTGACGATGTTTGCCTAAGCATTGTTTCTGGTGTTTGGACAAATGGATCGTGCCTTTCAAGACGTTCAAACAGCATTCGCACACGGTGTTGATGACCTCTTTGGAGGCCGATTGAATAAGCTTTTTTCGTAGGGGTGGAGAAGCTTTGGACAGGGCCGATAACATGTCCCCATGTTTGACTAAACGAGGAGGCAGTCCTTTTCTTTTCTTTCCTTGGGATTGTTTAGAAGAGGGATGTTTTCTGGAGGGTGACATCTTCAGGAGCACCAAAACACTGATACCCCGACTTGGTCGCAGGCCTTTTTTATACTGGAACGCGTCGCCACTGATTGTCTTTACGTCGTATCAACTTCAGGACAGGCATGACACGTCGTGCAGGGGTACGCAACGGACTAAATCGAGCCAGTTCTTGATTGGACAAATCCAGTAAACTTTGTAACATGCCCGATCTTTCTTGGACTTGGATTTTGGGAGAAGGTACTTTGTGAGCAGCAGCCACTGCCGCTAAATTGGAGGGTCCTGCCACTGGGGAAGTTCTTGGGGTCATCAACGGAGACGTTCTTGGTGTGATCAACGTCTCCAAGTACTCTTCAGTTCTTGGTGTCATCAACGGAGAAGTGGATGAACGTGAGGCTGCCGGAGACGCAGTCACCGCCGTGGCAGGTCGTGGTTTGCGAGTGTAAGGTTGCGTCCTGGCCGAAGTGCCTCTCTTGCGACTAGTTTTCTTCTGTGGGCTTTTCTTTTTCTGGGGACTTTTTCTCTGTTTCTTTTTCTGGGGGCTTCTTTTCTTTTTCCGGGGTGGTGTCTGGTAAGAGGAGGGTCCCGCCACTGAAGAAGTTCTCCTTGGGGACCTGGTCTTTTTCTTCTTCTTTCGGCTTCGTTGGACTTTTTTCTTGGGGAGAAGTTTGGGAGCATTAGGATCCCATGTTAAGAGAGAGCGAATGATGACCCCTCCTAGGGTACCGCTCCCTCGAGGTTTCAAAATGATTTGTTTTTTGGTTTGAGTGTCGATGCGGGGATCGGCCAGTTGGGTCAAAGCGACTTTGTTTCGATCAAAAAAGCGTTTGGTTTGATGAGGAATCTGAATGATTCCTTGGAGTAATTGACGTGCCGTCACCGTGAACCATCGTAAGACTTCTTTGAGACTAGCTTCTAAGACACGAGCTCGTGTTTGTGGATTTTTTTCTCGACTGATGCCATACAAGGCACGAATCAATTTGACGGGAAAATGTGATTGAAGGGACGTCATGTTCACACTGTGTGAGACAGGCGAAAAGGGTCTGAGGTTTTTATAGATTTTTTTATGTGGAGTGAAATTAAGTCGAGGACGGAGACGTGTACAGGACAGGCCCTCCGTCTTGGCACCAGTGGTGAAACAAGTGGGTACGAAATCGCAAATCATCGGGGGTCGTAGGTTTCAAATCGACGAGTAAATAGGCGTGTGGAGTTTGAGTGGCATCGTCGTACGCCTGAGTCAGCCAAGGCGTTCCTAACTGTTTGGCTAAGACTTGCACTTGCGATTTATCTCGAGGGCTTTTAAACAAGACCACGTAATGCGCATTGAGACTGATGGTGCGATGGGCTTTACTTTGTTGAAACAAATTTTGGGTGATGTAAACGACACTGGCATTACGGTGATGCCCTTTGCGCGCGAACCACAGTTTAATTTCTTCTTCGTCTTCTCCTAACATGTCGTCAAAAATGACCAAATGGGTTTGACGGGAGTCAGAGACGATGCCGTCGTCTTCTTTAGGAATTCCTTCCACAAACACGATGGAATCGCCTTGACTTTCTCGCTAGAGGCTGTACGCCAATTGCCACTCTTTGTAACACCACACGATCCGCTGAGGTGGCCGATCGATCAAATGATGTTTATGTTCGATCAAACGTTTGACGAATTCGGTTTTGCCTGAACCGCTAGGTCCAGCAATGAGCATGTTAAAGGGATGGCGAAGATACAAAGCCTCCCAACTGGCACGATCTAAGTGTTCGTCGATGACTTTGACAGTAGAGGAAGAGGGAGCAGAGACAGCAGAGGTAGCCATACTGTGAGGAATGTCACTTGTGACACGAAAACAAACAAGACGAGAGTTTATATACTTTTTTCAGAACACGTTTATTGAATGTTTTAAACATGAATACGAAAGACAAAAATACATTAAAGCCAAAGGCTTAAGTACAAGGATAAAAGGCACATGATAACCATTAACGTGGAATAAAAACAAGTGTCTGTACAACATGTTTTAGGTACAGTTCTGACCAGTTCTATAGGGGGTAAGGACACACAAGTGTCCTCCCGAAAGGGTCTTTCAGGACTGTCCACGACAGTCCTGTCCTGGGTGACGGGTTCTTCTGGTACCGTCACTAACACAGGTTGAAAAGTAACTTTTTTCCTTGAACAACTCTCGTGCATACTGGGCCACTTCTTGGGTCCAAGCCTCAAAATCCCATTCTTTCCAGGCACGGACATCTGTCCAATAGGGGTGTAAGTCACAAACTACACACACATCTTCATACACGTCTTGGGTAGTTAAAAGTTGACGAATCTTTTTTTCCCGTAGAGGTCGAGAAGTATCCAGATGAAAACGTAAGGCTTTGAGCAAAAGGAGTCTCTCGTGACCATTTAAGGCCATTGAGGTGGTAAGTACTGTTCGTAAAGAGTCCACAAGGAATCGGCTGGTAAACGAAATCCCAGAAAACAAGTCACTAAGACACACACCACTTGTCGACCCAAATTGAATGGATACAGTTCTTGTAATAATTGATGGTAATGATCCACGGTTTGAATATGGTCATTGAGTTCCTTCCACGGAATCTGTTCTATTACATACGACATAAGTCGTGGCATGGCAGCCTGTTTTTATAGTCTCTTTGTTTCGGAAACAATACACGTACTTTCTAGCCAGAGATCTTCCTTCTCCAGTGGGGAATCTAAATGTTGCATACTGTAACCGAAACGTCAGAGTTTGTTTAGAAGTTTCCTCTTCCGCTAAGTAGATTCCACGTAAAATATGTCGGTAATCCTTTACCTTGTCTTCCTCAATGCGTTGCACTAGGTGAATCTCGAAGTAACCAAAATGATCAACACGTGGATCATCGGGGCCCTGGAAGTATTGAACAAGGTCTGACCACTGAAACAATTTCTGACGAATCAGTTCTCTTATACCATTCAGGTACCAGTGGTTAAAGATCTGGTGACGTAACGGATGCAATTGTTCCTTACGTTTCACTTGTATTTTGACCAGCTCTCGGTAAATGCGTTCTCTCAACTCCACAGGCAAAGCACGAATGTTCTCTAGCAAAGTATCCATGAATAGGTCAGTCCGTACAATTCACAATCTTCTTCTAGAGCAAAAGTAATCCACATAGTGAGTAATTTCTGGCCACTGCCATTCAGGGTAACGTCCAAGAATGTCACTGAACTCTTTTGATGTAAACGGTCTAGAGTAATACAATAGGACGAATGCACACTTGACCCAAAGAAATCTAATACACTGATTGACTTTTTTCACTTTCCTCTTGTGAATTTCTCGGCACAAAAGTTCTACAGTGACCCATTGAGATTTCACTCTGGCAAACCCCTGCCAAACTTCCTTGTAAATCTTCTCTTGTAGTTCTTTAGGTAATGATTCAATATCGTTTTTGAAATGAAGTTTAAATACTGGTCTCGGTGATGTCCCACATTTGACTCCTAGCCAAACTGGTTTCTTCTTCGTCAACGACATGGTAAGTTACTTTAATGTCTCGGTCCCACTAAGGGTAAGTAATGACAATTCGGTGACCATCGATCATGTTCTACGCAGGCCGAATCTTGCGGTTCCCAGTGGTGAAGTGACACACCGCAACTGAAGCACTTGACTTTATCTCCTTCGCCCAAGTAGAAAAATCCGGCTCTGGCTAATTCTTCGGGGGCGGTCCTCCCAGATACTTAGGCCATTTTCCTTTGAACGATTGAAGACGATTTTCAAAGTCGCAGTATTCCGACAAACGCACAGGGAACGAATATTCGTCTTTCACAGGTTCGTTTCGATGAGGGTTGGATGACATGGACAGGAGTTTGCTCATGGCTGGATGACATCCGTAGGGGGGTAGACGTGAAGGTGAACATTCCCCTTTAAAACGAAACCCAGTAAAATGTCCAAGAGGACGAGTGGCATCGCTTTCGCATCCCTCAGGTTTGACACGCACAGCATCCCTTTCCATGATGAGGGTAGTGAGAACAAAGTTCCCACGATGCTTTACGGCATCGCTAAGGTCACAACGTACAGCATCGTACCCATCGCAAGGCTCACAATCGCATTCCACTTCCGAAGCCCCACACTTGAATTGTGCATGTCTAAACTTGTTTTGTGTTTCTCTGAAAGTATTCATCTTGTTCGCTCGGTCTTGGTAGTCCCAATGACCTATCGATCTTGACCATAGCCCCTTTAGTCGCAATGCAGTCTCAAGCTTGTACATCGTTCTTTTTTATGTTTTTTATGTCTTGTTTTGGAAGGTACCGTCTCTAAGGTACCGTCATCATTGTACCGTAATGTCATGGGTGGAAAGGCCATAGAAAAGTAAGGGCAGTGCGGAGACCATCGAGTATGTTCCAGAATAGCTGAA
Organism: Sinohyriopsis cumingii; assembly: GCA_028554795.2. Classification (NCBI taxonomy): domain Eukaryota; kingdom Metazoa; phylum Mollusca; class Bivalvia; order Unionida; family Unionidae; genus Sinohyriopsis; species Sinohyriopsis cumingii. The sequence continues at coordinate 116,730,553 of CM068828.1, forward strand.
TCTTTATAGATACATAGATCCATTCGTAACTTCAGGCCACAAGCGAAACACTGTACTTCATATCCCAATCCTGACTCAGGTCCCAAGTAGACAAATCCTGTTCTAGCTAAAATATGCGAAGAAGGTAATCCTTTCCTATCCATAGGCCATGCTTGTAACGTGTCCAATCGACGGGCACAATCACAATAGTCAGTTAAGAAGACTGGAAAATGGTAGGGTTTGAACTTGGAGTTCTCATCGGGTTTCTCACTCGATTCTTGCTGTGGCGAAGCCATCCTTCTAGTGGGTGGCTATCCGCTTACAACCAAAGTTTTATACCAACATGTCCATACGGCAAAGTGAAATGATTGGGCAGTCGCACTCGCTTCTGGTACACGATTTGATAGACTTTTTCCAAGGGTCGACTGACGATGTGGTGAGTGGGTAAACGTACAATCTTGTTCGGTTGATAGGTGGTCACTTTAAAGTGTTCATCCTCTCCGGATTGCAAGGCTTCTTTCAATACCCCAAAGTTGACCACACGACTGGCACGATAATTCAGGGTCAATCCTTTCACTTTGCACGTCGTGTGCACTTCTCCTTGTGGGTCCCGGTATTCGTAGCCGTAATTTTTTGGACCGCCACTGACGAAACTTAGAATCTTGTCGTCGGGATGCTCGTCTGTCCAGGCTCCTAAACGGTCTCCTTCGATGTGAGGGTGCTGTTGACTCGGGTGATGGATGTAAATGCAACTGTCCGTGTCAAAGTACAGGACGCGTTCTCCTAACAGTTCTAAAGCTTCGTACAATTTTAAGCGAGCATGAGCTGTCACGTAAGCCGCAATGATGACATTTCCAAAAGGGTCGTCTTGTACAAAGTCCAGATCTTCTTCGTAATTGACCAAGATCAAATTCTCTCGAACGACGTCCACGTGTTTCATGTATTTGGTTTTGTCGTGAATCATCTGAAAGTAGCGGGAAGGTTCGGTCAAATATTCCGTCTTGGGTAAACACGGACGTTGTGCCATTTTACCCCACAAGCAATTTAACATCACTTTGGCAAACGATCGCCTGCCTTCGTTTTTCTCGATGTGGTCTAAAGAGATGCCTTCTTGTTCATAGTATTTCTCTTTGAATTTCATTTGGTCTTCGGGAGTGTGACACCAGGAAGGATAGCCGTTGGCTTCTTGCTTCAGTTTCAAGAAGGCATCCACGTAGTCGGCGAAAATGCCTTTCTGAGTGGGGTCACCCTTGTGGCATTGTTGTCTCTTGGGAAAGTGACAAATTTCGTACACTTCTAACAGTTGGTATCCCATGTCCAGAGCTTTGAACAATTCTACGCTGACCCAGGTTCCCGTCAAGGCCCGTTCTTCCTGGGTGTGCTGACAAGGCTGATCTTGGTTGCACGTTTCGGCACAAGTACGGCACAAAGGAAACATCAGTTTGCCTTGACAATGGTGAGGTAAGACGAGATGGTGTAGGTTCGTGGGAGGCAAAACTTTACACTTGATCAAGCCTTCGTATTGTCGAATGTTGACCAGGTCGATGTGTTCCGTGAACAATAGCGGGTGCGTTACAGGAAAGCGACAATATTTGCACACGTAGGGATACAGCGAACACACGTCCAAGTATTTGATTTCTTCTCCTTTCTCTTCGTCGGCTTGGTAGAGCAAACAGGTGGCATTGGTTCTTCCTCCGTACAAACTATCCCTCGGGTTCAGCGGGTCCATGAACTGGTAACTTTCCACGAGGCGTTTAAACTCGGGATCGGTTTTCAAACGGTGATCGTACTCGTGTTCCCACATTTCCACCACTTGGTATCCTTCCTGTTCTTACTTTAGGCGTCGCTGACAAGTGGCCTGGTACAAGTCTTCCATGGTTCTTTGTAAAAACTGATTTTTAGTGCCACGGTCAGGGTAACAGACGGGACATCCGTGAAATAAGCAACCGTTAAACTCGTACACGATCTTGGGGTTTTCTAAGTCCCAGCCATCGACCGAATGCGTTCCGATGGTCTTTTCGCCTCCTCCGTTGCGAGCATGCTTAATCCATTTGTCTTCCTTCTCGCACAAGTAACGTAACCAGCGTAGGGCTTTGACCGAGTACTGACGTTTCACATAGTTGGTCGTTTGAGGGCTGATGACAGCTACGGTGTTTTCAGGCATGAATCGTTGTCGATACACTAAGGAACACGCTTTGGCAATGGTGCAAGCTTCTTTCAAAGGATCGACCCCTCCGTGTTCCATGAACAGTTCTCGAAATTTTCCACAGCAACGCCGTAAAATGTCCACGTCGGAACGACAATACTTTAGCATTTCTTCCTGAAAGTCGAAAGGGTCCGAGGCGTGAGCTTGGTACCAAGCGTAGAAAGCTTCTCGTTGTTCGGTACGCATGTTGTCGGGGTCGTAATAGTGAGCCTCAGTTAAATGGGGTAGAACGGCGTGTTGATTGGCTTCCGTATTGAAAAAGTGTGGAAAGTACCCTTTAGCCATTTCTGTCATTCCAAACGTTTTAGGCATTCGGCTCAAAGGCATGGCCAAGTAACTCATCGAATCTTTAAACTGCACTTGTCCCACTTGCATGAAAATGATTTTGGCTCCGTTCAAAGTGACTTTAGGACGTTCGATGCCATGTTCCGTATAGTACCTCAAAAGAAACTGTCCATCGTATCCCGAGAAATTGTGAGCCATCACCGTGGCATGACGATGACAATCTCCGTAACGTTCGATGTCCTCTTGGCTCCACGTCTTGTCGATGGGGTCTAAGACCCATCGAGCGAACGTTCGACGTCCTCTTGGCTCCACGTCTTGTCGATGGGGTCTAAGACCCATCGAGCGAAATCGGCTAGCGTGTTCGGTCCTCGAAAGATTTTTTCACGCCCTCCAGGAATCTTGCTGCAGTGAGGGCAATGACTGAAGATAGGTTCCTGAATGCACTTCTCGCACGCTCGATGAGCCACGCAGAAATTAGGAATGTGAATGCCAGTCTCTTGCATGCATTCGAAATCGAAAAAGATGAAATTGCCTTTCTTCTTGTGACCGTCCTATTTCTCTGGTGGAGGTTGGTATTTTTGCACGTAGCATTGGTGTTCCAAGTCCTCGATGTGGTGACAAATGTGACATTTTTTCTTTCCTGAACATACATGTGCCTTGGCACTGTTGGTACGTAGGCCTTGTCCACACGCGGGGCACAATCTCAGCAGTTGACAAGCGCATTTCTGCTGTGAACCTTGCGTCTTGATATGTTGTTGGTAACAGGCAGGGCTGACAAACGTACGCAGACAAGCAGGACAATGTACTCTTTCTTGTCCTTCGCTCAGACAGGGTGGAGAGGCCAAACATCCTGAGCATTTCCATTCGCAATATTTGTGTTGCTCTCGATTGTTATAGCCATAGTCACATTTTTCACAGTAATAACTGTATCGCAGGAATGCAGTGATACTGGTAATGGTATCGAAATGTTCATCGTGATAACAGACATGAATGTATTTTCCGTCCTTAAAGTCTTGGCCTCGAAACAACAGAGGTCCGCGCACTTCTTGAGGGTGCACTTTCAAGGTGTAGCGTGGAGCTAGGACATCTTGCAATTTTTGCATCTCAGGAATGCCACTGGGTGTGTCTTTGGACAGTCCGGCTTGTTGTAACAGGAGTTCTGCTTCGTTTCGTTGTTTGGCTCGGTCCGATTGTGGAATAGTTTTCCAGGCTCTTTTCCATTCTGTCGTGTCGTTCTTGTTGGCATAGGTTCGTCCCACCACGATGGCTCGGGCTAAACACATCTGGTCTTGAGAATTGTGAATTTGGACGAGACTCTTTTTGGTGCTGCGAAGGTCGTTCACCAGTAACACCTTATTGCGTTGTCCGGTCCCTTGAGGAGGAGAGACGTGGGTAATGTCCAGTGTGGCTTTTCCATCGGTGATGTCAAACTTGTCATTAGAGTGTTGCACGTGTTGAATCTTCTCCATGACTTTGGAAGCAGTTAGTTCTGCGAGTCTGCTAAACTCGATCCAAACAGGGGATTTCAAACCGTCATGCTGTATGGAAAGTCTCAAGCGATCGTCTTCTTTGGGTTGACATTGTCGCTTGAGTGCGGTAAGCAAAGAATCCCACACCCCAGTGATGAACCCTTCTGCTTTCTGCAACGGTACGTCGGACTTGAAATCTTTAAACTTCACTGTGTATTTGTAAGCCGTGGTTCTAAATTTTCTAGAGGAGCACTTTTCCGTCTCTCGAATGGAATAGTACTGTTCTGGGTTGACTAAGGGTTTAGAGGGTTCGGATTCTGGTTCACTCATGTCCTCTTCAAAATCACTGGCATGAATTTGTGCCAAGACTTCAGCCCTGGTACGAGGCGATAGATCACGTTTCTGCCTCTTACTTTCTTCTTCTTTCTTCTCGAATGAATAGGATCGTTTCATCTTGAGTGAAAAACGTCAAATGACTCAAGTTTAAACACCATAGACTAATTTATAGTCATGGCAGACCAACGTATATAAAAGGGTGTGTGTCTTGTCCTTTCACTATTCATTTCACTCTCTAACCGAGCACAACGATAGAAGAGACTAGCCAAATCGAACGTTTCATCAGAGCTTTGCGAGGGGTCATTAGAAAATTCTCTTCAGACCAGCCGACGGACTACTCTCCTTCCTTTCGAGATAAAAGTGAAGATACTTGCTATATCTGTCAGAAGAAAGGGCATTGGTCTTCAGAGTGTCCAGACCGTCAAAAAAGAAAAACAGGGGCTAGAAAAGACAAAAGTCAAGATACCTGTTATTATTGTCAAGAAAAAGGACATTGGTCTCCAGATCGCCCAAAAAAGAAACAAAAGGAGTCAGAAGAAAAGAGGGATTCTTCAGAAGAGAGGGATTCTTCAGAGGAAGAAAGCATCCAGGTGAAGAAAAAGAAACAGGAGAAGAAAAGAAGAAGGGAAGAAAGTTAGGAGAAAGAGGAGGAAAAGACTGTGACGGTGAAGAAATTGAAAAAACAGAGAGAGTAAACAATGAGATAGAAGAAGTCTATGAACTTTTTAAAGTGTTCTGTTGTGAATTGTGAATTGTATTGTAACTATTGAGAAAAGAATACATTAATTATATAAGGTAAGTGTCTTTGAGTTTTGATTTTAAAATAAGAAGCTACACTCACGCACTCATATACACGTACTATAGGGGTAAAATGGTTTTTTTTTTTTTTTGAGTTATTGGCAATTGAAAGTGTATCTCTTCGAGAGACGTGGGTGGCCCTGAAAAGGGCCTTTTTTTGGTGAAGGGGTGAGTTTAAGCAATCAACTTTAACTGCCTTAAGCCTTTGCCACGGCCAAAGCCTACTTCTGGACTGCGTACTGTTGATGATGATGATGGTTTGGTTGAAATCACTAAGGGTGGTACGACAGGCTTAGTCACAGGGTTGACGTGTTTAGCTCGGGAAGGTCGTATTCTCTTCGGTCGTGATAAAAAAGTCTGATACATTTGTTTCAGACTTCTTAACTCCGCTAAAATGTCTAACAGTATCGTGACCGTTTGATTTTCACCCTCTTGTTTCTTTGCTGCTACTTCTTCTTCTTCTTGTTTTTTTCTTACCTCTTCTTCTTGCTGCTGTTGCTGTAGGAGAAAAGCTTGTTCCGCTTCCTTTTGTCGTTGTATAAATTTCTCCAATTCTTCTTTCTGTCTCTGTCTAAAATTCTCCACTTGCGGTAATGAAGAAGGTGACGAAGGTTCCGGAACAAATTCTTGCGAGGTAAGAAAATCCACAAAATCCCAGTTTACCTCTTCTGAAAGTAAGTCCGGGTTCCCTTGGGCGGTCTCCACTGCTGGTGCACCCCAATGGATCGTTTTCTGAGTTTCTGTCATGTTGAATCACTGTCGCATAGATTGACTGCACACTGGCGCTAGCAAATCTATATAGACCACGTGACGTCACAGACTTCTCTCTTCGGATTGGATGCGGGCTGACTGAATTTTGTAACGCGTGTTCGGATTGGTGAATGAACTCAATCAGTTTCAATCCTTCCTCTACCTATAAATAAGCGCAGTTCACTGCATTGATTCACCTGTTCTCGTCGCCTCAAGATGTGGACCACAGTTGAATCATCCACCCTTGTGTCTTCAATGATGTTTAGGACGGACATGCTAATGTATGTCCGATCCAAGTGGACCGTTGTCCACAGGACAGACACTAGTCTGTGGATACGTAGAATCTACGTAGAAAGACAAGGATGCCTCAAAAGAGTGCTGATTTACGGTCCTACAGTGAGGCGCAGCCTAAGGACAAGAAGAAGACCAATGCGGTGCCCCTTATGTTAATGGATACATTAACATAAACCCAAAGGCCCTTTTCAGGGCCACTCATAGGTCTCGAAAAGAGAATGACTTTCCATTGCCTACCCTTTTTTGTCTTTAAAAAAATAGGGTCCCATTCCATTTCCCCTTGAGGCTCAACAGGCCCAAACGTCTTTTTTCTTCCAATGTTAAATTCCATTGAGGCTAAACTTGCCCAGGGTTTTTTGCCCATGTCAAATTTCCATTGAGGCTAAACTTGCCCAGGGTGGTTAATGTTAAATTTCCATTGAGGCTAAACTTGCCCAGGGGGGTCTGTAATGCTAATTCCCATTGAGGCTAAACTAACCCCATTCACTACTCGCGTGCTGAGACAAGAAAATATGCTCTATCATCGGATCTTTTGGTCGTTTATGAGACATAGGTAAAACAAAATATTCTGGATGATTCTACATATCGATATGACAATTGCTTAACTCACACAGAGCTCCTAAAGCTGTGTAATATTTGTAATTTTGTGTTAAATTGGTTATTAATCTCTGAAAACAAAACTACTGTAGTCTTATACATTATACAATGCAATATATACTGCGAATATTATTAATTCGGTACATTTCTTCCTATTCATGTATTATTTGAAGCTTAAAATGTAATTCTTTTTTCATAGATGGACCTGAAAATATGTTGCTCCGTCCAAGAGTTTCCTTGGTAACTGTTTTAAGGGGCCTTGACATGACGCCTGTCAACTGCTCAGCAGAATGCTTCCCAGAATGCATTTTCCAGTGGACAAGGTCAAATGATAGTTATGTGGTGTCTAGAGAAACTGTCTTAAAATTGATGAATGTCAAGCTGGATGATTCTGGGAATTATATATGTACAGCACATAATGCCAACACAAACAAATTAAAAGCGACGGAAAATTTTACACTTTCTGTCATAGGTATATTATTTTGCATTTTTAACATTTTTCAAGCTGACGATAAAAAAGAACAGAGTTTGCTAATTCCATTAGAACGTATTTGCGGACGTTTAAAATCTTTTTTAAAAAATGCATTCCTTCTTAAACAAAACTTTCTTGTATTATGACTGATTATGGGCATATAACAGCTGAGTTAAGAATAGGACGTTGATTTGTTATATGAATGCACTTTTCTTTGTTGCAATATCTGATTATGGGCATATAACAGCTGAGTTAAAAATAGGACGTTGATTTGTTATATGAATGCACTTTTCTTTGTTGGAATATCTGATTATGGGCATATAACAACTGAGTTAAGAATAGGACGTTGATTTGTTATATGAATGCGCTTTTCTTTGTTGGAATATTCTTATACAAAACCACAATTGCCCAAAGATTTTCTTTGAGAATGTCACAGGACCAATGAGATTTCCACAATGATGCGCAGTTCTGTGTAATCCGATTTGTTTTACCATTGATTTGTCTATTCCTATTTATATATTATTGCATTCCGAGGACTAAGACAGAGATTGATAGATTATGTATGGTATGTTTCTCCCATGTTACGGCTAGCGAATATTTTTTTTTTTACTTGCACTTACAGTCACGTGCTATCAGAGGAAAAATCAGAAATCAACCTTGGCTCATTGTGATATTGCATAATGTTTAAATATCCATGAAACAAAAATTGTAACGATTCTAATTATTCAGCTCAAAACTGTTAGAAGGAACGCATGGTAAATCTGCTGAGGATCCAAAAATATTAATCCTTCCGCAACATAAAAAGCTGTTTAAAATGAAAGTTTATAATGCAATGAATACCCACTAGTTTCTTTTTCTCTAAACAATTATCTATTTTATGGTACTTACATGTTCATAAGACCAAAATCACATTTCACTATTAAAGCTACCTTTTATATATGTTCAGCATTGTCAATTTATAACTTCATGGCATATATTTGAATATTTTCTTCACTGTTTTGCAGACCGGGATGCAGTCACAACCCAATTGTCACTTGTCCGCTTTGATGACGATGTTGCCGTGTTTGATATAGGTTACTCCCTAAGTATAAGCAAGCCACGCTCTCTCACACTGCAATACAGAACATTAACAACGTTCAATGCTACATGGATCACTGAACGGGATATACTTCTGCTAGAAAACCAAACTGTTTCTGTTACCGTCGAAGTGTCTGTTTTAAATGACCGACATATGTATTCCTACAGAGCGTACTCAACGTATGAATGGGGCGTCAGCGGGTATTCTAGCGAAATTGTTATTGCAGTCGTAACAAAAGGCAAATATATGATTGATTTTTAGAGTATTCTCTCCATCATTCGGTGTGAGACCCTATGTTCTGAAACAATAAAATGTTAGAACACAAAATTTCAAATCATGCTCAGAAGCCTAAACTTATGATTTTCCTAAACTTTGCTCAGAGCGAGGGTAGAATCCCAACATGCTGACATTACCTAATTGTTTGTTTCTCTTCATACATGGAGAATTTCAATGTTACTAAGCGACGTTAAGTACTGATTTTCATTTTGATGTTTTGAGCAGGGATCAATATTATGTCTACATAGGTTTGATACTACTCCCACCAGACCTCAGCCCCAAAATCACAAAATCTCCTCTAAAACAATACCTTGCTAACTTAATTTTAAAGTAAATGAACATTGCTCTGCATATTTGCAGTCACAAATATCCAGATATTTAAAAACATGTTGTTTTTTATGTTCGGTGCATTGAGTCTCACTTTAATTCTTGTACTCGAACGGCTTCGGGACTACGGGGTACTTATTTGACACAACGTACATGTGTTTTACCCTATAAAATAGACACTATTTCGATTTTGGTGTTCGCAAAAATATATACTGGAGATCTGCATACATTTACATCTAATGCTTATCCTTTATATATTCTTAGGACAAGTATGTTTTGGGATATTTTTCGTTTGTTTTATACGAGACGACAAGACCAAATTTTAATCACAAAAGAATTATTATATTGTTAAAAACATGTTAGGCGTGAAGTCTAGTTTTTAGATCATACCTTTTCTGCAATGTTTTATTTTAGCTTTTCTCAAAAACGTTACCATACAATAATTATATTCCTTTTACAGCTCCCGGTACCAACACAGCCGCAAGTCCTAGCTCACTACCTATCGCATTGACTGGAAGCACTGCTGGAATTTTCTTCATCGTAATCCTGCTTATGATAATCTACGTATTAAGGAGCAGATCCAAACACGGTATTACTAATGTTCGAACAACTGGATTCGTAAATATGGCTGCTGTTTAAGAATGAAATACTGTTCTTGCTGTATACCGATAAACATGTACGTAATAATAACGACATTTAATTTAAAATAATTCTGCGTGTAACTTTAACTAATTCTAATTCAGTCTAAGGGCTACAACTGCAGACTTTCCTCCTCAATATGGCTAGTGCCAATAACATTTTGAGAAATACACTGAAATATGTAAAACAAAATATTTTGCTTTGAAATGGTAAAGAGAAGCCTTCATAAATGAGTACTTACAAGTGAAGGGAAGTTGTAGAGTATACCCTACGTGATGAGAGAGATCATTTTCTTGCATGTGATAACAATGTAATAATTGATTGTTTCACTATTTTTGTCAGGCCGCAAGACTGATTCAGAATCCAGGTACGCTGGTGTTTGTTTTCATTGAATATTACTACTCAAATTAACGTGCAACCTATCCGATTAGGGCAAGTATGTTCTTACATTATACCTTGAATAAATTACTCATAGATAAATAATAATAATAGAAATAATAATAATAATTTGTAACATAGTCCATTGGCACAAATTGCATGCATGTATTAAAATATGGTACATTTACGAAACATGCAAATGTTAGGATTAACACGCTGAATTACCAAATTGTATCGATTTTACTAGATAAAATAAATAATTATATCGAATATGAATATTAATATTGATTATCTGGATAAAGTTATAAAACGTGACGTGATTGGAATGGCAATGAAATAATAATAATAATAATAATAATAATAACTGCATATCACAATGTATTCCTTAGTGTTTAAGATAGGGTGTAGCGCATTGAGAAAGCTGTTTTATATGGAGACCGACATACAGAGATAAGGATGGTGGTTTAAGTCATCATAATTTAGAATATGCATTTTACTATGTACAGAACTCGAATGGACTCCAAAGTGAATGAAGACTATGCATATAGCAGCCCTGTAGCAGGTACGCACTCTATGTATAAAAACATTCGTGTTCATGAGGATATATGTCAGCTAAAGGTATGTGTTTAGGAAAGTTCTTTTACTCTAATTTGTTTTTGTGTTAATGGCCCTTTAATGTGTGAATCGACCTCAATATCTGGAATATTATATATGTAGTAGCAGAAGTCTGAGCCTTGAAATTACTCGAGTCAAAATAATCTTACTTCAAAAACAGATAAAATATCTTGCTCGATATAATTTTCATTTTGGTATATATTTTGCATGCTGAAATAATGCTGATATGAAGAAAAAACTTACCTTTTGAGAATAAACGTACTCGCGAAGAATATATTAATCTTTAGTGGGAAGCGAGTTATATCAGTCTGAGTCAAGTTTTCTGCAGAGGCACTGGCCTTAACAGTTTGTTATGGTTTTGCTTAAAGTTTTCATTTGTATATATGAGATTAACCCTTGGCAGAATCGGGTCACATATGGAATGATTCCTTATGAATCTAAGACAAGTCATTTTACAACATGTTCGCTCGCCCCATATACCAAGCTCAAGGCCAATGAACATTTGGGGTAACAGTCGTGCGTTTTACAGCAATACATTCAATGTGGTCTAGATATCGAGGATTTGTTGTTCTTGCTATTTAAAATGCTTGTACACTTGCGGATTCCTAAAAAAAAAAGTTATTTTATATCGAATAATGTAACACATATTTAGAGCTTTGGCAAATGCGTCATTTGGAATTTTTTTACGTAGATTTAACAATTTTTAAGTCATATCGCTACGATATCTGCAGTGTGGCAGTTTGTAGTGATGTCTAGCACTGGGGTACCATGCCGCAGACATGTATCATGATGTCCCACCCAGACACATTATCTTGACACCAGGCCGACCAGTCATAACACTAATCTCTTAATGCTGAGCTCCTAGCGAGGCAGCTGTTAGTACCATTTTTGTAAGTCTTTGGTATGACTCGGCCGGGGTTCGAACCCACGACCTCCCGCTTCCGAGGCGGACGCTCTAACCACTATGCCACCGGAAAGGTATGTATCGCTGCGCTACGTTACTGTCATGGGTATGAATATTACCAACAATTAGTACTAGTATTATATAACTCCATGTAATTGCGAGGTACAAAACGGGGATATCTTTGAAACACCACAATATGACGTACGGGGACGGACCTTGAAAGGAACTGTCGGTTGTAAGGGTAGTCTTGCATGCTGCGAAACCAGGCATAAGATACACAGGTATTTTACTTGGGTCAAGGGGGTTTATAGAGAGTGGTTGAAAATAGCAGATTTGTCCCAATACATCAATGTTATATATGAAATACATCATGGCATTCGAGTGTCTCCAACACACTTTGTTTGAAATAACCACTGCTTTGATAAATTTGTCATGACAAAACGTCAACATTTTGGTGGACTTATTATTTTTGACACTCCAGAACAACATTCAAACTCTAAAACTAACACTTGAATATTTGATTAGTAAAATGCTTATAAACGTGCCGGCACTATCATGGACCAGCAACACTGGAGCCGATCATTGAATTTATTCGTGTTCAATCTGATTTCAGTCGAATAGCAAAAGTGTTACGAAAATGGCTGCAAGGTGCCGTTTAAAAGCTAAAGGACACGTCTAAATTTCACCTTCGGATTTGTGAATTCATTAAAAGAAGTTTCAAAAATTCTCTTGGTTCTGCATATGTTATTTATTTCATGCATTATTAACATATTTATTTGAGACTTTTTCTCTTTTTAGAGGCAAATGATACAGATCTTTCTAGGTAAGTAACACACGTCCCAATCTTAAATTTTCATTATTACAAAATCATTACCGTCCATTACTTCTAAGCGTTGAGATAATTACAGCCCCAAAAGTATCTCAAGTTATCTTGTATGAAAATTTTGTAAGATTGATTTATTTTCTAATTTAGTTCACAGAACGTCCACCACTATGAGATGCTACAAGAGAATCGCCATGACCTGGATCAAGATAAACACTACGACAAACTTAAGATAAATGTTACGACAGTGTCTAAGGATGCTGCAACGGCTGGTAAATTGCGCGATGTATTTATTGATATCCCCTTTAAAGGATATGTTTAATATGTCCAATTATTTGACTTAAAGGTATTTCCTAAAACCGGCGTACAAACAGTCATCGCCGGCGTTATGCTTGAAAACTTCATTTTCCTCTCGCTCATTATAAGTGGTTTCCTCCCTTTGATAAGGGACAACACTCGTAGTAAACGTTTCATTTTTGGTGGAATTCTGAATATTCTGATGTTAAGACGCTCCAATGGAGACGAAGATTTTCTTAAAATTTTACCCAGCTGTCATAGATGCTATTTGCACAACCCGTGAATATGTCAAATGAGTTAATGCCTATCATCCAGCATTATATACACCCTGTGAGAACCGTAAATACCATATACTAATAAACTGGCTTTCAACCCTGGGAATTTCTCTAAAGTGTAATACAATTTTCCACTGCAAGTATATGGACTAATATGATTCCTATGAAAATTATTTCTCTTTCAGAAACTGGGGAACTATGAGACTTATGAAAATAAGAATCCCATAACATACACTAAAGATACTAGCTGGAGGACGCTGGTTAATTTCTGGACCACTTACACTGCTGTTAATTTCAAAAAGACAAGAACATTTATGACAGAATAATTACATTTTTTATACAACATCATGCTTTACATCCGCCGTCGACTTCTCTGTGCATCGTGTGAGATAGAAAACACGGTATATGTAGACGGTAACAAGCGATTTTACTTCGTCATGAAATGAATTCGATAATGGAGACTCATAAATGTCATGAATGAAAATCTCTTTACCTATTAGGGGTTGTGGGTAATACGAATTGGCTTAACGGTTGAGCTGGTGTGGTAAAGTCAAATATCACGTATTATACGTACTGAGTTGAAAGTTATATATTATTAACTTTAAAAAAAAGTGTCATTTTAATGTTCAGATACCATCTGTTTTGCGTAAAATGTTTCAATTTGAGCTAAAATAGGCAATGTCACGGCATTGAGACGGTATTGAGCTATTGCATTATAACTTTAATCTTGTACGAAGAGTAAGCTAGATTTGCAACGAGCATTACATTTTTTATACATTGGGTCTTGTGTACGACGCATGTGACAAATATCTCAAAGCCAAGCAATATGGGCTGTCATATTGAACTTCTCTCAGTCAACCCGTTCTCTTGACTTACACGCATAAACATGTAACTGATGGCTATCAAACTTTCCATATTGAAAGTACAGTTACGCTCACTGCCGATAATAGCAAAGAGAATTGTCAAACATTCATAAAATACATACAACAAAATGACTGATGTGCCTGTTTACATTTTACTTCTGTTCATCGCATCTTTCACTGCATGTTGTGCTGTATTGGTCCGCCAAAATTTATATCTTCGGGTATCATCAGTCGTTCGTTTGTAATACCCGTCAAACGATATTGAAAAATACTTACCATTAACAACTTATTTTAAATAAACCTTTTATGTGTGCATCAGTGGGATGTATATTGAATTTGTTTTGAAGTATGAGAACTATTCTAGTTGTGGTATGCGTTTACCCTAGTGTGCGAGAAGGCATTTTCCAAGAATGCGAACCAAATTAAGAAAAGTCACATTTAACAAAGTTACAAACTGATTAGGTAAGATATATCATCAGTTTAATATTTTACAAAATGGTAATTCGTTCAGTTCTGATGGTTGTCACGATTGTCACAAATCGTTATGGTTAAACGAAGTATATATCTAGCTCAACATGTTGAAGGACGGTGAATATGTATATTCCTTCATATATTCATGTGCTTTTCTACATTGGATTATACTGTGTGTCGAAGAGGCCCGGTATAGGAAATTAGTCTACACTTATATGTACAATTATATATGTACATATTGGGGATATAGTGATATTTTTATGCATTTGTGATAATTAGTTATTTTTCTTGTTTTTTTTTGTATGACATTTAAACACTGTACTAGATACATCGTTGTACAGTGTAGTCATTTGCAGACATATGGGTACTACAGAAACCTGGATACAATGAGGCAGTTTATTGTGGCTGTTGGATGCAATGAGGCAGTTGAATGTTGCTGTTGGATAAAATGAGGCAGTTAAATGTGGCAGTTGGATACAATGAAGTAGTTTAATATAGCTGTTGGATAAAATGAGGCAGTTTAATATAGCTGTTGGATAAAATGAGGCAGTTTAATGTGGCTGTTGGATACAATGAGGTAGTTTAATGTGGCTGATGGATAAAATGAGGCAGTTGAATGTTGCTGTTGGATACAATGAGGCAGTTGAATGTTGCTGTTGGATACAATGAGGCAGTTAAATGTTGCTGTTGGATACAATGAGGCAGTTAAATGTGGCTGTTGGATACAGTGAGGCAGTTTAATGTGGAGAATTGTTTTTTGTCTTGATCGTGAAATGCTGCTTATGGCCAATACAGGCATTCGTACCTTGTTTAGTAACTACTGTCAAGGCTGTTCAGGACTGACTGGAATTCATTTTATTTGCAAACAGTGTGTGTGCAGAAAAAGAGTTCATGTTCAGTTTCTCAAAGTTCTATTAATATTGCACTTCTTCTTGCGACTAAATGGGTTTTTCATAAGTGTCAGTTGCATTTCATTTTCACTACACAGAATCCATATTGCTATACTGCATTAAAGTCTGTGGAAAAAAGTATGGAATTCTTTTTATTACAAATTATTCGTTCACACACTCACTACTAAATGGTGCATTATATTTAACTGAAAGAAATGTGACAGCACTATGACCATAATTTCTAGCCGTTGCTTCACGGATTACTATCCCCACCACCCACCTGTACGAAAGTATGCATTACCAATGCCATGTTTTTCCCGAACAGAAACCTAATAATCAATCCTGAACTTGTTCTAGATAATATCAAACTTAAATATGTGAATTCTCGTCGCCATCCAGGATTAATACTATTATGAAATACCAAAAGGACTTGTCACATTGATAGTATTTTAAAAAGAGCATCATGTCGAATAGTTAATTTACGAAAACTTAAAAAAAAAGTTAAGTAGGCAAATTCTATCAAAACTTTATATAACTTATATCAGGCCTATCTTGGAATATGCCAGTATAGTATGTGACGGATGATCGTTGATCGAGTCAAAAAATCTGACAAACCACGCCTCGAAGAGGCAACAATAGTTACAGGATTTCCAAAATACACTAGTAGGCAATCTCTCTCTCTCTCTCTCTCTCTCTCTCTCTCTTGAAACAGGGTTGGAAAGTCCATATTCTAGAAGAAAAAACAAAACTTACTAACACTCTACAACATTAAATTGAGCCAAACTCCAGACTATATATTCGAATTACTCCTTCTACATGTGTCCGAAGAAACAAAGTATAATCTTCAACGTTCAAACACTATGGTCATTGTCAGTTTCAGTCTAAATTCTACCAAATCATCTTTTATACTCTTAACAGTATCTTTGTGGAACAATCTCGAACAGGATACTCAGTGTTATATGTCTTTCAGAGCTTAGAAAAATTGTTTATGTCCAGTTTTATTAATCGAACACGGATGTTATGCATTCTAGATTACGACAGAACAAGTTCATTAAAAGCTGAGCTTTACCGTTTCAGCCAACTGACACTCATTTTTTGGAATCAAAACCACCATGCTCTTTTTCATGTACAGTACAGTAGAAATTTACTTTCAGTGTCATAGGCAACTATTAGCTTAGATTTACTGCTTTGGGGAAAGAACGATGCAAATGAAAAATATAGAATTTTGCGTCATGTATGCAAATATATTACCGCTACTTAACGATTTCAATAACTTACTCAAAATCATGATTGTTGTTATTGTGCCGTTCTCTCTCTCTCTCATCATTATTCATTTTTATATTGTCATGTTGAATATGTTGCAATACTTGTATCATGTAGGGAATGGGCTAATTAAAGTTGTTAGAACTTGTGCCCAATCCCATTTTGTTCTACTATGTCAAAAAAAATATGTTTAAACAAACAAAAATCTTGCTTCCTTATTAAGAATCCTATAAAATAAAGTATCAAAAGTGACGCATTGTATACTTACCATAATGTTTTAGAAATATCTTCACTGTTATAAGCATTTCTATTAATGTGATAAAAATCAACCCTTTACAGAAAAATGAACAAGTGCAACGAATTAACATGGTAAACACTAGAACTAGAGCTGACAAAAATTAATTGTAGATATGGCGTGAAGTAGTATGTCAAAAAGGCAAAAAGAACATACCAATAAAATTATATAGTTTCCCGTGACTTTATTACCATTCCAGTCCTTTCATGCGTACATGGGGGCCCCGAGTGACCGAGTGGTCTGAAGCGCTCTCCGTTACGGATCACTGACATCTCACCTCTGTCTGCGTGGGTTGGAGTCTCGGATTCTGCTAATGTGGGTATATGAGAAAGCTTGCCAGTAGCTTCTCGTGGGTGGGTGGTTCTTTCCGGGGTTTTCCCAAGTTCTTCCTCCACCATTAATACTGGCCGCCATATAAAGCCTATCGTGTGCTGAAAAATGGCTTTAAACCCTACAACAACAACATCATGCGCACATATTTAAGTTAGGAATGACTCATCACAATACAGATTGTGATGTCAGTGTTGTTGTGATGAGTGTAAGTACAACATTGAAACGCAACTTTTTCCAAGAGTTAGCTATGCGCATCCTTATCTAATAAAGCTTTAACTGAATTGCAATTAGCTAATTTAAAATTAGATTCTTTCCGCGTTGATTAACAATACATACACACCTATTTTACCTGGCTTCGAAAAAAAATTTGATATGAAAGCAAACTATTTGCCAATAAATTACACCTACCGAAAAGGGGAACAATCCTTGATTAACTAATATACACTAGCGTTAAATACGAGCCTTTCCAGAGATCATATTTTCTCTGTTCAGCTTTGTGATCTTAATTAATCTAAGTCACGACAGCGCTCATATTTCACTGTATCTTCGACCACAACATGATGACGAGGATAAACAATAAATGGACGAGTCTTGTGTAGATTCCAGCGTATGAATACAGTCAAATTTTGAGAACTTGCCCATCAATCATTCGAAAACTTCGCATAACTCAAGTGACTTGTCAGACCTATTATACAAAATCAATGCAGACGGTATGCCCTGCACGACCTTGCTGGTATTAAATTTCGAGCAAAATATTCAATCGGCCGTTATCAAGTTTTAAAAACGAATTGCATTGTTTTATGTAATAGGATATTACGGGTAAGGTAAAAATAGTTGCTTGCGTATTTCTGCGTTTCTCTATCTTGGGATGGGACATTCATATCATCATACAACACTGCATGAATCGAAACTTGAACATAAAGTTTAGATCTGTAGTTGTTCGAGTTTTAGAAGATCTTTTGTTTTATTCATTTGTCCTTGAATTAACCATTGAAACGCACGATCATTATGAGTTGACCAATGAAACGCACGATCATTATGAGTCACTACTATGCAATCAGATCTTCTAGATTAAATTGGTTACCATTTTGTGAATTGGTACTAGAACGATGGGTTGCATTGTGTAAGAGTCGGTGAATAACGTTGTACCTGATTATCGTTCACATCCCTACAATATGCTTATGTATTACCGTGACCTCCGCTCTTTTACCTTGCTGTATCGGGTGCAAAATTATGGAATACTATTCCACTTAAAATTAAAAGTGAAACTTCGTACTGTAGATTCCACCCCTTGTATAGTGACTACCTTGGACTCAAACCTAATGATATCCAGGCTTATATTACAATGTTTTCAATACTCATATTTTCCTCTTCTTTTATTGTTTCAAATTCACGATCTTAATCCTTTTATATACATACACAGAAACACACACATACATACATACACACACATACGCACACACACACACACTCACACACACACACACACACACATATGTGTGTGTGTGTGTGTGTGTGTGTGTTATTTTCACGTGGAAATAACAGCGTGACAGGATATATTATTCCCAAATACATATTCAAACAGTGCGACAAGATATGTTATTCCCAAATACGTATTCAAACTGTGACAATATAGGCTTACTCTCACAAGGAAAGGGTCATAACTTGTATAAAGCCTACTTAAGTTAATCTGCCTCACGCAATTTTCATCAATGATGTCATAATACCGGTAATCGAAATAATCTGACTTTTATCGATCTTTAGAAAAACAATCATTGCAACTAAATACCAAGAACTGAACAGCGTGTAATAAACGGTTGACTTACTGGTGTTTGGGGAAACATTCATAGAGTACTTTCCCTTTTTACCCCCCCCCCCCCCATCTCTTTACAAGCAGCTAAGTTTGTCTCCCTCAGGAAAGTCCAGATTGATTGTTGAAACTATTTTATCTAGTGGGTGAATTTGTGCCTATGACCTTCTTGTTTATCTCTTAATGCAAAGTAAACCTTTCATGTAAGAGTATCACATACCCATCTCACTATAAATTTGTTTTTGTTCCGAAGTTTGTGTTTTTATATCTAGAATTAGGACAGACTATCATGTGACAATTCACATCTTCTGTGCCAATATAGACAAGCAGTACAACATAGGCGGTAAACAGCTAATATTACCGTAAGAAATATGCTACTTCTGTCTGTAATACACTTAAATTAGAAAACACGTTTCAGCATAAAAGGAAAAGAAAATTACCTTGTTCCCATTCAATACCGGATATATTTCATTTCGTTTATGGCAACAAAAACATTTTGTTTAAGAAAGTTAACAACCTTTCGGACTTTCGTCCACTCGATGAATTATATCCATTATTCACTCGATGCAAACAAATATCCAGTACAATATAATAGACAATAAAAAAAATCAGTCCTGCCTGAAGCGGGAGATTTACATTATGTAGCTGGGACCTGGGACTTGGATGGTCCTTAACATCACTTTCGACACAATTTCGGCGATATCATGCCGAGGAAACCGGGGCTAAGTATCTTTCCCAAAGACAATACGAGGCAACCCACCTTGACCTTAAACTTTACATATATATATATATATATATATATATATATATATATATATATATATATATATATATATATATATATATATATATATATATAAGCATTACTGTTATGCCCTAGGAATCACTGGTTATTTGCTTGGACCTTAACAGCTAACAGCACTTTCAACATAATTTTGGCTATATCATACCGAACAAATGGGAGATCAATACATGCAGCAGAGTTTGTATTAATCAGTATGGAGTGTACTGAACCCAGCTTTCATCGTAGTGTTATTTTTTATTTTTATCTATTTATTTATTTTTTTCACTCGGTTTTCTTTCCCGCATGTGTTTTTCCTATCATAATGTTGTAATATTTTCTGGTTGTTTAGTTTATAGGCGCCGCCCGTTTTATTCTGTCAATATGTTACCAAGCTCGTTTCCGCATAACTCAAATTGTCCATGATTTACCGTTACCAAACTCTGTAAAAAAAAAAATTAAAAAAATAATTGTATTTTGGGTCAATAAGGCAAAGGCCGATGTCACAATGACCCAATGCACAATCATGGTTTCTGCACAATAACGTTAGTTCTACTGCTTTACCTCATAGACGTAGTTCAAATTTTGTGGATGTCTCACAAGGTCAAAGGTCGTCACATTGACTAAAACGGTGTTTCTCAAACTTTTTTGTCTTGCTGCGCACCAAAAAGATCTTAAACATTTCACGGCACACCTGAAAAGATTTAACAATTTTTGTGGTGAAGAACTTATTTGTTTTTACATATATATTTAATTTTAAATTTAATGTGAAGGATGTGCCTGCTTTCGAGAGTAAAACAGATTGAAGTGAGGCTCCAACGTTGACAATCAAGCACGCTTTTCATCGTCAATTTTAAGACGTCTCTCTCTCTCTCTCTCTCGATCGATCGATCGATCGATTTGATTTCAGTCAAATGCTGAAAATCCAACCTCACAAAACCAGGAAGACACAAATGGCAGGATTATTTTGATTGCTTTTGAACTGATTGCAGGATATGACTTCTTGATTGAGATCCAAAACTCATCCAGGCTCTTTTCGAGAAATATTGACTGAAAAAATTTATCGTGTTTTTAAATCAATGAGCTTTTCTTCTTCTTCGGTTGTAAGATTTGTAGTTTCGTTGTTTCCGAATGGATTGATCACCCATCCATATTCCTTGCGTGCATGTGATGGGAAGTAATGCTGCAGTGCCGATTGTAGGTCTCTCAGTGTGTCCAGAATTTCGGGGATGATTTTCTTGTTTGAATGAGATTCATTGACAGTAGGAAGGCAGTCGAGGACTCCCTTCGAGACCTTATTTTGCCACAGCGACAACTTTTCATCAAACGACTTCAGTTTTGATGTTGCAGTGATGATGTTTTCTGATGGTCCTTGAAGACTTAAATTCAGAGAATTTAATTTGTCGAATAAATGGGAGAGAAACTGAACCTTTAGCCACCAGATTTCGTCATGAAGAGAGAATCCAAAGTCTTGTTTTCTCAACCTCCAAGAACGGAAACACTTCAATCTTGCGATAGACGAGACGCTTTAACACTTTTCCCCATTGAAAGCCAATGAACGTCGGTATGATACAGCAGGCATTTGTAGTCTGAATCCATCGCTTCACAGAGTTGAGAGAAAAGTCGAGATTGAAGCGGTCGAGATTTGATGAAGTTTACAACTTGAATAACTTGGTTCAGAACTTATATATATATATTATGTTTTAACTTTTGCGGCATTGATTTACCATTTAATTTTTCGATATGTTAAAGGTTTCAAAACGCTAGCAATTTTAAATATTTTTTTAAAAACTCACACGGCACACCTGCAAATCTCTCGCGGCACACTAGTGTGCCGCGGCACACATTTTGAGAATCACTGGACTAAAATAAGAATATTGGTACAAGCATGCACAATAGCACTACTTCTAAATAACGCCCTGAAAATCAGATATGATTTACAACAAGATATACCATTCTAGACTATGTACCCTCGCCAAAGTTTATGGATGCCGTCCGCGTTCGGTAAGACAAGGTCAATTAATCAGGGGATCAAAAGGTCATAGGTGAAGGTAAAGGTGAAAGTCACTGTGATTGAAAGTAAAGCACGTGTTTGCATGATAATTGTAGTTCTAGACCACATGCATAATTAAAGATTATCGTTGGAGGAACGAAAAGGGCCTTTTAATCATAAGTTCAATCTTGTCATGTTAATATGGTGTGATGCAAGATAACGTTTCCCGTACTAAATAATTATTCCTCAGGGTTGAGATGCTTTAGTACACAAACAACCATATATCTCTAGGTAAGTATCCGCTTTCATTGATAGACCTGATTTGCATTATGAGCTATATTGCACAGCATTAGAACACAGCTGTCGCGCTAACATATTCTATAGAAAAGTGTGACCCCGTTATTAGATACAAATGAAATCTTTCTAGCTTGAAGGTGATATAGAAGGTATATATATATATATATATATATATATATATATATATATATATATATATATATATATATATATATATATATATATGAAGAAGAAGAAAACACTCCTTGTTACTGGTGTTTACAGTCTTTGTTGTTGTTCTTGTTGTAGGGTTTAACGCCATTTTCAGCACACAATAGGCTATACATGGCGGCCAGCATTAATGGTGAAGGAAGAACCCGGGAAAACACCGGAAAGAACCACCGACCCACGAGAAGCTACTGGCAAGCTTTCTCACATACCCACATTGGCCGAATCCGAGACTCGAACCCACGCAGACAGAGGTGAGATGTCAGTGATCCGTAACGGAGAACGCTTTAGAACACTTGGCCACTCGGGGCCCCACAGTCTTTGATTATGTCATACATACATACATACATACATACATACATACATACATACATACATACATACATACATGTTGTTGTTGTTGTTGTTGTTGTTGAAGGGTTTAACGCCATTTTTCAGCACACGATAGGCTATACATGGCGGCCAGTATTAATTGTGGAGGAAGAACCCGGGAAAACCCTGGAAAGAACCACCGACCCACGAGAAGCTACTGGCAAGCTTTCTCACATACCCACATTGGCTGAATCCGAGACTCGAACCTACGCAGACAGAGGTGAGATGACAGTGATCCGTAACGAAGAGCGCTTTAGACCACTCGGCCACTCGGGGCCCCACATACATACATGATCACACACACACACACACACACACATTCAAGTGTCGAGATAAGGTGATTTATACGCGAACACGGATTGTCTCCCTTGAAAGTATGTAATCAATGCCACGACTTGCCTGTGTTTTTATAAAGGTGCTTATGTTTTTACCTGAACTCGTATGCTGTCGGTATACCCACATTTGTCAGCATGAAACGACCTGAGCCAAGAGTTTGACTAGCAGATCTTGAGAGAATAAATATCTTCGCCTGCTGCAGTAACGCAATAGATCCGTATGGTACCAGAACAGGTAAATATATGAATATTTCTACCATCCTTACCTTGAACAGATATTCAAATCAACCATTAGTACTTCACTAACAGGTATTGATCAATTATAACTCTTCAGGCTTGAAGTTGAGACCAAATACCAATGTGTATAAATTCTTTTCTATGTTTACTCTAACTTCTCATTACTCCGTCTGTCACCGGGTCATTCGCCATCATAATAACTGTATTTGTCTATGCCTGTTTGTCTGTCTGTCTGCATCGCTGTCCCTCTCAGACTGTCAGAAGCTCTGCAAACGTTTTCTTTCGCGTCAACCCACCTTTAACTCGGGAAATAATTCTAAAGTGAATTCTCAGTCCGAATCGTTAGCTGTAATTCAGTTACAGTGTAAATTATGCTCCCAGAGACCCTTAACGGCGACGTAAGTTGAGGGTCAGGTCACGTGTACGTGTATGTCTTTCTGGATTTGCGATGTCGTCAGTTATGTACAGTATATTTTATTTGCCTCTTATCCCTAATAGGCGTGTACAATGTATATACATCTACTATAGCCATTTATTGCATGTACCACAAAAAGTTCCGAATATTAGATATAAACACGGTTATGTTTGCCACCCAACCCCAACCCCCAACCCCCCTCTCTCTCTCTCTCTCTCTCTTTCTCTCTCTCTCTCTCTCTTATAATCATCTTCCTCCGCCGCTTTAACTTGCCAGCGCTAAACACGCAATACGGTTTTTACTGATAATCATATCAGGTAGCATTCTTCAGGTGTTTCAGGTAAACAAAGAGAATTATTAATTAGTTTCCGCTGGTAAAACTAATTTGGTCCTCAATCAGGAAGATGGATTTTGTTAAATGTTAATGCAGCTCAACATATTTTAGTTATCGTCTGCTTTTCTTTTATTCTGAATCGTAGGGCTTGGACCGATATTTGAGAAGCTCTTTGGCAGCACATTTAACCACATGGCAATGAAACCATACATAGATAGAACATGTAGGTTACTTTCTAGAGATTTTATCTCAGTTATTCTAAATGCCTGTCAGATTTAGATGTTGTTGACTTTTTTTTTCTTCATTTGCGTGACAAAAATTTTGTAAACATTTTCTACGTTAATTGTTCCTTTCTGTTCCGAATACAGTGTACCTTTGACTGTTTCATCTAATCGTTTATGACGCTTGCATTTCGCCATAGACCCGGCATTTAGAACTGAAGAATATAATTTTTTAAGTCAACTATTTTTATACTAAACTACAAAACAATCGTCTTTTTTCTATAGAGTTTAGTCTTCCTGAGATATTTGTAATAAAGTGAGCTAAAAGCTTCGACCTTTCAAATTTCGCTTCTGCAATTTCTTAGCCAGTAAATATATTTTCTTTTATGTTGGTGTCGATGGTGGTGGTGGTGATGATGTGTGTATATGTGTGACTGTGTGTGTGTGTGTGTGACTGTGTGTGTGTGTGTGTGTGTGTGTGTGTGTGTGTGTGTGTGTGTGTGTGTGTGTTATTTTTGTAGCCTCGATATTCTTAGTCAGACATTAAAAGACTTAAGCGTAGGTAGGATGGTTTAGATCCAGACCGAGGCCAAGTTCTGTCTTTGAAAAAAATGGTTAACTAAATGTTGATTGACAGTTAATGGATCACAAGTTCTCAAAATTTAAACACCATGCATTATCGACTGCTCGGTGCGTGTGTACTGTCATCTTTTCATCCTGAAGCTGCAGGAAACCCAAAATACTTGAAGACACCACATACTTCAGAAAGGTGATTATGTATCCTTAAAGGTGAATTGAACCCGGAACCATACAGGTGCATAGTAAGCGCGAGACGCTGCGTTATTCATGAGGACGAGACAGAGGGTATCACACTATCGCTGTCTAAAGTGTGGTGATAATAAATCTATTTTTTAAATCTTTAATCAATCACAGCCGCTAAGTGCACGTGTACTACATGCATAAACCGGTATACCAATAATCCTGACTGAGCTAGTTAACACCTAGTATTAGTCGCCAATTTAAAATATGATATCATAAATCGGCGTAGTACTCTAACAAAGCTCAGGCTATTCATTATTTTACTAAAGGGTGAGCGATTCTATTCTAGGGATCACATTCTTTCGATAAGAACTTCACAAATGTTGGCAAATGGACCCATGTTGTTCAAAAGCTTTGATCGCATTTTTTACGGAATCAAATCATGTTGCGACCAAGGTGCTGTGGTTCACAGATTCCCGTATAGATATTGGAATTACCCAACTTGCGTGCCGTCACGCAGTTTTTGGCGTGGGGCATAAGTTAACGGGTAAGATATCTGACCAATTGTTACTAGACAAGATTTCGTGGCAAGGTTACTACATGCATGAGGTGGCATGCACCATTTTATTTTCATATTTAAGTTAATAATCATCTTTGTTCTACGCAATGTATTGACGTGGATTGTACTTTTAAAACAAAATGCGTATTATGCGTATTATGAAATATTTGGGAATATCTTCTCAATGAGTTGAGTCTGTGGTGGTTTTTGGGGGTGTGGTAGGGTGGAGGTTTGTGCACAAATCATACTTTTCAGTCATGCTTATTTAAGACCCAAACATCTCTTATCTGGCTGTGCAAAACAAAAAATGTATATAGCAAAGGTTCGTCATACGCGGAATCCGTTAATTAAATGTCGGTCATCTTCCACTCCACATTTATGTGCGCCTTTACTGTTATTTTACAGAATGCAAACAAATTTGCGCCTTTGAGGCGTGGATTTAAGACTTGGACTGGCACCCATATGTTATGCACAACCCTAAGGACTATCAGTGTATAGATACATAATATGAAACCCTCCTTTGATTTATATCGAAAATCAATTTAGGCGTATGGGAAAGATGAAAGACACAGCAAGGCTATTCAAGAAATGCACAATTACAGATGTTACGCAATATGCTTTGAACTGCTTCAGAAAGCTGAATTGTTGCGATATTTAATCAATCAGACGGGATATTTACATATAATATAACGTGAATGAGGGGCTGTATTAGTTGCCACAAGGAACCGTTTGCAACACTTTTTGAAGCCCATTTATGATTCTATGCTTTCCTTTTGCTTGTAGCAGATAAAACAAGTTGAGCGTAGAGTATCTATTTCCATTTTCTTCTCAGATATACCTGGTATTGTACGCTGCAATAGATCAAATATAAAGTAGAATCAGTGCTGCAAATACCTGTGAAATGCACCTGGTGCAGTATCTCCATATTAAATTGTCAGGGAAAGGTAGGAGGGGGATGTCAAGCCGGACAAATGTTTGTAAGAAATATTTTCGGTTATTGCCATTAATTTCTTTTTACAAATCTGGTTAGTCAAAGAAACAAACTCTTGCGATAAATGAAAAACAAATCTTCGTTGAAAGGAACACCCACTCCCAAATATTAAATGATTCATCCCTAAGAAGTAAGCAGGGTAGCTCAGTTGGTAGAACGTAAGACTCTTAATCCAAGAATCTCGGGTGCGATACCCATCTAGGAGAGTCAGGGTCGACTGTCTCGGTCGGTCAGTGGAAAAGGAACTTCGCTGCTATTCTCTGCGCATGCTATAGTCCAATAATGTGTTAAAAGTGTCGTTAACAAAAATGAACATGACAAACAGTTAACCTTTATGGAGGGGTAGGAGGTGATATGCTGTGGGACTGACGTATGACGTTTTGGTTCCATGGTTTTTTTTTCGTTTTTTTTTTTGTAAAACGAAATGTAGGGTATAATGCTTGTTTTTGATAATATATGATGAAATGTGTAACGAGACTGGTGGCTTAGTCGACTTCATATGCAAGATTATTTACCCACCCCCACTACTAGATATTGACTTGTCTCTGCTCTCTATGCTCTATGCATGATTAATATAAAATGGTTCTGTTGTTTATAAATCTCGCAAAACAGACCTATAACACGCTGTACCCTATACAAGTATCTTTTGTGACACTCCATATATGACCTAGCTCTTGTATATATTTGTCATCGATTGGGGCTCTTCTCAAAACAGTTCCTGTTCATTTGAGTTCCTTGCTACAGCAGAGCAACTGAGTTTATGTATTACCCACCCACCTGCATACCTGCAGAAAGGCAAAAGTTTTGTTTTATTGCCTTAAAAAGAAGATAAAAAAGAAATGTTCATGCTAGCACTTCTACACTGTTTTATCCGGTGATTTTAACAGTTGTTTTGCAACAAGGTTTACGCACACTCTAGTAACGCTAGTTATAAATCATCGTCATTTTGCAGAAGGTTGGATAACGCAGTCTGCACACTGGTCTTTATAAAGTACTTTTTCACAAAATGTGTCAATGGCCCTTTTTCCAGCCGAGATATATTATGCATTTCTTCAATCAGATAGCGCCCTCTATTTGCAGTAGCCATAAAAATAAAAAAAGCGTTTCACCAGCATGTGCAGACTAAAGCTTTTATAATACTTTTATTTTATTTTTCATTATGCTGTATATCTCATTTTATAGTGAATCATGACAGTAGAATTTATTGCATGCGGGCATCCTCGAACTTATTCGTTAGCCTCTGGTACGTAGTGGAATGAACCGCGCTCTGCTCAGAATACTAATGTTTAATCAATAGTTGACACGGATAATACAGTTTAGGACTGTCATTGACACGGGTGAAGCAAATCACAGCATAATGTTGACAAATCGACCAGATAAAGTATAAGAGAGTTGAGGATCACTTCTTACACATAACACAGGTGAAACAGGTACTAAATACCTTTCATTTTAATATTTAAGCACCAGGTACAAATTTAAATGCAGCGATTTAATAAGATCTATGCTGTATAATATAGATTTAATAAATGACTCTAATCTTTTTATTACGAAAATATTTTAAATTAAATTGCATAAGTCAGGCATGTTAAATAAATTATTTTCATATAGAATTTTATTTGTAACTGTTGTGTTGGGAAAAAAACACCCTGTTGCTTGTATAGCAAAATAGACCTGACTTATCGTGCAAGGAAATTTTAAGTGCTGGGTTGCATTTGTTGTTATAAAAATATTTAAAAAGATCATTAGCTCAGGGACTGTTAGAACCTACTAGTATCTGACTGGCCTTCTTTCTTAAAATGTTTCCGTTTTTACAGATTCTCATATCCTGCGGTCCAGGTGTTAATATTATATACCGCCTGTACTCGTTTATAAATCGAGTCCAACTGCAAACTGTACAAACTGCAGAGACTCAGATCTGTCGTCGCATAATGCGCCAGCCGGTCTGGGTCTGCGTAAATTGTTAAAAGTAATCGCTAGAACAAACAGTATAAACTCTGATATTTAGGCGGATTATACTACGGTAGATCTTAGTTTTTGTAGCTTGACTCGACTTATAAGCTAGTACAGACGGTATACGTACTCTAGAACGATCTTCCAATGATTCTTGTCAGTTTTTTTACAAACTTTATTCTTACTTTTTATAAAGTCAGATCAAAGCATTCTTCATTTGCATACATCTTTTTGATAATAATTCATATTAGTCTAATCAAAGAATTGCAAATTCATTCATTGTGAATGTAAATTTTTAGTTACCGAAAACGAATTTTCTTTAAGTCTATGTTTCTAGAAAGGCTTCAAAGAAAATCATTTCACACTGTTAAATCTGTGCCCTCTGTATTTCTGTTGACAAAAGACTATCCCTTCCCTTGTAGCACGAGGAAGTATATGCTTTCATTGAAGTTTTTTTTTTATACTGTTCTTTCGAATTCCTGGTATACATATGCAAATTTTTTTATTACAGTAAGTGTCAGCTGTCGACCTGATTCCTGGTTAAGTTTCACTTGTATCATTCCTGGTGAAAATTAATAATGTTGTGTTACACTTGTGTTACGAAATTTATCTGTGTGGCTTTCTTGATGCAATTTGTTTATAAATGTTAAATAATAAATGCACGGAGACATGCAACGTCAAGTAGTCCTATATCATCTACAAAGACCATATTGCAAATGAAAGGCTAAAATTTGGACCCTGTCCAGATTTGAAAGACGGATAAGATTTCTGTGTATGCTGTTATCCGCTGTTTACGGATGGGTGCGATGTGCAGTGACATCCTGTTATAGGATGTGTGATCCCTAAATAAAGTTATGCCACAAGCTGTAGGATCTCTCTCTCTCTCTCTCTCGTTAACACTATAATGTTGATCTTTTTCTCCCTCGCAAAATATTTCATGCCTCTTCAACACATTACGCATGTAATTTAAGTAACACCTTATTACAATGACCTCCACTCAAGCCCCTAACAGCGCTTTGTTTTGTTTTTTCGTGCCTTTATGACTTTGTATACGAAACACACATTCTTTAGTGTATTGAGCTGGGTAACAAGTATGTATTACCCGATAAGATCCTAAATTGTGTTTTGTATTTGTCTTGCCACAAATAAGCACTCTGCCGTACTTCTCCACTTTGACATACGTCTCTTGCCCATAATACTTCAAAAGCCACGTGTGAAGGAACTGGTAAAATTAGATAGAATATATTCGCTGAATACTGTGAACTGTATTATAGCACCAAAAAACGTAAGGAGGATTTCCACAACGGATTAGGCAAAATTCGTGGTGGTATAGCTATTGGGAGAATGTGCTACAACATCACCAGCTACCATTTCTTTTTCATGCTAGATATACATATACGTATGCCTACATTTAAACTATCTAGCTAGTCCGATAGACACGTAGAGAGCTATACACACAACTAGCTTGCTTGCTAGATAGACATATATTTAGATGAGTAGACGGACCGATAAACTGACGCATGCATGGATAGTGAAATTTACATTGGGAAGCACGTCAAACATACAATGAATATCATATAAGGTACTAAATATAGTACGAACAATATTAAATGAAAGTCATTCGGGTGTTCAGTTTTGGATATTACAGCAATTCAGCAGTATGAAACTTGTTAAGTAAGATGCAAGTCAGACGGTCGACCAAACGATGGGTAAGTACGGGACCGTATTCAAATTACCCTAAATGTCTCTATTTAACGATTACCTACAAGACACAATTGGTGGAAAACGCTTCATTATTTCTTATGTTTTCGGATCAGATGTTCAGTGGTTCTTCATATGTTAAACTGTGGTGTATTCAATGAGACTATTGCCTGAGACAAAAACCACTCTTCTTTTCCTGTTCACGCTACGGAGTAAGCTTTATGTCACGTTAACGGCTATTCACACGCTGATTATTTACCCGTAATCATGTCGGTAAACAGATTTCGAAAAAGGTGCTTTGTGATTAGTATTTCCATGTAAGAATGGACCTGTCATTTTTTTTTAATTATTTCACGCACTTACGAAGAACGAGAAAACCCGTGGATCAATTGTGACATATATTAATTGGATTTAAAAAAAAGAAGGTATGTTTTGTTTATTGCGGTGGTGTTTGTGCTGTTGTAAAGAAGGATTTATGCTTTTAACAAATCCACACGAATCAGAACAGGTCATTGTAAGTATCAGCTACATTTCACGATGTGATTCCTAATACTTTAATATGCTCATGATTTCTATACAGTATAAATGTCCCATGGTTGAGTTACTGTCAACCTACCTAACCAACATTTCTGTCTTTCTGTGTGTGTGTGTTTGCTATGTTTTGTGTATAGAAATGTTATATGTATAGAAATACCAAAATGGGCTCCTTTAGATAACACTGGACAACAAATTTTTACAAAAGTCATGTTACTGAAATAAAATTAGTCAATTCTTATCAATTTTTATGTGCTGAACACGAATATGACAGTCAAATTGCAAAATTGGCTCTAGTTTTTTTGTAATCTGCAAGAAATTAATGTTTACATAATGAAATGCATTCCAATAGTAAAAGGTCAACTGTAATAGCCTACCTATAAAAAATCAAGTCATTGACTACATCTTAGATTTCTTCGCCTGTCTCTTGTACAGCTGTTCGGGAGCATCTCTGAGGAGTGTCCAGCAGTAGTCAGCCAGCATTGTAGTGGACCATTTTCCCTGGTATCTTTGTTCCATTGTTGCGATATCTTGATGAAAACGTTCGCCGTGTTCATCACTAACAATACCACAGTTGCTAGGAAAGAAATCCAAATGGGAATGAAGGAAGTGAATCTTTAGAGACATATTGCAGCCAAGTTTCTTATACTTCATCAACATGTCTTCTACTAGTTCCTTATAGTTTTCTGCCCTAACATTTCCGAGGAAGTTTGTAGAAACTAGGCGAAAAGCATTCCATGCTTGTTTCGCGTCACCTTCCAGCAAGTTGTTGAACCGGTCATCTTTGAAAAGCTCTCGAATCTGAGGACCCACAAAAACTCCCTCTTTAATCTTTGCTTCGCTGAGTCGAGGGAATTTTTCATGCAGGTATCGGAATGCTGGCAAAGTCCGGTCAATGGCTTTCACGAAGTTCTTCATCAAACCTAGTTTGATGTGAAGGGGTGGTAGCAAGATTTTCTGAGCCTCAACCAGAGCTGGGTGTTGGATATTCTTCTCTCCAATGGCTACATTCTGCCTGTGAGTCCATTCCTTCCTCATGTAGTGCATTTCCCTTGCTCGGCTATCCCACTCGCATAAGAAACACATGTATTTTGTATATCCTTGCTGCAGTCCCATTAAAAGGGCAACTACCTTCAAATCACCACAGAGGTGCCAGCTGTACTTGTTATACTCAATGGAATTCAGTAGCTGCCTTAAGTTATCGTATGTCTCTTTCATGTGGACAGCATACGCTACTGGAATAGATGGAAGAATGTTTCCATTGTGCAAAAGCACAGCCTTGAGACTCAGTTTCGAAGAGTCCACAAATAGTCTCCATTCTTGTGGGTCATGAGTGATTTTTAAAGCATTCATGAGGCCCTCAATATCGGAACAGAATATCAGATTACTTTCCTTTCTGAAGAAAGGCTCCAATTGCTGGTGGCGCTTTCGATATGCAGTAATTGTGACATCTTCTTCTAGAAGATTCCATTGTTGGAGTCTTGATCCTAGCAATTCTGCCTTGTTCTTTGATAAGTCCAAATCACGAATCAGGTCATTTAGTTCTTCCTGTGTTATTCTGTGTGGGGTTGATGATGCACCACAGTGAAAATCTGGATCACTGCATGCTGATGGACCAGGAGAAGAACAGGTCGACTCACCTTTGTCTTCGTCAGATGAATCAAGAGAATATTCTGCTGGAGGTTCTGGAATAGGAAGTCCCTCACCATGTGGAACTGGTCTCAATGCAGACGGAATGTTTGGGTAGACTATTCTCGACTTCTTTCGCTTCGTTATTCCGCCGGAAAGAGGAGGAACCAAGCAGAAGTAACAGTCATTTAGGTGGTTGCTTGGCTCTCTCCACACCATTGGGACTGCAAACGGCATTGATGACCTTTTGCAATTCAACCACTGTGAAAGCTGTGTTGTACATGTAGCACAGCATATATGCGGAGCCCAAGGCTTGTCTTGGTCACCAACCTTGCAGCCGAAGTAAAGATGATATGCCTTCTTCACTTGAGAATTGATACTTTTCTTCTGGTTGGCAAATGTCACTTCCCCACAAATATAGCAAAAATTGTCCGCGGTATTAACACACTTTCGAGGCATTACTGTTCTTTATTGTACGTAAATGGATAAAATAATAAGTTTTATGTAACAGTAGCTTGAACTGTCTCGCACAACGTCTAAAATATTTTAAATGCTGAACCTATCTGATTGGGCTTTATATAGTACACTGCTTACGTCAGCTTCAGCAGCCGCCTGGCATTAGTATAATAGGCCTACACATGTATAGTACACTGCTGACGTCAACTTACTTCAGCAGCCGCATGGCATTAGTATTGCATTGCATCAGAAAATGATGCAATCAACTGTGGATGATGTGAGCATGATGGTATTATGCAATGTTACATCATTATTCCGGATGTTGCTGCAGTCCTACTGGAGAAATTTACACAGTGAAACATAGAAAATGAGGTATATGAATATCTTCAAAACGAGAGCCAATACAAATTTTTCATGGTTATATTCGTGTTCGGCACACCAAAATACTACAGATTAGGGCCTTTTCAAGTCAGTAATGATTTCACTGTTGACCAGTGTAATCGTTGTTAATATTAAATAAACATTCTTTCTATAAAGAATATTTACTCATTATCAGCAAAGCATGAAACACATCCAGCCCGTAACTCCTTCGGTTTTTGGCATGTTTCAAGCGGTTGAAATGGATCGTTTGTCATCTATCTGATTAGTAAATGTATACTGTCTAGACTGTCTGCTTGCTATGTCTGTCTGTCTGTATTCCTGTCTGTATGTGCGTTTGTCTGCCTGTAAGTCTGTATGTCTGTCTGCATGTATGTATGTATGTATGTATGTATGTAACGTAACGGATATTGCCTCTCTGAATAAGCTTCTGAATTGCCTCTCTGAATAAGCTTCTGAATCTCCGAGGGTCAAATTTCGGAAATCGTGTTTTCTTGTCTTTTAAACGTCCATATTTCTGTGTACAACGTTGCTGTTTTCTATGTATAAAGTCCCCATGAAAACCACACCATATGGGAGCAGACTAAAGACAGACTTTTATTTCTAAGTTTTTTATTTTGTATGTGGTTTTTTGTTTTTGTTTTGGCGTGGTGGGGTGGGTACGTCGGAGTGGTGTACTTGTATATCTCTTCAATGGTAGCCTTACTATTTATTTTCCTGCTTTCATATGAATTTTCCTCCTCTCTGGTCGCTGACATAATTTGTGGGCCCTGAGAAAAATTCTCCAATAGGTCTCTATGAATTACAAACAAATATCTTCTCTTTGGCGATGAGCTCCCTGACCGTTTTGGGCCCCGGAATTAAGTTCTAGTTGTCCTACCATGTCCGCGGCCCGGCCTTCTCTGTATCATCCTTTTGACCTTCCTTGAGAAAATAATTTTAGTAAGCTTATTTATCCAAATAGAAATGATCACCCCATTTGCCAACTACATCTGCTAAGGTGAGTATCACATAAATACTGTGTCGTTTAAATACAAACAATGGCTGGTCTTTATTAGCGTAATTGGATCGCTTCAGACGCAATATCGCACGTTGAAGCTGATCATCTCTATTATCAGTTTTAAAAACTTCAAGACTGTAATTTAATAAGTTCTTCAAGGAAAATGACACTGATGTCGATATAGTGCCTTTTTTTAATTTCGTTGCGTTTGCTCAGTAGATTGAAATCAGTGGGTGATCCTCTCGTTAGTATCGGTGTTGAGTCAATACAATATGACAAGCTCCAATCGTACGGATTTGTTTTAAGTAGTTTTGATCGACTGATAAGTCGGTCGCTTAATCTAAAATTCAGTCATGCCGGGGGGGGGGGCGAAAGCCAAATAAAGGCAGATAAAGTGATTAGTGATTAAAATATGAACAGTGCTTGTCAAACTTTTTAATATAGGCAAAAGCATTTGTCCTAGATTAGTGCATTTTACTTGTCCAACTTTGAAAATAAAGAGTTCGGGACATCGGGCTATGGGATTTGATCCTGGTTTGTTGATTAATCTGTTTCCATACAGTGTGATGACTTTTATTTGGCCTCTCATTCATATGGTCACTGTCATCATTATATCGTAGAGGTAAAATAGTAGGTTAAGATCACCCATAAGAGTCTGCATCCAGCCCCCACCCACGGGGACTTAGGCCACCACAAGTACTAGAGAATATTTAAAGTACTGTCACTCTCTACCTCAGCCCCATGACGCCGCTAGGTTTTATCATGCAGGTGTATCATGTACTTTAATTGGCTATGTACACACAATTTAAATGAATGTACATATACATTTGTACAGTTTGTGAGAGTCAACTTGCAACTGTAACCGCATGTCCTTATTAATGTGTTTTATTGATTTTAATGCAGACATAAACAGTACAACAGGTAAGTGTAACAGCAAGCCCGTTATTAATGTTTGCTATGCAACTGAATATGTTGAGTATAGCAATGAAACAGTTTTAATTCTTTGCTTGATATGGTGCCCACCATGACCGCTCACCCACCCACCCATCTCTAGTCGATCTAAGTTTCTAAAATATTTTTCTATGGTAACGATGTTTACTGTGTTAAAAACTTGTACTTGGTGGATGTGTGAAAGAACAATGAACCTTACATTGCAACAGTTAAGTCTCATACTCTCTCAGTCATCATTGTTACACGTCAGCTTTCTGTCACAGGGTGTGACAGATTGACCAGACGTTTGTCCTAGTAAATCATTGTCACTTCGAGTTTTGGGATAAAATACCAAACTACAACGCATAAATGTGTTGATTATATGATTTGCATGGCGATCAAGAAAGCGTGACATAAAACGTGAATGGTGAAGGGTTAGCTCCTTTGTGGATACGTTCCGCTGGTCTATTTCTGTTGTGTAATGGCAAGGCAGCAACGCTATTTGTGAAAAGGTCGGTTTCGCAAATTTCATTTCTACCAGTAATGACGCGTTCTTCAACACGCCTGCCAATATACTCGCCAAGAGTTCTGTTCCCTGGTTTAGTGAGTGCGTGCTTTTTCTGGCATATCACTGTAATGCCACAGAATGTAATATCTTTTTTTCAAAGATAACTGTTTTTTTTTTTAGTGTGGTGGTCAGAGTCGTGGAAACTCTACATAAACTGAAGGAAAGGTTACCGCTGAGGCAGTCCGTTTAATACCACATTTTCACTGTGGCAGCTGTCAAGCCCGGGAATCCTAGGGAAGGGTGGCAGTACTTTTGCTATGTTTTAGCCATGTCAGTCGCAACAAGCCCAATCTGCTCGTGGTTTTATTTTTGCAGGGCTGCTCTAGGTAGCCCAAGAGAACACTAACAACTAGGTCTCCATCCCCGTTCTATCACAATATGAACTGGTTAGTGTTAACCACTCCATGGGAGGTGTAGGTATTCTTCCAAAAGTGGTTCGTATTCTTTGTCACTGCCATACACTATTTGTTCGGGGTTTCCAACTTAGTCGTCGGCTTTGGCGAGAGGATTACCGTTCGCCAATGACTCGACTTCCCGCTCTGTCGTGTCTGGCTGCTTCATCATTCCCGCCATTCGCTTGCCTGTAAGCATATTTTAAGTTAAATGGATTCTAATTACTTTACAAATTCGTAGCAAAGATCAGGTCAAAGATAGAGTGGTTGGGGTAAAGTTGGCTCTGCCTCCGCCCATAATGGCGTTTTCGTCAATAATCACAGACGTAATGCTCGCTGATATATTGTCCTGGGAAGTGTCGGAATTGGCTGCTCTTCTATTACTTCTGGACATAAACGTCGTTTGCACGGAATCAAAGCGTGATCCACGTATTGCCGCCACGACTAACAGCAATATTTTCGAAGTTTTGAACGTTCTGCTTTTTATACCGGCGATAAAAATGATGGTTCCACTAACATATGTGACTATATCGGCCGTAAAGTGCAGAATATCCTTTACTGAAACGATCTAAAAATGACCCGATCATTCAAAAGTTTTAACGAACATCCACGACTGCGTTTACTTCAAAGACGGAGCGATACTGCCCCACTTGATGCAGGCATGGTCATATTCAAACATGTTAAGCCCTTCGTCCCGACTAGCCTCGTGGCTCCACTCATTTCAGCCTTGGTGCAACAATTGCTGAAAGAGCTGGGTTTTGAGGGGAACAAACAATAAGGTGTTATCCACAAGGAATTACTGTGAAACCGACAAAGGTTTGCCACCTGAGCCAATAAAGGGACCGATAAACGAATCTATCATGAATCGACATACATTTGTAAGAAAAAGATATCCTAAACACGTAACGTCTAGAAAGAAGGCTAGCCGCCTTAATGAGAGAAAGAACGTAACATCAAAAGACAGATTCAGTAAAGTTCAAAGAGCACGAACAACCGGAATGCGGATATGTGAGAGACAAGCGTGCAGGTAGTAAGGCGAGCAATGACTAGGAAATGCTATTATTATGTTCTCTGGGTGGTTATAGTTTGGGCTGCTGAAGGTCTCTTTTAAGACGGTGTCGGCGGAAATTCTTCTGCGGAAAATCTACGATCATGCAGCAGCTAACACCGTGGGAGCCACTTGAAGAGAGATAGCACGGATAAACTAGCCACAAGAATACAAACATGTTGTCTCAGCAAGCACAGACTCAAGTAATGCGTGAGATACAAGCACAATATATTAGACATCAGTTAGGACCCTTTAATATGTAATAAAGCTTGTCGTTTGATCTTGCGCTTATTCACAGAAAAGATGCCTACACCACCATACGCCAGGGACCCCAGACGTGTTCTGTGCCACGCTGCCGTTCTTCTTCGTCTCCTTGAGGTTGGGTACACAATGACTACTAAACACCTGCTCAGAATGCGACCAGCCGGTCTCAAGCGTTTCGACTTCGAGGACGTAGCAACGGCAGTAATCACTACAGCGCCGAAGCCTTTGGACACAAGATATGCTAACTAAACAAAGCATTATTCCTGTTTATATCATCACTGTTGCCTAATGGCCGAGGTTACTCTCGTGGTCATCGCAGTGCTTGTTCACGCCATCGCATTCACTTGCTCAAGCTACCTCTTATCTAAAATATTCAAAAATGGGTCCCTGTCCTCAGTTGGATGTTTCAACCCATAATGCGGTGCACCAGGCATACCTCTTATTTTCCGCATGCATGACAGAGCCAAGTGTGGGCCGGGGTAGGCGCATTACGTGTACGCGCTGACCGTGGTTGATGTTACCAGCTATTAGGAGCTTGAACACCTACATAGGAAGAGGAGATGTTTAGACGTCAGTAAGCCCCGGAGATGTCGTTTTTCAGCCGAGACAGCCAGCGCTCTAGTAACAAACAAAGCGTCTGCTTCGAGTAACAGAGAATGCGTGCGGTGGCGCCATCTGTGCGGTCATGCCAGCCATCACATTGCAATATAACCTCCTGGATTCGAAATGCCTGTGCGACATTTCTATGTGCATGGAGGACTGGAATGATGGCAACACTGTGTCACTGACCCTGTGTGGTCGCTCAAGGTCTTCACCCTGGCTGATAGGTTTGCCATTCAGGCCATCCATTTGTATACCATCTTTCTGGCAGTGGTGCTCTACACAGATGTGTCGTTCACGAATAAGTACAGATTGTGCCTGAAGATACTCCGCTACCACTATCCAGTAACGTTATCGACCGCATTGCTCGACGAAGACAATGAGCTCGTTGCAAAAGTGATCGCATGCCAGCGTTGTGATGCTAGCTTAAACGATCTACCTTTTAGTGTCCACCTGGCTCAGACTCGTCTTGTTTATTCCCTAAGCCCAGTTGTATGACCATTACTACTTAGTGATGTCTTTGAGTGCCGATCTGTTTTATTTCTCTTAGAGGCACCCCAGGCAGAGGCAGTGACAGTGGTCGGCTTTTACTAACGTCCAGGAAATGCCTTTGACCTTACGAATCTCTTCTAGTTTTGTGGGCATAGTGATTTGCATCCTAGGACGGAGGCCTGAGAAATGGGCAGTTGTATGCACTCATTAAAATTCGTTGCCTACATTCGTGTTACCTCTGCTAAGAGTGGGTGCTCAAGTGGGCGTTGTTTATTGCAGGGCCGCCATGTCTCCATACAATACCTTATTTGTAGTAAACGTCATAAATAAGGCGCTTGCTTAGGTCGGAAATCGCTGCCCCGCATAGATTGGGCGGTTTAACGCCTGGTTAGTCTTTGTTATGTGAACCGGATAAAGTGGAGGGTATATGCGGTAGGGTTGAAGCGATGTGTTGAGAAATGGCTCAGATACTTTGGCCAGGAAACACATTGGTCTTGTGGTAGAAGTTGTGAAAGCCAAATACCTTCCACATTTTCTGTGTGCGCTTGTAGTCTTTTTCGTGAATGCCTGAACGACTTAAGTAACTGTTGAATGAAAGCTAGATTTCCTGAAACCGCTCCCAATGGTTCATGTATTTGTATGGGTAGACGCCCTTTTGGATTAGCACGGCAATGTCAGCGCCCGAAGTTCAGCCCGCTGGATGTTACGCTGTTGCTCAAAACGCCTCCTTTTATGACTTAACTAAGTTGTTAGCCAACTTCTCAATACTGCTGTCAATAAATTGAAAACTGTCCATAAAATGCAGCTACCCAAATTAAAATGTTTAAATGTTATCTATTTTCCATATTGTTTTGGAATGATGCTTATCATTCTCGGCGTTATTGTTCCTGTGGCATCCATATCCAGGCTGCCATCGTAGCTGGCGTATAATGAATCCCAACAGGCACCTTTATTTTCCTATATAGGTAGATAAGCAACTTGAGATTGCATCCTTGATGGGCAGCTGAGAAATATTTTTCCGGTAATACGGGAGAGGTATTGCATACGGTCGTGCTCAAATTTCTTTCCGCAGGTGTATCAGTCATTAACGTTCTTAGACGTCTCTCTTTTATCGTTTTTATTCTGATCTAATAATAAATAACTCAAAATGGACGCCATCATTTTAAACGGCAGCTGCTCTGATTTTTGTGCCGTTTCTCATATCGTTTTGGTTACTGTATCCAACTCTACCGGCGATTTCGTCATGCATTGGATGTTGTGTTGGAGTTTTTTCTTCATTAGCTTATTTTTAGGGGGGTGAGAGAAATGTCACTTTTTCTCATTCGTTTTGCCCAACTTGTACTACAACCGTCTTTTTCTTTGAAATATGATGTCAACATATTAAGCTCGCCAGTCGATCCGTTTATGATACAATAGACCCTCATTCAATTAATTCAATAACAACTCCTTGGTGCTCGATACTACATTATGAACTAGACTTACAAACCTGGGACAACACTCATCTTTAATAAAATGTAAACGGCAGGCGAATCAAAGTATGTGATGTAACATCGTTTCGTTACTCCATAAAGCCCTTTCCACGACATTCTTTCGGAACGGAATTGCAGTCACAACAAAGACCTCCATAATTCACCGTCTTAGCTACAGTACAACCTTCGATTTAGATCACACATCACAATGAGTCATTTTGTTTTGCCTCTACCGCACTCAACCTAGTAAAAAAAAACAAACAAGCTTCTGAATCTCTCCATTTTTAGCAGTTTTCTAATTTCCTGGAGTACTGATTATTCTTTAAGATAACCGTTTTCACTTTGACTGTCCTGAATATTAAATAACATTGAAACTCCTAGATTCTATTCACATTTGCAATCGCAGTCAATTAGTCAACCCACCAATAAACATGGTCGCATTTGAGAATGGATTCTTCATGGACCTGATGATAATAAGACCTGATGATAATATCTACAGTCTTCATTAGTGTACCAAGAACTTGCATCAGATCGTCTCTGCGTCATATGCCATCTCACCGTATCAGTCTCTCTACTACCTCAGTATGACAAATAGAACTAATGCATGATATTCAAGTAAAACTAAATTTGTTTTGTAATGTCATGGGTTTTGTAATTTTTGTCGTTGTATATCTTCAATGTGTTATTTAATATTGTGAAAACGCTCAGAGCTTCGGAAGATTAGCCGCTGTACTAAATCCACATTATTATTATTATTATTATCATCATCATCATCACCATCATTATCTCTTAAAGCTCAAGCTCGAAATTCTGGATGAAAGTGGCGACAGCCTCATTACCACAGTATGACACCGGTTGCTTGGATACTAGATTACAGCGAACGACTATATGGAACATGGTCACCAATTTTCCGTGTGCTGCTTTGCACTTGCGCTCTATTGTGGCAGAGCCTTCCACTGGGTCATTAAAAGCTTCAAGCTTTGCATAGATAATGTGTGGAACATGCATGTGACAATGGCGTCTGTGGAATACAAGGATGGCGCTTATGCTGACGTTCTTCGATAAGAACACTAGCTGTTGCCTGCCACTTATTCCACGACAGTCTTAAGCGTGGCATTCCAATAGGTCTGCCAAGCTAAAGACGTAGAGGCAGTGGAGACGGAAGTGCTTCTTGTGGTGGAACTTGCTATACCTTCATACCAGTCTGCTTAGGTTCTTTATGAAGACGTAGTGGCTATTTTCTGCTTCCCTACAATCAGCAATAAATCGATAGCGGGTAGTCTGCCTTCATTAATAAGCTGCTGGTAGAAGTCATTACTCCAACTAACGACGATGATAGTTTCGTTGCGGAGCTCAAACTTAGCAATATCGCTAACCTTCATAGGAAAGTCAATGCATGTAGGGTAATTTTACCCAGGTGCAGACGATATATTCTAGGATGGTCAACATTGCCGACTGCTGGCTATAAATTCAACAAAATAACACACTCGGACGGCGAGTTGTCAGTGTTGGTCATGTTGATAACAGCCTGTGGTGGTAAATGTTTACTTTGGAATGTAGCTCACTCATCGAAACGGCGATGTTACCAAACATCTATATCAAGCGCTTCACATCGAGCAAACGCGAATACAGACCTCTTACGCGTTTGATTTGCAACGCGCTTCACTATGACATCTTTAACCTGGCCAAACATCTGCTCGACATCATCTCTGCACAGTATGACTATGGCGTCAGCATGAAAACCAGGCCATAACATTTTGTTGTTGCCATCTCAGATTCTTTATCGTAGACGTCATCTTGGCCATGTATGGTTTTCTCCAGCTGTGCCGTTAGGTCATCATGATTTCTTAGCTCTCTATAAAGGATGGCACAGTTATGTCCGAGGTCCTGACCACATAACAGTAAGAAATGTCAAAGCGTCTACTTCGAGCTCATGCTTTTCTGGCATAGTATATCGATAGTTTTTTTATTTTTTACAACTGCGTTCACTCTATCTTGCCGTTCCACAAAATCGGTCATTGCAGTTGCCTGCAATTCTATCGTGGTGCTAGAAGAGGTCACTGCACCAGTTCGAACGGGATAAATGAATGCTCCTCGAGAATTCTGTTTTTTTGTTTTATCATTTAGCTCACACGTTGGCTCTGGTTGTAAAATCAGCTTTCCGCGTGGTTTTGAACCTGACCTCGCGTCTTTGCTCAAAAACTACCTTAAGAGACTGATTGAGTATAGCTTAACCAATCCATCATATTCACTTTTGTCTGATCTGTCCTCTCTTGAACAGTTATCTCAGACTTGCAACGACAGACATGGCTCTAAATGTATCCTTTACAACACTTAATTTCTAAATAAAATGTTTTAATGTCATTTGCTCACATGCATACTTTACCACACATACTCACTAAATAATTTTTCTATTAAATGCAATTAGCTCACAAAATACCACGGTAAACTGTATTATTGCCTTGTTATCTCATTATTTAGTTATTCCATACAAAACCAATACTAATTCGATGCCTGGCTATACCGAAAGGCCCGAATTTCCAACATGGCAAACATATGTTCTCTTCTTACCTTTCCAGTATGAGAATGGCAGCATGTACAAAAAAAAAAAAAAAACAATTTTCCAACAATCATGTAAAATTCTCTAACCTGTGTGATAGTATTGTTTGAATTATCTATTAATTGTTCCTAGTATTATCCAACATTATCCTGTGGAATCCAAGGATATCACTTTCCTTTCTGTTTGGTGGATATTTGTTATTCTCTATAATTAATCCTATTTGATTTGTTTAATAGGAATCCGAGAATTAATTATTAGGTCACCATGCCTGTGTATGCTACGTATGACTGCATGTAGCACCGACTTGCTAGCACCGACTAGTTAGTCGTGATGGTATATGGACTGGTGCGTGCAGGCAAGGCTATGTGGGCATTTTACCCGCGGATCTTCATTCCAATCTCCGTCGAGTGAGAATTAAATATTCTCAAACTTGTATGATAGTATTATTTGTGATGTATGTACAAGCTAACAGAGTCCGATTTTTTAAATACATTTATTCTTGCTAAATCTGCCTTTTAAGTTAAAGTTTTTGTCTGTTTTATGTTCAAAATAAAGTTTATTCTTTATCAAATGAAACAAACCTGAATTTGTTCTCTGAATACTTCACAGAACTTCTTCAGTGATATATAAATTCGATTATGGGGGCCCATTGTCCTCATTTCGCACCGGGCCTTCACTGCCCTAAAATCGCCGCTGATAACATTTTATATAGTTTCATTCCAGAACTATTGTAATAAGAGAATTTGTCCGTAAGTTCACTTCGTAAGGTCGAATGGCTTTTAAAAACAAATGCATTAACCGGTAATGCAGCCTTAGAACAATACTAATTTGTTTCTTTTAAACAAATGCACTTTATATACACATTTTAACCACGTTATCTAAACTCGTATAAACATTACAAAACATAATGAATGTTTATCTTCTACCGTTAGGAGACGAATCAATAAACTATTTAGCAAGTTTTTTTAAGAAAGAAGAAAAAAATAAGAACCGTGTACCAAGTTACTCACACGATGTATTTATTATACAATGTAATGTGGTTGTGATGGTGAAGCAAGAATGTAAATATTTGATAGCGAGAGTAGTGATCAAAATGAGAGGGGGTGTTTGGGTGAACTGAGACGGTTAAGTCGGAAGCG
Organism: Sinohyriopsis cumingii; assembly: GCA_028554795.2. Lineage (NCBI taxonomy): Eukaryota > Metazoa > Mollusca > Bivalvia > Unionida > Unionidae > Sinohyriopsis > Sinohyriopsis cumingii. Next base: position 116,773,887 of record CM068828.1, read on the forward strand.
ATACGATGGTTGGAAAGACAAACAATGAAAGTGAAAGATAGGGCACAAGTAGGTCGCATTAATACTGCTCCTGTGGTGGGCAGTTGTAAAAGGGCACAAGTAGGCTGTATTATTGCTCCTGTGGTGGTCAGTTTTGAAAGGGCACCAGTAGGCTGTATTATTGCTCCTGTGTTGGTCAGCTTTGAAAGGGCACAAGTAGGCTGTTTTATTGCTCCTGTGGAGGACGGTTTCAAATAATGCGCGCGCGCGTGCGGCGTGCGTGTGTGTGTGTGTGTGTGTGTGTGTGTGTGTGATTTGGAATTTTAATGTAGCTTTAAAATAATTCAGTCATATTGCTACGATGTCTGCAGTGTGGCAGTTTTTAATGATGTCTAGCACTGAGTCATCATGCCCCGGACATGTCCCATTTAGTCGCATTATCCTAACACCAGGCCGACCTATCCTAACACTAACCTCTGAATGCGGAGCGCCAAGCGAAGCAGCTGCAAGTACCATTTCAATAAGGCTTTGATACGACTGGGCCGGGTTGGAACCAGCGACCTTTCGCGGCGTCCGAGGCGGATGCTCAACCACATACGCCATTCAAATAACGTAGATAATACAGAGCATCCATTTAATTATGCGTCGGGATGTCTGAGTCACTGTTTCTTGTAAACGTTTGGCAATATGCAATGTAAATGTGTAAATACATGTCTAAATCTTTAAGGCTTGATATTTATTTTTCCTGAAACATAATTTGCCTGATATTAAACGTTACTCCACCAGGCCAATGGTTTTTTTTTTTCAGAAAGATTACTCGATTTGGTCATTTTTTCCCCTATTATTTCTATTACAAATTAATTGCCTTTTAAGAGAATTTTAAATTTCCCAACAAACATTTTCAAGTTGTCATGGGCTTCTAGACAAGTGAAATTGTCGGTACTGTCATGCTTGTTTTTAGGTTCCGATAATCCGTTGCGGGATGTCTGTATTCGTGGGATAGTAATGTCGTGGGATATCCGAAAAGGGGGATAATACTATTGTGGGATGTCTGCATTCATGGGATGGTAATAGTGTGGGATTTCCGCATATGTGGGATAGTAATGTTGTGGGATGTCTGCATGCGTGGGATAATACTGCTGTGGAATGTCTGCATTCTTGGGAAGGTAATGCTGTAGGATGTCTGCATTCATGGGATAGTAATGTTGTGGGATGTCTGCATACGTGGGATAATACTTTTGTGGAATGTCTGCATACGTGGGAAGGTGATGCTGTGGGATGTCTGCATTCGTGTGATAGTAATGTTGTGGGATGTCTGCATACGTGAGATAATACTGTTGTGGAATGTCTGCATTCGTGGGAAGGTAATGTTGTAGGATGTCTGCATTCATGGGATAGTAATGTTGTGGAATGTCTGCATACGTGGGATAATACTGTTGTGGAATGTCTGCATTCGTGGGAAGGTAACGTTGTAGGATGTCTACATTCATGGGATATTTATGTTCACGGATGTCTGCATACTTGGGATAGTACTAGTGTTATGGGCTGTCTACATTCATGAGATAGAATTGTTGTCGTAAGCCAAGATAAATGGGATACAACTGTTGTGGGATGTCTGAATTCGTGGGATAGTCTAAATTCGTGGGATAGTCTGAATAAGTGTCATAATATTATTATGTGAAGCCTGAATTCGTGTGATAGTAATGTAGTGGCATGAATGCATGCGTGGGTTAGTAATATTGTGGGATAAGGTTTTTACATCGGAGTCGTAATTAAAACTGTTTGCATTTCCTTTTTCAGTCAATGTGAGCAGAGAAGGAAAGAGCATGGCGACTCGACAACCCCAGGACTCAGTTTGTTCAGCGCATCAAAAGCGTATGAAATTCTTTTGTAAGAATCACACACTTCTGCTTTGTTCCGTGTGTGCTGTCAAGCGCCATCGAACATGTGAAGAGATTCAGACTCTAGAGGAAGCAGTCGAGGATAAACGTTCTGAGGGCAAGAAATTGCTCGATATTCATCAGAGAAAAATTAAAACTATCGAAAGTATCATCACAGAAAGGAAAGCTTCCATCAAGCTTTTAAGCAACAATGTGACAGAGATTCAGAATGAAATATCCGCGGTATCAAATAAGATCACGCAGCTTGTGAAAACCCAGGAGAAGGCTATTATTCAGAAATTGCAGTCAATCCAAACATCAGAAACAAACAGTCTCGAGAAGGACATTGCAAGCCTTGAAAGGCATTGCAACTCTGCTAGGACATGCTACGATGCTTTAAATACTTCTTTGAATGGAAGAGACGTTGATTTGATCTTTTCTGTGATTAAAGAGCAGAGGGTGGCACAAGAGCACGAAGGTGATGATGGTGTGTCCAAAAAGACATTTAAGAACGTAGACATAAAATTTATTCTCTCACCAGAGGTACAGGCATTTCTGAAAGGTTTCAGAACTGTTGGGGATGTGATCCTTTCAGATGAACACAATGGCGTACATAAAGGATTACATTCGGCTTCCCTCGTTTATACTAGGAAAGCAAATGATATCTCGAATAAGCCTGCATTAGAACATATTCAAGATCTCAGTGACAGTGTTACGGAAAAGGACACTTCCAGTAAACATAAGGACCAAGTAGATCATCCGAGTAGACGATCTAATAATGTTTCGAATGAAACTTCAGATAACAGTACCATTAAACCCTCTAGTACTGCGGAAAACGTGCCAAGCGTTCCACATTCTCGATCAACACATGATGATTCCGCCATGAAGCGTCGGTTAAATGCTTTGGCAGAGAGTTATGCTCCGAATTACCGCCCACATTCGGCTCCGATTCAACATCCTCTGTTGACAGTCACAGAAATCAACATGAAAGAATATGCCTACACCGTTCAAAATATGGAAGAAACTCCGTGCAGAGAAATAGTCACAAGAAGTACCACGCAAAGTATTGACGATATGACAAGTGGAACAACCTATGTTATCTCCGCTGCTGAGAAAGGTTTAAAAGCGATTGGAAACAATCTCCCTAGCTCTGTAACTGGGTCTGTCACCTATGACAAAGCGCCAACAGATGCAGTAAGACCATACGGAATCGGTTTGAGGCAGGATGAGATGGGAGGGAATATAGCAAATGTCATCGGCGAAAGCGCATCATTGCCCTATTTCATGACACACACTAACACGAACACTGAAATGGTAAATGCTAACAGAGGAAAATCAAATGATATATCCGTACCACCAAAACCAAGGATGGGTTTGAATAGATCCGATTTCAAACCTCAAAGATATTTGAATCAGCGTTTGAATGGTGACCTCAGTGCATCTGTGGAATCGGTATTATCTAAATCCCCTAGGTTAGAAAGAAAGGCAGACCCAGTTTTGACTCTTGAACCGGCTACGGCATTGTCACACCCGCCAAAACAGATAGGACGAGCAGAACTTACATTTTTTCCAGGGGTACAAATAAACCAAGGCAATTCAAATACACTAGCTTCTCTTTATAATGAACATGCAGTAGGGATGCCGAATAAATCTGTCACAAATTCTGCATTCCGTGTACCAGAGAGAACAAAAAATGACTTCGGTATGAATGAACAAAGATGGGTGCATATGGCTTCATTTGTGACTCCCAGGCATGGGGGAAACATACTTCTGACGGGATTAGCTCTTCTTCCAGATGGTCGTCTGGTCATTGTGGATATTGAGAATGCGACTTTGCAGTTATATGATCAAAATTATCGCTTCTTGGCTCATCAGAGATTTGATGCAAGGCCTTTCGACGTTTGCGTTCTGGATACGAATAAAGTTGCTGTGAGTCTACAGAATGATCGATCATTAATGATTCTGCTCGTCAATGAAGATGCCTTTTCTCCAGTGGCTGAACTTGGTGTACTATGTGACCTTATCTGTTATGGAATAAGCTATGATAGTGGATATTATGGCGTGTGTTGTGGGAATGAAGTATGGCTAATGTCAGATGAAGGCAAATCCGTTTATAGATTCAAGGACAGCCTTACAGGAAACCCCCTTTTCAAGAAAGCTGAGTATGTTACCATAAACGCATCCAGAAAGTCGCTTTTTATTACGGATGCGATTTCGCATAAAGTCATGGCATTTAAATTCGATGGAAAGAAGCTATGGGAGTTTTTTCAAGCCGGAGTTCAGCCAGCCGGAATAAAGCTTGCAAACGAAAAACTGTATGTGGCTGACCGTGGTCAGCAAGGTGTGTTCATACTTGGCATGGATGGGAACATTTTGTCTGAGAAAGTTGCACTTGGCGTGGAATATCCAATTGCTCTGTGCCTTGATTCAGTTGGAACCAAGCTTCTGGTAACTCAGATGAAAGATGACGTAAGCAACGGCATGTCTAAATCGATCCACGTGTTTCAAAAACACTAATCTTTTATGTGATTCTGGTAGCTTTTGCTGAAGGAAAGTTTCGCGACTACTTTTGGAGAAAAAAAATCAAACGCTTCTATTTATATTGATTTGCATCAAAAGATGTGATCTTCTCCAACGTCGTGAAACCTTAGAATATCTCTATGCTGCTTCATCAAAAGAACTCAGAAAAAAATCGGATAATACTATCAATGTACAGTTTGTAGTCAAATGAATCAACGATTCAAGCACAGAATAGTTCGATTTTTATTCGTGCTCAGTATGTCGTCTTTGGTACGAAAGTAAAGAATAAATAGTTTCCAATTTTATTCTCCATCTGCAAAATTATTGAACATATTTGGGAGTAGACTCCGAGTTCAGAATTCAGGATTTTTTCTGTGTCCACACTTCACTATTTACCATCACTTTTTTCTCTCGTTAGGAGTTTGCTCCCACCGTAATGCAATTTCCACAAAGTTTAATTATTGCCACTTTCAACGTGGTGCTAATGACCAGTACAGCATCATTCTGTGATGACCATCGATCTAATCATGTAATTTAAACAATATTCGCCGAATCTACAATTTATTTTATCTTTATCGTTTATCTGAACATCCAGTAACTATGTACGTGTGAATTTATACCACTTAAATATCTAACTACATAAACGAATGAGAAATTCGTGGGACGAGACCATATTCCTTAATTCCCCAAAACTGTATTCCAATCTACAAAATATTATGCTTCTACGAAACATTTTTGGATACATTGTGCTAGTCATCACCATCTTGAAGACTTATCACAAAGGGAATGGCTGTAATCAAAACGATCCAAAATATACCAAACGGGTATATTTCATTTCAAAATACATGGATTTTCTTAATTATGACTTGAACTTTCAAAGACTGAAACTTTAAAGACTGACTTCAAACCCAAATGGATCCATTAAATAATATCGGTCGATATGCATATGAAACTATTTAAATGTAACAATCACACGAGTAAGGTGGCTATTCTTTAATGACATCACATGCATTGAATATTTGGAATACATTTTCTATTAAGTCTATTACTCAGAAAATATTTTGACTGAGTAAGCGAAGTATTTCTTTGATCACCCGATAACATAGACTGGTCTACAGTACTGATTGTGTACATGGAATGTGACGCGTGCCCTTATCTTATTATTCTTAAATCAAGTACATTAGATCGCTTGTATACCAGTCATTAAGAAGCCTAAAACGCTGCGCCACAAAAACATTGACATTTCAACTTGAGCCTCTTGATAATATATCTTGAATAACACCAATATCATCTGTTATTCTGAAACTCATTGTTGAAATGTTAGAATTTGGTAGGCTGTGTATTGTTGAAACGTGTAAGCAATAAACTTAAGCCCAAGCTCCCTCAAAAAATAAGATTTGATATTCCTCGAAACTCTGGGTAAGTAAAAACTGGCATTCTTGAAAAGGGACGCACGTTTAAAGAATCCTGTAAAACGAAACCTTTTAAACTGGCTTTAATCAATTTAAATATACAGAGTTGTATTGTTTTTGTTTCAATCTACTTAAAGTTACAGTCTTGTAATGTTTAATTCTACTTAAAGATAGCGATTTTTTATGTTGGTTTTAATCTATTGAAATATATAGATTTTTTAAAGTTTTGGTTTTATGTACTTAAATGTACGGTCTTTTAATGTTTTGTTTACAATCTACTTAAAGTTACTGACTTTTATTGCTTCGAAAGACGGATTTGGAATTTCGTGCTAAACACTTTTCGAGAATACGTGACCAGGACTCAAAATCCTCGTGCTATTTCAGTAGCAAGATTGTCATATTGAATTTCAAAAATAAGTAATTTTAGTTTGTGAGAATTCGTGTCAGTATAACACTGACCGATTTGGGGTTTTCATTTTGTGACCTAAGATTAATTATTTGGCAAACGGTTAGGAGCTGTCTGGCTTTGTTTTGTTAAAAAAATCTCTTCTGTAGAAAGTATGGCTGTGCATGGCCTAATCCCGTGTTGATCATGCCTATTAAAAGGTCCGTCTTCTCCTTTTAAGCCCCCACCCAATGCTCTCTCTCTCTCTCTCTCTCTCTCTCTCTCTCTCTCTTATAACGCTCCCATACTTCTTATCTGCCCCCCCAACAACCCCCCCCGCACATACGCACACAGAGTCTGATTTCTGATACTAAGTCACTGTTGGTGACAAAGAAAAATGTGTATGATTTTGATATTTCCTTACCCTAAACCCAAAAAGGCTGAATAAAATATTATGCACACAAACAATTGCGATCTTCATTCCTGTCTGTGTTTAACTCGAGTATTGCACCGAGCGGATAGGCAACGAGATTCAGAAAACTATAACTCGAAGATGTCACCGGTAATCATTGCATGTACACGTCATGTTAATATCGCACTACCATGGTCTAGTTAAGAGGCTGCTATCACCTGCGAAAATATAATGCATAAAAAAGGAACAATTTTTTGTTCTACTCCATAATTTCTATTATTTTCTTATGATACTGAAAACTGAACCGCCAATAAGAGTACAAAAGTTCTCTCCTTTTCATATCAAACTTGTGCCAGTGCCCTCGAAACGCGCTGGCACGCAGATTAATGACTCCTAGATATGTGACTATTCGAAAATTCCACACTTCATAGCTTAATCAAGCATTGAAAGACAGATACGTACTGGGTGGTCTGAATTTGTACGTCGACTTCTTTGATATCTAAAAACCGTTGTATCGATATTAATCGGGCATAATTGATTGAAGGTCAATGGTGCACTTTCTTATCCAGTGGATGCGTGCAAAAGCGTAAGGTGAAGTGGGTTTAATTATGTGTCTGGACCTTGACGTGATCCCGTACCCTCTGTTTCACTGCTACGAACGTAGGTCATATAAATATGTATCCCTTTTTGTGTCATTGGTTGGCGAATTCCAGGCCATGAAATCATGAAACATTTAGGACCGAGGTTTATAAAGTTCTAGAAACTTTTAGATGAAATAATTCCATAGGTACATTTTTTTATCTACGCATCACATCTATAGAGGCCGTTGCAATTTGTTTGCATATATTTTTTTTTCCTGCGAAGTTCAAAACTTGTTGCTTAAGTTGAACTATGGTTTCCAACAAAATAATTATTAATATGATTCAAACATTACATTAAAATAATAATAATAATAATAATAATAATAATAATAATAATAATAATAATAATAATAATAATAATAATGATGATGATGATGATGATGATAATAATAATAATAATAATAATAATAATAATATTATTATTATTATTAGTAGTAGTAGTAGTAGTAGTAGTAGTAGTATTGTTGTTGTTGTTGGCACTGTCACTTTAATAGTGATAATAATAATAATATTAATTATCTACATTATTTATTGTAACAACAACAATAAGAATATAATGATATGTTGTTGGTGTTGTATTTATTAATGCAGTAGTAATAGTATTAGTAGTAACAACGTCAATAATAATAATAATAATATGGGTATTTGTTGTTGTTTGATGTCGTTGTTGTTGTTGTTTTTTACTTTTTCCCAAATTTCAAACTTGATCAGAAGCACACACCAGCACAATCTCACCGGAAAGATCGTGCGAAAAGGCGTCATCTTTCCTCGTCTATAACAATTTTATACATCATATATAAATGATTCCGTTTAAACTGGTACGAGCTGGTCGTCTCATTGTTCACCGTGATTCACCGTGATTAGGTCAGACACGATTAGTCAACAGGTGCTAATCCAAGAACCCGACCGATACAAACTCTGATAGTAACGAATAACTTGCTAAGTTGCAGTACATAAAGAATTATTTCCCTTTATTGGTAGCTAGGAGCTAGTAACAAGTTCGTGATTTAGAATTTGACACTCTGTTTTACAGGATTCAGAAAGTGATGAATCAGTAGAATCGATTACACACTGAATGAATCGGCCGTAGTGATGTGAAGTCCCTTCAGGCATAACGTGTAATCGATCTTCATGGTTCGAGATTTCAGGTTATCATGTGAAATGTGAAGTTAAATCCTTTGAAATTACGAAAAGTTATAAAAATGATAAAGAATCTTAAGAAATAAAACAATAAAATTAGTTTAGCCATTGTTTACAAGTATTGTGAAAAGATGCAAGAAAACTTGCGCAGGAATACATAAGTAGTTGATTTCTGGTGTTATCAACTAATAATTTTAAGTTTTCTGCATCACCTGATGCGATGTTATCCAGTCTGAATGCTTATTAAAAAAGGGTAGCAAAAATGTTAGCATTATTTTATATGTGTACAATAGTGATGATGATTGTTTTGCACCGTCTTCTAATATGTGCCTTTTTTTAACTCTACGTTATGGATTTTATGATGTATAGAAATGCATTTGTAGTGTGTTTTTATTGACTGACCATGTATTAAGTGCGTTCACTGTTCATGAATGTATTATGAATAAATGCTGACGATAGTATCATAAACCGAAATTACTATATTAAAGGCGTCAGGGCGTCAGACATGCTTATTACACGGCAGAAATCTTTTACATGGAATAGACACAACTTTGAGGTAATTCCTACGAATATTACCCCAAATGTATGCAGATAGCTGCCATTCCGACCACCTATTTACAAAACATAGGATTTGTCGATAAGTTAGGTATGCATGGAGATTTTTCTTTTTTCATTCGCAACTTCTCAGTCAATCCTGTGGTCAGTTGTAGAAATAGCCGAGTGTGTCCAAATATATTGCTTTTTCTCTTTTTCACAAGAAATTTGCATCGAACAAAATGTATCATTTTTATGTAAATTACTGAGCCGATATATCTCCTGAGCACATTTGTATCTCTGAGAAATAACCGAGGTGGTCAGAATGATAAAATATAGTGATCAGACATGAAGTATTCTTGCGAGCGTAAATATTAATGTAATCCGCTTAGGTAAACCCACACTTATAGAGCAGCTCGAAATATCATATATATATATATATATATATATATATATATATATATATATATATATATATATATATATATATATATATATATATATATATATAATAAAATAAATGATTTGGAGTTATTCATTAGAAGACCTTTATTACTTTATAGACAATTTAAACAAATTACATCCAACAATAAAATTTACATTCAATGTCTCTAAAACTAAGGTTTCATTCTTGGACGTTGATGTCATGAAAAATGAAAATAATGAAATTACTACCATGGTTCATGTTAAAAACACGAATATTCATCAATATGTTGAATATTCTTCACGCCATCCTAAATCGTCTAAAAATGGGATACCATATAGTCAAGCAAAAAGATACAGAATAATTATTTCGAATGATGCTGTTTTTAAATCATCTTTGACAGAGCTAGGTCAGCATTTTTTAAATAGAAATTACCCTATTGACATCATTAATACTGCTTTCCAAAAAGTATCTTCTTTTATACAGCTTGAATCTTTACAATATAAAATCAAAAATAGAAATGAAGATATCATTCCTTTTGTTATTGAATATAATCCAAGTTTGCCTAATATTGGTAAGATTATCAATAAATATTGGGATTTATTAAACTTATCATGTAAAGCAAGTGTTAAATCGCTACACGAAAGCAAACCCACACTTGCTTATAAAAGGACTAAAAATCTTAAAGATTTCCTAACTAATTCCAAATTAGAAAAACCATCATATAAAATAGGATCATCAACTAAATGTAATAGACCTAGATGTTCACACTGTTCATTTATTAATGAAAATACTTCTTTCAATAGTAATAATACAAAAGAAACTTTTAATATGCGTTGTGACATTAATTGTGCAACATCAAATGTTATTTGTTTGATAACCTGCAAAAAATGTGGCATCCAATATGTTGGACAAACCAGTCAACAAATATCTAAACGTATGAACCAACATAGATCAGATATAAAAAATTATATCGATCAATCATTTTCATCTCATGTTGCCGCACATTTTAACAAAAATTCCCATACATTGCAAGATTTCTCCTTCCAACCTATTGTTAAAGCTGATTCTGAAATGGAACGTCTACTAAAGGAAACCTGTTGGATTCACCGTCTTAATACGGTATATCCAAAAGGTCTAAATTCAAAAACACTATATGACATTTAGTAATTTTTTTCTGAATTATGTCCCCTGTTTACAATAAGATATGAATATTTCATATTATTTTACTTTGCAGAAAATCTTAATTGGTAAAAGTATAATCTAATAACATAAAAATAAGTTTACTAATTCTTTAAAAATGAATTAATTTTCATATAATATGATTAATTATTATAAAATACTTGATAGTAAGCGTTATGCACACCATATTTTTATTATATAAATTGAGTTCTGATAACCTCTTTAACAGTTGTAAAGATTATATTAGTATATATGTTCTACATATTTATCTTTTTTTTTTCTATACCTCTAATAAACGTGTATTATACATAATACAAATATTACTAAAACTGTTTATCTCTATTAATAAATTATATATATATATATATATATATATATATATATATATATATATATATATATAGAGAGAGAGAGAGAGAGAGAGAGAGAGAGAGAGAGAGAGAGAGAGAGAGAGAGAGATAATAGATAGATAGATAGATAATGTATGTTTGATTTAATTCAAATGTGATTTAAATATGTTTTTTTTGGTAAGTTTTAAAATATTTTATATTTAATTTCATTACATGTCAAAGTAATGTAATTTTGTTTGCTAGGAATTTGATATTTTCCAGAAATTAGTTTGACCTGACTGTTAGTCGTTAACATTGAACTTTGTATCTTTTGTTGACCTGGTTCCTGACCTTGATTCAGAATCAAGTAAACTTCTTCTTTTTAATTCATTCTTAATGTGTGAATGATAATAGTGTAATCGAGGCTGACTTGGACTACGTGCCTTTAGACGTAAATGCTTCTAGGCTGTTCTCAAAATGAGTTGACCCTCGTGCGGGAATCTGGTTTGCGTCTCAAGTTACAGTATAATCGTTGTATATAGAGGAATTAGTCAGTCGGGTTTCTAAACACTGGGACGTAAAGGTGTTCCTTTTGTTGTGACAGTTTGGAGTTATATTTTAATTTTTATTCAAATTATTTGGATTTTAAAAGATTAATTCTTTTTCCTGGAAATATTTGAATGCTCATATAGAATTCTTGGACAACGACATTTCTTTAAATTTTATTTGGAAACTGAATCACCGGAATATTGTTTGTGAGTCAACAAAGATATGTAGACATTTCCATAATATAAAAGCTACAGTATACGTCATCGTCTTCCATTTTGGATTTTTCGTCGGGACTCGAACTTAAATTCATTAAAAACATTTCATTACTAGGACTTTTAAAATTTAATTCATGGATTATTCTTGGATTATTTTTGGATTTGATTCTTAAAACCGTAAGTTCTTTTTTTCTCTCCATCTTTTTACTTTGTTTTTCACTCTTTCTTTTGTGACTGTTTATTAAAGCCTAAACACGTATATATTATATATATTTCTATGCATGTATGTGTGTGTGTGTGTCAGTGTGTGTGTGTGTGTGTGTGTGTGTGTGTGTGTTTAAAACAGTCAATCCTTTCTGCCTTAACGATCCTTAAACGTATTTGAAAGGGAGTTTAATAAGGAATATGCAATTTTCGTGGAAACTATCTCATGTACATTGATATTGATATTGGCTAAGCTTGATTTGTTTGTAAAAATAAAAATCTAATAATAAAAGAAGAATAAGGCGACATATATTCTTTCAAATCATGAAGTATGATTATTTTTATATGAATCAATTAAAGTATTTATTTCAAAATAAATGGAACAAATGTATTAATTGATTTATAGTTCTCTATACAAGGTCACCTTACTTGCATAATGAATGTTAGCTAGGTTGTGCGAATTATTACTATCTTTTCTTAACACCCTTCTTCTTGTCGCCTTGTCTCTACCCCACAGTATGCGTATATCAGCCCCCGCCCACCTTTCTCCACGGTATCATAACGGGTAAATGAACATCCTGTTTTATTTGAAGGGAAAACTACCCATTTCATAAAATGGACTTTGCATTTGTATTTGTCTGCTTGAACCAACATGTAAACTTTAAAACAAATAAATAAAGCCTGTGTTCAATGTATAAAGGCGGAAAATCGTTTAAAACTAGAGCCGAGTACTCATGTGCCAGTTAGTTACCTTTCTATGATTTTGTTCTTGTTTAAAAAAAAAAAAAAAAAAAAAAAAAAAAAAAAAAACATGAAACTACACTGGCGCAATTGTGATTGCTTCATCTGCCTTAGCTGTCGTTGTACCTTGCTTGTAAAACCTTGAGTTGTTAGGGACCCACAATTATCAGCCAGCACGAGCTTACAAGATAACTTCCACTTCTGTGACACCATTGAGTATGTTAGAGAATAACCAACTATGTCAAAACAAACCAGTTTTGGCATGTCATTACCTGATTCTCCATATGTGCGTGCAATTTTAATATCCTGTCAAAGTTAGGTAGCACATTTCTGGCCGTGGTACGCGCTACGCATATCCAAATTGGGTGTCAGTAAGTGCAAAGACAATTGAATGAGAGTGCAGATATAACTTCAATTATTTTAATTCTCCATGAATCCTGGAACGAAGGTCACATTGACCCAGTTTTGGTACACAACACATGCTCATCCCAAGTTCATTAATTGTACAGATTTTATGTTAATAAATGAAGAAGCATAGGGAATATAGCATGGGCAAGCAAGACATTTAAACAGTCAAATGATCATACACAGAGGGACAAAGTCAATCGCATTTAGTAGGACAGATTGCTATACAGCCGGGCAAAGCAAATCCCATGTATCAAGACAGATGATCACACAGAGATGAACAAAATCAATCCCGTGTAATAAGAGAGATGGTCACACACAGACGGACAAAGTATGTCCTGTGCAATAAGACAGATGGTTACATATACACGGACAAAGTCGAAACCGTGTAATAAGACAGATGGTCACGCACAGACGGACAAACCTAATCCCATGCAATGAGACAGATGGTTACACAGAGACGGACACAGATGGACACAGTCAATCCCATGTAATAAGGCACATGGACACACAGACGGACAAAGTCAATCCCACGTAATAAGACAGATGGTCACACACACAGATGGACAAAGTCCAACCCATGGAATAGGACAGACGGTCACACAAACGGAAGCAAATGAACGAAGCCAATCTCACGTGATAAGACATGTAGTCACACATAGACGGACAAAGTCAACCCCATGTAATAAGAGAGATAGTCACACACAAATAGACACAGATGGGCAAAGTCAATCCCTTGTGATAAGGCAGATGGTCACACACAGACGGATCAAGTCAATCCCATGTAATAAGACAGATGGTCACACACGAAGAAAGTCAATCAAATGTAATAAGACAAATGGCCACACACAGACTGAGAAAATCATCCCATATAATAAGACAAATGGTCACACACATGCGGATCAAGTCAATCCCATGTAATAAGACAAATGGCCACACACAGACGGATCAAGTCAATCTCATGTAATAAGACAGGTGGCCACACACAGACGGATCATGTCAGTCTCATGTAATAAGACAAATGGCCACACACAGACGGATCATGTCAATCCCATGTAATAAGGCAGATGGACACACAGACGGACAAAGTCTATCCCGTGCAATAAGAGATATGGTCACACACAGATGGACAAAGTTAACCCAATGTAATAATACAAGTGGCCAACACAGACTGAGAAAGTAAATCCCATGTAATTAGACAAATGGCCACACACAGACGGATCAAGTCAATCTGATGTAATAAGACAGATGGCCACACACAGGCGGATCATGTCAATCTCATGTAATAAGACAAACAGCCACACACAGACGGATCAAGTTAATCTCATGTAATAAGACAAATATCCACACACAGACGGATCAAGTCAATCTCATGTAATAAGACAGATGGCCACACACAGACGGATCATGTCATTCTCATGCAATAAGACAAATGGCCACACACAGACGGATCATGTCAAACTCATGTAATAAGACAGATGGTCACACACAGACGGATCAAGTCAATCTCATGTAATAAGACAAATATCCACACACAGACGGATCAAGTCAATCTCATGTAATAAGACAAATATCCACACACAGGCGGATCAAGTCAATCTCATGTAATAAGGCAGATGGCCACACACAGACGGATCAAGTCAATCTCATGTAATACGACAAATGGCCACACACAGACGGACAAAGTCTATCCCGTGCAATATGAGATATGGACACACACAGATGGACAAAGTTAACCCAATGTAGTAAGACAAATGGCCACATACAGACGGAGAAAGTAAATCCCATGTAAATAAGACAAATATCCACACACAGACGGATCAAGTGAATCTCATGTAATAAGACAAATATCCACATACAGGCGGATCAAGTCAATCTCATGTAATAAGACAGATGGCCACATACAGATGGACAATGTTAACCCCATGTAATAAGACAAATGGCCACACACATGCGGATCAAGTCAGTCTGATGTAATAAGGCAGATGGCCACACACAGGCGGATCATGTCAATCTCATGTAATAAGACAAATGGCCACACACAGACGGATCAAGTCAATCTCATGTAATAAGGCAAATATCCACACACAGACGGATCAAGTCAATCTCATGTAATAAGGCAGATGGCCACACACAGATGGACAAAGTCTATCCCGTGCAATAAGAGAGATGGTCACACACAGATGGACAAAATTAACGCCATGTAATAAGACAGATGGTCACACACAGACGGACACACATGGGCAAAGTCAATCCCATGTGATAAGATAGATAGTTACACAGAGTCAATCCCGTGTAATAAGACAGGTGGTCACACACGGACAAGGTCAATAACTTGTAATAAGACAGATGGTCACACAAACGGACAAAGTCAATCCCATGTAAT
This sequence comes from Sinohyriopsis cumingii, assembly GCA_028554795.2. Taxonomy (NCBI): domain Eukaryota; kingdom Metazoa; phylum Mollusca; class Bivalvia; order Unionida; family Unionidae; genus Sinohyriopsis; species Sinohyriopsis cumingii. The sequence goes on from CM068828.1 coordinate 116,789,225, forward strand.
AATACAGATGGTCACACACTGATGGACAATGTCAATCCCATATAATAAGATAGATGGTCACACCCAGGCGAAAACAGATGGACAAAGTCAATCCTATGTAATAAGACTGATGGTCACACACAGATGGACAAAGTCAATCCCATGTAATAAGAAAAATGGTCATACTGAGATTGACAAAGTCCATCCATGTGATCGGACAGATGGTCACACAAAGACGGACACAGATGGACGAAGTCAATCTCATGTAATAGGACAGATGGTAACATACAGGTGAATAAAGTCGATCCCGTGTAATAAGGATGATGGTCACACACAGGCGGACACAGATGGACAAAGTCAATCACAAGTAATAAGACAGATGGTCACACACACGGACATTGTCAATCCCATTTAATATGACAGATGGCCATACACGGACGGACACAGATGGACAAAGTCAATCCCATGTAATAACACAGATGGTCACACACAGATGAACAAAGTCAATTCCTTGTAATAAGCCAGATGGTCAAACAAAGACGGATAAAGTTACTCCCATGTAATAAGACAGATGGTCCCACACAGCTGGACAAAGTCCATCTCATGTATTGAGACAGATGGTCATACATAGACAAACACAGATGGACAAAGTCAATCCCATGTCATAAGACATATGGTGACACACAGATGGACAAAGTAAATCCCATGTAACAAGATAGATAGGCACACAGAGACGGACACAAATGGACAAATCGATCCCATGTAATAAGATAGATGGTTGCACACAGATGGACAAAGTCAATCCCATGTACCGCTTGCTTAGTGACATGACCTATTTATGAGATATTTTGAAAAGAATGCAACTGTTCAATAATAACCCATATTCAATGGTTGCCACCTTTTCATAAATGTAGTGAACTGCATAATGAGTTATAAAACACGCTTTAAAAACTTTAATAAGTATTTACGTGAAGATCTAATTCACCGAATGATTTCAACACCTAATCGTAGTAGTTTGGATTTAGAAATGCGCCAATTTTTGTAACCTTTATAGAAAAACGGACATTAACTTGTATGCGAGCCTTGAATGAATGTACCAAGTGAATGCAAATATACTCCAAAATTTTATTAAAATCTACTGCTATGTTTTAAAGATATGACCGAGGAATTTCTAATATTCGCGTTTATATTCTAGAATACGAGAGTTGCCATAAAGGCCATTATTGGGATGTCACGGAGTCAAATTCGGTCTATCGCCAAGACATTGGTCTACTGATTCTGTGATGCAATGCAGTTTAGGAATTATTAGAAGAATACTCGCACTGAACAGTGTCTTTAAAATGTAGATAAAATACCTAAAATGAATTCAGACTAAGGAATTGATGAGGAAACAATTTCTAAGGAAGTTAAATTTGAGCAGTCCGGTTTGAAAGACAGTAACTCTATATAACGGTACGATATTTACTATGGATTCATTACGTAAACTCGAAATTTTATCAACATACAACAGGATACAGCAAATATGAGAACTTTTAAGTTGAAATCAAATCATGTACTTAGACTTATCTCAAATAATAAAATCTAACAAAAGGTCAAATCACATTCATCCAACCTGACAACCAGCCACGCAACGGGAATGGACGCAACGTGTCGAAATCAATATTTATTGCTTGCATATTGAAGAGCTTACAAAGATAACGGAAGATAATCTATTTCGAAAAACAAAGTGAGAAACTATCCATTACAAGGCTGATAACAAGCAAAACTTTGGTAAATATCTTATTTTTATGTATCCATTAATTTACTAAACCGTTTTACCTCAAGCTGTTCTTTCTCCATTACTTTTCATATTTTGTATTTTTAAACAATGCATCGTACTAACAGTGGAAAACTAACTTTGCTGGCACAGCCAAGATAGATCTATTTTTGTTCAGCCTAAGAATATACATTAAAAATTAATATGAACACTTTGCAGATTATGAATATATATGTAGCTCCGTATTTAAGAACCATATAATAAAGTTCATTCAAACATGTGATACACAAAATGGTAGTCTTTTTTTCTGCATCGGTACATTGATATTTAGCCGTAAAATATTGCAAGATTAAACAGTCGTTTGGGGATTTTTGTTTTTTGTATATTTTATTTTATTTTTTATTTTGTTGTTGCTAACACTTGGTGATATCTTAACCAGATGTTGGTTTAAATCATATTTGACCGCTTTATTGACAGCACGTGATGTTATATAATAAGTTCTCACACTTAGCAACAGCCCTTCTCCTAATGTTCAAGTAGCTACATGTACGTGGCATGGCGTAATAGCACATGTATATACTTATACATGGATCAGAAACAAGGTGCATTAATAAGATTAAAAATGAAACATTCATAATACAATTATGGAGTAAAAATACAATTTAAGAAACAAAGAAAAAGTTCAAACAAATGCGTATAATTTAAGATATTTAAAGAAGAGAACACCAGGAAGAGAATAGAGAAAAATAAAACAGACGATAAAGCGATACCTTCGCCTAGATATTTATAAAAAATAAAAACTCAGACATGTAATGAATGTAACACACGTTTCTTTTTTTATACTCGATTCTCCCCTGACCTGACAACTATTATTTTTTGTCTCTGACAGATTTTCTCTCATGCCATAATTTTGACAAAACGTTAATGCAACTCTTGTTTGTTTTTTTAGAAGACATAATGTTATTAGTAGCATTTGTAAAATGACCAGGAAACGCCGAAGCAGTTTATCATCATTCTATTGTAAATTCATTCGTTTATTTCTTACACATTTCTACTCATCCGGTAGCATGTGACTTATAGACCTACACTGCACAGTAATCTCCCTTTACGTTATTGATTTATTCGTGTTTTGTTGTGTAATTGCAGGCGTTTTGATACCTTGCATCAATGTTATCTTGTGTTAACATGAATGCCACAGTTTTTTTTATTTGTGAGACTTGTGTAAATACGATTGATGCTATAGTATGGAATACATGGGCCAAGTGCATATTTTTATTCTGAACAAAATGATATGCCACTAAAATATTTCTGGATTATGCTTTCGTTTATAAATACATTTCTTATTGTTCTCGTCAAACCTCTAGGAGGTAACATTTCAAAATCGATCGTGAAACCTTATCAAAAATTAAAGAAAAGTAACTTATTCTATCGACAAAACAAACGCAGCTCACTGGTAAAGCCATACATAAAACTTAGCAAAATAATACTGCATTAAATTCTTTTAAATGTCAAATATTTTACATCAAAATAATTCATATAACTTTGCAAATGCAAAAAGCCACAGTTATAACAAACAATATATGTTTTTTATCTAATGAAATATTTTTACATGAAATTCTTTATACCAAAAGGCATAAATCTGTTATATTGTCATCAACTGACTTTATTATTCAGTGTATATACAAAATCCATATAATTACCAGTATTCTTCAGTGTATATACAAAATCCATATAATTACCAGTATTATTCAGTGTATATACAAAATCCATATAATTACCAGTATTATTCAGTGTATATACAAAATCCATATAATTACCAGTATTATTCAGTGTATATACAAAATCCATATAATTACCAGTATTCTTCAGTGTATATACAAAATCCATATAATTACCAGTATTATTCAGTGTATATACAAAATCCATATAATTACCAGTATTCTTCAGTGTATATACAAAATCCATATAATTACCAGTATTCTTCAGTGTATATACAAAATCCATATAATTACCAGTATTCTTCAGTGTATATACTAAATCCATGTCATTAAGAACACTTCTTCATTGTATAAACTAAATTCATGTAATTAGAAAAACTCTTCAGTGTATATAATAAATCCATGCAATTAACAACACTTCTTCATTGTATAAACTAAATTCATGTAATTAGCAAAACTCTTCAGTGCATATAATAAATCCATGCAATTAACAACATTGTTCACTGTATAAACTAAATACATGTAATTAGCAAAACTATTCAGTGTATTCATAAAGTTCATGTAATTAAGAACATAAAAATGAAAGTGTAATCAATACGAAAAGCAGGTTTTCGGAAATTTTGAAGTTTAATTAGAAAGAAGCTATACCCCACAATGGAATAAAGATTTGTCCACATAAGAACGACATGTGGTCCAATTCCTATACCGTTACTCTCTCTCTCTCTCTCTCTCTCTCTCTCTCTCTCTCTCTCTGTTACTACTGATTGTGTTGTGTATGTTCTTAGGCTCGGTCGTATACGGGAGGCAACTCCTTTAAGTCTACATAGAAATGTAAAGATTCAATGATTTGCGTTTCATGTTTAAGCATTTGGTGGTTATTTGCGGGTTTTCATATTGCTCCAGTTCACATGTCGCTACGCGCTAATGGGTTTAGTGTATTTTAAACTGTAGAGCTACTTAGAACATCAGAACAGAACAAGACTTTCTTGCAATAAATTCATATTCAGGCCATACATGTATAGCATGTGAGTCAAGTACAATCAAAGTTATATTATACAAGAAGTCATCATTATATAATATCAATAAGAGAGGGATAAGCGAGAAAACGTTAAAATAGAAAGTCTAAATAATACAAGTCGTAGAAGCATCCAAAGACGAATGATCAATGAGTTAATGAAAACGATTTTGAGAAGTTTCATTTCATATTTAAAAAGTGTCGCAGACCATTGGAATGCAAAATAAGCGTAGGTATCTATCCAGTCCTCTGTTCGGTCTTTTATTCTTTGATAACTTTGCAAACAAATGCAAACGACAGCTCCGGTGGTCTAGTGGTTAGAGCGTCTGCCTCGGATGCGTGGATTCACGGGTTAGAACCCCGGCCGGGTCATACCAAAGACTTCACTCGATGGTGCTAATAGCTGCCTCGCTAGGCGCTCAGCTTTAAGAGGTTAGTGTTAGGACTGGTCGGTCTGGTGTCAGGATAATGTGACTGGGTGGGACATCATGATACAAGTCTGCGGCATGATGCCCCAGTGCTGCTAGACATCACACTGCAGACAAATTCCGTATATACTCGCTTATAAGTCGAGTCAAACTCGAACAACAAAGAGCCTGATCTGTCGTTGCAAGAAGCGCCTGCTGATCACGGTCTATGTTGTTTGTTTTGCTAATTACTTCTAACAAATTACACAGACTCAGATTGGAAGGCACCTTATGCGACCGCAGTTCCGGGTCTGTGCACTTTGAAGTTGGACTCATATTATAAGCGAGTACATAGGGTATGCTTAAATTTTCTTGCTCTTATTTGTTATTAAATGTTGATGTTTTAGTATTCTTCAAAAGAATTGCCTCTGGGAATCTTGTTCACGTACTCATTATAGTGTACAAGATTTGGTTGCTTGGCTTGGTCTTAGGTAAAAGTCCGACACAATCTACCATTACTCTGCTACATGGTGCCCTGTATGATATAAATAGCGTGGTCTGATCTGCCCCTCCCCAAGCGGTGCCCTTAAGGTTCCTAATGTGGGTTAGATTTTGCCCACACCGAATTACTAACTTTGATATACGTTGATTCGTCTTAGGTACTCATCGAATTGCATCCATAAGGATCAAGCAGAATCTCACATCCACTCCATTTAGATACACCTCCACTACATTTAGATACAGCTTCGGAAGTAGTTTCTTCACATTTAATCGTGGTTTAAACATTAACTCCACTGTCTCTGATCGGTGGATAGTTTGAAGCCCCACCTCTTACCCCAATGCCCAATTCCATCCAGCTCCACCTTACCACAGTTTCACCGGATGGGTGTCTCTGCTTTCCTAATCCCGCTGTCGTCAACGAACTGCGATAGGCCCAGATGAACAAGGTCGACTGATCGACCCAGAATGTTTATCAATATTTTGAACAGGGTGAACTTAGTACTCTACCCTGATGGGTAATTTTACAGCTTAAATATTTTTTAGTACTTGTGACCACTCTTGTTTGAATTTTTCGACTTGAAAAGACATTTGATAATTATCTATGTTTGTGGTCTATGATGCCATAATGAACTGACTTTGCAATTAGTCATTTGCTTATATCAAAGGCCTTTTCAATGTCAAGTAGAAATGCATAAAGTTACCGTTGCATTTCCTTTCTGCGTTAAAGCTAGATTTGTACTTGATCCCAAGGGTATTAATTGATTGAACTTGTATCACTTGTTTGCTGAATCCCCGTTGATTTTGAGATATCAATTTCTTGCTTTGAAGATGGTGCTTGAACCTAATTTGCAATCGTCTCAATGATGTTACAAATTTTGTCAGAGATAGAGAGTGGTCTGTGCGGATTGATATCAGTTGGATCGTTTCTGGGTTTCGAGATTGGCATGGCGACAACCTGTTTCCAGGGTGTCGGTATTTATCCAGGCTGCCAAATCAGATGCAGCCGATTCAGTATCACCAGTTCTGGGAGATTTTTTTAAAAAAAATTCATAACCAAGCATATCCTCAGCATGGAATGTGTTTCTTTTGTCTTTCTGCGTGCTTTGCATCACTCACGCACTGTGAAATTTTTATTTATGGGGACTGAGTGAGATCCCCTAACAGTGAACAAATGGGGGTGTTTGCTTTACTTCTACACTTCTGGCACTTCTCAGAATAGTTACTACGCATGCCAGGAAACCGTTGGTCTAAAAAAAATCTGCTTTCACCCCGTCCGTGGTAAGTTCGGAGTGTTTTAGAATCGAAAAAGTGGTCTTGTCCCTAATTGTTCTGATATTAGCCTATACTGTTTTTAGAAGAAGTTTTCTTATGATTTAATGATGAGCAGAACTCTTTGTCACCTTTATTGTCTACTCACATTCTTCGGTCTACCAGGCGACGGTTCGAATGTTGCCCCGCCCTCCAGATGTGAGGATGCTCTTCTCCGCACTAACAAGAGATCAAAATGTTTCAGAAGTCTAACTCCACTTTGGGGTAGTCGAGGTATATTTTGGTGCAATTTTACGTGTGTTGTGTTTATAATTGGAAAAGTCGTCACTACCTAGTGTGCTAGACTGGTCTACTTCCCAATCGGCAACCTCCGCAATCTTGGGTGAGCATAAACTTAAATCAATGGCTGTCATTGTCCCGTTTTCAGGGTTAACTGTAGAAATAGAATCATTATTCAATAGTACTAAGTTTGATATCGTGATCCACCTCTCAATAGTACCATCCCTACTATTCAAATGGGTTCCACTCCATTGTTCGCTGTGGATATTAAAATCTCCACAGATAAGTATGTGTTCTCTTTTGTCAGTAATTATATTTTGGTATATTTCGGGTTTTATGACTGGATCCCCGCCTAGGACATACATGTTTACCGCCCATAAGTGTTTACTGCCTGTGTGTTTATGCGCAATATATCACGGCAGTTGAGGCAGTGATAATTGTAATTATCGTGTTGTACGAAGAAGACTAAGCAAGATGTAACCAGCGTTACATTTTGCCTCTTTGCGGCCTTGCTTATGCTGCATGTGGCAAACAGCACGATGCCATGCAACGAGGTGACCATAATGGTTTACTTCCAGTCAACCTCGTCGAATAGCCAGTCATATCACGCGCATACCTGTAAACCGATGGATATCAAACTTTCCATATTGAAAGTTCAGAGTGGTCGATACGGTTAATAACGAAGTAAATTCCGAAACATTTTGAAATGCATACTATGAAATTACTTATTTGCTGGTTTGCATTGAATTGTTTTCCTCTCTTCTTTCACCAATTGTAATTTCGCAAAGATTAATCTACCAAAGTATATATCTTCGTACATTATCAGTTCTTTGTTCTTACAACGCATCAAAAGATAATGAAAAGGAATTGCTATTAGCCAATTATCCTAAATAAACCTCATATGTGTGGATACATGGGATACTGAATTGGCATGCAAGTATGAGAACTATTGTAGTTACGGGATGTGTTTCCGCCAGTGTGTGAGAAGGCACTTCCCTCAACGCAAGAATGAGGCTCATATTAAGAAAAGTCAAATTTTAACAAAAATACAAACTGATCAGATAACATGCAGAAGCACTTTTGAAGAGGATTCGTCGTACAGATCTATTGGATATTACGATTGTCACATATCGGTATTGTTAAGTATAGAGCAACGATCTTAGTGACGTTGAATACGGCGTATTTTTTCATATACTTACGCGTGAAATATAGAGACTTATTAGCGAAATAATTTTCATGTTTTATTTTCATTCAAACTTTTCACATGTGAAAAAATATCCTTATGTTTTCACATGGGAAAATTCCAGATTTCCCATCATGCCATACGACGCTTGATTGTGTGTGCCCACAAATTTCCCATAATGTCCATCGACACTTGATTGTGTGTTGGCACAAAAGTTGAAGATGCAGCAACAAAAACGAGTAATTTTTATCCAGAGCATAAAAACAGAAACTACCTTATATTTTAGACATGGAAATTAATCTTGGATAAGAAAATATGACCAGACGCCGTTCGCGTCTCTCTGAAGTTTTTTTTTTCCTTTACGTCCTTGACAACAACGACAAATTTGCTGTCATGCATTGCTGAATCGGACATGGAAGTTCATAGTGATGCCTAGCATTGGGGCATCATGCCGCAGACATGTAGCGTGATGTCCCACCCAGTCACATTATCCTGACACTAGGCCGACCAGTCCTAACACTAACCTCTTAATGCTGAGCGAGGCAGTTGTTAGTACCATTTCTGTAAGTCTTTGGCATGACTCGGCTGAGGTTCGAACCCACAACCTCCCGCTTCCGAGGCGGACGCTCTAACCAATAGGCCACCTGAGCGGTCTCATGAACGTTAGACCTGTAAATATAAAAATGAGGCATAAATGTTTGTCTTTCAGCATGAAAAAAAGAACAAGACAGAATATAGTGACGTTCATCCCCCATTTATTGAGACTGGCAGTGTGTGCAATATCTTTCGTTATAGGTAACATTAGCCCATCTACCAGTGTCAACTGGAAACCTATGATTTACTGCTCTATACTTATGTTCTTAGACATATATATTTGTGCTAAGAAAAATTGATCTTTTGTAAATTCAAACTAGCTTTAAATAACCTGCAATTAAGACTTTTAGATGATGCATTGATTTTAGATGCGTAAGCTTCTCTATATTGATCTTTCCAAGCTTCTATGTATTGATCTTTCCAAGCTTGTATATATTGATCTTTGAGTCTTTGTTCCAATTAATTGGTTAAAACTTTAATTGACAGAAAACTTTGATTTCTTCATACGTAGCTTAAACCAATATCATCTAACATAGATTTGACTTCAAGTAACCATTTACTGTCATAGAAAGTATCAACAAAGTGTTTGTATAAGAGATAGTACATACCTTGGGATATTTGTCTTCATAACCACTAAACAATATAGCCCAATAGTTTTACATGTGACTTTTAATAACTGCTAACTAAGGGGGAAAAACAAGTTCGCTTTATACCATATATACCAAACAGTATCTCTCTTGACGCTCTATTAATAGTATCCTTTGAAACTAGCATGATGCCTGGTATGCAATCAATTTACTTAGGTGTCTCATACACCCCTCGCCTTATTTTCAACGAGAAAATTTAAATTTCCTATACGCTTGGTATGTTCTGCACGTCTCCTGTGTACAAGGCCTTGCCAGTGCCGTCAGTTTTGTATGTCGAGATTCAGCCTTGCGTGTCTAAGGTTCTACACTTACCATTAACGGCTCTTATTAAAATATATCCTAGGATTTCGAATGCGATAGAGACTGGATAATAACGCCTGCTGGACAAACCACGTTGCTTTGTCACCCACTCTTTGGCCACCGTTGACCTCAAAGAACCGATGCGAATCATTTCAATAAAACCACAGGTAGGTATTTAAGGGATTTGACGATAGATGTAACAGGCCGATTTACCTGTCGCTTGTTGCATGCGCCCACATAGTTTGTGTGTTCAGCTGTGGCGAAGTAAATTGGAAGTCCAGACCAAGCGAATTCAGTGTTAAAAATGTGTCTGGGAGGGGCGTGAGGATACCAATTTTTCCGCATTGTTAGAGTAAACATTTTCCGATGTCCAAAATGACAGACATTTTTCTAAATGGAAGCCAAACTAGACTGCAGCAAGCTAATAACGTCCAATGGGTAGAAATTCAGAGGAATACTTTCAAAAATTGGGTGAATGAACAGTTAAAATCTCGTGGATTAAGGGCGGTGGATATTCGGACGGATTTTGAGGATGGGTTGTACCTTATTGCCCTGGTGGAGATCCTCCAGAGGAGGAAGTTACAGGGGGTTGTGGAGCACCCCACCCACAGATACGAAAAGCTGCATAACATAACTGTGGCCTTGGATGCTATTGCTAATGACAATGTCACCATCATCAACATCGGTAAGTACATATCAAGACCTTCACTTCTTTTTATCTAGTTTTATAGATGTGCTTCAATTTATTCTGAGAGTTATTGTCCTCTCTCTCTCTCTCTCTCTCTCTCTCTCTCTCTCTCTCTCTCTATATATATATATATATATATATATATATATATATATATATATATATATATATATATATATATATTCTGGATAAAAAAATTAAAAAGGACAAGACACAAACGCCGGTGCAACTAGTTTCGCATTTACTGTTATATATATATATATATATATATATATATATATATATATATATATATATATATATATATATATATATATATATATATATATATATATATATATATATATATATATATATATGTATACATACATCAGTTTACCCGTCTAATTATCTATCAATCTATATCAATCGATCATCGGTCTATCGGTCTGTATATGTATCATATTAAATACAGCTGATCACAAATGTTTTGTTTTGCTTACTACTTACATGTATCTAGCAGGTCTATGACCAAGAAAAAGAATGGATTCGTAAATTTGGATTCTCAAGAAAAGAAAGAGTCACATAGGAATCATTAATCTAGATCTACATAATATTAAACTTATATAAATTTATTCTGATCTTTTTGTTCAAAAGCATTTTTTAACTTATCGGCACAGCAATACACCTTTCTTTATTCCCGCTGTTAGTTATAGCAGCCCTGCCTCGCCTATTTGTGTATTCACGGTTAATGTATGCACACATACATCAAGAACAGAAACCAGTGACAGTGGTCGACAATGTAAAACTAACAAAGAACATTTACGTCAAGCACTGCTAGTTCTTTGGAGTTCAAAGCATCACTTTAATATGAGAAAGTTGTCGTCTTGGGTTTAACGCCATTTATCAGCGCATGATAGGCTATGCATAGCGACAAATATATCTGGTGAAGGAAGACCACCCCACCCTACCCCACCCACCACAAAAAAATCCCGGGAGGAATCACCGACCTACAGGAAGCTAAATTACAACCTTTTTCACATGCCAACGTTGGCGGCCTATCCTGAGATTCAAACCCACGCAGACAGAGGTGAGATATCGGAGATCGCCGTAGACCATTCATCCACACGGGATCCCACGAGAAAGTGCAGTATATACGCTTGTTCATCTGCATTCCGGTAAATGACTCCAACCAGGCAGACAGACAGACAGACAGACCGCTCTTTAGTCTCAATTTACGAACAGTCAAGGAGGTTAAAACATCAAAAAGTAAATGATATGATACATGTACGTAAACCACTCTGCATACAGTCAGAGAAACTTTCAGGGTAAAATGTCAATGCACATAAAACACAAATGATCATTTCACAAGCAGGTTCTTTCAAACTAAAGTAATATTCATGGGCGGGGCTGCTAACCTTCAAACATAAGTGTAATAGCTACTAAAGCAAGACGACAGTGCTGCGATGATTGATCAAAATATCCAAGTGCAGTGAATGGCAGGACAGTCTACATTTTCTTGAACATTGGTCGTATCTCAGGAAACATGTCTGCGCGGTTACTGTAACTTCGATATCTATCAAAGTTAGACTGTCCGATAATGTTCTTTTCCGAAGATTAATTATTATTATAACATTTGCCCTCGTTGTGGGTTTCTTATCTAATCTATATACGTCTGCACAAATATGAGGATCTACCGATTTCAAACAATGGCGAGTTTTTCTTTGTCAAAGGATGACTGAAGGATTAAACAGTATGTAAAGATGAATTAGCTTTTTGTACATTATAACAATAAATTGCCTAGAGAATATTTAGGTGTTGTGAAAACCCTATGCAACATAAGATTTTTATACATCTGTAAAATTCTTCAGTTTTAAATTCATTTGCAGACTTGTTGCAAGTCGAACATGCTCTCTTCCTTCCATATTGTTTTGGTTGAAGTCGAACGTGCTCTTCTGGTTCCATATTTCGTCGATGCAAGTCGAATATACTCTTGTTTCCATATTTGTGTAGGTGCAGGTCGAATATACTCTTTTGTGTCCATATTGCGTCGATGCAAGTCGAATATGCCCTCGTGTTTCCATATTGCGGCGATGCAAGTCGAATATACTCTCGTGTTTCCATATTGCGTCGATGCAAGTCGAATATACTTTACTGATTCCATATTGTGTAGGTGTAAGTCGAACATGCTCTCGTGTTTCCATATCATTTAGAAAGATTTTAACTTTGCTCTGGAGGCTCCTAATGCTCTGCACACTACCTCTATTTTTCCTAGTCATAAATGTCATCACAATTCTGGCTCACAAGATAGCTGTCATACATTGCTATAATAAATTAATGCTAAGTATTGTACTGAAAACCTGGTTTTCGTGTTGGGTAGTAGAACTTCAGTCTGACATGAACAGACATTGCATTCCACGTGTTTTCTTGATGATCGCTGTCAGTAAGATGCTATAACTAAGGTTATTGTGACATACAATAAGTTTCCCCTCACAGACCGCTCCGGTGGCTTAGTGGTTAGAGCATCCGCCTCGGATGCGCGAGGTCGTGGGTTCAATCCCCAGCCGAGTCATACCAAAGACTTATAAAAATGATAATAACAGCTCAGCATTAAGAGTTTAGTGTTAGGACTTGTCGGCCTGGTGTCAGGATAATGTGAATGGGTGGGACATCATGCTACATGTCTGCGATATGATGCCCCAGTGCTAGGCATCACTATGAACTGCCACAATGCAGACATCGTAGCGATATGACTGAAAAAGTGTTAAAGCTACGTTAAAAATCTAAATCACACCCACACTTTCCGCTAACAGGATTACAGGAGTCTCACATGTAATAGCCATTCCATGGATAACAATTTTAAAACATCACCAGCAACAACAACAGTAACAACAAAATGAAATGCTTTTTTAGTAAATGGCTTGTAAGTTTGACGCACAAATGTTACTTTATTGACGACGCCGGCGTCGCCAGGGACGCTGATACGTTTTGTGTAGTGTACAAACGACGAAAATAATAAATCTCAAGGTAACTGGTAGGGGTGACAATTTGTAATGAGAAACGATCACTTTGCTGGTCAGGTCAGATTTTCATCGAAGCTCACTGTGAATAAAGAGTTCAGACCAGCGAATCAAACTGGGCACATCAATTGTTTGACCAATCCAAAATAGGCATCGAATTCATTGCGTAGTTGAGCGTTGCTATCCACCAAATTTCCTCACAAACGGAGGACCAGACTTGATTTCTTTCATATTCACATTTAAAACGATGCTAAAAGGTCACGCAGAAAATCACTGAACGTTTATAATCAGAATGGTTCACTATAATGCGTAGGGCACATACAATGAAGATTGTCCTTATCATGAACGAATTCAAAGGGCTTGTAAAACAAACAAAAAATGTTTCCCAAGCCAAAAACCAACATGGAAAAATATCTGCATTGGAAGTGATACCATAATTACAATCATATTTCATATATAAGTAAACGAAACTGTTTTCAAATAAAGGCATTAGTTGTTGGACGTGTTTAACCTTTAATACAATTTAATTCTTTTTATATGCTTATAATAATTTATTCCGTCCAATGCTGAGCGCCTAGCGAGGCAGATGCTAGTTCGATTTGTTTCTCCTATTCACTCAAAATAATATTGTTTGCAACGACGAAAATCTTATGTATATACGTGTTCTTTATTTTTGTGTTTCATAGCCTTGTAATTGTAAACTTAAATTTGGAATATTGGAATCCCGTATCATACATCATTAGTGTTGAATTAGTTTAAACTTGAACGAATTGGTGTCAACTTGACAGAAAATTGGTTTTTCTATTCTCTGATTGTCTGTCATCAATATGGTTGGGTAAAATAAAAAACAAGAACAAAACCTCGAGTCACACTAATTAGTAAGCAAGTGTGTGTGTGTGATTTTTAACGGAGCTTTAAAAAAAATCAGTCATATCGCTACGATGTTTGCAGACTGGTAGTTTATAGTGATGTCTAGCAATGAGGCATCATGTCGCAAACATGTGGCATCATGTCCCACCAATCACATTATCCTGACGCCAGACCAACCAGTCTTAACACTAACGTCTTAATGCTGAGCGCCTAGCGAGGCAGATGCTAGTACCATTTTATAAGTCGTTGGTATGTCTCGGCCGGGGTTCAAATCCGTGACATCTGAGGCGAATGCCCTAACCACTAGACCGCCGGATGCAAATATATCCTCCGTCAACGTGCATGTGGTTGTTTATTTCGACGTACAAATAATGTTCATTTCTTTTTTAAGAGATTATGATAAATGAATGTTTCACATGGATCTGAAATAATTTAAATTTACTGGTTTATCAATAATACCCTTGTGAAATAATTTATTCCGACCAATTTGAGGAGACATATTAACGCGGCGTAAAAGAACATAAAACACTCACTTGAATCACTCAGGCAACTTTGTGTCAATTGGTTATTTATTTACTGTAACTTTCATGTTTTTTTCCTAAACATAATTAAAGTAGAACAGAAAAAAAAATATTTTTTTTTAACTTTGTATATTCTTAGATGACTATTATACATGTACGATATAAAATGTCACGTTTACGAATACATAACGAAGCTATTTTTAGATATAAAAAATAGTAACGAAGCCATACTCGAAATTCTGATTTACTTCATAAACATACTCAGCTTTGCAAGAACAGAAGGATTCCGTCATTTTGACCTCTTTTAGCGAAACGTCTTCTTGAAGTTTATGAGAGTGTTTGTTCTTCTGTTAGTCTGCAGCAACATGCCGCAACTTTCACCTGATTTTCGACATGGAAAATCCTAATTTCATGAACATATCATTGTGTATAATAATAGTTCAAGCATTTCTTTAATACACTATCTGAAAGATCATTGCCGTCAGGTAGGAATGTTTCAGAAATATTGTTCGGAATATTTTCCAATTTATATTTACTGATGCTCCTGAATCTTCCATTTTCACGATAGCCCGTGCAACAGTAACAAAGTGGGCGGAGCTTGTCGTTCAATACCGGAAGTATGCATTCATCGAAACAGTGATTGCTCATTTCAGCTGCTGTAATTTAGTTCTCGATGTATTTTAGAACTGTAAATACAGGACCACATTTCTCTAAAACATTGATGCCTACCGTAACGACAACTGTAAAAACCAAACAATTTAGATAATAGAGACGCGAAAGTAAGATATAATGGTCCTAGATGGAGTGAACCTCATTTCCTGAAACAATCAATATACAAATATCCTGATTTTATCACATGAATTGACAATAATGTCCAAGACTCAATTGTTGGGAGAAGAAAAAAAAACTTAGATAATGTATGTGTGCTGGATTTATTTTCAAATAATATGGAAAAAGTTGTCCTAAGAAATTCTGGTGGAAGCAGACCGAACGCCTCGCCACACTGAGACTTGCATATACTTACTTGAACCAACGGCGGCGGCATACTATGAAATTTTAAAATGTCCAAAAAACCTCTTCAACCCTCTGTTTGCATTTTCCGATGCCGACACGTGTAATTGTTTACAAATCTTAGGTTGGTGATTTCCTACAAATTTATAACTTTTTTCCACCCAAAGATGACTGCATTGATCAGCATTCGATTTTATCATTAACCTTTATTTTATTAGTTAGGTCATAAACAGCCAGCCATCTTTCTTGTCTTTACTCAGGAGATAGGATCTTCCATTCGTCTGGGTAAAGTTAATCTCCATAGCCAAATTATAATCTCCTTATCTTCGGAAAAATCACACAAACAAGCTTGATAAACAATGGCCCCTCCGGATAATGTTTAGATATGTCAATTGACTATAGACTATAACTGTTTATCTCTTTAGTACTCATACGAGAAAAATAATAGTTTCCCTGCGTTTCAATTTTAAACAAGGTCTTTCTCGGGGAACAACAAAGAACATAAAGAAATTTACAAACAAACAAACAAACAAAGAAACACCACTGATACGTGTAGATCAATTAATATTTACCTTTCGGTATAGAAAAATCTCGACAGAATAGTCTTAACTGATGCAAAAGAACAAAATAACAAGAAACGATATCATGTCTAGAAAGGTCTCCATTATTTACGAATAAGGCGAACGAGTTTTGAGTTACAATAATGGAAATATACTCGCGTGTTTGTGTTTGTCGACCATTGTACAAGTGAAAAGCCCACACCGTATTAGTTCTATATCTTCTTTGGAATGATTGAGAGGAATTAACTGTGTGTCTTTCATCTCGACTAAATCGAGGTGGATACGAATCTGGAATCGGAGACTGTATCCGATACGGTCCAATTTGTGCATTAAATTCAAATCACTTGATCAGATACCGTTGAGACCACAGCTATTAAAACTGTTTTCAATACACTTTATCCATTTGCTGTTTAATATTCCATCTTTATGCAGGAAATATGAAACATAATCCTGTACTTCATGTTCATATTATTGTTTATTTTTCTTATATAATCAATTTGTTAGATACATGCAAAGACAATGGCATTCAGCCTAGTTCACCATGTAACGTATAATAAAAAGGAGATTTTATTAGGTTTAATTCAGTGTACATTATTCCAATACGGGTATTATTTTCAAATGCCCACCGTAGGTACCCATCGATTAATATAAGTACAGTTATCTGGTCAAAATGTTTCAGTTGCAATTATACAGAGAAATCCAATTTTGTAACCCGTTTCTTTCAAGAAATGTAGCATATTAAGTACGAGAAAAAAGGCTTTTAATATCTTCTCAGTAATCTTGAAATATTTATTTCTTGTTAATTTAACTCCATGATATCTAAATTCATTTACAAATTCTTGTAGCAAACGTTAATATGTTTAGGGTAGATTACTTTCTGATGTTGTTGGTGTTGTTGTTTAATATAAATATATATATATATATATATATATATATATATATATATATATATATATATATATATATATATATATATATATATATATATATATATATATACCACATCACTGCAAACTGATCCAATACTTAGAAGATCTCGCGCATTTTCATTTCTAGTAGGAAATCTAATTCCTAAACATTTGTTTACATCCGTTTTCAGATATACATCATTCAACAAGATATGAAAAAGAAGTGGTGAAAGATATTTACGCTGTTGCACACCTGGAATAATGTATAATATAAAAAAAGAAGACATTGCACCGTTCACATGGGTTAACGTCATTATACATATTTCTAATAATATTAGGACAGTTACGTCTCATACCAGTCAGAGTTTTGTTTCCGATACAAACTATTTTCTTGGCATTAGCGAAAGTTCTGAAAATAGATTTCCATATAATTTCAGTTACTACACTATTTATTTGTTTTGGGGAATGCTGTACCTGGCCAAGGTTTTTGATAGTCTCATATTTGACAAGCTAACTTGTGCCGTCAGGGAACTATAAATCTCAGTTTGGAGGTTGGCATTACAAGAGCTAGTTGTTACTAATGACGCTAAATTTAAAAGTGTTAACAGGAATGTATGTAGATAAAGCCGACAGTAAGCACTTCATGCGTATGTTTATTGATGTACGAGGAACATACTAAAAAGCAATCAGTAAGCCCTTCTCATGACATGCTTATTGATATACGAGGAGCATAGTAAGGTCAAAATTAACCCCTTCATGCGTATGTGTCGACATACGAAGAAGCACATTATTGACAGCAGTGTAATTCGTGTGCATGTTTATTGCTGTTCGAAGAGATAGTAAAGCCAACGGTAAGCCCTTCACGTGGCATGCTTACTGATATACGACGAATACAGTAAAGCCTACAGTAAGCCTTTCACGTGGTATGCTTATTTAGTAAACTCGACAGTAAAAAAACCTTCATGCTTACTGAATACGAGGATCATAGTTAGTCGACGTTAAGCCGTTCACGTTGCATGCTTATTGACATGCGAGGATCATAGTAAGTCGATGTTAAGCCGTTCGCGTTGCATGCTTACTAAATACGAGGATCACAGTAAGTCGACGTTAAGCCGTTCACGTTGCATGCTTACTGAATAAGAGGATCATATTAAGTCGACGTTAAGCCGTTCACGTTGCATGCTTACTGAATACGATCATCATAGTAAATCGACGTTAAGCCGTTCACGTTGCATGCTTATTGAATACGAGGATCATAGTAAGTCGACGTTAAGTTGTTCACGTTGCATGCTTACTGAATACGACGATAATAGTAAGTCGACGTTAAGCCGTGCACGCTGCATGCTTATTGAATACGAGGATTATAGTAAGTCGACGTTAAGCCGTTCACGTTGCATGCTTACTGAATACGACGATCATAGTAAGTCGACGTTAAGCCGTTCACGTTGCATGCTTACTGAATACGACGATCTTAGTAAGTCGACATTAAGCCGTTCACGTTGCATGCTTATTGATATACGATGAGCATAGTAAAGCCAACGGTAAGCCCTTCACGTGGCATGCTAACTGATATACGATGAGCATAGTAAAGCCAACGATAAGCCCTTCACGTGGCATGCTAATTGATATACGATGAGCATAGTAAAATCAACGTTAAGTTTTCACGTAATATGCTTATTAATATACGACGAGAATAGTAAAGCCAATGAAAAGCCCTTCACGAGGCACGCTTATTGACATACGAGGAGCATATTAAAGCCTAAAGTAAGCCGTTCATGTGGAATGCTTATTGATATACGTAGAGGATAATAAGGCCGACTCTAGGCCGTTCACATGCTATGCTTTTTTTAGTAAAACCAATAGTACGCCCTTCACGTGGCTTGCTTATTGATATATGAGATATGTCACCAATAGATGCAATTTTCATGATTGGATTTATTCTACTGTGAGATCGGCATCAGTACTTCCAGCAGTTATAGGTTATATTTCAAACTTTACAATCACTTAATGATATAGAAGAAAGAATTAAACAAAATAAAAATAATCAGTTCAGTAAACACATTAAAAAAATATAGGTCAATACAAAATGTTTCTTGTCTGCTTTCATGGGTAATGGAAATGACATTTCACGTATAAACATGCCGAATATCGAAGAAGCCTAGGTTAATTATTTGTTATTGTTATACGGTCTCGTTTTCCAGATTAGTATCCACGTTAATTAGTCTAGACGAAAGAGACTACAGCTAATTCATCTCGATCATTTCAAAGACGATAGTGGACTTAAACAGCTTAGGTTTATCGCTGACACAATGGTAGATACACACAAACACACGTGTACATTGACACAGTTGTAACACAAAACTCGTTCGCCTTATTCGTAATTAACAGATCCCTTTCTAGACATGAAATTCTTTCTTGATATTTTGTTTTGTTTCTTATATTAGACATTTTCATTAAACTATATATTTTTCTGTACCAAAATGTAAATATGTATTGCTCTACTCGTGTCAGTGGTGTGTGTTTGTTTGTTTGTTTCTGCGTTTGTTTGCTTGTTTGTGTTCTTTGTTGTTCCCCGAGGTAGACCTTGTTTTAGACTGAAACGTGGGGAAACTTATTTTCCACGTATGAACACTAACGCAGTAAGTAGTAAACAGCTAAGGTCGCTTTTCAATTGTGGTATGTCGACTGCCCGGAGGGGCCATAGTTTGTAAAGCTTAATTTGTGTCAACTCCATAATCTAATTAATGAAATAAGTTTACGCATATCATACAAAAATGTTTTGAGTATTTGATACATTAGGCAAGGCTGCATTTCCGCACTCAGTGCACCTTTAAAGATTAACGTTGCTGGGATATTCACAGCAAGGCCTGGATCTGCCTTTTTAAATCATGGCATTACATATTGATATGCATAATATGTCAGTACATATACAATACCTGATAATATTTACACGATTAATAGAACACTCAGAGCTTGGGGCTAGAATGTGAACCGATCCATTTGAAAATCAAATTAGCTTGTCTTGTACATGAATGTGAATAAAGGACTTATAACGTACCTGATAAACATGGCCTTTTAAAGCTAGTGAAATATTCATAAAGTCCGCAAGAAAGGTACCAGTTAAAGCAACCATAGTCTGATTCTGATAAATAGTAGATTTTAAATATATCATAATTTTTAACTAGGAAGGTTAATTCGATGGTGATCTCGAGGATCGAACTCAGACTGATACACGGACTGGTCATAAAACAAATTACATATATTCTGTGTTAAGTATATGGGAGTGACTTGTTACAGTTAAAAACTAAAATCGAGTTGACGTTTGTTACCAGTAAGAAAGAAGGCAAGGAAAATGTAAAATTAGCTACAGTTCAAGGCAAATGACTAAGTATTATTTCATGTATCATATCACCGAATCAAGTAAAGTATTGTCACATTCTAAAGAGTGACTGTTTGGTAGAGACGTTAAATCAAGAAGAAAACAGAATGGTTTGCGTCCTGTTGTCCAAAATATCGTTAGAAATAGTAGGAAAAGGTTTATCACTATGGATGACCAACCATGTGTGTGTGTGTGTGTGTGTGTGTGTGTGAGAGAGAGAGAGAGAGAGAGAGAGAGAGAGAGAGAGAGAGAGAGAGATTATACCAGTATCCTTCCGTACGGAATTAACTATGCACGTGGTGAAGCTTAGGCGAAAAAAATGACAGTATGTCATACGCATTCTTCCAGTGTAAACTTTTTCGTGGTTGGCTGGGGGAAAAAATAGAACAATCGGCATGATCTTTTTATCGATACTTACCAGAGGACTTCAAATGTCCACTGCATACGATCGGAACATTAGTGTAGGTCAGTCAGGGATATTAGAAAGATATGTTTGCCCGCCAACTTGTTCATGTTGCCCGGTTAATTACGGCAGCCGTTATTAGGATGGCTGTCATAAAAATTATTTCTCAACATTTGTCAATATACTTAGTTCTAATTGCAGAAAATTCGTGAAACTCATCACCAGTTCTGTTGATAGAAACTATCACAAAAGCTTAAATACATATGTTTTACTTCTAGGTAATTATATGTGCACTTTGCACGTGGCAATTTTTCTTAGCCACTATCAAGAAGCCAACATAGTATTCATCAAAATTTGTTACTGTTTATATTTCTTTCTATCAAGCTAGCCAACAGACACAGCAGCCACATAGTTTGCAGTAAGTGCCCTTTCTTTAAAAAAAAAACAAAAAACCCTAAGATGTTTGAAGGATTTTGCACGTGTTACCTTTATCTCTCAGTTCACACAGTTTACAGCGTTTGGAAATTTTTAAGCTTAATATTTCATCTTGTTGTAATCGATGTTTACATGTATTAGAGCATTTTATTGAAAACTCAAATGATATTGTGATAAAAGGTACAAATTTTAAGAGACAATACAGTGATACATGTTTTTTTTTTATTCATTCCTCACAAATCAGTCAACAACTTTGCCCATTAATAAAACAGTCAGTCTGTCAATTAACCTGTTCCCAACGTTCCATGCTGTTAAGTTATCCAAACTGCTAAAAACAGCAATCCGGGCTCCCTTTTTAATTGTATGTACAACATTTCATTTTAAGTTCCAAATTTTTTTATGACCAGAGAAAAAGACAGAGCAAAAAATGTATTTTTTTCTAAATTCTCTTTAAAAAATGTTGGAGTTGTGTTGTAATGTGTTTTCATGGCGTTAGTCAATTGTGACAGATGGGTACGTTAGAGGGAAGTTGTGTTGTAATGTGTTTTCATGGCGTTAGTCAATTGTGTCAGATGGGTACGTTAGAGGGGAGTCTGATTCTTTAATTTTTGTTAATTTTACATATTTAAAACTTTGTTTACATTTTAGTCAAACAATTCTCAGTTTGTATAATAGTTAAAAAGGGGTGGGTTTATTATTGATACTGAAACAAGTCACAGATCAAACGATTCCTACTTTTACTTATGACTTTGTCTTCAACGTCATTTTGTTATCCAATCATAACTCATTCGAGACGGTGACGTACTCGATGATCACCCTTGTAGCTCGGTTGTATTAAATGGTATCTTTAATATGTAAAGAGCAACAGTTTTTGTTTGTTATTGGATAAACTGTATCATCAAACAACAAGACATAATGTATTCGTCCGCTTTTCTTGAACCAATTCTTTAAATATCTAGCAGTTTGTAAGGTCGTAATTTAATATGTTCCTCCGGATACGAATTAGGAGACAAATAAAAAAAACTCGGCTGTTAAAATATTAAACAGTCGTTATCCCTAGACGACCTTTACAATTTCCGCGAGTACGGCATGGGGCCATTGGTTGGTAGCACGTGTCGCCACGTTCTCGGAATATTTTTCCTAATCTCTATGAGGGACTTTAAAAAAATAGTATGCGCCATGGGCTTGCATTGCAGTGTCACTTGTTTCATTATCGACAATCACCCCACACCCACCCCCTTTATAACCATTAAAAAACCTGAGTATTTTTTTACTAAAATTTAAACAAGTTTTTATTATGGACCTTTAAATTTGAACAGTTATTTTGAAAAAGACGTGTGACATGATAAATATACTTATCACGAAAATTAATGCCCTGATATTCGTCAGTGTTTGATACATGGCATGAATGTTCAGTGTAACAAAATCATGTCTTCATGGGTTTTGTCAAATACTCATCCAGAGACAGAGAAAAGTGAGTGTTCCGCCAGTACAATAACAGTCGTGTGCGAAGAGATAAGTCACATTTAATGTATATATTTCTTTCTTAAATTTTAAAAAACTGGACAACGAAGGATTACAGGAGACTATTAACTTGGCTCAACGATGCCTTCTTAGCTCAGAGTCCCATGCAATTATGGTTACTCCTTAGTGGTCGGTGCACATCCATCCGATTGAGAACAGCGTCGGAGTCGACAATTTCACTTAGAAAGGCGTGTTATCGGAAACGGTTAGCTGTTCCAACACCTACTAGACGACAGTTGGAATGACATGCACTTGGCACGGCGCAGGCACAATTAGCCAGCGCGATGAGGCAACAAAATGAAAGCATGGACCAAATTGAGCGAAAAATGGCCCTAGAAGATTTGACGTGTCGCGCATCTTTCCACCACGTTTGTGCAGCGATGCCCGTCGTTGGTTCGTTCGACATTTCCGCTTGCAAACATTTTTCAGTTTGTCAACACTCATGTAGTACGAGCTGTTGTTCTGACAATTGGAGTATATATGTCTTTGTTTAGCGTAGTCCTTTGGGATACTTTCGACCAACCGTTTGCACACTAATGACGTTTGCTCACCACCATCTTGACCTTCATGTTGACGTTTACATTTCAGTGACCAAGGCGTTCGCCGAATTTGTATTCTGTATGTTATTTAGGCTTCAAAGGTGGCAGCGACATCGCTGCTTTGCTTGTGTTCGCGTGTCCTATTGTACCGACAGGCATCGGTATGGGCACGGATAGATGGTGGACTTTTTCTCCCCTGCAGACAATATGAGAGCACTTTAAAAGACGGAGTAACTCTTTTATAATAGTATATACATTAGTGACTTTCACACACAAAAGATCAACAAAAAAAAAGAGCTACACTATTTGGGCCCTGCGGCCTGACCTCGTCCAGGCCATGTTCTTTGCCTCTCCGTCCGTGGAAATACGCGACTGCTGCTGAACCGCTCAAACGCCGGATGAACTGGAAGAGACTCTTTGTGGTTGTATCCTGCACGGACGACAATAATTGCTACTTGATTCTGCAGGAAATCGACTATGCCGCCGTTTTCGAGAAGGTCAAACTTACGTTACAGGCCATTGGTGAAAAAGAGCAACCAACGTCTTATCACAGTTGAGGAAACAGTGACTTCTGTCTAAAGTGCATCGAGCCTCGATGACGTATTATACGATCAAGACAACATCATTGTCTATGGCGATGGGTAACTACGATGTCGTAGCCTCAACTTGATTTGTTGTGGTTGAGGCTACGAACTGATCCCATATCATGTAATGGAGCAAAAAAAAAATCATCACTAAAGTCAGAAAAACAAACAGTGTAGAAATCAACTACATAAGTATAATCATGTTGTGAAAGAAGTTTGGCTTATTTTGAATTTATTAAGCCCTTACACGATAAAATAAATTGGCATGGTTACTCTAACCTTATCCTGTCCGCCATGACAAATAACGCGAGACTCTCGCCATGACCCCTTTTTAACGTAAGGCTTGCCAGGCCATATTTTGGATATTCTACGCTATATTATTATCAATCAAGTGCGAATAATCGCTTCTTGGTGGAATGTCAAAGTTGCCGATAAACCGTATTTACTTTTAATGCGTAGAATTTCTGACCCAAACGGCGCCAAAATTTTACTACGATTTGTTTACATTTCCAAATAAGGCGTAAATATCCTTATATGGCACACAAACAAACGAGGCTGAGAACGGAAGTAATTATTATTTGAAATAATATGGCGGACGATCTAAACGAAAATATCCGCTAAAAAAGATAAACGAGATTTTACAACTATTTCTACCACGATTTTCGATACTTCCGGTATTAAATAAGAGGACTACTCAATTTATTGGATTATATGCAAGGAATATGTTTAAAGTGTTATTATTAGGCTTGCTCCATTAACACGTATATGCTCATGTTAGTACCCTGTCCACGAGGTACGAGTAAGGGTACTAATATTAGTACTAGGCGATGGGATGCTCAATGACACATGAACTGAACACATCTATGTGTAGCTCCAGATGGCACTAAAACGATGACCGATCACGTGATGTTGGCTTAGTGATGCGTAAAGACACTAAAGGTAATTCGCGACATCTGAAATATAGTGTGCTGCTAACATGGACAGGCACTAGTTTCGTTGTGTCATTTACTATATGACGTCTATACCTTGCAGCTTTGCAACCGTTGACCTAAGCAGCACAGACCAAGGAAACTCTGGCGCAGGTCTTGATAATGCATAGACCGTGTCAAATCAAAGTCTTGAAAATACTGTTAAAGACTTTTAAACAATCTCTCAAAACTTATGTCAGCACCAAAATATCAAGTACGAATGACGACATAGGAATGATATATGACTACATGGCCTGCTGCAGCAAAGGAGGGATTCGAGATATATTAAAACGCCCGTCAGCTCGTATAGGATGATGTCACTTACGAGTTCAAACAGAGCTTTTCTACTCTCATGAAACTAGCCAAGTCCAACGCCCGTACCACAAAGTCCGCTTAGGAATCCCGCGGGGAGGTTAAGAGGCGTACGACAGGTCATCTAATACGGCGGATTAAAACGGCACTGACATATACAGGCTTCCCGAAGACGTTAGTGGTACCTGCCAAAGCCACACCCTCGCAAGTACAGGTTAGCAATGCTAATAAAAGCCTCTAAAGTGTAAAGAGAAATGGGGCAGCATGTCATATTTAGTGGTACATGAAAACTGGCAAGATCTTCCGTTGTTTTTTCTTCTTCTTTTCCACATGCTTCTAAATAAATCAGGAATGTGGCCTTATATTTCAGCAGTTGGTGGATAAAAAATTCGCCCCTACAAGAGAACTTTGTCCGAAGGGTAAATCGCTACAGAAAGACATGGTCGCACGGCAAATCGCCTAGATTAAAACACCTGAAGCTTGTATACAGCCCACAAGCCTAAGAAAAACATAGCATAATGCCCACAAGCCTAAGAAAAACATAGCATAATGCCCACAAGGCATAATGAAGATGAATTCCTTGAAAAATAATTTAAGCTAAACTCCTCGTATGTATGTATGTATGTATGTATGTATGTATGTATGTATGTATGTATCAATGTATGTATCAATGTATGTATGTATGTATGTATGTATGTATGTATGTATGTATGTATGTATGCATGTATGTACGTATGTATGTATGCATGCATGCATGTCTGTGTGTGTATGTATGTATGTATGTATGTGTGTGTGTATGGATGTATGGATGTATGTGTCTGTTTGTCTCTCTGTGTGTACGTGCATGCGGATGGATGGGTGGGTTAATGGATGGACTGTGAAGCACATGTATAAATATACAACACTAGAAACCAAGATACAGATATCATTTTAGACTAAACTACAAAGTATTAAATATAATAAAATTCATACGCATCAAATTCTAATTATAGTAATTTTCTAAGTTAAATTAAAACACAAAATAGAAAGTTGATAATTAGAAATGGGGTTATTTAAGAAAAGCAGGCTGGCAAAATCCAAAGCTGTATAATAAGACCAGTGAATGGTTCTAAAATTAATTGGCACCACTAAGTAAGCAAGCCAGAACAAAATGAAGGAAATTTCATGCCAGCATTAGCCATACCGACATCAGGTCCCAACAAACACTGAATTTACAGCATTCCCCTTTCCAAATAGTAATTAATCTTGTGAATTCGTTATAATTGCTACTTTGTCTGGCTTCCTCCTGTAGAAAGTTCCATAGCTCGTTTTTGCCATACTTTCTGTAGGGATTTTCATATAGCAAGCCTGGGGGGGGGGGTCTCGGTATTTTAAAGTGTATTTAGAGAGTTTTCTATTTATCAAGTCTCTCATATCAGCTGGACCTAAGCCATAAACTATTTGAAATGTGTATAAAGCCATACACCTGCCCCAATCTTCGGAATGTTAGACAGGTGTCTTAAGTATTAGCTTCTAGTTGCATGGGCCAGGTTAGTAGTTCTATGGGCCAGGTTAGTAGTTCTATGGGCCAGGTTACTACACCATACTGATGCAGGGTCAAGTCTAGCAACACTAATACAATAACTACTTTTATTTCTCATACATGAACGTTGTAACATGGTTACCTTACCACAGACCCATTCGGCGCAAAAGCAAGGCAAAAACAAGTAAATATATACATCAATTGAAATTAATTTGAATTAAATAAATATATACGTTACTGATCTATCAATGCGCAAAGCGTTTCTTATGATTGAAATCATTGTAGTTAGGAAAAAAAATTGTGGTATGCCATTTGTCATTGACCTGCCTGTTTCGATGACACGTGATGCTTCAGATGTACATTATCAAGTGAGTTATCTCTAGTGACCCCCAACACTACAAGACTATATTAATTGCCTATGACTAGAGAAATTGATCTGTCAAATACATTGTACTTTCTTACAGACATTGGTTTTAAATATACATGCTAAGGTAACATTGTGTAATGTACTAAGCAGTGTTTGCCAACCATGACATGAATATTTGACCAATCAAAAACCGGGTCACAAAGTGTACGGGTTCTTTAACGCAAAAATATGCAAAACAACAAAACAGCCATAGCGAAAAGACTGAATTTGAATTGTACAGCTTTCTTACTTGAGTACATGCTAGGAACATTAACCAAAAGATTTATATAACAAGGTTATTCGTTAAGCAGAACAAACAATATAATTATGTAGTACTTTTAACATACGATTATTATACAATATCAGCAGATTCCTCGTAATGTTTGTTTTCTTTCTTTGTTTCTTAGTTTTTTGTGTTTCTTTTCTCCTTTTGTTATTTCAAATACATAAAATACTATCCGAGGAATATTCAGGATGTTACTATACAATATGCATAGATTCCGCCAAGTAAAATTTTTTTATTAGTGCAAAACTGAGTTCAATACGTCATCAGCCTAGTTCATCGTCTGTGACATTTAGTGCAAATGCAGCTCTAAAAACATGTCAAGGATCTCCGAATAATGTGAAATCATATCATCGGCCTCACAGACTACTCCGGTGTCCTAGTGGTTAGAGCGTCCGCCTTGGAAGCGGGAGGTCGTGGGTTTGAACCAAAGACTTACAAAAATGGTACTAACAGCTACCTCGATTGGCGCTCAGCGTTAAGAGTTAGTGTTAGGACTGGTCGGCCTAGTGTCAGGATAATGTGACTGGGTGGGACATCATGGTACATGTCTGCGGCATGATGTCCTAGTGAGTGCTAGACATCCCTATAAACTGCCACACTGCAGACATCGTAGCGATATGGTTGAAAAATTGTTAAAAGCTACGTTAAAAATCCTAATCACACACACACACACACCTCCAGACCAGTCAGGTGTGAAATTATGGCATGGACCTACCAGACCGGTCAGTTGTGAAATCATGGCATAGACCTTTTCACACTGATAAGATGTGAAATCATGTAATGGACGTCCTATACTAGTCAGGTTTGAAATCATGTCGCAGACCTCCAAAACCGGTCATGTTTGAAACTGTCAGCCCTCTCAGTCCCTGTATGTGTTACCAATGGAATTTTAATCTTATTAATCAATAATAGAAATTAATTTTATCGTCCAGATTATAAAACTTCTACACCTACCAAATTACTTATTCTTATATCTTATCTTATTTTGTTTCGTTTTCTATCATGCAGAAACGAGAAAAGTGCAATATTAGACGTGTTTGCAGTCAATAATTATATGAATATTTAATCTACGGTCACAGGTAAATATTAGCTATGTATTATGTTGTTTACAAAATAAATGTCACTGATTAGGTAAACCATTAGTTTGATTTTGGACTAAGATCAAATTACACAATAAAAATACACATATAATGTAATTACTGGGGGGGGGGAGAGAAGCAATCCATGATTGATTGATTGATTGATTGATTGAATGATTGATTGATCGATTGATTGATTGTAGTCATAAGACGCACTAGCACTGCGAGGCCATTTAGCGCCATATAAATGGATATATATATATATATATATATATATATATATATATATATATATATATATATATATATATATATATATATATATATATATATATATATATATATATATATATATATATATATATATCAGGTGTGTTTGTGTGTGTCTAATTACCTTTTTCATAAATTGAAAAAAGGGTTTTAAAATAAAATATATATCGATTTGTGAATCATTGATGTCCTTTATGTAGCTGTGTACCACACCTACACCAAGAGAAATATATGTATGTATGTATGTATGTATGTATGTATGTATGTATGTATGTATGTATGTATGTATGTATGTATGTATGTATGTATGTATGTATGTATGTGTGTATGTATGTGTGTGTGTGTGCGTGCGTGCGTGCGTGTGTGTGTGTGTGTGTGTGTGATATTGTATTTACCACATCGACTCATGTGGTACACACTTAACTGATACATTTTATTCACTCATATTAACTTCGCCTGAGAAAACTCATTGAAGCTAACCACATTGTCTTGTGATAATTTTCGATAAAGAAACTGGGTTTGACGCCTAATTTGAAAACTATTACGAGCCAATACAAAGGGATACGAAACATATATTTGTCCAGCGAAAGAGTCAACAACAAAAAATCAAAAACAAGAACAAAAGACTAAAGAAGAAAAACGATTCCTCTAGAGAAAAAAAAACTGTAACATTGACGGTTAATTAGGGATGGATGGACAAAAGGATTTACAGATACATACAAGCACACGGATGCCAGAGTTGTCGTTATATCAACTGTTTTGTTTACCTAATTATAATACATATTTTAATTATTTTAAAACTGCTTTCTGTCTGATCTATCTACATTTTTGTCAACTCAAGGGCGACTTCATCTGCGAGCTCATCATAGTGTTTAACCTACCTGACAGGCCATTATGCGCGCAACCACCCTTTAAAATAGCTCTCTCTAAAGATAATTTTAAAATGTTAAACATAAATGACACACTATATAATTGTCTTTATTTTTATTATTGTTCTCATTAACGACGACTCACGTTTTCAGTCAGCGGCCACTTTTTCTGATTAAAAACTAATCGAATAGAGTGCATTTAGTATACATGAGCAAGGAAAGATACGACCTTTTTCAACACATTCTTTTAACACTGTCAGGTACTAATCGTATAATTTAACCATGTTTTAATAAACTCTTTGAATTGTACAAGGATACAGAATAATTTGCTTCCGTTTTTTAATTCATTGGATAAGTTGTATTGATTTATGTGACAGATTATTGTATGTCTATCTACACATTCATGCGGATTGATCAGTAAGAAAGCCAAAGAGGAAAAACATTATTACAGACATGTTGTTATAACTATAGATAGATGGATGGATGGATGGACGGACGGACGCATGGGCAGATGGATGGATGGACGGACGGACAGAGTGACGGACAGGCAGACAGGCAAGCAAAACGATAAATAGATATACGGACGGACGGTCCGATGTATTCCGCCAGTCATCCATCCACTTGAAATTTGCAAACAAGCAAACACGCCTTCAAGACTTTTAACTCTGCAGTTCTTTTACCACCAGAATTAGAGAAATGACAACCTGTCCTAAATCTAATTTCATTATCAGTTTATGTTCGTATTATAAATTACATACACAAAGTTATGACACTTATGGGTACTTATCCTTCATGACCGACAACACTTTTATTGTAGACAATATCAGTCTAAACGAGTGTACTATGTCATGTACATCAACGTCAACATAATTACAAATAATTCTTTATTAACTACACGTACCTGATGGTGGCATGCAATGTAAGCTACACGAAAGTAAGTCGTGCTGTTTACACAGCGCTGAATTTTAAATTCCAAGATTGCATAAATGTTTAGCCAAATTGGTTCTTGTGTACATTATGTTGAATAACATACTGGGTGGACAGTGAGTCATTTAATCATGATTATACAACTTAGTGTGATAACATAGTCGTTGTTTACTGTAGATACACATCAGATAGATAATGCGTTAGCTATTCATTAGATATACGTATCAGTTTGATAATGGGTTGACTGATCCAGTTTGATAATGGATTTGTTGCTCCATGAACATAGATGATAATTAGATAACTGGTTCGATGTGCCTTGAGCATGCAGCCTGGTTTGATGATAAATTGTTAATTGCTTGAACGTACACCTTAGTTTTAACAACGTATTGGTAACATAGTTTGGTAATGTGTTGGTTGCTGCTGAAAAATGCAAATTAATTTGAAACTTTTTGTTTGCTCTATGTACATACAAATATGTTCGATAATGTTTGGGTTGTTCCATGGATATATAAATTAATTTCATAATAGTTTGTTTCTCCTTACACATACATCTTAGTTTTATAACGTGTTGCTTGCTCCTTAAAAATGCAACTTATTTTTGTAATGTTTGACTCTTCTTTTAATATAAGGGAATCAGTACTGTGCGAAAAAGATAATATTGTCAGAAAGCAAGATCTACGTTATGTCAGCGTCATGGTTGCTGCAATTTAGGTATGCATTAATGAGGTCGTTGTAATTTTGATATGCATTAATGAGGTCGTTGTAATTTTGGTATGTATTAATGAAGTTGTAATTTAGGTATACATTAATGAGGTCGTTGTAATTTTGGTATGCATTAATGAAGTCGTTGTAATTTAGGTATACATTAATGAGGTCGTTGTAATTTTGGTATGCATTAATGAAGTTGTAATTTAGGTATACATTAATGAGGTCGTTGTAATTTTGGTATGCATTAATGAAGTCGTTGTAATTTAGGTATACATTAATGAGGTCGTTGTAATTTTGGTATGCATTAATGAAGTCGTTGTAATTTTGATATGCATTAATGAGGTCGTTTTAAATTAGGTATGCATTAATGAGGTCGTTGTAATTTAGGTATACATTAATGAGCTCGATGTAATTTAGGTATGCATTAATGAGGTCGTTGTAATTTAGGTATACACTAATAAGGTCGATGTAATTAAGGTATGCATTAACGAAATTGCTTATATTATGTCTTGCTATGAGAGAACTTTCACTTGATGTAAATATCAGTACATGCTTGATATGTATGATGGTCAATACAGTTATGTATTTTAACAAACAAGCAACGTTTAAACAATAACTACTTCTTTTGCATGGATGACTGAATCAAGAATCTTCCTTCTTAATCAAAGATAGCTCCAACATGAGCCTTGTCTATTTTGTTAATTTGTTTTACCTTTCTTTCCATTTCAGACAGCTCTCACATCACAGAGGGCAACACGAAGTTGATAATGGCCCTGATATGGCAGTTGGTATTACGCTACCAGATCGGATTGTCTAATATACAGCACCGCGGCTGGTTACTGGCCTGGATGCAAGCAGTACTTCCAGAATGTAAAATCACCAACCTTACAACCGACTGGAACTCTGGCATCGTTTTACAGTGAGTTACGTTTCTTTCCACGGATTGTCTAATATATGAAATGTTTTTGTTTTTATCTTATTCCTTATTTACCATTTTATGCATGATGTTTTTACCCCATTTTTAAGGAGGTTTCGTTAAATGTGGTCGTCATGTCTTACATTTTAGAGCTGAAGATTCTCTTTCCTTGCACATTTGCTATACTAATTTAATACAAGTATTTGTAAAGCTTGTTCGGTGATTAAAATATGGCCAGTTTTACCCTGTATTTTTGTGCGTTCATTATTCTTATATTTTTGCATATCCATCACTGAATGCTTCATCTATCGAAGTTGTTGACGAGAACGCTAAGTTCACTAACAGACTGGTTCTGGATATGATATGTTTTAACGAAGAATACCACATATGTGCACGAAATGCACAAATGCTTTGCTAATGAAGCATGCTACACACAATGCGTGAGTACGATGCAGTCTACTGTCTCTTACTTGTTTGATACCGACGCGCCGTCAAGGCTGTTAATGTACGGGACCAGTCTCTTCATTCGTTCGTTACGTATAACACAATGGTAAATATTGAGAGACATTCTGGTTTTCATCGTAATGGAATATTTACAGAAACCTATTTCTTCACTATGTTACAGTCCTATAAATTAATTATGTCTTTCTTTTTCTTATTAGCGCCTCTTCAGAAAAAACGCGTCGATTTGTGTGGAATACGAAACTAATTTAATCAATCTTACTGACTCCATTTCAACTCCAAATATCTATCTATCTACCTATCTATCTATCTATCTATCTATCTATATATATATATATATATATATATATATATATATATATATATATATATATATATATATATATATATATATATATATATATAGGGGCTAGGAAGAATTTGTTGCACTTCATCACAGTACTGTCTATATGGTCCCGTATAAGTTCTACAAATGTACATGTAACGAATTGGCCAAAATATTTTGTAATATAAACCCTTCGGAATAAATCCCAGTATACAGTATTACAAGATAAACGGTAAGGAAGTAAAAGGTTTGAAAGGTATATAAAGCAAAATATCAATGTATAAGCATAGACTGAAATCACTGAGTGAGTTTCCTAAATTTAAATGAAATCCACATACATATAAGATTCTGGTTTATTATTTCATTAAGATGTAGAAACCGGAAGATAATGTTCATTGATTATGCTGTGATAGATGTCGTCTCGGGAATTACAAAGTACTTTTTCTTCCAAGTTAAACTAGTATATACATTTTTAGTTGACATTTTTTAGTAAATTCAGTATCACCATGGCGCTAATGTTTATTGTTTCTTAGTTGAAATCAATTGTATTGGGCCTATACAAGTTTGTTGTCTGTGGGTCAAAATCGATTCCGTGACCCAGTAGAAAACGAATATCAAAGACACTTTCTTATACTCTCTCAATTACTTTTGTAGATAAGTATAGATGTATCACTTAGTACAAAATGCACGTAAATCCAAAATTGAAAAAGTCATTATTCTCTGATTGTTACTTTTACAATTAGTATACGGTACTAATAAACAACACAACGCTCTATGTGACCTTGTAATTTCAATGTCATTGCAGGCTATTCAGAACCACATAGATGCAAGGTCAAACAATGTCATTAAACTCTATACACATATGTTGTAAACATATATTCATGCGTTCCCTCATCCCAATGCGCAGTCCCATAATGATTTCTTTACCACTGAGTTAACAGGTGTATAATATCGTTATTCATATCGTCACGAATGTGCTCAGTAACCATATATATATATATATATATATATATATATATATATATATATATATATATATATATATATATATATATATATATATTGCCTACCATCAGTAGCATCGGATTACTATTCATGTTATTTTGTTTTACAGGTCACTTTCTTCATGGTGATTTTAGCTTTAGATATCGTATAAATCTTATGCTGAAGGGCCAGTACTGAAAAATATCAGATCTACTTGCTGATATGACGAATCCAACTGCAAACAATATAGACCATGATCTGGCGTAGCATAATGCGTCACGAAATAATAATGATAAGAATCATAATAACAATAATACTAATAATAATAGTGACAGCAACAACAACAACAATAATAATAATAACAATAATAACAATAATAATAATGACTTGGTACAGCATTTAATCTTCAAAAGCTCTACGCGTTTTACAATGTTAGTTGACATATAAGGACGTATATATTGACATGATTACAAAACCACGAGACTTTGTAATAACAAACAAATCATATTGAAAATAAGATTACGGTCAATGTTTTTATTCGCATTGATTACTCCTAAAAAAATTGCAAAGACTCGTATCTACTGGCGCAGTATGCAGCTGCAAATCTGTGTCTGTGCAGTTTTCAGTTGGATTCGACATTTAAGCAATTATAGAGGGTGCGATGTTTTGCCTTAATTATCCATCTGCATTACCTTCAAATACCAGTTTTTGGCCATTACTGATCATATTTCTTCAATGCATTCAGTCCATCACAAGTATCAACATGAGCGTATCTACCTTCACAAAGTCAACCAACCGGTCATGGCAAGGGTGTCTATATTATAAAACCTATTATCGTCAGTGTTAAGATTCGGTGTTTTGGTCACAATCAGGTCTCCGGCAATAAATAAGAAACGGAAGAATTTCAAAAGACTCCTATCCTATTACAATCACAGTATTATTGCCATACGATGAATATTTCTTATGTGTGCGCGCGTATATGTGTGTGTGTGTATGCAGGGTCGACGGGGGGGGGGGGGGGGGGTTGAGGGCAACCCGGGATATATCCCCGGGGCCCAGGCCGGTAAAGTGAAACGGGCCGAACAACACTTTTTAATTTTATAAAAGAAAAATTTTGTTTGACAAGAACTAGGAGAGGCCCGAGTGGATTTTAGCCCTGGGACCGTGATCGTTCTCTAAGTCGTGTGTGCATGTGACTGCATGTGTGTGTTTATTCAACGAACAGTTCTGATGTAGTCTGTGGATCAAAAATCATTGTACCGTCCATTTTTTGTACCAATTAAACGTCTGTTGTACACATCTCACACTTCTTTTATGAATACATGTACTTTTGTAATGTAAGATCATCATTTACAAATCTGAACCCACTTTACCACTTTCCAATGCATCTTTCAAATACAGGAATCATGATTTAATAAGCACGTTTGCCGGTGTGAGCTCGAGGGTTCTGTGTCTTTCATTATTCTTACAAACGTGTGCGCACTAGAAACCGTGTATAATCGATATTATTTCATGATCAATTATCAATTTATTAAATTATATTCCTAATACCTAGAAACGGGAGTTTTAGAAGAAGAAAAATCTGCGCTCAAGAAAAACATGCAGCTTTAATGATATAGCACTGCAGGCGTCACGAAATTTTAAGCATCAATGAAACTGGAGTGACGTCTGAACGCGCATATCATTCGTATCATTGATTTTTATTGGTCTGCTGTATCGCTCATTTTTTGAAGTGGAATTAGTCTTAGGCTTTGAGTATCATGTCGAGTTGCCATTTTCCCGAACGTCTCCAACTTGTTTCGATATATGTGGTTAGAGCTTATTTTTATATTGCTGCATACGTTTAGATTCCATTGTCACATTTTTCAAAGAGTTCAGAGTGTTTACTGCATCGAGTTAACTTGTTTCGTTTTGTAATCTGTCTGCTGACTTCTTCCGAACTTCCCTAAAAATCTTTCAAATGACGTTGTTATCACGCGACTGCTGCTTTACAATGGATATTATCAGTGTGTGTGTGTGTGTGTGCGTGTGTGTGTGCGCGTGTGTGTGAGTGCGTGTGTGTGTTATTTGGATTTTTAACGTAGCTTTAACATTTGTTCAGTCATATCACAAAGTCTGCCATGTGGCAGTTTATAGTGTTGTCTAGCACTGGGGCATCATGCCGCAGACATGTAGCATGATGTCCCACCCAGTCATATTATCCTCACACCAGACCGACCAGTCCTACCATTAACCTCTTAATGTCGAGTGCCAAAGTGAACCAAATGTTAGTACCATTTTTGTTAGTGTTTGGTATGACTCGGCCGGGGATCGAACCCTCGACCTCCCGCATTCGAGACGGACGCTCTAACCACTAGACCACCGTAGCGGTAATATTATCAGAGATATGCGTTTATGCTGCACAGTAAAGATCAATGCAAAAGTGGGTCTGCTCTTGTTTTAAGGCGGATCTTGGAACTCGAGTTTTAATAATTGTCATGGAAAAACACATATTCGCCAGTTGGGCTCCAATACACCATTGTTGTCTATAGGGTTGGTCTGCCTTGTCCAATAGTTGATTCCGATCGATATATGTGGTTAGACTTTATTTTTCTATTGCTGCATACGTTTAGATTCCATTGTCACATTTTTTCGAAGAGTTCGTTCAGAGTGTTTATTGCATCGAGTTAATAAAACCAACTTCACCAATTAAAATTCTCTTCCCTCTACTTCGCTATTATCTAGAACATAGAGGTAGGTCCATTGCAAATAGTGTCCAATAAATAGAGAGAAACCTCCGTACAGTCATTCATCATTTCCCGTAGACGCTTGAAGGTAAAACTTCACACATCTCCAGTCAATCTGATATGATAAATAATTAGGAGTGTTATTAATATGCTTCTGTGCGATTTACAGGTTTTGGCCTAAAGCAATAACCTTTACGGATGATCGAATTAAGCATATCTCATAACGTTTTTTCATAACAGACAGTTTATAAATATGCTGAGAGCTCTTTTTATGGCCCATGTTTACAAAGACAAACGAACTCGCATCAAGAAGGCTTCCGGGTGTATGATTGTTGAGATGAATACTCATGATATTCGATTTCTTTATTTCCAGTTACGTGTATTGTCACTCTAAATATAAAACACTTGGCTTCCATATTATGCAGTACAAAATTCCTCGGCTACACCATGCGGAAAAGAAATATTACTTGATTTAACTTTTAATTCTAACAGAGTTGATCGATGTCAGTGTTAACAGATGTACCAAAATGTTGCTATCTAATTATGCATGCTTGACGCAGTTATATAGTCGTAGGGATAAACTACCGTGTGAAATGTTTACTTGAAAATAAAATCAAGCGTTTCTTTACTTTTATCATGTCAGTTTGGTTAATAGGTATAGGATCCAATTGAAAGTATGATCACTGCAAAAAGGTAACCACAGTGATATTTATTATTATTCCATTTTTGTATCCAAAATGTGCAATAACACCTATTGCATGATATAGAACACTTTTTATAATACCAGGCTCGAATTAAAGATGGAGAAAAATCAGTGTAAAGGTTAAAGATGGACATTCTATACGGGCACTGAAGTTTCACTAACCTTTACGGGAATGTTAAGTTTAGACTTGTGAAGTATGTATTGTTCCCCTAACTTCTTTTACTGTGTATTGTAGACAACTGTAAATAGCTTATAAATTAAAACTCGGAGTGTTCTCACAAAGCGGATACTTCAAGTTTATAGCGGCTTAATTTAGCATCCTCCTGGAAGGGTTAAAGGAGCATGAACAATTCTGTTGATTCGGAATATTTGAAACTTGTATTGCATGTCTGGAATTTCATCATAAAATGTGAATTTAAGAAATTAACAAAAACGTACACATTCTATAAAATTTATTTGCACACAACTTCAGCTTAGAATTCGAACCTGTGAATCTGGGAACCTATATCATAACAGACGGTGGTTACATGGGACATAACATATTAAACACCCATTTTAGCAGAATACGTCTTTATTCGTATATTTTCACATGTAATTATTATGATTTTATGCAAAATTAACTGCTCACTTTATCTAATTGCTTTGACAACACGTTTAATAGTATATTCATATATGCATTTCAGTCATATAAGTGAGTCTGTCAAAGCTAAGTTTATTTTGAAACCGTAGGATCGGTTTGTCCATACTGTACCTGCACAGAAGACTTGTAGATACCAGTCTGGGGAAAATAAGGTAATACTGCGTCCTCTTTCGGATTGTCTAAGTCAAGCAGATACGTATTGATCTCGTTCTTTAATTCGCTGGAACCCGGTCTATATTGGCAAGAAAATATCAAAGGCTGGTAACTAGTAAAATCGGTATTTCCCGACTGGCTAGTCACTAAATTCATTTGCAAATTAGTGGTGCCATTCCCGTAACGTCCAGGCGAGACGTTTCAGCGAGAACTGCAGTTACTGGTCGGTGGCTTTACTTTGGAATGGAGCACCATGGGGAAATGTACAGATTTTCGATACTTACACTTAAGTGGAGGAATTTTTAGCACATCAACTGTTTCTTAAAAACAAAATATGTTTCAGATATATGTCCCCGCAGTAATTTATTTAAAAAGATATACATTTTATTTAGCTGAAATTTCGTCTAAGAACAGAAACCGCAATACATTCGGAATATTTTGGAAATAAAT
The DNA here is from genome assembly GCA_028554795.2 of Sinohyriopsis cumingii. Classification (NCBI taxonomy): domain Eukaryota; kingdom Metazoa; phylum Mollusca; class Bivalvia; order Unionida; family Unionidae; genus Sinohyriopsis; species Sinohyriopsis cumingii. Next base: position 116,828,000 of record CM068828.1, read on the forward strand.
AAAGGAAAGATGAGAATCAAAATGTGCTCGATACATTTGTAACTTTTCCATCAATCCGTTTTTGCAATAACCGTAGGTGGACCGAAACGTTACCTAATTGCAGCAATCGACATACGTTCGACGCATACTGTGGATGATCGGCAACTGCAGTCCAGTGAGTTCCAAACGTGTGATGCAGTTTTTACAATGGGAACCAGACTATTTATTTATTTATTTACGTATTCATCTTTATTACCTTGAAAAGTGGTCTTGAAATACCATAGTAAACACAAGCCAACGAGTAACAGTGAAGAGCGAATGGAGTACAGTACATTGAACCCTCTGATCATGCCAAATAATATAAAACATCGTCAACACTGTAGGCTAAATTCATCATCTATAATCATTTACGTTGACAATAGAATTATTCTTGCACCAAAAGAGTGTTTTTTTTAAAAAAACATGGCTGAACTAAGCAGTCATACAGACTGTGCTCGGCATCTATTTATAAAGTTTAAACTCGGCCAGCATAAGCGATTTTATTTTGCACGTAGTTTTGATTGTTTTGAATAATGACGGAAACTGTTTGCTACATTCCATACTACTTTCCAGCGACAGGGTTTGACTTTTCGGCATATGAACGATTTCACAGCTAATGTTCTGCGTTGGATTTAATAATGCAATTTTTATTTATTTATCAATGACGAATCACCTAGGTATTTTAACATAATAAGATTACTTATTCACTGGAGAGTTAAATCATACATAATCTGAACTTAGGTTTACAGTGAGAGGAAGCGATAGTTTGAACTTAGGTCCACAATGACAGGAAAAGGCAGTTTATCAAGGCATGTATGTGACACTACAAATTTAATTACTTGAGCTTAAAAAGGACGCAATGACTTTGGAGTGGACTTTCTCCTGCATAATAATGAGTTATTCTTTAATGTTTAAGAACGTACTGACTTTTATGGGGACCGTCTCCAACATAGGAATAAGTCCTACTTTTGTATTTAAGGACGCGCTGACTTTTGAGGGGACTTCCTCCTACATACGGTCGAGCTTAAACGTTTATGTTTAAGTACACGCTGGCTTATTTTGGGGTGGGGAGGAGGGGGCATATCCTACGTAGGAATGAGTCATGAAATTATGTTTGGATATATATATATATATATATATATATATATATATATATATATATATATATATATATATATATATATATATACATTAATAGGTATAAGAACTGCTGCTCCTATGTAGCAGTAACATATTTACTAAAGCTTACTGAAACAATTTAGTAAATAAAATACTAACTGATTTGGGGTGCTTTACGTGCAATGTTTAGTATCCATACTTTTGACATACCGACAATGCGCTGTTGCAATTACCTAAACACGGCTTATCTATAGCCACCCACTCCTTCCGCCTACCCAGTTTTGTTGCAACAATAATTGTAAATACCGGGGATTTATGTGCTATTCAGTTACGATTGCATCGACTCATTGTACCAAGGTCTGCATGTAAACACCTTAGATACCGTATTGTTTATCTGCAAACTAACGTATAGTATTATATTTTCTCCACCTCAGCTTAGTGTTGAGTGGGTATCTTGTCCTCAGATGCGTGTCCATAAATAACAGTTATTTCTGTTCTCATTGGTATTTGGCGTTTTCAGTGTAAAACAACTGTTCGCAGTCGTGATACATATAAAATTATGATAGCCCTGTTACCAATTGGGCATATATTATTACTTAATTAACTGTTATTTATTAATTAACTGTTATTATTTAATCAATTGTTATTACTTAATTAACTGTTTTTACTTAATTAACTGTTATTACTTAACTTACTGACCCAGATCTTACATAACTAGAATTAATGTACCTCAGCAAAGAAGGCTGAGAATTCGTATTTTATGAAGACCTACGAATTTGACTGACGCCTTCTCGAAACTAATGGCAGATTAAACTATTAAAAATTGTTGTACAATGAGAATGTAATATCATATATATGTAATAAACAGACAGCGAACAATGCAAAACTAGCCTGAGCGCTTTCGACTTAAAATGAGTCATTTTCATACGCAAACACAAATCAAACAAAACAAGCAAACAACCTTTTTCTCAAGACCTTCTGATTCATATCTCCAAAAATCCTCGGAGTTTAGGTTTCCAAATTTTGAATAATCATACTGGGGCGTAGATTACTCATTAGACTGGTTATCGAGTTTGTGACCCTTAACCTAAAGCAGAAAACCTATACATCGCGTGAGTTTATGATAATAAATCTGATTAGATCAACGTATTTTCATCAATCAATCAACACCCCCAATAGATGTTTGGAGATTTTGGATTGCCTGTACAGACAATTGGCCAATTTACGTTTACTAATAATCAAATCAACAAAAAATTTATAATACTTAATAACAATTGTTTCAGGCTTTCCAAATCTTCGGATAAAAAAGCCGGATACTGAAAAATCTCAGGATATCTGATCAAAAGGTTTTGGCAGGCCTGTAAACAGTATATTTTCCCTATTTCTAGTCTCTCAAAGAAGAGTCGTTGTCGGCTGAAGGGTGTGTAAATGCGCCAGTACCACATATAAATTTCCTCAAGTCAACTAACGGCCTCAGCTCCACTTTAGCCTATTTTCATACTGCCTGTTTCTTTTTTCTGTTTCACATTTGCAAAATGTATCAGTTCACTTTGTTAACCCGCAGATCGGTACTTCATGCCACAAACAAAGATGTATGACCCAAACGCCTGTAATTTGTCCTATTTCAAATGTCCAAACACTTACGCGTACGGGTATCAAGAGACCTCCATATGTTAAGAAACTATAGTGGGTTTAGCCACCAGTCATGTCAAAAGCGAACAAAGGCTTGGAACAACTCTCTGGTCTATATTACTGCTGTGCTTCACAAAGTAACACTAGGTCCAGGGGTTAAAATTTAGTTCTGTTGATTTCTATCGTTTTGCAGATGGATGATGTTTTCTTAAATCAGAGCTGCATTTTACGTTTTGCCTTAAATATTCGTGTTTTAAATTTAATATAAGGAGTGAAATCCGATTTGAAAGAAACGTCGCCGCTAATCACAAATCTGTCAGTCATCATTGATGAGGCTTAATCATTCTCGTTCAAGGCAATGATGTGTAAAACGTTCGTTCTTTAACACGCATATCAATGATTGTACCTAACTCAAATGAATTGAGTTGTTCCACTTTGTATACTTTACTTATATAAAAGAATGTTACGGGCTCCCCCAGGGCAGTTCTCGAAGGTCTAGACACGGCGTCTTCCTAGCTATTCTTACCCACTCAAGTAATCAGTCAAATGGTGGTTGTTTACCTTTGACTGCAAGATAATTAGCTGTATAAACTACCCCACGGATGTTTGAAATGGGCTCTAAGCAGGACCGTTTTTGGTTATACAGTCTATAGACCTCGGACATGCACTCTGCACCATTGTGGTGGTAAAAACTGTCGCTTTTTATTGAAATCGTAGTTTTCGAAACACGACCTTGTCGGGTGGTTTGGAACTTAACACATCGTGTGTTTCGTGTGACACGTCATGTTATGGCCGGTATGATTTTATGACGTATGTTCCTAGTTATTGGTTGATTACCCAATTTGAGAAAAATTTATCCGACACCAACTCTCCCACAATCAATTCAAAAAGCATTATTATCACAGAAAGTTATAAATGGAGACGTAAATAATAATAGAATATACCCATGGTTTGTTGCATCATTCATGCCTTGAAAATCACTCGTCATAAATAATCATAAACGTCATAATTGGGGTCATGAAACACCATTCCTCTATAATCAGACACCAAAACAATTTGCGATTCCCAAACACAATTACTGATCTGACTCAGAATAAATAAATATCATCCCCTAGATATGCTACTGACCATCAACCCAAATGTATGTAGTAAAATCGCTAAACAAAATAAAATAAAGTGTATATTTAAAAAAGACCAGAAACTTATTCTAAACAAATATGACACTGCACTGACTGGCGCTCACCGACGACCACAGGCAGTTAATTATTTTATCAGCTACTGAACTAGCCTATGTTTGTTGGTGTATTAAATACCGTATTTAAAAAGATGAAGGTCACATTTTGAGTTTAAAGACATTAAGGTAGTTTTTTGACGAATCAAGCCCATGAGTAAATTGTAGTCATTAGTAGGCTTGAACCTAAAACCGTTTTTGTTCTATCGCTTTTTCCACACAGGTACTATTGTATGTGAAAGGGTAGATCTCACTTGGCTGGATTTTAAAGAAAGTGGGGACATACAACGGAATATTTTACAAAAAGCGAGACTGGCATTATAATATTTTCACCGTTTCAAAATTTTATCCTCGGATAGATCATTTATAAGATCGAAGTATGACTTGCGGACCGTACAATACAAGTATTGCATTTGCCTACTTATAGCTTTACGGCGTATGGAAATGGAATAAGTTGTATGTGTCCTACAGCTACATCTATATAATTATAGCGTTACGGCGTATGGAAATGGAATAACTTGTACGTGTCCTACAGCTACATCTATATTATTATAGCGTTACGGCGTATGGAAATGGAATAAGTTGTATGTGTCCTACAGCTACATCTATATAATTATAGCGTTACGGCGTATGGAAATGGAATAAGTTGTACGTGTCCTACAGCTACATCTATATAATTATAGCGTTACGGCGTATGGAAATGGAATAAGTTGTACGTGTCCTACAGCTACATCTATATAATTATAGCGTTACGGCGTATGGAAATGGAATAAGTTGTATGTGTCCTACAGCTACATCTATATAATTATAGCGTTACGGCGTATGGAAATGGAATAAGTTGTACGTGTCCTACAGCTACATCTATATAATTATAGCGTTACGGCGTATGGAAATGGAATAAGTTGTACGTGTCCTACAGCTACATCTATATAATTATAGCGTTACGGCGTATGGAAATGGAATAAGTTGTATGTGTCCTACAGCTACATCTATATAATTATAGCGTTACGGCGTATGGAAATGGAATAAGTTGTACGTGTCCTACAGCTACATCTATATAATTATAGCGTTACGGCGTATGGAAATGGAATAAGTTGTATGTGTCCAACAGCTACATCTATATAATTATAGCGTTACGGCGTATGGAAATGGAATAAGTTGTATGTGTCCTACAGCTACATCTATATAATTATAGCGTTACGGCGTATGGAAATGGAATAAGTTGTACGTGTCCTACAGCTACATCTATATAATTATAGCGTTACGGCGTATGGAAATGGAATAAGTTGTATGTGTCCTACAGCTACATCTATATAATTATAGCGTTACGGCGTATGGAAATGGAATAAGTTGTACGTGTCCTACAGCTACATCTATATAATTATAGCGTTACGGCGTATGGAACTGGAATAAGTTGTACGTGTCCTACAGCTACATCTATATAATTATAGCGTTACGGCGTATGGAAATGGAATTCAGTTGTACGTGTCCTACAGCTACATCTATATAATTATAGCGTTACGGCGTATGGAAATGGAATAAGTTGTATGTGTCCTACAGCTACATCTATATATGACTATCTCCCGATCAGCCAGCAGACCACCAGCACCTGGCCAAACACGTAGGTGCTTCCTACAGTCACGACGACGATGTTGCAAGTAGAACCACATCTTTTATTCAGATTGCCTGAAAGTTTTACAAATAAACCACCGCACAGCAGTGTTATACTAACAAGAAGCCTTCGACCTCACATCCTCTCTAACAGTCACATGTTTCCCCAAGATAACGACAAAAAATACATAATGACACTTCCACACTAGAAAGCGCCCAAAACATTTCGTTGGCTACAGACTATATTCAGTTACGCTTCTGATCAGATGTGTAAGCTTTCATTATCATGGTTCCTATAAGATAACGTAACTCTGTCAAAACCAATCGTCGCCCAAGACCTTTGGGCCAGTATTAAACCTCTTCAAATTCAGCATTGTCATCAGACCATGATAGCTGACATTTCATACTCACATCTTCATCGCAACTAATACACAAGCTGGCTCAGAATCAGAAACAGTTAATTGGAATCTAATGAATCACAATGTTAGGCAATATCTCACTCTTACATTTAAAGGCAGACTATTATGCCTAAGAATGCTTAGCGAATGACTGATCAGCTCTTTCAACAAATCGTAGCGTTATTTACGTATATTTCTCTAAAAGAACACAAGCCAATTCTAATCTTCATAACTCTAGGGCAGAGAAACATACAAACCATTTCTGACCAGTCCTTCTAGTCTTTAGTATTGCACATGATTCCCCAATTAATTTACAAAAATGCAGCATATGCCATCATATATTAATCTCAGACTCAATTAGAATAACCGCAGAGAGCGCAGTTATCTGATTTATCTGTTCCAATTTAATCACTTTATCCAGTCTGGCAGCATAAAGGCGTCCTTATGTCCACCATACGCAGTTGAAATGGTCTCGTGTCTCGCAAATAAAATGCAGAAAAACAAAATGCTTTTCTGACTGACCCATATATACGCAATCTCGAGCGTCATCTATACATACATATATTCCGTTCCACATCAAATATCATATCTCATTGATACTAATAAAATGGTCTTTACTCATAAAGAAGACTAAAATGAAAACGGCATCTTCATTAATACAATAAAACGTACCTACAGTGTGTATGATCATATTTAGCTACTACAGAGCTCCGATTCCGGGCACGCAATTTTCCTTCCATTTATTACGAAATTAGAGAGAGTGCATTTTACAAAACTAAATAAAGCTACAGTAACGTTTAGCAAACCACTGAACACTGTGATGTCTGCTCCTTGTATTTAGTTAATTGTTGGGTTTGAGAAATATCATTCTAACACCGATTCTCCCAAATAATCACTATAATCTATCAATGCTGTAAACGTAGACATTAAGCGCAAATAGCACATACCCGGGGTTTTCTACAATATTCTCATGAAACGGTACCGAATAACCACAAAAGCACAGTATGTTAGTATGTTTTTATGATATAAAGTGAGTGATATAAAACCACATGATGCTTACAATAAACAAATACAACTGGAAGACTACAAACCAAATAAGCCTGCCTTATTCGAGGCACAATATGACAATTAATATTTAAACAAATAATTATGTCAAGCAATTCCTTACAAATTATTGACTCAAATACGCTATGTTATGTACTGGGTTATATTGGGTTATATTCAGTTTATTTGGGTATGTTCGGTTGTATTGTGCTTGATTTAGATTGTGTTTGGTTGTATTGCGTTCTTTTAGGTTGTATTGAGCTAGGTAGCTTACAAGTTGGTTGTATTTGATTGCAATTGGTTGCTGCATTAGGCTGTATTAGGCGTAACTGTGGGGTTTTGTTATTTATTCTACTTAAACATTCTTCACTGAAAAACAGGAAATTCAAATAAACAGTAGACAGTGTTCTAATTAAAATTCAATATAATAAAATACAAGTGTCTGTGAGAATTATTCAACTGAATATAACATGTTTAACTCAATTAATCCTTTAATCCTCTCTCAATTGCCGTGACTACTCATAGTGGATTATGCAGTACACTTTTTGTTCGTTCTCAATAAGTGCTACATCAGTGTCTTTAAGTACTTTTTGGCAATTTTTTTATTTGTTCCAATAATTCGAATTTAAAGAATTATGCAACTCAGTGGCAATTCTATGAAAAGTTTCGTCCGATTTACTGTCTGTACGTTAAGTTTAGAGCATTTTCGTCCCAAGAAGTAGTACGAGCTTTGACCAAACTCGAAACTTGGTAGCTGCATATATTTCCCGTATGTCGTGCAATTTGAAGTGGATCGGCGAACACCTGAATTATTTTTGCAAAATTGAAGATGTAGTTTTAATGACTCAATGCCTTAAAAATATTACAAATCGATAAAAAATGTATAATAACATTAACTGATCTTAAAATTTCAGCTAATGTCCATTTGAAGTGTTCAGTTGTGATTCTCTATACACTTGTTAAACATAGCGTTACATGCTTGTTCAAATAAAATGTTTATCGCTCTCCAAAATTTACATAAGAATTAAAAAGAATTCAAAAATATTAATATGAATGAACATGATGGTTTCGATATGTTGTATCTTTTTATTACACATTCGGTCAAGGGTTGTAGTTGTTGTGTTGACCATTTTATCAGCACATGACAGGTTATACTTGGCGAAAATATATTTGAGGCAGGTTAATTATCATGACCAATTACGCTATATTCACGAAGATATGGACATAAAAACACATAATAATTTTGACAAGAAGTTATTTTTCTTAAATTTTATAATTTTATATAATTACATGCCACCTTATATTAAATTTCTAAGCAACTCTCCAAGAAAATCAATATAGATCACGAAAGGTGAATCCTTATTTACAGGTATTTGTAAGTGTACACACAGACACACTTACTAAACCAAATAATTGCCGGAACCGCGGCTACCACAAATGAGACTTTCTGCATGTGTGTGTATCTACTTCCCGTCTTTCCACCTAAACTATATGTCCAACCTTCCATGTGTGTGTGTGTGTGTGTGTGTGTGTGTGTGTGTGTGTGTGTGTGTTATTTTCAGAGAGCCTTTAAAATAATGTACCATTGCAAGCCTTCCCAACTAATGCACTATTTACTTCAATTGCATTTCTAATATCAATCGAGTCTGCTCATTAAAATTCACTTCTGTCTTTGAGGATGTTCCATCGTTTAGGTAATGAGAAGTGTGACTAAGGTCCAGACTAAATGAATAAATTATAGCAAAATAAACCGCTTTTTACAACTGATTTTATCAAACGTAAAACGTGTTCAAATATCTGTATTTATCAAAGTTTTGCGGTTTAGAACTTTTTCTAGCTATACTTTCTAGATTTTCTTTCCGCAATAGACGACTTTTCCGATGCGTCGTACGTTGTCATATTCGTAAACTCGTCATTGGTAATATTGGTGTGTATCCATTCCAGTCATGTGAGGAGATAACATTCGGTTGAATGTGACTCGAAGTTTTAATAAGTGTTAGAATTTTGAATTGTTTACTTTTGCTGGTTTTAACGATAATTTGAACAAATTATATTATGTCATGCTGAGGAAGCGGGAGCTAAATGCCGTTTCCAAGGATACACCGAGGCAGCAGATGCAGGTTGGCCTTGTTGGTATCGAACCCGTGACACTTGGATCACGAGTCCTACGGTGTAGCAACTAAGCAGTACCTTGGAGTATCTTCATGAAATTTTGGTTCACGTGACAGATTATGTATAGTTATCTTACTATTTTCTATGTAGGTTGAATAAATCTGACTTTTAAAATGGTTTCTAGTTCATTTCCATAGCCTGAATGCATCGCTATTATTTATTTTTTTGCTTAGTTTAGCATCATTTTGCTTTGTTCTGTATGATATTCGACAGTTCCAGAATCAAGTTTCTGTGCGACAGCAAATCGGTAGACAAAACAAATCGGCGATAGGAAGTTTCGACTTAGTGACGTCACAACTAGGATCGTATAATATAAACATTGCTTGATTAATACATTTGCTCAATATATTCAGCAATGTAACATTAATATTATTCTATTACATAACGCGGTGAAATCCCCACGGTTAGTCAGTTAGTGCTTTAGTAATTAAACCGAGTAAAGCATCTTCACCCCCCCCCTCTCAAATAACACGATTCCATCTGATAATCATCTGCATAAGTAGATTAATGGTTTCTATTCTTTGTGGGGCCCCGGGTGGCCGAGTGGTCTAAAGCTCTCTCCGTTACGGATCACTGCCATCTCACCTCTGTCTGCGTGGGTTCGAGTCTCGGATTCGACCAATGTGGGTATGTGAGAAAGCTTGCCAGTAGCTTCTCGTGGGTAGGTGGTTCTCTCCGGGGCTTTCCCGGGTTCTTCCTCCACCATTAATACTGGCCGCCATGTATAACCTATCGTGTGCTGAAAAATGGCGTTAAATACAACAACAACAACTACAACAACAATTTATTCTTTGTTAATTCCATTATACGACATTTTAATTAACGTATCCAGGACAACCATTGTGACACAATGGCTACAAGGGGGTGGGGGGTTAATGGAGAGTCCTAAAGAGGAAAGCTTCATTGGCCACTGCAGTTTTTCGATTTTCACTAATAGACAGATAATCAGCAGTCTTTATTTTCTTGTTCGCATAATTTTCTTTAACATTATTAATCATTGTATACACTCTTCATTTTTAAGATGATAACGATGATAATGCAGCCGCTATAGTTCAGGTGGTAGATCGCCGGACTCGTAATTCAAGAGTTGCTTTTAAATATCCGTCCAGGTCAGCCTAGGTTGACTGCCTCTGTATGAAATGCGTAAATGCACGCGTCCATTTTCTCTACAGGAGACAGTCAATAATGTGTTCAAATTGCTGTTATGCAACCAATTACTTATTGACTTTTTATATATCTAATTTACATTTTTTACATACCTATTTGAGCTCTTTGTAAATATTATTTTGCATAATGTTATTCTCAAAGCAAACATTTTACAAAGTCAGTTCATACTGTAGGCGACGATTTTTATCTGTCATGCGTATGTCCTTTGTTTTCAGTCATTTAACATTTGTCTTATGCAGTGCCAAGTATGCATCTTCATATCTGTAAGTGTTTTCATTTGTGAATGTGTGTGTGGGGGGGGGGGAGTGATTATCATCACTTGTGATCGTCGTATGAATTTATTTAGTACATACATTTTGAACTCAATTTTCACCACGTTCTGTTTCGTTTCTTCATTTTATAAGTGGAACAGTCTTCTTGCAAAATATCATGCTTTTTGTATCTATTTTCCCTCTAATTGTGTGTGCGTGTGTGTGTGCATGTGTTCGTGGGTGGATGTGATTTATATTTTGATCTAAGCAAGGGCCTGTTGATTCTGAAATGTTGTGAACCATTTAACCCCAGATGTTTCCGCTGTTATAAAGCACATTAGTAGTACCCGTTGATCCTTGACAGTTTGGGTATATTTTATGAATTTAAGTTATAATATAAGTTAAAAACGTTGAGTACATGAGACAAAATGGTTACCAACAAAGAAAAAGACAACTGAAAAATGACCTGCACAATTTTTCTTCAAACAAGTCATTATATGCTTTCAGTTTGTCATGGTCAGTTATCGATATTACTTAAAATAAAAAATATTCGAATATAGTAATTTTCATCAACACTTTCCAGACTAGATTTCATACAAACTTAATGACATATACAAAGAAGATGAAGAAGAAGATGAAGAAGAAGAAGCTCCTTTTTCTGATTATCAGCCTTTATGAGCTTTGTCTGAACGAAGAAGTCTCATGGCTAGATAAGATACTCATCTCAAACGACAATGAGCAAAATAGTCCTTGTATTACACGTCATTCTGTTAGCAACGTAATGAGGTCAACGTCATTGACTGTGTGACGTCAAAGAATAGTACTGCAAACAAGTATCAGGAAAAATATTGCAAGAACTCCCAGAGAACAAGCGCATATGTAACAGTTGGAGTAACACCGATGTTGAATAACAGTATTGTTCATGATAATGGTAAAGACTACAATGACGATGAAGACAACAATAATAATAATAATAATAATAATAATAATATTAATAATAATAATAATAATTTTAATAATAATAATAGAGGTAGTGGCAGCAGCAGCAATAACAACAATATTAGCAACAACAGTCAGAGGCACCATAGCAAAACTGTCCAAGTATATTGATCAGTAGTCGGGTTCCAATCCCCGATCATCTGGTTCCTTCCCCAGGAGTTGAATCAATCAAAATTCTGAAACTCTTCTTTATATCTACTAAACATAATCTACTCAAATTATATACCAGTATCTTTAACGATTGTTTGGAAGAACAGGTAAATATAGGCCCCACTTGCAAATGGCGTGGCTTCTACAATAGTACTAGTCGTAGTAATAGAATAGTGGTATTAGTAGCAGCAATACTAGTAGAAGTAGCAGTAGCAGAAGTAGAAGTAGAAGTAGCAACAATAGTAGTAGTAGTAGTAGTAGATGATGATGATGACATGTATGCATATATCGTCAAACTTGCGATCTTTCTGGCGATCTTGTTCCAGTAGAGATGGTAATTGGAACAATAAAGCATAAGAGTGACCTTGACAGTCATACAGTATATTTTAGTAATCTCTTTGCTTGTAAATAATTTGTCCGTATTCAATGCAATCTTATTTGTCATTTTGCAGTGCACTTTTGGATTTCTGCAGGCCTGGTTTATGTGCACATTGGAGGCAATTGGACAAAAGTGATCGGTGAGTATCATCCACACAGACATATCGATATATGCAGGTATAAAGTGGGGAAAGACAAGCATCAAGACACACAGACACACATACATACTCGCAGATATACGGGTTGGTGAACTACAAACGTAGAGACACAGATATACATGCATGCAGATGCAGGGTGGGGAAAGACAAGCGTCAATATACATGGAAGTAGTAAGGGGGGTCACCCTAGCCTCAATGGGAATTAGCATTACAGAGACCCCTGGGTCACTCTAGCCTCAATGGAAATTTAACATGGAGAAAAATCGTGGGTCACTCTAGGCTCAAGGGGAATTTAACATGGGAAAAAGTCTTGGGTCACTCTAGCCTCAAGGGGAATTGAACATGGGAAAAAAGTCTTGGGTCACTCTAGCCTCAAGGGGAATTGAACATGGGATTTTTTTTTTTAAATTTTTTTTAAATTTAAATTTAAATTTAAATTTAAAAAAGGGGTAGGCAATTGAAAAGTCATTCTCTTTTCGAGAAATATGGCTGGCCCTGAAAAGGGCCTTTGGTTTTCTTCTTCTTCTTCTAATTTCTTCTATTTCTCCACCAGCTTCTCATTTTCTGTCCTACACTTTTTCTCTTCTTTTCTTTCTTTCTTTTCTCCTCCTCTTCTTTCTTCTCCTCCTCTTCTTTCTTCCTCTTCTCATTTTCTTCTTCTTTTTCAATTTTTTCGTTCCATGCTCTCATCCTTATCCTTTCCTATTCATCCTCCTTCTCCTCCTTTATTTCTTTCAACAGATCACTGATGATTACCTTCATTTTTCGTAAGTTGTTTATCTCCATCTTCACTCGATGGGGACTATAAGAATAGTGATCCTCGTTTAGGTTAACCAACATTTGCTCCATCATTCCTAAATTGTCCAGGACGTTTTGCAATTTTTCCATTTTGTCAAGGTGGTTCGAAGCCATCTTCTTTTTTATTCTTTGCAGAATGGTTTGAATGACGAATACTGTGGGTTCTTATACGAAAAGCGCGGACGTGATGGAAAACATCCCCCTAAGACATAAAAATTCGTTCGTTCTTTAGTTGGATTATAGTGGTTTTCGTTCTTTTGAACATGTACCACTTTTTTATTCACGCACTGCGTGATTTTTAATTACTCCTGGGGGAAGGAAAAGGAGCCTCATCCCCCAGGCTTTTATGTACTCAAAGAGTACTTTTTAATTTAGCCACTCAGGTGTAGGACTAACTAGTCCTTAACAACCTGACTGAAAGGCTAATAGACATGAGTGGGAATAGTCACACCACACACTCGTGTTTCTTAGTTGGATTGAAATGCCCCAGGTGTCAAACCAAGCAGTATGTGACTCCCGCTACGATTGGTCGGCAGCGATGACGTCACATTAGGACACCCGGTCTTGTGGCATTGACGAAGTGGCCCGCTTTTTTGATATCATCAATTGCCTTTCCCAGTCCCATATTCCGGTAGACAGAACCTTCCTTTTTTCCACTCTGTTTAGGTGGTGCAGGTTCATCAGCTTCATCGCCGCTGGATGATGATACTTCCAGGGCCGCTGCCAGCGTGGAAGTTTCAAATTCTTTAGTGTCGTCTGCCAACATTGCCTGGATTTGGCTGAGTATGTTAGTAGAAATAGCTGTGGAAGCTTGATTTAAAAGTTCAGCCAGATGTTGTTTAAGAGACAAGGAGACGGTTAGGAGTATTTTTTTTTTTTTTTTTTTTTTTCCTTTTCTTTTTTTTTTATTCATGAATTCCTTATTTATTTTGATTCCCTATCTTATTCGTTTGGAATGAAAACTTGTTTTATGGTTGTTTGTATGTTATTATGGAGTCCTGTTTTAATTAATTCCTATTTTCCTATTTTAATTTTTTGTGGCCTTAATTGGTTTTTATTATTCGGGGTATGAACGGCTGTGTCAGTTTGTGAACCTACGAGACCTAGCAGGCCGTCATAATTCCCAAACAGTGATTTTGTAATATTCGTCCTTAACTGGTTTTTATTATTCGGGCTATGAACGGCTGTGCCAGTCTCTGAACCCACGAGACTGAGCCGGCCGTCATAATTCCCAAACAGTGATTTGTTATATTTTTAACTGGTCTTTGATTTACTTTCTTAGATTTTTTTGAGTAGATTGGATTCGTGTATAAAACTTATGATATTTTTGAATGTTAGATTAATATTGGGGTTTGTGTTCATCAAGAATTCTGGATATGTTGTAGGGGATCCAATTTTATGCTGTTTAACTTTAAACTTAGCCCTTTCTTTTTCAAGTATATGGCAGTTGTTAAAAATATGCTCTTTGTCTTCTGGGACCCTGCAGTGGTAGCAGTTAGGGTTATGTGGTTGTGGTCCTATGTACTGTCCGAAGCTGTTAGCCAGCTTGGTTTTGCCCGTAAGTATTCTATTTATGAATTTTTGTTCACTGCCTTTTGTTTTGGGTGGTTTCCTATTTCTACATACTTCTTTAATGATGGTTTTTAGTTTCCTGCCTTGAGTGCTTGTGTTCCATAATTCCTGCCATTTATTATCAATGAGGGTTTTAGATATGCTATTGAGTTCGCATATGCTATAATCTAGGTTGATGTGAGTGGTTTCGTTTAGTTTTTGTTTAGCTGTTATATCTGCCATATCGTTACCTGGTATGTTAATATGGGATGGTATCCACATAAATTCTACTTGTAAGTTATTATTGTTCAGTATTTTTAACAATAAATTGGTTTGCCTAAGATAGTTTTCTCTTGATTTGGTGTTGTTATTAAGTATTGAGTTTATGACGCTTATCGAGTCACTTATTATTACCGCTTGGGGTATTTTGTTCTCTTTGATCCATTTGAGTGCTTCAAGTATGGCCCAGAATTCAGCTGTGTATATAGAGCAGAGGTTAGGTAGTCTTCGTCCTACTTTAATGTTAAGTTCGGGGATTACGTAAGCTGCCGCTGTTCTGGGTGGTTCTGTAATTTTGGATCCATCAGTGTAAATCTTAATGTAGTTGCAATATTTTGAGTTGATTTCTTCTGTACAGATTGTGTTTAGTTTGAGTTCCTGTTCGTTTTTATTGCCATATTTCGTAATGAGGGTGTTAACTGTTGGGTTGATATTTATGCATGGTTCTTTGTCATAGTGATTTGCAATTTCTGCTTGGAGTTTGTCTATAGGAAGTTGTTCAACTAATTGATGGACTAATTTCCCTGCTGGTATGTTTTGTGATAATTTAGTTATAAAAGGTATGTTGCATTTATTTATAGCTAGCCGGGTGGGGTGTGTGTCGGGGTGTGTTGTTAGCCTGGCTGCATATCTGAGGGTGAGTTCTTGTCTTCTAAGGTGGAGCGGCAGTTCTCCAGTTAAGATTTGAAGTTCCACTAGTGATGTGGATGGTAGTGCACCAGTGCAAATAATTAGGGCCTTTCTTTGTATGCTATCTAGTTTTTTGAGGTTATTTTGGGGTGCCGAGTTGTAAATTTGGCATCCGTAATCTAGTTTAGATCTAATTAACGATTTATATAATGCTAGTAAGGTTTCTTGATTGGATCCCCAGGTGGTTCCTTTAAGGGTTGTAAGGAGGTTAAGGTCTTTATTGCACCTTTTGACTAGTTCGTTTATGTGGTGTCCCCAGTTTAGCTTGGAGTCATAATGCATTCCTAAAAATCGTGCTACATTTACGAATTTAATTTCTTGATTTTGGATGGTGAGTTTGGGAAACTGATTTTGTAATTTACGTTTGGTGGTGAATAATACTGCTATGGTTTTGTCATGGGATAATTTGAAACCCCATTTATCAGCCCATTTCCCTATTTTGTTTAAACTTGTTTGAATATCGCTGATTACTTTGTGGTTGGAGGGGTTTCCTGCTCTCCATAATCCACTATCATCAGCAAATTGTGAGAGTTCAATTAGTTTTGATGTTAAGTTGGTGTCCAAGTCATTAATCATGATGTTGAAGAGGGTTGGGCTGAGTACGCTCCCTTGTGGTGTACCGTTTTCAAGTGTGTGTGGTTCAGAGTAGGTGTCGCCGACTCTGGTTGATATTTTACGGTCAGCGAGGAAGTTTTCAATGAATTTAAACATTCGACCTGTGATGGCGTAGTGGTTGAGTTTGGCTAATAAGCCTTTGGTCCATACAAGGTCGAATGCCTTTTCGAGGTCAATAAATACTGCAATTAAATTCCTATCAGCTTTGCGTTTGGAGTTGAACGCCAATTTAATTGCGGTTTCTAATTGTATTAGTTGATCCGTGGTGGATCTTTTGTTTCTAAATCCGCATTGATTATCGGAGATTAAATTATTGCTCTCTAGGTGGTGTTTGAGTCGGTTGGTGACTATGGTTTCCATGATCTTACAAATGTTGTTTGTTAGGGAAATGGGTCTGTAGGAGCTAATATCGTTAGGGTCTTTTCCTTGCTTGGGTATTGGAATTACTATTGCGTGTTTCCATTTATCGGGTAGTTTGCCTGAGGTCCATATTTGGTTTAGTAATTTAATAATTGTTTGTTTAATGTTATTTGGGATATTTTTGTATATTGTGTATCCTATTTGATCTTCCCCTGGGCTAGTTTCGTTTTTGGTTTTCAATGCTAGGTCCCATTCGTAAGTTGTAATGTCTTTATTTAGGTTCGAGACTTTGGGACCGAGGTCTTTAAAGAGATTACTATGGGTTCTTTCTACTTTGTCCCTATGTAATTGAAATGCTGGGGTGTGGTTGGTGTTGCTACTCATATCTGAGAAATGCTGAGCTAGTCGGTCAGCCTTTTCTTTATTAGTAATGGCTCCAGCTATTTTTGGAGTGGTGTTAGTTGTCTTTCCTCTAATTGATCTAATCTTATCCCAGACTTGTTTGGTACTAGTTGTGATATTGATATTCGTGCAGTAATTATGCCAAGTTGATTCCTTTGCCTGTTTAATTATGTTTTTAAGGTTTTTCTCCTTTTGTTTATATATAGTGAAATCAATAGAGTTTTTAGTGCGTTTGAATTTATTGAGGGCTTTTTTCTTATCAGTGATGGCTTGTTTGCATTCATCATTCCACCATGGGACTCCTTGTTTATGTGGGTTACCACTAGTTTTGGGTATGTTAGTGGTGGCTGCCTTTAGTATGGTATCAATCAGGTCTTCGTAATATTTATTAATATTATTATTTTCTATGTTTTTGGGGTCTATTTTGCTTAGTGTTTCATTAAATGAAGTCCAATCTGCTTTTGAATATATCCATCTAGGGGTTCTTTTTAGCGAGTTGTATTGGACCGTCATCTGAAGGAAAACATCCCCACTTTTCTCATTTCGTATAATAAAACCCAAACTATACTCTCCACATACGCTAAGAAACAATAAACAAATCCATAATTTACTATCCACACAATCGTACGTGAGCGCTTGCAATCACAAACACAAACACACAAACACACAAACACATACCCTCACACTATGAAAAAAGAGTCAGTGTTTATAATCACACTACTCTACCTACACACACACACACACACACACACACACACACACACACACATACATACACACACACACACACACACACACACATTGGCAAATTGATGGTTATTTCTTTTCTAGAGTATTGGGTAGCCCTTAAAAGGGCTGTTTTTTTTAACTCCAGATGCAACTATCTGATGATGGCACCTTCCTGGCCTGGCGCCACACACGCATCTTCTTCCCCAGTCTCCTTTCACCTTTCTTCTGGGGAGCGCAGACGGAGGATGATTCGCTTCAGCACCCCAATCCTCTGTCTCGGGAATATTGTACGACATCCTCTCTCCTATTTTCTTTTCCTCCTCTTCCCTTTGTCTTCTCTCCTCCTCTTCCTTCTTTATTCTTTCCTCTTCTACTATAGCCTCCGCGGCCAGTTCATTTAACAGGCGCCTGACATATTCCAGATGTATCTGGAGTTCAAGAAGTTTGCTTATTCTGCTATTCATTTTTGGTGTTGATCAATCAACAAGGGTAGTTAGACTGCCGAACGAGTTTCAATTTATAGTGAAAGCGCGGACCTGAAGGAAAACATCCCCCTAAAAACATAAAATTAATCTTACCTAAATCATGACCAAAAAACAATGCGCGGACCTAAAAGAAACACTCACTCACTTTTTTAATGCTACCCATCACTATTTAAAATTTTTTTATAAATCACTTCAATAGACTATTTACATACGAAAAGCAATCTAACCCCAAATGTACACCTCAAACACCAAAAAAACATGATTTTAATCTACTATCCACACCAACTTACGTGAGCGATTACAAACACAAACACACAAACTCACAAACAAATACCCTCACATTTTTTAAGAAAGAGTTAGTGTTTATTTTCACACTACTCTACCTACACACATTGGCAAATGGATAGTTATTTCTTTTCTAGAGTATTGGGGTAGCCCTGAAAAGGGCTGTTTTTTTTTTTTGTTTGCTATGGCAATCTTTTTTAGTTTCTAAGAATGCGATGTCCTCTGAGGATAGACTTTCTGGCGATAGGTCTGCTTCTTCGGAAAGAGAAGAAGAACTCTTTGGTGTCGATAGGACAATCGACAAAGCCTCTGTCAGCTTCAGGTTGCTGCTGCTGCTGTTGTTGTTGCTGCTGCTGTTGCTGCTGTCTCTGAAGTCTGTACTTCTCTGTCCATTCTTCTTTTTCCCTGTTCATTTATTCTCTGAAGAGCTCTTCTATCAGGTCTTCAGTGACTTTTAACATTCTCACATTCTCTATTTCTTGTGGCTTCGGTATCAGACTGTGTCTGACCCTATGCAAATTCACGTAGGCTTCGTTGAGCTTAGCTAGTTTGGAGCACATCTTCTTAGGAGGATGAGTCGACAATGGATGGTTAGACTGGAAACAACCCCGGTTCTTAAAGTCAAAGCGCGGACGTGAAGGAAAACATCCCCCACACGGTTTTCGAGCCGCAACGTTCAGTGAGTGTCATGAGAGGGATAGTAAGAAATCAAAGAGCATCAATCCAACATTCTTATAGCTAAACAAAAGACAAAGGCATTTTTTTTCAAAACACAACATTTTTTATTCAAAAATCACTTAACACTAAACAACAACTCTAACATTTTTAACAATGATCCAACAATATAACATCAAACATTTTTTTCAAATCACAAACATTTTTTTCTCAATTGACAATCTACTTTAAACAGGGCTGACAACGTTGTGAATGAAATTGTGATTTCCACTGTTGGAAATCATTAGGCCATTGATGGACACTGCGTTTCCTAGCTTGAGACAAAAGATAAGCATAATGGTCACAAAACCATCGATCTACTTTCACATCGTTTCTAGCAGAAGAACGAGGATCAAAATGAGTCACTAAGTGTTCTAAGGAATAGCCCAGGCTGCGATGATGCAGAAAATACACACAGTACTGTCCACACACCAAGGAATCTGTGCCTTGTTATTTCACGTTATTGAATTGGGTGGTTTCAGCATTTCTTCTCATAAAGTCAATGATATCGTCTTCCAAAGGGGGCAATCCGTACGAATCGAAATATTCCACACATCCTTCTTGAGGAAAGTAGACGGCTACCCAGTGGGTTCCTGGGAGATGACTGTCGTCCGTGTTGATTACGTAAGCTTGATGGTCTTTAGGTTTGCGATGAGGGAGTTCATCTTTAGCACAGACGACAGGATTCCAAGAAGCCGTATACGAACTGTGGTTCAAAAGGTAATAAAGTTCCCAGGTATCCATGTTTTGTGTGTGCTTTTTTTCTTCTTCACAGGTAATAATAAGTCCTCAATTCGATCCTGACTTTTTGCTTGAAAATGTCTGACGAATAAACGGTTATTCGTTCTGTTTCCTCACTCTGATTCAGGAGAGCTTCGATACGATGGATCTCTTGAGTGGTTAATGGTGGACAAGAATGTTCACGCAAGTCTTTATACCACTGGTGCAACACGTCTTTGTTCGAGATGAGACTCCAAGCTTCGTCCAGATACTCGTCCAATTTTTCTTCTTGACTCAACATCGGGCATTTATCGTGTTGAATTTGACTGGGATGATCGTTTTGACATCCATAGCAATTTTTCTTGATCAATTCCGTCATTTTTTCGACCAAGTGTTTGGCAAAACAGGAGACTAAATGGGCTTCTTGTTCTGGCCATCTCGACTTCATCATGATCACTTCTTCTTCCACAGTTTTCTCACATTTCATGTCCAAAGTTTCTCCACTAGGTAAAGAGGGATAACAGTCTTCCATGGCTTCTAGTAATTTAGAATGACTTCTCTCAAACTGTTGATTTCTATCGTATTATCGAATTCTGCATACAGGATGACGTTCACCGTTTCATCAGGGTCTCGGTCTTTAAACTGAATTTCCACACGAATCTGGCCGGATTTTATAGGGTGGAAATGTCCCTCGTCGCTGCCTTGGTCTGGAGTGAAATCAAAAGCCCACAAAGCGTAGCCTCCTGCATAATCCTCGTACGTAATACCGTGACTGGTATTGGTTCCTAACTGTCCGGTGGCTTCGTACAGGGACAAGTACGATCTCAAGTAATTCTTCTTGGTAAAGTCAGGTTCAAACGGTCGGGTACACAAGGTTTTGCCATCGCGACTGACTTCGATTTTGGACACGCCAAAGTGTTGAAAGTAGAAAGGATTTTTTTCGGCAGCTCCGTTGAAGGCTGTATTCTCGACGATACCAACGATCAAACGTTTAGGTAACTGTCCTTGGAACAGATGATCTTCGATCATGGATCGCTGTCCCTTGGGAATGGTGAAGGTTTTCACTTCCACGCGTCGTATGGGATACTTGGCGGTCGTTCTGTTCAACGTATGACTGATGTCGTTTCCCACTTTAGGTAACACTTCCACACGGCGTACGTAGAGTCTGGCTTCTTGGATTTTGGTTTTGTAACCGTCACTATCAGCCAATAAATGGAAAGCTGTACTGCTACGATTCAGTCTCAGGCGGACATCCACCCCGTTCAGCAAATACTTTTCTTGCAACCACATGTCCAAATGCAAACGATCCATCAGTTCTAAACTTGTGTCGACTCCCGTGATTCTCTTTCTTCGTTCTACAAATCCATTATTGTTGTCTTTCTTTTCATCAGTTTCCAATATTTCAAACTTGGTAGGTTCGTCAGCTTCCCATACCACACAGGCATTGAGATGAGTGTTCTTGGCATCTATTCCGTACGTCAAGAGATTTTCCAGGTAGGCACGATAAGGGTAAGTATCCATGCTGCTACTGACCAGTTTGTTATTCAAGTACAAGTCCACTCCACTGAACAAGGAATGCATGAAATTGTTGACTTGAGCTACTGCTTCATCGCCTATAGCACCTCCAGTCTTATCTAGAATTTTGACTTTCAGGTACAAGTAACTGCTATTCAGATCGATGTAATCTTCGGGCTGTCCTTTGATTTCAAACTCGATGGGAGCGGAATCCGTCAAAGAGGAGACGGGGTGAAATTCCACCCACTGGGATTCTTGCATGGTCATCATGGTAGGTGGCATGGCAAACAGATCCAGTTCCGACTTGGAACAAGCGCAAGACTCTCGGTGCATCATTTTTTTTGTTCTTTCTCAATAATCGAAAACGTCTAAGTCTCGAACGGTTCTTCTTTTCTTGGCCTTTCTAGCTTGAAGTCTGGTGAAAGGGTGTTTTCTTCCTCGTCTCTTTCTGCTTTGTCCTTGCTGAATGCCTGACTCGGTAGCGTGCAGGGCATTTATAGGTGTGTCTCGTCGGCCTAAAATGTCTTTGCCCGTTTGCAGCAAGACATTTTTGCCTGCCCTCATGAAGGCTTCTTTGGGATTTTGTTTGTCGATGATGACATTTTGGAGAAATTCTTTGCCTTGCGTCAGTGCAGCATCTTTCAAGGCGTGCAATCCGCGTGTCACCATCGGTTTCAACACCGGGGCCACCGAACGAAAGGCCGATTTCAGCATATCTCCTAAACCGTGTCCTCGCTGTCGAGCAACCCCTCGGTACACTGGATACATGACTTACGAATCGTGAGAGAACCGTTTTCGAAAATGGAGTTTCACCGTGACTTTTCCTTTGGTGAATGGAATATTTTGTCCCAGATCTCCTTTTATAACAATGTTGACCGTGTCCAAATACGACTTACTGACAGGCAAATAGTGAGGATGGACAAATTCGCGGTGAACGTGGTAAGTGTTTCCACCTTCCTCGTCAGCGTTCGTGGCAGAATCCACTTTGAAAGGAATGACACGCAGTAACGGCACGGAGGTGTGTCCCACCACGTTGTACTCCACCACATCGGAGTACACAAACATCAAATTCAGTCCTTGGTTCAGTTCTACCGGGGTACGAAATAACTTGCTAAAAGACTCGTTGTCGTAAACGATGGGTAATTCGTTTTTCTTCATCATGGCCATTCTCATGTCCATGTCTCCTCCCAACATGTCAAACAATTCAGGACAAAATAAAATGGACATGATTTTACTCCGTTCAAATTTCATCGAGAGGCGACGAGCTGCTTTGTGGTACTCCATGGTGACACTTTTGTTGACATGCTCCAAAGCTTTCAGAAACACGACATTAAACTTGGAGGCTATGGTGCTGACCAAATGTTGACCACTAAAATAATAGCCTGGAGGAATGAACAAGTGATAGGTGGTGTACTTTTTTGTACGGGTTTTCTTGTCATATTTGACATTGCTATCCATCCACTGTTGCATTTGCTCGTCATGAACTTCCACATCAAAAAAATTTTGATTCGGAAGGACATTGAGGACTTGGGTCGGGTGAATGATTTCTACTAAAGCCACTTCCCAATGGGCTTCGTGATCTAAGGGGATGGCCTGAGGTAATTTGGCCGTGTAACAGCACAACGTGTTGTGGGGAAACACCTCCATGGAACTGTCACTGGGTAAGGTTAAGTAAAATTGGTTTTGGTGACTCATAATTCCAGAGTTCTGTGGCTGTCCCAGGGGTTACTGGACGTCAGAGGCGTGTCTCCGCCCAAAATGGGGTTCTGGTTGTTGTTGTTGGAGTGGTGACTGACACTGGCACTGGACACAAGGTTCCCGTGGTTCCCGTTCGAGGAGAATTTCAGGGAGGGATTGGGAAGCAGGTAACCGATGCAACTGCTCAATAAAATGGTCCACAATTGTTTGTCTCCTTGTTGCAAACTCAAATTGGCAATGGCTGCCCCGATGACACAATACACCACGAAGATTTGGCAGAAAAAGACGATTTGCGTTTTAGGCACACGTTCTCCACACCACACCCATAAGGGTTGTTTTTGCAAATCTTGCACAGAAGAACTGGGTGAAGGAGGAGTGGTCGACGTAGCTGCGTCTGTGTGAAAGGGCATGATGGTCACTTCTTTTTATAGTCGATGACTTGCGAAGCGTCGATCCAAGAATCAAAACTGGGTGGATATCCTTTCCAACGTACTTTGACTTCTTTGACACGTCGTTTGCCCACTTTACGGGTTCTGCGTTCGAGAATGCTTTCGATGTCGTACACGTCGTCTTCTTTTTTGGTGACACGTTGTAACTCGGGCAAATAAAACGTTCCTTTGAGCACTTCTCCGTTCATGTCTTCCAATTTATAGACGGCAGGATGACGGCCATGCACTCGTCCAGTGACGCGAAACAGTTCGGTCGTCCAGTTAGGTAAGTAACCTTTGTCGAAAGTGCGTTTGGTTTTGCCAATGCGCACCCAATCTCCTACGGCCAACTCTCCACTTTTCTTGGGGACAGCCCTCGTCGGGGACGTACCGAACAGGCGCTCAAACACCAACACTTCGTTCTCGGGAGTCACGTCTTGCGGGGCACGTCCGATGCTTCGATGGTAAGATTGGTTGTACGCTTGCACCAGGTGCGGTAAGATGTCGATGTACTTCAGAGTGTGGTGATGCGTAAAATATTTCCACATGCGTTCTTTCAAAGTGCGTTGAAAACGTTCCACGATGCTGGCTTTGGTTTCGAGATTCTCGGTGGTAAAAAAATGAATGTCACGTTTCTTTAATTCTTTTTGGAAAGCTTGGTTCAGAAATTCGGTGCCTTTGTCCGTTTGCCATCGAAGAGGGTGACGACCGCTTTGTTTCAACACCCGTTGCAGGGCTCGCACTAACTCGCTGCTCGATTTGGAAGTCAAGGGCACGACCCAGGCAAATTTGGAAAAGACGTCGATGACACAAAACAAATATTTGTAGCCACGATTGTAGCTGGCCAAATGAGAGACATCGGCTAAATCGGCTTGCCATTGATGATCGATGCCTTCCACTCGGGTGCGACTTCTGGCAAACTTGCGTCGAATGGGTTTGTGTAAAGTGTAGGTAGCTTGTTCTTGTAACCATCGTTGCACTTGATGTAAACGGAGACTTTTCAATTGAGTTTTGGCAGCACGATACAATTTTTGAACTCCTGCGTAACCTGCAGGATGAGAGGGATCGTAGTAAATGCTGGCTAAGACTTTTTCCATTTTTTTTTTGTGTTTGTGTGTTAATAAGACACCCACTCTTGGAGGATGCTACTCTTTTTCTCTTGGGGTACTTTCTTGGATTGCAATGCTTTGCGTGTGCGACCGGCAATAGGTGTTGAAGAGGAGGATGTCTGAGCGGGGGATATCGGTTCTTGTTTCACTTCTGTCTTCACTTCTGTCTTCACTTTCTTTTTCTCTTGTGATGAAGAAGGGGTGACCATCATCTTTTTAATCCATCCAATTCTGGAGGTAGGTGGTGTTGTTAACTTGCGTACTTTTTCTGGTGGAGTTTGAAACCCTTCTTCTTCTTCTTCTTCTCCTTTTTCTGTCTTGGTCACTGGTACTGGTGGTACTGGTACTGGTGATGGTGCTGGACTTTTCATCAAGGTCTCAAAATCTTTCAGAGTGGGTAGAGCTGTTTCCTCTAAAGCTTTCTGGTGAAAGAGTTGCAGTCGTTGCAAGAGTTGACCGTACTTTTGCGATTTTTCTGTTTCGGACAAATCTTGGCGATCCATCAAGGACTGCAATTCGTGTTGTAACTGGGACATCTCGCTCAAATTGGGATTGGGAGGTAAATGCGGGTTGCGTTGTTCTTGCCACCGATGGTATTCCATCCATCGTTTGTAAGGCACTAAAGCTAGTTTTCGTCCTTCCATGGGGTTGTCAGCGGTCGATTCTGAGATCTTGGGACTTCCGAGGGCCTTTTTATCTTGCTCCCACCAGTCCTCCCAACATGGTTCCCAAGACTCCTTTCAGTATGGGGTGTAACAAGAGAGGTAAAATACCTCCACGTTGCACTAACATCTTCTTTTTTTGACGAATGGGAATTTTCTTTTGAACCATTTGGCGAAGAACGTGACGATGTTTGCCTAAGCATTGTTTCTGGTGTTTGGACAAAGGAATCGTGCCTTTCAAAACGTTCAAACAACATTCGCACACGGTATCGATGACCTCTTTGGAGGCCGTTTGAATGAGTTTTTTTCGTAGGGGTGGAGAAGCTTTGGACAGGACAGATAACATGTCCCCATGTTTGGCTAAACGTGGTGGCAGTCCTTTCCTTTTCTTTCCTTGGGGTTTTCTGGAGGGTGACGTCTTTGAGTCTTCAGGAGCACCAAAAAAACACTGATACCCTACTTGGTCACAGGCTTTTTTTATACTGGAACGCGTCGCCACTGATTGTCTTTACGTCGTATCAGTTTGAGGACAGGCATGACACGTCGTGCAGGGGTACGTAACGGATTAAATCGAGCCAGTTCTTGCTTGGACAAATCCAGTAAACTTTGTAACATGCCCGATCTTTCTTGGACTTTGATTTTGGGAGAAGGTACTTTGTGAGCAGCAGCCACTGTCACTAAATTGGAGGGTCCTGCCACTGGGGAAGTTCTTTTGGGGGTCATCAACGGAGAAGTTCTTGGTGTGATCAACGTCTCCAAGTACTCTTCAGTTCTGGGTGTCATTAACGGAGAAGTGGATAAACGTGAGGCTACCGGAGACGCAGTCACCGCTGTGGCAGGTCGTGGTTTGCGAGTGTAAGGTTGCGTCCTGGCCGAAGTGCCTCTCTTGCGACTAGTTTTCTTCTGTGGACTTTTCTTTTTCTGGGGACTTTTTTTCTGTTTCTTTTTCTGGGGGCTTCTTTTCTTTTTCCGGGGTGGTGTCTGGTCAGAGGAGGGTCCTGCCACTGGAGAAGTTCTCCTTGGGGACCTGGTCTTTTTCTTTTTCTTCTTGGGGCTTCGTTGGACTTTTGTCTTGGGTATAACTTTGGGGGCATTAGGATCCCATCTTAAGAGTGAGCGAATGATGACCCCTCCTAGAGTACCGCTTCCTCCAGGTTTCAAAATGATTTGTTTTTTGGTTTGAGTGTCGATGCGGGGATCGGCCAGTTGGACCAAAGCGACTTTGTTTCGATCGAAAAAGCGTTTGGTTTGATGAGGAATCTGAATGATTCCTTGGAGTAATTGACGTGCCGTCACCGTGAACCATCGTAAGACTTCTTTGAGACTAGCTTCTAAGACACGAGCTCGTGTTTGTGGATTTTTTTCTCGACTGATGCCATACAAGGCACGAATCAATTTGACGGGAAGATGCGACTGAAGGGACGTCATGTTCACACTGTGTGAGACAGACGAAAAAGGGTCTGAGGTTTTTATAGATTTTTTTATGGGGAGTGAAATGAAGTCGAGGACGGAGACGTGTACAGGACAGGTCCTCCGTCTTGGCACCAGTGGTGAAACAAGTGGGTACGAAATCGCAAATCCTCGGGAGTCGTAGGTTTCAAATCGACGAGTAAATAGGCGTGTGGTGTTTGAGTGGCATCGTCGTACGCCTGAGTCAGCCAAGGCGTTCCTAACTGTTTGGCTAAGACTTGCACTTGCGATTTATCTCGAGGGCTTTTAAACAAGACCACGTAATGCGCATTGAGACTGATGGTGCGATGGGCTTTACTTTGTTGAAACAAATTTTGGGTGATGTAAACGACACTGGCATTACGGTGATGCCCTTTGCGCGTGAACCACAATTTAATTTCTTCTTCGTCTTCTCGTAACATGTCGTCGAAAATGACCAAATGGGTTTGACGGGAGTCAGAGACGATGCCGTCGTCTTCTTTAGGAATGCCTTCCACAAACACGATGGAATCGCCTTGACTTTCTCGCAAGAGGTTGTACGCCGATTGCCACTCTTTGTAACACCACACGATCCGTTGAGGTGGCCGATCGATCAAATGATGTTTATGTTCGATCAAACGTTTGACGAATTCGGTTTTGCCTGAACCGCTAGGTCCAGCAATGAGCATGTTAAAGGGATGGCGAAGATACAAAGCCTCCCAACTGGCACGATCTAAGTGTTCGTCGATGACTTTGACAGTAGAGGAAGAGGGAGCAGAGACAGCAGAGGTAGCCATTGTGTGAGAAATGTCACTTGTGACACGAAAACAAACAAGACAAGAGTTTATATACTTTTTTCAGAACACGTTTATTGAATGTTTTTTTTCAAACATGAATACGAAAGACAAAAATACATAAAAGCCAAAGGCTTAAATACAAGGATAAAAGGCACATGATAACCATTAACGTGGAATAAAAACAAGTGTCTGTACAACAACAACATGTTTTGGGTAATGTTCTAACAAGTTCTATAGTAGGGGGTAAGGTCACACAAGTGTCCTCCCGAAAGGGTCTTTCAGGCCTGTCCACGACAGTCCTGTCCTGGGTGACGGGTTCTTCTGGCACCGTCACTAACACGGGTTGAAAAGTAACTTTTTTCCTTGAACAACTCTCGTGCATACTGGGCCACTTCTTGGGTCCAAGCCTCAAAACCCCATTCTTTCCAGGCACGGACATCTGTTCAGTGGGGATGTAAGTCACAAGCTACACACACATCGTCATACACGTCTTGGGTAGCTAAAAGTTGACGAATCTTTTTTTCCTGTTGAGGTCGAGAAGTATCCAGATGAAAACGCAAGGCTTTGAGCAAAAGGAGTTTTTCGTGACCATTTAAGCCATTGAGGTGGTAAGTACTGATCGTAAAGAGTCCACAAAGAATCGGCTGGTAAACGAAATCCCAGAAAACAAGTCACTAAGACACACACCACTTGTCGTCCCAAATTGAATGGATACAGTTCTTGTAATAATCGATGGTAATGATCCACGGTTTGAATATGGTCATTGAGTTCCTTCCACGGAATCTGTTCAATAATATGTGACATAATCCGTGGCATGGCAACTTGATTTTATAGTGTCTTTGTTTCGGAAGCAATAAAGGTAATTTCTAACCAAACATGTTCGTTCTCCAGTAGGGAATTTAAATGTTACATACTGTAACTGAAACGTCAGAGTTTGTCTAGATGTTTCGTCTTTTTCTAAGCAGATTCCATGTAACAAATGTTGGTAATCCTTTAACTCGTCTTCATCAATACGTTGCAGTAAGTGAATCTCGAAGGAACCAAAATTACGAACGTCTAGTCCATCATCATCCCCAAACTGAAAGTGTTCAACAAGGTCTGACCACTGAAAAAATTTCTGACGAATCAGTCCTCTTATACCATTCAGGTACCAGTGGTTAAAGATCTGGTGACGTAACGGATGTAATTGTTCTTTACGTTTCACTTGTATTTTCACCAGCTGTCGGTAAATCCTTTCTCTCAACTCCTCAGGCAAGCCCAAAATGTTCTTTTGTAAAGTATCCATGAATAAGTCAGTCCGTACAATTCACAATCTTCTCATAGAGAGCAAAAGTAATCCACATAGTGAGTAATTTCTGACCACTGCCATTCAGGGTAACGTCCAAGAATGTCACTGAACTCTTTTAATGTAAACGGTCTAAAGCGATATAATAGGATGAATGCACCCTTGACCCAAAGAAATCTAACACACTGGTTGACTTTTTTCACTTTCCTCTTATGAATTTCTCGACACAAAAGTTCTACAGTGACCCATTGAGATTTCACTCTGGCAAACCCCTGCCAAACTTCTTTGTAAATCTTCTCTTGCAGTTCTTTAGGTAATGATTCAGTATCGTTTTTGAAATGAAGTTTAAATACTGGTCTCGGTGATGTCCAACATTTGACTCCTAACCAGTCTGGTTTCTTCTTCGTCAACGACATGGTAAGTTACTTCAATGTCTCGGTCCCACTAAGGGTAAGTAATGACAATTCGGTGACCATCGAGCATGTTCTACGTAGGCTGAATCTTGCGGTTCCCAGTGGTGAAGTGACACACCGCAACTGAAGCACTTGACTTTATCTCCTTCGCCCAAGTAGAAAAATCCGGCTCTGGCTAATTCTTCGGGGGTCGGTCCTCCCAGATACTTAGGCCATTTTCCTTTGAACGATTGAAGACGATTTTCAAAGTCGCAGTATTCCGACAAACGCACAGGAAACGAATATTCGTCTTTCACAGGTTCGTTTCGATGAGGGTTGAGTGACATGGGCAGGAGTTTGCTCAGGGCTGGATGACATCCGTAGGGGGGTAGACGTGAAGGTGAACATTCCCCTTTAAAACGAAGCCCAGTAAAATGTCCAAGAGGACGAGCGGCATCACTTTCGCATCCCTCAGGTTTGACACGCACAGCATCCCTTTCCATGATAGGGGTAGTGACACTAAAGTTCCCATGATGCTTTACGGCATCGCTCAGGTCACAGCGTACAGCATCGTACCCATCGCAAGGCTCACAATCGCATTCCACTTCCGAAGCCTCACACTTGAATTGTGCCTTTCTAAACAACTTGTTCTGTGTTTCTCTGAAAGTATTCATCTTGTTCGCTCGGTCTTGGTAGTCACAATGAACTATCGATCTTGCCTAGGGTTCATTTTTATATACAGACCAATACCGACGTGACCGTACGGCAACGTAAAGTGATTGGAAAGTCTCACTCGCTTCTGGTACACGTTTTGATAGACTTTTTCCAAGGGTCGACTGACGATGTGGTGAGTGGGTAAACGTACAATCTTGTTCGGTTGATAGGTGGTCACTTTAAAGTTTCCATCCTCTCCCGATTGCAAGGCTTCTTTCAATACCCCAAAGTTGACCACTCGACTGGTACGATGATTCAGAGTCAGTCCTTTCACTTTGCACGTCGTGTGCACTTCTCCTTGTTTGTTACGGTATTCGTAGCCGTAATTTTTAGGACCACCACTGACGAAACTTAGAATCTTGTCGTCGGGATGCTCGTCTGTCCAGGCTCCTAAACGGTCTCCTTCGATGTCAGGGTGATGTTGAATCGGGTGATGGATGTAAATGCAACTGTCCGTGTCAAAGTACAGGACGCGTTCCCCTAACAGTTCTAAAGCTTCGTACAATTTTAAGCGAGCATGGGCTGTCACGTAAGCCGCAATGATGACATTTCCAAAAGGGTCGTCTTGTACAAAGTCCAGATCTTCTTCGTAATTGACCAAGATCAAATTCTCTCGAACGACGTCCACGTGTTTCATGTATTTGGTTTTGTCGTGAATCATCTGGAAGTAGCGGGAAGGTTCTGTCAAATATTCCGTCTTGGGTAAACACGGGCGTTGTGCCATTTTACCCCAGAAGCAATTTAACATCACTTTGGCAAACGATCGCCTGCCTTCGTTTTTCTCGATGTGGTCTAAAGAGATGCCTTCTTGTTCATAGTATTTCTCTTTGAATTGTATTTGGTCTTCGGGAGTGTGACACCAGGACGGATAGCCGCTGGCTTCTTGTTTCAGTTTCAAAAAGGCATCCACGTAGTCGGCGAATATGCCTTTCTGAGTAGGGTCACCCTTGTGGTACTGTTGTGTCTTGGGAAAGTGGCAAATTTCGTACACTTCTAACAGTTGGTATCCCATGTCCAGAGCTTTGAACAATTCCACGCTGACCCAGGTTCCCGTCAAGGCACGTACTTCCTGGGTGTGCTGACAAGGTTGGTCTTGGTTGCACGTTTCGGCACAAGTACGACACAAGGGAAACATCAGTTTGCCTTGACAATGGTGAGGTAAGACGGGATGGTATAGGTTCGTGGGAGGCAAAACTTTACACTTGATCAAGCCTTCGTATTGTCGAATGTTTTTCAGGTCGATGTGTTCCGTGAACAATTGCGGGTGCCCTACAGGAAAGCGACAATATTTGCACACGTAGGGATACAGCGAACACACGTCCAAGTATTTGATTTCTTCTCCTTTCTCTTCGTCGGCTTGGTACAGCAAACAGGTGGCATTGGTCCTTCCTCCGTACAAACTATCCTTCGGGTTCAGCGGGTCCATGAACTGGTAACTTTCCACGAGGCGTTTAAACTCGGGATCGGTTTTCATACGGTGATCGTACTCGTGTTCCCACATTTCCACCACTTGGTATCCTTCCTGTTCCAACTTTAGGCGCCGCTGACAAGTGTCCTGGTACAAGTCTTCCATGGTTCGTTGCAAAAACTGATTTTTAGTGCCACGGTCAGGGTAACAGACGGGACATCCGTGAAATAAGCAACCGTTAAACTCGTACACGATCTTGGGGTTTTCTAAGTCCCAGCCATCTACCGAATACGTTCCGATGGTCTTTTCACCCCCCTCCGTTGCGGGCATGCTGAATCCATTTATCTTCCTTGTCGCACAAGTAATGTAACCAACGTAGGGCTTTGACCGAGTATTGACGTTTGATATAGTGGGTCGTTTGAGGACTGCTGACAGCCACGGTGTTTTCAGGCATGAATCGTTGTCGATACACTAAGGAACACGCTTTGGCAATGGTGCAAGCTTCTTTCAAAGGATCGACCCCTCCGTGTTCCATGAACAGTTCTCGCAATTTTCCACAGCAACGCCGTAAAATGTCCACGTCGGAACGACAATACTTTAGCATTTCTTCCTGAAAGTCGAAAGGGTCCGAGGCGTGAGCCTGGTACCAAGCGTAGAAAGCTTCTCGTTGTTCGGTACGCATGTTGTCGGGGTCGTAATAGTGAGCCTCTGGCAAATGGGGTAGAACGGCGTGTTGATTGGCTTCCGTATTGAAAAAGTGATTAAAGTACCCTTTAGCCATTTCTGTCATTCCAAACGTTTTAGGCATTCGGCTCAAAGGCATGGCCAAATAGCTCATCGAATCTTTAAACTGTACTTGTCCCACTTGCATGAAAATGATTTTGGCTCCGTTCAAAGTCACTTTAGGACGTTCGGTGCCATGTTCCGTATAGTATCTCAAAAGAAACTGTCCATCGTATCCGGAGAAATTGTGAGCCATCACTGTGGCATGACGATGACAATCTCCGTAACGTTCGATGTCCTCTTGGCTCCACGTCTTGTCGATGGGATCTAAGACCCATTGGGCAAAATCGGCTAACGTGTTCGGTCCTCGAAAGATCTTTTCACGCCCTCCGGGAATTTTGCTGCAGTGAGGGCAATGACTGAAGATAGGTTCTTGAATGCACTTCTCGCACGCTCGATGAGCCACGCAGAAATTAGGAATGTGAATGCCGGTCTCTTGCATGCATTCGAAATCGAAAAAGATGAAATTGCCTTTCTTCTTGTGACCGTCCTCTTTCTCTGGTATGGGTTGGTATTTTTGCACGTAGCATTGGTGTTCCAAGTCCACGATGTGGTGACAAATGTGACATTTTTTCTTTCCTCGACATACGTGTGCCTTGGCCTTATTGGTAAGTATGCCTTGTCCACAGGTAGGGCACAATCTCAGGAGTTGACAAGCACATTTCTTCTGTGAACCTTGTGTTTTCAAATGTTGTTGGTAACAGGTAGGGCTGACAAACGTGCGCAGACAAGTCGAACAAGGCACTGGTTCTTCGCTCAGACAGGGTGGAGAGGCCAAACATCCTGGGCATTTCCATCCACAATGCTTGTGTTGCTCTCGATTGTTATAACCATAATCACATTTCTCACAATAATAAACATATCCCAGGAATCCGGTGATAGTGGTAATGGTATCGAAATGGTCATCGTGATAATAAACATGAATGTATTTTCCGTCCTTAAAATCTTGACCTCGAAACAACAGAGGTCCGCGCATTTCTTGAGGGTGCACTTTCAAGGTGTAGCGTGGAGCTAGGGCATCTTGCAATTTCTGCATCTCAGGAATGCCACAGGGTGTGTCTTTGGACAGACCAGCTTGTTGCAACAGGAGTTCTGCTTCGTTTCGTTGTTTGGCTCGGTCCAATTGTCGAATACTTTTCCAGGCTCTTTTCCATTCTGTCGTGTCGTTCTTGTTGGCATAGGTTCGTCCCACCACGATTGCTCGAGCTAAACACATCTGGTCTTGAGGGTTGTTAATTCGGACGAGACTTGTTTTGGTGTTGCGAAGGTCGTCCACCAATAACATCTTTTTGCGTCCAGTCCCTTGAGGAGGAGAGACGTGGGCCATTTTAAGTGTGGCTTTACCATCGGCGATGTCAAACTGGTCATTAGATTGTTGTACGTGTTGAATCTTGTCCATGACTTTGGAAGGGGTTAGTTCTGCGGGTCTGATAAACTCGATCCAAACAGGGGATTTCAAACCGTCGTGATCTATGGATAGTGTCAAGCGATCGTCTTCTTTGGGTTGACATTGTCGCTTGAGTGCGGTGAGCAAAGAATCCCACATCTCGGTGATAAACCCTTCTGTTTTCTCCAATGGTACGTCGGCCTTGAAATCTTTAAACTTCACTGTGTAGGTGTAAGCCGTGGTTCTAAATTTTCTAGAGGAGCGCTTTTCCGTCTCTCGAATGGAATAGTACTTTTCAGGGTTGACTAAGGGTGGTGAACTTGGTTTAGAGGGTTCGGATTCTGGTTCACTCATGTCCTCTTCAAAATCACTGGCATGAATTTGTGCCAAGATTTCAGCCCTGGTTCGAGGCGATAGATCACGTTTCTGCCTCTTACTTTCTTCTTCTTTCTTCTCGAATGAATAGGATCGTTTCATCTTGAGTGCAAAACGTCAAATGACTCAAGTTTAAACACCATAGACTAATTTATAGTCATGGCAGACCAGCGTATATAAAAGGGTGTGTGTCTTGTCCTTTCACTATTCATTTCACTCTCAAGCCGAGCACAACGATGGAAGAGACTAACCAAATCGAACGTTTCGTCAGAGCTCTGCGAGGGGTCATTAGAAAATTCTCTTCAGACCAGCCCACGGACTACTCTCCTTCCTTTCGAGATAAAAGTCAAGATACTTGCTATATCTGTCAGAAGAAAGGGCATTGGTCTTCAGAGTGTCCAGACCGTCAAAAAAGAAAGAAAACAGGGGCTAAAAAAGACAAAAGTAAAGATACCTGTTATTATTGTAAAGAAAAAGGACATTGGTCTCCAGATTGCCCAAAAAAAAAAAGAGGAATCAGAAGAAAAGAGGAATTCTTCAGAAGAAGAGAGGGATTCTTCAGAGGAAGAGAGGGATTCTTCTGAGGAAGAAAGAAGACAGGTGAAGAAAAAGAAACAGGAGAAAAAAAGAAGAAGGGAAGAAAGCGAGGAGGAGGAAGAAGAGGAAAAGAGTGTGACGGTGAAAAAATTAAAAAAACAGAGAGACTAAACAAGGAGAAAGAAGAAGTCAATGAACTTTTAATTAAAGTGTTGTGCTGTGAATTGTGAATTGCATTGTAACAATGGATAAAAGAATAAATTAATGATACAAGGTAAGTGTCTTTGAGTTGTGATTTTAAAATAAGAAAGTACACTCACGCACTCATACAAAGAAACGTACTATAAGGGTTAAATGGGTGGTTTTTTTTGGGGGGGGTTGAGTTATTGGCAAATTGAAATTGTATTTCTTTTCGAGAAATGTGGGTGGCCCTGAAAAGGGCCTTTTTATTTTGGTGTAGGGGTGAGTTTAAGCAATCAACTTTAACTGCCTTAAGCCTTTGCCACGGCCAAGGCCTACTTCTGGACTGCGTAATGTTGATGATGATGATTGGGTTGAAATCACTAAGGGTGGTACGGTAGGCTTAGTCACAGGGTTGACGTGTTTAGCTCGGGAAGGTCGTATTCTCTTCGGTCGTAATAAAGAAGTCTGATACATTTGTTTCAGACTTCTTAACTCCGCTAAAATGTCCAACAGTACCGTGACCGTTTGATTTTCACCCTCCTGTTTCTTTGCTGCTACTTCTTCTTGCTGTTGTTGCTGTTGCTTTTTTTCTTACCTCTTCTTCTTGCTGCTGCTGCTGTAGGAGAAAAGCCTGTTCCGCTTCCTTTTGTCGTTGTATAAATTTCTCCAATTCTTCTTTCTGTCTCTGTCTAAAATTCTCCACTTGCGGTAATGAAGAAGGTAACGAAGGTTCCGGAACAAATTCTTGCGAGGAGAGAAAATCCACAAAATCCCAATTCACCTCTTCTGAAAGTAAGTCCGGGTTCCCTTGGGCAGTCTCCCCTGTTGGTGCACCCCAATGGATCGTTTTCTGAATTTCCGTCATGTTGAATCACTGTCGCATAGATTGACTGTACACAAGCGCTAGCGAATCTATATAGACCAACTGACGTCACAGACTACTCTCTTCGGATTGGATGCGGGCTGACTGAATTTTGTAACGCGTGTTTGGATTGGTGAACGAACTCAATCCGTTTCAATCCTACCTCTACCTATAAATAAGCGCAGTTCAGTGCATTGATTCACCTGTTCTCGTCGCTTCAAGATGTGGACCGATGTGCAATCTTCTACGCTTGTGTCTTCCATGATGTTCCGGACGGACATACCCATGTATGTCCGATCCAAGTGGACCGTTGTCCACAGGACAAACACCAGTATGTGGATACGTAGGATCTACGTAGAAAGACAAGGATGCCTCAAAAGAGTCCTGATTTACGGTCCTACAGTGAGACGCAGCCTAAGGACAAGAAGAAGATCAATGCGGTGCCCTTTATGTTAACGGATACATTAACATAAACCCAAAGGCCCTTTTCAGGGCCAGCCATATTTCTCGAAAAGAGAATGACTTTTCAATTGCCTACCCCTTTTTTAAATTTAAATTTAAATTTAAATTTAAAAAAATTTAAAAAAAAAAAATCCCATGTTCAATTTCCCTTGAGGCTAGAGTGACCCAAGACTTTTTTCCCATGTTCAATTCCCCTTGAGGTTAGAGTGACCCAAGACTTTTTCCCATGTTAAATTCCCCTTGAGCCTAGAGTGACCCACGATTTTTCTCCATGTTAAATTTCCATTGAGGCTAGAGTGACCCAGGGGTCTCTGTAATGCTAATTCCCATTGAGGCTAGGGTGACCCCCCTTACTACTCATGGACAGACGGACAGATAAATAAGCAACTAAATGCGACTGAATCTCATTCAGTGACCTCGCACAATATTTAATTTTATTATTTGTTCTAAAAAAGGAAAACGAGAAGAGAATAGAAGATTAAAGGTTTTAAAAAAGAAGAAAAAAATTTAAACTAAAAGGCACAATATTTTGATCCAGGTTATACAGAATTTCAAATTTAATTTCAGTTCCTAAACGAATACTCCAGTATTTTTCTCTTAATCTATCCGCTTTCGACTAGCAGATGCTGTACGCAAAGCCATTCACTCTCCGATGATACTTGAGCTGCAGTGATTCAGTGGGTAGAGCATTAGATTCATTACTGAAAGAGCGCGGGTTTGAATCCTGCCATCTGAATAGCATGGATTAGCTACTGTGGTTCATCCTTAAGCAAGTCATTTTATTCCAACTGTATACGCACTAAATAACCTATTTGTGTTTATGTGCCATAAAACACAAGATCAAATGATTTTACATTTTGTACTAAGATGTTAAAAAACTTTCTTTTTTTGGGGGGGAGGTGGGGTTTTTTTTGTTGTACTTTCTTTGTGCTTTTGCAGTCGTATGTCAGACAAAACGTCCCTCCATCATAACGCGTATTTTTTCTTCTTCTGTTTTCCATACATGCAGTTTAGGCAGCACACCATATATGCCATAT
The DNA here is from genome assembly GCA_028554795.2 of Sinohyriopsis cumingii. Taxonomy (NCBI): domain Eukaryota; kingdom Metazoa; phylum Mollusca; class Bivalvia; order Unionida; family Unionidae; genus Sinohyriopsis; species Sinohyriopsis cumingii. The sequence continues at coordinate 116,865,018 of CM068828.1, forward strand.
CCTGCATATCACTTAAATTATTTTGTTTATTACTTCTGCCTGTTTTTGATATTTTTACTATGTCTGAAGTAATTAAAATCTAACAAGTTACATCAATGAGCTTATGATTAAATCAGTCATGTTTGTCGACATCCGGTTGCTTGGATCTCACTAATGAGTCCTTTATATTCTGATCCAGAGGCGGAACCATAATTGAAACGAACAATGAACGGAATTATTTCTTTTGCTTTTTTGCGAATATTTATTTTTCTTATTACCTCAGAATGCATTTTTCTGAGTTCCCCGATATTGTAGCCCCTCATTCTAGCAACCCTGGGAAAAGCAATGAAGATGCGCCATAACCGTTTTGTTCATCAATGTGAATCGGACGGAACCTCATAATTTGTGGTTTTAATAATGTTGCTGAACGTAAGTCGTGGCTGAAAACTAAGCTGAAGTAGCAATTTCCTTTTAATATACCTTTCTTCTAGATTATCTCCCTTTGCAAATTTATTCTTCTTGCACACCGTAACGTCTAAGAAGTTTCCTTACTAATTTTAGTTTTAATTTTAATTGACGAATTGTGTTAATTTATTAAGTTAGGAACATCTTTCAGTTCTTCTTCCAAATAGGTCCAAATGAAGAAAATATCACAAGTAAACTTAACATAGGAACAAATCTGTCTTCTCCATAACTTGACCTTGTTTTGTACATAAATATTTTAATTACATTTCAAATCTTATCATCTGGTCAATTTGCATCCGGATTATCAAGCGTCGCCTTTCTATAAGCATCCACACCATGATCATGTAAGTGTTGCTGCAAGTCAAAAACATACTGATCTCGGTCCATGACAATGGTGTCATTTCCTTTGCCTGCCTTATTTATTAACCAAAGATTTGTTTCAGGCCAATGTTTGCTACATTCTGATTTCTGATTCACTGATGTTCGATTCTAAATAAAAACGTACGGCATGCGTTTATTTCAGATGTCAGAAACGTAGTTCGATAGATCCTCTGGTACACCTTCCAACTGGATTTGTTTTGCATTTGGATTCACAAGACTGTTAATTCGTTCCTGCCCTGCAAAAGCATTAAACAGGCGAAGATAAATTTTGCAGACAAAATCTATTCACAATCTTGTATACCCCCATTCATAGTATCTATATATTCCGGTTTCGGTAAAAACTCTATACCTTTTATAAGTTAACCGTTCTGCGAGGTTGTTAGAACGTGAAGTGTGGAAAAATGTATCACTGATGTTCCGAATAATGATTTCAAGTCCATTAAAAACAAGTGCACCATTACTGGGTGCATCTAGTCGCATTCTCGCCCGTCCAGTATATGGTTTCAGTCCTTGTGCAGAAACTGAAATATTTTAATATTCAGAGATATAAAAAGTTTACATTTCCAAGTTCCTGCGTTCATCACAAAAACAAACAAAAAATTCGTAGAGTAATTTTCCAGCCGGAAGAAGATCTTTGCGTCAATGATGCCTCTTTTTCCAAAGGAGCCCTAAGTTTCCTAAGCTCTGGTGGGATAGTCCGAGTACCAATCTCTTTTGCATATTATGTTGCTATTGATCTGGTTTTAACGCCATTTCTCAAAGCATTATATGCTATACATGGTGGCCAGTATAAATGGTAGAGAAAGAGCCCAGGAAAACCCTGGTAAAAACCATCTTCCCACGGTAAGCTACTGGCAAGCTTTCTTACATACCCACATTGGCCGAGCCCGAGTTGGCAGTGATCGGTCAAGGGGCCCCTTTCTGCATATCTTCTTCAGTTAACGAGAGAGAGAGAGAGACAGACAGACAGACAGACAGACAGACAGAGATGGTTTGTGTGCTAAACGCCGTTTTTCAGCACATAATATAATATACATGACGGCCATTATATCTAGTATATCTATTGGAGGAAATACTGGAGAAAACCTGGGAAGAACCACCGACTCTCAGAAAGATACTGGCAAGCTTTCTTACACTGACCAAACCCGAAACTCAAACTTATGCAGGCAGAAGTGAGATGGTAGTGATTTGTATAGGTGGACACCTTAGTCCACTCTCTCAGCCGAGAGATAGAAAACTGAATGGATACGTATCCTATAGATACGCTGTATATAAGCATCCTATATGCGCCATTAAAACAGGCCACGCATGAAACAATGTTATTTTCACAACAGTCGTTAATCTATTATGCACAACCTGTTACGCCTGTCATGGGCGGGCGATAAAAGTAATTGCGGTAAACATATAATTATGGAAATCCTCAAGGACGTAGAATATTATTAGTCGTTTTGTTCGTAATGGTATCAATATTACATATAGACCAAAATGCGGTATTGATATGGTTGATTTGTCATTTATTAAAAGTTGGAAGTAAAATATGTCTGAAATGTATTTAGCACACTAGGGCTGTTATACAATAATTATTTGCAATTAAATATGTGCTCACTTTCTCGTATTCTTCTTATTTCCTTATTAAGTTATATTTATGTTTGTGAGAAAGATTCAGATTTTTCAGCTTTTTAATTTTTTTCTCTCTCATTATTTTACGGGATTAACATAGTTAAACACCTCCTTTCGTTTGATTTTAACTAAGAATAGACAAATTCATTGTCAGCTTAAAATAAGCATGGAATCAGAAGGATAACTTTGACCATGCGACAACTTTAGTTATAAATCCACGCTGGACTCAAAGGATCTATAAAGAATACATGTAACGCTATTTCTCGTTTCTCGTCCGTTGCTATGAAGACTGTTAACTTGATTTCATGTGTTTTACTTGTCAGCAGTAGTAAATGGAAAATAAAACTAATAGGGACGATATCAGAATATGAAATATGCTATTATTTAATGTTACCCCAAAAATTGGAGTCAGTGTTCACAGTGCAATTGTGCATGGTCTTTATGTTTAGCTTTTATGAACATTTTTAAAATAATTTCCTTCACTCAGTTTAACATCAATGACATTGATCGATTGACATGTTCAGAATGCAGAAAGGAGACTTTCATCCACACGCTAATAATTGTTACGTGCCAGTAACTAAGTATATTGCTCGAGTGTGACATACATGTGTCTACAAATTAACGTTCATGTTGATATGAGTCCTTGTTTACATTGTAACAAATTATCTGTCAATAGTGATTTACATTTCCCCTCAAGAGCCTCTATATACATGCAATCCATCACAGGTGAGCTTACCTATTAACCACAATAAACGCCTGACGACTTGTTAGACCGGTTTTACAGTAACGATGCAATTGGAATGCAAATTTTCAAGTTTGCAAGTTAACCCATTTGTGTTCCCTTGTTAAAAATATCAAAGTGAGGGCCAAAAGAAGTTGTTTTGTACCTTTAATTAGAAATCACCAAACACTTATCACTTCCAAAATGTCTATTACATGACAAAATTGTCACCAGTATGCAGAATTGTCATACAGCAAACAAAATAATTGTTCAACTGTGAACCAAATGACATGTGATCTTTCGGTTGCTACAATTCGGCACTCGCGTGGTTATAGCGTGCAAACTTGTCACTAACCTGTTTCTTTTTAAGTGCGCTTTCCCTCTTCCTCTCAGTCATTTCGCTTGCTCATTCGATCATAAATTCATTCTTCCAGCCATTCATTCGTAAAGATGTCAATCTTTGCAAACTATATATTTACCTTTATATATATATATATATATATATATATATATATATATATATATATATATATATATATATATATATATATATATATATATATACCTTTACCTTTACCTTTTCTTAAAGTTATTATTGGCCTGCGATATAGTTTCCTTTCGTACAAATTTACAATATGTAAATGATGCTTCAAACTAAGGTGGGGACGTTATGTCCGAAATGAAATCCCGATGTCTAAAAAGATGTGAGGCAACCTGGTATTCTCTGCATCATTACTGGGCTGTAGAAGATAATTAATTCTTAGCATTTACCTTATAATATAGGTAGATATGTTTATGTCCATATGGAGAATAAACATGTACATATTTCACAAAGGGAAAATTATATTGGCTTTTGAGGCACATGGGCCAGTGGTTTATACCACATCTCTCATGAATACGCACCACTTTATGAATGTGCGTATATTTATGTGATCATGTTTGTGAATGTAATTAAGTAACGTCTTTGCCATGTCTTCTTCAAACACACGAATTGATTACTTCGTTTGCATTGAAAATATAAACGGAATTTTCATTCGTACAACGTTCTGTTTTAGGGGACGAAATATCATGAATATTTTATTATGTTAGAGGGAATAACGGAGAACTACAATGAACGCAAAATAAGAAATTTATCTAACTTAAAAAATATTTCCTAATCTTAAAAGATCTTAATTGTACACGAATGTTCTTTACGAACTTATTTATCAGCTCCCAAAATATTAAGTAGTACACTGAAAATTATTTGCAGCGTTTCTTTCTGACTGGTTAACCAATAAACTTCAAAAAATTATCCTAGTATAGGTTTTAAAGAAAGAATAATCACTACGGAATTACTCTTGTCATGTGACTTTTTTGTTATTTAGGTTATTGTATCTATATAATAATTTTCTTTATGTATGTAAATACTCTGTTTGAGGAGTCCGAAGGTATTTCGAATTCGTTATGCTACACTTTTCCGCAGGCTTCGTCATACAAAATCTGTATTATTATTATTATTATTATTATTATTAGTAGTAGTAGTAGTAGTAGTAGTAGTAGTTGTTGTTGTTGTTGTTGTAGTAGTAGCAGTAGTAGTAGTTGTAGTAGTAGTAGTATTAGTAGTAGTAAAAAATTTTCATGCGATGAAAAGAATATCACATAGGTTCAGTTCCAAAATTAAATTTATTACACGTGTCAAATAATTTGATTATGGACTCTTGTGGTAGGTGTGTTATGGTTGGGGTGGGGTGCTCCCAATATTGTATTTAAATTATTACCGAATTCCAACCCAGGCTTGATTTTGGTTGGAAGTTAAATTAGTAAAAAATATATGTAAAGCTCCGAGCCCCCAGTCAGCAATGCCGACGGTTAAATGGTTTAATATACAAAAAAGTGAAATTCTTTGAATAACAATTTAATGACAGAATAACAATTTAATGACAATTCAATAGTCAAGTGCTTAAAATTTCCCAGGTACTCTCCTTCCGCTCGATCCTGTGATAGCTATTGCATCATTTGATTAGTAATGTGAGATAGCGTTCCGCCTGTCCTTGTATTCTACTCATCTGTGTATTCTTCTCTCCAATTCCTCCAATTCCATCGCCTCTTCATCATCTCCACATTCCTTCTCCTCCTCGACTTCTTTATATTCATCCTCCTTATCCATGTTCTCCTCCGCGACTCCTTTCCTCCTCCTCATCGACTCTATCCACCGATTAGACTTGTCTACTCCAACTGTTCTGCTAGTCTTACTTCCGTCTTCCCTCTTAGAGACTTGGGACTTAACTGAACCGGAAGTTCTGTCCCCCAAAAAAGCTTCCTGTGAAAACACATGGACGGTACAATATTTCCATTAGCCCTCTCGTTTCACACTACACCCAGCCTATCATCAGAAAACGGCTATTAAATTTTTTCGGTTACTCATTCATTCACATGGAAATATTCACACGTTCTTGTATGGTAACACAACGTCGTAATAAAAGCGCGGTATCAATTATTTCTCATGCATGCATCAATAAATTGCGTCACATCAGTACATATTCCTAATCCCATTATACCAAAGAATATCACAGCAATCAGACGCATTTCTTTCCATTACAACTCATACAAAGTACACAAATATTCAAATATCCATGCTCTGATATATCCATACATCCATAGTAACTAATCTAACATACTTCAACCATTTACCGAACTTACAATTCAAACATGTGTAAAATCTAGCATATCATATGAATAAATGCACTAGTTTACAAAGGTGTAACCTAATAGCGAATTACAAAATTAATTCTGACATCAAGCTAACAATCTACATAATTCTCTACATAATACACAAGCTTGTTTATCAAATACGCAGGTCAATCAAACACTACAAAGGTATTATACGTGTTATACATACTACACATAATTACAATCACAATGCCGTAATATTCTGCAAAAATCGAGCAAATACCTTACTGACCTTTACGAAGCTTTGTCTTTCCTTAGAATCTCCTCTCTACGTTTCACCGCCAAATCACGAGTGGCTTCCTCGGGTTAACCCTATATTTCTCAGCAATCTTCCTAGGCGAGTCTAAGTTTTCGCTTGCTAGTTAAAAGTTTTAATTCGGATCGAAATTGTTATCACAATTCCGACTGGGTGTCGGTTTGACCCGATCCAATCAAACTTAGGGGACAATGACCTTATCGCTGTCTGTCCACGTGGGGATGGATTTGGAACACGCTCCGTTTCCTCGCGGGTTTCTCTAATCTTAGGAATAAGCTGTAACACATAGGTGGGAAGTCTCTCGATCTAACGCCTGTGCCAATCCGAGATGCCGGCTCTTCTCTCTGGTCACGGTAACATTCCGTAAGAGATTAAGTCTAGCCTGCGGCAATGTTTAGACATCAAAACATAGCTTGTAATAATAACTTAGTTTATACAAGACTTACGAAATGGGGCTGAGCAAATGTGATAGTTATGTTACTAATAGTTATACGTTTTTAGAAAGAATATTCGCCGCTATTATTTCGCGGATTCATTCTTTGAACCAACTCTGCAAAATATCATGCGAATACAAGAAATACAAAACAATCTCTTTTGAACTTCTTGCCAGTTAACATTTCACATACATCTACATCTCCTGACTGGGCTATCCCTCCTATTGCAAAATGCTTCCTCTAACTGGTGGGATGTATTTCGTGTGTCTGCCTGTGCTAAAAGGCTTTTGTTCAATTTGCCAGTGAACATGAAAAGAGACTCCAAGTCGGATACCTACTAACTCACCAGCACATCCCTTTTTTAAAGCACGGTTTGAGTATTTTGATGCAGTAAATCGTCATACGGGTGATGTTTTATCTATGTTAAAATCAAAATCGCGAACTCACTAACTTATTTCAAGTGACGCTTCAAACACCACTAGAAAAAGACGAAAGGTTACTCTTACAAATATAGTTTACTATACTCAGTACGGTGTTTGTTTGTTTGTTTGTTTCCAGATTCAACTAACCTTATTATTTGGTCAGACGTTTAACCTGAACACGCAACTTGTAGAAAGAAGGCTTTAAAGTGTTCCGATTGGCCAGCAGTTTCATCTTTTTAGAATTAAGTTTATTTCAGTGCTAGATGGATACATCAAACGATTATGAATTGACTTATTTCATTATTTGGTTGTTTTGACTAAGTAAATTGATAACCTGCCAGGGACGCAAACATGTACCTGATTACAAACTATATGTTCTTAATGGTAAATTTAAAACTTCCAAATCAAACAAATACGTTCTTGATAGGCACTTTAAATGACCTAGCTGACGAAATTAGAAACTAGTTTTTTTTTTTTTAAATTGTATTATTCCCTGCTAGGAAACAAAAACAAAGACGAACACAAGCGTTACATTTAAGCTTTGCATTAAGTATTATGTCTTCTATTCGTGTAAACAAAATCATAAAGCAAAATTAATCTGTCTAGAAAAGTTAGGGTTCGACCCTGCCTCTCAGGCACAGCATGTTCTCCATATTAGTGACATTGAGATCTTTCGTAACGTCGACTAGGTCGTATTCATCACGTAACCATTATTGTCTATTACGTAACGTCGACTAGGTCGTATTCATCACGTAACCATTATTGTCTATTACGTAACGTCGACTAGGTCGTATTCATCACGTAACCATTATTGTCTATTACGTAACTTCGACTAGGTTGGACTTCTCACGTAACCATTATTTTCTATTTCGTGACTTCATATATTTTCTATTACGTAGCTTCGTTATTTTCTATTACGTAACTTCATTCTTTTCTATTACGCAACTTCATTATTTTCTATTGCGTAGCTTCATTAAGTTATATTGCATAACTTCATTATTTTGAACTTAAAACGCTATCTCAAAACAAACGTTTGTCATTAAATTAGTGGAGCTGAGGAGGATTACCACTTTCAGCATGTTATCTTCTGAGAAATGATATACAACTTACCAGTGTTACGACAACTGTTGCTTGTCAGCTGTATACAGCTACACTTCATTAGACTGGTATAACTGTACTTTTCAGCGCTATGCATTTACAATTTCAGTACAGTGGGACAACTGTAATTACCTTTCAGTTCAGTACACTGGGACAACTGTAATTACCTTTCAGTCCAGTACAGTTACACTTCGATACACTGGGGAAGACATGCTGTATTCGAAACATCCGTAGTTTCTGCAGGGTGTTTGGAATTTGTATTTATGTATCTAATTACTGTGCAAAATCTATTTTAATGAGGTAAATGATTTTATAGATTAAAAGATTAATACATATCAATAGATGTTTTCAGACTGGTTTTCAACTTACGCTAGCTGGCCAACGCAACGATATTTTTTATACAACACTTTCTCAAGAAAATGGAGGTTGATCACTCAGGTTTTTATAGTAAAGACACAATAAATGACTTATCCTTTCTGGCGCTCTAATTTGAACTGTTAGAAGGCAATAAAATCTCATTTTCTTAAAAATACGGATTTAATTCTTCCAAGCAAACATGCAGGCTAGACTCCCAGGTCCGCCACACCACGTGGTTAAGGGTGGAAGAGACAAGTATTGATCGTAGTCGTTACCAGTATAGAATTCTCAAATAGAGATCAAAACTTGGTCATTTGACTTATCAAGTTGGTGTTTTGCAACCTATTTTCGTAATTATATTTTTGTGTGCAATATATGTAAAATCAGTGCTTTCCCATATTACTTCAATTCTATTATTAATTGCATGAATTCAATCAGCCATCTTAAAATTTTGTATCATTTACCTAATGTTCCAGAGTAAACAACTGTCGCGATGCCATGAAATTGGCGAAGCAACATTTTGGAATACCTCTGATTTTACGGCCAGAGGACTTAGCAAGCTCGGAGTTAGACGAGCTATCAGCAATAACCTACCTCTCTTACTTCACGAAAGTCGGGGCACCTGGATACAGCGCCACCTTGCAACGGATACAGCAATTACTTAGAATCAACACTGTATTCAATTTCACTGTGAGTATACTGTTTTGCTACTTCTTTATAATGTTAAGTTGACTGAAATAGAAAAGACTAGTTTCTCTACATTAAAAACAGTCCATACCGTCTAATGCCATGGACATTTGGATAACTTCGCGCTTATCAGTTTTATAATTAAATCTAGTCCCTCTCAGCCGATCAAGAACACGATGTGTTTGAAAAATATAAGAACAACTCTGCCAAGTAAACCAGTTAGGTAAGTAATTAATATCGTAACCTCTTTGGAGCGTGAAATCATTTCAGGAAACATAGCATATATTTAAGCCGCTGACAAAATTTGCCTTATTAATCTAGCGGGTTTTTCAAAAGTGACATCCGAGTTGAACAATTTCGGCACTAGTGGGTCATCTCTATGATGGAGACTGAGAGGGACCTCACCAATAAACGATACGAAACAAGTCACCGCCCGTAATTTGGCGATATGTAACAATGTAGCGCACCAAAGATACTGAAGTAGTCATTATGAATCTCGACTTGCTCTCTCGTATCGGCGACTCAGCATTTTTCAAAAACTTTGACAAGTTGTTGCGAGTGACTGTCACATAACGTTACTGTACAAAAATTATATATATATATATATATATATATATATATATATATATATATATATATATATATATATATATATATATATATATATATATATATTATTATTATTATTATTAAAATTATATACACAATAGCCGTTGTCACATTTTGGGGGAGGTAATTTGACTGAGAGTTATGGGACCTGATCGATTTCAAAGTATCCCTTACTATAAAGAATTCCGTTCCCAATGATTACCTTGTGATGCACAAATTTCATATAAACTTTAATGTCACTCTAAGCTTCTTCAGTCATACCATTCTGGCATGGCATTCGTATCGTTCAAACACTTTAAACTACCAAGAAAGAAAAACTCAAAAGGCAGGTGATATTCTGATACTGAAATATAGCTGACGCACGATATTGTACGGGATAAACAATCATTATTCGGTCTGTTTATATAAGAATATGTTTGTACAATAGCTGAGTATAGCATACTACAGTCCAGTAAATCAGCCCTCAGACCTGTACTGATAATGCTGCGTGTTTCTTGGACCTGATTATACCTTTCCATAAAACCAAGCAACTACTGCAGAAAGATATGTCGACCACATGTAAGAGTATATATGGAGCGTCGTTAGATACTCATCAGTATGTCTCACCGTGATTGAGCAACGATCAGTTCAAGGACCTTTCCGCGATCAATCCAACATATTTTAGGATCAGCTCAGATGTTTTACAACTTGAAAATTCACGTAGAATAACCGTACCTCCTGCTACCATCTTGAGTTACGGGGTTTCAGTGGCAGCTATTTGGTTCTTCTGTCATAATTAAATTACAAAATGGGCGTTTTAAATGACAGTGTTCTGTTCAGTTTGGGCCACATTGTAAAATTACTCCGCCAATTATGTATTTTGATGCGCTGCTGAACCGTGATAATAGGCACAATGCAAGATAACCATCACGTGACAGTCACTTGATAAGTCCCCAAGACCCTCGAGTCACATGACCATCACAACCATTTTGAATGATCAGAATTGAATTTAATTAATTATTTGATATTGATCGAATAATCGATTATCTGATGTCAAACTTCATAAGTTCAGATGGTGTTACTTTTCAAACGCGATTGCTTCCATGTAGGCATTACGAGACGGCATATTGTATGCTCAATTTACTTATCGCCGAAACTGACGAATTCGGCGATGCGCAAATCTACGCACCTCCAAAACTGATGTGAAGATATGAAAACGGATGAGTCCATGTAAACATGATCAAATTTATCTTTTGTGAAAACACATGTTAAGGTATTTTAAAAAGAATTTTACTTAATTTAAATTCAAATCAAGATTTTATATGTATATTTGTAAGACTCCTAACATACATGGGTGTCGACCTAGCGGAAGGACAATATCGCATTATTTATTTTAAATCGTTAGATGGAAGAGGCACTTAGAAGCGATGATGCATGGTGACGCCAATGTAGCCAGGTAATTGGAAATTCTGACAGGCGGTAAGGTTGTTATTTATCGGTTTATTCGCAGCGTTGAATATCACTCTTTGACCCCCAAACGTAGACGCTCGAGACGTGAAAGACCGACGTGAAAGATCCAGCTGCATTCAGCTTCATCGTTATTGTAAATTAAAATTTTAAAACGCAGGTCTCTATTTATTTTGAAAATCACTTTGTAATAATGCTGCTCTATGCTTTTTTAAAACAATTATTATTATTTCTTCCGGAAGTCAGAAATTCTGAAACAAAGCTGTCTTATTGCCGTGATGAATCCCTAGTGAGTCGCATATCTAGTATTGTGTCTTTCAAATGATCACACATTAGATTTATTACATCACATTGGAAACTGTCGTTACACAGAAAGAGACCACCTTACATTTAAATTCTGCACCATATGTTTTCAGTGGAGAACGTATCATATTTTACTCTGTTCAAAAGAGAAAGCAATGAACCTAGGTGCCAAATTCACATTTAGAAAAATCAACTTCCTGAAACTATGCATTTGTAACTACATTGTACAGTTGTAACGAATCCTCTGAATGGCATTAAAATGTCAGGAGGATTTTTTTCTCTCTCTTCTTTGAAGGTTATTATTTTTCTCAGACGGTTCGTGAGGTGCCTTTGTGAACGAAAGAAGGAAAAAAAAAAACGCTTGGAATAAAAGTTCAACGAATTCCATAATCAATGATTCTCCTACATATCCGAAAGCGCGTCTTATACCACATTTTGGTCCAAAGAAAGTTACAAAAGTTTAAAACAAGAGTGATAACAAATACTTTTCACCCATTAACCGTGAATATATTGCTCCATACGTTTCCTTTCTCTTTCTATGTCTAGTTAAATTTCCATAGCAAGTCTTCCGTCATTAGTGATTGTTAAATTGATGTGGTTAACACGCAGTCCTGTCAGATAACGAGTCACCGTATTTGCTGTGTTAAGAACTATTAAAATGCAGTGGCGTATCTGGGGGTTGCTGGGGGGGGGGGGGGGTGCCGACCTCACCGGGTGACAACATCAGAGGGGATGTGACACCAAAATGACATTACAAAGGATTCTGTATGGTCTGTTACGGAAGGAGGTCCATGGGGATGACACCATGAGTTACCGCACTGGATGTCACCAACCCACGTGACGCCACTGTTAAAGCGTGAATAGGAAATACACAGATGTATATTGTTATGTGGAGAAAAGAAGGGTATTATACAGATTATAGAATTGTAATCCATCCCCTATTGAGAATCGAACCCGAGTTATTGTACCCATCACTTTGCATACATAAATTACTCTCTCGACTAAGCGCACATCACCTGTAAAGGATGCAACTTAGTCGTGAATATAAAGATTCATGCGTAGAAGACACATTCGTATGGCGTCCCAGCAATTAATCTTAGTAGATTGTCACTCCGGTATGCTGTGACAGAAAACAAAATATTTACAAGTTGATATTGTAAGTTACAAGTATCACCAAACAGAGAGAAACGAGCTATTTCTGGATCCAGTCATGTAATAAATGTCTGTAAAGTCGAGACTTAGCTAAAATATTCACGTTAAACTTTGTAGTTATAGAGTGGGCGACTAGATACAATACATATGTAAATTCATATTAACAGCTCATTTGAATAACTATGTATGACCAAGGCAGCATTCAGAAGAAATCTAAAGATCTAAGGTAACTCTAATGGCAAGCCAACTATTATTCACATTTATCCTAGTACATATTCCCAACGTACACCAAACTCGATCCGGGGCCCCGCGTGGCCGAGTGGTCCAAAAGCGCTCCCCGTTACAGATCACTACCATCTCACTTGTGTCTGCGTGGGTTCGAGTCTCGGATTCGGCTAATGTGGGTATGTGAGAAAGCTTGCCAGTAGCTTCTCATGGGTCGGTGGTTCTTTCCGAGGTTTTCCCTGGTTCTTCCTCCACCATTAATACTGGCCGCCATGTATAGCCAGCCTATCGTGTGTTGAAAAATGGCGTTAAACCCTACAACAACAACAACACCAGACTCGATCCCGTCGGCCCAGCAGTCATGACCGAAAATCTGCTCCATATAATATGTGTTCTTTCTTGGCAGAATACATAAGCTTTGACAAAATAATATTTTAAGACGCCACTGTAATGATTAACTACCACTGCAAATGATAAATGTCACTCTAACAAAACCCTTGTTCATTTTCTTTATGAGCCTCTCCCAAAGTCTCTTGGGGAGGGGTAAACAAACAGATTTATCATATAGAGAACTGATGCTCCAAGTTTTCTAAATTTCCAACCATGCAGACATAGCAACGGGATAACAGTATCTCAGACACAAGAACACGGGGACAATCACACACGAGATTTTACTTCATTTGCTGCCAACCTTAAATGAACAGAAAGTTATAGAGTTTTGCGAGTAATATAGCATTAAATTCAAATGAACTGAACGATATGAATATATTAAGTATCACATAAACTGTGGTAGAATATAATCGAATAGTAAAGTGTCTATAAATATCATTCTGGGTACTGACAAATGTTATTTTCACATGTCTTTCTGCATTTGTCATCTTACATGTATACATACATAGATACATGTACATACATACATACATACATACATACATACATACATACATACATACATACATACATACATACATGCATGCATGCATGCATGCATGCATGCATGCATACATACATACATACATACATACATACATACATACATACATACATACATACATACATAGTGGTTAGAGCGTCCGCCTCGGATGCGGTAGGTCGTGGGTTCGATCCCCGGTCGAGTCATACCAAAGACTTACAAAAATGGTACTAACAGCTGCCTCGATTGGCGCTCAGCATTGAGAGGAACATGTTAGGACTGGTCGTCCTGGTATCAGGACTGGGTGGGACATCATGCTATATGTCTGCGGCATGATGCGCCAGTGCCAGACATGACTAAAACTGTCACACTGCAGACATCGTAGCGGCACGACTGAAAAATTGTTAAAGCTACGTTAAAAGTCCAGATCAGAGAGAGAGTGAGAGAGAGAGAGAGAGAGAAGAAAGAAAGAGATACCATTACTATGAACAAACTGCAAAATCTTTATTTAAAAAATATATTTTTATTTAAAATCAATATTAGATTATCAGCTCTTTTCTCAGACGTTTGCTAGTTGGTGAAATTGGGCTCGTTTTAGAAAGAAAATTTTGATTTGTTTTTCTTTCCGGTAAAAGCAACATTACAGTATTTAATAACGAACGATCCCTTTTGTTAAACCGGTAAAATAAATACACACGCTTTATATTTCATGCTTAATATATTCAAAGAAATACATTCCATCTTGATCCATTCATAAATTAAAATATGCGGCTTTACGTTTTTTTGTAAACTGGTTTTCTTGCTACACAACCAGAATACTGATGACCGTCGCTAACTTATAGAAGAGTCCATACAATGAATGGATAAATATATACGAACCATATCCAATACATACGTGTGAATACTGATATGTTGAAAGACAGAAGGGAAACATTAAACTGAAACGGTTGATATACCGTCATGCATACTATTGAAACGAGTAACAGATGTTGTTCATTCTGGGGTGTTTTGGACACTAAAAATATGTTGATGTGCCTTCGTCCCTGACTGTACCTATACTGTACGAGAGATAAACCAAAGGTTATGATAGCATACTGTCCAAATAAATTTCCAGAATTTATGCGACATTTATTGAGGAATTACACTTGCTTATCACATCTTCTAGATCTGAGGTACGTACATATCACGGATCTCTCTCTCTCTCTCTCTCTCTCTCTCTCTCTCTCTCTCTCTCTCGCACGTACCTTGGTGTCCAGTTAGTATCTTGATTAAAAGTCGAAAGAGGTACGGATTAATATGAACAAGCAGATGCACGGACGCAGATTTGCACTTGTGATCACATGATTTTCGCTTTTGTCTCCTGATAGTACATGAATACTCCTTTGTTTTGTTTTTTTCTTAGGTACACTATAACAATTTGAAAGAACAAATGCATACATTCTATATACATGAAAATACAGCAGAAAGGTAAGGTGTGGATATGTTATAGTTTTGCTCCTAACATGAATAAAAGCAAGACGTAAATATCATTGAGCAACCAACCGCATCAAGTTTATATCGGGGCCTAAAGGTTACAAAGTTGTCAGTCAAGATCACCTTTAAATCACATATATTTTGACACGTTCAATTTTCTGAATTTTCCCTTACATGTTCTCTTCGCAGACTGATTGGAATGACGGGCAAGTGTTGTGTGAACTGGTGAAGAACTTGGGAGGAGACATTGATGGTTGGCCCGAAATAAAAGGAACTAATATTCAACGAATTCAAAACGGTATGTTATGTTTGTTTATTTTATGATGCATGGAAACGCCCAATAATGCAGCACATTTGTTCATTTAATGTGTGTGTGGTTTGGATTTTTAACGTAGCTTTTAACAGTTTTTCAGTCATATCGCTACGATGTCTGCAGTGTGGCAGTTTATAGTGATGTCTAGCACTTGGGCATCATGCCGCAGACATGTAGCATAATGTCCTTCCCAGTCACATTATCCTGACACCAGTCCGACCAGTCCTAACAATAACCTCTTAATGCTGAGCGCCAAGCGAGGCAGATGTTAGTACCATTTTTGTAAGTCTCCACCGGGGGTCGAACCCACAACCTCCCGCATCAGAGGCGGACGCTCTAACCAGTAGGTCACTGGAGCGGTCTGTTCATTTAATAACTTTGTTACTTTATTAGTGGAGTGAGTGGGTAGTGGTGAGTGGTCTAACGTGTTCGCCTTTACCCATCACTGCTATCTCTGCTGTGTCCGTGTGGGTTCGAGCCTCGGGCTCGGCCAATGTTGGTATTTGAGAAAGCTTGCCAGTAGCTTCCCATGGGTCGGAGGTTCTTACCGGGCTTTTCCCGGTTTCCTCCTCTACCAGTTATACTGGATAACCACTCTACAACCTATCATGTCCTGAAAAATAACGTTAATCCCCAAACCCGCAAAGACTTTTCTAGGGTAGCCAAAGCTATGATGCAAAGTTTTGATAGGCTTCGTTAATATATCTACATACCTATTTCAGATTAATTGTAACTTCTTTATCTCGTGTGGATTTAAAAAAAAATAATGTTCACCATGCCTATCATTTATATCTCCGCAACACACTCACACGCGCGCGTGCGCCTACACACGTGCACAGACCCCCCCCCCCCCCCGACCATGACGAGATGTTTTAAATAATAACCGGACTGAGAATCTTTATTTGCTTTTCGACATGCACATGTACCCTCCGTTAAAGGGGGATGTGGTTTGATGACGTATCGAATACATATCGAACATCATCATATGTGATTCTACACCAGTCGTCTGACTACAGATGTTAGACGAACGTCTCTCGATCCTCACAGCACTCCTGGGTTTTTTTTTTTGCCGGGTACGTCCTTTGCAACAGCCCTTGTTATCGTACAGCTATGCGTGACCTAGTTGTTTTTCCAATACTAGTTATGGTTTACACACCTGCATTAGCATATCTATGAGATGAATATTATCATTTGAATGATACATATTGTGCAATGAAGTCTGTCGTGAAACTCCCGTCGGAGTCATCCATATAATCTGTTCATTACAACACCTATGCAATAACACAGTAAAATGCGTCTAGTGACACCCATATAACCAATCAGGTTCGAAAGAAATAATCCTTTCTAAGCAGGAATCGAACCTGTGACGCAAATCACAAAGACTCGAGGTACACGAGAACTCTCGCTGAGCAGGAGGAAGGTAACATTGAACTACTGAATATGTACGAATTTTAATTTCAGTTTTTCAATGTATATAATTGCTAATTGAAACCTATGCACCAACCATAGACGAACGTTCTTACCCTCATTACATTGAAGAATGCATGTGTTGGAAACTTCCATTGAATGACACGGATAGAAAATCCCCCAGTAAGTACGATATTGCAACTGTATAGCTATTTTGTTGTTGAAAATCATCATGCTAGAGATTTTAATGGAATTTTATATTTTTTCAAACATTTGATCCTTAAATTGTCACTATGGATACTATTTATTTCGAAGACGGTTTCTTCCTAAACATTTGTGCAATTCAATTTGACATTTTTTTAACTTAACATTTTTGTTGGCACTAAATAGCCACTTTTGTTCGATCCCCGGTGGAGTCATACCAAAGACTTACAAAAATGGTACTAACAGCTGCCTCGCTTGGCGCTCAGCATTAAGATGTTAGTGTTAGGACTGGTCGGACTGGTGTCAGGATAATGTGACTGGGTGTCACATCACGCTTCATGTCTGCGGCATGATGCCCCAGTGCTAGACATCACTATAAACTGTCACACTGCAGACATCGTAGCGATATGACTGAAATATTTTTAAAGCTACGTTAAAAATCGAAATATCACACACACACACACATGCATTCGTATGGCAGCTTTCCCAGAATATTTCCATATAATTCCATAGCTTAGTGTTTTGTTGGGTGATTTGTACAGGTGAGAAACTACACTATCCACACGTGTTGGCTACTTTTGATTTGATAGATGATCTTACTTGATGTGCGTTGATTTGGTGATTTGGGAGCAGGACTGAGGAAAATATGATCAAGCACGATCTTTCAGTTTTGAGTGAAGTTGCACATTTGATCTTTTATGTTTTGGTCGGTGAAAACGATATCAGTCGGGATATAAGATCCCAGGATTAGCCTCTCTCTTGCAACGCACGTACTAGGCAAATATTAATCTTGCAATCAGAAATTCATTATTGAGGTACAGAGTGTGTCATTGCATTTTTAAAGCAGCTGGGTGAAAGACGCTTTATGCACAAACAAACTTATCAGCGCCTGTTGCATTTTTCGTATTTTTCCCTTGAAATAACTGGCTATATATGGCTGTTGGAGAAAGAACACGGAATACCCCCAGTAAGGACCAATGACCCACTGCAAGCATCTGGCAAGCTGTCTCACATGGACACAAGCGAAATGTCAGTGATCAGCATAGGCGAGAGCTTTAGACCACTTGGCTACCGGAGGCTCCGATTTTGTTTGGCGAAATAAGTATTATTTAATAAATGCTTACCTATGAGTTGTAACTCAAGCTACCGTATATTTAGACACTTAACAATTCTCGTTAATAAATAGCAAAAACAAGGTTATCAGTAAGACGTATGCATCATATTTTGGACGATTTTTTTTATTAATACTGGATGCAACTCGTGCCCAGTGTCAGTGTGCTGACATCGTTGTTTCTATCAATAAAAAATATACCCCATCAACAACCAATACAAAGAAGATTTAGTGAAAATAGAGGTTTGCCTCCCACCTAGCAAAAGATGAACGTATAATGCATGTAAACAATCATATTTGGCTATAAATAAAGTCACTCTCAGAGAGTTGAAACACAGCAGTTCAGCTGGTCTGCACAAACCGTAACTTTGATTTTTCTTTTGCTTTGCTTTTCTTATGCTGCTTATCAACTTGACAATCGGCATATCACCACATTAGAATACCAAAAGAAGTGAAAGCATATATGATGGCTTGGCACACCTTTTTAACTTGTTTTAATGGTAAATCGTTGTTCCTTCCAGATCATTGAACGACTTCTGAATCGTTGGACTTGTATACATATTCCAGCAGCTACATGTGATTTCTATCAGCAGAATCTCTCTCTCTCTCTCTCTCTCTCTCTTCATACTAGGTTATGTATGTCGGTAGTGCCAGTTAGGTAGAACATAGAACATCAGTCTCAGCTTCCTGCATATTTTATACGAGAGACTGTTAACAGGTACAGTTCTATTGTTTATCTTCTCACAGCTAATAGTGCTTCGACCAGTTATATACTTTTTTGAAATAGCGCATATTAAAATGAAACTTTCTTATCTGTAATCCTTATTAAAAGGCTGACAGATCTGGAGACCAGTAATGTAGGTAGCTGGGCTTGGTACTGTAAGCAATTCTGGATTTGGATTTTGTAGATTTCAACTTCAACTTGACATAAAATTGCAGGGCCCGGATGCAACGTTTTTTGGTGGCAGCGGTAAGATTCTGATAATTCTATAGTGAATTAATTGGATTTAGTCTTTACGTTGGAAGTGTATTCGACAATTCAGTAAGTTGCGGATTCAGCAAATCCGTGCTTCTTATTAGGTATAGGGAGCTGTACTGGGGTGTACAAGGTGCAGTTTTTGACTGTTAAATGAAAAGTGTGATCATCTGTAGGGAGCATACACGTAGAAACTCATACATTCGTGGGGGAAAAAAGAAAACCTAGTCAAGTTGCTGTAAATACAGTGATAGAACTTGCAGTTCTGAAAATATATCTGCTACAAGTAACATCGAAGTTGAAGGAGCAGTGTATGCTTTAGGACGACCTCAAAGAAAAGTGGCAGTACAGGATCTAATGGAATTTATAAAACATTGAGACTTACGGGTATAAAGAGGACGATGACTTGAGCTCAGGCCCCAACGCGAGGAAACAAAACGAAAATCTGCCTCAAATGAGAATGACACAGAAGTGGAGTCAAGCCAAAAGGAGCTTGCATTAGAAATTGAACTTCAAAATTCATGAATTAAACATGAATCAGAAATTAAAGTTTGGAACATGAACTAAAGAAAGTAGAACATCACGTAAACTCAGTGGTTGAAACCTCTATTGTCTATTGTCATTTAAGATAAAGCTTCAGACATATGCAGACTTAGCAGTGCCATTAACACCCATGACGCAGAATGTACCGAAGAAGCTGTCCAGTCCTTTAAAATGCCACAAAATGCTCTTACTAGGAACCCAGTTCTGATGGTACCAAACTTCAGTAGGAAGTTCAACGTGCAAATTGGTGCTAGTGGTCTTGTGATTGGCACTGTGCTAAACCAGACATCCGACTAAAAAAAACAAGCTGTGGAATTTCTTAGCCGGAAGCTTCTTTCCGGAGAGCAGAAATATGCAGCTGTCGAAAATAAACTTTTTTACGATCGTTTTGAGCAGGCTTATTCAGGTATTATTTGTCAGGGACACTATTCAAAGTCATCACTGCTCTATCCATTGACATGACTGAACTAAATGCAAAGCAAAAATCCGTGTCTTCTTCGATGTTGATTGGCACTCTGCTCTTACAACTTCACTCCAAAGTAGAGGAGCGGCAAACAAAATCGCGGATGCAATGGAAATTTGTTTACTATGAATAGAATGGCAAGAGATACTATTATGCCTAAAATGCTTCAAAAGGGTTTTTCGACCTCCTGAGAAAGATCAAGATTCGTGGATTTTCGAACTTTATTGTGTTGTTTGTGGGAAATCATAATGGACTTTGCATGGAATTAGACAGTTATTCATTTGTTGCATTCACCACTAGTATGTATGGTCATTGAAGAAATGCTGGACTCGTTTACCCAATTTAAAATTAGTGACTTTATGCTTCATGCATTTAATTTGTAATATTAGCTTTACGCAGCTCTATTGATCTACAAAACCAACAAAATATTTTCAAAATTTTATCGAAAGTAAATTGTTTTCTTACAAATTGTTGGTGTTATCAACAGAAATTTACTTCCAGTGCATATCATGTTTCATTTGTTAATAGCGTCATAAACCATTAATCTCTGCTTCCTAGATATTTGATACCAGAGACTAAGAACAGGTATAGTTCTGTTATTTTTCTGGCGGGCAGCAATTGATAAAGTACGCATGAGGGTCAACTCAAAAAATGTCCTTCCTGACCAGCAGAATCCAGTCTTCAATTGTACCTTACGTTAGATGCGTGATGCAATTTAATTAGGACACTGCGTCCATATACTGTCGCAACTGTCTGGGGTATACGGTGTTCTACTGCATCTTCTCTGCACAGTTTTTCAGCTGGCCTACATAAACCTAACCTATTGTACATTTCAATACCATATGACTTTGGACTCTTAGGATGTGGTTCCCCTGCTCCTTTATGTGAACATATTCCTTCTTTCAAGGACTAATATTCCACCCAAGGTATTCTTGGACATCATTGAAATATAATTTAAAATTCGGATGCTAACATTGTCCACGGTCTTTGTTTTATGATTCCTTTTGCATGACGTATATTTACCTTTATTCAACAATACAATTTGACTCTTTGCATACTGGCCATGTTTATTTTCTGTGGGCTATTTTGACCAGTTGCCCCCACTTCCTTTTTGTTTATGATAAGCACGGCAATGTTTAGTTTCCTGCATTTATATATGAGGTAGTTACAGTCGTAAAATTTGTTTATAATCATATATGTTTCATTGATCAGTTTTTGTCACGTTTACAATACAGACGTTTTCAAAATAGTTATGCAACGCCATAAATACAGAGTTAGTATTTTGTTCAAATTATCATTACCGTTTGATGCCAAGTCATGAAAGTGGTCAGCATCATAAGCAACGGCGCCTTTGTTGTGTTGTAAACGCATAATTTCGACTTCATATTGCTGCTTTGAATGATATGGTGAATGAAAAGTCTGTCTTCATTCCAGCTCTATTCTTGAAAACTTTCGATGTGGTAGAGAGAGAGAGAGAGAGAGAGAGAGAGAGAGAGAGAGAGATTTTCACAATCGGATCATATATGTAATACCGTTATAGAACTCGTCTGTGCTTACAGCCCCTTCATTTTCTCAATCCTTATTAACAAGCTATTACTGTACTCGTTAGAATACATCGCATACTTATAGGTTATTGCATTTATATAGGAAAATATGAACGAGTTTTTCGGATGGAATACTGCACGACCATGGTGGTGCAGTATATCCATCCAACAAAACGAGTTCATATTTTCCCATACAAATGCAGTAACCTTTTTATTATATGCTCATTTTCTTATTCTACATAATGCTTAACTATATTAACAAAATTCGGTACAAGAAACAAAGTAACTGAATGTATGCCGTATTCCAAACTAAGTACATAAGCGCAGATTCATCATTGTATAACAACATTATTACTGCGCACTTAACTCCGCCCAGATAAATTTGAACTTAGTCGCGCGCTAGACATAACTTTTGAATGAAAGTAGCGTGTCTAGTTAAAAATTAAATTTGGAGTAATATTGTGAATGAATGCGCATTGCAACAACTTTTCCATTTGATCTGGAATGAATAGAGTTTGGTATTTTTGTCCATTTTATGAAATTTTGTGATTATGGGCTGGATTTATATGTGACAATTACACATGAAATATATCGGATTGAAGAAGCGAGGGAGAGGCGTATTGACATCTGCAAATGTGTTTCTATTTCTGTCATTAAATGTTTGAAATCATAATGTGGGAAACATATGAAGTCTTTCAACTGCAATTATCAAAATGACGCTATGGAATTTAATGCTTATTTCATTTTGAGTGCAGTAAGGAGGATGTAATTGCACTTATATTCGAAAGTACAGTACAATTTCGAAATGCATATTCAAGATCGAGAACCTATGACATGGCTTGTGTAATTCGGATTTGCAGAGCTAGAAAAGTACATTTTGAGGAAAAACTGTAAGTATATTTTATTGCCACTCTTATTACCACCTAAAGAAGACAGTTTATGCCTTATCACTTGCATGTTATTTATAAGGACCCTTCTTTCTGGCGTCTACTGTATAACTAGCCTAAATCCGAAACATTGTATCAAAAAAGTTAACGCGGAATGTGCCAAAGCAGCTGGTATGTGGCAATCCACAAAACAAATGCTTTACTTCATTCAAGAACAAATTTAATCAACCAAAACGTAAAGCGCCTATTACGTGAGTGCAAATGATTTGTTTACAAATCAAAAGTGCTAGCGTCTGCGTCCATTGTTTGTTTACAATAGAAAGAAGTTCCTTTACGAGGGCAATATGAAGTTGCGCGCGAGTTCAGTATCGTAAAATATTGAAAGATTCTGACAATGAAATGTTAACAGAAAAAATGAGCATATAATAAATAACATTTATTGCTGCATGAACCATGAGAAAAAAAATGGTTACGCCTTATGGATGATCTACACAGCTGTAAATATGCATTGTAAAAACTCGTAAACTGTACTATGCCTGAATAATTTCTCTGCTATTGTTGCAACGGACATGATATAAAACCAACTCGACCTATTTAAACCAATTCATCCATGGGTTCTTCTTCGTCTTTATATGTCCTAAAACGTGTCATATCATAAATTTGATTTGTAGAACATAATGCTGTCTGTAAAGATATTTAGAATATTTGTTTTTATTTAAAGTCATTTTTTGCATTTTCCGAAATACGCGAGTGACATTAACTCGTCAACTGCAACAATTAAACAACAGTTGACTCTAATATTGTCTTTGTCATCATTAAAAAAAAAATCATTTTTTAATTCCTAAGTTGAAAGTGACATATTAAATCCAGTTTGTAGCCTAAAAATAGATGCAGAGAAAATAAATATATGTGACGAGATTTATAATCTAAAACTACCTTCAGAAAATAATACACACATAAAGAAAACGTATATAAATCAGGAAAGAGGTACATATTTGGAAAACATATTACAATGTACATGTTTATAACTATGATAATTAATGAAAGTTGACACAGTAGGAGCTTAATTAAAACAGATATGCTGAGGTCAGCATACACCGAAGATACACTCATTAGATTTTGGAACTTAAATCAACTGAGCTTCATTAACTACAAAACTGAAATACTAGGCTTGAAACAGAACTATAAACAATTGTTTTACATCTATTTAAAGCAAGATAAAGCAATATTAACTAATAAAATCTTAAAATATATTATTACCACAGCAGCAGTAAGATTCATATTTATGCTTAAAAATGAAACATTTACAATAATATCCACAGAACAAGTTCTTACAATAAATTTAGATATGTGGCAATGTGCGGATTTCGTTTCCAAAGTTCTGTGATTTTCCTGCCGCTTACCTGATTGACTGTGTACAATACTTGCTTGTTTATAAACTTGGAGCCTCCTAGAATGACAAGATTTGTTAATTTTTTTTCTCTTAAGCTACATGATCATTTTAGTGGACCGGACACTTCTGGGTGATAATCTTGAAAAGTTCATGCTTCATGGTCTGCTATCATCTTATTAAAGAAAGAATACTGAGTTGAAGTATTAGTCAAATCCAGTTGTAGAATATGAAAACTGTTTAAAGCGGTTTATTTTTGAAAGTCGGTTCATAATAATGAGACTTCTTTAATTCCGGGCAAGGCTCGAGTATTTGAAATTTGCCTCGATGAATGAGTATTACACTGCTGGTCGTCCTTTACATTAATATATTTTCCAGTTCGTTTTAGCACATCTTTTTGTACAGACGCCTTTCGACAGATTTCATCGGTTAATCGATTAGAACTGATAGAGTCAATGTGACTCGCAATAGTTTAATATACATTTGTCATGCAGTATTGGCTTTATTGACAAAGTATTATTTAGTCTTTTC
Source organism: Sinohyriopsis cumingii (assembly GCA_028554795.2). Taxonomy (NCBI): domain Eukaryota; kingdom Metazoa; phylum Mollusca; class Bivalvia; order Unionida; family Unionidae; genus Sinohyriopsis; species Sinohyriopsis cumingii. The sequence continues at coordinate 116,889,637 of CM068828.1, forward strand.
ATCATCAATAGGGTGTGAAGTTCTATGTGACTCACTGTTATGCGTTGGGGTGGGGTGCTCCCAATATATATTTGAATTACTGTGGAATTCCCACCCTGGCTCGTTTTTGTAGGAAGTGAAATTAGTGATACAGAGAGGTAAAGCTCCGAGCCCCCAGTCAGCAATACCGACAATTAAATTATTAGGAACACAAAGGTGAAATCCAAAAGAATAACAATTTAATACAAATTAAACGATATTAATTTCTCAACCAATCTACTTCCTCTCGACCATGTTACAGCCTATTTCATCACGTGATTTTAGTATGAGATGGCTTTCCCCTGTACTTGGTTTCTAATCATCTGTATTTACTACGCCAATTGCTTTCCTCCTTCCGGCGTTCTCCGATTCTTCCTGTCCTCTTCCCCTTTTTTCTTCTTTTCTCCTCCTCCCTTTCTTTCTCTCTTTCTCCTTCAACGAAGCTTGTTCTTCGCCTACTTCTATCCTGTCTCTTTGAGACTCGGGACTTGACTACGCTGTCCCCAAAAGCTTCCTACGAAAAACACAAGGACGTTAGCATTTGTGTTAGCCATCTCGCTCACACTAAATCAACAATCAATCAATCATCAGATCAAGGTTATCTACATCTTTGGTCACGCATTCGTGCACATCGAAAAACACACACGCTCTTATAAAAACAAGGTTGCAATAAGAGCGGTATCCTACTTATCATACAGAAATCAATAAATTGCGTCACATCTATCTATCTATCTATATATATATATATATATATATATATATATATATATATATATATATATATATATATATATATATATATATATATATATTCTTAATCTCATTATTCTCAACACTATCACAATAATCCGACGCATTTCTGTACATTACACTCTCACAAGTGTACACAAATATTCAAATATTCATATTATTTAAATTTACACACCTCAACTATTTCCAAAGTTACAATTTAATTCACAATGGCAAAATCTAGAATATCGCATGAATAAATACACTAGTTTACTACGAAGTAACTAAATAGCGAATTACAATATCAATTCTAACTACGAGTTAGCAATCTATATAATTCTTTACATAATCATAGCTCATTTCTCAAGTACGCATGTAAATTAAACAATACAAGGGTAGTTCTACGTCCTAACGATTCTAGTAAGTAAATATACATACTGCACTTAATTACAATTACAATGCCGTAACATTCTGCAACAATCGAGCAAATAACTCACTGACCTTTACGAAGCTTTCTGTCCTTAGAATGTATTAAGAGTTTTCCCGCCAAATCACGAGTGGCTCCCTCGGAGTGAGTATATTCTGCTTTACCAGTACGACGGCTTACAAATCACTAATTCGTTATCAGTTCAAATGACTGTTAAGTTCTGATTCGAATTGATGGCCCCACCCTTCCTCAGTTCTAATTGGATATCAATTCTACCCCCAGTCTGTTCAGATTAACAGACGAGACTCAGCCATCTGTCAAGGCGGGGAGATTTACAATAGCATCCAGAGTCCTTTGTTCTTAGAACAAAGCTTTTAACATCCATATGCTAGTGTTAACACCTAACGAAGGGTTCTTGTACAAACAAAATCGCTGTAACAGTGTAGGGTCGACATACTCATTGCGCTAACCCATTCCTTTGTTCCTGACTTACGTAATCGCGGGCAGGCAAACGTGACACTGGGACTTATCATTATTAACTTCTATTCCAGGTTAGAGTTGATAATATTGAGGCCATGACAAGCATCCGCAATAAAATATCATGAAAAGTATTGAAGATAATGGATCCAAGAACATTATCCCTGAGGAAATCTTTCATAAATATGATCTCATAAACTGATAGCTTTGCCTAATGTAACGCACAGACTTGTCGTTGTAATAACGGTAACTTGCGTCAGTTTCACTGCAGGGTCTGAAAGTCCATATGCTAAAAATGTACTGTAAGGAGTTCTGAACGATAGAAAATGAAAATCTTTGGATAAAATAGCTGCAGCATAATTGTTTTTCGACAATATCCCATTTCCAATTGAAACGTTGTTTTGAAAGCTGACACAAACGGTGCAATATATTGTCAAGGTATCCGGTAACCTGATTCCATATCGCTCTTTCAAGAGGCTTCAATATAATTAGGATGATACTCACCGTACAACTGTCTTTTTGTTTTGTTTATCAATTTTTCTTTCAAACAGTGATAACCTGGGCTTCTTTGATCCTGACAGGGAAATGTTTAATAATTTTGAATTTGGTTATACGACCCGATAATAACCGACTGTGTGATAACACAGGTGTGACGAGATCAATCCCTGTTGCTGTTTAATGCCTACATTATATATAGCTGTTATTATGGAGCCGACATTGACTTGGCAGAATTCAAATTTATTAGATATACACTGTATTAATGTTTTCTTTGATGGGCAGGTTCCTAGAGCGCACATAATTCTACAGATGATTATTGCCTATCAATTTAGCGACCTGCACAAGTTTGATTGGAAACAATCGTAACATTGTTTTAAAATCGCAGACTTAAATAATGATTTTTTTTAAAAACTTGCTTTAGCCAGAAATAGTCTGATGATGATGCAATAGCGTAACTGGGTGGGTGTGGGTGGTTCCGGGGCGTTTGCACCGGGCGCCAAAGTTCTTTTGGGTGCCAAAAACAGCTGATAAAAATTAAATTGCAGGAAAATCGTTGGTGGGGCCATCATTGTCGCCCCGGGCGCCATTTACCCGTATTACGCTATGGTGATGATGAGACACAAATCTTTATTCTTTATATCACCTGAGCAATATTTTTGAAAAGTCTCCTTTTATGGCTTCTCGTTTGAGTTGTGTCACCTAATTTCTGTTTTATTGTATGTTTTAGATCGCTTATATTTCTGTATTAATTGGGATTTTCTGTATACATACTTTCTTAGGTCACTGTTGATAAATGGAATCCATTATTGTCTGTGATATTTCTGTGTAGACTGCTGGTAAGCATGTAAATCCCTAAAACTGCTATAATCAAATCGACTGCGATTTGTCTCCCTTTGACCGTCGAAAAAATACCCCAACATATTGTGAAAATCACTGATGTCAATAATAGGACGTTCAAACCTGCATTGATAGTGCCTTTTTTTCTAAAATAATATCGATATGTTTGGGCTTGTCCTGATCTTTAACGAATATTTGTTCAGAAATTACTTTTATCCTGTTTCAAATATTCATTAAATTAAGAAGGGCTTAACCTTGGCTTTAATCTAAAAGGTCCATATCTAGGTATTCTACAAGTATACATTTATCACGCTGGATATTAACTTTAAGTGTCTTTTACAAACTCTAATAAAAGTATCGACTTGAATATATGGAGGCATGTTGCCACTAGCTCTAAGTCACTTGAGTACTTGAATGTGTATTGCCACTAGCTCTAAGTCACCTGAATACTTGTGTCGTGCCACTAGCTCTAAGTCATATGAATACTTGAATGTGTCGTACCACTAGCTTTAAGTCATATGAATGCTTGGATGTGTCTTGCCACAAGCTTGCGTGAATACTTGGAAGTATGTTTCCACTAGCGCTAAGGGGACGCTCACCAGTTATTATGTACTTTTGAGGGTGACGTATGCAAATTGAAGTTGTGTGCATTTTAAGCATGAAAATAAGCTAATTCTGCTTATTTTGCTCTTGCTTACATAATTTGCCATGAGGCATTTTTGTGAGTAGTGACCTTAATTATGGAGAAATTAGAAGTCTTAGAATATAGGGGAAAAAAGTCAAGTTAAATTTAAAAACGTTGCATTAAGTAAAAGAAATATATAGTGAAAATGTTTCTTTTCATTTATTTGTAATGAAAATAACAAATTAATGATGACTAAGCAAATTCGCTTTTTCCATATTAAACAAAAAACAAGTATTTTACCCTTTGACCTTTATGATACCTTCAACGTTATTGTTTTGCACAACACATCGTACATGCTTGATTCAAATCTACAAAGTTCATGCTGTCAGACTAGTTATTAACTATAACATAATTATAAAAGCTGATATTTCAGTTTTCATAACACATTTTGGTCCTTGCTCCTTTCGCCGCAGAGAACATAAGATATTTTTTCTTCTATCTTTTTGTAGTCATTGAACATGTTGCCGAGGCATATGCGGTGCTTCACATTTCCTACCTACAAAGATTCATGTCCGACTACCTTGTCGTCACTTGATATAGTATATAGACTGTTGACATTTGGAAAAAGCTTCACCAAGGTGAATGACGTAAATAAGCAAACCCTGATACAAAGTAATATTTGCTTTGACTAGCATTGTTAGTCTGCATTCATTTACCCCGGATCTGTAAGTAAAAACAGATATATATACAAATTGTGTTCGTGCTACCTCACACGGTCAGAACTTATCTTGACCAAATGCTTTTTTTTTTAAATTGTACTAACAGTTGCCTCGCTTGGCGCTCAACATTAAGAGGTTAGTGTTAGGACTGGTAGGTCTGGTGTCAGGATAACGTGACTGGGTGGGACATCATGATACATGTCTGCGGCATGACGCTCCGGTGAATTACATCACTGTAAACTGTCACACTGCATACATCGTAACGATATGACTGAAACATTGTTAAAGCTACGTTAAAAAATACAAAACACACACACACACACACACACACAGAGTGATCTTGAACTATACAGTACTTTCTGTATATGTAGCACAAGCACGTGGTTTGATGCCATTCATATACGAGTTTTCTCTACATATGGTTAGGCTTTAAGCCATTCCACTTGAAATGGAACACGAGGCTTCGAAGGTAGTCGGATTGGCCATGCTTGTGACATAATTATTAACAATATCAGTGAATGTTGGATACTATATTTCGATTAGTGACCGTGAATGGTTGATTAATACGATATATGAGCTTCTTTTTCTCTTTCACACATTGTGTGTTCCATATATATATATATATATATATATATATATATATATATATATATATATATATCTGTCTGTCAATGGTGTTGCTTCCGCTATCCATCGATGCATCCATATTTTGATCTAACTCAAAGCGAAGACGTGTTATTCGTTTCTTGATGTAAGAAAATCAAGATACTTATTTCAAAATATTTCACGTGGAACGGTTAGAGACATCAAATGCATTAGTGAATGTTCTATTCTTAGGCAGGTTATATCAACCTGAAATAATTGTCACATTTTACATTTCACTCACAACTGCATCACACTTCCGGTTGTGAGATTGACGTCACCGTAGACTTACCTATCTGGTGACACATTTGTTTTCTAGTTCATGTCCTATGACACAGGCTTGCCAGATGTAAGTCGGTATCATCCAGTCCGCGCAACCCTGTAATTTCCTCAGAAGCTGTAATTTAAAACACACAAATTAAGGATTGTCATACCTTTTATGAATGCATTGTAGATGTTATATTATGCATGTTTTAAGGGGTTTGTTGCAAGAAATCGAGCGGAAAATGAAGGCATTGCTAAGAATCCCGCAGATACATCCATCCATGTTTTTCACTGTTCACTTGCTGTAACAGTATACACATCAATTATGAAAAGCTAATGAGGTACCCGTTTAACAACCTTTTCTAAGATTTTTTTTATTTGCATGGGAGATTAGAAACTGGGCGGTAGTCCTTTAAATCGTTATGGTCGAGTGTTAGTTTCTTCAGCAGAGGCTTTACAATGGCCGTACAATCGTGATGAAGAGTGTACCAAAGTCATGTGAACTTGATCCAATTCCACCACCAGTGCTGCTTGAATGCTTAGATCCAGTATTAACTTCACTAACTGATGTTATTAATACCTCTCTCTCATCCGGGAAATTCCCATCATTTTTCAAAACCGTACTAAATCCATAGAGACAGGTTCAAATGCTGCTAATGGTTGCCGCTAAAATTCTGTATCCCAACAACATGGTGATGACGAGTCAATTGAAATTGTGTTGTCAAGCTTACCTTTAATGGCTTGTACTTTGTCATGGAAGAAATTTGCAAACAGGTCCGGAAGGTCGACTAGAGAGAAGGTAGTTGGAAGTGGTGTACATTTGTTCCTAGATATTAGCTTGTTAGTAACCTCGAAGAACTCATTGCAGCTGGAACTTTCCATGATCTTATTACTGTAGTGGGCTGATTTTGCTGCATGTATTATGTTTGTGGCGTTCTTTTTAGCGGCTTCATAGATTTGCTTATGAATAGTGAGTCTGGTGGAAAACCAAAGCCTCTCAGCTTTACGGCGGTCTCTTAGCAGTGCGAAGCTGGTTCCTAACACTGCTATTCCATGGAGAACACTTTTGAATTGATACTCTGCACTTGGTGACTGGGGCATGTTTGTCGAGCAATGAACGCCGGCAGTTATCGAGTTGTTCTGCTGTAGGAGGTAGGCAAGTTGTTAGGTTTGCTTGGATGTCATGCATTAGTTTGGTTCTATTTAACATACGGAGGTTTCTCTTAGTAGCAAATAAAGGTGGAGGGTTAGGGACTGATACATCAAGGTTGCATATAATGCAGAGATGATCTGATGCAAGTTCGTGGGATAACAGGGAAGAACGTAGAATATTATCATCAGGTCTATGAAAATCCAGTCTAAAATGTGACCATGTTTATGGGTGGGTTGGTTAACTGACTGTTTGAGGTTGAAAACATTAAAGGAATCTAGGAATTGTGATGTGTTTGGGTTTCCGGGACAGTCAAAATGAAAGTTTAAATCTCCAAAAATAATCAGGTTGCCATCTATCGAATTTCCATAGTGCAGGAGATTCGGAAACTGCTCCAAAAATAGAGATCCGATCAGTTTTTTTTTTTTAATAAGAGGAGGGCGGTATAGGCAGAAAAAATGGACTGACCTTTGTTCCAGTGTAAGTGTGGTTTGGACTAGTTCAAACGATGTGTGGTAGAAATTGTGGTGTGGTTAAGACGTTTGATCATGGAGTTCTTTGTGATGACAGCAATTCCAACTCCGCGATAGTGCCGGATTAACGACTTGATGGAGTAACCGGTAGGTGTTAGATCCGCGCACTTGAGCTCATCGCCTGATATTTTTAGCCATGTTTCTGTCAGGAAAAAGACGCCGATATATTCTGATTGTTGATAAAATTAACTATTTCTGTACGTTTTTCCGGTGGTCCTATTGATTGGGCATTGAATATTGCAATACGCATAGGTATTTCTTAGATAGTTGACACAAAGGTTGACGATTTAATATGGATTTGAATTAGGTTATCTAAATTAACGGTCAAATTTTTAAATTGATGCATACATACATACATACATACATACATACATACATACATAGTCAGTCAGTCATGCATACATACGCCACCTATGATGCGGGAGGTCGTGGGTTCCATCCCCGGCCGAGTCGTACCAAGGACATATAAATATGGTACTTACAGCTTTCTCGCTTGGCGCTCAGCATTAAGAGGTTAGTGTTAGGACTGGTTGGCCTAGTGTCAGGATAATGTGACTGGGTGGGACATCATGCTACATGCCTGCGGCATGATGCCCCAGTGCCAGACATCACTATGAACTGCCACACTGCAGTCATCGTAGCGACATAACTGAACAATTGTTAAAGCTACGTTAAAAAACTTCAAACACACACACACGCACGCACGCACGAAAGCACACACACACACACACACACACACGTACATACATACATACATGACAACATTATGCACTATCAGTGTGCAAAGTGTACGTGCAGAGCATGACAGAACACAAATAATTCAAAAATTCTGATACTACCCCCCCCCCAGCAACATCCACACACAGACTTTCGCCACGTAATTGTCTCTACTTCTCTCTTGTACCAGTCGTAGAAGATACTAGTTACAACTGTCCCTGTACCTTTTACATGAAACAGTAATACTTTCACATTTACAAGAGTACTTAACATGTGAATGATCCGATACAAAGGAATGTATACAAAACTGTGGTAATTTGAATTTGTATCACATTACCAGGATTAAACCAGATTTTTTTATATCTCGTTTAATTATGTATTGCTTTCGCACTGCTAATTACATAACCAGACACAACGTTTTCTCTCACTGGTACACATTTTGCTAGAAAGATCGTAGGCCTACTGTTTTCAAATTTATAAGTTTTCGCGTATTGTACTCTGAAATCAAATGGAACTATCATCTGTTATTTTTGCGACACTAAAATACGCATCGGATGTTTTTGGGGCGCGATAATTTACAAAAACAAAAACATTTTGCTCCACAATAAGAGACCTTAATTTATTCAGACTACTTCGGTTTTTTCTGCGAATGGACTGACTGTAATATTGAAATAGTATGAATCAAAAAGTAGTTCGATCTTTCGTAATATCTCGCTCAATCCTTCGTTTCGTGAATAGCCAGAGTGGTTCGAGCAACAACCATCGAAATACATTTGATGTATCGTCAGTAGGCTTGATGTCGAAGTAGCGAATGCTCAGGAATCTTCGGCTTTTATCGATATGCAAAAGTTCAGAGTCCCATCAACCTCGAATAACTTCAATGCACGTGGATCAAACAGGTTGTGCATTTGGAAAATGTTTCTTAGTTCCTGAGTGAAATGTTTCTGATCTGTGACGTAGATAAAGTAATGGCGCAATAGTCGAATCGGTCATTTCTCCTCGTGGATCGCATTGCTTGCAACTTCGAATGATAAATTGCCGATTCCCGATTACACGGATCGTAAAATCAACATAGTAATAGTGAAATCGAACAATGTAATGTTCTTTGGATAAAGAGACAAGGACAATCCAGTTGTTACTAATAATTTTCATTTACATTCCATTCTATATGATGTTTTATTTCAGCTATCGACGCTGCTAAATCCTTAGGTGTCCAACCTCTGTTGACAGCCGCCGATATTGCAGCAGAGAGTACAGAACATCTAGGAATTATGGCCCAAGCAGCCCGCTTCATGTATTTCAAACCCATTGCACCAGCTTACACCATTGAATATAATTCGTCTAAGGTATGTACTAATGAGCAAAAGATTCCCTTTATCGGTCCTTATTTGGAATTATTTTCATGTTTGTCTGTATGTCTTTCAATATATCTATACAATGCGCCTGTTATAAGATTTATGTGACTATCCATGTAAGAAATGATGGTGCCATACAGATTTGCAGATTTACTTTGCAAAATGATATATATAAACGCTTAGATAAGGAGATATATATTTCTTTAGAATATTAAACAAAAATATAGTGTTATAAATGATTCCATCTTCCATGTAAATTCACTTTAGTTTCAATGAATATGTGATTGACAACCTTTCTAAAGTAAATTTAAACAAAATGTAATGCAACGGAAAGTATTAGAAGGTCTGTCAAGAGTCTTTTTTCCATGCTGACGCATCGATAAAACTTGTTCCATTCAGCAAGTACTTACGACAAACGAGTCGGTCAGCACCTCCACGTTGACGTCACACACTTCCCATCAGGGCATAGATGTTTCGGAGCAAATGAAAAATTCACGGCAAATGACATACAATCTAGTACGTACTCCATCTTTACGTCGAGCAAAGAAAGTTCAACACCATGAAGAACCTGACATCACTCAACTTGATGACATAAAAAAGGATACGTATTCAGTTGGTGTTATTATGTACACCACGGTAAGTTCACATTGTTTCTTAGCTCTACTCAAACCCTTCTCATCTCTGTTCTACTGTTTGTCAGAATGTCGTTGAAATACACGTGAAGTTATGGAGCAATGAGATGCATTATGGATCACGTTTTACATATTCTCCAGTATATTGAACATATTGCAACACAACAATATATTGCAAAAATCAATTTTGTTGGTTGTGACTTCTCTGCACCAGCTATATTTGTGTTAAAAGTCAGAAGATATAATTGGACAGCCGACCTTTGGGTGATGATGAATATAGCAGGCAGAAAGATATGCAAATAAATGTAATAATTTACCAAAATTAGGACATTCGTTTAAGAACCAAATCGGGCCTGTTTTACATATCCACCTACCTGTATCTACACGTACCTAGTTAAATAGCAATGTATCTACACACACAAACACCCATATATATATATATATATATATATATATATATATATATATATATATATATATATATATATATATATATATATATATATATAGGTCCATAAATGCATACGAGTTGAACTTTTCTTTCTCTTACAGTCGCACACCCTTGTGGACCCTGAAGAAGTGCGAGTGGAAGCAGTCTCTCCGACGGGACGTCTCATTAAGATGAACGGAGACGGAGTTTATCATGCAAAATTTTCTCCTAGGGAAGTAGGTAAGCGTTTTCTAATTGTCATAATAGTTTTGTTTCATTTTGAATGGTAAAAATACGGTACAATATGAACATTCAGTTATAGATAGCAACACACTTTTTAAACAATGCATCTATAGCATCGACTAATGTGCGATTCAGGACCTATCGGTATATTTAGAGAACACTGACGATGGTTCACACTTCGTCTTCCATAATAAAAACCTGGTTTCTTTCATACTGTTTCAAATCGAACTCTTGCTTTAAGATGAAAGTTAACACTTTAGCAACAACTATCAAAGAAAAGATTTAACATTAAATAATGGTAATGATTTATAACGTGTGTTGGCTTTGGGATAGTATATCTATTTTAATTCGTTTCGGAAATCCTGTTCGTAGAACGTTTAGTCTTAGCATGCAATTAGTATCTCCATTCTAAATTTTAATTGTGAAATCAGAGTTAAATATAAAAGGAACTTTAATTTATGCTTTTGTCAGGCATTTGGAAAGTAAGCATGTTCATCAATAACCAGCTGGTTGATTCCTGTCCAGTAGAGGTTAGCGACCCTTCTCAAGTCAAGGTTTCGGAGATAAAAGGCGGGACGATAGTGCACCAACATCAGTTCCAAAGTAAGATTACTACATATATTAACATTGTTTTTGCTGTTAATCACCCACAATTTTCGGAAGTCTTGCTGCTTGAAACGTTCTGATAATGTGCCCATATGTGAATCGAAACAGATGTTGTCCGGTGTATGGCATCGGTCCTTTCAAACAGATCTTGAAAGTTTTAGTCTAGATGGAATGACCGCGTCACTGGGTATAAGCGTGCGACACTTTACACATGAAGTTATTGCGTAGTGGCACATTAGGTAATATTACAGTTGTATCTTTTTCAATTGATTATACTTCGAAACCCATATTTGTTTGGTATGTGCAACGCACGATGACCAGTATTTGCCTCATGCAAATTGCACTCAGCTTTCAGCATCATTCGCGGAATAATTTGCTGTTGTGTGTGAGTGTTTTCAGCGTGAAACTATAACGTCAGTATTCTGTTTATTTGCGCTGGCATTTTTATCCAGAATCATTTTAGTACTTAATAAATAAAATGTTTCCTAGGCAATAAATATTACCGCTCATCTGTACCAGTCGTTGACAACTTGAGGATCAGTTTAGTAAAACTGGATGTGCACAGCCTTACAATGACAATAGCCACTGTTTCGGCATGTTTTCGATGTAAATGCGTAAGGTAATTAAGATACAAAATCAATTTGCTAGCAGAGAATTAATCTATTTTTGTATCATTTTCTCTTTAACTTTAATCGTTATAATTTAATCAAGCATCAATCGACCCAATAATTGATTACATAAATTCTGATTTCATGATTATCCTTGTATTTATGTATGTCTATGGTTTCATTAGAAGCCGTTTCTCCACTGGACCAGTTATTTCTGGCCATGGACTCAGCCAGTGAAACAGTGATCCCTAGTATCATCTAGTAACAGGTTTCCAATGATTGCCTATTTCCGATGATGCATTTTTCATGCCTGCTTTAAATCAAGCCATATATTGTGGAAATTCACGATTTTGTGCATAAGCAACATATATAATAATTAGTCTTTCAGTATATATTGTTGAATTGAATAAGGACAAAGCAGATAATATATTATAGCATCCTCCTACCGTCCTAATTTGAGACCATTTCTTGAATACTTTCTTTATACCTCATTATATTATTATCTATTCAAGCCCGATGTATCCATTCTGATGATTTCATTAAAAATTCAAGTACTAGCCTCAACTTTATAATGTCATGTAGATCATAAGCGTAGCATTTGTAAATTCACACAGAAGCTAAATATGTAATATGGTTTAGATTTACTTTGAATTAGGCTTGAAAATGAGTTGGTTTGTTTGGTGACTGCCTGTCACAGTTAGACTAGCATTGGATATAAGTTTAAAACCTCGCTTACGTTCTGAAATTCCTCGATTATCTTAGAAACAGATCTGGTGTGGATCCAGTGCTGTAAGTGCGTTCTCTAATGTGTCCTGTAATATAATAGTGGTCTTACAAGTCCTTTGTATGCCTTTAATTTCACATTCTCAAGGACTTCGATAAATTCCTTCTTCATAATCCTATGGTTTTATATGCTTTGTTACAAATTTCCTTGACGTGTTTTACTGCAGTTTGGTTCGCTTGTAATGTAGCCTTGGATATATCAGATTGGTGTTCAAACTTGTTGTTGCGTGCTTTTTAGTGTTTTCTTGCTTGATCGTCTCCTACTTTCTCGTGAGTGGAACGACATTGCATTTAACTGGCTCAACGTTTATATCCCAGGTGGTAGCCCATTCTTCAAATTTGTTGATGTTTTTCTGCAGGTCTGAACAGTTGGTTCTGGTATTGATCTCGCGACAAGATACGCAATCGTCTGCAATCATATGGATACCAGATGAAATATTTGCTGAATTATCATTAAAGTGAATGATAACTCAGACTGGACCGTGCCTTGAAACTTTGTAAATGCTGTAGTATGTTGTCCATATCGACAAATTATGTTCCTCATGCAATTTCGGTTCGAGTTATTGTCCATATGAGTGTAGTTTGGTGCAAAATCTTGTAAACCCAACTAGTCCTGCAATTTTAGATGAATCACTATGAACTTGGTACATGTAATGACCATCATTGAAAATGCTGTTATCACTAACTAATAGTAAGAAATTATTTTCAGTTGACTGCTCCAAGGCCGGACCCGGTAAACCGGAAGTGGAAATCAAACATAAGGGTTTTCCGGTGCCGTGTTATGTACGGGAAACCCGAGGCCGGAGAGACGTGTTCACTGCAAATTATACCCCTATTTCTGCCGGTCTGTACAAAATCCAGTTACTCTTCAACAAGGCAGAGATCAGACGTGAGTATTGGGATACTGAATATTGTAGGCTGGCGTGGTCTTGGGTTTTATTTATTTGTAAATTTTAGTTGCAATTGTAGGTTGTGATATCGTTAAGAATAATCAATTCCTGGCCGTTTAATCAATCTAGCGACCATGATTGATACATAATATTCTAATTACAATTACACCTGATCCAATAAATATATTTTTCCGAGTGATGTTTGATAATCGCAGTAAAAAATATGCTTTGATCCAATTTATGAAACACTGTATTGCTACAAGAGACATATATTACACGTTATTTTTCTGATATAGCTTTTTCCTTGTTAAAAGATTTTCTTTATCTGGCAAATACTTACAAAACATGACCGTAAACATAAATTAGTTTACCTACAAGGCCTAATTAGATAGCCATGAAGGACCGTGCTGAGAATAGGAAACAATCACGTGACCAATAGTGCTAGCTTCAAAGCCATTTATCGCAAACTATTGCCGTATCCGGAAAATAGACAGAACTTTCACCGATGAAAATACAGTAGTGGAATCTATTTGTAAAAGGTGGAATGATACAACCTTGTTAATTAAAGAATGGTTAGTATCCGCTTAATTACGACTGTGCAAATGAAGGTGAGAGAAGTTTCCATAAGAATGCAGTCAGTGTTAGAAGAGCGTTAATAATGGAAATATGTTCAGTTGTTCTCAATTATAAAAAGGTATTTGAAATTTAGAATGTATTTACATATAATTCTTATCCTACAGCAAACCACAAACCCTTAGATTTGCCATCGCACTATGCACTGGCAGGTCTGTGTCTACTCTGATTGTTAGGACTGATCGGTAGAACATTAACATCATAGACCCTTCTCTGCCCACGTTATATTTAATGGTCAATCTGGGTCTGTGTTGTTTGTATTTGGGTCTGGCTTGTAAGCGAGTATATACGGTAATCATTCTCACAAATAGTGCTTTAAGTTGACTTTAACTCTGCTGGTCATAGACCAAAACATAGTTATGTGACGGTCTGATGTCCGTCGTCCGTCCGTCCGTTAGCACTAATTTATTATCGCCACTGCTCCTAAACTATTTTGAGGATTGCCCTGAAACTTTATACTCACATTCATCGTATGGTTTAGTTGGTCCTAACGAAAATAGTGCCACTCGGACATCCAATATGGACAGCACAGTGGTCGACTTGAAAATCTTGTTATTACTATTCATCCTGAACGGATGGTCATAGCAACATTGGATTTTCACCAGAAGACATTGTGTGATGTCTAGATGGCCCTAAATGAAAATGGGTCCGATATCATGTCCGATCTGATGTGTAATATGTTGCAGACTTTGTTATCGCCTCTCCTCGTGATGGGAAGTCATATTGACATGGGGTTTTAACCAGAAGGGAGACAATTGTGTCTATTTGGTCCTGAATATTCAACATGGCCACCACAGATATCTTCTTCAAAATAATAGTATCTCTTCTTCTCCTGAATGGATGGTTATATCAATCATGGAATTTTCACCAAAAGACTTCTTATGATGTCTAGTTCGTCCATGATGTAAAAAAAATAATGCAGATCCGATGCTCAATATGTTCGTCAGAATGGACATTGTGAAAATCTTGCATCGTTACTTCTTCTAAATGGATGGTTATATCAACATTGGAGTTTCATTTGAAGACATTTTATGACGTGTAATTGGTCGTAAAGAAAATAGTTCCGATTTGATATCAATATGGCCGCCTTAATGGCCATACTTGAAAACTTTGTTATTGCTAATTCTCTTGAATAAAAAAGGATATTGCTATGTTGTTTCCACCAGAAGACTTCTTACGATGCGTAGTTAGTCCAAACTTAGATAGTGTCGATCTGATGTCCAGTGTGGCCACCACAGCGGCTATCTTGAAAATACTGTTATCAAGTATGTCTGCCCCAGTTACAACCTTGAAAATCATTTTATCAATATTTTCCATCAATGAATGATCATATCAGCATGGGCTATTCACCAAAAGATGTTTTAGGATGTCTAGTTGGCCGTGAATGAAAGTGATGCAGATTCGAATTATAATATGACTGATACAATATCCATCTTGAAAATCTCGTTATCACTAGTTCTTCTAAATGGCTAATCATATAGACATTGTGTTTTCACCAAGGTACTTTTTATGTCAAGTTGGTACAAAATAAAACTAGTGCCAGTTTGATATACATGGCCACCATCGTACTATCGCGAACATCTTGTAATCGTTACTTCTCAAAACCCAAATGTCATATAAACCTAGGTTTTCAACTTATGATGCCTTGTTGGTCCGAAAGTAATATGTCCACCACAACAGCTAATATGACAATCTTGTTATCGCTGAAGAATATCAGAAATAGTTTCAACATTCAGTAGTGACAAGTAAAATATGGTCTGATCTTGAATATATCGAAATTAATTTCAACCTATATAGGTTTGATTTCTTTTCGCAGAACTATTGCTGTTATGTTTTAACATATCATTCTGTTTTCATGGCATTCATAAAAATTGCTCTGCGTATTGCTGTCTCGTCCGGGAAGAAGGGGTGGTTTGGTGGGATATTTTAGTTTACAACGTTAGTATTACTGCATGTTTCATTTACATGTAAAAGAAAGACAATTTTTTGTTCGAAAATTCCTCTATATTTTAGCTCTTTGCTGGAATAACGTGTAATTGATGCACAATTGATCTACTATGTTTACAGACTTAAGGTTGTTTTCAATGTCTTTTCATTAAAGATCACTATAAACCCCAATGTTCGTTAGTAAGCAAGTATTAGTTTCATCGATGACAAACAAGACAAGCAAATAACGGAAAACATAAAATTACACGTACATGTATTGTCTTTATTCTGCATGGACATTCTGATGGATATAAAGTGAAAGCTTAGTATTTTACAAATGTAACGTACAACCAAAAAGCACATTATGTTCCATTTTTATTAAATTTAGACGACATCTTGACAGAAGAAAGCATACAGAATCTGAATCGACAGGCGGTTTTCAATACGATCATCACAACCCAACAGGACCACTACAAGATCAAGGCGTCATGTGAGTAAACTCTTAATCATTTGACCTATTCAAGTTAGACTATTTGAAAAAGATGTTTTCCTAATTTGTAACATATGATACTGTTGTTCCTTTTAAAACAAACCCTTGAGTCATTGTATCCCAAACGACAAACGTAGGGATGGTTTAAATAAGTCGCAACCAACGCCTTCTCGTTACAACTGATGTTTATGGACTTATAGTTCGAGAAATAACGAATAATTATTGTAAATTAGTATACAATATGTCAGGGTCGGAATTGTATGATCATTACATATCATTGAAAATAATGATGATCAGGTTGATATTTTAAAATCATTCTATTCCTTTATAATGTTTCGATAAATGTACACGTGGATTATTAAGAATATAATAATGAAATTCATATGAACTTTACAAAGTTATTTTTCTTTTTCTTTTAATCAGGTGATTGGCAGATAGACTATATGACCGGAGGGCCATACGAGGTGTACATAGGCGATTCGGCAGACATTCGGGTTTATAGCATGCAGGATGGAACCGTATGCAATTTTCCTCACCTGATAGGTAAGGTATTTGAAAGACGTTAGAAAGGTGTCACATTTGGTTTTGATTGTCTTCAGTTCCGTCGAATTCCAAGTGCTTAACCAGTAACATGAACTTATCAAAGTACCATTCTTTAAAGAAAATAACAAAACCAAAGTTGTCAAACTTTGGAACAAATCTATATATATCATAAAACTGATGACTATTGTTAAAATGAATAGGAAGTACTGTCAGGTTGCAAACATGCTTTTTTTTAATTGTATGTATCAGTTCTAACTTTCACTAAAATAACTTAAATGTAGTATAGTAAAATAACTTGACTGTAAATTCCTGAAAATAAATGTGCAAAATATGCACCTACAATTAAGTTTAGTCAAAAAAATTGCTAAAAATAGCCCGAGGAAGAAAACTAACCTTCTCAGTTTCCAGCAAAATTGCAAGAAAAACGTCCATGTGAAGTCTCTGAAATTCTTATGAAAGAGTCCATGTGATTCACTGAAGGTACAGGAAAAGTCCTTATGAATTCATTCAAAGACAAAGGAAAGAGTCCATGTGATTCACTGAAGGTACATGAAAAAGTCCTTATGAATTCATTGAAAGGCAAAAGAAAGAGTCCATGTGATTCACTGAAAGTACAGGAAAAAGTCCTTATGAATTCATTGAAAGGCAAAGGAAAGAGTCCATGTGAATTCACTGATAAAAGGAACTAGCATATCGCTTTGACCTAATATTCTCTGTTTGCTAACCGGTTACGAACATGGAAACCACAGGGAAATTTACCTGGCACACACACACACACACAGACACACACACACACACATTGTTCGAGCTTTTCAATGAACCTTTCATACAACTGCCAAATTGGTCTTATTATGACTTTATGTTTGTTTAAATGTGATGTCTTAAATAAGTTTCTATGTTTATTTTTTACTTATAAATCAGGTCAGGTGGATATTTTTAAAAAAAATCACATTTATGCCCTTTTATTTTAAAAGCTGTATTCTTTTATGACATACTATAGTTTACCTCACCATAAAAATATTTTTTTTCACATTTTTCCCCAGCTGACTGTTCAAATGCCCCAGGGGGCCAGATCGATGCAGAAGTATCCTACAATGGATACAAGTTTCCCGCAAAGATTATTGAAGACTCCACCGGTGTATACAAAATAAGTTTTACTCCAAGGGGACCTGGAACCTACAAGATTTGGATAACGTTTGATGGACAAATGATCAAAGGTAAACGGATCCTTAAAGCTACATGTACACCAATAACCACAATAAGTTTGAATTTATAATTATCACCATATTTTTGTTTAACAAAGGTGGTCTCATTTTCTTTCAAACAGGGCTCCACTACCCTTTCTTATTAACAATCAAATCAGCTCAACCAAAAGTCGAACTATGCACAACATTATACCGTTGGTTTAGATGTTTTTGTGATTTTGTTTAATATTAATCTCAATTGTAGAATGGTTCCTGCGCTTCCTTTATTTGCAGCCTTTGTGTGAAATAAATGGCATCAGTACTCTAACCTATTAGCATGTTTTACAATGTCATTTAATCTGAGCATGCGTTAATGTCAATGATACACTAATGTCATGTGTGTTCCAGTCTATTTTGATTTGGTATAAGTGTGCTAATACATCTAGTTATTAGCATGTCTTTCAATGTCATCTAATTTGAACTTGAGTTAATATCAATGATACATTAGTGTCATACACCAGCATCACGGAAGTTGGGTTGTGGAGATCTTCTCACTCCGTCGACGTCAGTTTAAAATGTGAATTTGTTCAAATAATTTGTTGTTTATGCGCTTGTTAAAATACATGTCTTTATTTCCTACCAGGTTCTCCATTCATGCAAGAAATAGCAGAGCTTATTTCTCCATTAGCCGAGGGACCAGGTCTTAAAAGAGGGGCCGTAGGGAAGCCAGCAACTTTCACAATAGATGCCAGAGGGTTTCCTGGTTCTCTCTCTGCTGATGTTCAAGGTACTTTTGATTGAGTGTGTGTGTGTGTGATTTGGATTTTTAACGTAGCTTTAACAATTTTTCAGTCATATCTCTACAATGTCTGCAGTGTGGTAGTTTCCAGTGATGTCTAGCACTGGGGCATCATGCCGTAAACATGTAGCATGATGTTCCACCCAGTCACATTATCCTGACACCAGACCGACCAGTCCTAACACTATCCTCTTAATGCTGAGCGCCATGCGAGGCAGCTGTTAGTACCATTTTTATAGTCTTTGGTATAACTCGGCCGGGGTTCGAACCCGCGACCTCCCGGATCTGTGGCGGACGCTCTAACCGCTAGGTCACCGATGCGGTCCTTTGATTATCTATTGTGTAGTTTCTATATTTCAATCAGCTCATTTGCAAACAACCTACCCTTTATCTGCCAGTAAACGTAAATGTATATTACGTTGGCGGAAGGGAATTACTGGAGTTTGTTAAATATTCAATAATGAATATTTTCTCTATTTAACTATAGTTTCAAATAACTTACCTTCGTGTTACATTTATTAAAATCTTAACGTTGACAATTCTGTTTCTTTGAATGAAAAAGAGTTTTAAATTCAGCCAGTTGTGGTTTAAAATTGATAGATGATGTAGTTACGGGGACACTTCGGCTTTAGACACGTTTTGTCATGTGTCCAGAGGTATTTGCTCATAGGATTAGACAGGAGTCTTCTATTCAAGATATTACGGTACAAAAATGATCATATTTTAATATGCTAAGGATACGTTCATCACATTTATGTTACTATAACTTCTCCGGTTCAAGGACTAATACCGAAAAGACCAAACATGTTTGTTGCACAAGTACAGTTGTTAGTGATGACAAAACATGGTCAGATTATCAATTAAAATTGGAGGCCACAAATGGATTTACGGATACATATTGAACAAATCCAATAACATGAAAGAAATGAACTACAGTTGTCATATTTGGAAAATGCCAAATAGTTGGGTACAATGGACCAAATTGTATTTTAAACCTTTTGGCAGAATTATCATTGGAAAACGTTTGATATTGTCTAAATTAAGTCAGTAATGTCAATCCTGCCATCACCTTCACCAAAAATTTAAATTAAATAAACACCATACTTTTTTTAAATGTTTGTATGGAGTGGACTCACAGATAGATTTATGTGTGATAACATTATCAAAGATTTTGATATGGTAAGAAATATGATGCGAGATTGGGTCAATAAAATAACTATTATATTGATAGATAGGCTGATAACCTGCACAGCAAAAATGGAAACACTTACTGCAGGCAACCTGTCCACTTAAAGCTAAATTATTCCTGCATTAATCTGATTTTCTTTTGAATTAATCTTTCAAATTAATGATTTTAGGTAGTTGTTTTTATTTCAAGGTTTGGCATAGTTTTTGAAAAATTTCCAGTTTAAGCAAAATGACGAATTTGTAAACACATCGACTTGGTATAACTCGGACCTCTAATTTGGAGACACATTTACATGGTATAGGAAGATGTTTAGCAAGGGTATAATTTTTATCAGTCATATAATTGATTAAATAAGAAACTGCATACATTTTGATTATTTCCGATATTCTGAACAGGATCTTATTAGCAATGGGGGTATTGTAAATTCAAGTAATTATTTAAAGAATAAAATGAATATTCAGATCACTGGTCACCTTCAGTTGGATCCTCACTATATTTAACACAAAATAAAAGACCCCCCCAAAAAAAATGTATAGGTATTTACAGAATAAGAACACAAACTAATGTAATGCCACAAGCTATTTTTGTAATGGCAAACTTTTGTTTGCTTTCATATTTATAATCACCCAATCCCCTACCTTGCGGTGTCTTGTTGGTATGTTTGGTCAAATGTAGAACAAGAAAATTAGTTTGTGTTACGAATTTGTGTAAATTTTTTACACCTGCTATGGGAATGCAATTGTGTACATTCAATCGCAATGTCTTTGGTTCAATAAAAAATATCAAATATACACAGGTTGCAGTCTTTTTCTTTCCAAAACCAACTGATTTTTGGTATACCTGATAAATAACAAGCAGATTATGTTTGAATGTGATTTTGCCGAAATCTACATACTTAATATTTAAGTCAGACTTCAGTAGCAATGTACCAAATATTGGTCTTTATAAAAAGTGTGTTAAATCGTTACACATTTAAAAAGTATGCATGGGACTACAGTAATAGAAGGTGGACGCCGTTTCATGGAATCGTCACAAACTCCATACTAATATATGATAATGCATACGAAATGTAACATGTTATATTATTTAAGCTGTGTTCCAAAATTATATACATGTTATAGCATTAAGCTGTGTTTTAAAATTGTATACATGTTATATCATTTAAGCTGTGTTCTAAAAGTGTATACATGTTATATCAGTTAAGTAGTGTTTTAAAATTTTGTAGATGTTATTTTAGTTAAACTGTTTCTAAAATTGATATCTGATATATTTCTCTTTTTTATATCTTTCTTTATTACTCTTGTAATATAAAATGTAATTTCTGGAGGACATCAACAAGAATAGATGTATACATATCATAGTCATATTAACTGTACACTTCACCCTGGCTGTCTTTCATTTTACCTCGTTTTTCTCTTCTCGCTCTCATATATATATATATATATATATATATATATATATATATATATATATATATATATATATATATATATATATATATATACACACACACATTGCACATTTAGTTCTAGGACTGGGCATTCACTGTTGAAGAAAGAGCAAAACTGATAATTATAGCATACCCATTTAATTTTATACACTTGAAGGGGCGTTCGATACAACCGTTCAAGCCGTTATTTCGGTATCACACACCCGGTCAAACAACTTAGTTGCTCTCTTTGACGTCCACGCGTAGATAGTTTTAGATCCGTTGAATCGAATATTTATAAACTCTATATCGATTTGAATTTTTTTCATACAGTAAAGATGAAATTATTTCAAAAGCGCACAAGGGGATATGTAATACATACAAAACCTCATTCGTGTTTTCTACTGAACCGGAGGAAAGAACTCGTTTGATGTTGTATATGAATACACTTCTCGGCATGACGACCTCGGCGTATCCCAACCACATATGAAACTCGTTCTTTCCGCCGACTCAAAACAAAACATAATGCAGTTTTGTGCATTTATCGCAATTGACCTGACTTACAACAAGAGGAAACAGATCTGATTTGTTTTTCATGTAAGCGTAAACTTGCCCTGTAAAATAGTGAACCCACTGAACCCGATTCAGCGCACATTTACACTAAGCATATACTTTGCAATGATCTCTTTGTCTTATGTTGTGTATAATACGATTTTCAAATCCATTTGACAATACCTTTTTAGGATTAATTAAAACAATGCATTCCGCTGGTGGATTCTGAATATCTGATTAAACGAACTGAGATACTGTCCCATCAAGGAAAGCTTCTGGAGAATCTTGATTAAAATTTGCTAATTTACACAATGTTGACCATGATTAAAATATTAAAGACTGAACTTAATGACATCAATAAATGAACACAAGGATAAAGTATACTGAGCGTAGGCCGTTTGTTATTTGACAGGTCCACATTATCCGTTGAATACAACTATAACAGAAGAAGCGGACAAGACACATTCCGTGACATACATTCCAGAAGAAGTTGGAATACACAGGGTGCACATCAAGTTGAATGGAAAAGACATCACTGGTAATATGAAATAATTCAATACAAGTACTAAATGTGATTTTCATCAAGAACCTTTTGTGTCAGAATATGCTTTAAAAAAAAGGACTATAACCTCTCATAAAAGTCTGTGAAATAGCTGACCAATTCGATCTCAGTTGGACTTCACATTTCAAACCAAATTTCTTTTCTTTGGCATCAAGAAACTGTTAAATATCCATAGCAGCCAATATATACTGCGTTGTCAGCAGATTCGGCTTACAAAAATTTCATACCTTTTTCTCGATCCCCCTTTTCGTTCACTTCTCATCTTCTCACACCAAAACCTTTATCGTCGACACTACTGTTCCAATTAGTATTTCTGCTGCACTAGGTAGTCCATACCACCCCAAAATTGTGGATCCAGATACAGTTCAAGTGCCGAGTGACTGGAAGAAGTACCAGGATGACCAGGGCAGGATACCGCTATATGTAGGACATGAAAAACACATACCTTTTGATGCCACGCAGGCTGGACCAGGTATGTATTTTCACTCGACACTATGCTTATCAGTGATTATCCTTTGAGAATCGTCAAACCCGTCCACATTTAAAAAAAACAATACTATGAAATTGCTCCAAACAAAATCAGACTGCCCTCGCTTGGTAATTCGTGTGATGTCAATCGCCTTTGTATATGACTTGCGGAAATAGCTTTGTTTCAGCAGATTTGTCTCGAAATGCATTTAATTTTTAAAAAATGCATTTTGTCGCTTTTTTGTTTTATTGTCCAACACATTTTGCGGCCATAGACGCAGTTTCAAATATGTTGGAATTTTCTTGCCAACTGTTTTGTCACCCAATAAAATAAAAATTCTTTTTTATAGAAACATTTACTAAAACTCGATTGAATGACACTTCTTAATGTGCGATTGATTTAAATGTATTTAATTTATTATTCCCAGTTAATTATAGCTGTGTTAATTTTAAGCAGTAACTGAATTTATCTGTCGAATTTTAGGGTATCATTCGTTTCATGATGGACTCATTCTTGATCTAAACGATGGTGACAAACGGACACACATAATGACACACTCCTGTCTGTCTGTCTCTGTATATGTCTCTCTCTCTCTCTCTCTCTCTCTCTCTCTCTCTCTATATATATATATATATATATATATATATATATATATATATATATATATATATATATATATATATATATATATATATATATATATATATATATGTATGTATGTATGTATATGTATAAATAAAGATGTAGGTAGGCAAAGGTTCGAAAATTATGAATTTATATCACTGAAAGAGTCTGATTAAGCCAAATGTGGACCCCGACTTTGCAGCTTCCTTCTATTGTTTTGTACTAAAATAATTTACGTTAAAGTGTCAGCATGATTTGAAACGTTTTGAACATTATACTACGTGAGCGAAACCCAAACAAAGCTTATAGCTAGTAGAAATGCGTATATGTTAGCATGATATGAATGTTTTTCGTGTTGTTGTTTTGTTAAAGGTGAACTAACAGCCAATATACGTGGACCGAGTGACAAAGTTCCAGTAACTGTTGATTCTTCGGGTGACGGGAAACATACTCTAATATTTGTTCCTAAAGAAGAAGGTAAGTGAAAGCTGTATTAAGTTGCACTCATCAGTTGGAAATGGACACACTCATTTTAAATAAGTACATTGACTTGCAGTGGTACACAAGTATCCTGATACATATCGTATATACAACTCTCTCTCTCTCTCTCTCTCTCTCTCTCTCTCTCTCTCTCTCTCTATATATATATATATATATATATATATATATATATATATATATATATATATATATAGACAGAGAGAGAGACATAGACAGACAGACAGACAGACGGTTCTGTATCTTTGTGAGTAGAATTCATTCACGTTCAGATCGTACGTATTGCAGCAATTAAAACTGTTGCTCCACTTGAAAAAAATAAAAGTTTGATTTTTAAACCTCGTTTATGGATACGAGAAAATTTCTGAAGCACCCTTTCTTCATAAAACAACCCTCTTGTCCCTGGACCTTTATTTTGCATTACCATATACCTTATAATCCCTTGACCACATGCTTATTGCTTCATTATTTATTGAACGGATTACTGAAAGATTAAGATACACAGCAAGATGGACAACTTTTTAAAAAAATCCATCAATGGCGCATCGCTGTGTGACCAGCATAGTTGTTATGTATTTTTTCATATACTGTCGTGACTTGAATATACTGTAAATGTAACAATGTATAGTGCTTATAGATTGTTTGATTGATTGATTGATTGAATGAATGAATGAATGAATGAATGAATGAATGAATGAATGAATGAATGAATGAATGAATGAATGGATGGATGAATGAATGAATGAATGAATGAATGGATGGTTTTGAACAGTACAGAGATACTATTGCACAGACAGATTGGCAGTAATACCAACTTGATAAAACAGTATTTCATATGGCATGTCAACGTCAAAGTCATTCCTCTCTGAAGACGATACAAAGGGACTTTCAAATTAACAAGTACGGTAGCACAAACGCACTAAGCATGGTATTTCACATCGAGACGTTTGCAGTTTAAATCTTGGTCACGGAGAAAGATTTCATTTATAAATTCAGAACCACCTCTATGTCTAAAGTAGGTCACATAAAAAGCAGCCCAAATATATACTTCTCGATAAGCAGAAACTCATATAGGGTTTAAACGAGACATAACAATGGATACGTGAATAAATAAATAAATAAATAAATAAACAGATAAATAAATAAACATATAAATAAACAAAAAAGTATATACATAAATAAAATTTCTCTGTATGGCTGACATGCAATAGACAGGACACCCTCGCTTGTATATTTAAAACATATTAAGCTATAAAGACATGCACACAATTTTACAAAAAAATCAGTCTATGGCTAGCCTTCAAGATGTGCTAAGTAGTCTCTATTACTTAAACTAAATGGAATGATAAAACTTATCGTGGAGTCTCCCTTGCTAAGTGAGGGCAATAAGGAAATGGCTTAAAAACTAAATAACTACTTAAGCAATAAGAAATGTAATTAATTGTAACTGAATGTTGCAGAATGTTACTCACTTGCAACGATAGTTGTTTAAGAAACAGCTAATTTGTGACTAACTACCTGTTACAAAATATCACTAAGTTACTGTCATTTGCAAAACGCAGACTTTATTGTACTAAAAGCAACACTCTGGATATCACTAATTGTTACCGAGAGCATCTAAATATCACTTAAACGAATGCCACGGATCGTCATTAATTTCAAATACTTCTAAATGTCGACTTCAATTCCTGAACATAAAACGCAATACATAGTTCTGAATGTGTGCTGAGATGCCTCGGGGGACGAGGACGGCGGGGCCTCATCCGAAGGTAGACATGATATATTTTAACACGCGTGTCGATTTCCCTTTGGGAAACGTCTAGTCTCCAGATGAAGACGAACACATTTGAGCATGTGTAATCCGTACTGGTGTCTGCTTGTGTGACACATGAACAGATTTGCCATTCATAAGAACAATCATATCTACAAATTCTGTAAAATGTATATCAACACATTTAAACATGTGACCGCTCCGATGGCCTAAGTGGTTAGAACGTCCGCCTTGGATGCTGGAGGTCGCGGATTCGAACCCCACTCAAGACTTACAAAACTTGTACTAGCAGCTGCCTCGATTGGCGCTCAGCATTAACATGTTAGTGTTAGGACTGGTCAGCCTGGTATCAGGATATTGTGTCTTTGTGAGACATGAAGCTACATGTCTGCGACATCACTAAGAACTGTCACACTGCGGATATCATAGCGATATGACTGAATTTGTTTTAAAGCTACGTTAAAAATCAAAATCACACACACACGCACACACATACACACACATTTAAACACATGCTGGATTTTACTTCATCCTTATGTTGTAGAAACTCATCCCATATCATTTAATGTTACTACATCTTTGCTTAAATTTTGTGATTAAAGAGATTTTTATATGTCAAAATTGTACATGGTAATTAGCGTGTGTAAGAAAAGCGCGTAGCTACGCGAATAGCTGATTTAACGTCTTTGTATAATATTTGAAAGAAGTTTAAATGTCCCCATGACTGCATTAACATTTACGTGATTTTCGTTACCTCTCTTGATTATAAACATCCCATACATGAACACATTGTCTGTTACATTATTCTTGTTTATTAATATTTATGTGATTTTAATTATTTCTCATATGGTTAGATATCTCATAGACCAACCTGTATTTTTTTATAACAATGTATTTGATTTTCACTTTCATATTTGTTTCATTTCATCTCTTTCAATTTCTTCCATAATGTAATATACTGCACTGCTATAGCGTTGTGTACACTGGAGTCGTATCACTTTTGTGTGTGTGTGTGTGTGTGTGTGTGTGTGTGTGTGTGTGTGTGTGTGTGTTTATCATTTCGTCCCTTTCTTTCTACACTCCGCAATCGGAGTTTAATAGTTTCATTTACTGAATACACAAGAGTCTGTGTTACGCGTCTTTGTATGTTAGCCTTACGATGAATTTTATTTTCAGTGTTTGCATGTCTTCTTATTATGTTTCTCGTATACTATAGACTGTATCACGTTTCTCGTATACCATAGAATGTATCACGTTTCTCGTATACTATAGAATGTACCACGTTTTCTGTACTGTATCCGTACAATCTAGTTTGTTTATTTTTTTTTATTATCATGTCTTGTCTGTAACCTATCAAAGAGTTATTTATCGTGTATATATTTCATCTATGTTCTATGTGGACTTTTTAAAATATTGATATGGTTTCAATGTATGTATAACATCTATTTTCCGCGACCAACATTGAAAACATCTTGATTTTGTAATACAATTTCTTCAATATTTTTGCGACCAATCGTGCTTAATAATAACATGATATTCCCTTTGGACTAAGTTGTCAATAGACAATATACGGTTTTGTGCTTGTGTTACCTTTAGCCAAGTGTGACCTTGGCATTTCAAAGGCAATGCCGTTTGTGGAATTAGCTTTTGCCTGTCAGCCTGCCTATATTGTAATATATTTGCACTGTAATTACTCCTTTACGTATTAGGAGAATGATATTAAAATTCTCATATAATTACATAAAGACAGTACTGGAATAAATCCATCAACGTGACCGTTATGTAAACTTAGTGACCTTACTACGCAAATTCTATATAAAAGAATTTACATTTTTATTAAACCACTGTTGGTTCTTGCGCCAATAATATTTACGATATTAGCTAACTTAAAATACGAAAAATGCGATGCAATACATGGCTAATATGCTGTTCACACAATATGTCATTTCATGATTTTCGTGTACTCTATACTTATTTTGTGCCCGCACTCAGTGCACATTGAAGAAATTAGACTATGGTCCAGGGACTTTAGGGTATTTTCTGATTTATAAAAGATAATTGGTCCTGTGACACTTGGGTGATTTTGCTTTTTAAGTATATGAATGGTCCAGAAATACCATCATATCCCTATAATAATAATAATAATAATAATAATAATAATAATAATAATAATAATAATAATTCTATTTAATTCAGACCAATAGTTTCTTCACTAATGTCATCTTTGAACAAATATTGCTTTACAATCAAAATGCACAGAAATGCACTAATTTCAACTTCAATTTTTTTCTCTCCAGGAAAGCATTTTATTGAAGTCATGTGGTCTGGATTTCCTCTGAGAAATTCGCCTTACCTCGGTTTTGCTGTGGACGGCCCTCCCCCTCATGAGCCACATGTAGAGCCAATTTTACATATGAGAGCCATACCTCCCTCAATGAGAACACAGTCTCCAGTTAGTATTATTGCAGAGGGAGCCCCGTATGTGAGAATCAATGGTGACCCATACACTACATTTCATGGAGATCACCGTCATCTAAGACCTGATCCTGTTCAAAATGGACCAACTCGTGTGTACCGTCTTTCTCCAACACCAAGAGAAACTGATTTACATGTAGTTAACAACTACCCGACCTACTCTGAACCCCACAGAATTCATATCTACCGTCACGGTTCTAATGCCTCTTCACTTCCATCTAGCAGAAGAGATCATATTCCAAGACATGGTGGAAGCGTGTATTCTTACACAAACTCCAACCCAGATCCTGAAATTACGATTGTCAAGCGTACCTCCCCAACAGACAGATTTGAAACTAGCCCAACGAGTTCTTTGCCCCCTTCGCGGGGTTCTTCCTACAAATATGTGCCTCCATTGCAGAACTCTCCTCCCAGATCTCAGACTGGCCCCTCGCCCAAGGTCATTCTCAAGGGCAAAGGCTTGAGGGAAGCTACTGTAAACAAACCGGCGATTTTCCACATTGACGGTAGGAACGCAGGACCAGGTACGATACTACAATTCTTTACGGACTTCCTTAATCAAGTCTAAAATTTCAATAATTTGTTAAATAGTGGGCACGTCTTGTCATATAAGGATTCCAATGTTATCTTGCCTTACTTTGTCCCTCTCTTGTTTTATTTAGTCACAACGAGACAAATTTCATGCAAAAATTTATTATTTGTAAAATGTGATTGGCTTTCTCCAATGCTGTTTCGTCTTTCTCCTTGTGTAGAAGGAAAGTTCATGCATATCACTATTTTTGTTCTAAAATATGTGCATTTGTACATGAAATATACTTTAACTTATTCAAAAACTAAATTGCTTCAGTTATTATACATATCTCACAGCTGGGGAAAAAATGACGTTAACTTCCGAAGATTTTGAATGTATCTTGTGTAAACATTTTGCCCTTCAGTTATGTTTTCTAAAACAATTTAGTACCAGTTACTCTCCTAAACTCTGTAACATTGATGTTAATTGTTTTCAGTTTTGTCTTGCCCGTTTGTATCCTGATAACTTTGATTGTTATATATTTACAATACTTTAAAATTTCTTGAAAGCATTTCTTAATTTAAAAACCCATCTTTTTAAACAATCACATTTTTAATTCTATCAGTATTCCACAATTTCCCTACAGCACATGATTTATAGAAAATAGATTTCTCATTACTTTTCTTGGTTGTATCTAATATACACACGTGTTTAGCTATTTTTATAAATTTCTGGGACAAATTTGCCTCACAATATTCAGATAGTCTGCAAAGTTAGTCCTATAAATGTTGTTCTTAATTACTCCACAATTTTTTTCAATTTGTTTTTTCTACAAAGATGGGTTCTACATTTTTTAATTTTCAGAAAAACAAAACAAAAAAAAAACAAAACAAAAGCAAACAAACAAATACCCTACTCAAACCAAACAAACAACAACCAAACAAACCACCCACCCCCACCCACCCAAAAAAAACAACATTAAATTTGACGTCCACTTCATGATATATTCCCACAGGAGCACCAGAAGCTGACTGTCGAAGCGTCAAAAACGCGATCCCAGTGGACATAGAACCAACAGGACCAAAACAATACAAATGTACTTACGTTCCCCCAACCCCTGGAGCGTACCTCTTGGACATCAAATGGGATAATAGGCCCCTCAAGGTCTGCCCCTTCAAGATCAATGTGCACAATCCAGTGTACCCTCATCGGGTCAATGTTTCGCCGGATGATATAACTCAAGGAGGGGAGGTTGGTAAAGACTTCCACATTAGGGTTGACCCAAGAGAAGCTGGCCATGGTAAGTTACCGCCATTATTTCGCGAGTAAGTCAATTCCAACAGCAAACATCATAGACCCTAATACGTCTTCGCATAATGCGCATGCTTATCAGGGTCGATGATGTTTGTGCTATCGATTATTCTCATGCATAGATACATACATAACGTCTATTAACAAACGTAGCTAAATTTTTCTCTTAATGTCGTATATTATTATAAACTTATCATCTGCCAAACAATTGATTTGTTTCTGAAAATCTGTTATGTTTTGTGGCACAAGAATTGCACATTTGTGAGATTCAAAATAATTCTTTTTACACACTTTGATTAAAGAAAAGAAGCATTGTTCGCATAAGTGAATACTATGTTCAAAACAAGAACTTTAATCAATGGAGATTTCTGATTTTACAATATATCCGTAAGTATTATTGATGTTCTGCTTTAGTTTCATGGCTTTAAAAGAGTATTATCTTATGTAATGAAGCATATTGCCTAATTTATGCCAGTTGGTATGTTACAAAGCAGTGGAAAAACTTACATTTTGGAAATGTTAGCGTCACAGCTTTATCCAGTCATCATGCAACTTTCTTGTAGCTGTTACCATCTAACTTTCTTGTAACTGTTACCATGTAACTTTAATGTAGCTGTTACCATGTAACTTTCTTACAGCTGTTACCATCTAACTTTCTTGTAGCTGTTACCATGTAACTTTATTGTTGCTGTTACCATCTAACTTTCTTGTAGCTGTTACCATCTAACTTTCTTGTAGTTGTTACCATCTAACTTTCTTGTAGCTGTTACCATCTAACTTTACTGTAGCTGTTACCATCTAACTTTCTTGTAGCTGTTTCCATGTAACTTTCATGTAGCTGTTACCATCTAACTTTCTTGTAGCTGTTACCATCTAACTTTCATGTAGCTGTTACCATGTAACTTTCTTGTAGCTATTACCATCTAACTTTCTTGTAGCTGTTACCATCTAACTTCATTGTAGCTGTTACCATCTAACTTTCTTGTAGCTGTTACCATGTAACTTTCTTGTAGCTGTTACCATCTAACTTTCTTGTAGTTGTTACCATGTAACTTTCTTGCAGTTGTTACCATATTTTTTGTAGCTGTTACCATGTAACTTTATTGTTGCTGTTACCATCTAACTTTCTTGTAGTTGTTACCATCTAACTTTCTTGTAGCTGTTACAATCTAACTTTATTGTAGCTGTTACCATCTAACTTTCCTGTAGTTGTTACCACGTAACTTTCCTGTAGCTGTTACCATCTAACTTTCTTGTAGCTGTTACCATCTAACTTTCATGTAGCTGTTACCATGTAACTTTCTTGTAGCTGTTACCATGTAACTTTCCTGTAGCTGTTACCATCTAACTTTCTTGTAGCTGTTACCATCTAACTTTCATGTAGCTGTTACCATGTAACTTTCTTGTAGCTGTTACCATCTAACTTTCTTGTAGCTGTTACCATCTAACTTTCTTGTAGTTGTTACCATCTAACTTTCTTGTAGCTGTTACCATCTAACTTTATTGTAGCTGTTACCATCTAACTTTCTTGTAACTGTTACCATGTAACTTTATTGTAGCTGTTACCATGTAACTTTCTTGCAGCTGTTACCATCTAACTTTCTTGTAGCTGTTACCGTCTAACTTTATTGTTGCTGTTACCATCTAACTTTCTTGTAGCTGTTACCATCTAACTTTCTTGTAGCTGTTACCATCTAACTTTCTTGTAGTTGTTACCATCTAACTTTCTTGTAGCTGTTACCATCTAACTTTACTGTAGCTGTTACCATGTAACTTTCTTGTAGCTGTTACCATGTAACTTTCCTGTAGCTGTTACCATCTAACTTTCTTGTAGCTGTTACCATCTAACTTTCATGTAGCTGTTACCATGTAACTTTCTTGTAGCTGTTACCATCTAACTTTCTTGTAGCTGTTACCATCTCACTTCATTGTAGCTGTTACCATCTAACTTTCTTGTAGCTGTTATCATGTAACTTTCTTGTAGCTGTTACCATCTAACTTCATTGTAGCTGTTACCATGTAACTTTCTTGTAGCTGTTACCATCTAACTTTCTTGTAGTTGTTACCATGTAACTTTATTGTAGCTGTTACCATGTAACTTTCTTCCAGCTGTTACCATCTTTTTTTTGTAGCTGTTACCATGTAACTTTATTGTTGCTGTTACCATCTAACTTTCTTGTAGTTGTTACCATCTAACTTTCTTGTAGCTGTTACAATCTAACTTTATTGTAGCTGTTACCATCTAACTTTCTTGTAGCTGTTACCATCTAACTTTCTTGTAGCTGTTACCATGTAACTTTCTTGTAGCTGTTACCATCTAACTTTCTTGTAGCTGTTACCATCTAACTTTCTTGTAGCTGTTACCATTTAACTTTATTGTAGCTGTTACCATCTAACTTTCTTGTAGTTGTTACCATCTAACTTTCTTGTAGCTGTTACCATCTAACTTTATTGTTGCTGTTACCATCTAACTTTCTTGTAGCTGTTACCATGTAACTTTCCTGTAGCTGTTACCATCTAACTTTCTTGTAGCTGTTACCATCTAACTTTCACGTAGCTGTTACCATGTAACTTTCTTGTAGCTGTTACCATGTAACTTTCTTGTAGCTGTTACCATCTAACTTTCATGTAGCTGTTACCATGTAACTTTCTTGTAGCTGTTACCATCTAACTTTCTTGTAGCTGTTACCATCTAACTTTCTTGTAGCTGTTACCATCTAACTTTCTTGTAGTTGTTACCATCTAACTTTCTTGTAGCTGTTACCATCTAACTTTCTTGTAGCTGTTACCATCTAACTTCATTGTAGCTGTTACCATCTAACTTTCTTGTAGCTGTTACCATGTAACTTTCTTGTAGCTGTTACCATCTAACTTTCTTGTAGTTGTTACCATGTAACTTTATTGTAGCTGTTACCATGTAACTTTCTTGCAGCTGTTATCATCTTTTTTGTAGCTGTTACCATGTAACTTTATTGTTGCTGTTACCATCTAACTTTCTTGTAGTTGTTATCATCTAACTTTCTTGTAGCTGTTACCATCTAACTTTCTTGTAGAAGTTACCATCTAACTTTCTTGTAGCTGTTACCGTCTAACTTTATTGTAGCTGTTACCATTTAACTTTCCTGTAGCTGTTACCATGTAACTTTCTTGTATCTGTTACCGTCTAACTTTCTTGTAGCTGCTATCATCTAACTTTTTTGTCGCTGTTACCATCTGACTTTGTTGTAGCTGTTACCATCTAACTTTCTTGTAGATGTTACCATCTAACTCTCTTGTAGCTGTTACCATCTAACTTTCCTGTAGCTGTTACCATCTAATTTTCTTGTAGCTGTTACCATGTAACTTTCTTGTAGCTGTTACCGTCTAACTTTCTTGTAGTGTTACCATCTAACTTTCTTGTAGCTGTTACCATCTAACTTTCTTGTAGCTGTTACCATGTAACTTTCTTGTAGCTGTTACCATCTAACTTCATTGTAGCTGTTACCATCTAACTTTCTTGTAGCTGTTACCATGTAACTTTCTTGTAGCTGTTACCATCTAACTTTCTTGTAGTTGTTACCATGTAACTTTCTTGCAGTTGTTACCATATTTTTTGTAGCTGTTACCATGTAACTTTATTGTTGCTGTTACCATCTAACTTTCTTGTAGTTGTTACCATCTAACTTTCTTGTAGCTGTTACAATCTAACTTTATTGTAGCTGTTACCATCTAACTTTCCTGTAGTTGTTACCACGTAACTTTCCTGTAGCTGTTACCATCTAACTTTCTTGTAGCTGTTACCATCTAACTTTCATGTAGCTGTTACCATGTAACTTTCTTGTAGCTGTTACCATGTAACTTTCCTGTAGCTGTTACCATCTAACTTTCTTGTAGCTGTTACCATCTAACTTTCATGTAGCTGTTACCATGTAACTTTCTTGTAGCTGTTACCATCTAACTTTCTTGTAGCTGTTACCATCTAACTTTCTTGTAGTTGTTACCATCTAACTTTCTTGTAGCTGTTACCATCTAACTTTATTGTAGCTGTTACCATCTAACTTTCTTGTAACTGTTACCATGTAACTTTATTGTAGCTGTTACCATGTAACTTTCTTGCAGCTGTTACCATCTAACTTTCTTGTAGCTGTTACCGTCTAACTTTATTGTTGCTGTTACCATCTAACTTTCTTGTAGCTGTTACCATCTAACTTTCTTGTAGCTGTTACCATCTAACTTTCTTGTAGTTGTTACCATCTAACTTTCTTGTAGCTGTTACCATCTAACTTTACTGTAGCTGTTACCATGTAACTTTCTTGTAGCTGTTACCATGTAACTTTCCTGTAGCTGTTACCATCTAACTTTCTTGTAGCTGTTACCATCTAACTTTCATGTAGCTGTTACCATGTAACTTTCTTGTAGCTGTTACCATCTAACTTTCTTGTAGCTGTTACCATCTCACTTCATTGTAGCTGTTACCATCTAACTTTCTTGTAGCTGTTATCATGTAACTTTCTTGTAGCTGTTACCATCTAACTTCATTGTAGCTGTTACCATGTAACTTTCTTGTAGCTGTTACCATCTAACTTTCTTGTAGTTGTTACCATGTAACTTTATTGTAGCTGTTACCATGTAACTTTCTTCCAGCTGTTACCATCCTTTTTTTGTAGCTGTTACCATGTAACTTTATTGTTGCTGTTACCATCTAACTTTCTTGTAGTTGTTACCATCTAACTTTCTTGTAGCTGTTACAATCTAACTTTATTGTAGCTGTTACCATCTAACTTTCCTGTAGTTGTTACCACGTAACTTTCCTGTAGCTGTTACCATCTAACTTTCTTGTAGCTGTTACCATCTAACTTTCATGCAGCTGTTACCATCTAACTTTCTTGTAGCTGTTACCGTCTAACTTTCTTGTAGCTGTTACCATCTAACTTTCTTGTAGCTGTTACCATGTAACTTTCTTGTAGCTGTTACCATCTAACTTTCCTGTAGCTGTTACCATCTAACTTTCTTGTAGCTGTTACCATTTAACTTTATTGTAGCTGTTACCATCTAACTTTCTTGTAGTTGTTACCATCTAACTTTCTTGTAGCTGTTACCATCTAACTTTATTGTAGCTGTTACCATCTAACTTTCTTGTAGCTGTTACCATGTAACTTTCCTGTAGCTGTTACCATCTAACTTTCTTGTAGCTGTTACCATCTAACTTTCACGTAGCTGTTACCATGTAACTTTCTTGTAGCTGTTACCATGTAACTTTCTTGTAGCTGTTACCATCTAACTTTCATGTAGCTGTTACCATGTAACTTTCTTGTAGCTGTTACCATCTAACTTTCTTGTAGCTGTTACCATGTAACTTTCTTGTAGCTGTTACCATCTAACTTTCTTGTAGTTGTTACCATCTAACTTTCTTGTAGCTGTTACCATCTAACTTTCTTGTAGCTGTTACCATCTAACTTCATTGTAGCTGTTACCATCTAACTTTCTTGTAGCTGTTACCATGTAACTTTCTTGTAGCTGTTACCATCTAACTTTCTTGTAGTTGTTACCATGTAACTTTATTGTAGCTGTTACCATGTAACTTTCTTGCAGCTGTTATCATCTTTTTTGTAGCTGTTACCATGTAACTTTATTGTTGCTGTTACCATCTAACTTTCTTGTAGTTGTTATCATCTAACTTTCTTGTAGCTGTTACCATCTAACTTTCTTGTAGAAGTTACCATCTAACTTTCTTGTAGCTGTTACCGTCTAACTTTATTGTAGCTGTTACCATTTAACTTTCCTGTAGCTGTTACCATGTAACTTTCTTGTATCTGTTACCGTCTAACTTTCTTGTAGCTGCTATCATCTAACTTTTTTGTCGCTGTTACCATCTGACTTTGTTGTAGCTGTTACCATCTAACTTTCTTGTAGATGTTACCATCTAACTCTCTTGTAGCTGTTACCATCTAACTTTCCTGTAGCTGTTACCATCTAATTTTCTTGTAGCTGTTACCATGTAACTTTCTTGTAGCTGTTACCGTCTAACTTTCTTGTAGTGTTACCATCTAACTTTCTTGTAGCTGTTACCATCTAACTTTCTTGTAGCTGTTACCATGTAACTTTCTTGTAGCTGTTACCATCTAACTTTATTGTAGCTGTTACCATCTAACTTTCCTGTAGCTGTTACCATGTAACTTTCTTGTATCTGTTACCGTCTAACTTTCTTGTAGATGCTATCATCTAACTTTTTTGTCGCTGCTACCATCTGACTTTGTTGTAGCTGTTACCATCTAACTTTCTTGTAGATGTTACCATCTAACTCTCTTGTAGCTGTTACCATCTAACTTTCCTGTAGCTGTTACCATCTAACTTTCTTGTAACTGTTACCATTTAACGTTCTTGTAGCTGTTACCATCATACTTTCTTGTAGCTGTTACCATCTATCTTTCTTGCAGCTGTTACTATCTAACTTTCTTGTAGCTGTTACCATCTAAATTTCTTGTAGCTGTTACCACTTAACGTTCTTGTAGCTGTTACCATCTAACTTTCTTGTAGCTGTTACCATCTAACTTTCTAGCTGTTACCATCTAACTTTAACAAGGAAATGGATATGAGCATGTTTTGTTTTTTATCGTTATTGAAGAAAGGGGGAACGGTATGTCTTTTTCATTAGCAAGGAAATGTATATCCATATGTCATTTTCATTGGTAAGGAAATGTATATCCATATGTCTTCTTTCATTACCAAGGAAATGTATATCCATATGTCTTTTCCGTTACCAAGAAAATAGATATTCGTATGTTTTTCCGATACCAAAGAAATTAATATCCATCTTTTCTTCCGTCACAAAACACGAATATCCATATGTTCATTGAATATTATCTTAATATTTTTTTTTTAGTTTTTCTCAAATGTCAATATGCCCCCCCCCCCATAAGGTTGTGAAAATTCGAGCATTTGGTGAAATTTCGAAAAGATACTTCAGAGACTCTTTCTATTTCCACACCTCGTAGCTTTCCGTGCAAAGAATTGTGCGGATCACGAACGCATCTGAAATAGTTGTTAGTCTATCAGCGGTATGCATTCAGGAGAGACAATGTAGCATATCATGAATTACGGAACAATACTATTTGTTAAAATAATTTATTCAGGCAAATTGACTGTTAAATGCACCGGTCCTCATGGTCAGGATGTACCAGCAGAACTCCAAGAGAATTTCGACGGGACGTTTAGAGTCACTACCCGACCGACTGATCGGGGGATGCATATACTGGAGGTCCGATTGAATGGGGAACATGTGAAAGGTATGGCAACATCTTCCATGTCTTCATTTTCACGGCACAGCCGTTTCGATTAATGTACGGATCTTCCATAAGAGTACGTTGAAAAATTAACATTGAGATGGCATAAAATCACAGTTTAAAAGAACCCCTTGATCATTTCCAAGCCATATATTATATAATTGATTTTACAGCTGTTATAGTAGCGCAATTATGTTTAAGGCAACCCTGGTCGTTTGCTATCCACTTTGACCTCTAAAAGTTATCATAGTACATATATGTAAAGCAACAAACTACTGATGTAACTGATTAAAAGATCTAAATATCTAAGTGCCTGAATACAGGTTCTAAATATCGAAGTGCCTGAATACAAGTTCTAAGTATCTAGGTGGCTTGATGAAAATAGTAAGTATCTAGTGCCTTAATAGAGGTTCTGAGTATTTAAGTGTCTCAAAGAAAGTTCTGAGTATCTGAGTGCCTTAATAAATGCTTGAAGTATCGGTGCCTTAATAATAGTTATGTGCATCTAGGTGCCTTAATAAACAGTCTAGTTGACGTAATAAAAGTGATAAGTATATAAGTGCCTTTAATAAAAGCTCTAAGGATCTGAGTGCTTTAATAAATGTTCTAAGGATCTAAGTGCCATAATAAAAGTTCTTAGGATCTAAGTGCCTTAATACAAGTTCTAAGTATCTCAGTGCCATTAACACAAGTTCTAACGATCTAAATGCCTGAGTGCCTTAATACAAGTTCTAAGTATCTGAGTGCCTGAATACAAGTTCTAAGTATCTGAGTGCCTGAATACAAGTTCTAAGTATATAAGTGCCTGAATACAAGTTCTAAGTATCTAAGTGCCTGAATACAAGTTCTAAGTATCTAAGTGCCTGAATACAAGTTCTAAGTATCTAAGTGCCTGAATACAACTTCTAAGTATCTAAGTGCCTGAATACAAGTTCTAAGTATCTAAGTGCCTGAATACAAGTTCTTAGTATTTAAGTGTCTAAATAAAAGTATTTATTATTTAAGTGCTTTAATAAATGCTTCAAGTATCTGGTGCCTTAACTAAAGTTATATGTGACGTAATAAACGTCCTAAGTATCCACGTATCTTAATAAAAGTTCTAAGTATCTAAGTGCTTTAATGAAAGTTCTGAGTATCTAAGTACCTTACTGACACTTCTAAATATCTAAGTGCCTTACTGACACTTCTAAATATCTAAGTACCTTACTGACACTTCTAAATATCTAAGTGCATTAATAAAAATTATAAGTATCTAAGTGCCTGAATAACATTTTTAAGTATCTTCTTATTCAGTCACTTAGATACTCAGAACTTTTAATCTTATAGATAATCTAAGTGCCTCAAGAAAAATTCTAAGTATCCTTAAGAATAATGCGAGTCATCGTTTAATATGCCTAAATATTATTCTCTGCACTAATAGGAGGTGTGTGCGCTCGCGTATGTGTGCGCGCGCGTATCTGTCTGTGTGTGTGTGTGTGTGTGTGAGAGAGAGAGAGAGAGAGAGAGAGAGAGAGAGAGAGAGAGAAATATATAGTTAACATAATAACCTAAACTTAGCAAGGAGAAACAAGCATTTTCTCCTTATTTTACATAATGATCGTCACGAATCTTTCATAGATATTCATATTTTAATGAGTAACTATTATTGTGATATGTATTATTGTTATATTTTTGGAGAATGTTGCTCATTTTGATGTTTCACCATTAATTAATTGACCGTTAATAAGTGTATGCATATGACATACATTGCTTCATACAGTAGGGATCAGAACAGTAGGAGTTCATTTCTTTGCTGACTTGATACAAGAAAAGAAAACATCAGATTAAGGGTACTCTTTCTGAACTTCAGTGTGAATAGTATCGCTGTTCATTTCTTTTCAGGCAGTCCGTACACCATCACCATGAGAGACCGAGAGTACGGTCCGCTGAGGGTTTATGGTCCTGGGTTGCAGAATGGAATCCTCCCAGATTACCAGGGATATTTCTGGGCTGATGCTTCAGAGGCAGGACCTGGGGAGCTGCACGTCAGTATCATGGGACCTAAAGGTAAAATAGATTTCATTATTTCATACGTTTTGTTGTACATCACCAATAACTCTAGCTGAGGTCGCTGTAGGTCTTACCTTACAAAGATTCTATTAAATACGTTAAGGTGGCCATTGCAAAATTATTGCTTCAAAACGAGGACAACACATCATTTCTTTCCGGTAGCTGTTACAATTATAGATGGTTGTATTCCACTCGGGTAAAACAGTCCTGATAGTTAATTATTTAGTGTATCTGACTCACAACTAATAGAGCGTGGGTTCGAATCCTGCCATCGGATGAGATTGGTTGTGTGCTTTGGTATCTTTTGGCAAGATACAATAGTTCACTTAACTTGGCATGATATAACCTTCACGTGGTGATGTGTTGAAAAACGCGATAAAAACAATCCGACGGATATAAATTATCTTCCTGTCACAATAAGGAACGATGCCCAGACAAATCAAAGAAACTATTATTTGGTCCAACAAAATTGCATTCAGTATTTGTCTTATAATGAAGTCAAAAACACCAGCAGCATTTCGGAAAGTGGCACTTGTTTTGCTAACTTTAAAGTATTTTCTGAGTTTTATACATTTTTCATCTCCACGGTTTGCTTGCCCTCTGCAATTTCGACTGACATTCAAATTTAGTTACCCGATCCATCGTTTTGGTTCAAGGTTGATACTTCCAAACATTTAGTCAAAATGCATTGTGCATAATTATTAACAAGTCACTGGAACAATAGGTCAACTTATTTTCTACGATTTATTTTAAGCGATGTAAGTAGATCAGCTGTGAGTTTCGTAGACTTCATATTACTTTTATATCTTGTTATAGGTTCTTTAATGACAGGAACTTTTACATATAAACATGTGTTTTTCTCAGGTGCGTTCCAGGTAGAGATGCACAGAATGAGTCAAAAGGAGAAACTTTTCCAGTGCCGATACAACCCCCACGAGATAGGCATTTACACCATCAACATTCAATGGTCAGGAAAGCACATCGAAGGAAGTCCCTTTAGTATATTTATAACTGACACCTTGGCAGACCTTGCAGCGTATGAAAACAGCATCGAACGTAAACCGTCTGCAAAACATAACGACATCCCAAATGAATTGATGTTTTAAATGAGGAAGCAACGAAAATGGTGATGTCGATATACAGATAATGTTTGCATATCATGCATTACATAGTCTGTAAGGAATGTGTCAAGTGTACATATGGCGTTTTGCTTCGATGGCACATCATTGAAAGCGACAGACATATGTGTCTGTTCAGCTCTTTTGTGTCCTTCTTTTAACACCATTTCCAGGAACCAGTGTCATTTTGCTTTTGATTGATCCAAGAGTGTCTTAACGTTTATTATACATTGGATAAGATGGAGGCATATTGTTGTGTTTCTGATGTTACGACGGGATATGTGTGCAAAAATAGTCAATCTTATTTTGTATATATGATCATAAAATATTTTTTTTAAAGAAGTTTATTCTCGTAAAAACACTCTAATCCGGATATTTATTAATAATGACCTTGATGAAGACAGACGAGAAAACTCGATATTTACTTAAGGTTATTTTCGGTACATTCATTTAAAAGCACACTTTCTCTTATTTTCCGTTGAAACTATTAATTTTTATTGAGATCCAAAGAAAGCAAATGTAACTGAAATAAAGACTTGAAAAGCTTTTTTTAATTAGAAAATTCTTCTGCGTCTTCGGTGTATCTCTTCATTATGTGCATATCCGAATGATAAATTCATTATTAACCTTTTGGAATCTATTGTATTAAACATGCGGACCTAATATGGGATTTATATTTAGGAAATGGTTGCGTTATATAATTAAAATTGTGAATAAGGCAGGCCATTATATTTTCAATACAAGACGGCCTCCATTCCCACTCAAGTTTAAGAATTGGCCTGCATGAGGTGGTGGAGGAAGGTGGGTGGGTGGAAAGAAGATAATATGAATTTGGTCAACTGGTTGGAGAAGATGATGCATACAGGCGAGTTGATAAATTATGTAAATCGAGGTTTCTGATTTTATTCGAATGGATTATTTCCTCGACCATTTACTTCATTCGTTATATGGATCGTATTTCATTTTATTTAAAAGTATTTTATATTGTACATGAAAGATAAAGTATGATCCAAGTCGATCGCGATAACTTTTGTTATTTGGCATTTCAAGAATTTTTTCAATATTCCATTTCTATCTAAACTCGTACACAAGATGATGGGTATAATCCAGTCTATAGGGAAAAGAAAGGGTATGTGCGACTTGACAAATTAAAAAAGGAACAGTTTTGTATATATTCACAAGTGTTGGATTTAGATTCATTCGGGTTTTCAATGCCCACACTCGTCAACATTAACAATATAAAAATAGAAACACACACACACACATACATATATATATATATATATATATATATATATATATATATATATATATATATATATATATATATATATATATATGGGGGGGGGTTTCACTATTTAACGATTGAAGTGAAATCATTATATTGATATTGTCTCAAGTGGGCAAACCAGGAATAACAACGAAAAATAATTTCATTTCGCGATAAAAAATGTAAATAGTCTTGTTATTATATATTGTCTTAGATACAATCGATTTACGTTTTTTTTTTTGATTCTGTGCCAATGTGATTGAAGGTTGCATTACATCAACAGAAAGAAGTTCCGAAATTTTTATTTCGTTGCACATTTCTTGCCTGAATTGACACTGTCAACATGGAAAGGGGGGGAGTTGTTTTAACATATCATCACATTATTTTAGCGGTATTTTTATATCTTACACCAAGTTCGTTACAAAAACAAGAAACTATATACATGTGGTAAAGCAAATCTTTGAATTTGTATTGTGTTGTCAAGTTTGTATCATATAGTATATGAGTAGTGGATGCTAACTGATATGTATGCTTTCTATAAATAGAACTTGAATAATAAAACATATTGTATGTTAATAGTACTCAAACTTAATAAAAACAATATATCACTATCAGAGCTTGTACAGTATGCTAATATCATTAACTGTCATTATCAGTAGCATGTAGTCGAGTACTATTTTCAGCCACAAATACATTGTCACTAGTGTGGGTGCATAACTTGTTTCTGGTTACTTTTTATCATATAC
Organism: Sinohyriopsis cumingii; assembly: GCA_028554795.2. NCBI lineage: Eukaryota > Metazoa > Mollusca > Bivalvia > Unionida > Unionidae > Sinohyriopsis > Sinohyriopsis cumingii. The sequence goes on from CM068828.1 coordinate 116,932,231, forward strand.
AATGTATAATTCATAATTTATATATAATATTTTTAAAAAAAGTTCTCAGACTGTATGTAATGAATATATTTGGATTTGCTGTCATTTGCATGTATTTCTTCGTGTGATAGGCATTGTGTTGTATTTAGCCAAATATAACGCGCAGATCATTGCTAAGAGCATACACCCAGGTCTGATGTCGCATTTTGCCCAGTCAGATACGGGTTCTAACTCAGTTCGCATGAACTCTTCCTTGGAAATAAAAATGCTGATAATGCTATTGCATTACGTGGAAAGAACAATACATATATTGGTGTTATGCTGCCAGAGGTGCCCGAAGTATTATTTTCGGGGGATGGGGGCGGAGGAAAATATTGCAGTGGTCAGCTACTAATTTTCACGGATGTAGGCCAAAACACGTTTAGAGATGAAAGGGTGGATGCGGTGGGCAGCGCCCTTACCCTATGTGCTGGTGCCATGGATACTGAATTACGATGAAATAACAAAGCAGATACTGATGTGATATTGCATTATCTGGAAAGAGCAATACAGATACTGATTTGATATTACATTATGTCTGTGACGGCAAATACCTGTCCAGCATGTTCGCAGTTAGGTGAGCTTTCTATATGGGTATGCTATTATACTTAGCAAAACACAGTTATGGAGCATTAAAAAAATGGCGAAGTTCTTTACACAGCAAATGACTCAATATCACGTGCATGGATTTTGTTCTTGAATGCAAAAATACTTTACACATATTTAATAAGTCTTGTATATCTTTTTCTTTCTGTGTGAATGATCCTGTTGAAAGTATTTTATGTTAAAGTCTTTTTGATTGCACGTTTTATGCGAAAGACAAACTCATGCATACGTACATGCAGACTAATGAACTTGCATGCAATTGCTATTATATATATATATACAAGTCATGCCAATTCACAGCTTTAATGTATTATATAAAAAATTTATGAAGACATCAACTCATACAAATAAAGTATACTATTGCATTACAAATAAACCATTGCTTAATGAATACGTGTTTCTTTCGTTTCTGTGTCCAGCCACAAATGCGAAAAAACAAATGGTGTAAAACCTGTACGTCTATTCTATCCATGCGTTTGTTGACCGTCCCACCTTATTCGAGTTAAGGTCAATGTTTCTCATGAACTGTACTGTCAAGAAACCATATATTTTTCATGCAGATGGCAGGAAAGGTGCAGCAGGTGAGACACTGGTTTTATATACACCCTTCCTCGATGTATCATTGCATTTCCACATATTTTTTAAAAATATTCATTGTGTCCTATATGCAAGCATTCCAAGGTTATATCAATTAATCTCCCCCACTCCACACACACGTTTTTATTTTCTTCATCATTCGCAATGAGAAATGTCTCGTGACTAAAGCACAGTTACCAATGCGTGCACGGCATAATGCCATGTTTTCTGTATGTGGTAAGTCACTATACTGTCAGTGGGACGAAATAAAGCAAATAATACCAGTATATTATCTCTAATAAACCGTTTATATTAGCAACTCAGATATACTCGACATGTGAAGGACCATTTTGTAAGGCATTTTCACAACTGCCGATGTGTTTGTATACCACTCAGCCTTTCATAAGCGTAGGGTTTACTAAAACAATTATCTTAATGGATATTTTTAGTTTAAATCAACGTTATTCAGATGCATTCTCTTGGTTTCCTTTGTCCATTATATTTTGGTAAAAGCAGGGTACTGTACTTAGAAGAAAAAAATCATAATAGGCATTTAGGCATTTCTTGCTGTAATTCACAAAATTAATATTTCCATCAGGAACCCAAAACGTTCATGTAACTCGTAGTTTTATAATAAATTCATTTTAATCATTGTTTCGCTGTATGCAACAAGTACACGTGTTTGGATGTTTAGGAAAGAATTCGTTTGTCAGACTGCTAAACTCGGTAATAAATAAGATATTACATTCATTAAATGATATACTAACTGTCAGTAACTTGCACAATCGTATACCGCTCCGGTGGCCTAGTGGTTAGAGTGTCCGCCTCGGGTGCGGGAGGTCGCGGGTTTGAACCCCGGTCGAGTCATACAAAGGATTATTTTAAAAAATGCACTAAAGATGCCTCGCTTGTCGCTCAGCATTAAGAGGTTAATGACATGACTGGTCGACCTGGTGTCAGGATCATGTGACTGTATGGGACATCATGCTATAAGTCTGCGGCAATATGGCCCAGTGCCAGACATAACAGCAATATTACTGAAAAATTGTTGAAACTACGTTAAAAATCCCAAATCACACACACACACATTTCACTCTTGCATGCGGAGACCCCGAGTGGGTGTGTGGCCGAGTGGTCTAAAGCGCTCACCGTTACGGAATATTGTCATCTCACCTCGGCCAATGTGGATATGTGGGAAATCTTGCGGGTAGCTTCTCCTGGCTCGGTGGTTCTTTCCGGCGTTTTCCCCAAGTTCTTCCTCCACAATTTATGCTGGCCGCCATGTATAACCTATCTTGCGTTAATCCCTTTAACAACAATCACAGAACCTCGCATGCAAAGTCTCTTCTATACATCCAGAGCTATACATGGTAATATTAACCTGTACAAGAATAAAGGGGTTACGAAAAGCTGGTGATTATACCGTATAGACAGTAAATGAGATTATGTAAAGAGTCAAGAAATGACACGTTTAAGAATTAACTTGAGAGACTGATGTACTTATTTCAGACATATAGTTAAATTAAGTTTTGCTTTGCAGTAAACATGATTAAAACAACTCAAAGAAAGTCGATGCTAAAACATACTTTAACATCTGTCAAAACTTAAAGAAGAAATGTCGGCAAGTAGTAATGCGTGGCAGTTGGGGTTCTAATAGAAAATAATATTGCAAACGTCTTGTGATACAAATGAGCAAGAGCGTGTTGAAACGGTGTACGTCAGAACATGAGTCATTGGTACTTAACTAGGGAATATGTAGCCCAAGAGCAGCGAGGGGTGAGGGAACATAATACGTTGGCCAGTGGAGAGCTCCGCGGGGGCTCTTTGCCACCAAGGAGCTCCCTCTGGTACGCTATGTACCCTATAAGACCGTCCAGTTTGCACCTTTTCGACAAAAATTATAAGCTTTCCTGTCTGTACTGGAAGTAGCGCCGAAATACACGCTATCGGTTGGCAATACCTGATTGTTTTCAACGCGAGTTCAGGCTCTAACGGCGTGCAGTCTTCCTCATAGTTCATCATCTAGACCCATTGATGACTTGTTATGCGCAATTGCTTTTGTAGATGACTTGAGCAACTGTAAAGCTACCGATAGTAAACACTTTTTGAAATGTTTGCTGGCCAGTCGAGGAAGTATAAAGTTAGGTTCAGGGCCGTGTCCCCAGCTCGAAGATTTTGACACACATCCTACATTGATTATATTATTTTTGAACGAGTTAGTCCGCTGCACTCCAAAATTATCGATCGATCAATCGATGATGACAAGCCTGTCTACTGTACTTTCTCTGAATACGCGCGTAGGGTTTATTCACTGTATACTTTAATCTGTCCGCTGCATATACCAAGTAGGTATATAGTAAAGCGTTCTGAATGTTAAAATGCAAATCCAAAATGCAATCAAACTTGTGTTGACGAAAACACAAGACATTTCAAACTGGCCAGCACCGTTCACGCTACCTGCAAATTATAATCAATTTATAAGAAATGTTAAACCCTAGTGAACACAGCTCTGTCTATGCTTTACGGCCCATAAGTGGTTAGTACATGTTCTGAAATCCACTGTAAAGAATTTAGACCTTTTTTAGGTGTGGAGAACTATATGGGTTGTAATTAGTTGATAATCTTCGCACTGGGATGGAGGATGACACAAACATACAGGATTTGTTCAACATAAACATTTTAATTTGTTCAGGTAAATTGTGGGGCCAGTTGACACAGCTTTTATTAAAAATGGAACAGGTGCTTCGTGAGTTATTAGTCATGGTAGAGATGGAAATTGGTTCTAAGAATTACAACCTGCTGTGTTGTCAAACGCAGAATAAAGTCTTATTTTATTTAGTTGGGAACAACTATTAGGTCCTTTACATTTTCATGCATGAAAGTTGACTGATTGTCAATCTTGAGTTGAAAGTGGTTACACACAACACACATGAACACGCATACAAGCTATTATCTGCTTTTCATCCTCTGTGGGTAACTCCTGTCAAGTTTAAACTTATGGACTACCTAACGTATTTTTTCGCCCTAGAACTTGAAATTGGGGTACAACTCACGCGAAGGGAAGTAAAGTTTTAATTACACTGGAATTTCTCCATTGTTTCGCCCTAGAAACTTCATAGTGGTTCATTTAAACTCATATGCATGAATGTAATCAATGGGGACGAGAACCAATCAGTTAGTCGTATGAAAACGAAATGAACTTTTGTCCGAGGGATGTCTTAGCACATTAACCAGAGGAAAATTACCCAGTGATTGATTCTCATGGGCTAGCAGATGACCGTTTGAAAATTATTAAGTATAAGCTTTGCCGACACTTAATTAGAGATGTTCTAGTGAGCAAATTAGGTAAGTTGTTTAAGGTCATTTTCTTATTGTTGCCGTCGTACCTTAGACAACTTTCGTTTCAGTAGCCATGGTTATTTGATGGTTCGGTGTGTACGCGGTTTGTAAAAAAGGAAAATGTTTAGGGGGCGCTCACCAGATAATATGTACTTTTGAGAGAGTGACGTATGTAAGGTGAAGTAGTTCGCATTTAAAACATGCACAATGGAGAGAATGTTGGCATACCTCTATGCTACATTAATGTAATGTGGATGATATTTCTTTTGGATATTCTACTTTTGGAAATTTTACATGATTTAAGCACACTGCTAACTAAAATGACTGCTCCTTTGTGTTAAAAAATCAGCCTGAATTAGTCTAAAGTACACTATACATAGCAGCTATTAAAATAGGGAAAATGAATTTTGCCAGACTGGACAATACCAGCTTCTGAAAGTGCAATGAATGAATTACCAAATATATAAAATGTAAAAAAAAGTTATCGGCTCTTTTTTATACAATTTACCTCTGAAGTTCAGGAAGTGAAAATGACCAAGTAGAGCTAGCACTTTTTTGAAAGGTGCACATCTGAAGTAAGGCCAAGCTGTATACTCTATAACCCACAGTATACCCATCAATCATACACCAAAATAAAGGGAACTAAAGGTTCTTTGCATTATACCTAAGATATACAAGGTCTTTTTTAAATAGCCAGTATAAGCAGTGAGGAAAGCCGGGGAAATTCTTTTTCTTTAAAATCCTAACCTATGCAAAATACGAAACTGTAGAGCGCCACCTTAGAGCAATATTGATAGTTTACGATATACTATTGAACATGGGAAGGCCATATAGAAAAAGGGCAACAACTCGTGAGGCAGCTACACAGTTCATTGAATAGTGCCGTTTAGAACAGCCGTAAGATATATCGCATTTCTATTATTGAAAGACAGCATTGTGTGGTAGAGGCACACTGAGATTGGTCGTGAAAAAAAGCGCTTCTGCTGTTTTACAGCTGCAGCTGACATACCCACGGCTTCGGCGGACACAGCATATTAGACATCATCAGCCGTATTCATTTGCTTCAAGAGCTCCGAGTGGGTCTTGGTCTTTTCGCGTGCGATCAGCTCCATTTCTGAAAATTCGTTGATTGCAACGTGTGCCTTTGTGCAGTCCGTATCTACTTTCCCATGACCATATATGTTTCATACACGTCTAGGATTAATTAAATTCACTTCCGTGATAGTATTGTTTGGAAGGGCCTGAGAAATATAATCTGAGGCTGTATTCAGTCTGGTTTCAGCTTCGACGATGACCTCATCACTTATTTATACCTTCAGGAAAGTCACCAGGTAGCACATCTTCCAGACATGACACCAGCCTGCAAGCTAGGGCTGCGACCTCAAGGGCAACATCGGTTGGGCGGCAGTGATGACTGATAAAATTCCAATGCCCGCCACACCGGTGCTTAGATAGATAGGTGTCAGTGTGGTGGCAACGCCATGCACAACATTTACTGCGCTCCGATACATTTTATAAAGACCGCGCCGCTATTTAGCCTCTACGCGTCGATCTTTTTCAACGTTGAATATTTGTTCTTGTGAACATCCTGTAGGTCTTAGAGTTTGGGATATAGTGACATTACGATTTCTCTATGCAGAGCGTGATCTGAACGTTTAACAAAGCAGCAGGCGCCTATATCGCCATAGGAAACTGGGGCAAATGCGATGTAGTGAAGGAACAATCTTAGTTTCTTAGTATCTTTGAACGGCGTATAACACGCTCACCATGAATCCCAACCAGCATGCATTCTATTAGCAGGACTTGTAACTGTATCTTTTTTGACGGTTCACGGTAATGCGACAAAACACATTATATTTTCTTCTAGTGAGCCGCATGATACATGATATTCATATCCCGAAGTATTCACAACATATTTGTCAAATGCGTTTCACTAAATACCACAGTGCCACTGTAGTAGCAATTACGTCCGCGATCACATGAGGGCAGTACCTTTTGGATTCCTGGCTCCAGTCCATCTTGAACTGATGCGTGTCAAGCGTAGGTTTCCGCATATATTCCTCTACCAGCGGTTTATATTTCTTATCTATGTTGGGCGTTTGTATTGCACCGTAGTCGCGATTAATGCCCTAAGTACCATAGACCAAAACAAGATTCTTATTTTCATACTCCCTCTCCTCGGTAGCAACGATGTCATTGTACATTGTTCCGCAAGGCTGGCATTCAAAATTGCTTTGAGTGGCTGTACAGCTAGTTGAGGCAAACCGTACAATAATGATAAACCCAGGCCGTACCAACGTTAATAGGCCCAGTGTCAAGCTCGAGGGCAATGACCTGATCTGCAGTTACGACGCCGACATTTGTGACGTTTACATTTGTTTATTAGCTACTGAAAAAGAGAGGACCATGCCGGCCTTCCAAGGCAACCAAAGCGAAAACACTGCCGCTATACATATCGGGGCTGATAATGTCACTGACATCACCCAGCCCGTGCCTATCATTGCCGCGAACTGTGCGCAGCCCGGTGAAGAGCACGAGTTTTCTGACTTCTTCAAGGCCTCCCCTGAAGAGCAACGATGCTAGATTTTATTTGTTGTTTGAGGGCTTATCGTAGTTGGCCACTGGCTTATAAATATTTCTAACCTGGTCAGTACAGGCTTTTTACGCTGAAAAAGTCGATCGCTACCTGGCAAAATAGCAGTGAAAACGCGATGGATACAATCTTCTCCAAACTATATCACAGTTCGCGAGGTTAATGGATGATCATGGCACCCATCAAATGCAAACATAAGCCGCCAGAGTCTTAAAAGATGTTTACAGGAACGGTTCAAGAAGCAGGCCATATAATCGATTTACCTACCCGAGCCGAGCCAAATGTGATGTTACAGCCCCTAACGAGGTTTACTGGGCAGACCTCTTGTTTCCGCCGCACAAGAAGGTTGGACGAACCACGGATAATGTCGCTGACTGCGGTCGATGTCGCGTGTAATTATAAGAAGACAGAATCATTTTCATATGGGTATTTAAAAATAAAATCTTAAAGATACAATAACATATTGTTCCTGTCATGTTATTTATTAAAAGTGAAATTGGTAATCTGTGTACAGGAACAGCAAAAACAACACATTATCGTCATACCTTGAAAATATATTACTTTTAATACCTGCCATAACATGACGTGTCACGCAGAAAATACTATTTGTGACACCTCCACGTCCCTAGGGTCGCGTTTCGAAAAACACGATTTACCATAATCTTTGGAAGAAAAAACAGGAGATGCTCTGACCACCACAGTGATATAGACAACATGCCCGAAGCAGGTAGATTATATCAAGAGTAAACGGTCCAGCTTGTGGTCTAAGGTTGACATTGCCCGGGGTGGGAGTGGGAGACAAGCGCCCCAATCCTCCAAAAAATGCCCCATACGGCTTGCGTCTCTGACTGCCTCTGTCAACTGAAATCCAGCTACTGGCCTTCGCGAGTGGCTTAGATTTGAAGCCCGGCAGACCATGTTTTCTACTAATAGGAGAAGGGGTGAAGGCGGCCCACTGGCGCCTTAAAACCAGTTGCTTCGGGTAGATGGGACTGGTAAACCTTGGATGGTAGCTCATCTAGGAGAAGGAAAACTCCGATTCCAAACCTCTGCTGGCTTGTGGCTATACCCACTCATGGGAAAGGCTAAGGGAGTAAACCCCGACAGAAAATCCGGAGATGGAGTCCCTAAGGCGGTCTGACATTGACTTCAACGTCATTCCGGCAACTCCTGCGACGCCGTTGGTGCCAAGCTGTATCGGCATTCGTCGTTCCCTTGGGCACACCAGCTGCGTGGAGAGGGGGGATCTGCTGCATGGACAACAGCTGATTCTCCATACCACCCTGCCCAGTCTTCATAGCTCCACTGGAGAGGACACTACTGTGTCGTCGTACGGCGTCGGCACAACACGAGAAGTAGCAGTTTACCGGTTCTAAGTCAAAGCTCGATTGGCGTAGAGCTTGGCGCCAGGGGTTACTTCTGACGGTGGGAGAGATCACCAGGTCTCACTGGACAGCTACCGCCCGCCTCAAGCTAGGCAGCCCCCAGTCGGTAAGGTGCTGGCCGCCATGGCCTGCCTGCTTCACTGGGTGCGTGGAGCTTAGAGAACCATCTCGACAAGTGGGCCACAAAACTCCGCACCAGGAAAGACTAAAAGAAGATATAAGAAGATTCCAACTCTTCGTTTTGCAACCTGGAACATCAGGACCATGTGTCCTGGATTGACCGCTGACCTACAGCAGATCGACGATGCACGGAAGACTGCCGTCATTGACAGAGAACTCTCCCGACTGAACACTGACATTGCCTGCCTCCAGGAGACCCGATTGGCTGACAGCGGCACCATCAGGGAAGCCATTTACACGTTCTTTTGGCAGGGGAAGCCCTCAGATGAACCTAGGCAGCATGGTGTAGGTTTTGCCGTAAAGAACGCGCTAATCGCCTTCATTGAACCTCCATCATCAGGTACTGAGAGAATCCTTGCCCTCCGGCTGTCAACATCCTTAGGCCCGGTCAACATCTTCAGCGTGTACGCCCCAACCCTCTGCTCCACCTACGAAGAGAAAGACAAGTTTTATGAGGCTCTGGATCAAGCAATATCCAGTATCTCCAACAAAGAAAGCCTTTACTTACTAGGAGACTTCAATGCTAGAGTGGGAGCTGACCATGAGGCCTGGTCCACCTGTCTCGGCTTTTACGGAAGGGGCAAGATTAACGAGAATGGTCAGCGACTGCTGGAGATGTGCTACTCCCACAGCCTATGTGTGACCAACACTTTCTTCAAATGCAAGGAGATCCACCCGGTGTCGTGGAGACACCCACGTTCACGCCACTGGCACCAGCTAGACCTCGTCATCACCTGGTGTGCAGAACTGGCCAGTGTCCTCCTCACCCGCAGCTACCACAGTGCCGATTGTGACACGGACCATCCCCTCGTGGTCAGCAAGGTGCGAATATTACCCAAGAAGCTGCACCACGCCAAGAAGAAGGGTCACCCACGCATCAACACCTGCTGTGCAAGCAACCCAGAGAAAACACAGCAGTTCATCAGCAAACTGAAGGAAGCCCTCACCAAAGTGACACCTGATGACACCATTGACTCCAAGTGTTCCCATATCCGTGACTCTGTGTACAATTCAGCCATCACAGTTTACGGGAAGAGGGAGCGAAAGAATGTCGACTGGTATGAGGAAAACTGGGAGGAGATGGAGCCCGTGACTGAGGCAAAGAGGAAAGCCCTCCTGGCATACAAGGCTGCACTTAGCCCCAGAACACTACAAGCCCTCAGGATTGCAAGGAACAATGCCCAAAAGACTGCCCGCCGCTGTGCCAACACCTACTGGCTGAACCTTTGCAACAGTATACAGACAGCTGCTGACACCGGGGATACAAGAGGAATGTATGCGGGTATCAAAAAGGCGACAGGCCCCCCCCCCACCTACAAGACCGCCCCCCTCAAGTCCAAGACGGGCGAAGTCATCACAGACCAGGGGAAACAACTGCAGCGATGGGTTGAGCACTATCTCGAGCTATATGCAACCCAAAACAATGTCACTGGAACTGCCCTGGACACCATTCCAGACCTGCCTGTCATGGAGGAGCTAGACACACAGCCCACCCTGGAAGAGCTCGGAAAAGTCATCGATTGCCTTGCCTGTGGGAAGGCTTCTGGAAGCGACGCCATTCCGCCTGAAGTCCTCAAGAGCGGAAAACCAGCACTGCTCCAGCCCCTACACACACTCCTCTGCCTTTGCTGGGAACAGGGATACATCCCAAAGGACATACGTGACGCCAACATCGTCACTTTGTACAAAAACAAAGGAGACCGTAGCGACTGCAACAACTATCGGGGCATCTCCCTCCTCAGCATCGTTGGAAAGGCTTTCGCCCGTGTTGTCTTGGCGCGCTTGCAGATCCTAGCCTCCCGCATCTACCCAGAGTCCCAGTGTGGATTTCGAGCCGGCAGGTCAACTGTAGACATGATTTTCTCACTACGTCAGCTGCAGGAGAAGTATCGCGAGCAGCAGATGCCCCTCTACATTGCCTTCATAGACCTGTCGAAGGCGTTTGACCTGGTTAGTCGGAGTGGACTCTTTAGACTCCTGCAGAAGATCGGTTGCCCCCCCCCCCACGTCTGCTTGCTGTCATCAATTCGTTCCACGAGAACATGCACAGCACAGTGTGCTTCAATGGCGCAACATCTGAAGCATTCCCAGTCATCAGCGGAGTCAAACAAGGCTGTGTCCTTGCGCCGACGCTCTTTGCCATCTTCTTCTCCATGCTTCTCCAGTATGCATTCAAGGACTGCAGCGAGGGAGTGTACATCCATACCAGGGCTGACGGCAAGCTGTTCAACATCGCCCGTCTCCGTGCTAAGACTAAAGTCACAGAGGTACTCATCCGTGAATTGCTCTTCGCCGACGATGCAGCCTTGACATCACACACGGAAGATGGACTGCAGCAGCTGGTATGCCGCCTCTCCCATGCCTGTAAGGAATTTGGACTGACCATCAGTTTGAAGAAAACGAAAGTCATGGCGCAGGACGCAGACTCTCCTCCCTATGTCACCATCGATGGGTACAACTTGGAAGTTGTCGAGAACTTCACATACCTCGGGTCTAATATCTCCAGCTCACTCTCCATTGATTCTGAGGTGAACGGCAGGATTGCCAAGGCAGCAGCAGTGATGGCCAGACTTAACGAGAGAGTCTGGAATAACCCCATCCTCACAGAGAAGACCAAAATGCGTGTCTACCAAGCCTGCGTACTCAGCTCACATCTCTACAGCAGCGAAACATGGACCACCTATGCAAGACACGAGAGGAAACTCAACAGCTTCCACCTGAGATGTCTGCGGCGAATTCTGCACATCCAGTGGCAGGACACAGTACCCAACACAGAGGTTCTAGAACGCGTCAACATGAACAGCATGTTCTCCATTCTCAGCGAGAGGCGCCTTCGCTGGCTTGGCCATGTCAAGAGAATGGACCCAGGTCGCATTCCCAAGGACCTGTTATATGGGGAGTTAGCAGAAGGTGCACGAGCAACTGGACGACCACATCTGCGCTACAAAGATGTTTGCAAGAAGGATATGAAGACGGCAAACATCAAGGTCAACGACTGGGAGAGCTGTGCAAACAACCGTTCCAGCTGGCGCCTAGCTGTCAGGCAGGGAGTTCAAAATGCAGAGGAAGAGAGAAGAATAAAACAAGCTGAAAAGAGAGCTAGAAAGAAGGATAGACAAAAGCTTACTTTGGAGCTACGCCATCGTCTCCCGTAGACGGACGGATGCCAAGACAAGATAAGACAAACGGCCCAGCTTAGATCTCATATAAATCTAACTTCGGGCAGTTTATACAGCTAATTAACTTCGAGTCAATTAAAAGGTTAGGCGGTCAGAGATAAAGAAACACCATTTCTCTGATTACCTAACTAGCTTTGAATAGTTAGAATGACGCATTGTCAAGTCTTTAAAAAATGTTTTGCTTTGTAAGCATAGGAAACGTTTCAACAAATAATAATTTGTGGGTTTTTTTAGGTCATGCACTCACCCCCTCTGTGAACTCAAAATACACTTTTAGAATCCTCCAGACACTCTAACACTGTCGCGAAATATGTCAGGTATGACTTTTCTATTTTCATCTTTAATGCTGATGTTCAGTTTTCTTTGGGTAACTCTGTTGTTGCTTGCTTTTTCCATTCACATCGTACAAGACAAAGCCACTTGAGCAATCCTTTCTAACAAGCAGAGATTCCAATAAACTTGTATATCTATTGGAATAATATATGTTACTAGTGATCTGATAGAGGAAAGTATTTACATATTTAGGTTTCAAAAACCCCAATGGTTCGTCTGATTCAGTAGATTTCTGTATAGATCGATTTAAATCCAGCAATTTATAGTTGTAGTTACTTATATGCACTGTGTAAATACAATACTCTGAGGTATTACAACTTTTGAACTGTGTTTAAAACACTCAAGATCAATATTTTATTTACTTTTGCTCTTGACAGTCATTACATATTTGGATTTCTTAGTGCATGTTATACGTTTATATAATGCAGCTGGCAGCAAAGTTTATTTTCATTTGCATTTTTGCTGTAACAGAATATTACATTTTCCTAATGACTGCGACTTTTGTAATAATGGCCACATAATGTATTCGTTCCACAAAAAATAGATTATCTGAAATCTCTGGTATCAGTTGGATTTGTAAATTTGGTCGTATCATGTTCCATTTTGGGCTGAATAAATTTAAGCAGTTAACACATTTAGAAAAAAAAAAAACGTTTTAAACTCTCCAATAGGTTGTCTTGCAGTTTTCTTCCTGATTGCATTCTTTATATCCTTGTACATATTGTCCACAGTAACAATCATATTAACATTTATCATGTCGTATTTAATTACTGCTTATTACTTTACCCAACATATCATTATTAGTACTTATCGTAGAAGTTTCAATCTCGTCATGTTTTAAAATTGTACATTATTCTAGCCTTTTCCTTTATGTTAACTGGATTAATATTAAATAGCATTGAACCAAACACATGAAAAGTTACTGGAATATTAACGCCCGTTGTGGGGCTCTGGGTGGAAAAGTTGACTAAAAAACACTCGCCTTTACAAATCAATGATATCTCACCTCTGTCTGAGTGAGAGAAAACAAATATTTTTCTGATCACTATGAAAAAACCACAGTATCGCTATATGCAAACCATATATGAAAGCTTGCTTAAGTTGATAGAGTTGAAAAATCACATACCATCGGAGGACCCTGTCCTAGTAAGATTTGAAAAATTATGTACCGTCTAAGGATCCTGTCCTAGTAAGATTTGAAAAATCATGTAGCATCTTATGACCCTGTCCTAGTATGATATAAAAAATCATGTAGCATCTTATGACCCTGTCCTAGTAAGATATAACAAATCATGTACCATCTAAGGATCCTGTACTAGTATGATCTGAAAAAATCATGTACCATATAAGGATCCTGTCCTAGTATGATATAAAAAATCATGCACCATCTAAGGATCCTGTCACAGTAAGATATAAAAAAATCATGTACCATCTAAGGATCCTGTCCTAGTAAGATCTGAAAAAATACACACTATATGATGACCTTGACCTAGTGAGAGCTGAAAACCTTGATAAATGTAATGTTTTGCCTTACACAGTGTTGCTTTTGGAAATCACATCGACAGTCTGAAAGACAAATAATCTCAGATTATACATAACATATTTTGCAGAAATTTTGTGGGATCACTATCTTCAACTCCTGATTCAGCAATCACTACTTAGTAAACCGGGAATGGAGTGGTAAATTCTTATATTAAACAGGCTTGGATCAGCTTATGTAGTTTGGAATTGCATTTGATTTGTATTTCTGTTATAAGAGAACTGATTAGATCAGTACTGTGCTCCATTGTAAATTTTAATCTCATGCAGCTTACATACCTACTCTTTTGACCCCCTCCCCGAAAAATCTTGTACTTTATACACCTCATTTCAGAAACCATGATTCTGTTAACTTTGTCAATATAAAAGTAGATAACAAGTTTTGCTGATAAACTATGTCTCTTCCAGAATACTTACCCAGTCATAATACCTTAGGAGAAATACTAATACCTCGCAAATCCAGCCCTCCCGGATACTACGTTTAACTAAAGGGAGCTAAGAGTTGTCAGCCGATCTATGTGGCGGTCGAACAGACTGATCTCCCTTTATGTATAAGACCTGGCGGCAAAGTCTGTGAACCTCTCGGTTAATACTGGAGCGGAAGGCACGCACTCAATAGATCTAACTGCGGTGAGGCTGGTAGGGTGTATGTGTATTATGGTTGGGTAAGTATTCTCGAGGAAACATATTTTACTAGGAAAACTTGGTTTCTTCTTTAAATACGTTACCCAATTATGATAGGTAAGACGTGGAGAAAGGTATATACACACAACCCGGAGATACCATATCCAGTCTCCTAAGTCAGGTGAGACATCTAGATAACCCGACTGGAGGAGACTCCATATGTCGGGGCGAATCATCAAATAGAAAATATCTCCGCATCCCCCCCTCCCCCCGCAGTTCCAGCGGAAGTCGTGAAGTTGCGTCTTAACAAACAGAGTGACCTGTTGCGCTACGGATATAGATCCTACCAGATCGAATTGGGCCCTTTGGGATGACAGATCTCATAGATAAAAGCAAGAGAATGTGGAATCCGATCTCTATCCCACAGTCTGAATGATGTCGGCTAGCGAACAGCTCCCGGTGAATGCGGTCCTACTAAATACTGCTAATCCTGACAAAGCCAGACAAAAGCCTGACAAAGCCAGACAATGCCTAACAAAGCCTGACAAAGCCCGACAAAGCCCAACAAAGCCACAAAGTGAGATAAAAAAGAGTGTATATATTGTAAATTATCTTGATGAAACTATTAACTTAGCCGAAAGACTACTTTTCAACATAGTATTGCAGATTTAAATGACAGAAAATTGGGCGACAAAGTTCGAATTTCAAACAATCATAAAGTATTGATACAATATGACCAAATCATGTTGGAAATGTTTGTTATGATTTTATAAATTGTTATTTCGACTGATTATGGAAAGAAAATTCAATTTTCTAATAAATGTTATAATATGCAAAAATAAAATTGAGTTGAACTTCATTAGTTTAAAGGAGACCAGAAACAAAAAATTTCCTTTGATGTATGTAATTCTCTACACATTTTAATTGGACTGTGATGTTTATAAATTAAATATCGTAGACAGTTACGATTCCGTAAATTGCCGAGTTTTTCCGAGCTTTGATAAGACGACAGATCACGTGGTCCCGTGACGCCATACTAACCAGTCCACAAATACAAACATATACATCTCGAGCGAGACAGACGGGAGGAGACCAGATTTAGGTTGCACATTCAAAAGTTGAATATGCTTCCGAGTTATACTCATAACAATATCGTTGAATTGTGTGTTAGTGTGTTTAAGACCTGACAGCAGAAAAGTACAACAGTAAGAAGGTGCTCATATTTCATATCTTGGAATTTAAAAAATGCAATGTAATTTTTAAATAAATACTTATACATCGTGTGCTGTGCACAAATGTGATAAGGATTAAGTGATGGTGCCCAATGTAAAAAATAAAATTTTTACCACAATGCAATAAATTCATTTAAGAAAGATGAGGTTCAATCGTATTATATGTAAATGACATATTTATTACACACACACACACCACCACCACCACCACCAACGAAGGTATGATATGTTGAAAATATACATCCAACACTGAAACGCTGAGAGATAATACTGAATTCTGGGCGAAGAGACTAAGACGGGGACAGACTTGTTTGTGAAACAATATCCATTACTTTGGAGCAGTGGCGTCACTCGGGTTGGTGTCACCCAGTGCGGTAGCTCATGGTGTCACCCCCACGGTCCTCCTTCCGTAACAGACCATACAGAATCCTTAGTAATGTCATTTTGGTGTCACCCCCTCTGATGGTGTCACCCGGTGCAGTCCGCACCCCCCCCACCCCCCCCACCCCCACCCGCATCCCCCTAGCGACGCCACTGCTGTGCCTGCTAGTCATGTATTTAACTATGATCGGTTATCCTCTTATGAAATCCGACTAGACCGAGCAGTGTGTGCTCTGTAAAATTTGCAATTTTTCATTTTGGTGTCACCCCTCTGAGATGGTGTCTCCCGGTGCGGTCCGCACCCCCCTAGCGACGCCACTGCTTTAGAGGTGTAAAAGGCACTGAGAATGGTTTTCATCGGTCGAAACTTAAGCATTAATTTTTCACACACAAAACAAAAAACCATCACATAAATCTGCAAAGCAGAAATCATAAGTAATTAATTTAAACATTAAGAAGCTTCCTTCTTATGATTCAGTCACAGTGTATTTTACATGCAGGCTACGTATAGCGTATTGACAAATCTGATAGTATATACATGTCTGGTATAAATAGTTTATGTACTGTACTGGTCGGTGCTGAAAGAAATATTTTAGGCCCAGGCCCGGGACTGGTGACCTAAATAAACTCACTAGCCCTGACTGAAATTCCACAAGCCCGGACAGTTCATACCTGTCAACTATCAAGCTGAGAGAAAAACCTCCCGATTTTGGGGGTATTTCTACACCTACCTCCCGATCTCGTACTATCTCCCGAGTTTCGCAGAAAACTCACTATTATTACATTATGTCTGCCATTTGTCATTTCTCAGACAAAGAAAAACAAAAACATACATAAATAGATAAAACGTATACAATCCACAGGTGCCATATTCTATTTTATCACTTGTGAATGATGTAGTAACGAAATAATAAATATCACACGAGTCTTTTTCTTCAGGAAACAGAATGTTAAGATTAAACATTATTCACCTAAATTTCAGATTTTTGAAAACGCTACAACAGAATTGTAGTAATAAAAACATTATATATAAAAAATTGTCACCAATTCGCTTAAATCCCATTAATGATCACTTGAATGTTGCCTACTTTTCTCTGCAAACAAAATCAATCTCCATTTCTACCAAAGAAACTCGGCCAGTTAACACCTGACATTCCTCTACTGTACATGTAAAGTTTAATTACCATGCTTAAATTAAAAGAAGGAATAAAAGAAAATATGCCACGCAGTGTATGTGCCCCCAAAGAACTAGTTCAAAATAAATATTTTATTCAGTAAACAGTGTTATACGCTTTAAGACTTAAACCTAAGGAAATAAAGTGGGATTTAAATGTGGGAAAAACAGATTTTAACTGTTAAAATGAAGTCATAAACATCGAAAGTTACAATAAAGTAGGGCATCGTTTATTTGCTAATCAATGCTGATGTTTACATATGCATATTGCAGAACATGGTTTCTTTGAAGTATGTCCGAAGGGCAGTCCTTTTCACTAGATAAATAAATTGATAAAGATTAACTGTTAATTAGTCACACTGGCCTTATGCTTGTGTACTCAAGTCTAACCTTTAGCTATTATGCAGTTTAGCCACAGCTGACCACAATAAAATACAAGGGTCTTGTCCTGGGGTATAATAAGGCGTATCACAGGGAGAAATGGCGCGTCCCATGGGCGCTCGCACATTGGGACAAGGGGTGGGGTCAATAGTAGCCTCCCCACAATTTATATTGGCAGCCAGTTAAATTGAAACTTTGATTTTATAACTGACCACTTTTCTTTTAGTCGCTGCTATTTAAAGAATCCCAAGCGATAGTTTTATATCAGTTCCAATCATTACAGATTACCGTTTATACATACTACGTGTAACAGACACAGACTGAACGTTTTTTTTTTTTTAATTTTTAATTTTTGTTCAAGATTACTGAAAATTGTGATTTCTCGAAACATGACCGTGGCAGGGGTTTAGAATCTTATTTTTAGTAAAGCTTCCATTTGATTAAAATCAGATCTCAATTTCACATAGGACAGATGTAATTTGATTTCGATTGTGCCGTGTTAAGGTATGTATGTCAACATCTTGAAAAGACATTTACTCATTTCATCAGCGCGATCAAAGTTTCCTCAGGAAAACAATTTTTTCCGACAAACCCGACGGGCACCTAACTTTGAATACAGGATGGGCCCGAACTAAAATTAGAGGGGCCCCGGGTGTCGGGCTATTACATTTTTAGCACTGCTGGTGTAGATAACATATCTGTGAATTGATTGTTGCATTTTGTGGTAACTTACTCGGTTTTCTGCCTATTTTCGTAACTCACACGTTTAACACTTTTCCCAGGATTTAAAATATCCAACGGTATGTCTGGAACAACGAAAACTTTTAGTATATGCCTAGCATTTGCGTATCTTAGAGCTGTCATTTTTTTTCAGGATCGTTCTCGTAAACATCCCTTTAGAAATGTAATGATCACAGAGTGCTGTATGGTGTTGCTTTGAAATCGACTCGCTTGTAATAATGTATCCATACTTTCTTTATGCCTTTATCTTTGGAAAAGAAAAAAATGTTGTCCACAGCCTTTTCTTAATGTGCTATTACACCCGTAAGCAACGCAAAACGGCATTGTCTTTTACTCTGGCAACTCCCAGTTGGGATGATGGAGTCGCTACTATGACGTCACACCCCGAAAGTAACCGAATAGGCGCGGAAATTTTACATACGAGGTCACGGAAATTCAGCTCCTAGAAGATATGCCAATATTTAAATATTGCCTAGCCTAGTATATGCCTAGCATTTGCCTTTATCTTTGGAAAAGAATATTTAAATATTGGCATTACGGTCGCAGATGATACTTCAGAATCAGGTTTTCTTCTATAGTGCTTTTATTATTATTCTGTATTTCCATTGGTTTCTGGTCTCCTTTAATGTTTATACACTTTATTTCAGGTTTTCCAACTGTGCTTAACAATACTTTGAACAATAATCTTTGTACATATTTATACATTTTTAGGTAGCGGTGAGACATGCCATATTTGATGGAAATCTGAAATCGATTATAAAGAAAGTATGTGATACTTTCTGTTGTTTTGTAATGTTGTGTTAATAAATATATACTGGTATGTGAAGATTGAATGCATGTGGTTTTTTTTATAATAATGGAAAATTGGCTTAATGATCTCAATTTATTTATAAAAACAAAACTTGCTATATCGGCTTTTGTATATTTGGTTCAGCCAGGTTCGTGTCTTTGTTGACGTAATTCCGTCACACACTTCATGCTAAAAAAATTCCAAATCCTTTTAGAACAATTAACTCTTGATCCTCATCGGGGTTTTGTTTTGCGTTTTACTTTGCCATATAACTGATTTTTGTTGTTGATTTTGTTGTCCTCCCGAAATTCTGTTATTCGTGCTTTAAGTTCTTATTAGAATCAATTGTGCTATGTTGTGTACATTAATTAATCCTAGAAATGTTATTTTTGTACCTTTATTTTTCATAAACGCGTGCAAATTGGACTGATGAACTATGTTGCCATTATTATTATTATTATTATTAATAGCGACGAGTTGTTGTAAAATCACCCTATACTACAAATATAATTTTGTTACATACCCAACTAATTTTACATGGCATAACATGGCTTAACAGAACATAATTTCATCGGTTTGATGTATGCCCCCCCCCCCCCAATAAAAGCGCGTAGTCATCGTGAAACGTAATTCATACACAATGCACTGTTGTATAAATGAATAAATAAGCGAAACAATAACTATAGACCATAAAAACATGTGTGCACATAACTCATCGGGGACTTTTCTCGTTGCATGCGGCTTCATTCAGCATTGATCACGTGCGTGTCTTGGCCAAAGGAGAGAAACAACTTCTGCCGCCATTACGACTGGATCATCATCAATCAGAACCAGCACAAGACTGCGTCGACTTCGCAGCACTTGGCTACTTGGAACTAAATAACAACAAGGACTCCCAAACGTATCGGCCTTTACTGACAACAGGAGATGGGAACTGTCTTTTTAATGTCCTTTTAATCGCATTGTGTGGTGCAGAGTCTATGTGTTGTGAAATTAAGGCCTCACTTGTATAAAAATGGCCTGTAATGACTGGTTTTGCATAACGCAGAATTATTCAAAAGATTTTCTGTTGTGTTCAACTTTGTTTGTAGAGGCTCTCAAGAACTGTGCTAAGATTGGTGCATATTCTATTGTGTGGACCATCCAGGCTGCAAGTGATGCTCTGAACTGTCACATCAACGCTTTGTACCCAAAAGTAAACGGACCTGCAGACTACACAGCACAACTCTTGACGAGAACACATGTGCCACAGTGCACAAATGAAGCAACGAAGTCACTTGGAGTTTTATGGTTGAGAATATGATTACAGGGCGGTCGCATTTTTTAACAAACCACCATCACATGATACTCGCCAGTCGACCCGTTTATGCTACAATGGACCCTCATTAATTGCTTTAAATGATCACTCCTTGGCTCTCCACACTACATTGTGCTCTAGACTAAACGAACTAGGACTACATTCATCATTACCTAAATGTAAACAGAAGCTAAAAAAAGAAACGTTGTTTCAAAGCTGACCGGCGCAGAACAGGAAGAAGAATCCAAGTTATTTCCCTTATTTCGGCACAACCATTTAAACTAAATTCGACCGTTAATTTAGATAACCTAATTCAAATCCTTATTAATTCGTCAACCTTTGTGTCAACTATCCAAGAAATACCTCTTGGATATTGCATTATTCAACGCCCAGTCACTAGGACCACCGGAAAAGCGCACAGAAATAGTTAATTTTATCAACGACCAAAATGTTGACATATTTTTCCTCACAGAAACATGGCTAAAAACATCTGGCGATGAACCCAAGTGTGCGGATCCAACACCCACTGGTTACTCCATCAAGTCATTCCCCCGTAATTCTATCGGCGGTGGAATTGCTGTCATTACAAAGAACTCCATGATAAAACGTCTTAACCACACCACAACATTCGACTTCGACCACACATCGTTTGAACTAGTCCAAACCATACTCACACTGGAGCAAAGGTCAGTCTATTTTTTCTGCCTATACCGCCATCCTCCTAGTAGAAAAAACAAGCTGGCTGACTCTCTCTTTTTGGAGCAGTTTCCGAATCTCCTGGAGTATGGAAATTCGATAGGTGGCAACGTGATTATTCTTGGAGATTTCAATTTTCACTTTGACTGTCCCCGAAACTCAAATACATCAAAACTCATAGATTCCATTAATATTTTCAACCTCAAACAGTCGGTTAACCAATCTACCCATAAACATGGTCATATTTTAGACTGGATTCTTCATAGACCTGATGATAACATTCTACGGTCCTCCCTGGTATCCCATGACCTTGCATCAGATCACCTCTGCATTATATGCCATCTTGACGTATCAGTCCATAACCCTCCACCTTTATCTGCTACTAAGAGAAACCTCCGTATGATAAATAGAACCAAACTAATGCACGACATCCAAGCTAACCTAACAACTTGCTTACCTCCTACCGCAGAACAACTCGATAACTGTCTACGTTCATTGCTTGACAAATATGCCCCAGCTACCAAGTGCAGAGTATCAATTCAAAAGTGTTCTCCGTGGTATAGCAGTGTTAGGGACCAGCTTCGCACTGCTAAAAGAGAAAGTTCCAGCTGCAAAGAGCTCTTCAAGATTACTAACAAGCTAATGTCAAGGAACAAATCCACACCACTTCCAACTACCTTCTCTCCAGTCGACCTTCCGGACATGTTTGCAAATTTCTTCCGTGACAAAGTACAAACCATTAGAGATAAGTTTGACACCACAATTTCAATTGACTCGTCGTCACCATACAGTTGGGATACAGAATTTGAGCGGCAACCATTAGCAGCATTTGAACCTGTCTCTTTGGATTTTGTACGTACAATCCTGATGAAGAATGCACCAGCGTCATGTGAACTTGATGCAATTCCAACATCACTGCTACTCGAGTGCATAGATCCAGTATTGCCTTCACTAACTGATGTTATTAATACCTCTCTCTCATCCAGGGAATTCCCATCATTTTTCAAAACTGCCATTGTAAAGCCTCTGCTGAAGAAACCAACTATAGACCATAATGATTTAAAGAACTACGGCCCAGTTTCTGATCTCCCATTCATATAAAAAATCTTAGAAAAGGTTGTTCTATCCCAGCTTGTATCTCATCTAAATTCAAACAGTCATTTTAGCAATGTACAATCTGCATATCGCCCTTGCCACAGTACTGAAACTACTCTTCTATAAGTAGTTAATGACATTCTCTCTGTTTTGGATAGCGGAAAGATTACAGTCCTCCCCCTCCTTGATTTGTCTGCAGCATTTGACAAAATAGACCATGATATATTACTTCACCATCTCCAGCATGTATTTGGCATTCATGATACAGCCTTACTGTGGTTCAAGTCCTACTTGGTTAACAGGACACAAATTGTATCTCCAAATGGAATGCACTCCAACCCAGTTGATCTATGTTGTGGTGTTCCACAGGGTGTGTTCTTGGACCTGTTCTCTTCATTCTGTACACTCAGTCGCTCTCAAGTGTCATAGATCATTATCCAGTGTCTCACCAATTGTACGCTGATGACACCCAAATATACAAATCTAGCCACCCAACTGAAGTTGATGCTACCATCCAAGTTGTAGAGAGGTGCATTTCTGATGTGAAATCATGGATGACATGTAACAAGCTGCAGATGAATGATGATAAAACTGAGGCCATTCTGACCGCAACAAAAAGACCTTCTCATTCACATCCTTTACCTCAAACAATAAATATCAGCAATGCCAACATTAAATTCACACAATCAGTACGAAACCTAGGTGTTACTCTGGACAGTACTCTCACATTGCACCATTATGTCATGAACATATGCAAGGCTGCATACCTTGAGCTGAGACGCATCAGCTCAATTCGCATATATCTTTCAGCTGATGCCACTAAAACGTTTGTGTGTTCATTAGTACTTTCAAAACTGGACTATTGTAACTCAGTTATGTCTGGTTCATCTCAATATCTACTCCAGAAACTTCAAAAAGTTCACAGCTGCTCGGATCATACTTAGAGTACCACAATCAGAGCACACCTCCCTGCTGCTCTGTACCCTAAACAGGCTATCCATTCGATCCAGAATCAAACACAAAATTTGTTCTCTGTGCTACGTTTCACTGTCAGACTCTAGTCCAACATACCTATCCGATGTCACCCATGTGTATACACCAGCAAGATACTTACGCTCCTCTTCTGACAATCGTATACTCATTATTCCAAGTATGAAAACAAAGTCATATGGACAGCGTTCTTTTGCATACCAGGGCCCAGCAATGTGGAATGAAATGCCCACTGACCTAAGACACAAAGACAAAGTGATCACATTCAAGAGGGCTCTCAAAACTCACTTATTTCGACTGCAAGAACAAACTTAAAGACCTAATAATGTTTCCTACCTGAAATATTCTCAGCATGTTTTTTATTTTTTTAAAATGTTTTTCTAATTTCATGATGTTTGTTTCTGTAATAATATTATTATGTTTTTTTATGTTATAGGTGTTGTCTAATGTTGTAAAGTGCTTAGTGCTTCTAAAGATTAGGCGTTATACAAAGTCCTCATTATTATTATTATTATTATTATTATTATTATATACTCGCATATAAGCCAAATAATTTAGGAAAAAATAAAGGCCTGGAAGAAGGGGGGGAGTGTCAGCTTATATGCAGGTCAATGTCTAACCTTGGCAGTTTTTAGGTCTTTTTGTTGACTACTTTATTGGCTGTAAATATTGGGACACGAAACAATAATTTTTTCCGTGTCCTAAGGCATAGGCATGTGAAAAATAAAAGGAACTTTCAGTGACCCAACAATTATTAAACTGTTATAAAGTACTATCATTGATTTTGGTATTATTTTGCAGGTGCATATTTTCTGATTTCTCCAACACAAAGTTAAATAATGCTAAATACAGACTTCATAATTTGTGGGCCAGCTGAGTTTACCAAGGAGACAATGCTGAACTATAATGTACAGTATTTACACAGTGCAAAATGTGCATAGCGTCACTAAAATCCTTACTTATTCCCAAACATAGATGTAGTTTTTGCGTTATTCAATGTTTCAATCAAACTGCATTCTTTCAGATAACATTTCATTAGTCCTTAATAGCTGTTTCATTTATGTTGAATCAAGCACTGACGATTTACTCATTTTCAATGATATAAGCGATCCTACAAATTGAGGTAATTTTTTAAAATATAAGTTTGTCTAAATAAATGCATTTATAACTTACCTAATACATCATGAGATGTCTCGGAGTTGTAGGTCGGCTTATATGTGGGTCATGCACTTTTTTTTAGTGTTTATACCTGTTCAGTTTGGGGGTCGGCTTATACGCGAAAGGGCTTATACATGAGTATATATGGTAGTTTCTGATCAAGACTATGATAGTGTATGAGCACATTGTCACTGCCATTGATAGATCAGTTTATTGTTAGTAAAGCAAACATGATGGTTTTATCACTAGTATTGCCACACCACTGGGCCAGACAAAATATGCCTGACACAGTCACCCTATGTATTACAGCAATAAAACTAGCATAGGCCTCGAACAAAGCTGTAATAGATGCCATAGTCCCAAAACAAATGAATTTCAAGATATGGCACTAGTTTATGATTATAATGAAATAAAAAAGAAAGAAAGGATGTGCTTTCTCTAACACTAAATATAACATCACTTAAAGAGTGTATTTTACAAAATTTTAATATTTTCAAAAATCAATAGTTACAGATTGCTCAAAACAAAAAAATTATCGTGAATATATACCAGGACTCTTTGGTAAATATTGTATAAGAAATACTGAATAACAATCAACAAGTCACAAAAACATGATTTAATATTCTTTATCGATATAAAGTTATACTACACACTCTATATACTGACATATAAGTAGTCCAAATGCAAACTGCAAGGACTCAGATTACCATTGCCTCAAACCTGGTAGATCTGGGTCAATGCAGTTTGTCAGAGTAATCAAAAGAATAAACAACATAGATTCTGATCTGCCAGTGCGTTATGCAATGTCAGATCAGGGTCTATATTGTTTGAAGTTAGAATCGACTTAAAAGTGAGTATATATGGTAATACATGTATACATGTTTTACTCTGAGTTACAAACATTTTTGATAAAAATAATTTATTAAAAATGTATGCAACTTCTGTAATGCTCAGCATCTAAGTATCCTCAAATCTGTCATGACAAAAATTCCTAAACACATTAAATACAATAAAATAAACATTTTCTTGAATAGCAACTCTAATTATAAAAACCTCACAAATACATAAACAACCATAATTTACTTATATTCTGCCATCACCAAATTTTAGTCTTTAAAAATTTCAGCAAATTAGGGAAACAAACAAATTTTCACATAATGTCAATGTATAGTTCCAAATCGTAAGTGATTGCCACGTCAGTGAGAAATCTGAAATCATTTATTAAAATATGATTCTGAATTGCAACGTAATAGGATATGAATTATTTTGCACTAAAGAATATCTCAAATGTAGTCTGAAATTGTAAATCTGAAGCAAGTGCTAGGTTTTTAGACTTCCCTGGTGATGTTAACAAAGCAAGGCATGTCACACACACATTAATGCATGGTAAGAGGACAATAATTTTGTTAGCCGGAAAACATACAGAATATCTGATATAACAGGAATATCATATTCTACATTTTGTAACCTCTGAAAAGGTTTCCAAAAAAAGGAGTCCACATAAATTAAGAAATAAGTGGTAATTAAAGTGTTCCTTTATGAATTTTAGTTATATTGTTACAGTACGTAGTGATGTCTTGCACTGGTGCACCATGCCATAGACATGTAGCGTCATGTCCCACCCAGTCTCATTATCCTGACACCAGGCCAACCAGGCCTCACACTAAGCTCTTAACGCTCAGCGCCAAGTGAGGCAGCTGCTAGCACCGTTTTATAAGTCTTTGGTAAACCTCAGCCAGGGTTTGAGCCCATGACCTCCCACATAAGAGGCAGATGCTCTAACCACTTAGACCACTAGAACAGTCATTTGGAAAAGAGGAATTTATTATCTTGCAAATTGTCACAAATATTCACACTCAATATGACATAACATTTTGACGCCAATGGTTGAAAATTATTCTATGCTACAATACTAGGTCAGAGTGTATTGGTGTAACTGGCTCACTTTTGTTCATTTTTCATTTTAGAATTGAAATAAAGACTTCAGAAGGTCAGAGCCTGCATGTAAAACCAATGACCCAAGCACTGCTGTAAAATATGTAACCTTGACAAAGTATCACAGAATAAATTGTCTTACCTTCGTATCAACTCATCCAATATATTGCAGAAATCCATCAAGGGGTTTAAAACATACAAGCAAATGACAATACTTCAACCAAGCTTTAACTAAAAATTTTGAAGGTTATGACTTTCACCCTAAGGTCAAGGTCAATGGGGCTAAGAAGCATATCACAGAATGAACAGTCTAAAACTCATATTGATTTAACCCAAGTAGAAACATCCATCATGGGGTTTAGGAAATGGAAGCAAATGGAGAAAAAAAAACCAAGCAAAACCCTAACACAAATTTCTATAACTGACTTTGACCCCAAGGTCAAAAAGGCAAGCAAACATGTCAATACATGATGTCTTAGCTTCAAAATGATTTGTGCCAAGTATAATTAGAATCTATCTATAGGTTTGAGAAATACTGGTAAATAAAAAGACTTTAACCAAAACTTTCAATAACAGTGACCTTGACCCCAACATAAAAGAGATGAACCAGCATGTCACTGAATGATTGTCTTAGCTTTATAATAATTCATGTATGATGAGGATCTGTCAAGAGGTTTAAGAAATATAAGTAAATGAAAACTTAACCAAAACTATAACAAGCTGTTGATGAAGACTGTGACACCCTTGAGGCCACTGCTAGAACAATTACCACAGTCTTGTTTCCAAGAAATATTGAATCAGCAAGAAATACCTCTTTTCAATGTTGCGACTTTCTTATAATCACCATGCACTAATGTGCTCAAAGATTATTTAAAGCTGCAACACTCAAAAGAGGTATTTATCCATTGAAAAAGACACCTATCTTCAAGTCATTATTTTGTAACATCAGAAATGTTTCAGAAGATTGTCAGCAATTGGAAGTGAACATTTTCCAACGCAATAAACCTGTAAAGGCCAACAATAAAAATGTGTTTCTTATTGCACTGGTATTAAAATTTGGGTAGGCAGGTCTTTTTTGTGAACATTATACATAATTTCATTTTTTTTAATAATTTATTTTTTACCACTGGGGGTGGTGGGGAGAGAACTAGGGTCAGCAATGAGAAACAGGGATGGTCAGATGACCAGATACACACAGATTTTTTAACCTAAACTGAAGTCCTCCTCTGTTTGTAATGATACAAAATTGTTTCTATGAGATACATAAAAGCATCACAAATCTTACAGTATAATGTAACTGACTGGATTTAAATCCAACAAAAGTTTAAAATTATTAATTGGATATATGGAATTTTCTGTTAGCCTATACTCTGTTTTTATGATATTAACAGATAATATCCAAAACTATTTTTGTCTCTGACTAAATAAAAGCTCCTCTGGTAATGTGTATACAGTCTTATAAGTTACATACAACAGCAAATAACATAGACTCTGATATACCATTGCATACTGTGCCTGCAGATCAGGGTCTATGTTGCTTATTCTACTGATCACTCCTAACAAACCCAGATCTGTCAGCATAAATGTGTCTCATACCAAATCTACATAATTAACATTTTACTTTCCTGGATTGCTATTGATTGATTATCATGTGCCAAAGTTCAAATATAACAATTCCTTAAGAACTAGCTATAAACTATTAGCTAAAATCAAATAAGTAACAATAATGAGTAGTTGTACAGTAAGTTCATGATGCTGAGAATAGTAATAGAACTATGTTACTTTTTAACTGTATAGGAAACAAGAGGTACTCTCTCATTCAATGCCATGTATTTTTCAACACTCAACGTTCTGACGAGTACAGACTTTTCTAACATGAACCTTTTTCATATAAAAAGGTTTTCCTTTGTTGTTTGTATTTCTCTGTAAGAATGTTTCAATCTGAACTAATGAGGTGACAAACTGACTTTGAAAAATAATTGTACACAATATTAATGTCTTTGAAATGCTGAAACTGGAAACAATGCTAAATATGGACTTTTAAATTAGGAAATTCTTTGTATTTTAGGGCTTTCCTTTTACAATGATTTCGTACGTGGGAAAGCCTGCCAGTAGCTTCTCGTGGGTCGGTGGTTCTTCCCTGGGTTTTTCAGGGTTCTTCCTCCACCATTAATACTGGCCGCCATGTATAGCCTATCGTGTGCTGAAAAATGGCGTTAAACACTACAACAACAACAACAACAACAACAATTTACAATGATTTCTCAGAATGCAAACATTTGAATTTGCTTTTACATCTGAACCAATAACTTGGTCAAAATGGACTTTATATTGATTGTACACAATAAAAATTTCAAAAACAATGCAAAAACTGGAACAAAAAATATATGCACATTATGCATGTGCCACCGTGTATTAGGTATAAATGTGTATTAGGTATAAATATGTGTATTAGGTATAAACATGTGTACAACCTATAAACATGTGTGTAAGCTATAAACGTGATTGTTTTTTCTATTTAGGATGACTTATCAAGCATGAGACAATTCAATGCATTTGATTTGCAACTCTTCTGACATATGTATTTCTAGTTTCATTTGATGATTACCTACTTCTAACAGATATATTAATTCCATAACAGTATCAATAATCATAATATATTGACATCAATACAATAAAGCATCAAAAACAAATTTATTTTGGACTAGATATGGTTGTTAGAAAGATAAATTCAGCAACAATTATAGCTGGAAGTGAGCAGGATCCAGAAAGATTCCCCTTTCTGTCATGAAAATCAGTAATTTGAAACACGAATATTTTCATTGCAGGATGCCCATTTTGGTGGTATAAATCATTACCTTTAATTACGTAAGATATTTTCATCCCAAAATGCCCATTTTGGTGGTATAAATCATTACCTTTAAAAGATATTTTCGTCCCATGATGCCCATTTTGGTGGTATAAATCATTACCTTTAAACACGGTTATATATTTTCATTCCAAGAGGTCCCTTTCTGTGGTATAAATCATCACCTTTAAACACAATTATATATTTGCATCACAAGACGTCCCTTTCTGTGGTATAAATCATCACCTTTAAACAAGATGTCCCTTTCTGTGGTATAAATCATTACCTTTAAATACAATTATATATTTGCATCACAAGACATCCCTTTCTGTGGTATAAATCATTACCTTTAAACAAGACGCTCATTTCATAGAATTTTGGTGGTATCAGAGCCAGACGCATGATGCTATTTTTAAAATGTTGGATAAACCATGGAGAAAGGTCACAATGACCCATTTTTATGACCATCACCTTCATCTAATGTGCTCCCTCAGTACAAGCATGGTGATAATAGGTGTAAAAGTATTTGTGCACTGTACTTTTAAACCCTATAATATAGGTCACATTGACCATTTTGGTGTTACACATCTACATCCCAAGATACAGTTTAAGTTTAATATCTTAGGTGGAAAGGTACTGAAATATGAGTCCATTTTTAAGCAATTCATAATAACCAGTATTGGTATGTGACATATCTTCATTCAACAATGCATAGTAATATTTGAGTTACTGTCTGGACAGAGAAATAATGAATGGATGGAAATAGCAAGTTTTACATACCCACTCACTTCCCAAAGCTGAGAGAGAAATACCTTGACACATACCTGTGTTGTCAATCAATTAAGTCAACTAAAATTTACCATCAGATTGGACAATTAGCTTGAGTACTAAAGCATAATGGATTTAATTATAGGACTCTCATGTTAGAAGCTGGTATGAATCCACATTCTAAATATCATGAAAAAGGATGTATTTCTCCATCTGAAATCTGATTCAGGACAGAAGAAAAACAAGTGCATGTTTTGCAGAGTTCTACTGGGATGCTGTTTCTGTTTTTCAACAAAAAGTGTCCAAAAAAAATGTCATTCCATGATCAGTTCTTCTATGAAACTGCATGAATTTTTAAACATCATTGATACACTCTTTACGTTAAAAAATAAAACAGAAAAAGAACAATGAATTGTCCCTATACATGAAACATTAAAAAAGTGTAGTGTTTTGAGGGAAGCTATTCAATCCAATCATCATATTCACAAAATCACCATATAATGATCATTTCCAAGTAAGAAATGAAAATTTAATTTTATTTTTCATTGGTTTTAATTTTATTTAAATAGCATACAATTATGAATAGAATATCAAGTAACTTCTTGAGTACCACCACTCAGCACTATATCTGTGAGTTACTAGGAAAGATCGCAGGAAACTTTCATCTATGCTGTAGAATAACAACACAGTGGAATACATAGCTAATCAATAGAACTCATTATTTGATCTCTGAGTACACTCCATGATCTCCATGAACTATAAAATCCGCGGAAGCCTTGCTCTCGGCATCCGTTATGAGATGGTATAGATTTTCCTCATTGATCTCAATAAACCTTTTCTTTTCTCGGCTGAACATATAAACATTCCCGGTGTAAATGTCAAACCACATTGCATGCAAACGGACTTCATCGTTAGCCAGCTTGTCTTTGAGCATTGGATAACCAGCAATATTCTGCAGCTGAGTGAGACAATTTACCTGAAGAAAGAAAAAGGAAATTACATAAGAAAAACTCATTGAAACTAATCATTTTGTCATCTTTTTTGTGCTTTACCATAAATTAGAACTAAGAGAGTACCATACTGTTTAATTGTTTCACAACACTGTAATCCCTCTCTAAGACTGTTTGAAGGAACCACAAAAGTGACCCACATCTTAAGTATCTTATATTCAGGTTTTCCAGACATTCAGTTTTTCTTCCAATTTCTGTTAAACTACTTGAATTTTTAAATAAATGAATTTAGTTTTGACTGATTTACACCTTTCTATTAACACCCCCAATATTTTATCCAGGTACTTATTTTTTTGAACTCTTGACTCCTCATGAAGTTGTTGCTTTCCGCAACTGTGAGAATGGGGCAGCTCTGTCAGACAAACACAGAACAAGCACAGGGTACATGTTGGCAAATCAAACAATGATGTTTTCTACCAATTTTGTCATTTCTACAAACAAAATGGGAAACAAAAAACAAAAAAGAAAAACTTCAGATTTTCACTAAAAATGTTTTTAAAGGCAGTGAATAACATAAGTAAAATGTGTATAATTTTTATTATTTTTTTTAAATACCATTTTGCAGATTGTTACTTTTTATGTTTAGAACCGATTTCATCTCCATTTTATTGCTTGGAAAATAAACAATAAAAAATTATAGACATTTATTTTATATAGATAAAAACTGAAAATGCAGAACACAATACATGAGCTGCCATCAAACAGAGAGACAACAGCAGTAGATGGTGAACAAAATCAACCAATCCATGTTGCATTTCCTTGGTCTGAAAATTTTACAATTTTATACATCTGGTTTGAAGAATGAAGATTCAGGATTGGTTTGGATGCATTGTCTGTTATTTGGTAAATATGCTTTAGCGCCATAAATTAGTGTTCTGATGATTGTATACCAAAACACATGGTGCCACACATGTCATTAAGTCCTACAACATCCCAAGCTAAACCAACGCAAAGGTGGAAGAGGTGACTCTCCAAACATCTTTGCTACAATAAACAATGTCTCTCATTGCATAATTTTTACCTTATACTATGCATGTTTGGAAATACACTCTGTGTACACTCTATCATGTTTGGAAATACAATCTGTTTACACTCTATCATGTTTCGAATACACTGTGTAAACTCTATTTCATGTTTGGCAATACAATGTCTACACTCCAACATGTTTGGCAATACACCGTGTACACTCTGTCATGTTTGGAATACACTGTGTACACTCTATCATGTTTGACAATACACCGTGTACACTCCATCATGTTTGGAATATACTATGTACATTCTATCATGTTTGGTAATACACTGTGTACACTCCATCATGTTTGGAATACACTGTGTACACTCTATCATGTTTGGCAATACACTGTGCACGCTCTATCATGTTTGGCAATACACTGTGTACACTCTATCATGTTTGGCAATACACTGTGTACACTCTATCATGTTTGGCAATACACTATGCACACTCCATCATGTTTGGAATACACTGTGTACACTCCATCATGTTTGGCAATACACTGTGTACACTCCATCATGTTTGGAATACACTGTGTACACTCTATCATGTTTGGTAATACACTGTGTACACTCTATCATGTTTGGAATACACTGTGTACACTCTATCATGTTTGGCAATATTGTGTGTACACTTCATATTTGGAATACACTGTGTACACTCTATCATGTTTGGCAATACACTATGTACACTCTATCATGTTTGGAATACACTGTGTACACTCTTTCATGTTTGGCAATACACTGTGTACACTCCATCATGTTTGGAATACACCGTGTACACTCTATCATGTTTGGCAGTAAACTCTGTGAACAAAACTAAGAGGATAGACAATGACTGAATGGACATGGAGGCATTCCCTCCCATCTGCTTGGGTGCTCAAGTCGCCTTTGTCAATGACCAGTTTTGTTACTATTGTAACTTATCAGAGGGAATTTATTCTGGTTTAATCCCTTGTTCAACTGAATCACTTGTTTCTGTTTTATCTGCCATTAAGCCGAAACCTGGCTAAAAGATAATGGTTTAGTTCAAAACCCAGGTGATACAATAATAGGTCATGACATTGTCATATGACCTAACTTATAGCAATACTGGCTGCACCGGCGACAAGAGGTACATAACAAAATCTCATTGACAAGATGAAGTAATAAGTTGAACAAGTGATTCAACCAGAACAGCTGGTTGGGATTAACATCTCTGTTCACGTGGGAGTCCAGGCATTTTTAACCTAATGTTAAGCAGGTATTTCTCATTGAAAAACCTTACCAATGTACTTAACATTTTTGAAAATGAGAAAACATGTAGACACAAATAATCAACAATAAATGTACAATGTACGTTTACCGAAAAGATTTTGTTCACAACAATAATTATAATAATGTGAAGAACATATCTTTAAAATGTATATTTCACAAATATTCATTTAATTATTATCGAAGAGTTGCCAAGAAGCAATTATACATGAAAAACAATTAAGTAATTATTCAATTCAATTCCCATCTTATTAATTTTGGGGCATTATTACATTAATTTCCTGTATTATTAGTTTTGGAATATTAATTTTTTAAAATAACCTGCAGTTTAGAACTTGCCTTTGGCTGCATTTAGCAGACACACCCAGCTCAGGATTAGATAACCTACCTCAAAGTTTGTAAAGTCATGTGATAAAATGCTGTGTTTGAGTGAATAGGCCTGAATTAAGTGTATGATTGTGAATCAAATGTACATTCCATGTACATCACTCAGCCCATTATTCAGTTAACACCACTTCCAGATAGTAGTTGCATCTGACCACGCAAAACAATGATGGCTTAATGGTTGAAAGTAGCCAGCATTGTTCTATTCTCTATAGTATAAAATGACTTTCTAAAGTGAACAATATTTGGTACTGAATGATCAAATTTCAACTCGTATATTAAATATTCTGCATCAAGTAAAAGATTTCAGACATCACCTGCTTGTTCATCATCAATTATATCAAAAACCTATGTACATGTAAATCTTTATTATATATAACGAATATAAAATCATTCCAAAATGTTTTAATGAAACCAAATTTCCACACAAGGTGCGAAATTGTTTCAGGAAACTCAGCACAGAAAACAATTTTTTTAATTACCATATATACTCATTTATAAGTTGAGTCCAACTACAAACAGCACAGACCCAGATAAGCCATTACATAATGCACTAGCAGATCTGGGTCTTATGGAGTTTCCAAGAGTAATCAGCAGAATACATAACAAAGACCCTCATCTGCCAGTACTTTATGCAATTTTGCCTGCACATGGCCTCCACCTGTATGCAAGTACAAATGGTAAGCCTCTCGTGCTTATTACCAAATATACCTGCTTATAAGTCAAGTCCAACTGCAAACTGCATAGACCCAGATCTGCCATTTCATAATGCACTGATAGATCTGGGTCTGTGCAGTTTGCTAGGAGTAATCAGTAAAACAAACAACACAGACCCCAATCTGCTGGTGCATTTTGCAATGGAAGATCAGGTTCTACGTTGTTTGCAAAAGGACCTGACTTATATGCTTATATATACAGTAAGCTTATTCTCTTTAAAAATGCATTGGTAGTAAGCATTCTATGTAAGATTTAAATATTAGCTCTCAAATATTAGCTTCTACACATTATCTCATAAATGTCATCTCATATGATTAACCAAATAATAGCCAACAGACCATATCTGATATCTCAATATACGGATGATAGATAACTTACACTTTCAACTAGGACCAACTATAAATCATTAGAATTTGTTTGGTAACCATAAATCAAGGGGAATAGTGACAACAAGATTTTCAAGATGACCATTGTGGCAGACATATTGAATGTACAACTGACTGGATATTATATGAAGTCTATCTGTGAAAACCCCATCTTGATAAGGCCATCCATTTGGATGTATTAAAGATAACAATATTTTTAAGATGGCCACCATGGTGGGCATATTAAAGTTCAATTGCATTATTATTTTATTTAGGACCAATAAACAAGACACAAAAGAACTCTTCTGATAAAAACTCCATGTCAAAATGACTTTCCTTTAAGAGGAGAGTGATAGCAAGATTTTCAAGATGGCCAATATAGTGTAAATCCTGGACAATTGATTGCCACCAATTAAGATTAGGACCAATAAGACATTAAAAGAATTCTTCTGGGGAAAACCCCATACTGATATGACTTTCTGTTTTGGGTGTGTGTATGTGATTTGGATTCTTAATGTAGCTTTAACAATTTTTCAGTCATATTGCTATAATGTCTGAAGTGCGGCAGTTTATAGTGATGTCTAGCACTGAGGCATCTTGCTGCAGATATACAGCATGATGTTCCACCAAGTCACATTATCCTGACACCATGCCAGCAAGTCCTAACACTGACCTTGTAATGCTGAGCACCTAGCGAGGCAGCTGTTAGTACCATTTTAAAAAGTCTTTGGTATGACTTGGCTGGGGTTCAAAACCACAACCTCCAGCATCCAAAGCAGACACTATAACCACAAGGCAACTGAAGGGTCACTTTCTGTTTTGGAAGAATAACAATGACATGATATTTGAGATGCCTGCCATGGTGTTTATGTTGGATATCAGTATGGCACCATTTTTTGGAACCAAATAGACATGATAAGAAGTCAAAAGGTGA
This sequence comes from Sinohyriopsis cumingii, assembly GCA_028554795.2. Taxonomy (NCBI): domain Eukaryota; kingdom Metazoa; phylum Mollusca; class Bivalvia; order Unionida; family Unionidae; genus Sinohyriopsis; species Sinohyriopsis cumingii. Next base: position 116,967,764 of record CM068828.1, read on the forward strand.
AAGCACAGTATAAATATGACTAATCATCAAGAAGAAATAGATAAAAAAGATTTTCAAGATGGGCACTGTTGTTGGCCTTCCTGCATAGCTGCCAACCTTCCAGGCTCACAATTAGTGAAAATAGGGATAAAAAGTCGTGAATTTGGACAAAAATTCGTGAAAAATACCATGACAATAACTCCATCCACTCTGACCGTAAATACTACACTATATCAAATTCGCAATATAAAACTAAAAAAAATTCATATATGCAGAAATATTTATTTATCAAGACATGATACTGTGGCAGACTTGAACTTCCTCAACTGCTTGATCGTAAATTTGTTTTCTAAACAGTTCAGACTTCTTGCCGGCTGGTTGATCTTGGCGACTAAAATTACTGACAAATTTTCTGCAGCTGAAGAGGCCCTAAAGTCTTATTCTTCCTCACAAGAGAAAATACACTTTCGCTTGCACTGTTGCTGTGAGGAATGCACAGGAGCTGAAGCACTTTTGGTCCTTCCACAGGAAAATTTGGAATCGACTTTCGAGTCCGGCAACATTTGTCAGAACAAATGTTTAGCATGGTCTCCAGCTGATAAAGGTAGATTGTGTTCGACAAGAAAACTCACAAATAATGCTTCAGCGTTGGTAGCCTGCATTTCTTCCGCCAATTGTTTAAAATATTCCGGAGCTGAAATCTGCGAATTCTTAGTTTTCCCGACTTCTACGTGTTTTCTGCAACCGACGTGCTTCCTCCCATCGTCTCTGCGATGGCGCACTGAGTGCAAAAAGCATGATGAATATCAATGTTTAATGTCAGAATGCACGGCCAATTTTTTATATATTCCAAATTAAACTTCACTTTTTGAGTAATAGAGTTTTTTTCTCTAAGTGGTGAAGACGTTTTCAAAATCGTACATGCGATGCTGAGCCGTAACTCAAATCAGTGTTGGTGACGCATGCGAGGAGCAAAATTCCGGTTAGGCCCCAGTTTCTCTCAAAAGCATTTGTAAAACTACTCTTATACATACAGATTAAAATAGGCTAAAATGCTTGCTACCGGGCCAACTGTACTAATCGGCTGTAGATCTACTAATATCGCGACCAGCAGTACCGGACCGTTTCGGCAACTGCGAATATCACGACTAGCGCTTAACGGGAAATCGGTTATTTTATTAAAGATTTAAAATAATTGAGGATTGGAGAATTCGTGAATTTTTGGCTTGTGGCGTGAATCCGTGAATCGCTGAAAAAGTCGTGAAATTCACACCAAATTCGTGAGGGTTGGCAGCTATGTTCCTGGAAGGCAGATAAGGACCATATCTATTTACAACCAACTGAACACCAAAAGAAGTCTTTTTGCAAAAACACAATTTGATATGACCATTCATTAATAAGTAAGGAAAACAAGATTTTCAAGATGGCAACTGTGTAACAAGATCTTCAAAATGGCAACTGTGTCAGCTATAATACTGGATGTCCAAGCAGTACCATTTTCAAATAAGACCAACTAGACATCATATGACATCTCTCAGTAAAAAAAAAAAATATATTGATACAATTCAGTATTGATAGCAAGATTTTCAATATGGCCACTGTAGGTGCCACAACAGATGTGCAAGTGGCACCCATTTCATTTAGGAGCAACTACCATAATAAGAAGCCATTTGGTGTAAATCATTTCAGTAGGAGGGCTAACAAAAACAAGATTTTCTTCAAGATGGCTGCTGTGGCAACAATGGATATTAGAGAGGCAACATTTTCATTTCGGACCAACTGGACATCATAAGAAGTCTTTTACTTAAAACCCCAAATTGACATGACCATCCACTCAGTAGGTGTGGCAACAATAAGACTTTTAAGATAAAAACTGTGGCAGCATTTTGGATTTCAGATTCAAACCATTTTCATTAGGACCATCACATGAAGTTCTTTAGTGAAAATCCCATGTTTAATCAGGAGAAGTAGCAATATCAAGAGTTTCAAAATAATCATTGTGGTGGTGGTCCAAGCAGCAGCATTTTCATTTAGAACCAACTAGTCCACAGGAAGGTGTCTCTTAAGTTTTATATTAGTCCTAAAATTAGTTTTGGGAGTGACAACAATAAACTTGTACTAAATACTAAAAGACAGATGATGGACAATGAACAATGGAAGACAGATGACAGATGGACAATGGACAAAAGACTATCCCATATGCTCTCCAGACCGATGACCAGTACCGTTACAAATCATATTTATTTGGACCTAATATTTTTGAAAGAAACTAAAACTTGTAAACTACTTTTGGTGGATGAATCTTAGGCAAAGATGAAATATTCAAAAATGTTTCAACCAGACAAATGAAGTTCTTTTTAAATGATCATTGGGTTCAGATATTAAAATTGAAGAAATACCAATATTTTATACTAACAAATTTAATAAAACTGTACATTTTATAAAAGAAAATTATATATGAAAATTTAAATTGGTTATATTATTACACATGTACCCTGGGCACATTTCATAACCAATTTATTAGACTTGTACCCTGGTCACATTTTTTTCCAAAATATTATTCAGACTACCCTGGAGATTCCTAAAATTCAATTGACTGAAAAACCGACCAAGAAACAAAAGTTTCATGCATTAACATTCTCTGTCAATCATTTGGTAAATAGCTGAGGTAGCCCAAATGACAAGTACTGGCATATTTTCAAGGTATGATCTGTGGAACTGACCTCAAAATTGCAAATGGCATATGAATAATTTACATGACATTATATACGTATGCATGTACATCCGGAGGGGCAGAAACACTGCCACTTTTCCTTCAAATGCTGGGAATACCATATATACTCACTTATAAGTCCAGTCAAACTGCAAACAACAAAGATCCTAATCTGCCATAGTATAATGCACCTACAGACCAGGGTATATGTTGCTTGTTCTAATGATTACTCCTAACAAACTGCACCAACCCAGATCTGCTGGTACATCATGCTATGGCAGATCTCTGCAGTTTGCAGTTGGACTCAACTTATAAGCAAATAATATGGTAATAAAGACATGATTCAATATTTTATTTTGTTATTGGCATTACCTGAGAAAATTTATCCTCAATCCTGAATTTATCTTCTGGATCAATGAATGCCTCAAATGTCCTCTGTGTTGTCTCTGCCTGAAAAACCACAGGCCCCAAGTACTTATTTCCTGGAGATAGCATACTGAATTTTTCCACCGATCTCTGGCCATGTTTCTTTACCCATAACTGAAGAGGTGTTCCTTCAGGTTTATGACATTCATGTCGACAAGTAAACAGTAAATTCATCGCCTAAACAATAAATAAAGAATAATTATTTATTTAATTTACAGAATAAGGTGAACTAGTGCCATTAAAAGTAAATCTGACTAACGGGGTCCAACAAATCTTGTGTTCCATTCCCAATGTTGACCAGGCTATAGGAGCTGTGCAACCATGTTTAAATTATAATTCTTTGTTTGTAAAAAGACATGCCATTCCACAATTTGAACTTGCCCCCAAGTGTTTTAGCCACTTGTGAAGGTTCCAAAGGGTAAGAAATGACCCAAGGGCAAATGTCAGATGGGAATGTGCATTTGTTTTTCATGCCTCTTAGGTATTAACATTGTTATTTGGTAGGTGTCTCAATAGTTTCCAAGAGTTAGCAGGGCCAAAACAAGCTGCAAGTATACATTTATCCTTTAAGTATGAATCCTGCACAGTTCCAACAATGCTTGATTGAAGGGAACAATAATGAGTATATGATAATAAATATTGTTTAATAATAAGAAGAAATATTATATCTTATTAATTATAATATACATAAATATGCAGTATCATATAAATATAATCCAATTCAAATATAATTTGTGACAATATTGGAGTTCTCAGTTCCAAAGATAGTTATTTTTCACAGCATAGTAAATTCATTTTTGGGGGCATTATGAACTTTTGTGCTTTTTTCTAAAAATGAATGACACTTTAGTGAGCAAATTCCTGAGCATTTGGTTTCCAGAGATGCATACTTCTTCAATGGGTCTGTAAATTTATGGTAAAAAAAAAAGGAATTCATGAAAATCATTACCAAACAAAAAAAGAAATTCATGAAAAGTGATGCCACTCAGAAAAGGGAATTCATGCCAAGTGTTTCAATACAAAAAAGACAATTCACATTTATTTTTTTACCATTTAATACATGGAACCGAATTTCACTTAGTAATTCATGTCATGTCAGAAACAAAAGATGAATTAAGGAAACGATTGTTTCTCGGATATCAAAACATGCTATATTAGGAAGACGGTATATAATTTGACATGCAATTTTGAATAATTCAATCTCCAATGTCAATATTACAAGCAGATTTGTTATTATTGACAGTAATATTCTTATTACCGTATTCAACAATGACATACTGTACTAAATGCACACCATTCCATTACTTAAAGCTCCCTTGGAAATATCCAGTGTCTTGATGCCAGGAAGCCATACTGAAATAATAATACTGCTGGAACATCATGATGTTTCTGTTAGAACACCATCATGTTTGCGATTGCTTCGGTGGCCTAGTGGTTAGTACGTCTGCTTTGGATGTGGGAGGTCATGGGTTCGATCCACTGTATTTGATAAACAGATGTGATTCAACAGACCTCCACTAAATCACTTCTGCCATACATTGTATTTGATCAACAGATCTGATTCAATAGACATCCATCACTCTGAGAATATACTAAAATTTAATAACAGATATGATTCAACAGATCCCAAGGAAAGAGGGCAATTTTGCATGAAAATAATAGTCAATATGTAATATGTAACGACAAAAGCTGAATTGGACACAGATCCAGAACTGAATAATCTATAAAGCAACAAACATGTAATCAAAGAGTCATGGTTTTAATACCCACCCATGCCAGCCTGAGTTTGCTCCCTTGGAAAAGACATTTAGCTCCCCTTTCCTCAGCATGATGTAGCCAGTAATGTGATAAAAGTGCTGATATCCACCAGCAAACAAACCAAATTGAAGTGGTATATTTCCTTATTGCTGCATTTTTCTAGTACACCTGATAATTAAAGAAGTATTTTTCCCTGTAAACTTTAGTAACTACTTGGAAATGTTTAGCACCACACTAGGATCTGTTGTCACCAGAAGCACAGATAGATCAGAGTCCATTGGCTCTGTTGTCACCCGAAGCACCGACAGCTCAGAGTCTATAATATTCAGTCCATTTTTTACTTCATGTAAACAGCATAGACCCTGATCTGCCAGCAACTTATGCAAGAGATGAGTTGGACTGATGTTTTTTGTGGAACTTCATCCTCTCAAAATCTTTTCATGCAAAAATATTTATGCCAAATTGTTAATTTTACCCCACAATTTCCTTATTATATGAAATATAAACCATTTCTATTCACAACATTCATAAACTTACACATCCCTACTTGTACAACAGATCAAACTTGCACATCCCTACTTGTACAACAGATCAAACTTACACATCCCTACTTGTACAACAGATCAAACTTGCACATCCCTACTGGTACAACAGATCAAATTTGCACATCCCTACATGTACAACAGATCAAACTTGCACATCCCTACTTGCACAGCAGATCCCACTTCAGTGGTCAAATTTTGTTTTATCATTGCTACTTAATATTTTAATTTCAGTTTAGTTCTTCATTGGGCGGATTGGGGAGGAGACTACCAACGTCAAAATACAATCCCCCTGCAAATTAATTTGAACAACAGTACAGTTCCTTGTGTAATTTTTTCTTCACTGTTTGTTGGTTGAAATTATGCCAACTAAATGTTTCAAATGCAAGAACTCCTGGTGATTTAACCCCCTGGTACCCCACCAAGGATCCATCCCTCAATAACCTTACTCACTTGTCTATGAATCCCTTGTCTGTGCACCCCTCCCGCCAAAAATGGCAAGACTAATAGAATTCTTGATGCAGTCTAGATCTTAGCAAAGAAGAGCCATTAAAAAAACAGGAACCCATTCATGTTGTGATTTGAAATCATTAAAGATTCTATTTTTGTGGTTAAAACATTGTTAAGGATGAGGATCTCACTCACTTACAATGCTGGTGCTATAAAGATCGAGCACAGTACCCACCTTGCAATCAGAATGACCACATACTACAACATGTCGAATATTATTTCTGATACAGCCAAGCTCAAGCGCTCCTGCCTCTGTTGTAACAGTATCATAGCTGAAGTTTTCTGCTCTTGGTATGAGATTCCCTGCATTCCGGACAATTATATTATCACCCACACTGCTGTACATGAAACGGGATGCAAGTACACGACTGTCCATACATGTGAAGAAGACAGAAGTAGGCTGAAAAATTAATGAAGTAAGCAAAACAAACTATACAGAAACAAAAAAGACAGGACTTCAGCACATTTACTTTATAATACCTGCGCCATTAAGGCATGATCCACAAATTTCGCAGAAACATTAGAATATGAAAATAAACCATTGTGATTTAATTTTCAAAATGGTGATAAGTGTCTATCAAAATAACTATACCCATCAAATTTCATCACAGTACATGTGACTGTGTCAGACAAATGAAAATAATTAAGCAAAATCTTAACAGAATTACAAGGAAATATAAAAAGTAGGTCATTGTGACCCTCTATTACCTGTGATAAACAGTACCCTCCACAATGAATGTATCCCTGAGTCTCATCACTGTACATAAAACAGTGTAAGAGAAAATGAGTTAAATGTAAAAGCCATTGCCAGCAGCAACAACAGTGTTAGAAAGTGACACATATCCTTGCAAGAAAGATGAAAATCAGATAAACAGACAAAAGAAGGTCATAGATAATGAAAAATATTTTTGTAATTCTATGAACATAAACAATTAGAAACATCAAACCTAAATTCTGTATTTAAAAAAATGATTAATTACAATGAGTTTTACAAATTCTCAAAATTTAGTCCTTACGAATGACCCTGACAAACATTGAAATTTCAGCATGCAAAATATTGTCCTCAAGATACTAAATCCATGAATGCATTATACCAGGGGTTGGCAACCTATGGCATGTGTGCAACATGGTGGCATGTCAAGAGGTTTTGTGTGGCATGTGAAGGTTAGACAACAGTCTCAATTTTAACAGTGTTACTCTCTTACTGGTGGCATGTGCTTGTTCATTTTGTAAATAATCTGGAAAAAAGGGGCACGCTATGTAAAATAGGCTGCTGACCCCTGCAAGGAGTCATGGATGGATACTGGTAGATGTGAAGGATGAGAAAGTTGTAGCTAGATACTGAGCAATCACACCAGCATGTGTATCTACAATCATATGCAAGTATTTGGGACCATCTATTGATCAGAGCAGGTGTCTCATACACACAGCCCATGGGCTACATGCAGCCTGCCAAGCTGTAACCTTTGACCTTTGATAAAGTGTCATTACAGTTAACAAAGGTGGCACAGCCCTTGGGCCAATGAAATTGCACAGTTCGCAGGGTGGTTTGAGATTGAGACCCCTGGATCAGATGGTTACTAATTTAAAAGAAGACAAAGAGATCAAAGAATGAAAACATTTTCTTCAATCTCTGTTATAAATTCTTAAAACTGCTCCAGTGGCCTAGTGGTTAGAGCGTCTACCTTGGATGTGGGAGGTCGTGGGTTCGATCCCCGACCAAGTCATACCAAAAACTTAAAAAAATGATACTAACTGCTGCCTTGCTTGGCACTCAGTATTAAAAGGTTAGTGTTACTAAGGACTGTTCGGCCTGGTGTCAGGATAATATGACACATGTCTGCGGCATGATGCCCCAGTGCTAGACATCACTATAAACTGCCACACTACAGACATTGTAGTGGTATGACTGAAAAATTGTTAAAGATACGTTAAAAATCCAAATCACACACACGCATAAATTCTTAACAAATATATTGAATAATGTAGAAAGCATATGCACTCTTTTTGAATATTGCATGATGAGATGGCAAAGGGTTGACAATTGTCATTGGCAGTGAGAAATCAAAATAATTTTCAAAACAATAAAATCTTAAACCTTTATAATTACAATAACAAATACGAAGACTTGAGCATCATTTCCATGATTACAGAATTTGCTGACTTAACTAGTTGCAATATATATATAAAAAAAATGAGATACATGTATCTGTTCCTCACTGTTTCTATATTATTTTGCCATCATGCAAAGACAAAGTATCCATTAAAAATTACCACTGTATATATTATGTAATATAGATAAAAGTATAATCACTGTTGAAGACGGAACACATTTCTCTATCTATTTGAACCATATTATGTTATTTTGCTTGCAGGGACCGATCATTTGTTAGAAGCTAACTAGTATATTTTATTACATTTTGTATTATTTTCGACTAATGTGACGAATATATGTAGTTGTCTATTCTTAAAGTCAGAGGAAGTATAATTTTCATGCTATTTTAAGGCCAAGCTTTTTTAGATCAAGGTACATCTTTCTCCCTTATACATTAAATGATCGGTCCCATATAACTGTACACGTGCATTAAAATCCATTTTACACATGGCTTACAGCGACGCAACACATGTAACTTACATATATACAGATTTACCTGTGGATTTTCCCGTATTCTCTGAAACTTTTCAACCATATGTACACGGTCAATCAACCGGTATCTTAAAATTCCTTGGAGTATCTTTGCTATACCAGGCATGATTGTTTATATGGCCTTGACATTCACTATTTCAGTTTCAAACCGTAACCATCACCAATCAGTGCATTAAGTTAATAATATTGCCAGATATTTCCGTTCCTATAATTGTGCCTACAGAACCCGACATATCTTTTATTATACAATAAATAAAGTACGTATCTTTATTGAGAGGTATGCAAAAAGTCATTCGCAAATTCTGGGGGTCATCTCATAAATCTGTAATATAGGGTAAGGCAGCAAATGTCAAGGATAACGTACAGATGTTTTCAACCGTATGAGGAATGTTCCATTCTTTTTCTTTTGTTTTCCTTCTTACCTTGGAGTTATTTCCCTTGCATTGCTCGGATGATTTCTATTTAAAAGCACCGGCCTTAGTTGGTATTTTGAACGTTGCAGTGTGTGCGTGTGTGCGTGCGCGCGCGCGCGCGTGTCAAAAAATTAAGCAAGTAGTGTAACTAAACCAGACATTGTAATCAGTTGGCTTATCTACATTACAGGTGTTAAATAAAAAACAATAACCTAAAGGAAAAATATCACGAGTAAAAAAATTACCTCAGATCACTCCCATGATCATTTCTGACATAGGACATTGTGTATCATACTTAGTCTGATAAATCAACTCTCCAGCTCTGTGTAGATACTGATGGACAATATCAATATCGTTGATAGCGTTATTTGTCAATCTAAACTTTCAAAATTATAACCTGCACTGTTAAATTTCCTCGCAGGCACCTGCTACGACTTCATGGTTTTAAACTAATCAACATAAAATGTAAAGCCAATATTTTTGTAAAACCTTAACAAATAATCTAATTATATCAATGCTAAAATGAACATTTAAGAGGACATAAAATATTATAAACTGAATCCAAGATAATCCTAATAGTTCCATAACAGGTCCAAAAGAATAATGTTCTGAGTGAATTCCAGGTTTAAGTGCCAACAGTCTTAATGTATCACAATGACACTGTCCAGAACTCCTTTGAATGAATTCACAATAATCCAAAAATATATTGTGTCCGAACAGTCATATTAGCACTGTCTCATTCAATAAATAATTTCAATAAACTCTTCCTCTCAAATTAAATCAAAATACATTGGATCTGGAGACTGATATTAAACAAAAACAATAGGAATAATAATAATAAATGTTGATTCTCTTCTATCTATATCTCCAGGACTCTAGTACGAATCTAGGTCTCAGTTCATCCATGTAACCTATGTCGAGATGCAACCAACCTATATGCAATAATCAACCATCCAAATAGAAAAATACTGATTGATACGCAAAATAGACTTCTGTCACGTAATCATTTGTATCTCTAAATTATGCTTGTCGTGAAGGGGAGAGAATGTGATTCACATTAGAAAAGCATTTAACTGAAAATTTGCACTTGGCACTCACGATCCAAATATGAGTAGACATAGTGGTTTACAGAGTGAAAACGTTTCTATCAATTTCCATCTTAAAATTATAAAATAAAATATCAGAATGGAGAGTAGGGATTTAATTCAATTTTGATTTATATTAGATGATAGTGAAAATAACCCACTTTTTATGAAAGTCTCAACACATGTACATTATTTTTTACAAATTGTATGCACTTACATTCTCTTTGTCAAGATACAAAGCGATGGTAAAACTACTCGGTTGCGGGCTGACTGTGATCAACTCAGTCGGGGCGCCCATTTAGAGCGTTGTGGGTCAGCCAAAAACGTTCTAGGAAAGGGCATCCCCATCTGATGAACCGGTGGCAGTACACAACCGTATTTATATATTGCCATATCTGGAGACACCAGTGACTACTTGGAAAGACTAATTGGAACAACACCACAGTTGACCCCACCACTTTCCACCCGTACATGCGGGTGGGGGCGATGCAGCCATACAACCCCTCAGTATGCAAGCTTTAGTTTGGGCAACTAACAGCCTTTGAACGAGCGTGTATAGAGATATTCTGCGGGTTTTATCTGCCATTTGTGGAAGTATTCACGCGAGATTGGAGGTCACTAGCGGAAATTACACATGTGAATAAAAATGAATATTGTGTAGGACGAAAATAAGCTTGACTTTTCGGGAAAATAATGTGATGAGGGTGGCAATGTGTACATAAATATTGATGGATATATGCTCATCATTTCATAAGGGTGTGAGCGGAATAATATGATTGTGCAAATCGTACTGAGTTCGCTAACTGCGATGGAAACTCGTACGAATCCACCAAACTTAACTTGCATTGCTTTGAACATTGTTGTTGTTGAGTTTAATTATAGTGGCGTGCGCACAATTGTGCATGTGCCATTTTTTTCTGACTGCACCGCAGCCTGCTAGTTGTTCCTGGGGAAGGGAATGGTGCCACCTCCCCCAGACTTTTATGGATTCAAGGAATCCTGATAGTTTGGCCTCAATCTGTGGGTCCATAAAGGTCCCTTACAGTTGAATGGTTGGCTGTCATTAGTGGGAAGGAGAGCTCGGGAACGGTCCTGCTTGCTTTACATCGCTGGTTTCTTGTTGCATTTGCCTGGTGTTTCTTGCGATTTTTTTTTTTTTCGATTTTTTTTTCTTCTTCAAAATGTTCTAAAAGGGGGGGGGGGATGTTCTATGCTGTTTATAGAGGTTCTTAGTAGAAATCATGTTTGAAGAGAGATTTTCAAGGTTATTATGGTATTACTAGTCGAGGTGTTTAGTGTGTGCCTCCTACGTTATGTTATTTTTCAGTTTTTAGATATTGCCTACTTAAGTTATTTATTAATTAATGTTTTTAGAGACTGAATGTTATTTATACTTTATTTAGCAAGAGACCGGAGTCCTAGCTGATTACACGGTTCGTTAAGGACATCTAGGACCGGAATCCTAGCTGACTACTCGGTTCGTTAGGACATCCGATTTTGCGGTTTCCTTAGTTTGTTATAGGCGCTTCGTAAGTGAATTATTTATTAATACTTTTATAAAATTGAATGATATGGGTTTTTATGTGGCGGCTTCTAAATTTATTTAGCTAGTTACTGGTTCTTTTGGTTTTGTGGGGATAGTAATTATATTTTGTTCCTAAGTCCTGCTGAGTCTATGAATTGATTTATATTTTTATATGCTGATTGTTTATTTTTATTAGAGTCCATAAGTAACTCTGGGTATGTGTGTGGTGATCCAATCTCTTTTTGGTTTTTGATAAATATTTTCCGAGCGGGTTGATATTTTGGGCATATATTGAATACGTGGTGTAGATCTTCGGTGGTGTGGCAGTTAAAGCAGTTAATGGTTGCTGGTTTGGGTCCTATAAACCTTCCAAAACTGCTTGCTAGTTTAGTTTTTCCAGTTATTATCCTGTTTATGGTTTTCTGTTCTAAATAGGTACCCTTAGGTAGCTGTATGTTGCTATCTACGTCTTTCTGGGTTTCATGGTGCTTTTTACCTTTTGTGGAGGAGTTCCAAAAATCTTGCCGTGTTTGGTCTAAATATGTTTGTGCGAAGCCTATTGCTTCTGTAGAGCTATAGTTAAGATTGATAGAGTTTTGATCGCCTAGTTTGGTTTTTGCAACTTTGTCTGCTGTTTCGTTGCCAGAGATTCCAATGTGCGACGGTATCCACATGAGCTCGACTAATTTATGTGCTGTGGTGATATCGTCGATTAATTGGCATGCTCTGTCGAGAAATTGTTCCCTAGAGTGTGTATTGCGATTTTGAATCGATTTGATAACGCTTAGGGAATCGCTTATAATGACTGCTTTAGGTATTTGGTTGTCTTTGATCCATTGTAGTGATTCAAGTAAAGCCCAGAATTCAGTGGTGTAAATGGAGCAATAGACAGGTAATCTGGATCCCGTCTGTATATTGAATTCAAGGATGACTATTGCTGCTGCTGTTCTTGGCTCTGAACATAATTAAGTTTTCAATTATTGATATGAATCCCAATCTATATAATGACAACCATATGCAAGACTTACAGACTTAAGATGAAAGTGGTTGTGTTTAACACGATGGATTTTCAAAGTATTGAATTTAACCCATCCTTGCCACTTCCAACATGTCTTGAAGTAGTTGAATTTTTTTTAACTATTGTCAACATTGTCCAACAACGACAAAGGGAAATGAAGGAGGGCTGCAATCAGTTTTATACTGGTGTGGAATATATTACTTATATTGTCATTGTGCGATACACACTTCGTGAAATGATACTACAAAACGGACTGAAAAAAGGTATCCACGTGGATTCGAAAGACGTTAGCGGACCTGCATAATTTTGTTGATTCTGTCAGCTTAGTTTAGAGGATCTACATGGTTGTTGTTGTTGTTGTTGTTGTTCTAGGGTTTAACGCCATATTTCAGAACAAGATATGCTATACATGGCGGCCAGTATAACTGGTGGAGGAAGAACCCTGGAAAACCCAGGGAAGAACCACCGACCCACGAGAAGCTACTGGCAGGCTTTCCCACGTACCCACGCTAGCCGAGAGGATCTACTTGGAGCTATTGCGATATATATATATATATATATATATATATATATATATATATATATATATATATATATATATATATATATATATATTAGATTGTTAAATTAGACACCCCAGAGGTCGTGCTAGAGGGCGAAAATGTAAGCGACAAACGGTCAGGTCATGGATACAAATGAGAGGGCATTAAACTTCTCAATCCCAAGATGCGCTCTCTCCAATCCAGAAACTAGTATAATGCACAGGGCTACCTGGCGAGCCAGAGGAGGAGATGGGCTATGATACACACCATTGTGTCCAGCACCTCTAAGGGCTAGATGATGATGAAACGAGTTGAGCAGGGAGGTTGAGAATAGAGATGCTTCGGTGAATTTGAGAGGGAAATCGGAGTTGGATACTCAGGGAAGGGCTGTAAGTAAATAAGAGTGAAATTGGCTTTAAGTTCAAACAAAACTGCATGGAGACAATTTGATGAGGATATAGACCAATGTTATGAATATTTAATTTGTATTGTCTGGTGGCCTTTGTCCATGATATATGCTATATGATTTTAATTTGTATTGTGTAATTGACCTCTCTCAATAACTGATGGTAGGAGTTGGGTCAACCTGACTGATGTCTGACCTTTTTAGAAGTGACATATTGCCTGACTAATATGTGTCTATGAATATAGATTGCATATTTATTATTATTATTATTATTATTATTATTATTTGTAGGTAAACATGTTTACTTGAGTTTCAGTTCAAGAAATTGTTATGCCCCCTGGGAATCCCTGGTGTACCTGCTGTTTCTCATGTTCTTTACTAAAGAAAATTCTAAGAGACCTGTCATTGTTTACAGCTTGCAATGTTCTGGAAATGAAATAACCATCATACTGACTCTTTTATTGAGTCTTATTTTTCTGTATTAAAGAGAGGAAAGCTACAATTCCTTATTTCTACTTTAGCTTTTTTTGTAGTTGGATTAGTCTTTGGATATGATTGAATGTGAGAGAATTTATTTAAATTATTCACTGGAATTAAAAAGTGCCCAGTAATACTTTCGGACTAAATACGTATTTTAGAATTATTGTGTATTCATTCAAAGGCATTTTGGATTATATCTCTGTGATACAAGAAGACTGTCACACATCAGCACTATTCGACACAGGCACATTCCAGGCTGGAATTCATTCGGAACACTACTGGAATTCATTCCGAATAATTTATGCGTTTTTTACTTGTGATAGAAAATTTACGGTTATGGGGGATTTCATTCACAATACTGTAAGTTTTGTTTTAGATTTTCTTTTGTATTTTTTTTTTTGTATTGGAAGTAACATGGGCACGATGTGATAACAGAAAGGTGAAAGCCATAGCCATTGTGTACATTATAGAAAACTATCGGTTTGAGATATAAGAGAAAGAAGGAGATACATACATTGCCAAATTAAACTAGTAGTCTTCGGGAGATTGCAAACATGAGAGTAGAGCAACTGCGGCTGATAAGAAGGTATCGCGATACAGTGAATGAAGTGATAAAGGGGCCAAGTGACCTCGGAGATAACCCATGTAAAATGTTGAAGACAGTGAGTAAATAGATAACATCAGAAAGAACGGAATGGAGTGTATGCTTAAGAGAGCACACATCACTACCAGTCCGTTTGGCTTCATCAGAAAGCTGCTAGGAGCTAAAAGGTCAGAGAGACACCCACAGTGATCCAAACAGAGAGAAAGACACTTGGAGATTAGACCCAACTTACAAATCCAGAAGTACAACATTTCAAACTGAGAGTTCATAACCAAGATTGCAAGGAGAAATGGTAACATCAGCTCCTGGACCAAAAGGTGTTTCTTACAAGATTTACAAATACTGTCAAAGGCTAACCAGTAAATTTTGGAATATAATAAAGTTCATACGGATAAGAGGCAGACCATTTGCTGCTTTATTCCGAAGGGGGATAATTCATCAGGAATCTAATATGCCAAAAACAAAAAAGGCGATCTGACAGTGTTGTGGTTAGACGGCGCCAAAGCATATTGCAGTATTATACAATCTGAATCGAGAGTATCATATAACAGAGAAGTTCAAGGGCATGCTTCAACACTACACAGATAACTTCAATATTCGTTGAACCGCTTCAGAATGCACAACAACGTAGCAGAGATAAGAAGCTAGCATCATAACTTGCTGTACCATTTCGCTAGTGCACGTTAATCTTCAACGAATCTCTTTGTGAAATGAGCAGAGAAGATGAGCCAAGGACAAATTATGTCATCTGTAATTCGGCAGCCTCCTACCATGGCCTTCATGAATGATATGACAATTAAATCAAAATCAAACCCAGAATGTAGAAGTTGACCTGATTGACTGAGATAGAATGAAGTAGAAGTCATTACGTCCAAGGAGTCTGGTCCTGAAGAAAGGGAGGACCATGATAGATACTGAGTGAGCAACCAGTTAAAGGCCTAGGCAAAGGGTTTAAGAACTCTTTGAATTTACAGTGAGAGTGTGGAATACATGAAGCGATAAGCCAGATACGTGATGGATTCAGCAGACAAGAGTGGGCTACCTGAGAAATAAAATACCCGATCTTAACAGCGTGGTATTCTACCACATATCAGTTGACCACTTCAGTACAAGAGGTAGAATACATATTGAGGCACTCATGAGAAGGGTACAGTAGCAACACGAAAATTGATGCTGTTAAATCTGAAAAGACCTACAAGGCAAGCACCAAACACAAAGAGATGGACGCATATCCTGGTTCAGAAACAAAGTATCTCTTCCAGAAGAGGACGACAGGCAAGTTAACGCTGTTGGCGCGGGAAAGCATTTGGATTGACTACGCTATGAGGGTGCAAGGTCCCAACGACTGTCATAGAGCGACATTTGGAGAGTTCATGCTCAAAAATCCACTTGTTCTCTTACGCTAAGTGTATGATATTCTCCATACACCAACCAAGTTCAATGCACGGGGACTAACCGATGACCAAAACTGTAAACTTTGCAGACTTATTTATTGCATGTGCTGTCATACTGCAATGTAGCTCTGATAGGCGGTCGTTATCTTGCACCATGACCAGGTGTTTGCTCAGGTTGCGTCCAGTATGGATATATCTAGGAGAAATAAACATCAAACGAAACACGGTCCGAACTTTGTTAGCTTTGTTAGAAGAGGAGATATACAAAGGCACAAGACTTAAACAAGAGGCATCTTGACAACAGCGCATGACTGAGAAATGTATGCAAGTGTAAGAGGATGATCGTAATTCCCAAAGAACTTCTGTAAAACAAGCATCCTATTTGATATTATACTGTGGTCAAGAGATACCAAGCAGATAATTTTGTTGGAACTGGCAGTGCCATGGGAAGCTCAAAATGGAGGAGGCCCATGAGAGAAAATTTAACAAGTATCAGCCATTCATTTGTGAGTGCCAGCAGAGTGGATGGAAGGCCTAGAATCTGTCGTTAGAAATAGGATGCCGTGGTTTTGCAGCACAGACCTTTTGACGCACCTTGGGATTCATATGGCTTACAGAGCGCAGACAAGGGAATTTATTTTGATAGCCTCAATCAACGCTTCCTTGCAGAGCGTTGTGGGTTAGCGCCGAAACGCTCTGCAAAAATGAGACCCCTCCCCCCATATGAAGGAACCGGTAGCAGCACATATCAGTGAATTCATGAATTGTTAGTCAGCTTAATTAAACCAATCATAACCTAAATTAGAAATCATTTCGCGTCTCTTGCATCAGAACCCATGGACCAATAGCCGAGATAATACTGACCATGTAGACTGGCCAGAAAATTATCGTCAGCCCCTTGGGCTTGGGGAGCTGGATTGACGGTTTCTGAGCTGCTTTAATTTGGTGATTGAAATAGCTTAACATGTATAATCCAGCTCTTTACTTAGTTTATACCCTTATATCAAAAATGCAAATAACGGGTCAGATAATGCTAGGATTAAAAAAATGACATAATCTTCTGTGAAAGAAACCACCTACCGAGCTATTTTCAGAAACCACTTATTATAATGCCAACAAATTCTAGGTAACCCTACTGTTGTTGCTTTGTAGTACTTCAAACAAGCATTAGGCAACGTTTCTTATGCCGTTAATTGACTTTGAATACAAAATGAATTTCCTGCCTATTTCACAGTCGGAATTTTCACCACTGCCAATTGTTTCCCCGCCACACCTCAGTCACATTCTTCTGTCTGCAACTGTTTCATCCCAATTTGAAACTTATATACCAATTGCTGCTTCTTAATTGATCAAATGATTTAATTATGGATATTGTTTACCTGTATATAGTATCACGAACGTACTGTTTTTTGTACAACAGTGGATATTTATGCTGCCTTTCTGCTAGATGTCTTAACTCGGTTTTGTCGATCCGCTTTGCAGCAATTTTTTGAACGTAGGAAACACATTACCGTCCTATGCAGGGTTAACATATGGTTGCGATTTTAGACATACCTCTGATGAACCTTCTGTGTTCAATTTCTTTACAAAATTAGGACCTCCACTCGTTGTTTTTGTATTGAGCTGATTGCAACAACAACAAAAAAAACTTTCCTTCTGACCGTTATTTTGATAGTATTCCTAATAGTGCTAATCCGATCAAGGTATTTTGTCTAGTCCTGGTCACTTCCTTATAATATCCAATTATCTGAATACAATTTACATATTTGCAATATGGAGAAATTGAATTATGTACTTTGTTCACTGTTTTGGAAATAATGCTTTGAGAAAACAAAATATCTCAGGATTTAGCAAGATATATTGTGGACAAATTAATCAGTTATTAATCGATTATAGATCGGATCAAGTAATCGGATCATCGATTATGACAATTTGCTAAGTTGTTAAGTTCTAACAACGAGTAATCCCGTACTTGCAATAATTTATGAGGGTAATACGGTTCTATTTATCTCCTAGACTTGTGCGTTTAAAATTGCAAGGCTGATTGTATTAGCTTAATGTTAGAGCCAAGACATTTGCGAAATCAATAAAGTAATATTCATTGCATTTTTGTATGTGTAATACAGTAACGCTTTACGTGTCGCAGAGACTTTGCCAGTCTTGAAGCTATCAACGTAATGGAATTGGCCAAATATCAGTAGCCTAAATTACACATGTAGTCCCCACAGAATCTCCTTTTCTTCATACATCAATACCAGCTAGCAAAATATTGCCATCTGTGAATTTTGCTGTGCGGACATTTTCCACTTCGGGAGAAAACTGCCTGTACAGCTTGAAAATCAGACTGCCTGTTATACAACCTCGTTTATCGGTAAGCACTAATTTACTTTGATGTCTAATTTGTTATACACTGTACTTTTTCCAGATATCGTTATTATTTCAATACAGTAATATGATCCGCATATTGCCAACACCATTATTGATTACAGTGCTCGCATTTTGACAAAATCAATAATACCTCACCACACGTCTTTAGTGTTCTGCAGTATTATTTCTAGCCTCAAAGAGCCATCAAAGAAGAGGAGAACATTCAATGTAGGAATAAGGACTATAGTGCTGTGCAAAAACGTTGGTCAGAATCATACACTATCAATGATAAACTATTCTGAAAGCTCTATTAGCGGATTGTCCCAGAACTCACACATATATGCATGCACGCACACACGCCGTATCGCTCCGGTGGCCTAGTGGTTAGAGCGAGGGAGGTCTTGGGTTCGATCCCCGGCTTAGTCATACCTAAGACTTACAACATTGGTACTAAAAGCTGCCGCGCTTGACGCTCAGCATTAAGAGGTTAATATTTTTGAATATGAGTTTCTCTTTCTATTTTGTCGGACAAGATGTGTATATTTGATTTAACTTATCAGTCACCAGCTTTAGAGCTAAATATAGCATAATTCCCAGTATATTACAAACACACAAACAAAGTTGTGTCGTCCCCATTCCACATTTTTTGTTAATAAAGTAACAGTATATAACTGATGTCCTGACATGCGCTGTATCATTAATATTTCCAGGCAAATGTGTAAAGTAAAGCAGGTTGGGGCCATATTAAACCAAAAAATATTTTCCTTCAAAATTTCATAGATATAAAAATATGATTGTATGTATTATTATCTTAGTTGACAGAGTATGTCTATGGTATTTCTTCTCGGTTTTTTGTCGTGTTTCATTATCTTGTATTATCTGTATTTCGATTAACATGATGTAGAGGTAATACAGTCTGTAAGTCAGTTAGTCACACTTATATACACATGCGCAAACAAGCATATATCCATGCATGCATTTATCATATAGTAAGAAATACGCATATTGTTACCACTTGTGTACATTTTTCATTTCTTTGTCTTTAATATTTCAAAGTTAATGATAACCAGGTAACTATGCAGAAGTACGGACATTCGTTGTATCATTACCATCATCAAGCTAATGTTCAAATAAGATTAGTGTCTTTCTAAGCCAAATTTTAGTTTGCTCTGACTACATATTTGTATGATTGCATCTAATTAGATATTACGTTTTGTCAATATATTAGCTGACTTACTACTATTTAATTTCGTCATTTTGATTCTTTGTTGTGTTTCATGATCTTGTATTATCCTGAATTTCATTAACCTGATGTAATTTCTGCTGAAGATAAAATAACATCATACATACATACATACATACATACGCACACATGCATACGTACACACAAACGCACATGTTTTTGTCTGATTTATTCAATCTTATATTACGCTTATTATTATTTTGCAACCACTTTGCGAAATACAAATGATTGTGCTTTTAAATCGCGTGGAAATCGTTAGCCATGTGTCGGAGGTTTTTTTATGGCAGCAGTTTTGAAAGCTGGCCTCCATCAAGGAAGCGAAATATTATATCCAAAGTTACATTTGTCATTGATCTTCACTTCCATATCAGATTGATCTTTTCGAAATATCCCTTAGTGTCTAAGATATATTATCTAAATTTAGTAACGTGATCGAAGATATAAATTTAGTCCATAATACACGCTTGTTTAGCTTGGATTTTTTGTGGGTGTAGTTTCTAACAGCAGATCGACACATATAAGGTTATATCGCGGGAAAAACGTGTCTTGCACAGTGATGAAACATGGCGTTCGAATTGGAATCATATGGGCAGACTGTTTAGTCGCAAATATGGCATGATAATCACCGAGTTTCATAGAACGTTTGGTATCTATCATTAGCCATGCATCCCATTGGTAATGTTCTATCCATATTAGGCTTTGCATACTGTGTAGATAAATGGCATAAGTATTTCTAAATTCCTGACATAATAAAACGCTGAGAAAATGTTAAACGTTTCCTCACGTAAGTCATATGCATCACTCCATGGTTGGTTTCGCACAGTAATAGTCCAATACTAAATACACTTGCATTCAAGAAAATATCTCAGATCCTTAATACTGCTGTCTGCATATATGAATGGTTTTGATTAAAATGTAGTTCAAATTCAGGTTGGTGTTCATTATACACAGAAATAATTATCGAATAAAGTATCCAGATCTGTATTGCTCTGTGCTACAGTTAAGGCAGTCGGGAAGATATCAAACTCTGTTCGTGTTCCTTAAACTTCAACACCTTCGTTTCTTCATATATATATATATATATATATATATATATATATATATATATATATATATAGAGAGAGAGAGAGAGAGAGAGAGAGAGAGAGAGAGAGAGAGAGAGAGAGAGAACAGACAGTTTCAAAAGTAGAAGCAAGAGGGTGTAAGAGGTAACAGAAACAGGAAAATGAGAGAATAGAGAATTCAATAAAATGTGGATGTCATGCTTGATTAATCTTGATGTATCAATTTTATTATTTTTGGTGTCAGTAAATGTAACCTTCTTACTATTTTATACATGATTATTTTTCAGGTATCTCTCTACACGAACAGACCTTTTACCTACTGTTGTAGAATGTGTCTATACCCCTTTTACCAACGATTTTGCTGTCGAAGACCTCTTGGTAAACGACGGTGCCTAATACTACTTTTGTTTGTCTGTGCTTTCTTAGTTTTATACTGGTCTTTGTACTTCCGTGCAGAAGATGGCGTAATCATTTTGAATAAGTCTACAGGGAAATCAGGCAAAAGGGGGACTTCTGCAGGACTGCATTACGTTGCAAATCCTCGGACAGGAAAAGGTTGTGTAAATCCCATAATTTCCTTGAACAGTTCAGATATTAATCCACATATTTACAATGTCTCACCAATCGTCTGCAACGAAGAAAACGAAGGTGACTGGATTAGTACAGGTGGTGGCAAGTTTTTCATTTCTAGTGAAGCAGAAAAGAGACATGGCCGTATATTGTGCGTTTACATGCCTGTTATTCGAGCAGACGATAGTGACGATGCCATTTATACAAGCAAAAAGATTTTTCCAATGTTGAATGGATCTCTTTTAATGACGGACGCATTCAAGGTCGTATGTAAGGCAACCGACGGGAAGAAGTATGCCAACATCCATGCCGCCATATCCATCACTCCGGAAGTAGAAGATCAGATCGGAAAGATGCGAACGTTCACTATTGAAGGCGGGAAAATAAACGTTCTAATGTTCGGGCTTGATTCCGTTTCCAGACATATGTGGCTTCGAATGCTTCCAAAAACACACAAATATTTTACGTCAGTTCTAGGAGGCAGGATATTGGAAGGGTACAATATTGTTGGAGATGGAACTACGCAAGCTTTATTCCCAATTCTCACTGGAAGAACAGAGATAGAACTGCCAGAAGCCAGGAGAGGAAAATTAAATGCTGTTTCGTTAGATAATTTCCCATTCATATTTAAGGCATTCAAAGAACATGGTTATGTTACACAGTGGGGTGAAGATATGGCTCACATAGGTACATTTAATCTGCGATTAATGGGATTCAAAAAGCAGCCTGTTCAACACTACTTACGACCATTCTTTCTGGCCGCCATTCCAAACTATGGTCATTTTAAGCCATACTGTTTAGGATCCAAGCCAAGGCACGTGGTGATGTTGAACTGGATTAAAGAGTTTGTTTCCATATATGAACATTATCCTAAGTTTTCCTTTGTATTCAATTCCGAGCTCTCCCATGAAGATAACAACCGTGTAAGACTACTCGATGATGATATCCTCGACTTCTTAAAATATCTCAATAAAAATGGACATTTGAAAAACACAGTTCTAGTGATGATGAGCGATCATGGCTCCCGTTTTCACTCCTTCAGAAATACAGAACAGGGCAAACTGGAGGAGCGTCTTCCATATTTCGGCTTCCGATTTCCGCCATTATTTTACAAAAAATATCCAACGTTAATGAATAATTTTCATCATAATACAAAACTGTTAGTCACACCATTTGACATTCATGAAACATTTACGGATATATTAAATGGGAGTGGAAATGGTGACACATCTAAGAGAGGAATTTCTTTGTTGAGGCGCATTCCAGTCACAAGAACGTGTAAAGATGCGCACGTGGAACCTCACTGGTGTGCATGCATGCCCTGGGTGACAGTAAACGTCAACGATACGCATGTTTTGTATGCTGTAAAAAGTGCAGTTAATTTTTTCAATGAACTAACAAAAAGATTCAGGTCCGCCTGTTACGAGTTACAATTACACAAAGTCGTTAAAGCAGCAAAGGTCACGACAAGTGCCGAAGTTCTCCGATTCCGTAAAAGTCTTGATTTGGATGGTCGCGAGCCTGATTTGAACGACACGATGCGTGCGCAGCAAATGTTGTACCAGGTGACTTTTTACACTACTCCAGGAAATGGTCTATTTGAGGCGACTGTACGGTATAACACTGAAACTCTAACATATCATGTCAGTGAAAGCGAAGTAAGCCGAATCAATAAATATGGCGATGCTCCCAAATGTATTTTCATGCAAGCCCCGCATTTAAGACAGTATTGTGTTTGCAGGAATATGTATTATTACTAAATTATAGATATTAATCTTCACACGCACCTTCAACGTCGATTATCTATTCTATTATTGTTGGTTTACTTGCTCGTAAATAGCTGGTATGTTATTATGTAATAAAATTTAGCCTCAGTAAGATGCTTCTAATGATAATTGAACTTCCATTTACTGTCCCACTTTATAAAACGTCATTATGATTTGATCCTTGTAGTGGTGGTGGTGGTCAGAACCGCCGTAATGAGAGAGCGAAACGGGCAACTGCCCTGGGCATCAGGCACCCCCCTCCCACAAGGTTTGCTGGTGGGTGGGGGATGGCCGAGGGGGCAAACGTGCGACGACCCTGGTAGTAGTTGTAGAAGTAGCAGTATTGTAAATGCTAATTTTAGGATTTCAGTATGGATGATGGAAGTCAGTAACTTTAAAACTGACTAATATTGACTATACATTTCTGCATCGATTGAACTTTCTCGTTCCAGTGATACAGCCTACTTCAGAATTTTTGTATCGGCATATCAATTTGACCACTGAAGATTATATCTGGCCCATAGAACGTATTGCGGCCAGAGAAATAATAATAATAATAATAATAATAATAATAATAATTATTATTATTATTATTATTATTATTATTATTATTATTATTGGTTTAATCTGCTTTTTAAAAATTTCATAAACATGATTTTAATTTCAAGCTGGTGGATATTCTCTTTGTCTTTCCTCTTCTTGTGTATCTGTATTCTTTCCCACCTGTCCGCGTGGGTTCGAGAGTGAGTATCTGAGAAAGCCTGTCAGTAGCTTCCCGTCGGTCGGTGGTTCTTAGCGTTTATTTTCCCGGGTTCTTCCCCATTAGATATACTGGTCGCCATGTATACCCTATCATGTGACGCTAAGCTCACAACAACAGCAACAACAATCTATTATTTGCATGGTGGTAACTGAGCTGAATGTGATAAATATATATTTCTTATGTGTCTGATTTTATGATTTTGTTTGAGATATCACAAGTTCCTTGCTGAATGACGGCAATAAAAGCACACATTCTGCACAAAAACTGATAATTTTAGATAGGAAAAAAGGTTACCTACGTTAATGCCGCTTAAAGTAAATAACTGTCAATAAAGGTAATTTATTGTATATCAATAATGTTATTAAATGTTACTAACTGAATGTCTCTAAAAGTAAGTATCTTACTATCAACAAATTTATTAAAAGTAAGTAACTGAATGTCAAAGTATCTTACTATCAATAAAGTTGTTAAATATTAGTAACTGAATTTCACTAAAGTAAGTAGTTGTATATCAGTAATTTTATTAAATATTAGCAACTGAATTTCACTAAAGTAAGTAATTGTGTATCAGTAATCTTATTAAATATTAGTAACTTAATGTCACTAAAGTAAGTAGTTGTATATCAGTAATCTTATTAAATATTGCTAAGTGAATATCACCGAAGTAAGTAGCTGTGTATCAGTAATCTTTTTAAATGTTACTAACTGAATATCACTAAAGTAAGTAGTTGTACATCAGTTGTTGTATATCAGTAATCTTATTAAATGTTGTTAATTGAATATCACTAAAGTAAGTAGTTGTATATCAGTAATCTTATTAAATATTGCTAAGTGAATATCACCGAAGTAAGTAGCTGTGTATCAGTAATCTTATTAAATGTTACTAATTGAATATCACTAAAGTAAGTAGTTGTGTATCAGTAATCTTATTAAATAGTGCTAAGTGAATATCACTGAAGTAAGTAGCTGTGTATCAGTAATCTTTTTAAATGTTACTAACTGAATATCACTAAAGTAAGTAGTTGTACATCAGTTGTTGTATATCAGTAATCTTATTAAATGTTGTTAATTGAATATCGCTAAAGTACATAGTTGTATATCAGTAATCTTATTAAATGTTGTTAATTGAATATCACTAAAGTAAGTAGTTGTATATCAGTAATCTTATTAAATATTGCTAAGTGAATATCACTAAAGTAAGTAGTTGTGTATCAGTAATCTTATTAAATGTTACTAATTGAATATCACTAAAGTAAGTAGTTGTGTATCAGTAATCTTATTAAATGTTACTAATTGAATATCACTAAAGTAAGTAGTTGTGTATCAGTAATCTTATTAAATATTGCTAAGTGAATATCACTAAAGTAAGTAGTTGTGTATCAGTAATCTTATTAAATGTTACTAATTGAATATCACTAAAGTAAGTAATTGTGTATCAGTAATCTTATTAAATATTAGTAACTTAATGTCACTAAAGTAAGTAGTTGTGTATCAGTAATCTTATTAAATATTGCTAAGTGAATATCACTGAAGTAAGTAGCTGTGTATCAGTAATCTTTTTAAATGTTACTAACTAAATATCACTAAAGTAAGTAGTTGTACATCAGTTGTTGTATATCAGTAATCTTATTAAATGTTGTTAATTAAATATCGCTAAAGTACATAGTTGTATATCAGTAATCTTATTAAATGTTGTTAATTGAATATCACTAAAGTAAGTAGTTGTATATCAGTAATCTTATTAAATATTGCTAAGTGAATATCACTAAAGTAAGTAGTTGTGTATCAGTAATCTTATTAAATGTTACTAATTGAATTTCACTAAAGTAAGTAGTTGTGCATCAGTAATCTTATTAAATGTTACTAATTGAATATCACTAAAGTAAGTAGTTGTGTATCAGTAATCTTATTAAATATTGCTAAGTGAATATCACTAAAGTAAGTAGTTGTGCATCAGTAATCTTATTAAATGTTACTAATTGAATATCACTAAAGTAAGTAATTGTGTATCAGTAATCTTATTAAATATTAGTAACTTAATGTCACTAAAGTAAGTAGTTGTGTATCAGTAATCTTATTAAATATTGCTAAGTGAATATCACTGAAGTAAGTAGCTGTGTATCAGTAATCTTTTTAAATGTTACTAACTAAATATCACTAAAGTAAGTAGTTGTACATCAGTTGTTGTATATCAGTAATCTTATTAAATGTTGTTAATTAAATATCGCTAAAGTACATAGTTGTATATCAGTAATCTTATTAAATGTTGTTAACTGAATATCACTAAAGTAAGTAGTTGTGCATCAGTAATCTTATTAAATGTTACTAATTGAATATCACTAGAGTAAGTAGTTGTGTATCAGTAATCTTATTAAATATTGCTAAGTGAATATCACTAAAGTAAGTAGTTGTGTATCAGTAATCTTATTAAATATTACTAACTGAATATCACTAAAGTAAGTAGTTGTGTATCAGTAATCTTATTAAATGTTGTTAATTGAATATCACTAAAGTAAGTAGTTGTGTATCAGTTGTTGTATATCAGTAATCTTATTAAATGTTGTTAATTGAATATCACTAAAGTACGTAGCTGTATATCAGTAATCTTATTAAATGTTGTTAATTGAATATCACTAAAGTAAGTAGTTGTATATCAGTAATCTTGTTAAATATTACTAACTGAATTTCACTAAAGTAAGTAGTTGTGTATCAGTAATCTTGTTAAATATTACTAACTGAATTTCACTAAAGTAAGTAGTTGTGTATCAGTAATCTTATTAAATATTACTAACTGAATTTCACTAAAGTAAGTAGTTGTGTATCAGTAATCTTATTAAATGTTGTTAATTGAATATCACTAAAGTAAGTAGTTGTGTATCAGTTGTTGTATATCAGTAATCTTATTAAATGTTGTTAATTGAATATCACTAAAATAAGTAGTTGTGTATCAGTAATCTTATTAAATGTTGTTAATTGAATATCACTAAAATAAGTAGTTGTGTATCAGTAATCTTATTAAATATTACTAACTGAATTTCACTAAAGTAAGTAGTTGTGTATCAGTAATCTTATTAAATGTTGTTAATTGAATATCACTAAAGTAAGTAGTTGTATATCAGTAATCTTGTTAAATATTACTAACTGAATTTCACTAAAGTAAGTAGTTGTGTATCAGTAATCTTATTAAATATTACTAACTGAATTTCACTAAAGTAAGTAGTTGTGTATCAGTAATCTTATTAAATGTTGTTAATTGAATATCACTAAAGTAAGTAGTTGTGTATCAGTTGTTGTATATCAGTAATCTTATTAAATGTTGTTAATTGAATATCACTAAAATAAGTAGTTGTGTATCAGTAATCTTATTAAATGTTGTTAATTGAATATCACTAAAATAAGTAGTTGTGTATCAGTAATCTTATTAAATATTACTAACTGAATTTCACTAAAGTAAGTAGTTGTGTATCAGTAATCTTATTAAATGTTGTTAATTGAATATCACTAAAGTAAGTAGTTGTGTATCAGTTGTTGTATATCAGTAATCTTATTAAATGTTGTTAATTGAATATCACTAAAATAAGTAGTTGTGTATCAGTAATCTTATTAAATGTTACTAACTGAATTTCACTAAAGTAAGTAGTTGTGTATCAGTAATCTTATTAAATGTTGTTAATTGAATATCACTAAAGTAAGTAGTTGTGTATCAGTAATCTTATTAAATGTTGTTAATTGAATATCACTAAAATAAGTAGTTGTGTATCAGTAATCTTATTAAATGTTACTAACTGAATATCACTAAAGTAAGTAGTTGTACATCAGTTGTTGCATATCAGTAATCTTATTAAATGTTGTTAATTGAATATCACTAAAATAAGTAGTTGTGTATCAGTAATCTTATTAAATATTACTAACTGAATTTCACTAAAGTAAGTAGTTGTGTATCAGTAATCTTATTAAATGTTGTTAATTGAATATCACTAAAGTAAGTAGTTGTGTATCAGTTGTTGTATATCAGTAATCTTATTAAATGTTGTTAATTGAATATCACTAAAATAAGTAGTTGTGTATCAGTAATCTTATTAAATGTTGTTAATTGAATATCACTAAAATAAGTAGTTGTGTATCAGTAATCTTATTAAATATTACTAACTGAATTTCACTAAAGTAAGTAGTTGTGTATCAGTAATCTTATTAAATGTTGTTAATTGAATATCACTAAAGTAAGTAGTTGTGTATCAGTTGTTGTATATCAGTAATCTTATTAAATGTTGTTAATTGAATATCACTAAAATAAGTAGTTGTGTATCAGTAATCTTATTAAATATTACTAACTGAATTTCACTAAAGTAAGTAGTTGTGTATCAGTAATCTTATTAAATGTTGTTAATTGAATATCACTAAAGTAAGTAGTTGTGTATCAGTAATCTTATTAAATGTTGTTAATTGAATATCACTAAAATAAGTAGTTGTGTATCAGTAATCTTATTAAATGTTACTGACTGAATATCACTAAAGTAAGTAGTTGTACATCAGTTGTTGCATATCAGTAATCTTATTAAATGTTGTTAATTGAATATCACTAAAATAAGTAGTTGTGTATCAGTAATCTTATTAAATGTTACTAACTGAATATCACTAAAGTAAGTAGTTGTACATCAGTTGTTGTATATCAGTAATCTTATTAAATGTTGTTAATTGAATATCACTAAAATAAGTAGTTGTGTATCAGTAATCTTATTAAATGTTACTAACTGAATATCACTAAAGTAAGTAGTTGTACATCAGTTGTTGTATATCAGTAATCTTATTAAATGTTGTTAATTGAATATCACTAAAATAAGTAGTTGTGTATCAGTAATCTTATTAAATGTTGTTAATTGAATATCACTAAAATAAGTAGTTGTATATCAGTAATCTTATTAAATGTTGTTAATTGAATATCACTAAAATAAGTAGTTGTATATCAGTAATCTTATTAAATGTTGTTAATTGAATATCACTAAAATAAGTAGTTGTGTATCAGTAATCTTATTAAATATTACTAACTGAATATCACTAAAGTAAGTAGTTGTGTATCAGTAATCTTATTAAATATTACTAACTGAATGTCACTAAAGTAAGTAGTTGTGTATCAGTATTCTTATTAAATATTACTAACTGAATTTCACTAAAGTAAGTAGTTGTGTATCAGTAATCTTATTAAATGTTACTAACTGAATATCACTAAAGTAAGTAGTTGTGTATCAGTTGTTGTATATCAGTAATCTTATTAAATGTTGTTAATTGAATATCACTAAAATAAGTAGTTGTGTATCAGTAATCTTATTAAATATTACTAACTGAATATGACTAAAGTAAGTAATTGTGTATCAGTAATCTTATTAAATGTTACTAACTGAATATCACTAAAAGTAAAGCTGAATATCAATAAAGTTATTAAATGTTAATAACTGACTGTTACTAACTTGAATTTGAACAAAATTTTTAAATGATGAAATTTTGCTTAAATATATATCAGTCAAATTGGTCAAAGATACAAAGGTAATTCTCAATAACCTTGCTCAAGAACTTTCTTTCCGAGGCACAGGGGATGCCCGTGACCTTTCATAATAAAGACGATTTTTTTCAGTAGCAAATGTAATAAGAGTTTAGAATCTGTGAGGGAAAATAAGAACAAATAGAAAGCTTTAGTTACGTTTTGTTTTCTCAACATTTGCCTTCCTGTGTATTCTTACGTCTTCTCAAAATAGGAGAAAATCGATCCCAAAATTCAATTCTGTTGCAGGAATTTTGACTTTATTTTTTTCGACTCTCGTCATTCAAATTTTGTCGAAGATTAGTGTTTAACTGTTGTAACCAGACTATTTGGATAATAGTTGATCTGAGTAGATTTTTATCACATTGTTTTTTGTTTTTTTTTTGGGGGGGGGCCGAGTGGTCTAAAGCGCTCTCCGTTACGGATCACTGCCATCTCACCTCTGTCTGCGTGAGTTCGAGTCTCAGGCTCGGCTAACGTTGATACGTGAGAAAGCCTGCCAGTAGCTTCTCGTGGGTCGGAAGTTCTTCCCGGGGTTTTCCAGGGTTCTTCCTCCACCAATTATACTGGCCGCCATGTATAGCCTATCTTGTGCTGAAAAATGGCGTTAAACCCTACAACAACAACAAAAATCACATTATTTTTTTTTTTTTAAAATCGAATATCTATTAATCTAGTCACATTTAGTTTTAACCGATTCATGTCTTGAAAAGTCCATTGCCACACTACGTACATCCTTACGGTAAATTGTGTTCACGGGTGAAATATATATAATTTGCAGTAATTTGCAAGAATGGGGCACGGACATTATTTTGTATTTTCAGTTTTACTGTTGTTTCTTTCTTCCTAATTTCCTTTCATCCGTTCGTTATTCATTTTCTTTTTTTCTACCATTTTTTCTTTCAAAAACAAACCAGCAGGAACTTGAGATAATAGGTAGAGAATTTACTAGGGAAGTGATCGACTACCCACCAAGCAACTTAGAGTGACATTCTTTTGAAGTATCGAATTGTTTTGATATTTTTGCCAATTAAATTACAAGTTATATTAAAATATTCATATTAATTACAAGGATAACATAAAAAATGCGAAATGGATTCGGTGTCTAGGCACACAGAAGAAGGACCGATACATAATAACTACTCC
Organism: Sinohyriopsis cumingii; assembly: GCA_028554795.2. Classification (NCBI taxonomy): domain Eukaryota; kingdom Metazoa; phylum Mollusca; class Bivalvia; order Unionida; family Unionidae; genus Sinohyriopsis; species Sinohyriopsis cumingii. The sequence continues at coordinate 116,998,261 of CM068828.1, forward strand.
ATCTCACCCTGTTTCCGACTACATTTCTATGAATATTTTTGTTTTCTATTCTCGTTCTCCTGAGTTTATAGTTTCATTCCAGCTCACAACTCTCCGAATGTGCAGACACCAATATTGATTTTTTAAAATAAAATGGTTGTCGTGGTAACATAAAAATATATCTTGCATTTGGATTCCTGAGAGGTTTAAAAGATAGTGTTGACGTATCCTTATAATTTCGACTCCATTTCATCCATCCATTTGTTCATTAGAACTGACAAATTATAATAAATTGCAAAAACTCTAATTTATCTCATGGATTCTGCTTGCTTGCAATAAAATCAATATGTCCCTAGCTTCCGTGTTAAATGAAACACAGGAGAGCTATGCAAGAAAGAAACAGTAGCGGGGAGGGGGAAAATATAATGAAAAGACGCAATGCAAAGGTAAATTATCAAATTTGGATTTATAAGACATACAAAAGCTAACACTGATGTGACACGTGTCTTTAATTTTCATTGAACATGTTCAATAAATTCCTCCATGTGATTCGTATAAAATACAAGTTCATATGTAAATCAATAGTTAATAGCATCACTACTAGATCTGGAAAGTTGTACTTTATATACACACTTGCACGCTCTCTTTCTCTATTCATTCTCTCTGTCACTCACATTCTCTCTCTTCCTTTCAATGTGTGTGTGTGTGTGTGTGTGTGTGTGTTTGTGTGTGTGCGTTAGGTAGTCGTAATACTTCATCGTGAGGTATAATCGTTCGTGCTTGTTTGGTAAATATGATATTTGTACATATTCTTTATAGTGTGTGTGTACGTGTGCGTGTGTGTGTGCGTGCGTGTGTGTGTGTGTGTGTGTGTGTGTGTGTGTGACCAACACCAGTCTATGTATCAAGAGCTGTAAAGTAAAAGGTCATGTTTAATGAATACAAGTATAACTCTTAGAACACGAAGCTAACTCACTAATTTTGTCATTTAATCTATATCTAACCAGCATTAATAAATCATCATCGAACTGTATATAAAAATATTCATTGAAATTAGTTGTGGTTTCAAATCAACAATATGATTCAGTCACACCAAGAGTGCGCGTAGGCCTTCTGTGAACTCTAATAAATTCAGCACTATCACACACTGTAGGCCGACTGTAAACCCTAATACACCAGTATCACACGCTGTAGGCCGACTGTAAACTCTAATAAATTCAGCATTTTCACATGATGTAGAACGACTGTAAACCTTAATAAATTCACCACTATCACAAACTGAAAGCCGACTTTATATCTTAATACAGTACTGTCCAACCCGCGGCACACGGGCCGCATAAGGCCCGCGGGCTGGTTTTAAATGACCCGCCAGAGATCGAGCAGTCGTTGCTTTTCAGTATTCTGCTGCGGCCCTCGGCTTCAAGAAAAATATTTGTCAGTGTCCTATGGTGTCAAAAATGTTTTACAGCACTGCCTTTATACATTCACCAGTATCAAACGCCGTAGGCTGACTGTAAACCCAAATACATTCAACACAAGAGGCGTTGTAGGCTCTCTGTAAGCCCTAATAAATTCACAACTATCACATGCTGTAGGACGTCAGTAAACCCTACAAAATTCACCACGATCACACGCTGTAAGCCGACTGTAAACCCTAATAAATTCACAACTATCACACGCTGTAGGACGTCAGTAAACCCTACAAAATTCACCACGATCACACGCTGTAAGCCGACTGCAAACCCTAATAAATTCATCACCATCACACGCTGCAGGTCGACTGTAAACCTTAATACATTCACCAATATACGACGCTGTAGGCCGACTGTAAAACCTAATAAATTCACCACAGTACCGTAATACATTGACCACTATAAGACGCAGTATGCCGAATGTAAACCGTAATATATTCACCACCATAAGACGCTGTAGGCCGGCTGCAAACCCTAATATAGTTTGTATAAATAGTTGAATCGGGAGTAAGTAACTGGTTACTTATTCCTGATTCAATTGATAACTGGTTACTTATTACTTATTCAGTTGGGAATAAGGAGTAAGTAACCAACTTGACGTCGAAAATACATTACCACTAAAAGACGTTGTAGGCCGACTTTAAACCCTAATACCATCACCACTAAAAGACGTTATAGACCGACTTTAAGCCATAATACCATCACCACTAAAAGACGATGTAGACCGACTTTAAGCCATAATACCATCACCACTAAAAGACGTTGTAGGCCGACTTTAAACCCTAATACCATCACCACTAAAAGACGTTGTAGACCGACTTTAAACCCTAATACCATCACCACTAAAAGACGATGTAGACCGACTTTAAGCCATAATACCATCACCACTAAAAGACGTTGTAGGCCGACTTTAAATCCTAATACCATCACCACTAAAAGACGTTGTAGGCCGACTTTAAACCCTAATACCATCACCACTAAAAGACGTTGTAGACCGACTTTAAGCCATAATACCATCACCACTAAAAGACGTTGTAGGCCGACTTTAAACCCTAATACCATCACCACTAAAAGACGTTATAGACCGACTTTAAGCCATAATACCATCACCACTAAAAGACGATGTAGACCGACTTTAAGCCATAATACCATCACCACTAAAAGACGTTGTAGGCCGACTTTAAACCCTAATACCATCACCACTAAAAGACGTTGTAGACCGACTTTAAGCCATAATACCATCACCACTAAAAGACGATGTAGACCGACTTTAAGCCATAATACCATCACCACTAAAAGACGTTGTAGGCCGACTTTAAATCCTAATACCATCACCACTAAAAGACGTTGTAGGCCGACTTTAAACCCTAATACCATCACCACTAAAAGACGTTGTAGACCGACTTTAAGCCATAATACCATCACCACTAAAAGACGTTGTAGGCCGACTTTAAATCCTAATACCATCACCACTAAAAGACGTTGTAGGCCGACTTTAAACCCTAATACCATCACCACTAAAAGACGATGTAGACCGACTTTAAGCCATAATACCATCACCACTAAAAGACGTTGTAGACCGACTTTAAGCCATAATACCATCACCACTAAAAGACGATGTAGACCGACTTTAAGCCATAATACCATCACCAGTATAAATATAATACTGGTGATGGTAGGCCGAGTTTAAACCATAATACAGTCACCACTAAAAGACGCTGTAGGCCGACTGCAAATCGTGTTGTACACGAGTTCAGTAGATAAAATCCTAAGTAGGGACCTTAATGCATAATAAATGGAACTTGCAATAAAGTATATATTAGGAGAAAATATTCAGTTGTTTTTGTTTGCTTTAATCTGAAGCAAGTGTTTTAAATTATAATATAATCTACTATTCCGTCAACTCTTTCACTTAAATAATAACACCGAACTTCAAAATTACACAGTATCAATAAGAAACCTCGATTTAAATTATATATAGGTCCATGTTATGCTACAGTTTTGTATTGCCAGATGATTTGATCTAAACAAAATGAAAACACATATCTAGGTCAGAGGGTTCTCATTAGGACAATGACTTAAATTGACACCTGTTTTTTTTTTCTTCTAAATCTTGGACACGATTAAAAAATGAAATACATACAAGTCCAACGAAAATAACAAAGACCCTGATGTGCCGTGGCATAAGGTTGCACGAAGTCATAATCTATTTTTATTGTCTACTGCTTACTCTTAACAAATTGCAGGGATATAGATCAACACAATTTGCACGTTCTGATTTGTGTGTTAATTTTGAAATATACTCCCGTTTTCGGTCAGTATTACATCGATGAGTTTGGTTTCATTAACTGACTCAGATGGCGCTCATGCAGAAATTGTTTGCGAACAAGTCAACGTAACTTCAAATAATATTTACGAGACTTCTAGTTTTATTTATTTATTTATTTATTTATTTATATATTTATTTAGTTATTTGGTTATTTACATACTTTCTTCACTTACCAGAAGGGACGCAGCGCGAAAATGCACGCTTTGTCCACAGGTTTGAGCCTTTTGGGAACTGAAAATTACTAAAGTGTTGCGTTACAAAGGTATCATTCTGATAAATAAAATCAGAGCAATTATGCAAAAACTTAAAATCATTAAAGAATATCCTCCGATAAAACGACATACATAGAAACGGACAAAGAAAAGAGAATACTGTTCCTAATCTCAGCTAGAGATCATTTAAGTTGGCATTAAAGACTTTCCAAAAAAATCCTGTCGATATTGTTATAATGTGGCACGTATTAGAAAACATTGAAATGGAGCGGTGTTTGTCATTCATACGATTGTATGTAGCACTTATAATACATTGAAATACAGTGGTGTTTGTCATCCATTCGATTGTATGTAGCACTTATAATATCTTGAAATACAGTGGCGTTTGTTATCCGTTCGATTGTATGTAGCACTTATAATACATTGAAATACAGTGGTGTTTGTCATCCATTCGACTGTATGTAGCACTTATAATATCTTGAAATACAGTGGCGTTTGTCATCCGTTCGATTGTATGTAGCACTTATAATACATTGAAATACAGTGGTGTTTGTCATACGTTCCATTGCATGTAGTACTTTAATACATTGAAATACAGAGGCGTTTGTCATTCATTCGATAGCATCTAGTACTTATAATACATTGAAATACAACGGCGTTTGTCATCCGTTCGATTGTATGTAGCACTTATAATACATTGAAATACAGTGGCGTTTGTCATCAGTTCGATTGTATGTAGCGGCGTTTGTAATCCGTTCGATTGTATGTAGCACTTATAATACATTGAAATACAGTGGTGTTTGTCATCCATTCGATTGTATGTAGCACTTATAAAACATTGAAATACAGTGGTGTTTGTCATCCATTCGATTGTATGTAGCACTTATAATACATTGAAATACAGTGGTGTTTGTCATCCATTCGATTGTATGTAGCACTTATAATACATTGAAATACAGTGGTGTTTGTCATCCATTCGATTGTATGTAGCACTTATAAAACATTGAAATACAGTGGTGTTTGTCATCCATTCGATTGTATGTAGCACTTATAATACATTGAAATACAGTGGTGTTTGTCATCCATTCGATTGTATGTAGCACTTATAATACACTGAAATACAGTGGTGTTTGTCACCATTCGATTGTATGTAGCGCTTATAATACATTGAAATACAGTGGTGTTTGTCATCCATTCGATTGTATGTAGCACTTATAATACATTGAAATACAGTGGTGTTTGTCACCATTCGATTGTATGTAGCGCTTATAATACATTGAAATACAGTGGTGTTTGTCATCCATTCGATTGTATGTAGCACTTATAATACATTGAAATACAGTGGTGTTTGTCATCCATTCGATTGTATGTAGCACTTATAATACATTGAAATACAGTGGTGTTTGTCATCCATTCGATTGTATGTAGCACTTATAATACATTGAAATACAGTGGTGTTTGTCATCCATTCGATTGTATGTAGTATTGAAATAATGTGGCGTTTGTTGTCATGTCGATACTGTATAGTATTGAAATACTGTGGCGTTTGTCGTCCTGTCGATACTGTGTAGCACTGAAATACTGTGGCGTTTGTTGTCCTGTCGATACTGTGTGGTATTGAAATACTGTGGCGTTTGTTGTCCTGTCGATACTGTATAGTATTGAAATACTGTGGCGTTTGTCGTCCTGTCGATACTGTGTAGTATTGAAATACTGTGGCGTTTGTTGTCCTGTCGATACTGTGTAGTATTGAAATACTGTGGCGTTTGTAGTCCTGTCGATGCTATGTAGCATGTACTGAAAAATGTTGAATTACATTGGGACTGTCATATCAAACTGATATTTGACTGGAGTATAGTGCATTGCTGTTGTTCTTTAATTTAATTATGACTACCATTATAATGTTAGCTCTAACTACTGCCCGAACACAGACTTCAGACCATTTTTTTGTCTGGCTAGCTTCATTCATAAACACATACACAAATATTTAAGATGAAAATGTGTACTGTTGTTGACAAAAGGTAAACATGTACACGAATATTTAGAACGGTAAACATGTGAAAGAATATTTAGAAAGGTAAACATGTGAAAGAATATTTAGAAAGGTAAACATGTGAAAGAATATTTAGAAAGGTAAACATGTGCACATATATTTTGAAAGATAAACAAGTGTACGACTATTTAGAAAGATAAAAATATGTACGAAATATTTAGAAAGTAAAACATCAGTACGGATGTTTAGAAAGGTACATTTATGTACAAATGTTTAGAATGTTACACATGTGTACGGATGTTTGCAAATGGTTAACATGTATACAAATATTTAGAAATGTTATCATATGAAAGAATAGAAAGATAAACGTGTATACAGATATATGGAAAGATAATCATGTATGCGAATATTTGGAAAGGCAATCATGTGTACGAATATTTGAAATGATAATAATGTGTACAAATATTTAGAAAGATAAGCCTGTTCGAATATTTAGAAAGATTAACATGCGTACAAATATTTATAAAGATAGACACGTGTACGAATATTTATAAAGATAGATATGTGTACGAATATTTATAAGGATATACAGGTGTACGAATATATATATATATATATATATATATATATATATATATATATATATATATATATATATATAATTTTCATACATCAATAAATATATATAAAGAAATAGGAAGAAATATTCTGGGATGGATAATCCTAGAATTAAAATTAACACTGTTTGAAGAAAATATTACCCAATTATTACTGTTAGCCTGCAGAACAATTTGACTTCTCCTTAATCATTCACTTTATCTGCTTTTATTCATTCATCGCCACCACCCGCCCCTCCAAGCCCCCAAATCTCCGTCGAATATATCCTGTGTTCATGACATAAGGTCGGCATCTAAATGGCCAATTAGTAAACAAAACACATCGAGGAATTAATTTTACTCTGGCTGAAAACATGCAAGGTCGAATTTACGTGGCTTTTCTCTTATTTATTGGTGTTGTATTTATATCGATTTCTCACCCCTAAGAGAGATCTGTGCAGCACCGAAGAGCACACGTCGGTCCAAAAATCTTGAAAAGAACGATGTTGTCTTGGTCAACTATGTCGAATTTTCCCCTGAAGATACTACATTTGTAAAAATAACAATTAAAGTTTTTACAGTGATTCCTGATATTTTATATCTAGCTATATGCAGTAGTTACGGTTAGTGAAGCGGTAATTCGCTCTCTTTGCAACTCTGTTGTACTGAGTTGATCCCGAGTCCAGCACGATGTTGTCACCCATCGAAGGTCGAAGGTTTCTTTCGGATTCTCCGGTTTCCTGCAGACCCGATAGAGAAATGAATGTACAGCTTTACAGAGTTTGAACTGATTGTGCAATCGACTCAAAATAAATACAAATTTAGACATTATTTTAGGATAGAAGTCTAAGAATGCTTATTGTCGGTCAGTTTGCTCTAGTCAGGATCTAGTCCTCCTCAAAATTTGTGTTACAAAAGAAAAGTTTTAGAACATGGTTTCGAAATTATTTCTGCGGAAATGATGGATGGTTGAACATATATTGGGATCGGCACAATAACTCCATTCGAGGAAGTATATATTTGTTTGCGAGACCGAACATAAAACAACTACTTTGCCTTTCTTCTGGTATATTAATTTTGGTGCCAATACCTAAAATATTTTTTCTCCCCTCTTTTCTTCAAAGAGAATAGAAAATGTTTTATGTGTAGATTATTGCATCTTTGAATTGCATTAATTGCCCGTGTTAATGTACTATTAAATACTGCCACGTCATCATATCGCAAGAAATTGCCAAAAGTATGGGATAATATCGCATCAGTAAAAAAAACACATAAAAATATTTTTTACAAACCCCAAAACAAAAACAAAACATAAATAGCATTTCAAAGAAGGCTAAAGCGAAGCCAAACAGTTTGTGTAGGCAGTAGCTATGTTCATGATATCATCAGCAGAGATATAGCTCCACCTAGTAAGTAGACCGAAACCAAAAGAGGGAAGATGGCAAATACACGACATGATTGACACACAGGTGTCTGAAACCATCACCTGGAACTCGAGGACATCCTCAACTCCATATCTAATGAAGATTTTGATTCGTAATTTTGAATTTCAAAATGTCATTATGCTCTTATCATTATGCATTACTCGGCCATTTTTCAGTAATTGCAATGCAATAATTTAGAAGTCGAAAATAAGAAACAAACGTTATTTACATGTAATGGTGGTTGAGATTTTTCATGAATCGAACGTCTCTTCTGTGATGCATGATCACGGCGCAAATTTTGAATAATCTATTGATACAATAGTATCTATGAATGGATGAAAGTATACTTAAGCTCATGCATACGTGTGTGAATCAGACTATATGTGCGTACGCACCTTAGCTTGACACCCTCGAGACACCGACCGAGCCTGTCCTGTATGTATATCTTCTGCAGATACAAACAACAGTCAAAAAAGCAGCAGCAATCACACCGACAGCCGAGCCGTTTGATGGTCAAGATGGGGTCTCCCTGTGGGGTGTAGAAATCCAACATCAGCCTTCTGTTAGGGCCACACAACCATCTGCACTTGCAACTGGAACCTAAATAGCGAGGGCCAAAACAAATGCGATGACTTAGATACCTGTATTCTACCACCCACGGAATCGTCATTTTGTTGGAATCCACACTGTAAAAAAGTCACCATCAACACAATTCAGAGAGTCTTGGCTAACGCCTTCTAACGCATGGTTAGATTCTGGTGGTAGGGGTTTCACGATCGATCGCTCAAAATTAGAAACTTTGCGGCACCACAATGAAAATTATTGTATTTGATCTGTATCTGTCTGCAAGTTCTTAAGTCCCTGATGTTGTTTCTTTTGTTATTGAGGCATTTGCTGTTTGTCATCGATACATTCTTCTTCTTCATCATTTTCTTTGCTTACTTGTCATAAAATATTGTAGCTTTTATTATAAGTATTATTGTTAGTTTTTTTATATAATTTTCTTCAGTTTCTTCTACGACTGTCTAAATACTCTTACAAGCAAGTGTCTCATACTGAGCAAATCAAACATCTGCGTGAACCTGGCTTGATGTCCATTGTATCCTCTATTTCCTAGGACTTCAAGACAACAGTCAATGTGAACTATACACAAGTGAATACTAGAAATAAGTTTTGTCTAATCGCCTACTGAATACACATGACGAAACCCTAATTTTACACTTGCATAGTTTTTCTTGTTTCACATCAGCAAGAATAATTGTATTTCATGCCATGCAATGCAAAACACGACCCTGACCTTGTCAATAGCAGACATTTCGTTAAATTGTAACCTTGTCACTAGCAGACATTTCATTAAATTGTAACCTTGCCTATAGCAGATATTTCATTAAATTGTAGCCTTGCCTATAGCAGACATTTCATTACATTGTAACCTTGCATATAGGAGACAATTAGTCTTTATAGCCATCCTGCAAATTCAATAGAAATCCTAACCTTATTTGCAATTTTTTAAAACACTAGTACAGTCCTCATAATGTCTTTTCATGTAAATTATTTAGGGAAGTATTTCATAGTTTAATAAATTTCTTTAAACTGAGTAATTCTTTTCTTCCACTGTGTAAATTATTCCACGTTAGAATAAGAGTTGATGCAGACATGAGTAGATACTACATGTAGAATAATCATGATAACTAGCACATGGAGTTTTGCAAATCTTTAAACGACAGTCTTAAAGATAAAAATGTAAACTGTAAGTACCCATTTTATATAGCAGCTTCACAATATTTAAAATGAAGTTAACCAATCAATATAATCAAATGGGATTTTATTATATTTAGAGATAAATAAATGCTCATTTTTTATCCTCCATGTACAGAGCATGACAGAGTCATGTGCCAAGGTGATAAAGAATTCCAATATTTACCTTTATGATCAGACGAACAATCTGCAGGAGGTGTTGGATGTCCCTAATGTTTATGATGAAGCAGCTAAGGCGATAAAAGAGCCTAAACCCGAGTTCCTTATAAAAGTCAAATCCCCAATTAAACGTCAGGAAGATAGTGAAATTACATTTACTTACATCATTTTGATGCAGGTCTTATTTTTTATCCCCTGACTGTCTGAATTAGTAGGAGATAATGCAATTAGATTTGTCCATAGATGCTAAAAACGTTAAAATTAAAATAAAAAACGTTAAAAAACGCATTTTTTTCTCAATAAATAAAAAACGAAAAAAAAAAACGTTCCAGTAGTTTTAGGCAACACAAAAATCAATATTTTACTTATTTACACGCTATATACCAGTTTTAAAGTTTCAGTGATACAAATATGAAAAAATGTCAAAAGTTTTCAAACCGTAGTCCAGATAACATTGAATTTTTTTTCACTCAATGTCGTTATCACCATCTGACTGATCTGACTACGCCTGGCCTACACTACAAGATATCAGCACTATGTTGTAGCATGTTTACGTAAAGTATCGCAGGCTAACATCATAGATTCATTATTGATCGATATTTGTTATCTAGAGTATGACAGAGGACCGCCTGTATGGCCAATGATAAAAAAAAAAATGGAAGTACCAAATATAAAAAACGCGAAAAATAAAAAACGTAAAAAACGCGTTTTTCGAGGTAAAATAAAAAACGAAAAAAACGTTTTTATCATCTATGGATTTGTCCTTCCATCTGTCTGTCATTATGTCCCTGCATCACGCTATTCTTTCCAGAGTATAGATCCAACACTATTTAATATATCTCAATGTAATCTGGTACAAACGCTCATTTATTTATTAAATATATATTCCAAGATTTTGAGGAAAAAAATTCTTTGTCCATCCACTGGTCCATTATCAATGCTTTCATTTCTAGAGAAAACTCCGAAACGATTTAAGATGTCTCTATTGGTTTTGTATATACACGAGACTAGTAGTGAATATGATCATTTTGCTATCCATGATCCTGTAGTTTCAATATATATTTTAATCATTTTCATCTATTTATTCAGCAATCTGTCCATGCATCCATCCGAGAGCTATAGCTGACGGTAGATAGTCAAACTTACATTTGAAGGCTTGCATGTTTAATACATGCACTGACCATGCTAGGGCAACTGTTTTGGTACGTCCTTGGGAGTGACACTAACTTCCATTTATGCAGCATTATATATCCAATAATGTTTTGAAAATGCCGCTAAAAACCAACCAATCAACTAACCATCCAGCCATCATTCACACTTTAACTTCCAGAGCGTAGCTCCGAAACATTTTAAGATATATTTTAGCAGTTTTAACACTCATTGGACTAATCATCCTGATGTGATTTTTGCTATTCACACTCATGAGTTCAATATTTGTATTAATTTAATTCGTTTGCCTCTTTATCCATCTATCCATTATTCCTGCCCTTCTGTCTATCCATCCTTTATCTCACCAGAAGCTATATTGCCAGAAATGAATTTGACCCACAGTACGCAAGCATATACTCCTATCCTTTCTTTCTTTCTTTATTTATTTATTTATTTATTTATTTATTTATTATTATTATTATTATTATTATTATTATTAGTATTTATTTTTGTTGTTGCTGTAAATATGACTTTCCAATATACAAAATCTGCAACAGGTCATTCGGTCTCTGAACAGATATTCTGGCCAAGCCAAGCACATGACTCCATGTTCATTTTTTTTTGTTCACTTTGTCAATTCAGCGAGGATTGACATACATTCATAATACGGGCTATGATGCAAAGAAGTATACATTTGTCAAATGATTTTTGTTCATTTTGTCAATTCAGCGAGGACTGACATACCTTTCACAATACGGGCTATGATGCAAAGAAGTATACATTTGTCAAATGATTTTACAAGCAAAGAAGAATAAATTTGTCAAATGATTTTACAAGCAGAGAATACATTTGTCAAATGATTTTACAAGCAACAAATAATTTGTCAAATTATTTTTACAAGCCAAGAATAAATTTGTCGAATGATTTTACAAGCAAAGAAGAATACATTAGTCAAATGATTTTACAAGCAGAGAATACATTTGCCAAATGATTTTACAAGCAAAATAAACATTTGTCAAATGATTTTACAAGCAACAAATACTTGATTTTACAAGCAACAAATACATTTGTCAAATTATATTTACGAGAATAAATTTGTCAAATGATTTTACAAGCAGAGAATACATTTGTCAAATAATTTTACAAGCAAAGAAGAATACAGTTGTCAAATGATTTTTACAAATTTCTTTGCAAGTTCGGTCAAATCTGAGTAAAGTAGTTATGTTGTTGAAATTGGTCGTTATAATAGACGTGACCTTTGCCTATGTTGGGAACCCAATGGAATAGAAAGCTATGATTAGAAACAAAATCTGCATCACTATTTAAATTCAGAGTAAAGAAAATTGACCAGCTTGTTTTTGTTTATTATTTTATCGAAACATATATAATATACTGTATGTACCCAACAATAAGTCAAGCCTGTCTGTTCCAAACAACTTAGACTCTGATCTGCATGGGCGCCCGCAGCATAGGTCAAGAGGGTCACGTGACCCCTTAGAAATCGTACTGCAAATACGTATACAAATTGCGACAAGTTTAATCATGCAAATGAAGCTGAAAATATGTCACAAGATTCTGTTCAAAACGCTTAGAAAATGTTAACTTTATTTTCAGACTGCTAACTATACTAATACTACCGTCCCGGGCCAGCCGTGACTGACTGCACTCTCCCCTCCCCCGCTAAAAGTCCTGTGGGCGCCCACGCTGATCTACCATGTTGATCTGGGTCTGTGCAGCTTACATTTGGGCTCTACTTATGAGCATGTACATAAGTGTTTATAATTTGGCACAATTTATGGTTACCACTGATTGTGTTGAACAGGTGACTCATGAATACAGGGCATTTATGAAGCAAAATTGTGTGAGATAAACAGGTACAGATCGTCATAATGAGCAGGTGATCATGGAAAAGATGTAACCTCAAACATGTGGTTGACCTGTGGTCAATTTTGCTTGCTTCAGTAAATTTTATTGTCACTAAAATAGATGTACAATAGTTTGCAGTATTATAATTATATATCGTATATATCGTGTTATAATATGTTTACAGTTATATATTATATTGATTGTATTATTTGAATAAAAATATTTTAATTATCATGAGGTAAAATCAAATACCTCGGCTCAAACGAAAATAGCAACCCTGCCCCTCTTAAGTATCAGTTAATAGAGATGATTAACTCTAATCCTAAGCTCTCTGGTAGTAATATTTACTGGAACGATGACGAACCATTTTTTGATGCACCAATTATAGACACTACAACCATTAGGGGTTGCCATATCCTTTTAAATCAGAGTCCCTACATTTTTAACTCAATTTATTATATTTCGTCCCATCAAAACTTGGACATTCTGGCCCCACAGTCAAATTGCTGGAATATTTAACGTTTCTGAGCAACACTTTCCTCTGTTAGCTGTCATTGCTTTTCATTGATTATGTCATAAACCGACACGCAAATGCCCTGCTACAATATCGTTACACGTCAGATCAGTTGCAGATGTGTATTTCTGCAATATCATTTAAACATCACCGATCATTAGTGTGACACAATAACATTATAGACTTTGCTTTGAAGGTCATACTATATTTGCAGACAAAAATTTAACCAAAGGGATAAAATCGAGGAGCAGTTTCTACCCTATCAGATTACATTAAATATCACCAAACAATACGGATCCCAATTCTAACGAAGAAGATGTATTTGTGGATCTTTTGAATCTAACAACGAATTGGAACCTCATACCACTTGATACAGTTGGAGCCAACTCAGATTTTGCAGAACCCAATTAGCAGCTTTTGGGAGACAGATACCGTCCGATGGAATATGCGATGATCTCATACTTCATCCTTATGTCAACTAGTAGATGACCTTAGTATCCCACATGGATTAAATATAAACTATAAATATGATAAAAAAGTGGACATTAATTCAACTGCTAATCTCTATAATGGTATAGCAGTCTTATGCTTAGAGTTATAACAACTAACCTTGTTTATCTAAAATATAGAAAACGAAGAGTTGGTAATCTAAATAAAATTCAAAAGAGTTTTCTAGTCATTTCCCCAATTTAAAAGTTTTCCATAATTATGTTTAATCCACCATTTGAGCCAAATCCCGGCTGCAAGACAATGGTATCACTTGAAACCCGGATGCTGCAATAACAGTTCGTGTTAATGCAACTGTCACATGACCTAACATATAGCAATAATGGCTGCATCGGTGACACAAGTGGCAATGGATATTTAAACCTCTCACTGACAAGACCAGTGATTAGTTGAAAAAAATGAATCAATCAGATCAGCTCCCAATGATGATTTACAATAACAATGAAACAGCTGAGGGACCGTGTGTGACTAGACCACCACTGCAGAGTGGAAGGAATGCCTCCACAGCCATTTAGTCGTTATCTTTCTTGTGATAATCAAAGCATGTTTAAATCACAGCAATGGTAGTAATGTTTAATTGCTGGTGAAATACAGCCTAAATGTTTCATTAATCATGATTCACATAATCTCTAATTAAGAAATCCTAATTCCAAAACTAATTTTGCAGATAAAAAAAAGTTAATGGTAACATAGAAAAATGGTAGCTATTTTGTGAGTCAAAACAACATTCGGAACCAGGCTTTTTTTTGTCGTTTAGAGTTTAATGGTAAAGATAGTAGAGGCAAAGCCTGAAACTGGATGTCAATAGTGTGTCGGATGGGTTGGCTGTGACTTGTATAGTGACATAGTGTGGATTATTTCAACATCCAAATGACACACAAGCTACAGATTGGATGGACATATGGGATTTCAAAGTGATATATGTAATTGAGTAGGAAATTCGACAATGTCAATGGGAATACAGATTTTTTTAATTGATGGCAGACGTCTGTGTGGTTGACGACACAGTAACAGTGTTAGCAGCCTAAACCCTCTGCCGAAGCTGTGATATGAAGAGGGAAGTAAACATTGAAACAATTTATGGGCTCTACTGCATAAAGTTTCAAAAAATTAACTTTGCTTTCATTCGCTCTGTTTGATTCGAAATGTCAAAAAAAAAAAAAAAATGAAACTGAGCTCATTTTCAGTCTAATAAAGCTGACATTTCAAAATGGTCAAAATTCAACATACATAATGATTTCATCATCTAAAAATAGAGCTTGAATGCCCTGTTTGTAATACGATCACGTGACAGATCCAAATAGTAATTTAAAGCGTAAACAGGATGAGAAGATGTTTATGTTTTCACAATAATTTATGGGATGATAAAGACTGTGTACTAGTATCGACAATGGGAAGAAATAGTTTCGTTACATAATAATGTACACTTCATTAAGAATAAGTTTTAATGTGCAGTTTTTGAGCAATAGATAAAGCAAATAGTATGACGCGTAATAGGATCAGTGGGGTCATCTCAAAGTGTCACTGATTGAAAGTTTCCGTTTTAACACCTCTCTGTATCTCTCATAAAATAATAAAAGGATGAACCCTTTATCTGTTTATTTCTATGGTACACAAACATAACCATCCCAAATTCACACACATTGCAAGATTAATATCAATATGTGAAGCTTTTCATGAGTTATATCGTTAATAGTTAAGACAGATGGAGTAATAATAATAATAATAATAATAATAATAAACTATCTTTAACGAGGATAACGCATTTGGTCATGGCTGACCCATCTGCCATGTGGTCCCCAGTTTTTGTAATAAAATAATAAAAATAGAAGACCATGCACATAACAATGTATCGTCGCACACTCATTCGTACATATTTGACATGAATGACTATGTGTGACTATACTGGGAAACATACAAATATATATCATTCGAGACATAGACGGACAAAGTAAATACTATATAATGCCAACTTAATGACATGATATTGTGAACGAAAATGTTTTAATGTTTATGTTGAAATCTCTCTCTCTCTCTCTCTCTCGTAAAATGAAAGGATGAACCCTTTGTCTGTTTATTTGCATGGTATTCATCTCCAAATCACATAGCGCAAGTTTATGTTAATAAATGAAGCTTTAGATGAGTTCTATCATGAATAGGACAGATGGACCTACAGACTTACACATTTTTTATTTGCACTTCAAATACTTAAATTATTTCGATTTCTGTTGAAATATTAACCAGCCATTTGAAACCACTAGTGACCATCCCCATCATCATATTCCAAAGTTTCGAGTCTGTGTCTTTAATGTTGTATGAGATACACCACGTTAATTTCAATTAACGATAACTTTATTCATTATATTTGAATCCATAACCACTCCACCATTATTGACTTAAAATAGTTCGATTTGAATTTGCTGCAATCATCGACAGGAAATTGTGGCACACTCTAGGTTCTACAGCATTAATAATCCAGCGTTTGTATAATGGATTTTAGGCGCCCCTCGTTCTCTCATATCAATTCGCTTTAAGCTCGTTTCCGTTAAGGCTGGAAGCGTCCGAAAGCGTCTAGCTCCAGTGTATCTTCTGTCATGTCTTCTGTTTCTATTTTCTCCATCTTCTTGATTAAAATAATCCCGTATGTACAGGCAGATTTTCCACAAAACATGTTTCTTCAATTGGGATGGACGTCTTCGATCTTAGTGTTTACATGGAATCATGAGTTTCAGCGGTAACCACCGAAATTGATAAAATATGTAAACATTATTCCTTTGCACTATTTACAGAATCCAAAACTAACCTCGCCGTTTTTTAAATCTGGAAGTTTGACTTTGATTATCTATGCCGGTCCGAATGTTTGACGGTGTACTTTATGAAGCAGAAAGTTGTGTTTTTACAACAAGGACAAAACTCCTTTTGAGTTTCATGGAATTTGTTTTTTAATTATTATTATGCAGTAGTACTCCTTTAAGATAGGTAATACTCCTTTAAGAGAGGTAGTACTCCTTTAAGATAGGTAATACTCCTTTAAGATAGGTAGTACTCCTTTAAGATAGGTAATACTCCTTTAAGATAGGTAGTACTCCTTTAAGATAGGTAGTACTCCTTTAAGATAGGTAGTACTCCTTTAAGATGGGTATTATGATCAGTATTAGTAGAGTGTCTCAACGACAAAAGTTTACATTGGAAAGTGACCAATGAAATATTGTTCTCAGCCAGCGCTCGGCAGTGTATCGGGTGTCATTAAGACCACTCAACAAGTCAAACCTAAGAATTACTATATGAATCTGGGCCTTATATACTTTTGATAATTTAATATGATGCTAGTTACTAGTCTACTTAGCGTTTTTACTTGAAGAAATTTTAACAGTACAGATTAGAGAGGGATTTTTGTTTGCATGGTCCTTAGACCTTCACTGGAACTAACAGCTGAGCCACAACTGCCAGAACGGCGAATCTCAACCCTCTTTATAGGCTTTGGGATCATACTATGGAAATTCGACAACAGCCTTCACGAATATTACCAAAAATGGAAGTAATCGGGACAAATTACTTACATGAGCGCCTTCTAGTGGGAAACCAAATGGTCAATACACACAATAGTAAAAATGGCGCCCATTTCAAATGGCATGAAGACCATACGTTTCACAATGAATTGCAGGCAGAATAACAATAGAACGTGAACACTTTCATGACAACGATCAGGAAAAAAAATATAAAATTACATGAGCATTAATTAACCTTAGAGAAAATTACATATTTTGTACTCTTTAAGGGGAGGTAAATGAAGATAGTTTACTAGATCATGTACGCACTGGGCATCAAAGATATTTCTCTGGGCGATGAATATTTGAACAGCGCATTCATGTATTATATAATAATGCTAAAATAGAATTTCTTGTATAGAAAATTCATCTTTCAGAAACTGTTACAAACAGTTGATAGTCTTAGCATTGGAAACAGACGTACACAATCAAGATACGTGATTAACTACAGACTGGACCAGTCTTTCAGCAGTTACATAAAAATCCAGTGGGGTTTTGGATATATCTTTAAAAATTCATGCAAATTATACATTTGTTTTTATATGTTTATACACTTTATATTAGGGCTGTTCCTGTGAAATATACATGTGACACATGGAATTCACCATTAATATCGTTTGTGTCTGTTTGAGAGAGATTAGGATTTTTAACGTAGCTTTAACAAGTTTTCAGTCAGATCGCTACGATCTCTGCGTTGTGTCAGTTTAAAGTGATGTCTAGCACAGGGGCATCATGCCGCATACATGTAGCATGATGTCCCATCCAGTCACTTTATCCGGATACCGGACCGACCAGTCCTAACACTAACCTCTTAATGCTGAGCGCCTAGCGAGGCTGCTGTTAGTACCATTTTTTAAGTCGTTGGTGTGACTTGGCCGGGGTTGGAACCCGCGACATACGGAGGATGATCCAACCACTAGGCCACCGATGCGGTGCTTGTAGTATAGACTAGACACACATATATGCATTTAGCATTTTGTTATTGTTTTCATACGAACTATGAGTATTCTGAGTACCGTACCCTTTTTTTTAAAGTGCATTCTCTCGGTACCATGTATGTTTAAATGGAATAGATATTACTGTATGTTATGCTAACTGTGTTGAATTTCTTGTATCTGTATTGTTGATGATTTTAGTGTGAGTTTTTTTTTTAAAAAAAGTTGCCAGTGAATTAGAACCTGGTGATTTATTCATTCTCACACAGCATGGGTACGATTCGTGTTAAGGACGAAATATACCTCTTTAACCCTATTTGATAATATCTGTGTCTTCCTATACATACATACATATATACAGACATACATACAACTGTATCTGGGTATTATATCTCATGCAGATGATCGTTCATTCGTTCATAATTATGTTCCGTTAGCTCAATTTCATGTGTGGATTTTCTTTCAAGAGATTTTCCTGCCAGTTCTAAAATGGAGTCACATACTTTATCCCAGTCTGGTTTCAGTGAACAGCCATTCGCATCTTGTATCCAGCGTGCCCTCACAAACTGATTAAAATGTTTCTGCAGAACTTTGGGTAATTTCTTTGGTTCAACGTCCTCTCGAAACATCAACACAGTTGGCTTCCTATCTAACTGGGCTACTATCGTCTCGTATTCACAATAATTGCTCTCGCAAAATGCATTTGATATGATGAACATCGTCACACTTGAAGCTTCAATGCATTTTATGATTTCTTCAATAATAAACCTTCCCAATTCAAATTCCTGGTCACCGATACATACTAAATTTTCTCCATTTGGTAAACGCTTCTGTAAATGGTGGCGCAATTCATCGGTCACATACTGGGAAACAAAATTATCATCTTTACTACAAAAGGACAAAAAAAGAAGATATTTATTAGGCGGATTGGCTACTCTATATTTATTGATGAGACGTTGAATTCTTTCAATTTTTCGTCGGTGGCGACATATGTATATACTTAAACAAATCGTTAGTCCCAGTATCCCAAGGCAAGCCAATGAGGTACAAACGGCCATAATAATTATCTTCATTTTTTCACATTGATATTCAGATTCTTTTAATGTGTTTGTGTCTATCAAAACTACCTCATTGTTTAAGGAACATGTATATTCGTCTCTTTTTGTAATCATTACGTCTGTCGTGACAAACCAGCGCACGAAGTCCACTGTTTCACAGGAACACATTAACTCGTTGTCCGTGAATTGAACACTGAAAACTGTGCTGTTTTCTCCGACTTTTGAACTCGATAGGCTCACAAAACTTGACCGTGCGATATTATCAAAGAAAGCAATGGCATTTTTGCTTACGTCCAAGAGCTCGAGATGCTGAAGATGTTTTATTTCAAAGAAAATTCCGTGAAGCTTGTTATTTGCTAAAATAAGTGTTTTCAGTTTTCTATTATTTTGGAATACATGTCGAGGAATATTTGACAGACCATTGGCTGACAGGTCCAGCCAATCAAGAAGAACGTTCTTCTGGAATAATGTTTCAAATTCAGGATATTTTTCCATAAATGAAAGTCTGTTCGAAGACAAATCGGCCCATACGAGCTCGGATAAATGTCCGGTAATATTTGCTCCTAAATACATGAGACCGTTATTTGATAAATCCACCTCTTGATACGTTAGAAAATTTGGACTGAAACTTCTATTCAGCCAAACAAAGTTGTTATCGCTAAGCTCCAGTCTTTTACGTATTTCACGCTGACATCTTACTGGGGCGAGAGTTTCGCCATTCAGTCTGGCCTCAAATTCGTTAGGGTCTAAAATGGCATTTAGTTTCAATTGATTGGCCCGTACGAAGGGAAAATGGCAATTGAAATAAGATAGAACCAGGTTTAAACCAACGGATGTCCTTATCCATGGAATACGTGCATAACTAATGTCAAATATTTCCAAGTTTGGAAAAAGATAATCATTCCACGGCGCTATAACATTCCCAAAACTAAATGCATGGGACATATTGATTACTTGAATTGTATCTCCAAGGGTGTTAGAGAATGATGTGACGTCTAGATCTGTGTAAAAGGCACGAGTTAAATCAAGATACCTCAACGGTTTGTCTGCTAGGGACTTAAAAAATGCATCATCAATGCTCTCCCCTGGGTTGTCTCTGTTTAGGCCCACTAGAATTAACTCCTGGAGGTTCTGTAATGAATTTGGAATGGACAGAGCTTCTCTCAGATGAGTAAAACTGATGAAACCGTTTCCAGACATATTTAAGAGACTTAAAGTTTGCAAATCACTAAAGGCCAAAGGACTTAAACTATTCAAGTAGGTGAAGTGGATGTGAAGACGTGAAAGTCCAGTGAGATTACTGAAAGCGTTTGCCTCGATTTTCTCTATGTCTGTACTACTGCTTAAACTTAGTTCTTTTACACTGGCCCATGATGTTGAATTGAAATCTTGTTGAATGATGGTAGATTTGTTTATGATATTTGCAACTTCTACAAAATGTGTGTTGGATGGTAGGCTTTGTGGAATGAATGTAGGGCATACAACTTCGTAGTGGACATTCTCACTACTGCATCTGCAGCTTAACGGGCATGCTTCAGACGTCGTAAGAGCATGGGGCAAAAAGGATACTCCGAACATAAATACAACCAGCAGTATTGTTTTCAAGCAGGAATCCATCTGAAAGAAGAAGTGTACATCTTTTAGATTTATTGAAAGTGTACAAATGAGAGAACTGGAGCCTTTATAAGATTTTAATTAGTGCAAAGTTGAATCTGCTCTACCACAGCTTCTGTGTTGGCACAATTGATAATTTAAATCACACACACAGACACATACACGCGCGCGCGCACACACACACACATGCATTAACACGGCACTCATAATCATCGGCATTATTTTCAACTGGTCACAGAACTCATGCACACACACAAAAACACACATACACACACAGATACCTATAATACGCACTCATAATCTTCATTATTGTCAGCATCTTCTCCTTCACACACATACGTGTGTGTGTGTGTGTGTGTGTGTGTGTGTGTGTGTGTGTGTGTGTGTCATTGCACATTAAGTGAATATCTGGTTTTAAGTTCCGAGTTCAGCGGCACATCCAAAAATGAATGGTTCTAGTGTACGGCGGCAACTAGAATAATGTGCCTACTCAGCAACACACCAAGGCGAATGAGCCTCTTCTCCAGAAACACTGACCGTTTATCCAACACGACCTCTAGAAGTTAAGAGAATAGCTACAAACAGAATAAGTAATTACGACGTTGTGGCAGAGTAATATATATAAGCAGCAGAGGAGGCGAACAGACCAATAGTCGAAAAACGTCCAAATGTCGAAAATAAGCCTTCCTACAAATGATCGAAAATAAAGAAAAGCGCCGACAGATTTAAAAAAGCGTCGACACTTTACTGAGAGTCTCTATGGAATTTGTTTAATTAATATTACTCCATTGTCGTTGGTGATTTTTTCTAGTTTATTATGCTCGTTGTTTCCGCAATATACGTCTTCATGGTCATGCCTCCTCTGCTGCTATATTAATTAAATCATTATGTTATAATAAAATGGTACATCCGGAATCTTATACTGCAAGAATAGCACGAGAACGATTAGAAGCAATCAAAAAATTTCTTCCTGTCAGAGACTCATTTAGAAAAAACTTGCAAGCGCAGCAACAATCACAAGTTGAGTACGAAGAAGACACTAAAAAACTATTTAAACCCGTCACTACAGCTACTGAAAAAGCTTCAGCGGCTGTTGAAAAAAACTATATGGGGAGATATTGCGGAGGAAGATGAGAAGAGGAAAAAGGGTATTTTTCCAGTATTAGAACAAACTGCAGCGCAGACTGAAAAAATAGCAAGAAGAACCAAACAAACAAAAAAGATTTTACGAGATCTTTCAACGGATATAGCTGCAGCTCAACCTCCACCCGTTGGTGAAGATACTGGAAAACTTCGTACTGAAGTCTCCGACGTGAGAAAAGAACTTGCATCTGAACCCAAACCAGTAGAAGAAAACGTAGAATTGATTGCAAAATTTAACGAAGGGTTTGTCGAAGATATTAGAAATACTAAAAAAAGAGAAAAAATTATCGAAATAATGTTATTTGGTATATTTAATAAATCTAATATTTTAAAACCCAGTCGTAAAAAAGTGAGTAATGATGATCTTATTAGATGGATATATCGCATATATAGAAACACAAAACAAGCTAGAGGTCCAGAATACAAAAGTATTAATGAAGAAGTAAAAAGACTTTATAGAGAGAGACTGGAACAACTAGAACAAGAACAACTCTCCCAGCAGGAACCTTCATATCAACTTCCTCCACCGCAGCAGGAATTTTTATATCAAATTTCTCCATCGCAGCAAGAACCTTCATATCAGCTTCCTCCACCCTTACAACGTAAAATAATTCCTGCGCCGGTAATGACATTTACACCGACAGATTCACCACGTGGATTTCGAAGTGATTCACCTGACACACACCCGGTCACCACTGAATCATTTTATCCGGTAATGCAACCACCAGTATTTAAAACACCTCAAGATGGACCTAAAAAAGGTTCTGGTTTATGTCCTGACAATATTCTCAATGACGTGTCACGGTTAGAAGTTCTCACAGGGGGAAAACGTGCCGGAAATAACTCACCAGAAATAACCAATGAAGCAGCTGATATTTGTCAGCGATTATTTCGCGGCGGCATCATGGATATCAGTATTTACCGGGAACTTATTGATGAGCTCGTTGATGATTAGTCACCGCGATTAGATAAATGGTAAATAAAATAGGATGATAGTACACAATAATCATCGTAAATCCGTATCGGTCAGAGCGGTAAACTCACGATTACCAATCTATAGAGTTATTTACGGAGATGGACTTGGTGATGTTATTCAGGGATTATTTACAAGGTTAGCCCCAAAAGCAGCGCCTATTGCAAAACAATTATCGATGAAAGCTATTGATATTGTTCGTGAAAAAGATCCTGGTGCAATTGTCAATGTTGCTGGTAGGGCGCTCTCGGCGATCAAATATAGATTAGCATGATTAATAAGACGAAAACGACAACCAGTAAAATTGACAAGTACTGATATTATGCCCGCAGATGTCAGTAAAATAATAAATCAAGCTGCAAATCAAAAACTAGCAGCGTTAGCAGATCGGGGACTCGATGAATCGGGAAATAATATCTCAAGTTTGATATCAGGAAGTGGAACTTCACGAAGTGGAACTTCACGAACGCGGTAATCAACGTGTTAGACGAAAATAATTACAATAAAATGTTCAAGCGCGTATCCGACACAGCATTTGACATAGAAGCACCTGTCCTTAAAGATGAATCGGTACGTGATTTTCAGTTTTATTCTTGTGACGCATGAACACCAGATCAACGTGGAAGAATTGAACTACAAGTTCATGACACAAGTAGATACTTTTTACCCGCTGAGGCTTTTACTGAGGTAGAAGGTACAATTATAAAAACGGATAATACTAATTGCGGAAATGAAGTAAAAGTTGGTTTTGTCAACAACGGGATCATGGCATTATTTGGTAGCGCCACGTATATGATTGATGGAAAAAATATTGAATCGATTGAGAATGATGTCGACGTTGCTACAACAATAATAGGATTAAGGAGATATTCTGATGATTATACAAGATCAGCAGGTCCCACAATGATGTTTGCGAAAGATAATTCTAATAACCCTGAAAGCGATCCGTATAATATAAGACAACCAAGAAACAATGCCAATACCACTGATGTTGATATGTGGCCGGTTGTTCATGGTCCTAATGAACATTTCAACTTGGGATTTGCAACGCATAGAACTATGTTGATAGGAGACAATAGAAGTTTTTCATGTACAATTCCACTATCGCATATTTTTGGACTTTGTAGGAATATTAAAAAGGTTATATTTGGAGCTAGACACACGGTTGTTCTTGTAAGAAAGGGTGATGATAACGGTGCTCTGTGGAGACCCGCTGCTGATGCTGGTAAAGTAGTATTATCGAAACTTTCACTGTGGATGCCGGTAATAACTCCAACGGTCGCAGAAGAACAAAAATTGATTTCTTTCATGGACACAGGTGGTAAATCCTTGTTGTCAGGGTTAACAACAAGCACGGATAGTATGCAAACTAACGTTAACGGTCAGTTTACATGGCATATAGCATCACAACAAGGTGTTTCTGCACCACGGCATATTTTTATTGAGTTTCAGAACACTAATCGATTAGGCTCACAAGTTCACTCTCATATGATATTTGATAAACTAGGTATCACAAATATTTCCTTACGGATAAACGGACAACAAGAACCAACAGAGAATATACAACTAAATTATGAACAAAATAGTATAGGACGTGTATATATCATCGATTGATGTCATTCATGGGACGTGATCAAAATGTAGATACTGGGTTGCAAATATCACAGCATGATTTCAGAATTTTGTATCCGATTTATTATTTTTCACTGGAGCATCTTGATCTATCAACACAATCTGTCGTTGATATACATCTTAAAGCAATGT
The DNA here is from genome assembly GCA_028554795.2 of Sinohyriopsis cumingii. NCBI lineage: Eukaryota > Metazoa > Mollusca > Bivalvia > Unionida > Unionidae > Sinohyriopsis > Sinohyriopsis cumingii. The sequence goes on from CM068828.1 coordinate 117,023,254, forward strand.
TAAATACAGGTGGTATTGATTACAGAGCAATCGCGGTTATACTCAGCGATAAAGCCATGTTACTTAAAGGTGGTAGTGGTCGAATGAGAGTCGTTGATGCACCAGTGGAAAATCTTTAATCATTATTTGGAGCGTGGCAAGTATTAACATAAAATGCCATATCATCACGATAGGGTCAGTCTGACTCATGGTCAGATTAAAAACCTTCAATCAAATTCAGCAAAGAACTGCGGAATGAAAATATCACTAAAGCGAGTTCAGATCACGGGTGGTCAGAATAAACTATCATTATGAGAACGCCAGCTTAAACATTTCAACGGCGCAAAACAATCAAAAACAGGCGTCAAACTTAATCTCTCTGCGGGTGCGATTAAGGACATAGTTAAAACCGGTGGTATTTTTCCACTTCTCGCGGCTATTCCAGCGTTAATAACTGCTGCCACTCCAGCCGTAGCAAAAGCAGCCGCATTTGGTGCTGTTGGAACCGCTGCTGGAATGGCTCTAAAGAAAGCAACAGGAAAGTGGTACAAAAAAAAGGGACGCGGCCTAAGATTACCGGGATCTCGTTGGGGAAGAAGTCTGAGGCTTCCAGGAATCACTTTGTTAGATGCTCCAGCATCAAATTTTGATTTACTTGATGCTGCTAAACGATTAAAAATAAAAAACTTCAGAGGAGCTTTTATGCGAGATAATTACCGAAACAACCGAACAAACTCGAAACAGGTATTATTGATCTTGACTCGAATTCAGGACCCGGTACTCATTGGGTATCATACGCGGTTGATCCACGCGGAATCGTTTATTTTGATTCATGCGGGTTAGCTCCACCTGTTGAATTTATCAAGTATGTTGCACCACTTCAAACGCAAGTTTGGTATTCAACGCTACCCACACAAATGATGACAGATCCGCCAATATGTGGCCGTGAAGTAATTAATGTACTTAACGCTATATCAAAATCATCCAAACCACCACATAAAGTCGTGCATGATTATACAAGCAACCAATTCGTTTTAAACAGATCTTAAAATATAATGGTTGATATTTACGGAAGAAGATCTTCTTTACGCGTTAAGAAAAAGTCCGATGACATTGATCTGTCAAAGTATGCGACTAAAGATGAACTCGCTGATATTATGAACCTCGCTGGAGTTGACCCAGATGAGGTTGTTATTTTTCAGGATCGACATGGTAAACTAAAAACCAGCAATATCAAATGGAATGATATAATTCGACGAGTACTTGGTGCAGTTATGGATGACATCCCTGTGTTTACTGACAGCGGCAGAATCAGGGATTCAAGTATATCGTTTACAACCATCAGAGATCAAATTACAGCAAGTGTTGCTAATCGCGTGAAAAATACCGGTGACACAATGACGGGAGAACTCAGCATGAACGGAACAAAGATAGTAGTGTTAAGAGATCCAACATCCGACGAAGATGCCGCAACAAAAAAGTACGTTGACGTCAACTACAACACCGTAGATGATAAATTATCCACGTTGTGGGCCGAGTATGACGTTCACACAAACTCGTTCACAAATCTTCGCAGAAACTTTAGAAAGATTGATGAAACCGCAGAGGAATTTTTTGGTAATCCGTTGGTCGTTGACATAAAACTCGTTGATATCAAGACGAACATCGACACGATCAAACAAACACAGCAAAACATCGTAGCGGGGATTCCTGAGATCGTTAATAAAACCAGTCTGATTAAAATTCTCGGCGGGGTTACTCCCGGGCATATTACCAACATCGTATACACAGTATCATCGGGATTTGCAACATGGTCGCAGCAAAATAAAACTATCAAATATACCGCAACAGTCAATGGCGTGTACAGGTTGTCTGTGTTCAGTGCTGCAAAATTTGAAATATTTACAACGTATCCATGGCGCCATTCAACTGATAAGTTTTCCGGGGTTGTATCTGTTGTATTAAATAGCGGAAACGAAGAAATATTTATTCTGGAAGCAGCTGATAAAAAATTAACCGCAACATCTTACTGGTGTTGTTTGGAATTTGTAGCTGAAATACCTCAATTGGTTACTGCATAAAATATAATGAGTACCTCAATCGACGTTGCATCGCAACATTACAGGTACAATCAAGCGCGTGAATGGCAGGCAGCATTGAAAGATCGAGTCGAACAATACACAGTCAAAGTAAAGAAATATCGACGACGACTAGTTATCGTTGATGTGATCGTTTATTCAGTATCCGCTGTTGTTGCTGGAACCGGTGTGATATTATCAGCGGTAATAACGATGGCACCAGTAGCTGTAACTATTTGTATTTCAGTATCAACAACAATTGCAGGTGTGCTCAATATCATTGCAAAAAAAAAATATGCACTTGCACGAATGAAAAATTATCCGATTACATGATAAGATTACATACAGCGACGGTCGCATACTCGAAGTTATCCTCGTTGTTATCAGCGAGTCTCAGTGATGGAATTATATTTGACTTTGAGTTTTCAGAGATGTTTAAAATATACAACTGCGCTGGTATTAAAGGTACGAATATTAATAATGACGGAATTACTCCAGCAGATCGTGACGAACACAACCCCACACAAGACCACGATGATCTCGGTAAGCTCGACTAATCCTGAATTTAACATCAATTTTCCAACTGCGATTTGCGCGAATGAAATTGCACTAGCGCAATTACGAGTATACCATAGTTGGCCAAATATCAGATGGAAATCATTTAATGGTACACAAGCAAATAATTCACTTGTATTTGCTAATAAAAACAAACCAGATGGAACACCTGATTGGGTCGTTGTTGGAATACCAACTGGTAGTTATGAGATCGAACAAATCAATGAGGAATTGGCTCGTAGAATAAAATCAATAACAGGAAAAGAATCAAAAATATCGATTAACGTTCATGAGCCGACGCTATCTTCTGCGGTTGAGATAAACTCGCCTGAGTATGCCGTTGATATTTATCAGTCCACGATAAGATCCGTACTAGGTTGGCCGGATGTTCCCCCAGTGCATGAAGGACCACCAGAACCAAAATTAATTGAATTTCTCACGGACAAAACAAAGTTTATAACAACTCCAGAATACCGAAATTTGTATCCATGGACTGGTAGGAATACTTGTATTATTCATGATGGAAAATCATATCCTATGGTACCGTTTTCTATCATTGATCTTGATATAAAAACTTCAACTAATATTGTTTATGAAAGAGATTTCAGATCATCAGCTAATAGAATTAAAACTGAATACACAACTACATTAACGACATTAGCATATTTATTTAAAAACTGTATCCTGGAGTATCCCAATATCAATCTAAAACATCAGATCATTGCAACGATACAACATTTAAATCAAATTATGTTAGATCTTATTACGCTAATCAGACTATTATTGAAGTAATAAATGCTAATAATTATATAGATACATGAAGAAAAAGTATCAAACAAGCATATATTGATCAATATAAAATAACTGAAGCAGATTTATTAAATTTTACACTACCAGGACTTGAAACCGGCGAATTGATAAGATCACTCAATGATCTTATCGCGAAAAACTTTCCTGAAATACTAGATGTGTGGAGAAAAATAGCCCCACTAGCAACTGTTCTTAGATATAATAATGATTCATACGGCGGCGGCAGGCATGTATCTCCGGGAATCGTTAATATAACTTCAACGATCGCGGTTAATCTAGTTTGTGATGTGATCGATGGTAGTTATCAAATAGATCTCGGAAAATCAAATCGGGCTCAACAAGGATACATTTTATACACGTTCCCACCACAAGTTCCCCCTGGGGATTTGATCGTGCAAGAACCAATTAATCCTGTTTATCTGCGGTGTCATAATAATATGTTAACACGAATAAATTTTAAACTAACTGACCCCCTTGGACACTTAATTGATATGCGTGGGGAACAACTACTTGTAAATCTGTATGTAAGGTCTTAAAGACTTTTATCGTAAAATCTCTGATCGTAGATTTTTCAGAATAATGTATTTTATCAGAAATATCTTAAATTGATATGGTGATTGGTACTCAAAATCATACAAATCAATCAGTTTGTTAATTTTGACTAGCAAATAGGTACTCAAAATCGTGTATATCAATCAATTTTGTAATCCTGACATGTAGTTAGGTATTCAAAATTAACAAAATCGATTAGTTTTGCAAAAAATACTATAAAAAATAGTATATATTTATTCTGAAATATTTTATTTTATCAGAAATATTTTATTTTTTCTGAAAATTTGATCATTTTACATAGTTTTGAGTACCAACTAGCCCATCAAAATTACGAAATTGATTGGTTTGCATGATTCTGAGTACCAACTGGCCCATCAAAATTACGAAATTGATTCGTTTCCATGATTCTGCGTACCAACTAGCCCATCAAAATTACGAAAAAATAAAATATTTCAGAATAAATATAAAATATTTCAATAAATATATAATATTTCAATAAATATATAATATTTCAGAATAAATATATAATATTTCAGAATATATAATATTTCAGAATAAATATATAATATTTCAGAATAAATATAAAATATTTCAATAAATATATAATATTTCAGAATATATAATATTTGAGAATAAATATAATATTTCAGAATATATAATATTTCAGAATATATAATATTTCAGAATAGCTATAATATTTCAGAATATATAATATTTCAGAATAAATATAATATTTCAGAATAAATACATAATATTTCAGAATATATAATATTTCAAAATAAATATATAATATTTCAGAATAAATATAATATTTCAGAATAAATAAAATATTTCAGAATATATAATATTTCAGAATAAATAAAATACTTCAGAATATATAATATTTCAGAATAAATATAATATTACACGTGTTCGGTCGTTTCACCAACCAAGTTACTTTGGATCGTTTCACCAGTAACGAGGTTACTCGCTAACATGATCTTTCTTAATTGTCTTATACGAGTACTAATCGTTTTTTTTTTTGTTTTTTTTGCCTCGTATTCGTGGGATAACAGCGATCAAATGTTTTCTACTGCGACAGAGAGAGGAACGAAGTCCTTGACCTGATCATCTTGTACAGTAGCTAGTGACCGGAACATCGCCGCCTGAATTCGTTTTATGAACTTGTATTCAGACGACAGTGTAAAACCACCATCATTTTTACGTTCTTGTAAGATTTCAAAATCAGAAATAATCTTTTCAGGATTCAATTCATCAGATATATTAATACTGTCTTTTTCTAATTTTTTAATAACAATAATTACATCATTGATATTTTCATAGTTCATTATTTAGTATATATATATATATATATATATATATATATATATATATATATATATATATATATATATATATATATATATATATATATATATATATATATATATATATATATATATATATATATATATATATAAATCAAGTTTTTAACAATGAAACAACCGCAAATAGGTGTGTTTAGTGAATGACGACACGGGGGTATTCTCTCAACAGATTTTTACACACACACTCTCAACCAGTGCCCAGTAATTTTCCATTGAGATTAAAATGGAGTAATAACCAGTGTCAGTAATTTTCCATTGACTTTAGAATGGATAGTAACCAGTGCCAGTAATTTTCCATTGACCTTGAAATTGATAGTATCAGTGCCAGTAATTTTCCATTGACTTTAGTTTGGAGTAATAACCAGTGTCAGTAATTTTCCATTGAGGTTGAAATGGAGCAATAACCGGTGCCAGTAATTATCCATTGACTTTAGAATGGATAGTAATCAGTGCCAGTAATTTTCCATTGACTTTAGAATGAAGCAATATGGACGATGCTGAGTTAGATATCGGATATTCATCCGGTCTTGGTTTGAAATATTATATATTCTGAAATATTATATATTTATTGAAATATTATATATTTATTCTGAAATACTATACATTTATTCTGAAATATTTTATTTATTCTGAAATATTATATATTCTGAAATATTATATATTCATTCTGAAATATTACATATTTATTCTGAAATATTATATATTTATTCTGAAATATTATATATTTATTCTAAAATATTATTCATTTATTCTGAAATATTATATATTTATTTTGAAATCTTAAATTTTCTGAAATATTATATATTTATTTTGAAATATTATATATTTATTGAAATATTATATATTTATTTTGAAACATTATATATTTATTGAAATAATATATATTTATTGAAATATTATATATTTATTCTGAAATATTATATATTTATTTTGAAATATTATATATTTATTTTGAAATATTATATATTTATTGAAATATTATATACTTATTTTGAAATATCATATATTTATTTTGAAATATTATATATTTATTCTGAAATATTATATATTTATTCTGAAATATTATATATTTATTTTGAAATATTATATATTTATTTTGAAATATTATATTTTTATTGAAATATTATATATTTATTGAAATATGTATATATTTATTGAAATATTATTTAATTATTTTGAAATATTATATATTTATTGAAATATTATATATTTATTCTGAAATATTATATATTTATTTTGAAATATTACATTTTCTGAAATATTATATATTTATTCTGAAATATTTTATTTAGACCACGGTGTCACGGAAAGTATAAAAGTCACAAATATTTTGTCAGTCGTGAGATTCGATCGCCGGGCCTCGAGTTCAGTAATTCTACACGCTAATCTCCCTTTCGCATAATCAAAAAATAAGTAGGATAAAAGTGAGGATTTCTGCCAAAAAGGATAAATAATTAAATAAATGGTTAATAAATATAATCTAGGTAGTGATGATAGTTTATCTCATTAACAATATTGGAAGGTGATCTTCTGTTTATATTTCTTGGAAAAAGTGGATCTGGTTATATTTTCCGCGACAAATTGTACTGAAGGCGGATTAATATTAAAATATTTCGCAGCTAAATTCGTTGATTGAAATATAATTTCTTCGCCAGTTTCTATGTTTGTAAATTTTACCGCCCTCCTTCCGGTTGTTTTACATCTCCCAATATTACCACGTGTATTATTCTCGCTCTGTGTAACAGCTCGAAGATTGGATAAATTATTATTTGAGGATTCCCGTCAATATGATCGATCACAAGACCGTCTTTGATCAACCCCTTGTGACATTCATACACAAATCGATGACAGAGATAAGGTTTCTTCCCAACAGTAAACAATATATAACCATGATTATTAATATAACCAACTGGTACTTTTTTCTGACAATTTCTGATCAGGCCATTAATATTTGATTCGTAGTTTGTTATTATAGGATGCTTTATAAACTCGTGGTTCATATTTTGCTCCATTATACAATAATATCATTTGTTTAAATCATAATTTGTCTGAAAACTTAGTTAGATAATCCTCCACGGATTTTATGGCGTTGTCGTTGACTCTGTCAGGGTCATTAATTTTTTTATCATAATATCTTTCAAGCTCTCTGTATCGTTTACCACCACAACACGCACACAACTGCGTTTTTCCTCGTACTCCAGCACCACATCGCAGGCATGGTATTGGTCCTAAGCTTCCACGGTGAACGTTTTGCAAGTGTTGTCCGCAGAATTCTCTTTTACAGGATTTACTACAACGAGTTAATGATCCGATCATCAACCATTTGCATTGAGACATTGTATATATAATATTTTTTATTTAAATACTTGTCTGAAATATAATATGGATGAGTTTGAGAGATTATCCAAAATCAAGCCTTGGAAAACAAGTAAATTCAACCTCGACAGGATATCTCCTGACGTGCGATACGAGATCTGGTTGATCGGAAAAATAAAGGTTTGATCGGAAAAATTCACGACGCCAAGAAAGAATTTCACGCAGATGGTGTATCTCATGTCTGGTCAACGTTCAAGATTATTCGCAGTGACATAGTCAAGGCCAAAGGTATCATCGATGCTACGATGAATGACAAAAGAGCAGCAGCTATTATTGAGCAGCTCGATGATAGAAGTTATCTTTTCAGAATAAAATTTGTCATATTTGCAGAAACAGATAACTGGATTATCCGTGACAAATATGATCCCGTCCACGGTAATAAAAAAACTGTCATACTAAGTAAAAATTCCAAACCAGGTCTATTGACCGGTATTGACAAACCGTATTATGAGCGAGCGTATCCTGCAACAGCAGTTGTTTATGGAATCTGTGTGATAAATGAAAAACCTAGCGTTGATAAACTAGCGCCGATGAAATTTTAAAAAATAAACTGTGTAGCCGAGCGAGTAATAGAGCATTTTATAAACGTGGCCCGTGGAAACGGTTTAACAGATAAAAGACGTAAAATATTAAATGAGTGGGGCGAAACGGTTAAAGATACCGGGGCGTCTATCAAAGATGTCACTGAGTTAGGAAAACAATTAAAATTCCCAATAACCGTAGCGACGATAACAGGAGAAATATTATATGAATCCAAGTGTAAATCAAAAGGAACTTCGACCGAAATGATTGATCATAACGCACACGCGTGGACTAGCGCAGTAACAATATTTCCACGAAATCGAACTGTTAAATTTTATGATGATAACATGTTTGATTTTATTAACAAAATAAATAAAAACGATCCTGTGTCAGTGTGGTTATTTAAAAGCTCAGATGATGAAAAATATGATCAATCTGTGCGACCCAACGGTCAAATATATCGTAAAGAATCCCTTCATGAGGAAATGAAAAATCTTGCTCAGAAATATTCAGAACATATTGATGAGTTGTTCAGCAACTGTTTTACTGTTCCATCTGTTGCAGCTCATGTTGCTAGAGAAAAAAAACTTGTGGAAACCAACCAGAAATGAATTTCTTTCGGATATACAATCAAGCTGTGTCGAGTATGGCCACGGCGGATTGTGGAATACCAAATATAATTACAACGATATGATATCTGTTGATATGGTTGCGTGTTATCCAGGAAGTTTTCTCGGATACGGAGATGGTTCTAACTATTTTGCAAGATTCGGTCATCCAACACATGAAATGACGCGAGTATCGATAAATGGACCATTGCCAGATTTTGATCTAACTGGATTTGCTTGTGTTGAATCATTCGAGTTTGCTATGGATCTTCATATGATATGCTATGTTTGGTTTGGTAGACATTTCTCAGAAAAACGCTGGGCACCAATAGTTTTATTACGATATATCCTCGATTGTGCGATATTGGTATCGTTGGTGGTTAGTGAGCCAATTATATCATATAAGAAACAAACCGAGGTTTGCTTACCACCGAGGGAAAATATCAGTCTCGATGAGGTCATTAAGGAATTTAGAGAAAAATGTCCTGATGCTTTCAAGGATGATATCATCAAAGAAGCTCCTAGAATCCTCGAGATTAAACTCAATAATAGCGATAAAACAGCAAAGGATCTTGGAAGAAAAATAATAGGAAAGTTTACTCAAGGTGGAGAATATGATCATAAAGATCGTCATGCACGATTAATACTGGATGATACCGAATACGATTTTATAGTTGCTGATGCAGCAGCGAGAAATATATTTATAAACCGCAAGGATGTTTATTTATCAAATGAAACACGATTAGATACGATTGTAAGCTATATGGATGGAGAATCGCCTCAGTATACGCATTTAAGATCATCGATGTTGGCCTACGTGAGCATAAACTTGCTATCTATGATAAATAAATTCCCTGATACCGCAGTTAGGGTTGCAACGGATTTGTTCTATATTGATAAGAAATATGCAACGTTGTTGGATGATTTTACGGACGATGATGCACCGTGGGGTTCATGGAGAATAAAGAAAGAAAATATACTTGATTATTCAGAATCAGCAGATGTTACGATCAAAGATGATTATTATAAAAACCAGCGATCAAATATATCATCGACAACTTCGTTGTTACCATCGGTATATGATCCAATAGCTAGATATAAAACGATATACATAAACGGAGCGGGTGGCTCTGGTAAAACCACTCGAGCGATCGAACTATTTCAAAAATCAGATATGATCGTGCTGACACCTACACACAGACTCGCGCGAGAAATGAAGCAACGAGGAGGGCAATCGTGTACTTATCACAGCTTCTTCCGATGGAAGGGTGATACATGGACTTCTTTAAGGATGGGCGAGAAATACATTCCAAGGATCATCATTTGGGATGAAATATGCACTGTGTCGTTGGAAACATTAAAAACATTTCTAGACTGGTTATTAACAAGAAATACTGCCGTGATAATGTGCGGCGATCACAGTCAACCACCACCGTTTGTTGGACCATCTCCACATGGATGGCTAAAGAACTTTGTTGATTATTACGAAGAAATTAATGATGATCATAGAGCACTTGATGTAACGTTGAAACAGTTTAAAAAATTAATCAGACTACAACCGAATAAAATTCAATGTGAAGTAATGCGTGGAATAATTTCAGAAACACCCATGAACGACTTTCTACAAACATGGCGACCAAATGATCTGATAGTTGCAAGAAGAAAGGTAGTTCGTGATAAACTTCAACGGGAATTGTTTCAGTTACAACGAGAAAAGTTTCCGACGCTGCCAGTTCCGTTATGTTATCGACCAGCTGGTACACGGCGGCAGAATATTGATGTTGATATACCAGGACAGTTGTTGTTGTTGTAGTTGTAGGGTTTAACGCCATTTTTCAGCACACGATAGGCTATACATGGCGGCCAGTATTAATGGTGGAGGAAGAACCCGGGAAAACCCTGGAGAGACCCACCGACCCACGAGAAGCTACTGGCAAGCTTTCTCACATACCCATATTGGCTGAATCCGAGACTCGAACCCATGCAGACAGAGGTGAGATGGCTGTGATCCTTAACGGACAGTGCTTTAGACCACTCGGCCACTCGGGGCCCCTATACCAGGACAGGGGAAACAGAATCTTGTGTTGAATGATATTGTCGCAGTTGATGTTGATGTTGTTGAAGATGCTCTACGTGCTGATAAATCCCCGTGGACACGTGGATACGCGATGACGATTCATTCATCTCAGGGATTAACTATTACTGATACAGTTGTTTGGATCGTTGATGATCACATCGAATGGTCGAACTTAGTTTATCTTGCAGTGTCTCGAGTTAGAAAAATATCTCAATTGAGACGATTCGTCTTGGACTCGTCAGTGATCAACGATGATATTGACGAATGTCAAAGTGATATAATAAGAAAAAATTAGCTGGTTATAAACAATCTAATAAAAAAAAATAATCGAGAATTTGATCTAGACACTGACGTTGTCATTGCGCTGAAACAACAGCATAATAATCATTGTGCAAGCTGTAATTGTATAATGTTATGGCGGTATCTGAAAAACGATCCAAGACAATTTACCGTAGACAGAAAAAATAACAATTTTGGTCATGCACGAGAAAATACCATGTTGACCTGTCTTGAGTGCAATCGACGTAACGGAGCTAGTTAAGTGATCGCGGTGGTATTTGTGTATCCTCGGGAATTACTTGTAATTGTTCGCGTACAAATCCACGTTGAGGAGCAGTTGAATCTAATCGGTAGATTGCGGGTCTACCTGAGGATCTTGTCACGGTGGATATTTTGTGTGTGGTAACACTCCAGATAGGATCAGTCGCTCCTTTTTTACCACCTTCGAGTACACCGGGCTCGTATAAATACCTGACAGTGATATTACCTAATACTGGCTGTGCTGAAAGATCACGTCGTTGTGTAGGTATATGCGCGCTTGTAATTGAATGAATAGGTTTCATGTTGATCGTTCTAGTTATTTCATTATTTAACGCTGCTATCACACTTGGTAATCTTGCAACCCATTCACGAGATCTCGTATCCTGAACAAATTCCTTCACGTATTGATATCCAAATAACCGCTCAGCAAGTGTTCGATTAAATCGTTCAACAATTGCCTGATCACGATGAATTGCAGTATGTCCTCGTCGTATTTTGCTATTATGTTGTTTCATCAGCGATGATACTGGACCAAAAAATTCCTTGCCAGGATCAACCTGTAGCAGCTGTGGCCATCGCAGACCACCTCGTTGATAAATTCGTTTAAAAGCATCGGCTACCTCAGATGCTGTTTTCGTTGATAGCGGTTCTGCATCGTTATATCTACTTGCAACATCAACAACGGTTAGCGCGTATTTGTACGCTTTTCTACTTACAGTATCATGTGGTAAAAACAGAATATCAGCTTGATGAACTTCATTAGGAACACTAACATCGAAATGTGCAAAATTAATTTTCTTAGGACGCGGTAGGTAAATTTGCCATATTGCCTGTTTAGATAACCACGCTTTAGCAGTAGAATGTTTAACCGCTGCTGCATCAGCAAGTTTACTAATTGCTGCTTTACCTTTCCAGTATCCTCTTGGAGAATAATAAATCGATTCCATTTTATATATTACCAGCCCCTAGCGCTAATTTACCTTTCATCGCGGATCTTACTAACCAATTAGCTAATTTTTCTTTGATATTTTAATTTTTTATAGAATCTAGCGCATGAATTAATTTCACATCTGCAATATGCCTATGTTGTAGATCATTGCTTTTATATGCAACATCATGAGCATGACATGCTTTATCAATAGCGTTTATTGGTTCCTCGCCTGGTTTTGGGTGATCCTGATTATCAAGCCTAATATCGAGTCGAGTACCAGGACTGCAATAATTATATCCTGGTAGATGTTTTTCTCCTGGGTATTTGGCCCACGGAGTTCCCGGTAACTTTGTTAATTTTGCTGCAATATCACCTCCTCGTTGCTTTTGTTTTTACTTGACTTTGACTTTGGCTTTGGCTTTGGTTTTGACTTTGGTTTTGGTTTTGACTTTGGTTTTGGTTTTGACTTTGGTTTTGGTTTTTCACCTGACTGCACTGACTTGTCAGTAGAGATAAAATTTGAATTTCTTTGTACCACACCGCGTACACTTACCCGTAACTGCTGATCTATTATTTTGTGTAGTAATAGTTGTTAGTGTATCAGTCGGGGTACGCGTCTTGCACTTCACACAATACAAATCCATAGATATTTTATACAGCATGGATATAATTGATTTTTCAGCGACAAGAAAACAAGAACCTGTTAAGTATCATCCTGCGTTACCGAATTCCATCAGAATGATAATAATATGACCATCTGGAAGTGGAAAGACACAGTTGTTACTTAATCTTATAATGAGATGGTTAAATGGGATAAATTGTATTTGGCAGTGCCGTCAGTTGATGATCAACGATGTTATGATGTGTATAAGGATTTTAATGAAAACGCACGAATAGATAAAGATAACGATGTTAGCGAGTTTATAGCCGATATTGATGAAGCACCATCAGTTGATTCCATAGACGGATTTATTAATAATTTGGTTGTATACGATGATGTGATGCTGGATAAACAATCAAATCCAGCTAGAATATTTTCTCGAGGTAGACATAAAAACACTGATGTCATTTATGTTATTCAACGATACACACAAATACCAAAAGTAATCAGAGATAACTGTAATATTTTAGTTGTGTTTAATGGAGTTGATACACATACGTTGCGAAATATTCATCAAACTTGGTGTAGCGGTGACATGGATATAACTAAATTTAAAAACTTCTTTTCACGAGCGCAAGCTACTCCACATGGTTTTATAACAATAAATTTGCACGATCCATGAACAAGATATCGTATTGGACTTGATAAAATATTTGGATGAATAGCAGCAGGGAGGGTGGGACCTCGCGAAGACTTAACTGTGTAAAACGCGTGCATAATAAACTAGAAAAAATCACCAACGACAATGGAGTAATATTAATTAGACAAACCCCGGAGAGATTTTCTCAGTAACGTCGACGCTTTTTTTTAAAATCTGTCGACGCTTTTTATTTTTCGATCATTTGTAGGAAGGCTTATTTTGGTTTTTGGACGCTTCCAAAATTGGTCTGTCCATCCTCTCTGCTGCTGATAGTCTAATACGATGAATCCATGTTCCATATAAAACCTATCTAGACGAGAGGAAAGTCTCACAACCAGTGTGCGAAAATCCCGTAAAATGGAATAAAGAATTCTAATTAATGATAAGGACAGCAGCTTCCTAAATGGCCGGTGTTGCACTTGAGGTCACAGTGGGGCTGTCTCGTCTTAGTTTTCAAGCGATAATTCCGGTCATGTGATAGAGCAAATTATAACAATGGGGGGGGTAGTGGCAGTAGTGTGTATGTGTGTGTGTGAGAGAGAGAGAGAAAGAGAGAGAGAGAGAGAGAGAGGTAGCTACCTCAATGAATAATAATAATAATAATCCCAATTGTCGTACACTTCTTAATGTTAACTAAGCAACACACCACGGCGAATGAGCCTCTTCTCCAGAAACAATGACCACTTTCCCAACACGCCCTCTAGAGTTTAAGAGAATAGCTACAGACAGAATAAGTAATCACAACGTTGAGACAGGGTAATATATATGTCATGGGTGAACTTGAAATAATCACGAAATCCTAACTGGATGAAATTAATAGCCACAACAGTAGTAGTAGTTGTGGTTGTTGTTGGTATTGTTTTTCTTGTTGTTGTTGTTGTTGTTGCTCTAACGGTGCAAAGCTTGGTAGATATTTTTGCAGTATATTATGTGGTGGTTAGATTGACGTATGGCCTTGGCTCGCATTGAATTTGTAGCTTGCCATAGTTAACTTCTCTTGTTTGCAAGTATGATGGATTTTAAATTAGGTCAAGCTAGGACCGGCCCGACAAATTATCTTAAAATAGGGTCAAGTAAAGGAAATGACAAAGTAGAGACAAGCCAATTATAATTTTTGGGATATCTTGGACCACTTGAAATAGGTGCCATAACATTATATGATCCAGAATAGTTATTAATAAAGGCTGACTAGAGAGAATTATTCTGACTTTGATAAGAGTGTTCCAATTTTGACTGGCTAAGCTAAACGAAGGGATGTGTTTCCCAGATAAAATTAAATGTTTTGTGTGATTTCCCTTGCAAAATCCAGCAGGTGAAGCTTTTCTGTGGAAGTGGAAGAGCTATGTCAGTAAAAAGTACTTTTCTCATTAAAAATTGTCCAAGGGACGAGGTCTGGAGGACGTTGAGGGTCACGGAAAGAGAGATTCTGCTGCATATAAACAGCGAATCTCAAAAAAGCTCCATACATGTGCTACACAATAGTGAAGGAGAGAGAGAGAGAAGAAATACGGTGAGATCTGCCTTACACTACTCATCCACCTGGTCCAACTTCAGTAAGTACATTTGCCTCCAACACATTTCACTTGTTAACACGTTCTCTTGACTTAAATGACGACCATGTAAATATTCTGTCTACGGATAAATATCTTATTTAATTACGCAAACTACATCACCGTCCTAGATTCAGCATGTTTACATGTCCTTGAGCAACATGAATGTGCCCCGGCAATTTGAATGAAACAAAATCTTACTGCGCACAAACAAACCCCCGAGTAGCTACCGCCAAGCTTTCTCACATACCCTCACTGGCCAATCCCTAAACTCGAATTCACGCAGACAGAAGTGAGATGGGAGTGATCCATAACGGTAAGCGCTTTAGACCATTCTGCCACTCGGAGCCCCTATACAAGAGTTAGATTTAGGCATTCCTATATAGATTCAAAGGCAAATGTTCACTCCTTAGAATTAAAGTATTCTTGTTGTAGTTGTCTGTGTGTATTTTGGCGACAGTGCACAGTGAGTAATGAGACTCTGTTGGCGACAGTGCACAGAGAGTAATGAGACTGTTGGCGACAGTGCACAGAGAGTAATGAGACTCTGTTGGCGACAGTGCACAGAGAGTAATGAGACTGTTGGCGACAGTGCACAGTGAGTAATGAGACTGTTGGCGACAGTGCACAGAGAGTAATGAGACTCTGATCCAGGAGTAAAATCTGTGATCCATTTCACTTTGCTCTCTTTACAATCCAGTATGTCAAAGAAATGCCGTCTAACTTATGACGAGATCTTCACTATGAATTCGTCTTTATAGGTATTTTAGATTAACATATGATTTATTTTGATTTGGACACAGAGGAAAGTGATTTAGTAGAAAATAAATGTAGAGACCTATAATAAAAAAAATTGTGATCCGAGTCCAACAGATTACTTCTTTTCTTCATTATTGAAAATAGTTGTAAAAACATATTCTACGGAAAGGCATTGATGAAGACTGATATAATAAAAGATGTGCTATATTTGTTTATGAGCTAAAAACTACATATAGAAATATTAATATACATTGTATTACTCAGTCTTAGAGCCATGTGCAACATCCTTGTAGAACTGACAGCTACTTCGTATATTTCATCTGTTCAAAATTTGTATAATATCCCAGTACCACATTTTAATACATTATTTTCTTATCATATTTATGCAGGGGGATTACTGTATCTTTTTCTGATATGCATAAATGGTCCCTAATAACACATGTCAATCATGTCAACGAATTAGTCGGTCTTATGTATCAAAATGTCTCATTAAGGTCGTGTTATGACAACTTGCAAGCTGTTTACCTCATTCCACTCGATCACATTTGTACAAAGTTAAATAATTAAAACACCACACCTCTTAAAATAGAACTGTGACTCAGAAACGATTTGAATGTTTATTGCTCTCTTGGGCTGTGAATGTAGATCTAGAGATATGCGCGCTACGTCGCAGAAGTCACAGTGAAAATGGGAGAAGTAACCCGATTTCACATGACTTGCTCTAGGGAAAACCCCAATGCTCGCTTATCTGGACCAAGTCTATTCGGAAACCCTACGATTTCCGAATCCATTGAATATGTTTCGATTATAAATCTTTTCTGTGAGGTGAACAATTGCAAATAATATTGCTAGTTGGCTGAACATTACCTTTATCACAAATAACATTTAGGAATACAGAAAAGCACAAGAAAATAGTGAAGAAACAAAAAGAAAGAAACAAATGAACGCAAATATATTGCATCAGGACGAATTCTCCACGCAGTCTTGTTTTAAAGATATTAAAAAATTTATAACAAAGATTGTAACATTGTACAAATTTTTATCTGCAGTTCGTTTTTGCTTTACGTATTTACTTTTTAGAAGTCGCTTTTATCAAATGTACACGCACTGACTTACTCTGGCAACTGTGATGATTGTTTTTGTTATTGCAGTGATGACGACCCCAATAATAATAATAATAATAACTTAAAATGTTCATCATTATTACTGCTACTATAATGATTGCAGTTTTAGTTGTTATTATTATTATCATCATTATTATTATTATTGATAGTGGATGTGGTGTTAGTGGCAGTGATCTTGTCGTTGTTGCTGCTGTTGTGTTGTATTCTTTTAAAGGTCATAGTACAACAACTTCCTACTTTGCTGATCCAGTCTCCCTTTATACCTTGCCTAGACAAAAAAGAAAGCCTGATCTCACTTAATGTTTTCTATGTCAATTAACAGTTCAAACATCATTATTAGCGAAACAAAGCCCTAATCTAAGTACAAATTACCAATATATTATTACAGGCATTTCATTAGCCACTAGCATTCTCCCATTGTACTTGTACTGTAGTGACTTACAGAGCTACGTTTTAGCCAAGCATTGTCTAAAATTATGGCTTTCGTTTCAATGGCTGATGCGTTTGTTTATTGTTTAAACATGTTTTACTGTCACAATTGGAATGAGTACAAGTTCTAACAACTTAAATTAACCCTCTGATAGGTAGATGCTGTTACAACTGGCTTCACTAAAGATCAGTGTTTATTTACAGCATATAAAAAGTGATACGAGAGAGAGAGAGAGTCAAAATGAATACCACCACCACCACCATACTCATTTGCTCCTGTTACGTTTTGACTTTAAAAAAAAAAATGGTTAGGTCATCTGCCATCACAATTGTATAAGACCCTTTTCCACAGCCCACCACTGACAGAAAAAGCAGAGAAATTCAGTAAAATTGTGTAAATATTCGTATTTGTCTTTGATTTATTTCATGTGTCAAAAATTTCATGTGTCAAAAATGTTAATATTTCAAAAAATCCAGTAGAATATCTTTCGTTTATTACATGCCCATTTAATCTTGTATACATGATATGGGGTTATATACAGCTTTTTATTTCCGTATCACACACACAGATTCGAACTATTTTCTTCTTTGACATCCGCGTAGATACTTTTAGACACAGTGAATCAAAATTGTACAAATTACAGTTAGTTTTGAATTGCATTGGTACAGTAAAGCTAAACATATTTAGAAAGCGTACAAGATGGGTTATGTAATAAACACAAAAACGCACTCGTGTTTTGTTCTAGGTTGGGGAAAGAACTCGTTTGATATGAATTATGAATAAGTCTCGACCTGACGGCCTCGACGTATCCCTACGCCATTATCAAACTCAGTCTTTCCGTCGACTCAGAACAAAACATGTACCGGTATGCAGTTTTGTGTATTTATTAATATTCAATAGACTGAATTTTAAAAATCGTTTGTGTGATTTGCCAATAAATTTATTAATATTCGCCAAGAAATGTTTAATTGCATATATATAAAAGTTCAAACTGACTTTCTCCATTTCTGCCCATTTCTGACTCCGTTGCCCCTTAGCCAACACATACATACACGCACACACCCACAAACGAACGCACGCACAGAGTTGGAAAATAAAATCTTGGATCAAGGCCTGTTGTAACTAGTGACACTGTGAAAGTCGATAATAGCCAGATTTCTTACCGAGAACACGAAACTATGTTAGCGAAAGCTTCCATTTTGTTAGTGTCAAACTTAAGCTGATAACACTTATTTTCTTGTAATATTTCCAGTTTGCTTCAGAACGCGAACTACAACAAAATGTAGTAATTTCCGACCACCAGAAAAATACAATATATACTGTCTCTGTTATTGTTGCTATTGGTCTTTTATTGTGGAGGTGTTGGTGATGACAACAATATCACTGGTGACATTCCTTACTAAATATTATTTTGCCTTCACTGCAACATTTAAAACAATGCATGAGGTGATTATTTGTTTAAAATGAACAGATACAATTTGTATTAAAAGGAGAAAAAATATGTCTGTATAATACAATGAAAACTACCTGTGCATAATTAAAGAGAAGTTTAATATAAATGAAATCTGATATTATGGACCGACAATTTGACTTTTCTGCGGTGGAATGACCCTGGACTTTTCTTTCCAACAATAACTTTCCCTTTTGTTTCAGTTTATCTTATTTCAAGTAATAAGATGGATACAATAGTTGTTTTTCCCTAAAATTAGAACAAAAGTATTTTTCAAAGCAATTTCGAGTCCAGAGACTCCAAACAGTCCCCTCCCCTCCCCGCCCGAAGACTAAATACTAATTTACTCACCGAATGCCGCTATGCAAATGCTTCTTAATGCGCTATGACATAACTGTATCGCTCTTGAAATTTAAAACCATTTCTCCTAGGTATTATGATTTCCCGCCAGTAAGATGTGCACATTTAAAGAAAGTACATGCATTTTCCATACCGTTAAATGTTCAACCGGATCGTTTCCTCGCGGTCTGAACGTAGCCTGTACTGCGCTTCTTATTTGACGAAGACAAGACTGCTTATGTACACACACTTTTGTGTTCATGCGTAAAGGGCCGAACTAAAAACACAACAGGAACTAATAGGAGAACGGTGCACGTACCCGGAGTTACTTGTGGCAAAAAAACAATAACGTAGGAATGACATATGACGACATTCTGGCATTCATTAACAAAATAGGCAAAAGGGGACAAATTTAGTCTAATGTAGTGTTAGAAATAAAGATATGCCAAGTATAAACCAGTACACCTAAAAATAAACTTAACAAAAAAACAAAACAAAAACAAAAAGATTAAAACAAGTACAACTAAAATCAAAAGGAAGTATGCTCAAATAGATCATAAATAGAAGACAGGCTAACAAACTTAAAATTAGGGAAGTAAGATCAGATGTCTTTAATGCGTCGTAAGAGACCCGAAAACTCGGCAAAGATATCTGTCTTAACAAATTAGACTTAGCCTGTATATAAAATACCAAACGATAAACAACAAATAAAAAAAATATATATATGTATATTAAACAACAAGCAAAAAAAACAAAAAGCTAAATTAAACAAAAATAACATCAAACTAGCCAAGTGGTCAAAGAGGAAGAAAACAAACAGACAAACAACTCCCCTCCTAGAAGCAGGCATCTCACAGCAACAGTGGCAGTATTAAAGAAGATCAGGAGACAATAAGAAGACCAAAAACATCAACGGGCACGGAACAAGAAAGAAATAGCTGAAATAAAGAAGAGCAGGAAAAGGCACAGAATGAAGTAAAAGAAGAAGACCTTAAGGAAGAGAAGGAAGAAAGAACAGACCACCTGCAGACTTTGGGGAATGAAGGAAGAATAATCGAAAAGATTTTGCCACAAATAATAAAAAACCACCCACCCCCAGTCTGAAAAGAATTGCCATCCCGAAAGCAAAAAACAACAATAAGGCCAACACCCCCACCCCCCACCCACTCAACCAACACATGTATGCGAGAAAGTGTGCGTGAATGTGAGTTGTCGGGATATATGCAAAAAATAGCAGAAACTCGAACAGAAATATATATAGTCACCACACAAATATAGAACACACACCTACCCATTCACCCGCCCCCCCCCCAAAAAAAAAAATAATAAAAAAATATTTTAAAAAATATAGCACACACACAAGTTTACCACATAGGGCTTTCATTCCGACCCACGAAAGCCCTCTTTCGACCAACAACTTGCTGGCCCTGAAAACACCGATTGGGTTAAGTTCCCACTTGCGAAATATTCACCCAGATTGAGATCTCAAAAAAATAATAAAAAGAAAAAAAGGCTACTAAGACAAACTTTTCGGAAATTTCAAGTACGCACAGTACACAAAGTTAAGAAGACCTAACATAAGATAGGAAAGTTCACAACCCAGAAATATCTAAATCGAATGTGACAATCACATGTTTGGCAAATTAGTATAGGATTAGCCCAGTAAAAAATAGGGAACTGGGCATTGATTTGAAACCTAAATTTTAAAATCACTGCTGCTAGTATACTTGGTTACTGCCTGAAATCAGAGAGGACGGGGATGCAGACCACCACCGGAGGACAACGATGGAGGAGGTTGCTGTGACAGGAGCCTTGGCGGGGCCTTTGGGGCTCCTCTGCTTCCGGTTGATTGCTTGGGAGGCGTTGTACAAATAACGGTGAATCACAAAAATCAAATAGTACACAAACGTGTACAAATTAACCAGTCGCACATACTAAAAGATGCACGCGACTTTAATCCAAAGTAGTAGCAGTAGTGTTCATGCGTGACGAAATTTGCGTTGTTTGTAGCCCAAGACATCCCCGAACAGGTTGTTGTAAACGAATTTGTCCTGCCCTTATTTCTCTCAATATATTCAAAAAGGAGTCCCTGGGGCGTTTTTTGTTAAATTTATTTACGTGGTATCTAATGAGAATTATCATTTGATACTTAGCTCGTCTTCCAGGTAGGCCTTAATGTGAAATGGTAACGGGACACAGCCACTTCTGGGAAGGGGGAGTCTGGCATAGTGAAATATTTGTATTTGTTCTAAACGTTAAGAAATGACTGTCACGTTTGCAAAGCCCAAGCTAGAGAGTCGTGTATAAGCTATAATCCACCTTTCTTGGGAATATTACATCGGCGTTGTGTTTGATCTCTAAAGATTTCCGCGGGGTTAGTGTTGAATTCTTACGCAAGGTTACCACCACCAGCCAGAGTCTGGAAACTTGAGTTGGAAAGGCGACCGGTCACACCTATGTGTTAAAGGTTGGTTCAAGAATCAAAAGGAAGTCCACGGGGTGAACGGGGCGTGTTGTTATTCGTCTCCACGTTGACAGACAGCGAGAGGGATATTGTCCTATAAGTTTGATTGGAGCGGTCCAAAGCGATATCAAATCAAAAATTGAGATAGAGGACATGATTATAATTCAGACCCGAATGATACATTCCGAACTCGTAAGATTAATTTAGTATTCGCCTGGAAGAATTGCAGATCAATAGGGTTTATTCCTAGAAAAGAAGCCACTTGTAATCTGGCGGCAGAATTTAGCGATATATCATAAGGAAAGGCAAAGTTTCGTAAAGGTCAGCAAGTTATTTGCTCGGTTTTTGCAAAATATTACGGCATCATAATAGTAATTATTTGTAGTATGTACACTTAATTACTAGGATCGTTTAGTATATAGAATTACCTTTGTAGTATTTCATTGACATGCTTATCTGAGAAATGGGCTTGAGCACTACGTAGAGAATAATATGGATTGTTAGCTTGTGGTCAGAATTAATTTTGTAATTCGCTATTAGGTTACTTCGTAGTAAACCAGTGCATTTATTAATGCGTTATGTTAGAATTTATACATGCGTGAATTGTGAATTTGGAAAATGATTGAAGTATGTAAGATTAGTTACTATGGACGTATGCATATATCAGAGCATGGATATTTGAATATGTGCGTACTTTGAGTTGTAAGGTAAAGAAGTGCGTCAGATTATTATGATATTGTTTATTATAACGAGATTAGGAATATGTACTGATGTGACGGAATTTATTGATGCATGTATAAGTAATTGATATCGTGCTGTGTTAGGACTTTGTTTTACCATACAAAAACGTATGCTATCTTGATGTGAATGAATGCGTGACCGAAGAAATTTAATAGCCGTTATCTGATGAAAAGCAGTGTTTAGTGTGAGATGAGAGGACTAAGGGAAAGGTTGTACCGTCCTTGTGTTTTCACAAGAAGCATTTTAGAGGACAGAGAACTTCAGGTTCATTTAGGTCCCCGTCTTCAAGAGTTGGAGACGGAACTGAGACTGTAGCCGAGACAGTCGAAGTCGACAGGAGTGTAGTTGTGGGGCAGAAAGTGGAGGGGGAGGAGAAGGAGTCTAGAGAAAGTCAAGGAGGAGGAGGAGGAGGAGGAGGAGGAGGAGAAGGTTTTGGAGAAAGTCGGGGGAAAAGAGGAGAGAGAAGTGGGAGAAATAAGAGAGAGAGAAAGGATACAACAAATTAGTAAAAATACAAGGACAGGTGGAAATCAATCTCACACTGCTAATCGAGTAATGCAATAGGCTTCTTAAAGGGTCGAGCGGAAGGAGAGTAATTAGAAATTTGATTTAACTGATTATTGAGTTGTTATTAAAATGTTATTCATTGAATTTCAACCTTTTTGTATATTTAAGCATCTAACAGTCGGCATTGCTGACTGGGGGCTCTATAATAGTTTTAAAAAATATTGGGAACACCCCACCCCAACCATATACTTCGTCACATGGACCAAGAAAATAAAGCCAAAAACAAAATAAAGCATGAAATAGATTACAGTATGCGAGTACGGCCTTCTTGTCTCGAGCGACTATTGCAACTTTATATCATCGATGTCATGTAACACTGTATAAAAACCTCACTGAAAATCTACTTCCTCTGCTTACTAGGTATAAGTTCAAGTTCAATCTGAGCTTGACACAGGGATTTTGATTACACTGTGTAACAATCTTGAACCATTTAAAAAAAAAAAAGGAATAATTAATATTTAGTGGAAATTCATCACTGATCTACAGAGTCTAAAAGCAATAATGTACTCTTGAAACCATAATTATATACGTATGATTCAATTATAATTTGATGCACAAATACTGTTTGGTATATCAAATTATTTTAAACCATCATGAAACATGTAGGACAATATTTTCATAGCGGTAGTTTGTCCAAAATGAAGGAGCTACATATTTAGAATGATGCATGGAAATAAGTAGCCTTCTAATGGTTTTATCTACACAGAGTATCATTTTCAATGGATCCAAGCTGCCCAAAATATTGCAGTGGAAAGATGTTTAGTTAGATAAGATTTTGTGTTACCAAAACATAATAATAAGAAGAAGAAACACTGTTGAATGTACTGTCAAATCAATTATGTTGCAAAAACATTATACAAAGCTAATATTTATCTATGATTATAGATTAAAAATTCATATCATTATTATCATAGGTAAACATACTTATTTGCATCTGAGTGTAGAGCACTTGTTTTTCCACTTAGAAATTCCTGACCTTGTTGACAACTCTCAGTGTTTTAGAAATGAAGTTGACCTACATTCTGGCTCTGTTATTGTGTCTTAGCTTTTTATATTAGTGTTGTTTACTTCAAAATTACTCATTTTTTTCTGCCGTAACGTCAGAAGTGGAATCAGTGTCATTGTTGTCTTTAATTTTGGTGGATTAATCATTTAAGTTATTCATTGGAATTACAAAGCGCTCTATAATATTTTTTGGTCCAACTTTTGGGACCGCTTTGGTAACCTAGTGGTTACAGCCTCCGCGGGTTCGAACCAAGCCTGAGTCACACCAAAAGACTTACAGCAATGGTACTAGGCGCTCAGCATTAAGATGTTTGTTCTAGGACTGGTCGGCCTGATGTCAGGATAATATGACTGGGTGGAACATGATGCTACATGTCTGTGTCATGATGCCCCATTGCTAGACATCAATATAAACTGTCACCCTGCAGATATTGTTAAAGCTACGTTAAAAATCCAAAACACACACATACACACACCTCTAAATGATTTTTTAAAATAATTATTGTGAATTCATTCAAGGACTTGGATCGTATTACTGTGTTACATCAAGATTGTTAACACGTCGCCACATTGCAGTCCATTGGCACATTAACACATTACAAACTACAGGCTCATCAGCACATTCAATATTGGAATTTATTAGGAACACTTCTGGAATTCATTTCGAACTCTGTACATTTGGACTTGTGATAGATATTTAGGATTATCTGGGATTTAATTTACAATACTGTACGTTGCTTTGTTTTTATTTTCACTTTTTATTCCATGGAAATAAATTATTTGTTGAATTTTACAAAACTTGTTAATTTTCGCTCTTTGCCGTTACTTAGTTTAAGACCATAGAGTCGTAAAAATATCATCTAATTTATTGTATTGTATTTGCAAAATAATACGAAAATTGCATAAAATTTACACATGTGCGTGAACATGTTGCAATTAACGTACGATAACAGGACGGGAGGTAATAAGTCTGCTTGATTTGGTTTCGTATTTTACGGCACAGAAAAGGACTTTTAAACTGATAAAGAGCTTTGCGAAAGGACACACCACATCAGCGAACTCAAACTTATCTCATGGTAGGATTCGAACCCTTGCCGTTTTGGTATTGAGTCCAGTCCACAAAACCTTGAATCACCACGGTTCGTGCCTCCATGTTGCGTCTTACAGCAATGCAGAAGGATGAATAGTCGAAATCACCTCTAACCCTTGCTACCCCATTTTTGATATTTGGACATTTATGTTGGAGTGTAGGATCAGAGACCGCTGCCGACTGAAAGGTTGGAATTCACCAACAACATTTGGTGTCGGCTAGCAAACTTGCATGACCTTTCATCGAGATATACCGGCATGAAATCGATACGAATATGTTATTTTTTCGCAGACATTACGAGTATAACATTCGTTATGTTTTTAATTCGCTAACAGACTAGACGAAACTACGGCGTTGACGACATTTGACCTAGAATTTGCCATTTTTCATTTGCATTCCAAGTCACATGGCTACACAAATCTCGCGACCTGCATGTCAATGATAACAGAGGTCAAATATTCACGTGATATCAACAATAAACCGTTGTTGGGTGTGTATTCAGCCGAAAGGGTGTGTATGCAATTAAATCCAAGTTTGTATTAGCAGATAAAATATATTTTGTGAAACGTTTTGGCGATGGTATTTTGTTATAGAGGCTATCAAATCTCATTTTATCTTGGAATGCACATGTCATGCCTAGAAAGACTATACCATATGCATTATTACACAACCAGACTTGCATCAGCAGAATTCTAATTGATATGTAATTGTTGATTACCTCTGAAGGAAGAAATGTAACAATGCTTCTGCAGTTGGAAAGGACCCACTTGATGACTCTAGTTTACCCGTGGAGAGAGATAACCGTTCGATCGAGGTGTACCCAGACATTATTTCTATCACGTTTAATCTAGCAACTTGTTTCTGATGATTAGGGATTGTCAGTGGCGAGAGACAAGCACTTCACAGAGGTGTACCCAGACATGACTTCTGGCGCGTTTTATCTAGCGAATAGTTGATAATGATCCAGGTTTGCCAGTAGAGATGACAACCGCTTAATAGTAGTGTTCTCTGACATTCCTTCTGTCACGTTTAATCTCGCAAATATTTGCTGCTGATTCGGGTTTGCCATTGGAGACAGACAGACATATGCTTGATAGAGGTTATCCTGGCATGCGAAAGGTTGCTGATGATTCGGGTTTGTCAATGGAGAGAGCCTAGCGCCTGATAAAGATATTCCCAGACCAGCCTTTTCTAACGATGAAGTGAGAGAGTAGTTGCTGATGATTCAGGTTTGTTACTGGAGAAAGACAGGCCTTTTACAGAGGTGTACCAGATATGACTTCTGTTGTTGTTCTGGGGTTTAACGCCATTTTTCAGCACACGATAGGCTATGCATGGCGGCCAGTATTAATGGTGGAGGAAGAACGCTGGAAAACCCCAGGAAGAACCACCGACCCACGAGAAGCTACTGGCAAGCTTTCTCACATACCCACATTGGCCGAATCCTAGACTTGAACCCACGCAGAGATGAGATGGCAGTGATCCGTAACGGAGAGCGCTTTAGACCACTCGGCCACTCGGGGCCCCATATGACTTCTGTTATGTTTAATACAGTGAATGGAAGATGTTACATTCATGACGCTTATCACTCTGCGATAGATATTATTGGAGTTTTGACACGAATGAATAAAACTGCCTTCCTTGACTGGAATGTTTCGTTATTAGCAGCATGATAGGCTACTAGCCGATGTAAATACGTAACCCTCAAAGGAGGACCCTGACCCAAAGGACACAAGATATGTTTCTACTGTATTTGCCGTCGTATCAGAAATCAGACAGGTGCATTTTAACTGTAATACTATTTACTTCTTGGGTTCGAACCCCGGCCGAGTCATACCAAAGACTTATAAAAATGGTATTAGCAGCTGCCTCGCTAGGCGCTCAGCATGAAGATTTTTAGTGTTAGGACTCTTCGGACTTGTGTCAGGATAATGTGATGGACATTTTGCTACAGTCTGCGACATGATGCCCTAGTTCTCGATGCCACTATAAATTTCCACACCGCGGACATCGTAGCGACATGACTGCAAAATTGTTAAAGCTACGTCAAAAACGAAACTCACACATATTTACTTCTTGCAATTATAGCAAAATGGATGTATGCTTGACTATGACATGAAAAGGAGAACTATAATTCCACAGGAAATAATCTTACAGCCTGCAGTGTCTTCTTCGTTGCCTGCAACCTTAACCTTTGAACTCCAGACCTTGTATTCTTGAACATTCAGCTAGGTTGGGTATGATATTTTCAGTAAAATTAAAATGTCAGCTTTGGATGATGCTGAAACTAAATTTTAAATTCTAAAGCAAACCATTTCAATATCTTAACTGCATATCAAAGACATATGTATTTATATGCGTGTTTCCAAGCTTGTTTTTCATCTTAAAGGTCAGTTTCACTTTGACCACTGAGCTCATCACCCTGACACTCGCGAATTATGTCTTAACTGCACGCACAATCTCTTCACCCATTTTTTCGCAATAATGTGTGTTTGTGTGTGTGTGTGTGTGTGTGTGTGTGTGTGATTTTGATATGTAACGTAGTGTTAGCAATTTGTTAGTCATATCGCTACGATGTCTGCAGTATGGCAATTTATAGCGATGTCTAGCACTGGGACATAATTCTGTTGTTCTTGTTGTTGTTGTTCTAGGGTTTAACGCCATTTTTCAGCACAAGATAGGCTATACATGGCGGCCAGTATAACTGGTGGAGGAAGAACCCCGGAAAACCCAGGAAAGAACCACCGACCCACGAGAAGCTACTGACAGGCTTTCCCACGTACCAACGTTAGCCGAGCCTTGGACTCGAACCCACGCAGACAGAGGTGAGATGGCAGTGATCCGTAACGGAGAGCGCTTTAGACCACTCGGCCACTCGGGGCCCCACATAATTCTGTAAGACACGTAGAATCATGTCCCACCCAGACACATTATACTGAAACCAGGCTGACCATGTAATCTTTGACAAGCAGAACTGTGTACATTGCTTAATTATGTATTGAACTACTATTCCTAGGGCTGTCAAGAAAATCAAGAGTGGATATAGGACCCACGGTACTAATTACATGGAGAAAAGGGAACCAGTCTGGAAATGGGTGAACATTAAATAGAGTATATATGGGTCTGGCCAGGATTAGCTAATAATGTAAGTTATATTTTAGGAAAAAGAACCTTTTGAGAGCTTATCCTAGTTGTAAGTGAAAAAATATAGACATTGTTGTATTGATGGAATTTCAGTCCTCTAACAGTCTGGAGTTTTGGAATTATAGGTTACTGCATTTGTATGGGAAAAATATGAACGAGTTTTTCGGATGTAAATACTGCACGACCTTGGGATATCCATCCGACAAAACGAGTTCATATTTTCCTGTACAAATGCAGCAACCTTTTTATTATATGCTCTTTTTTTACTCTACCTATTGCTTAATTATATTAACAAAATACACTACACGAATCAAAAGTCACTGAATCTATGCTATATTCCAAACTAAATACACAAGCGCAGATTCATCATTGCACAACAACAACATTATTACTGCGCACATAACTCCGCCCAGAATGCAATATGAAGGTGTGCAATATCGTAAAATACTGAACTATTCTGACAATGTAAAGTTAACGTTGAAAAAAATGAGCATATAATAATTATAGGTTACTGCATTTGTATGGGAAAATAGGAACGAGTTTTTCGGAATGAATACTGCACTAATTTGTGAGTGCAGTATATCCTTCCGACAAAACGAGTTCATATTTTCCCATACAAATGCAGTAACCTTTTTATTATATGCTCATTTTTTTATTCAACCTAAGGTTTAATTATGTAAACAAAATACACTACAAGAAACAACGTAAATGAATGAATGCCTTATTCCAAACTAAATACACAAGCGCAGATTTGACATTACAAAATAACGTCATTATTAATGTGCACTTTCGAAAGAAAATTTCGTGTCTAGTTAAAATTGAAATTTGCAGTCATATTGTGAATGATTGGGCATTGCAACGACTTTTCCATTTGATCTGGAGTGAATATATTTTGGTGTTTTGTTTCGATTCGACGAAAGTTTGTGATTTTGGACTGGATTCATCTGTGCAAATTATACATGAAATACATCCGATTGAAGGGGCGCGGGAGAAGCGTGTTTACGTCTGCAAATGTGTTTTTGTTTCTGTCACTGAATGTTTGAAATCATAACGTGGGGAAAATATGAAGTCTTTCAATTGCAATTTTCAAAAAGACGCTATGGAATTTAATGCGTTTTTCATTTTGAATGCAGTAAGGGGGATGCAATTGCACTTATCATCGAAATTACAGCACACTTTCGAAATGTGTAATCCAGATTGAAAACCTATGACATGACTCATGTAATTCGGATTTGCAGAATTAAGAAAAAACATTTTGAGGAAATTCAGGATGTAAAACTGTAAGTATATTTTATTTTGCCATTCTTATCACCAGCTAAAGAAAACAGTATATGCCTTGTTATTTGTAAGGACCTAATCCGTCATTTATACAAGGTAGCTAGCCTAAATCCGTAACATTGTATCAACGCAAAATGTCAAGACAGCTGGGGTTTTTTGCAGTCCACGAAACATGTTTAAGTTCATTCAGAAACAAATAAACAACCACAACGTAAAGAGCCTCTTACGCGAGTGTACATGATTTGTTTACAAATCAAAAGTGCTGGCGTCTGAGTCCATTGTTTATTTACAAAAGAAAGTAGTTCCTTTATTCACGTGAATGCTATATGTGTATTGTCGCGCGCGTTCAGTATCGGGGAATATTGAACGATTCTGTCAATGTAAAGTTAACGGGGAAAAAAATGAGCATATAATAACACTCATTACTAAACTTACCACCTGACTCTTTGGTGTAGAATTGAAAGCACATGGTTCAAACACATGCAGGTCCAGAAAATGCCGTGGCTCATATTCTTTTCTCTACACAGAAGCTGACATCCAGGTTTCATCTATACTGATAAATATAGGTTTGATCATATGCACTCAGGAATTTTAGGTTATTTAATTTTTAATATCGTGTTTGCATAGGTTTACTATAGGAATTGAATTAGTAACGTGTGTTCTTAATGTTGAGCGTCAAGCTGAGAGGCTAGTACCATTGTTATAAATCTTTGGTAATGCTCGGGCGGGGTTCGTCCCCGCGATCTCCCGCATTCGGTTTCTTTTTCTTTACATCACATTTCATAATTACATACCGACATTATTAGAAACTTCATATGCTGGCACTAAAACAATATCGTAAACACAAAGATTCAGTATTAGTTCCAGACCTTTTGTATGCACCACTTTGTTTGCAAAATGGACACTGGCAATGATTCTTTAGATGTTCCTAAACCCAACTGCAACGAATGTTTAGTTGACCAATGTATAATACAAGTATTACGTTTTATATTTTAGAAAAGAGCATGCTTCTTGTCACGTGACGTAGGGTACCACTAACAGTGACCGACTCCTCACAGAAATTCTCTAACTAGAATTTGGACATCGCGCATCTCCTTTTATATGGTCGATTCAAGTTCTAAAGAAGTCATCTTGTTGATTTTTGCTGGTAACTGAGCAAATGAAAAAGGGTTTGAGATGTTAACCTGGACGATGCGAACAAATAATGAACTAACGAGGACTTTGATATCGGAAAAACAAACAAGGATAAGTATGCAAACTGTTTTGATTAAGAAATGCATTCGGTGTAGTGTTTTATCTTGCAGCGTATGCTCTTCACTGCCGATGCAATTGGGGTAAGGTGACTTGATCTACCTCGGTAACTGACCCATGCTGATCCGATGGAACGGTTCCAAGTCCGGCACTCTAACCTCTAAACCACCTCGACTCCGATCGGAACATCGCTCGGCCATTTCCGTCAAGTCTTGATATAAACCTCGGATGTAATTCGTCTCTATTGAGTACTATAATCTGTACTACTTTAGTCCATATGGAATAACACGGCCACGGGAGGAAAAAGTCACGATCGGAATAACCTCGACTTTCGCTGTCTTAAGTCCAGTAGAGGCGAATCACCAAACCCATCAAATTGATTTGTATTGCTACAACCACTTCCGTGGTTATATGCATGACCTGACGGAAATAGCTGAACGATATTCCGATCGCGACTCCTGCCTCCATTCTCCTCTCATTATTGACCGCTCGTGTGGCTTAAGTGGTTAGAGCGTCCACTTCGGATGCGGGAGGTCGAGGATTTGAACTCTGGCCAAGTCATACCAAAGACTTATAAAAATGTTATTGGCAGCTGCCTCGCTTGGCGCTCAGCATTAAGAGGTTAGTGTTAAGACTGGTCGGCCTGGTGTCAGGATAATGTGACTGGGTGGCACATCATGCTGCATGTCTGCGCCATGATGTCCCAGTGCCAGACATCACTATAAATTACCACACTGCAGACATCGTAGCGATATGACTGAAAAATTGTTTAAGCTACGTTAAAAATCCAAACCACACACACACACACTCGCGCGCGCGCGCACGCAAAATGCTGCTGAGCTAACACATCAAATACAAGAGGATATGAGTATTTTCCAAAACACAAAGCTATATCGTGATGAAGTCAACAGACTGTCAACTAAATATTGAACCAGTTTTTAACATAAACTCGAGCAATAACGTGTACCTCTTTTCAACCATGAAGTACACTAAGCACGTGTTTAGGGCAAAATCCCAACAGTGGCAGTAGAAAAAAATTAAATTAATTGTTGATGATAAATTGAATGAATTATATATGATCATTTCGATCTGTATGTACGAGTATTGTGATTTGAAAAGGTGGCAACACTGGTATTTTCCCACCTTTTTAGATCTTAATATTTTTTTAGTTTCACATTTTGTAGGAGGGGGAGGGCACCGTAATATTTTCAGTTCTTAGAGCCCTGGAAGAATTTAATCGTATTTTGACAGCTCCCTAATTTTTAAGGTAAAATACATGAACCTAATTATCATAAGCCTAACATTTAGAAATTCACACAGAAGCTAAATCTGTAATATGGTTTAGATTTACTTTGAATTAGGCTTGAAAATGGGTTGGCTTGTTTGGTGACTGCCTGTCACAGATAGACTAGCACTGGAGATCAAATGCGTAACTTAGGCTGCAAATGTACAGCTGACATGGCTTACGTATTTACGTAGGTCTGCTGCAAGAGGTAGCTATCTAAAAATCGAGATGGTTGAGGGGTGGCGAAAAGTATGCTAATTTGTTATAGTACTAGTGAACTCTATTCATGCATAAGACACATGCTGATTCTGTTACCTGCCTTATCACAGGAAAATATTCAAAATAGCTCTTTGCTGTCAAAAATGAATGTGAAAAGGTGGGTTGGTGGCAGTGTTGGTTCAGTATAAAAGCCACCAGTTGTATAAAGAATTAACCTGATTGCCGCAGTCAAAATCTCACATGCATACTTTCTTCAAAAATCATTAATTTGTTTTTATTTGCATCTTCAGTGTAAAATTATTCTCATTTTTCTGCAATAGATCATTGTCGGATGCAAATTCACCATATAAACTGTCCAGTGAGACCTAAAGTGTGGATGTATTTTACATAAAATGATAGTAGAGAAAGAGTTGACGGTTTACCAGAGCTAATTTTGAAATACAATAGCATTTATCACACAGTAGTAGACACGACTCCAGTTCCAAGCAAGCATGGAAGAAAACAACTCAAAAATACGGATCAATATTAATTGACAAGTAATAAATTTGGAACATATAAAGGTCTATATTGAATAAGGGTCGTTTTCTGCCGCACTCTCTATATTTCTTAACTTGGTGCATATTAAAGGTATACGGTAGTTTGCTTAGATTTTAGAGAAAATATGTGTGTACACGTGCTGGTTGCCATGGAAACGGCTTGTTTAAAAATATCAAAGAAGATCCACCATTATTTCTTCTTTTACCACATATTTCTCAATTAACTGCCTATCCATAAACTATTCACTAAACTTAGAATGATATTGTATATGTATTGTTTTTCAAATACGAAGATGCATAAATAAAGTTTTTTAAATGATCAGAAATTGTTCATAGAAACTAATGATGAATAAATATAACTTTAACTTCAACATGAAATTGTTGTCTCAGTTCCATTGCAAAAATAAGATATTCAAAAATCAAAATATTGTCTGTTTGAAATATTGTGTAATATCGTTGGTTGATATGATTTATAATTAAGCTTTTCTACGGAGTTCAGAGTTCTCTTTTGCACTGAACATATTGGTATCTGATCCCATTTTCCTTTACAAGAAAAATATTCTTTATACAATTTGTAACTCAGTTTCATAGCAATGCACATACACACGCGGACGCACGCACGCACGCACGCACACAGACACACACATAGACACACTAAAACTTTGTATCGATGTTCTCTCTTGAGTCTGAGACTAAATGTAAATGTACTTATTACTCATGTACCTATGAATAATTAACTTGTTTCACAGTCATCCCAGTTTCACAGTCATATTTCGACCGCTCCGGTGGCCTAGTAGTTAGAGCGTCCACCTCGGATGCGGAAGATCGCGGGTTTGAACCCCGGCCGACTCATACCAAAGACTTTCAAAAATGGTGCTAACAGCTGCCTCGCTTGGCGCTCATCATTAAGAGGTTAGTGTTATGACTGGTCAGCCTGGTGTCAGGATAATGTGACTGGATGGGACATCGTGCTACATGTCTGGGGCATCATGCCCCAGTGCTAGACATCACTATAAACTGACACAACGCCGTAAAACTGCAGACATCGTAGCGATATGACTGAAAGATTGTTAAAGCTAGATTAAAAATCTAAATCACACACACACACACACACACACACACAGAGTCATCTTCCAAAACAGTATATTTCTCTTTACATTACATCTAATATCAAAGAAGATGTTATGGTACCACACACATCATTACTGTTACCTAGTGACCACACTGTATGAGACTATAATTTCACACATACATGGTTTATCTCGCTTCACATTCGTTTAACCAATCAGTAGATCGGTACTTCACCTTATGCAACACGAACGACGACCTAAACACTGAATACATATTTAATCCTATCTCAAGTTCTAAACACTTATAAGTGAAAATATCCCTAAATTTCTTTATGTTAAAAAATTAGGGATGGGTTGTTTTGCGAAACTAATCCATTCTACCGTAAAGTCCCAAGAATACTGTTCATTATGACATTTGCTGCTACTAAATGGCTAATTACTGGGTTTGAGGCAATTTTTCCAACACCGACTCGCAATAATCACATAAATAATCACACAATTCTAAAATAGCTGTGATCTGAGACAAAAATGCATCTACATATCCTAGGTTTGGTACAGCATTATTTGTTTAAGTTAGTAAAACTAATGTAAAGAAAAATGTAAAACTTAATGATTTCAATCACCCATCGCATGCCATAGTTTATTTGTTTTATGACGCAGCCTCGGAAAATTAAATTGACACGAAACTTTTGTTCAAGCGGGCTACAACTGCTATGCTGGGCATCATAATCTCGATTTTCGACTGCATTAACAAATGCAGAGCATAAATTAATGTTCACAAGTTAATAGTTTGATTAATATATGAATTCGTTGTTCAGTTTCACTTTTATTCCATGATTATATATATATATATATATATATATATATATATATATATATATATATATACACACACAATGAGGCAAAATCAACTTATTAATTAAGAATATAGATACTAACAGAAAGCTTGATTTGCGTTCCGTTTATGTATGTATTTTTAGTATAAGTGTCTTGAGTTTCAACTTCCAAACACCATATAAAATCAAAGATAAATCTGCCAGCGTACTACAAATATGGCTGCTGATAACGTTGTGCGGAATCTATCTATAGCATAGTCCTACTGCCACGAACATACTAAAAGAAATCGATCCAAAGTATTTGATCAATACAATTTATCTACGACGAGTGCCATCGTGTATAGTAAATAACAAAAAAAAATACAGTTTATTTGAATAGGATAAAGTTGTGTATACCTGGTTATTGTTGTTTTGGGGTTAACGCCACTTCTCAGCGCAAGAGAGGCTACACATGGCGGTCTGAATAAATGGTGGAGAAAAACATTCGGGTAAACCTTGGAACCACGAGAAGCTAACGGCATGCTTTCGCATATACCCACGTTGGGCGATTCCGAGACTCAGACCCACGTGGACAGAGATGACATGGCAGCGATCGATAAAGGCGAGCGCTTTAAACCACAAGGCCACCTGGGTCCCCATATGCCTTGTAATATGTGCGTATGTGATTATATATAAACTTACCACCGTTGATTGCTTTGAACCTGGTCTCAAATCATGCACTGGGACGTACAATCCTGTCAGCTTTAAAGATTTACTCTCACTACTGCGAATGAGCTTCGAGCACAAGTAGATGTCATACTGACTGACCTTACATTAAAATCGTGTTCGCCTCTTTTGGCTATTTAAACTAGAATGTCGTTGCATACACGATTGATTACCAATCCCATAATGGTATCCAAGCGCATTGTTTTTGTTTAGGTTATAGGTTACACACCGCTGGTAGAGGAAGTTCGTGTCTGCATTAATCTTGAATTCATTGTGCACATTTTCCTTTACAGATAATAAATACTCTTTTGTTCCAAACTTCGTGGAGGACAAGCTTTATCCAGAAATATATTTGCCTCTGTACGTGAAAAAATAAGTAAAACTTTGAACGCTCAACACACGGGAGTATTTACCTTTACTTTTACAAGTGTCCTTTAAACAAACACTGAATGGCCTTTCAGCCTATTGAATCAAGGGAAGCGTTACGTTGCATTGACAATACGAATACGTACATGCAATGAAATCAGTCAGTCGGTTTAGTTTATCGTGTTAGCATTGTTCATTGAATATTTATAGCTACTGCATTTGTATGGGAAAATATGAACGAGTTTTTCGGATGGAAATACTGCACGACCTTGGGAGTGCAGTATATCCATCCGACAAAACTAGTTCATATTTTCCCATACAAATGCAGTAACGTTTTTATTATATGTTCATTTTTTATTATACCTAAGGCTTAATTATGTAAATAAAAATAGACTACACGAATCAAAGTAACTGAATGTATGCCGTATTCCGAACTAAATACACAAGCGCAGATTCATCATTACACAACAGCAACAGTGTTAATGCGCACTTAACTCCGCCCAGATAAATTTGAACTTGGTCGAACGCTTAACATAACTTTCAAATAAAAATGGCGTTTTGGTCTACTTAAATTGAAATTTGGAGTCATATTGCGAATGAATGCGCATTGCAACAACTTTTCCATTTGATTTGGAAGGAATAGATTTGGGCATTTTTTTTGTCGTTTCTACGAAATTTCGTGATTATGGGCTGGATTTATGTGCCGATTCTACATGAAGTACATCGGATTTTCAGCGGCGATGGAGCAGCGTACTGTTGACATCTGCAAGTGTTTTTCTGTTCTGCCATTAATTGTTTGAAATCATAAGGTGGAAAAGATATGACTACTTTCAATTGCAATGATCAAAAGATGCTTTGGAATATAATGTTTATTTCATTTTGAGTGCAGTAAGGAGGATGTAATTGCACTTGGAATACAGTCAAAATTACAGTACAATTTCGAAATTCGTAATCAAGCTTGACACGGCTCATGTAATTTGGATTTACAGAACTAAGAAAGTACATTTTGCCATTCTTATTACCAGCTAAAGAAGACAGTTTATGCCTTGTCACTTGGATGTTATTTGTAAGGACCCTGTCTGGCGTCTATAGCTTGCCTAAATCCGAAACATTGTATCAAAAAAGTTAACGCGGAATGTGCCAAACAGCTGGTATGTGGCAGTCCACGAAACATCTGCTTTAGTTAATTCAGTTGGTTTACTTCATCCACAGACAAATAAAATAAATCAAAAGTGCTGGCATCTGCGTCCATTGCTTGTTTACAATAAAAATTAGTTCTTTTATTCACGTTAAGTCCAATATCAATTACACGCGAGTTCAATATCGTAAAATACTGAACGTTTCTGACAATGAAAAGTTAACAGAGAAGAAATGAGCATATAATTTGTGATTTATTTCATTCTTTTGTATCTCCAGTTTTGTCTTATGGCTGTGAAATTTGGGGATATTTTTAAAGCATACACTACAGAGCGGTACATAAAAATATTTCAGGTCGTTTCAAGACGTGAAACTTTCTATCAACAATATGTTTGTATATGGAGAGTTGGGCCGATATACACTTATTTAAATATGTATGTACGTATCATTAAGTACTGGTTCAAATGGCTAAAGACAAACAATTATATTTTCCAAAAACTATACCATTACCAAAGACTTGTAACAATGGTAATAACAGCTACATCGCTTGGCGCTCAGTATTAAGCGGTTAGTGTTAGGACTTGTCGGCCTTGTATCAGGATAATGTGACTGGGTGGGATATCATGTTACATGTCTGCGACATGATGTCCCAGTGCAAGACATCACTATAAACTGCCGCACTGCACACATCGTAGCGATACGTTACAAATGCAAATCACACACACACACACACACACACACACACACACGATACCAGTTAAAGCTAACCGATTACATAAAAGAATGATAACACCTGATTTTTAATGTGAGAACTATTCTATCGAGTTCAAGATTTTGCGAAGTCTGATATTATTCTAATTCAGTCCATATATCTTCCATTTTATCGACTTTTAACCAAGGACTAAAAGACATAGTTCATTCTGACGGCAGCTCAGCAGTTACCTTAAAAGCTTCATACATCTATAAATATGTAAAAGATGTGTTGGAAACCACTTCTTATATAGATTTAATTTGTATTGTTTGTTAATTTTTTTTCGTGATTATAGGTTATTATAATTGTATTTTACACTGGACCTTGTCCAAAATGAAGTTCATTTTGTGCCTGGCTAGAGACATCTAAGTTGTTGTTTTTTTGTAAACAAATAATGCATAAGTAATATTTCCCTACGAGTGTGGGTTAAATATTAGGATTGTTATCAAGAGATGCAAGCATATTTATTTGTGTCTGGGTCTTTGATATTGGTTTTCCCCATAGAATAACATGTTCAACCTTATGCTTACCACATTCTTTATTACAATTTTAGTAACAAATGTTATCTGCATAAAATTTATTATTTTCTAGAAATTAACTTTGGATCTACATCATGGCGCATCTTTTGTATTTTTATTTAATCTTGTTTACTTGAAAATAATTCATTCTTGCTTTAGCATCTTTTGACAGAATCATTAGTATTATTGTGTTCAGTATTTGATCTGGGTGAAATTATTTATTCAAATTATTTTTACTGGAGATGCAAAGTGCAATTTTGGGGCCCCGAGTGGCCGAGTGGTGTAAAGCGCTCTCCGTTACGGATCACTGCCATCTCACCTCTGTCTGCATGGGTTCGAGTCCAGGATTCGGCCAATGTGGGTATGTGAGAAAGCTTGCCAGTAGCTTCTCGTGGGTCGGTGGTTCTTTTCGGGGTTTTCCCGGGTTCTTCCTCCACCATTAATACTGGCCGCCATGTATAGCCTATCGTGTGCTGAAAAATGGCGTTAAATCCCACAACAACAATACAGTGCTCTTTAATAATAGTTTTGGAAAGAAAGTGTTCTTTAACAATAGTTTTGGACAGTAAGTGCTCTTTAATAATATTTTGGACAGAAAGTGGTCCTTAATAATAGTTTTGGACAGAAACATTAACTTGGAATTATATTGAATTCAGGCAAGGACACATTGGATTATATTATTGTGATTCCCCAAAAGACTACTGGCACATCTGCACGTCACAAGCCATTGCATGCACATGGATACACTCAGTGCTTGATCTGGTTTCAAATACCATTGACAATGAATCAGAACAGTATTCATTAGAACTAATGATATAACCTTTAGGACTATTTGAGATTTAATTCGCGATTCTCTAAGCTATTTTTAAGTTTACACTCTGTATTCTAGGGAAATAAACTATATGTTGAATTTTACAAAATTGTTAATTTTTGCTCTTTTTTTTGTGAAAATATTCCCCGTACATAGGTAGCAATGGGACGCAGAGCCATCCCACGGACTACTTTACAATTTCTTTTTCTCTACATATGTTCTATCTTCTGTGTAGCCTATCGTGTGCGGAAAAATGGCGTTAAACCCCACAACAACAACAACAACTATCTTCTTTGTCAAGACTTCCAACAGCTAGATTTTGCGCTAATAAATGCGGAAAGGGTACAAGAAGAAAAGAGGATAGCCTAAAGAAAGAAAACATTATAAAATGTAAGAAAGAAGCGCGAAAAAAGAATGGAACAGAAAAGATTAAGAAACAGGAGTATTGTCAGAGTACACTCGTATAATAGGCATACCTATAAATCTTATAAAACTAGTTTCAGATTATTTGCACAGAAATATAGCCAAGAGATAATTTACTATTGAAGCTGCATCAACTAATTTTCATGATTATATCTAAAACATTTCAAACAATAGACAGTAAATGCCCACTATACAACTAAATTAATAAATGTGAGACATTCAGTTTCAAAACGTTACAGATTGTTGTATCTTTCTGACTACTTCCATGTCACAAATGTAGTATCGTTTTTTAAAAAATAAACAAAGGTCGCGATGGAGGCGTATATTATATATGTATCAATTAGATACCAGCAAGATAAAATTAATTACATTGCCTGCTTTTAACATACCGACAATTATTCTTGTAAGTGAAAAGTATGCAGTTAATTAGTGTTGTTTCTAATCAAAATCATTCCAAAACTGTTTTACAGTTGCATCGTCTAAAAATGGTGAATTAATGTTTCAGGTGAATCCATACAAAAAGAACACATATTATTATTTGATATTCCAATTATTTCGGAACAAAATGTGTTTGTTGCAAGAACTGTATGCAGTAATTTATACTAAAACCAAATTAGGTTAGACTCTTTTGCAATTTTGTATGATAAGGCAAAATGCCTTGTCCATCCCTTTTACAATATTTATGTGTCTTTTACTATGATGCTATAAATATTTCTGCAACCTTTCTTAGTTTCAAAGAGAAGTAAGGTCCTTTTCGCAAGTTTTTCTCCAAAATTTCTGGTTATGTTTAGATAGATAATCTATTCATATATGATTTCACGGAATTAAGGAACCCTGCATATTGTAGAAAGTTAGTGTGAACAGTATATATTTCATTCACTTGGTATTATAAACGAAATTGTCCATTACTTTCTCTTTTCTATTACTTAAAGACCTTTGAACCCGTAATGAAAGGCTTTATTTGTGTCAGATTGCCCATTAACCAAACTAAGCACGTGCTTAGGCACCAGAAAAAAATTCAGATTAATCGTTGATGATAAAATCCAATGAATTATATATAACATTTCGATCTGCATGTACGATTATTTTAATTTTGGAATGATGGTAACACTGTTATTTCCCACCTTTCTAGCTATTAATATTGTTTTTTTATTAGTTTCACATGGGGGTGGGGGAGGCACCATACTATTTTATGTGTTTAGGGTCCTGGAAGTCTTTAATCCGGCCCTGCTTATCATTTTGTCTTAATATATCCTCTATTCCTCTCGCTTAGAATGTCCTATGTTAGCTCTTTTAACTGACATTTACAAACTAATTCAATTACCAGAAAAATGAAGATTTAACAGCTCTGAAATACCTATGTAAATATGCATATAATGCATTCCAACTTAAAGTATCTTTTTTCTTTTCTCTCTCTCTCTCTCCGAGGATTTATGAGCACACAGTTTATTATCACCATTGTTTATTCATTCATGTATCCATTCATGTATGCAATAGTGCAATGAATATCAATTATTTATTATGTTTAATATGTGCCTTTTGTGGCATAAATTCTGTTTTGTTCATAAGGGATAATAAATACCTTTAAATTTAAGGCATGCTTTGTCCGCAATGCTTACGAGGTCTGTTATTCTTGCAAATAATGAAGAAAAAATCTTTTGAAAAACTGGAGTCAATTATGTATATACTGAAAGAATGGAGATTAAATTTCAATGAAGTACAAACACAAAGTACTCATGTTTGGTATCAGGTTAATCAAACTTTTTCTCTCTTGCTTTTGGAACGCATCACTGTGAAATAGTAAATTAGTTTTTATGCTTAGGTTTGCGTCTTAAATACAACGGTTCATTGTATTTGGAACAAATGAGAATCACAAAATATCCTTAATGTACACACTTAATGTACACACTTAATGTACACACATGCTTAATGTACACACATACTTAATGTACACACAATTTATCCTCCATAAAACAGTAAGACATTTCTGTATCTGGAGACATGATGCTGTTGTTGTTACATGGATCTGTTATCTGGATTTTTAGGGATTATCCTGTTATTGATCATGTACACAATGATTTAGTACGAACAATCTTACTTTGATGAAAAAGTAACCACTATAAATGTTGTGTATGGACACTGGTTGGTTTTTCTCATACGTTTTTATCCAAATTAGAGCTGTAGCATTTTGGTCTGAACATGTTACTTGAAAAACGAGTAAAATTTCCAAAATATTATATGGTATTATGTTACAATTAGCTGTTACTGGTGTATGCAATTTTCAATGGCGTTCCTTTAACAGGCAGATTTTGTATGATTTGGAACTGAATAATTTATGGTTATCTCGGTCATTAAACTTTGTTGATGGGCTGAAATATAAATCTATGCAAATTTGGCATTCTTTTTGTTTTCTTTTTTTATTTCTCTCAAGATAGGACTGATCTATATTTTTTTTTAACTTGCAACCATGTTTAACACCCTTTGCCACATAATTGTGGCAACGTTCCCTCTAAGCGAACGGTAGATGTGCGCGCTTTGCGCGCTGCATTGTGCAAGCGATTTGAATAGATTTTAGCATTAACGTCGGATTGAATATTTGGTAATTTTGACCTGCTGCGCGGAGAACAATTCATCCGCGCGGGGATGTCTGAGTAGCTGCGCGGCCGCGCGCGCGCAACTTAGAGGGAACGTTGAATTGTGGAATAATTTATAGTTTCGTGTTCATATGTAAACTCAGAATAGTTACAATGGTTTTATTCCATGCGTTTCCAGATCTGGGAGTAACTCCTGCTTGAACAACCTGGTGTATAATATTAGGTAATAAAGCATATAAGTTGTATTCCTTAGTTGCGCTATAAATGGGATATTCTTTATTGCAAAGGAAAAGCATGTCTATTTAACAGGATACGTTTTCTTTCTCTTACGGAGAGAGAGAGAGAGAGAGAAAGAGAAAGAGAAAGAGAGAGAGAGAAAGGGGTCGCAATTGTTTATGGACCTTAGAGCACAGCAATAAAAGAAACTCGGACATAAATCAAATCGGATTGATAA
The DNA here is from genome assembly GCA_028554795.2 of Sinohyriopsis cumingii. NCBI lineage: Eukaryota > Metazoa > Mollusca > Bivalvia > Unionida > Unionidae > Sinohyriopsis > Sinohyriopsis cumingii. The sequence goes on from CM068828.1 coordinate 117,065,847, forward strand.
AAGTGTAGGGGTAGGATCTGCTTGTGATTGTTCTTGGACAAACGATGAAGCCTTTGTAGTTTATGTTGTTTATAAATAAATATCAAGCACGATCTCCTCGACAAATGCCAAAATGAAGTGGCCCGCATACAATTAGACTAGTATATCTTGGACTGACTCTACCTTTGGAAATGTGCGTTTGTGTGTATGTAATATCGCGTGTGTGTGTGTGTGTGTGTGTGTGTGTTGCGATATGAACACCATTTTTCAGCACATGATGGACTTTGCATGGCGACCAGTACATCTCTGGTGAAAAAAGAACTCGGAAAAATCCCTGAAAGAACCACCGACACACCGGGAGCTACAGGCAAGCTTTTTCGCCTACCCAAATCAGCTTTTCCTAAGCATATAGTAGTGAGATGACAGTGGCGAGCATGCTGTGCACTCGAACATAACATTTAACAGTTCGCGTTAGTCAGTATAGCGTAGTCCTATCAAAATCTACAACAAAACATTTATTTAAATTGCAGTAATGTTAACTTATTTCCTTTTTCCCCCTCCAGTTTTTGTTGTGCAAACAATGATTGGCCTAGATCTAAATCGTGACTAATCTAGCGGCGATACCAAGTACTCAGTCACGCTTAAATAATCGACTCTTCTAGCTTACCAGAAGTAATAATGATACACTGTACAAGTCGAATGTTGTTGTTGTAGGGCTTAACGCCATTTTTCAGCACGCGATTGGCTATATATGGCGGCCAGTATTAATGGTGGAGGAAGAACCTGGAAAAACCCCGGAAAGAACCACCGATCCACGAGAAGCTACTGGCAAGCTTTCTCACATACCTACCAAGTCGAATGTAACTAGGAAGAACATTTAAAATATTAGGTCCCGCAATTCTGTCTGTCTGTCTGTCTGTCTCTGTCTCTGTCTCTCTCTCTCCTTGGATTTATGAGCACACAGGTTATTCTCACCATTGTTTATTCATTTATTTATCCATTCATGTATGCAATAGTGCAATGAATATCAATTATTTATTATGTTTAATATGTGCTTTTTTTGGCATAAATTCTGTTTTGTTCATAAGGGATAATACATACCTTTAAATTTAAGGCATGCTTTGTCCGCAATGCTTACGAGGTCTGTTATTCTTGCAAATAATGAAGAAGAAAAAAATCTTTTGAAAAACTGGAGTCAATTATGTATATACTGAAAGAATGGAGATTAAATTTCAATGATGTACAAACACAAAGTCCTCATGTTTGGTATCAGGTTAATCAAACTTTTTCTCTCTTGTTTTCGGAACGCATCACTGTGAAATAGTAAATTAGTTTTTATGCTTAGGTTTGCGTCTTAAATACAACAGTTCATTTTATTTGGAACAAATGAGAATCACAAAACACCCTTAATGTACATACGTGTACACACATGCTTAATGTACACACTTGCATAATGTACACACTTAATGTACACACATACTTAATGTACACACTTAATGTACGCACATGCTTAATGTACACACTTGCTTAATGTACACACTTAATGTACACACATGCTTAATGTACACACTTGCTTAATGTACACACGTGTACACACATGCTTAATGTACACACATGCTTACTGTACACACAATTTATCCTCCATAAAACAGTAAGACATTTCTGTATCTGGAGACATGATGCTGTTGTTGTTACATGGATCTGTTATCTGGATTTTTAGGGATTATCCTGTTATTGATCATGTACACAATGATTTAGTACGAAAAATCTTACTTTGATGAAAAAGTAACCACTATAAATGTTGTGTACGGACACTGGTTGGTTTTTCTCATACGTTTTTATCCAAATTAGAGCTGTCGCATTTTGGTCTGAACATGTTACTTGAAAAACGAGTAAAATTTCCAAAATATTATATGGTATTATGTTACAATTAGCTGTTACTGGTGTATACAACTTTCAATGGCGTTCCTTTAACAGGCAGATTTTGTATGATTTGGAACTGAATAATTTATGGTTATCTCGGTCATTAAACTTTGTTGATGGGCTGAAATATAAATCTATGCAAATTTGGCATTCTTTTTGTTTTCTTTTTTTATTTCTCTCAAGATAGGACTGATCTATATTTTTTTTTAACTTGCAACCATGTTTAACACCCTTTGCCACATAATTGTGGCAACGTTCCCTCTAAGCGCACGGTAGATGTGCGCGCTTTGCGCGCTGCATTGTGCAAGCGATTTGAATAGATTTTAGCATTAACGTCGGATTGAATATTTGGTAATTTTGACCTGCTGCGCGGAGAACAATTCATCCGCGCGGGGATGTCTGAGTAGCTGCGCGGCCGCGCGCGCGCAACTTAGAGGGAACGTTGAATTGTGGAATAATTTATAGTTTCGTGTTCATATGTAAACTCAGAATAGTTACAATGGTTTTATTCCATGCGTTTCCAGATCTGGGAGTAACTCCTGCTTGAACAACCTGGTGTATAATATTAGGTAATAAAGCATATAAGTTGTATTCCTTAGTTGCGCTATAAATGGGATATTCTTTATTGCAAAGGAAAAGCATGTCTATTTAACAGGATACGTTTTCTTTCTCTTACGGAGAGAGAGAGAGAGAGAGAGAGAGAGAAAGGGGTCGCAATTGTTTATGGACCTTAGAGCACAGCAATAAAAGAAACTCGGACATAAATCAAATCGGATTGATAAAAGTGTAGGGGTAGGATCTGCTTGTGATTGTTCTTGGACAAACGATGAAGCCTTTGTAGTTTATGTTGTTTATAAATAAATATCAAGCACGATCTCCTCGACAAATGCCAAAATGAAGTGGCCCGCATACAATTAGACTAGTGTATCTTGGACTGACTCTATCTTTGGAAATGTGCGTTTGTGTATATGTAATCTCGTGTGTGTGTGTGTGTGTGTGTGTGTGTGTGTGTGTTGCGATATGAACACCATTTTTTCAGCACATGATAGACTTTGCATGGCGACCAGTACATCTCTGGTGAAAGAAGAACTCGGAAAAATCCCTGAAAGAACCACCGACACAAGGGGAGCTACAGGCAAGCTTTTTCGCCTACCCAAATTAGCTTTTCCTAAGCATATAGGAGTGAGATGACAGTGATCTGTAAAGGCGAGCACTGCTGTGCACTCGAACATAACATTTAACAGTTCGCGTTAGTCAGTATAGCGTAGTCCTAACTATCAAAATCTACAACAAAACATTTATTTAAACTGCAGTTGCAGCTTAATGTTAACTTATTTAATTTTTCCCCTCCAGTTTTTTGTTGTGCAAACAATGATTGGCCTAGATCTAAATCGTGACTAATCTCGAGGCGTATCAAGTACTCAGTCACACTTAAATACTCGACTTTTCTTGGCCTACCAGAGGTAATAATGATACACTGTACATGTCGAATGTAACTAGGAAGAACATTTAAAATATTAGGTCCTGCAATTCTCTCTCTCTCTCTCCAGTTTGATTGGGATTTATTTTGGGTTTTGTTTCTTTTGTTTGTTTGTTTTGTTTCTCTTCCTTTACAGAATTATTTCTTACGCAGCGTAAAATGGCATGATTTTTTTGATTTTTTTGTTGGTTTAACGCCATTTTTCAACACACGATAGGCTATACATGGCGGCCAGTATTAATGGTGGAGGAAGAACCCGGGAAAACCTCGGAAAGAACCACCGACCCACGAGAAGCTACTGGCAAGCTTTCTCACATACCCACATTGACCGAATCCGAGACTCGAACCGACGCAGACAGAGGTGAGATGGCAGCGATCCGTAACGGAGAGCGCTTTAGACCACTCGGCCACTCGGGGCCCCTTAAAATGGCATGAAAACATTCCCTTTGTTATTGATGTAAACAAACATTACGTTAGTGTAGCTTGCAAATGTCTTATCCATAATTATTTTCGAATGTCGGAAAAAGTATCACGTCTGGGGTGGTGGAGTGGGGTCTGGTTCATACAAGTATCAATAAAAGAAATTCCAAAGGGCCTGGAGAATCAGATTGCTTAAGAAGAAAGAAAATGATAATTATTAATGAATAAGTAACCAGTTACATATTCCCTACTAAAAAGTCAAAATCAGATTTGAATCCTTTTCAGGGCATTCATATCTATGGGTCCACCTAGGTCCATATAATAATTTGGGATGACGATAATTAATCGAGCCAATCGGAGAAATATGAATGCCTTATGAGTACCTAGTAAAGAGGACCGGTCAACATTTTTTTGTTCGTGCTCTACGGAGATTCGAACCCCACTCCGCAGATAAACGGCACCCATCGCCTTGCCTGTAAGCACCGACTCCTATGCCATCTCAACCATGCACACATCACCAAACATGTTGTTACAGTGTCGGTGATATAATCATCCGTGCGTAGCAGACACACCCATGTGTCGATCAAGTAATTAATTCTCATCTCCACACAGTTATTCCTCCTACTAAAAAAGAAATCAAGGCAAATAGAAATGATTTTAGAGGATGGGTACAGTTTACCCGCGAACTCGGATTCTAATCTCCGTAGAGTACGAATTAAAATTCTTTATCCTGTATGATAATGCTATTTGCTCGTATTACTAAAAACATATGTAAATAATTAGTATTATCAAGCATTCTCCTGTAGAATCCAGGAATAGCACTTTCCGTTCTGCGTAGTGTAGATTTATAATCCACTGTAGTTTAATTGATATTCCACCTGTAAGTTAATTGATGCTCTTGTATCATTAATCTCAACTTATGCAGCTTAGTATGGGTGCTCCGTGGGGTGGGTGGGGGTATTTAATATTGAAAATTCAGATCAAGTTCTGTCACAAGAGTTACACAGAGTCAAAATGTGTAGTCTTAATGACTTTATATGCAAAGAATTGAGAAGACAAACGAATCATACTTTAGTGTATTTTACAATGCTCCAATACAGGGACAATCTAATGACTTCTGATGAAATAAAAAAGTATATTAATCGAGTTTTGCAAGGTTGTAAGGCATTTACGTAAGTGATTTATAGGGATTTCACAAACTGATGGAGATATTGATGTATTGTTTTCTAACATTAAAACATTACCTGTATAGATTATTTGTTTGCAAACTGGCGTGTACGTGTATTTAATTCACGCGGAGCACTATTTTTTGTTCAGAATCTGTTCCATACAGGGATCATTTAGATCATAATACCGTGTATATATTTGCGTCAGATTTATCACAAATGCAAACTTTCTCCAATTAATGAAATGGACACATGCCCATAAAGCAGACCACAAGTCATCCCTTTGCTTGAAAGAATATATCATTTTCTGTAATGTGCAAGAAACCAATTTTCCTAGTCAAATATATTTCTTCGCGAATACTTACCCAATTATAATACCTTAGTAGTTACTACCTCGTAAATCCAGCCCTCCCATACACTACGTTTAGCTATAGGGAGCTAAAGGCTGTCCGCCGAGTAATCTCAGCTTATGTGTAATACTTGACGGCAAAGTCTAACAATACATCACTGGAGCAAAGGCATGCTTTCAATAAATGTAACTGCAGGGAGACTGGGAGGTTGTAGGTGTGTTATGATTGGGTAAGTATTCTCGAAGAAACTTTTTACTAGGACAAATTGTTTTCTTTTTTAAATACGTCACCCAATCATAATACTTAGGAGAATAAGGAAGATGTGGAGGGAGGTATAGCCCCTTATCCAGGCTATACCATCTTTAGTCCCCTAAGTTATGCAAGACAGCTTTTATGTAACACAATTAGAGGGGATTCCATCTATCCGTACGCGGCTTGAAATAGGAACAACAAATTTGCCTCGCAAATACAGAGGAAGTCGTGAAGCTGCTTCTTAAGAGATATTGATCGACTTGGAAGGGATACATGTTGAGCTGTGGATATAGGTAGTACCAGATCGAATTGTGCCATCCAGGATGACAGATCTCAGAGATAAAAGTGAGAAAATGTGTACTCCGATCTGCATCCCACAGCCTTAATGATGTCGGTTAGCGAAGAGTTCCAGTTGAATGCCACGACGAGATAGTCAGTTTTGATAGTTCCTCCTGTCTTTTCATGAGGAATCGAACGAGACGTGATCTCCCCGATGATAAGGCTTTGTTCTGTTAAGTTACCACTTGAAAGCTCGAACGGGGTCTTGTATGTGATCTTCGGCTGATGTGTCCAAACTAGACAGAGGTTTCATGATGAAAGTCTGGTTACCCGTGAAAGGAAGCCGGTTCTTGTTAATGAAACAGAATGCCGTCATGAGTAAGACTGACCCGTCTTGTCGGAACATCATGTAATTCGGGTAGGCTGATAGGGCATGTATTGCTCTAAAGCCGTGAAGAACCGGGTCTTGTATGAAAGATGCACCAGAGATGACCTTGAATGTGGTTCAGAAATATGTCTTATTCAGTCAGCTAATACCCAAGATGGCTTCCACATTGGGTATAATGCTAACGTTTATGGTCGTGTATACTCAAAGTTGGAGAGTAGGTCGGATAAGTCCTTGTTTTGTCCGATATCCTCTCTTCCGTGATGACAAAAGATGTCAGAGATCGTGAAACATTAACCTTTCACCGTTCTCAGCGCGAATGTTCCCTCTACGAAGAGCCAGAGGATGGTAGCTATTTACAGTGTAGATGCCTGGAGAGATATAATGTGTTCGTTTGTTAATCACCGGATAAAAACGTGCCATTTGCCTTCGTATGTTTTCAGAGTGGAGAACCTTCTTGCTAGAGCTGGCCAAGTCATACCAAAACGTACAAAAAATGGTATTTGCAGCTGTTTTGCTTTGAGCTCAGGATAAAGAACTTAGTGTTAGAACTGGTCGGCCTGGTGTCAGGATAATGTGACTGGGTGTGATATGATCCTACCTGTCTGCGACATGATGCCTCAGTGCTAGATATCACTGAAAACTGCCACAGCAGTCATCGTAGCGATATGATTAAAAAGGTGTTAAAGCTATGTTGAAAATCCAAATCACACACAAACTCGTGCTAGATCGATTCTTTTCACAACTGCTTATAAGACTTGTTTATTTTTGAGGGCCTGTTTCATATGACCTAGACATGCAGGTTCCATAGTTCTGAATAGGATCGAAGCAACTGCCGATGTGGCTGTTGAGTAGATGAGGGAAAGTCCGAAGTTTCCGAGGATTTATAGTTACGAGACTGATGAGGTGGTGGATCCACGACTTCTCTCATCCAAGGGCTGCAATGAGGATAATGCGACAGTCTAATTCTCTTGCTTTCTGTATCACATTTTGGAATCAGATGTGTTGGAGTGCAGGCGTATGCATCCAGGGCGTTTCGAATCTATTGATAGAGCGTCAACTGCCCGGCTTTTGAGCTCGGGACTAGAAATACGAAGGTGGGAGGTTAGTATTGCACCTCGTCGCAAACAGGTCTTGCAACGGTCGGTCCCATCGGGTACATATTTGAATGAAAATCTAGGGATGAAGAGACCATTCTGTCTGCATAAGTTGATTGTTCCATGACAAAGCTTCGGCTAGTACGTTAGAAATCCTGGGATATGTCGAACTTGTACGCGGATTTGTTGTTTACAACACCACTTTAGAAAGCCCCACCAGGACACAAAATGTCATGGAATTGGGTCCTCATCGCCGTCTGAGATAAGTCACCACTGTAGAACTTAGTTCCTCCTTGTTGTATGAGATAAGTCACAATGACCGTCAACTTCAAATTGTATTGATATGAAGATGTCGTTCCTGCGGAGAGCATGCACCGCTGACTTGCCGAAAGATAGTAATAGGTGAGCTCTCCAGATTTCGTACTTGCATCGGCACAAACTGTGATCTTGGGCGGTTGTACTGGTAGATGTATACCCGCCGTGAGCCAGGTTAGGTTTCCCCAGTTCCACAGATGGTGCCTCAGTTGTGTGCAGATGGTAAGACGATGGTCCATTGGGAAAACTTTAAACCTTCATTTGGGCAGCATTATCATTTACAGTGGGCGCATAGGAAGGAGACCTAGGACCATGAGGTGCGCTTCCGCGCTGAGCAAGCCTAGTAAGCGAAATAATTCCCGTGCGGATAGAATTCTTTGAAAATATGAATGTAAAGGTGCTACCATAGTTCGGATTTCAATCCCCGATCCTGAAGGAGACGAAATTTGTTTTGCTTATGTATTGAACTCCATACCTAGGTGAATACATTGTTGAGATAGTACTTGGTTGGATTCTTTCTTATTGACGAAAAAAACAGAATCGTAAGAAGGATTATCATGTCTTGTTAGATCTAACTCACTGATTGTTTTGCAGGATGTCGTCCAGGTGACTTAATGTTGCCGGCATAGAAATGGTCCGGACCTGCACGATTACTTGATTCATTTAACGAGTCAAGACCCAGGGGACGAAGAACCGTTATGGATAATTACAAAGGAGGTGCGACAACATCCAAAATGAGCAAGTAAACTGTCGGGGCAAAAAAGCCCACCGACCGCCTGTCAAGTACAAACATTGAAGTTCGTGCCCGGACGCTACGAATGCCTTGGAATAGAAACTCACACGTATGTACCCGTTCGCAATGGCATTACACATATATGAGGAAATTTTATAAGTACAGCCCGAACTTAATGTGAAGTCGCTTAGGCTCTCCGTGCAAGTACCAAAATGTGTGACGAGGTCTCTCGTGACGGGAGACGAGAGCATGCTTCTTGGCACGAGCGAAAGTAGTAACTGATGTATTCTTAGACGTTGCTTTAAAGTCTTTTACGTAAGGGAAGATCACTCTGCCCGACAGCCACATAGGCTGGCACACATCGTTTAGCTAACTTTAGCTAAAAGTATTATATGGGAGGGCTTGGTTTGCGAGTTAGTAGTAGTTCTCCTAAGGTAGTATGATTGGGTAACATATTAAGAGAATAAAAGACGAAAATAAATAACAATTTAGTTTGTATATTGACTACAAAATATAAAAGTACACAGCAACAATGAGGAACCATGTATAAGAAATCAATTTAGGCACACCTATCAATAACATGTTTCTTGTTTGATATGCTATAGACCTGTATAAATCCGATAACTTTTTTTTATCAAACATGGGCGACTAAATGTTTTTGACAGAAGGTGACCAGTGTGGGAAAAAGTATGCAAACAATAATACACTCCTGTCATGTTACTGAACTGCACAAAGTTCATAATTGCGTGTCGTTATATACATTATTTGAACGTACTCTGCATGTGTAGAAACTGAGCGATTTCAGCTTTCTCTATACTGGCAAGAAAGCTCTCTATTCTAGAAGATTCATTGTTTTTTTTTTCATACAAAGATGTATTTTTTGGCGGAACTTTAACACCGTATGCTTGTATTGTTATTGTTATATGACGATGCTGCTTATTGATATCTATAATTCTGAAGTGTGGTAGGAATATTTAATAGACAAGCAGTAAACGATACAAATACAATATACAAACCGCACGACGACATTTCATAATTTTAGCACAATAAAATAAAAATGAACTTGAGACGCTTTTATTATTTTGTCGGGAAATCTATGTCAGCGCCCCATCAAGCGCTTCATCTCTATTATATATCGCTCGCTCAAATACTCATAACAAAAACGCACATGGGTTTTTGACATCACAATACACAGCAAAAGGAATCATTGGAATAGACTATATATGCGTTAAATATAGCCCGCTAAAGCTTAAGTTTGTGAAGGTTTGCATCCACGAACAAAGTGGTATATAACACTGGACCTGGGTCACTATTGTACAAAAACAATTTTATGTTGCTTCACTGAGTATACCTTTCCTTTCTGATGTAGTGGTCCTACCGTGATTGACTTAGATCAGCCCCAGTGGGATTCGAACCCACCACATTCTCCTAGGAAGATCACTAATATCACATTCATTCTCCATTCCATAATAATATGGATATATGACCTGGGTCACACACACACACACACACACACACACACACACACACACACACACACACATACACACGTATAAATAAATAAATAAATAAATATAAATAATTCAATTCTGGTCTAAACGTTAGCGTTTAAAGGTTACGGAAAGAAAAAAAACTTACTAAACGTTTTTTGTGTGTGTTGAAACGTTCTCGCTTTATTAAAGATTGTTTAGAAAAGGACTCTTTGTTCTTTTCTTTTTTTTGGACAAGCAAACAGTCCGCAGTGCGATGTTCAGTGCCGAAATTTAAGTACTGTTTAGATTATGTTCACAACTGAGTTTGTGTTTCCTTTTTGCTCCAACTTCTTTTGTCTCAAGATTACATGCTATTGTGAACTTCCTTTTCCCTTATAAGAAATCTGAACAGGAATGGATTACACTGTCACACAAATAGGTCTGACACTCACATAATTTCAAGTACATTGGCACTTTTTAAGCAAGTTGGAAAAATATTTACGTATGACTTTTTCCGTTGACAAACTTAGGCGCCCCAACCATGTTATTCAGATATGGTCGTCATGCTCAGTGGTTGATTTAGATCGCATGTCAAAGAGTTAAGGAGACTGAGAGAGTAGGTATGCATATCAACATATGAATTATACACTGAATACCATGATTTGATGATGAAGAAGAACGAAGACGATAAACGCAATGATAGATAACCAATCAACAATAAAAGAAAGACTGAAATGGATACAATAAAAAGTAAAGTAGACATGCATATATACGGAACAAATAAATTGGTTCCCTCACCGTGATACGTCCCATACACTGTGCTCGTTGTATGTTCATGACATTGGGCAGAAAAGAACTAACCACCTTACTCTTCCATTGACAACTAATGCTACAATCCTCGGGATCAGTGTTCGTAGGTTTTATGATTAACGTCAAAATGGAAATTTTTTGGCATGTCCAGTATGGGTACCTAATGAATAAGCTTTTAAATTCAACCGGACACATTTAAATTATCTTCAATAAATATAATAATCATCCAGTTCCTGGCTGAAAGTTTATCAGTGGACAGCAACTAATGTTTGATTAATAATAGAAATGAGGAAAATATAACGGTACATCAGAGATCTGGGTACATTACTCCTGCTGATTTGTAAAATGGTAACGTCAGTGATAATCAATATAAACTTTGCATGATTGACTGTCGGAGAAAATTGTCGATTGATAAAATTAACTCCGTAATGAGAGAGAGATCTGGACAAAGAACAAACGCCGAAAGAAAAGGATGAATTGATTTCTCTTTTTTGCAAGAAGATGACAATCAAAGACAAAACTGAATCGAAGTATCATATCTTATGTGATATGAAGTTTTAGTGCTCAAGTTCAAAAGTAACATCTAGAGCACGGTGTATTGCCGCCATTTTTACAAATGTTAACATTTTTTAAAACATCAGTTTGGATGACTTCGATGAGAATATGATGACATGACTTATCATAAATATATTTCAGATTCAGAAGTTTGACTAATCGGTGTTATTGGTGGGATCGATATATTTGATTTTAGCTAGTGATCTGGGTTTAAGGTACAAAGCATTGTAAATTAGAACAACTTTAAACTAAGAACAAGGTACAAAGCATTGTAGATTACAACAACTTTAAACTAAGAACAAGGTACAAAGCATTGTTGATTACAACAAATTTAAACTAAAAACAAGGCACAAAGCATTGTAGATTACAACAACTTTAAACTAAGAACAAGGCACAAAGCATTGTAGGTTGCAACAACTTTAAACTAAGAACAAACAGTGTGATAAATATTGATGTTGTAAATAATATTATATGGACAAGTAATAAGCAGTCCGTAACAAATGATAGACAAATAAATAAAACAGTACATCGTTGGTAAAATAAATGCTGACAAGAAGGACAAAAAGTGCGTTTTGCAATCAAAGTAACACATCACAAGATGCAAATATTATAATATAAAATCAAACTACTATCTATAATCATTGTTCTGATTCATTTATTATACTTGTGTTATCTTGTCTGCAACCTGAATCCAAACAGAGATACCAAACCAGCTAAGGCTAGAATAAGCGAAATTAAAATAATCAGACAAGAAAGAAACAACGTTCTTTGTTTTATGTTTACTTTTCACGTAAACATTTTAAGCAACCCTTTAACCAAAATATCCAATTTTAACTCCGTTTGAAAGGAAGAAAACATTGGCACGAACTTTGGCTTCACGGAAAATAATAATATTAGTATAAGTCAAGAAAGATAAAAATAGGAATTTTCAAAGATCGTATAGCAATTGTAGCGAAGAAATAAATAACCAGAAAAGATTTAATCGACAAGGAGCTAGACAAAATGGTTGGAGAACACATAAATGTGTTAATGCAAGAACAATCAAAATATCTCTACCATTACGATATGGTATCATCCTAACAAAGGAATATCTGATGAATACATTTATACGTATTAGGTTGCAAAAGAATTACAACAGAAATTAAACTTAAATTGCAATATAACAATAGTATTAGTAATAATTTGCTTGGTCATTAACATTTACGTTGAGATGATCTCTACTGAGTGCTAGTTTGATAACATTCATTAATTTTCAAAAATCATCAGAAGACAAACAGAACGCCGAAAACAGAATATTAAAAACATTGTAAGTTGTATATAAAAAAATGGATCCTAAATGTTTTATGAGCGATGCATTTTTTCCATTTCTTGTGACTGTAACAACAACTGTGGCTACAGAAGTGATTATCTTCCGACTATTAAAGACAAGGAAGAGGAAAAATACACTTACACACATGATTCAAAATGTCAACAAGGATAAAAATTAGCAGTTTATAAATACATGTACCTTACTGTGCTCTCTTAACATTTTCATGTTTAGATTTCTATCGTTTTAAAACTTGCTATCACTAGCTGGACGGTGGTGGAAGCAAAATTGGCGAAACTTGCATGGCTGGCAAGTCATCTACGAAGGTAAGTTACAAAAAGACGCCATTTCTACATAGAGATTGAGCTGGTAAGCAACAAGAAAATCTTTCTTGAAAATTGTATAAAAGCCAAAGTATACTTTGAAAATTGTATAAAAGCCAAAGTATACTGAAATAAAAATAAGATATACATGTGAACAAACTAAAAGAGGACACATATTCAACTCTCTCAAGCGAAATGCATAAAGTGGCAGACTGAGGTATAAAAGAGAACAGCTATTTCTGTTTTAAAAAGGCGAATAAAAACAAGCAAAGAATTTGTTGTACAAAAACCAACAGACAACTAAAATACTGTCCATGTTTTGAAAACGGCAAAACGTCACACAAACATAAGGCATTTCGACCAACCCATAAATGTCCATGATTTTTACGTGCAAGAGTTGTCAACACTTGCAATCAGGTACAGCAGTTTTCTTTCAGGAAAACTATTTAACTTTTAGAAAGGTTTCGCAGCACACCTGGAATATGGTTATTCCTGCTTCATTGTGCCATATTGTAAATGACTATTTCATACTTTTAACTGGGAGATAAAATATCAAGTGCGTTATCATTGCCTATAATTGAAAACAATACTAATTTCAAGTTCACCAACCTCAACAAAATTAAAAATGATTTCAGGAAAGAGAATGATAATTACAGAGGCGTCAAAAATACAAAACAATACAAACTGGTCTGTAGGATTGAGACTAACATGTCTAATATTTCAGATAGAATAAGTGTTTTAGCTGCTGAATAAGGATTTATCTTCGTTTTGGTTTTTAGCGGATTTGTTGCAACATCACCGAGGTTTGAAGTTAAAGCTTTTAAGATAAAGGTTTGTTTGTAGAAAGAACGTTTAAAAACAAGATGAGATAGTAACTTTTGACGTGAGTAAGATGATCAGAGTTGATGAGAAGGTAAGAATGTAATACTAAGTAAGGTAATACTAAGTAAGGTAATACTAAGTAAGGTAATACTAAGTAAAGTAATACTAAGTAAAGTAATACTAAGTAAGGTAATACTAAGTAAAGTAATACTAAGTAAGGTAATACTAAGTAAGGTAATACTAAGTAAAGTAATACTAAGTAAAGTAATACTAAGTAAGGTAATACTAAGTAAAGTAATACTAAGTAAGGTAATACTAAGTAAAGTAATACTAAGTAAGGTAATACTAAGTAAGGTAATACTAAGTAAGGTAATACTAAGTAAGGTAATACTAAGTAAAGTAATACTAAGTAAGGTAATACTAAGTAAAGTAATACTAAGTAAAGTAATACTAAGTAAGGTAATACTAAGTAAAGTAATACTAAGTAAGGTAATACTAAGTAAGGTAATACTAAGTAAAGTAATACTAAGTAAAGTAATACTAAGTAAAGTAATACTAAGTAAGGTAATACTAAGTAAAGTAATACTAAGTAAAGTAATACTAAGTAAGGTAATACTAAGTAAGGTAATACTAAGTAAAGTAATACTAAGTAAGGTAATACTAAGTAAGGTAATACTAAGTAAGGTAATACTAAGTAAAGTAATACTAAGTAATGTAATACTAAGTAAGGTAATACTAAGTAAGGTAATACTAAGTAAAGTAATACTAAGTAAAGTAATACTAAGTAAGGTAATACTAAGTAAGGTAATACTAAGTAAAGTAATACTAAGTAAGGTAATACTAAGTAAGGTAATACTAAGTAAAGTAATACTAAGTAAAGTAATACTAAGTAAGGTAATACTAAGTAAGGTAATACTAAGTAAGGTAATACTAAGTTGGGAATTTAATCTGGTAGGTGCTGAGTACAGGAGATATATTGCAATCAGAAAGAAAGCTGGTGAAAGAGATAATGGAGGAACTTATTCAGTTAATATGCATTTTGTTCAAAGAAGAGTTGAAACTGAAATACGTAAGTTAATTAATGATACTAATTTTAAAGATATTGGGATATGAAGGACATAAATTGTTAAAACATACAGAGAGGTAATGAAAATAAATGGAAGCTCTCACAGTTATAAACAGATTCAAGAGAACATTGAAAACTTTTTAAATGCTCAAAATATCTTTAAACAACGATTTATCACATTGTCTATGGCTTTACAGACTTCCATATTGTCCGAGAAAGAGGGGATGGTTTACCAACATTGGGCAAGTTAGATAACTGATCGACCACAGAAAACATAATTATTTATACACTCTTTGGAGTGAACACGCATAGAAAATACAGGGTCTAACAATTATATTTGGAACTATTACAGACTAAAGATTACAGTATGGCCACAACAGTGATCATCTTGCAAATCGTGTTATAGCTACTTCCGCTGAGTAAATTCTAATGGTCTCATCAGGTTTTCGTCTGAAGACATTTTACGATGTCTGGTTGGGCCTTAATTAAGATGGTACTGCTTTCATATGGCTGCCGCAGGTTTAATCTTGAAAACAAAATCTTGCTAATCCTCCTAATAAAAAGTAATACTGCCATGGAAAACCACTCAAATACTTCTTATGAAATCTAGTAGGTCCAATACGAAAATGGTGTTGATATGATATCCAGTATGCCCAACACAGTGACCATCTTGAAAATTTTGTTATCAGTACTCTGTATGAATGGACGGTCATATCAACATGGAGTTTTACTAAGTAATATGTTGTTATGTCAGGATATTCCTAAGTGAAAACGGTGCCAATCTAATGTCCAGTATGGTTGCCGCAGTGGTCACCTTGAAATTCTTGTTATTACCATTCCTCCTGAAAGACATGGGGTTTTCACCAGAAAACTTCTTATGATATATAGATGGTCTTAAATAAAAAAAATGGGGCCGATGTTATGTCAAATATGGCCACCACAACGCCCATCTTGAAAATATTATTATCTCTATTCCTTATGAATAGAAAGTCCTATTAACTTCGAGGTTTTCACGACAAGGCTTCTTATGATGTATAGTTGGTGAGAAAGTAAAAATGGCGTTGATCTGATTCCAGTAAAACTAACAGAGTGACCGTTAGGAACATTGTTATCACTGCTCTTCTTGAATGGATGGTCATATCAACATGGGTTCTTTTACTAAACAACTTTTTACGATGTCTAAAGGTCCTAATAGTAACATTCAGATTTCAGAATACTTGCCACAGTGGCCATCTTCAAAATCTTGTTTCCCTAATCCTCCTGAATCAATGGTCATATCAGCATGGAGTTTTCACTAAAAGATTTCTTATGATGCCTGGCTGACCATAGAAGAAAATGGCGTCAATCTGACTTCTAATATAACTGTCCCATCCTGAAAATCTTTTAGTCACTACTTCTCCTAGATGGGTGGTAATATCGACATTGTGTTTTTCATCAAAATACTTCCAATGATCTCTAGTTAGTACTAAATAGTAATGGTGCCAATTTGATATCGAATAATGCCACCACGGCATCCATATTGAAAATATTGTTATCATTGTTCCTCCAAAATGGATATTCTTATCAGCATGAGGTTTTCACCAGAAGGCTATTTATAATGCATTGTTGGTTCTAAATAAAAGTAGTTTCAAGCTGATACGCAGGGTGTCCACCACAGCAACCGATCTAAAATTCGTGTTATCGCTAAAGAAATTCAAAGATGATTGCAACACGCCACAAAAAGGAAGAAATAATCTTTTCTTGAATTATTGTAAGTTCTTTTCTGCCAGTAGAGCATCAGTCCCATCAAGGAACTCTGTTAGTAGTTATTTTTGTCGCTACAAATCACAAATTTTCATATTTAACAAATAATGAGTCCTGTATGATAACAACCGTACTTTTTCCCCAATTCGGTCTTGAGAAAATTGTCATTATTCGTATAGTCTTTAAAACGGATACGAAAAGAAATTCATTAAAGCACAGTATAAAAACCATTTGGACACTAATCTTTATTTGAAAGAGCAACCTAGATAGTGTAAAATCTTTTATGAATTTGTGAATGAACTTGATAGTATTTTTTGTAGCTTCCTTTTTCCTACCAAGCTCTTCAAAATATGAGATTTGAAATAACCTTGACATAAGGTTGAAAATAACCTTGACATGCAAACAGTACTCACCAGATCACAATTGAAAGAACTGATGTCTAGTTTTCTAATCAAAGATTATATCAAGGTATTTAATAGCAGAATAGGATCTGAAAAGAAGCACTAATACATTTTAAGAATATAGCAGACAAATAATGCTCCTTGTATTTATATTTATTCAGTTTTTTTACTTTGTGCTATTGAAATAATTATTGGTCCAAAACGACCAAACGAAAGTCACGTGATTGAAATTCACAAATGGAGGGTTTTTCTTCTAGAATAATTAATTGATAAACTTACCGGTGTGAATTCTAAATAACTCACAGGTAAATCTGAAGTTCGCAAACTGAATGTTTCCTTAGTAATGGTCAGGGATATTAATTATATCGCAAGACTTTAAGAAAAATAAGGTCTTCAATGGTTAACGATTACTCCTGTTTTTGAAGTCTTTATTTGAAATATATCACCTGACCTTTATATACTCTTGCATTTATTCATTGCATGATATTTATTTTAAACTTTTTAGCATGTAGTGATGTCAGATGAAAGAGTTGTATGCATTAAATTGCTCAGTGTAGTCAATGAAACTCCTAAATGAAGTATCAATCTCCGAATACTTAGTGGCTTTTAATGTCAAAGTTTGTCAAGAGAGGCAAGTCAAATTTAGGTTTAAAATTATATCAGATAGTAGTTACCTTTTTATCCGGAGTATTGTTCCACGTTAGACTAGAAAAGAAAATGTTTTCAAAGGGAATCAAAATATTTATCAACTAATAATAGTAAATGTTAAATATAAATTCTCTATTAGCATTCAAGGAAAAGAAACTTTTGAAGAAAAATACATAAATTATTTAGACCAGTATGTCTACTGTAGTGATAAAGATCGTTAATTCCAGTATCCATGGAGTTAAGTTTATTTGACTTTAGTTTGTGTAATTTAATATCAATGTTCTCAAAATTTTGATTTTTCAGTGCATTTGGTACAGAGTACATTGCGACAGAAATGGCAACTGGTTAAGAGTTGGCCATTAAGATCAGAATTTTATCTCAGCAATTTAAGTAGGGGTTACTTATCAATGAATCCTAGTAATAAGGGAAAAGAAACACCCCAGTATAGTATAGAATCTGTATAGCTATATTGCTGTGGAGAAATAATGGGCAAGTACAAATCTAAAAGTTAACTTCACGAGCCCATAAAAGATATTATAAAAATGAAACCTTTGGATCTAAGAATTGCCATTGTCATTGACAATATCAACATAAAAGTGTAGTGTAGTCAGACTAAAGGCTTCTATATATTTATCTATATTGAAAAAATCATACAGAGAAAACACAAAAATTAAGCAGCTTCATATAGTGTTATTCCACTTTAAGACGTTTCTGAACAAAAAAGGATATTTTTAATATTGGTTCATCATCGTTTTTAACAAATATTACATTTTATTGGTGGAATGTTTCCATTAATGGCGCCAAGTGGAAAGCATTTAAAAAAATGTTTTAGTTCATGTATACAAAAAAAATTTTTTTGCATCTCCATCTTCCCACTTCCGTTCTTATAAAAATGTTTTGCTGCTAAAGTAGGAACTATGCAGCTGTTCATCCTCTATTAATGTCTCAAGGATAAACGGAAATACGAAGATTTTTATACTTTGTATCACTATATATATCAGCGGTAGACTAGATCGTGCTCTAGGGTTATCATTCTTGTGTACTTGGATTACACGGTTAAAAAAAAAACAGTTTGCAACCACGATGCTGAGTTTAGGATGAACTATTTTAACCAACGTAGATATTGGATTCTGTGGCAGTGTGATTTGTTTGTGTTCTACAAAGCGACACATCTAATAATAACACAGCACCAACAATATCAGGATGGTGCATTGGTCCCAACGACTCGTAGGACAAAACCTAAATAATGAAAGCTTCACTCGAAGAATTTATCCCTCATCCTTAGGCAATGTTTTCAGGGAATTCGCTATGTAATGCCTAAGTGTTGAAACCATCTCTGCTTTTTGTAAGCGATAAACACTTTTAAATTGACTGCTATGTTGGCCCTGTAGGATCTAAGATCTGCACTACTTGTTTAGGACAAACTGTACATATTTATAAGCCTTTTGGTGAATTCTCCATTTCAAAATGACTTCAGGAGTGTCGATAACAATTTTTTTTTAAGATGTTCAGTGTGACAACTATATTAGATAGGACGAACGATTTGGACCATTTCATTTCGTTTTCGTCTAGAACCAACTAAGTCCATGGCAATAAAACCAATCACTGAGGAGTGGCGATAACAATGTTTTGAGAATTGCTGCCTGGGCGGCCATATATGATGCCAGATAGCCACATTAGCTAATTGGGAGACTTTAGCGACAATGGAAAAATACATTACTGACTACACTTGGGAACGTCTAGCGACAAGACTTTTGAGATCACCATGGGACGATATAGCGACAAGGGGAATCGAACATGGGGAATATTGGGACTGTATAGCGACAATGGAAAGTTGGGTTGTTGTATAGGGTAACGGATAACGGGTAAGTTCAGCTAGTTCAGTGGTAGTTACGATGTCGTTGCCTCAACTTGATTTGTTGTGGTTGAGGCTACGAACTGATCCCATATCATGTAATGGAGCACACAAAAAATCATCACTGAAGCCAGATAAACAAACAGTGCTTAAATCTACTACATAAGTATAATCATGTTGTGAAAGAAGTTTAGCTTAATTTGAATTTATTAAGCCCTTATACGATAACATAAACTGGCATGGTTACACTAACCTCATCGTGTCCGCCATGACAGATAACGCGAGACTCTAGCCGTGACCCTTTTTCTCCTTAAGGCTTGCCAGACCGTTTTTGGATATTCTACGCTATGTTATTATCAATCAAGTGGCGAATATAGGCTTCTTGGTGGAATTTCAAAGTTGCCGACAAACCGTATTTACTTTTAATGCGCAGAATATCTGACTCAAACCGCGCCAAATTTTTACTACGATTTGTTTACGTTTCCAAATAAGATCTCAATGTCCTTATATGGCACAAAAACAAACCAGGCTGAGAACGGAAGTAATCATTATCTGAAGCAATATGGCGAACGATCTAAACGAAAATATCGGATAAAAAAAGGTAAACAAGATTTTAGAACTATTTCTACAATGATTTTCGATACTTCCGGTATTAAATAAGAGGACTACTCAATTTATTGGATTATGTTGAAGGAATAAGTTTAAATTGTTTGTATTAGGATGAAAGAGCGCCGGGTGTGATTAACACCCGGCTTGCTCCATTGACACGTATATGCTCATGTTAGTACCCTGTCCTCGAGGTAGGAGTAATGGTACTAGTACTAGTTCAGTGCGTAACGGGTAGCAGGTGACGGGTAAGTTCAGCTAGTTCAGCATGTAGAGAGTGGCGCGTAAGTTCAGCTAGTTGATAAACTATACCAGTAAAACAACGCTTAGCAGGGCGGCAGTGACGGGATATAGACGTAGACAATAAAATAAAATAGAGACAAACAGTCATACATATAATTATATTGTTATAAAGGATATACAATATATCAGTTCTTAAAAACAATTATATAATTGTATATAGTGCATTGGCATCAAGACCATTAGGATACATAGTATCTAACTTATGAATCCAAAAAGTTTTTTTTATGAGTCTATTCATGTCACCATGCACAATATCTTTTGACATGAAAGAAAAATCAAGTAGAGAGTGATTATTGGTGTTAAAGTGTGTTGACATATTAGAAGAAAACTGAGGATCTCTATAATATTTTATATGAAAGCGATGATTATTTATTCTCTTAGAAACTTGTTGAAGTGTTTATCCAACATATTGCATGCTACACGTTTCACAGGTTATTAAATAAATCACATCAGTTGATATGCAGTTAGTGTTATCGCGTAGAGAAAATACCTCTTTTGTATTGGCACTACTAAAAGAAGTACTTTCTCTTATGTTTGCACATTGAGAGCACCGGTGTTTGTTACATTTAGATGACGAAAATTGTCTTTTTTATTTTCTGATTGTTTAGTTCTAATTAGAAAATCTTGCAAATTATTGGGTCTTCTATAAGCGAGGATTGGTTTATTTTTGTAAAGTTATTTTACTCTAGTTTTCTTTGATAAATTTAGGAGACAATAATATTTATTAATTATACGACCTAAAGTAGGTGATGAAGGATTATATTGTATTGTGAAAGGAATTATATTTTTCTCTATTTTACATTATGCTGTGTTTAACGTATCATTTTGATTAAGATTACTGGCTTTGTTCAGCGCAGAATCAATTATATGTGTCGGATAATTTCAATTTTGGAAACATGTTTGTAATTTATTCTACGCATTTTGCAGTTGACAATCATCTGAAATAATGCGTCGATATATTTTGGCCTGGCTACATGGTTTACCGTTTTTATATGACATGGGATGACATGAAGAATATTCCACATATTGGTGGATATTAGTTTCCGTGATGTGAATATTTGTAGAGATAGTGTTATCAATATTTTTTTATTAATTTTACATATAAAATTAAAACATGATGACATAGACATAGACATATAAAACATATACAACACCTAATCTATGCAATCGTTTAAAAAAAAAGTTTAGGCAAAGAGAAGAAATATCTTTTTGAGGCATATGAGTGGTCCTGAAAAGGGTCTTTGGTATTTTTATTAACACCATTCAGTTAACATTGAGGACATCGCATACGTCTTCTTCTCTTTCTCGAACTTCTTCTGACTTCTGGACCGTAGATGAGGATTCTCTTCAGACAGCCTTGTCTCTCCACATAAATCCTTCTTTTCCAAACGCTCGTATCGGTGATCTTGATGATTGTCCATGATGATTTCACATAGATGGGTAAGTCCGTGAGGAACAACATCGACGATACGAGGGTAGATGTTTCAACGTTAGTCCACATCTTGTGACGAGAACAGGTGAAGGGAATGAAGTGAACCGGGGTTATTTATAGTGAAAGAGCGGATTGAAAGGGATTGAGTTTTTTCACTAATCCCAGTACGCGTTGCAAAATTCAGTTACCGTGTGGAGTCTGTCTTCCAATCCGATTAGAGCGACCTGTGACGTTACATTCCCTATATAGATTCGCTAGCGTCTGTGGCAGTGAATCAATGCGACAGAGTTTTCAAACATGACGGAAACTAAGAAGACGGTGAATTGGGGTGCACCGGCTGTGGAGACGAGAAGCGATGTTATAGCAGTGGATACCAAAATTAACACAGTCCTACTTCCAGAAGAGACCGATTTTAATTGGGATTTAGTGGATTTCATCTCTTTTTCGCAAGAATTTGTTCCAGTACCACTACCTTCACCCCTTTCTCCTTCCTGACCACACGTAGAGGATTTTAAGAAGAGACAGAAAGAAGAATTTCGAGAAATGTTTACAACAGAACAAGTTTTTCTCCTTCAACAGCAACAGCGAGAAGAAGAGGCAAGAAGAAGAAAACGACATGAAGAAGAAGCAGCAGCAGAGAAAAAACAAGGTCTAGGAGAGAAGGAGGACAGTGAAAATCAAATGGTGACGGTACTCTTAGACATTTAGGTAGAGTTAAGGATTCTGAAACAAATGTATCAGACTTCTTTATTACGACCCAAGAGAAAAAAGACCTTCCTGAGCCAAACAGCCCAACCATGTTACTACACCTGAGATACCCACCCTATTCATTTCTACCAAATAATCATCGACATGAGCCAGTCCAGAAGTAGGCACTGGCAGTGGCAAAGGCTTAAGGCAGCAAAAGCTGATAACGTCCCGTTCCTGAGGTTTTATTAACAAAACAAACAACCAACGATCCTTTTCATAGATAGTATTAATTTTGCCAAAATCAATTAAAACTCAAATCTCTTTTTTTGACCCACGATAGACGTGTGTGAGAGCTTGAGTATAGGTTCTTATTATGATTATGTAAATCAAAACCAAGAGATACTTACGTCTGTCTGGTCTATTCTGGTACACATTTTACAATCCAATTCACAACACAACACTTTAAAAAGTTCATAGACTTCTGTATCTTTTTTTACAGGTTTTTCCGCTCTTCTTCCTCACTTTCTCCTCATCTTCTTTTCTTCTCTTTTTTCTCTTTCTGTGTGTGTATGGGTTCTTCCTTTGTGGAGGGTACCTCTTCTTCTTCGTGTTCTGAACCCCTCTCTTCCTCTTGCCCCTGTAGTTTCTTAGGGCAGTTTGAAGACCAATGTCCTTTGTCTTTTGACAATGTAACAGGTATCTTGACTTTTGTCTCTTCTGACACCTGTCTTGCTTTTTTGATGGTTTGGACATTATGTAGCCCAATTCCATGTGTTCTTGCAGATATAGCAAGTATCTTGACTTTTATATCGAGGGTGAGTAGTCCGTCGGCTTGTCTGAAGAAAACTCTTATGACACCTCGCAAAGCTCTGATCAGAGGTTCGATCTGTGTTTGTTCTTCCATCGTTCTGGTCGGTTTGAGAGTGAAATGAATACTGGAAGAGAAGACACTGACCCTTTATATATACACTGGTCTGACGTGGATATAAAGGGACGCATAGCGTTTAAAATGTAGTCATTTGACTTTTTGCATCGTTTCGATCGCATCATTTGCGGGAGGAAGAAGAAAGTAAGAGGCAGAAACGTGACTTATCACCTCGCACAGCAGTTGAAGTCTTGGCTCAGATTTATGCCATAGATTTTGAAGATGACATGAGTGAGCTAGAATCCAGACCCAAAGATTCTACACCCAGCCAAAGTCCACCACTAATAAACCCTCAAAAGTACTACCACATTCGAGAGACAGAAAAGCGGTCTTCTAGAAAATTTAGAACTACGGCTTACACTTACACGGCGAATTTTAAAGATTTCAAGTCCGAACTACCGTTGAAGAAAGCAGAGGGGTTCATCACCGAGGTGTGGGATTCTTTGTTAACCACACTGAGACGGCAATGTGAAGCCATGGAAGACGATCGCTTAAAACTTTCCATTCATCACGACAGTTTGAAGTCCCCCGTTTGGGTCGAGTTTAGAAGCCCATCAGAACTGACACCTTCCAAAGTCGTCCATAAGATTCAACACGTGCAACAATTAAACGACAAGTTTCACATCATCGATTGAAAAGCAACACTTTTCATGGCCCAAGTTTCTCTTCCCCAAGGGACTGGACGCAAAAAAAGATGCTTTTGGTTCACGACCTCCGCAGCACCAAAAAGAGCCTTGTGGAAAAGAGCCTGGAAAACTATTTAACGATCGGACCGAGCCAAACAGCGAAGAGAAGCAGAACTCCTGTTAAAGCAAAGCAAACAAAAAGTGGTCTGAGCGCGTCCAATATAATGAAGCCACGATCAGAGACGTTGCTGAGTTGGAAAAGAAATTAAAATTTCCAATAAAGGTGAAATCTCAAACGTACGGAATATTTTACGAATCAAAATATAAATCAAAAGGGATCCCCTATAGAAATTGTTGACCATAACGCGCACGCGTGGACGTTAGACGTAACATTATTTCCACAAAATAGAGCTGTACAATTTTATGACGGTGATGTTTGAATTTATCAGAAATATCAGTGAAAGCGATCCTGTGTCCGTGTGGTTGTTTTAAAGTTCCGAATGTGAAAATTATGATCAGTTTGTACGACCTAATGGAGATATGTATCGTACAGAATCTTGTCATGGCGATATCTTTGAACGATTACTCAGTAATTTACTCACCGTTCTATCAGCTGCTGCTCACTTTGCTAGGGAGGATACATTCATGGAAACCGACAGGATCAGAATTGTTTGAGATATACAACGCAATTGAGTCGAATACGGACACGGCGGGTTGTGGAATACTAAATACGATTATAAGGATGTTAACTCAGTTGATATGGCTTCATGTTGCCCAGGAAGCTTTCTCGGAATGGGTGCGTGTGCTAAGTATTTTAAAAGATTTGAAAATCTAACACACGAGATGACTCGAATTACCAGATTTCGACTTAACTGGATTCACATATATGTAGACATTGGAGTTTGTATCTGAAAACCTTCATCTGATTGTGTATATCTGGTTTGGTCGTCATTTTAACCAACACGGTTGGGATCCAGTAGTTTTAGTGCGATATATGCTTGATGCAAAGTTATTGATATCGTTAACAGTGAGTGAAGCAATCATATCGTATCGTCCACAAAAACAAGCATGGTTACCAAAACCACCTCCTGTAGTTAAGATGACTGTTCAAAACGTGATATTTTTGAGCGTTATATTAATTATGATCTTGTAGATTATGAAATTAAACTTGCAAAAGATCTTGGCAGAAAAGTAATTGGGAAATTTACACAAGGAGGATCATATGACCCCAAACGAAATTGTGCAAGATTAATTATCGAGGATGCTGAATTTTATAATTACTCATACAACAAAGAAAAATACATTGTAAATCGAAGTAATGTTGACGTATCAGACAGAACCAAGTCAGGCACTATTGTGAGCTACATTGATGGAGATTCACCACAAGTCACAAATTTAAGATCTCCGATGTTAGTGTTTGTTTCGATGAACTTATTATCGATGATAAACATATTTCCTGATGCCGCGGTCAGAGTTGCTACATATTCATTTTATATCGATAGAAAACAAGCAGGATTGTTAAATGAATTACAGATCGGAGTTGATGCATCGTGGGTCTAATAGAGACTAAACAAAAAGAAAAAATACTTAATTATTCTGAATCAGCCGATTATAAATTTGGAGAGATACGCTGTAAAAATAGTCAAATGTCAACGTTGTCATCAGAACCATTGGTATATGATCCTGTGACCAGACATAAAAACCGTTTATCTCAACGTACCTGAAGGTTCTGGTAAAACAACACGCGCGATTGAATTATTGCGGAATCCTGACATGATTGTAATACCTCCGACCCACCGACTCGCCAGACAGATGAAAGAAATACGTGTCAGTCTCATGCTTATCACAGTTTCTTTCGATGGAAAGGAGATGCGTGGACACCTGAACGAATGGGTGAGAAATATATTCCCAAGATCACTATCTGGGATGAGATATGCATGATATTCGTTGACGTATTAAAAATGTTTCTTGATTGGTTATTGACTCGGAATACTGCTGATATCATGTGCGGCGATCATTGTCAACTACCACCTTTTGTTGGATCATCTCCGCATGAATCGCTGAAAGAATTTGTAGATCATTATGAAGATATATTTGATAATCACCGGACACTTGATTCGACAGTGAGGGAGTTCAAGAAGTTAATCAGACTACAACCAGATCAAATTCAGTATGAAATAATGCGTAAGGTAACTCCAGAAACTCCTATGAATAATGTTTGGCATATGTGGAGACCAGTTCATTTGGTGGTTGCAAGTAGATAGTTCGTGATTTGCTTCAACAGCAATTATTTCTGTCACATAAAGAAAATATTTCAGATTTACCTGTCCATTGTGTTATCGCACAGCAGATACACGTAAACAAAATATTGATGTTGAAATTCCTGGAACATTAACTAAACGAAAACTTGTATTCAATGCGACTGTGTTAGTAGTTACGAATGATGCTGTTGAGAAAGAATTAAACGCCATACAATTGTGCTGAACTTTAGGATATGCAATAACAGTTCATTCGTCACAAGGATAAACTATTTCTGATACTAATATTTGGACTGTCGATAATCTTATTGAAAATGGTCGAACCTAGCTTATTTGGCATTGTCGAGAGTCAAGAGAATGTCCTAGCTTCTAAGAAATATTCCTGAAGATAAATAAAATATTATCAGCGGTGTGACAAAAAATACAATAACAAATTCGACATTGATGTTGAATTTATCCTGACGCTGAATCAACGACAAAATAATCATTTTTCGAACTGCAGCACAGTAATGCTGTGAAAGTATCCTCCTGGCGCCGTAAAATAATTTAGAATTAATGGTAGCCTCGGTTATACACGCGAAAATCTAATGTTAACCTGTCTTGAATGTATTCGACGTAGATGCGATGGCTCCCTTCTAGCGAATATTCCTTCACAAGAGTGAAGGCGGTGGTAATTGTGTATCTTCAGGAATTACTCGTAATTGTTCACGTACAAATCCATGCTGATGAGCAGTTGAATCTAATTTACAGATTGTATGTCTACCCGTGGATCTTACCGCGCTGGAAATTGTATGTGTGGTCACACTCCAAGTAGAATCAGTTGTTTTTTTTCTTCTTTTTTTTACAACATTCAAGTTCGACATGTTCATATAAATATCTGACAGTCACATTACCTAGTAATAGTTGTTTTGAGAAAGAGTCATGTCGTTGTCTTCGAGATTGCATTGATGGGTTTCAAGGAAATTTTCCACGAGTAATTTCATTATTTAACGCCGCTATCACAATTGGTTGTCTTCCGACCCATTCTCGAGATCTCTTGTCTGCCTGAACTTTAGTCAGAGATATTTCCTGCAGGTATTGATATCCAAATAATCGCTTAGCAAGTGTTCGATTAAATCACTCAATGGTTGCCTGATCACGATGAATTGTGGTGTGCCCTCGTCTGATTTTGACGTAATGTTGTTGCATCAACGATGTTACTGCACCAAGAAATTCTTTGCCAGGATCAACCTGCTGCAATTGTGGCCTTCGCAGGCCGCTACATTGATAAATTATTTCAAACGCAGATGCAAATTCAGTTACTGTCTTTATTGATAGTGTTTCTGCTTCTTTATATCTACTTGCAACATCAACGACAGTCAGCTCGTATTTGCATGTACGAGATTGACGTCTACCAGTTTTAATAGTATCATGTGGTAAAATCAAAATATCCGCTTGATGAACTTCAATGGTAGTGCCAACATCAGATTGTGCTTAATAAATTGTTTTAGGTGGTGGTAGTTAATTTGCCATATTGCCTGTCGTGCTAACCAATCTGCAGCAACATAACGGGCAACACCTGTCGCATCAGCAAGTTTACTAATCGTTGATCTACTCCTCCAATATCACCTTGGTCTATAATAAATTGACTCCATATAATAGTTATCAATGATTAATGACCAGCCCCTAACACTAGTTTACTTTTCATCGCAGATCTTATCATGAAATTAGCAAGCAATTCTCTGAGAGATTTTTTTTACAGACTTTAGAGTGTGAATCAGCTTCACGTCTGCAATGTCGTTGTTGCTGATCTGCATTTTTCTACCCAACGTCATGAACATGGCTCACTTGATGAATCGCATTTATTGGATACTCTCCAGGTCTCGGTTGATCTTTCTCGTAAGGTCGGATATCAAGTCGCGCTCCAGGACCACAATAATTATATTCAGGAAGATGTTTTTCTCCAGGATACTGAGCCCATGGAACCCATGCTAATTTTCTCAGCGAAGCAGCGACACTTACACCTGTTGCATGAGAGATAAATTTGTACTTTTTGTACCACATTTCCCACAATTACCTGTAACTGCACGCGCTTTATTCTTCGTTGTTGTTTTTAATCCGCTGGTGGGGGGGGGGGGGGTGCTCTACATTGAACAAAGTATAAATCCATATACTTATTATATCTCTACAACATGGATATCATTGATTTCTCAACGACACGAAAGCAAGAGCCAGTCAAGCATTATACAGCGCTACTAAATTCTATAAGAGTAATTCTCATAGGTCCATCTGGGTCTGGTAAGACGCAATTGTTACTTAACATGATAATGAGATGGCTCAAGTGGGATAAGTTGTATTTAGTGGCACTATCTGAAGATGATAAGAGATGCTTACAGATTTTAATGAAAATGAAGTTGCTGGACGAGGACGGTAATGATATTATTGATATTATCACCGACATCAACAATGCGCCGCTGGTAGATGATCTTGATGATAATATTAACTATCTCGTATTATACGATGATGTGATGCTAGACATAAAATCACATCCAGCTCAGAAATTTTCCCGAGACAGACACAAAAAACACCGATATTATATATGTTATTCAGCGATATGAGCAAATACCTAAGGTGATCAAAGGTAAATGCAATCTTCTGGTTGTCTTTAATGGTGTTGATATCCACCAAATAAGAAACATCCACCAGACTTGGTGTTCAGTGAATATGGATATAATCAAGTTTAAAAACTTCTTCTCAAACGCGCAAACGATTCCTCATGGATATGTTTACATGATCCGCGGAAAAGTAACTTCCAGTTCTATCTGATGCCAACGATACGTTATAAGGAAACGCAAAAGATGCCAACCCAAGTAAAGTTGGCGTCTAAAGACAAACTTAGAAAACACCAACGTCAGTTGATCCCTGCCATGCAGGGAAAACATTTTAAGATTTGAAAGCAGTATAAAGAAAATTTCATCATTGTCAACAGTCTTCTAAAAAGAATCTATGGACCAAGACGTTGAGACAACAACCAGCTAATGCAACAGAAACGCACACCGCCCTTTTATTTGGCATAACGTGTAGTTCCAATAATCTCTGGATTAGATGGAAGGGAAGAATCATGTATGGGCTGGCTTACTTATTAGCAGATCTATATGCTTGCATGACAGTTAATTTTTCATTTATAAGAATCAATCTTAATGAAGAAAACATTCAGCATACAATAAATTTACAATGTCAAGATAGTTTAATTTGTTTTAAATTTGTTCAATTTTTTTCTAAAACCTAATCTATTTCTCAACCTAATTAAATTGACAATGAAACGGCCTAATCAGACCATTTTACACTTTCACCAGCAGAAACAAATTATTTCATATTATTGATGTTCTTTCTCATTTTGTAAAACAAAATAAATGCTAGAAAGGAAAAGGTGGCGTCAGTTTCCTTCATACATTACACGCATTACAGATGCAGTATGTTTTCAAACTCTTCCAGTCTGGAATGATATTTTGGTGTGTGAAGACAAAGCCATGAATTCTGGTGTGTGTGTGTGTGTGTGTGTGTGTGTGTGGACGTCAACATAAAACCCTTTAGTTGTATATGTGTTTCTCTATGATTTTCACTAAAAACGGAAAAGCTTTTGACTCTATAAAACTTTCTGCCCCATAAACTCTTTTGCACCTTAAACTTTTCTTCCCGATAAAACCTAGCAGCAGAGAGGGTGAACAGACCATAAAATTCCGACAAAACAAATAAAACAAACAAATAAAACATCTCGTAGAAAGGTCAAGATTTTACAAATGAACTTTTCCTTGAGATGTTTTATTTCTGTAATGACCGATTGTACTAATAAAACCTCAGTTCGAAATAGTAGCTGAAAAAATAAAGTACTCTACGTGTTTATTTATTTCTTGTTTATTTTTTTGACGACCAACGTTGGTAGGTACCCTCTCTGCTGCTATTAATTTACCACCATACCAAGTTTGATGAAATATTTTTCAACGCGTTCTCGCTGTCGTTTTTCCTCATCTGTTTCATCTTCATCTGAATCTTCGGAATTTGTTCTATGTTTCAAGTAATATTCAAGTTCTGATGGTGGTTTTTCTATTTTGGGATTTACGTTCTTTCTTTTTCTGTAATAGTTCATCAAACTTCTGTATCGATCTCCACCGCAATTTTTGCAAATCTGATATAATCCTCTAACGCCGTTGTTATATCCAAGACAACTTCGTGGACCAGCATGAAGGTTTTTCTTTATAAGATAATTATGTTTCTTGCAATATTCTCCACGGCATTTTTTATTACATTTGTTAGTGGTTCCTTGACGCAGCCACGCACAGTTGTTCATTATCTGTTTAATTAAATTTAATTTTATCATCACCCCTGTTACCCAAATATTTTATCAAGACCCACACGATATCTTGTTCTTGGATCATGTAAATGTATTGTTATAAATCCATGTGGGGTAGCTTGCGCTCGTGAGAAGAAATTTTTGAATTTAATTATATCCATGTCACCACCACACCAAGTTTGATGAATATTTCGCAACGTGTGTGTGTCTACGCCATTAAACACAACTAAAATGTTGCAGTTGTCTCTGATCACCTTTGGAATTTGTGTATATCGTTGAGTAACATAGATCACGTCTGTATTTTTATGTCTACCTCGGGAAAATATTCTGGCTGGATTTGATTGTTTATCTAGCATCACATCGTCGTATACAACTAAATTATTAATAAATCCGTCTATGGAATCTACGGATGGTGCTTCATCAATATCGGTTATAAACTCTATAACATCATTATCTTCATCCAGTAATCGTGCGTTTTCATTGAAATCTTTAAGTACATCATAACATCGTTGATCATCAACGGATGGTGCTACTAAATATAATTTATCCCATTTCAACCATCTCATTATCAGATTAAGTAATAATTGCGTCTTACCCGATCCAGATGGTCCTATGATAATCATTCTGATGGAATTCGGTAGCGCAGGATGATGTTTAACTGGCTCTCGTTGCCGAGTTGCTGAGAAATCAATTATATCCATATATATTATAACATGAATTTATACTGTTTACGCTGTAGAGTTAAAACTCCAACTACTGATTTAGCTACAGTTATAACAAAAAATAAAAAAATAGCGTACGGTGGAAAATGTTCTATATGCGGTAGAAAGAAATTTTCGTTTTTACCTAATAAGCGCGGTGGTGATATTGCTAATTTGATGTCAAAGTTTCCAGGTGCTCCATGGGCTAAATACAGTGGAGAAAAACATCTACCGGGATATAATTATTGCGGTCCTGGTACTCGACTCGATATCAGGCTCGATGATCAAGATCAACCAAAACCAGGCGAGGAACCAGTAAACGCTATTGATCGAGCTTGTCATGCTCATGATGTAGCTTATAAAAGTCAAAATCTACAAGATAGGCATATTGCAGATGTAAAATTAATTCATTCATTAAATTCTATAAAAAATAAAAATATTAGAGAATCATTAGCTAATTGGTTAGTAAGATCCTCGATGAAAGGTAAATTAGCGATTGGGGCTGGTAATTAATAATGGAATCAATTTATTATTCACCGAGAGGATACTGGAGAGGCAAAGCAGCAATTGGTAAACTCGCTGATGCAGCGGCGGTTAAACATTCTACTGCTAAAACGTGGTTGTCCAGGCAGGCAATATGGCAAATTTATCTACCACATCCTAAACAAATTCAGTACGCGTATTTCGATGTCAGTGTTCCTAATGAAGTTCATCAAGCTGATATTCTGTTTTTACCGCATGATACTGTACGTGGAAAAACGTACAAGTACGCGCTAACCGTAGTTGATGTTGCAAGTAGATATAAAGAAGCAGAGCCGCTATCAGCGAAAACATCATCTGAAGTAGCCGATGCGTTTGAACGAATTTATCAACGAGGTGGTGGACCACGAGGTGCTCTACGATGGCCACAGCTACTACAGGTTGATCCTGGTAAGGAATTTCTTGGTCCAGTATCATCGCTGATGAAACAACATAATACCAAAATACGACGAGGTCATACTGCAATTCATCGTGATCAAGCAATTGTTGAGCGATTTAATCGAACACTTGCTGAGCGGTTATTTGGATATCAATACGCGAGGGAATTTATTCAGGATAAAAGATCTCGCGAATGGGTGGCAAGATTACCAAACGTGATAGCTGCATTAAATAATGAGATCACACGAACAACCAACATGAAACCCATTAATGCAATTACAAAAAAAAATATACCAACACAACGAAAAGATGTTGGAAAACAAAAAATATTAGGTGATGTCACAGTCAGATATTTATATGAGCCTGGTGAACTTGAAGGTGGTAAAGCGAGAGCAACTGATCCTATTTGGAGTGTTACCACACACAAAATATCTACCGTGACAAGATCCACTGGGAGAAATGTAGGCGTTTCCAGACCTGCAATCTACAGATTAGATTCGGCCGCTCCTCAACGTGGATTTACACGTGAACAACTACAAATAATTCCCGCGGATACACAACTACCACCGCGATCACTCCGGTGATTTCGATCACTTAACTAGCACCCAAGGCGCTAGCGCCTCTACGTCGATTACACTCAAGACAGGTTAACATGGTATTTTCTCGTGTATGACCGCGACTATTATCTTTTCTATCTACGGTAAATTGTCTTGAATCATTACTCGAATACCGCCATAACATTATACAATTACAACTGGCGCAATGATTGTTCTGCTGCTGTTTTAACTCAATAATAAATTCAACATCAAGATCAAAGTCGTGTTTATTTTTTTTATCAGATTGTTTGTATCCGATTAATTTTTTTCTTATTATATCATCATCGATGATGTTAAATTTATCAACGATTTCAGGAATTATGATTCTACGTAATTGAGATATATTTCTGACCCTCGATACCGCCAAATAAACTAAATTTGACCACTCGATGCGATCGTCTACAATCCAGACTCGTGTATCAGAAATAGTTAATCCCTGAGACGAGTGGATTGTCATGGCGTATCCCAACACCCATGGAGATTTGTCAGCGCTTATAGCATCTTCGACCACACTGATATCAACAGCGACAATATCATTTAATACGAGATTCTGTTTCCTTGACTCTGTCAAGGGTCCTGGAATATCAACATTAATATTCTGTTTTCGTGTATCTGATGGTCTATAACACAACGGTACGGGTAATTCTGAGTGTTTTTCTTTATGTAGTTGAAATAACTGTTGTTGTAAAGCGTCTCTGATTATTTTTCTACTTGCTACGATCAAATCGGTGGGTCTCCATAATTTCAAAAAATCACTCATTGATGTCTCTGAGATCACTCCACGTATTATTTCACACTGAATTTTGTTTGATTGTAATCTGATTAATTTTTTAAACTCGTTTAAATTTGCATCAAGAGCTCTATGATCATCATCTATTTCTTCGTAATAATCAACGAAATTTTTTAACCAATCATGTGGAGATGGTCCAACAAAGGGCGGCGGTTGACCATGATCGCCACACATTATTATGGCGGTATTTTTTGTCAACAACCAATCAAGAAACATTTTTAATGTATCCAATGACACAGTACATATCTCATCCCAAATAATTATTTTAGGTATATATTTTTCTCCCATCCGTTCAGGAGTCCATGTATCTCCGCGCCACCGAAAGAAACTATGATACGTACACGATTGTACTTGCCGCTGTTTCATCTCACGTGCGAGTCTATGTGTGGGTGTCAGCACGATTATATCTGAATTTCTAAAAACATTAATCGTTCGAGTTGTTTTGCCGCATCCACCAGGTCCATTGAGATATACTGTCTTATATCTGGTTATTGGATCACTCAACGATGGTGCTTTCGACATTTCTGATATTTTATTACCCTCACGATAAATATCTCTCACTGGAACATCTGCTGATTCTGTGTAATTGTGTAATAGTTCCTTTTTTATTCTCCACGAACCCCATCGTTCATCATTACTTGTAAATTTCATAACAGGTTCTAAATATTTACTTGAAATATAAAATGAGTCTGTTGCGACTCTGACTGCGGTCTCAGGAAATCTATTAATCATCGATAATAAATTTATAGAAACATAAGCCAACATGGAAGATCTTAGATGAGTATATTGCGGGGATACGTCATTTATGTAACTAACGATCGTACCTAATTTTGTTCCGTCGGATAAATAAACACTTTCTCGATTTGCAAATATATTTTTCGCTGTTGTGTCAGCGATTATAAAATCGTACTCGGCATCATCTAGAATTAATCGTGCGTGATGTCTTTTATAATCATATGCACCACCTTGAGTAAATTTACCTATAATTTTTCTACCGAGATCTTTTGCGGTTTTGAGTTTATTAGGAATATCATCTTCGGAAACATCCTTAAACTCGCTAATAACTTCAGAATCTGACATGGGCAACCAAACTTTGGTCTGTGCATGATATGATATAATTGCCTCACTGACCACCAACGATGTCAGTATCATACAATCTAGCATATATCGTAACAAAACTATAGGTGCCCAACGTTTTTCACAAAAATGTCTACCAAACCAAACATAACAAATCTTGTGAAGATTTTCGTTAAACTCGAATGATTCAATACAGGCGAATCCAGTCAGATCAAAATCAGGTAATGGTCCATTAATTGCCACTCGCGTCATCTCATTTGTTGGGTGACCAAATCTTTCAAAGTACGTAGAACAATCTCCGTATCCCAGAAAACTTCCTGGATAACATGCAACCATATCAACCGAAATAACATCATTGTAATTGTATTTGGTATTCCATAATCCGCCATGTCCATATTCGACGCAACTTGCGCGTACGTCCTCGAGTAAATCAAATCGTGTTGGTTTCCATGAATTTCTCTCTCTGGCGAAATGAGCCGCAACAGATGGAACGGTAAAACAATTAGTTAGTAATTTGTCAGTATTTTCCGCGTGCTTGCACTGTAAAAACGTCGGGAGATTTTTCATCTCGTCATGGAGGGATTCTGTGCGATATATTTCACCGTTTGGTTTGACAAACTGATCAAATTCACCCTCCTCATTACTTTTAAATAACCATACCGATACAGGATCGGTTTTACTTATTTCGTTGATAAAATCAAACATACTATCTGCCCCAGAATTATCTGCCCCAGAATTATCTGTGGGGTAAAATCTAACAGTTCGATCACGTGGAAATATTGTTACTGCGTTAGTCCATGCGTGCGCGTATGATCGATAATATTTATTGGAGCTCCCTTCGATTTATATTTCGATTGGTACAGTACTTCTCCCGTTATTGTCGCCACAGTTATTGGAAATTTTAATATTTTTCCTAACTCAGCAACATCTTTTATTGTAGCACCGGTATCCTTAACTGAATCAGCCCACGAGTTTATTTTTTCACGCCTTAAATCAGTTAATCCATTTCCACGCATCGCGTTTGTAAAGTGTTCTATTACTTGTTCGGCTACACAATTTAACCTTGAAAATTTCATCGGCGCTAGTTTATCAACGTTGGGTTTTTTATTTATCTCATAGATTCCATAAATAACCGCTGTTACAGGATACGCTCGTTCATAATACGGTTTGTCAATACCCGTCAGTAGACCCGGTCTGGAATTTTTACTTAATATGATAGTTTTATTATTACCAAGGACAGGATCATATTTGTCACGGATAATCCAACTACCTGTTTCTGTTAATACAATAAATTTTACTCTGAAGAAATATTTTTGATTGCCCTCGTATTCAGCGATGTAGTTAATGATAGTTGCCGCTCGCTTGTCGTTCATTGTGGCGTCCGTGACAGTGTTGCGTATAATCTTGAACGTTGACCATGTATGAGATGCACCATCCGTGTAAAATTCTTTCTTGGCGTCGTGAATTTTCGAGATCAAACTTTTATTTTTCGGATCAACCAGATCTCGTACTGGCAAGTCAGAAGATAATCTGTCAAGGTTGAATTTATATTTAACAGGCCTAGTTTGGGATAATCTCTCAAACTCGTTCATATAATTAAAACAAATATTTAAATAAAGAAAATTATATATATATATACAATGTCTCAATGTAGATGGTTGATGATCGGCTCAGTAAATCGATGCAACAAATCCTGTAGAAAGGAATTTTGTTGGATACACTCACAAAACATACGACGAGGAAGTTTAGGACCAATACCATGTCTACGGTGTGGTATTGGAGTGCGAGGAAAAACAGAATTATGTGGAAAGTGCGGCGAAAAACGGTTCAGAGAACTTAAAAGATATTATGACAAAAAAAATAATAGCGGTGAAAACGCTATAAAATCCGTGAGGGATTATATATCAAGATTTCAGACAAACAATGATTTAAACGTATAATATTATTATAATGGAGCAAAATATATTTGTCCCACATCCTGTCATAACAAACTATGAATCAAATATTAATGGTATCATCAGACACTGTAGGTTAAAAAAACCAGTTGGTAATGTTACTAATACTGGCTATCTTAGATTTACAGTTGGAAAGAAAAGATATCATTGTCATCGTTTCATCTACGAATGTTTCTTCGGAGTGATCAAAGACGGTCTTGTTATTGATCATATTGACGGGGACACTCAAAATAACTCCCTACACAACCTTCGAGTTGTCACTCGAAGCGTGAACTCTGCATGTGGTAATACAGGAAGATG
Organism: Sinohyriopsis cumingii; assembly: GCA_028554795.2. Classification (NCBI taxonomy): domain Eukaryota; kingdom Metazoa; phylum Mollusca; class Bivalvia; order Unionida; family Unionidae; genus Sinohyriopsis; species Sinohyriopsis cumingii. The sequence continues at coordinate 117,102,734 of CM068828.1, forward strand.
TAAGACAATCGGAAAGAGGGCGGTAATTTCCACAAACACAGAAACTGGCGAAAAAGTTATATTTCGTTCAATGTATTCAGCTGCTAAATATTTTGATATTGACTCGCGTGTGGTAAAATACGTCGCAGAAAATATAACCAGATCTACTTTCTCGAAAAAATATAAGCAGAAAATCATCTTTCAGTATCAATAACTATCATCACCACATTATTAACTATCATCACCACATTGAATTATTTTTTTTAATTTATGTCACAGTAGGTCCTCCATAAACTACTGAATTTTGATTATATAAGGGGGAGATTACTTTGTAATATATAGTTTTCTTCGTAGATTTTTGATTTTTTATGATCGTAATTAGTCAGTTTAACTAATTACATCGTAATTAATTACTCGTAGAAGTATTATTTATGTTTTTTAAATATTTCCCATTATACAACATTACGAGAGATCATGACAATGTTATTGATCCGCAGGAAGCTGTGTGTAGAACAGAAACCGTTGTCATGGTAATCGATCTGCAGGTGTGTTCATGCCACCGTTATTATTGATTCGCAGTCTGCTTAGGAAAAACGCTGCTATAAATACAGAAACTGTTATTATTCAGAAACTGTTGTTATTCAGAAACCGCTGTTTTATATTCAGAAACTGTTATTATTCAGAAACTGTTATTATTCAGAAACCGCTGTTTTAGTGTAAATATTGGTTCCTTAGCTATATAGCTAACTATATATTAACTTCCAAAACATATGTTCGTAACAAGGTTTGATAGCTCAATCAGTATGGTATTGGACTGTGACGCTCGCGGTCCAGGATCAAACCCCCATGGCTGACAATTTGTCGGTGGTGTACGCATAATTGCGATTTTTATAATAGTGGGGGGAACCGCAAACCCCCCCCCCCGCTCAGCAAAATTCCCACCCACAATATTGACTTGTGGGTGATACATATTTTCGTATCACCCACTGGATTAATTATTGTGGGTGGGTTTTTGCTGAGCGTACATGTTTGTACTGTCCTTAGTTAGTTATATGTTTGTACTGTCCATGCATAATCTGAGCTCGCTAATACACTCGATAGGGGCTCTTCATTCATTGTATATATCCATTTCATTGTATATATCCATTTCCTTAGTTAGTTATATGTTTGTGCCGTCCAATTCATAATCTGAGCTCGCTAATACACTCGATAGGGGCTCTTCATTCATTGTATATAACCATTTCATTGTATATATCCATTTCATTGTATATAACCATTTCATTGTATATATCCATTTCATTGTATATAACCATTTCATTGTATATAACCATTTCATTGTATATATCCATTTCATTGTATATAACCATTTCATTGTATATGTTGTGCTGTCCCTGAAACATCCCGACGAACTCGCTAATACACTCGATAGGGGTTCTGGGATATTTTTTTTTATTTTAAAGATTTATATATTATATAATGAACCATGAAAATATCAATGATGTAATTGTTGCTATTAAAAAATTGAAAAAAGATGGAATTAATATATCTGATGAACTAAATCCTGAAAAATAGTTTCTGACTTTGAGATTTTACAAGAACGTAAAACCCAGGGGACACACACACTATCATCTGAATACAGGCTCATGAAACGGATTCAGGCGGCAATGTTTCAGTCGCTAGCTACCGTAGAAGATGATCATGTGAAGGAGTTCGTTCCCCTCTCTGCCGCCGTAGAAAGAATTAAGTCGTTATTATCCCACGAGTACGAGGCAAAGAAAACGATTAGTACCCGTATAAGACTATTAAGAAAAATTATGTTAGATCGTGAAACGATCCAGAGTAACTTCGTTACTGGTGAAACGATCCAGAGTAGTAATTCCGATGAAGATGACTGAGATCTTTGATCAGAAATATTATTTCTGAATTTGATGGGTTAGTTGGTACTTAGATTCATGCAATTTGCAATTTTGATGGGCTACTTGGTACTCAGATTTATTATTTATTTCTGAATTAATTTATTTATTTACTGAATTAATTTGTTTTTTTTTTACTGAAATTTAACAAAATTGTACAAATTTCTTAATTTTGACTACCATTTACCCGATCAAAAGCATAAAATTGTACAAATTTCTTAATTTTACAAATTATTTATTTCTGAATTATTATCTTATTTCTGAATTATTATTTATTTATTTCTGAATTAATTTATTTATTTTTACTGAAATTTAACAAAATTGTACAAATTTCTTAATTTTGACTACCATTTACCCCATCAAAAGCATAAAATTGTACAAATTTCTTAATTTGACTACCATTTACCCCATCAAATTTACAAAATTGTACAAATTTCTTAATTTTGACTACCATTTACCCCATCAAAAGCATAAAATTGTACAAATTTCTTAATTTTACAAATTATTTATTTCTGACTTATTATTTTATTTCTGAATTATTATTTATTTATAACTCTGATGGGTGAGTTGGTAAACCCTCCATTACATAAAGATCTATGACAAAAGTCTTACGACAAAAGTCTTACGACAAAAGTCTTACGACTTTACATACAGATTTATTACAAGCTCTTCTTCACGTATGTCAATTAAGCGATTAAGGTGGTCTGTGAGTTTAAAATTTATTCGTGTTAACATATTATTGTGACACCGTAAATACACAGGATTAGTTGGTTCTTGCACGATTAAACTTCCAGGGGGAACTTGTGGTGTGAACGTGTACAGGATGTATCCTTGTTGAGCTTGATTTGATCTTCCGAGATCTATTTGATAGCTGCCATCGATTACGTCACAAACCAGATTGACCGCGACCGTCGGTGTTATATTAACGATTCCCGGAGATATGTGTCTTCCGCCGCCGTGTGGATCATTATCATATCTAAGAGCTGTTGCTAATGGTGCTAGGTTTTTCCATGCATCGAGTATTTTAGGAAAAAACTCATCAATGATATCATTGACAGATTTTCTTAACTTATCCGGATTATAATTAGGAAACTTAAACGTTACAATGTCAGCTTCGGGTATTTTGTACTTAGCTACGAAAAATCTTCTATGATCGCCCGATGATTCAAAAACCAGGTTTATGATTCTATTATGAAAATATTCAATAGTATCAGCTATATGATTTAAAATTTCCACTCGTTCAATAATTTCTTCACGCGTATATGTCACATCGGACAAATATTCATGAAAAAGGATACGTAAATCAACCAGTTGTTCTTCGTGATCTAAATTTATGATATTAATGACATTATTGATATCTGCATCGTAAAATGAATTACCACCAGCAACGTTGTGTAAGAGCCAATAATATTCACCAGTTAGCTCGATACGAAATTGATCCCGTTTATCCCATACCCGTTTTTCTATATTCCACCAGAAACGGGTATAATTCATTTTAATATTATGACGAAAACTTTTCGATGATGTAAAATCATCCCGAGTTGGTTCTGGTGGTACTTCATACACCGGGGGAACATCCGGCCAACCTAGTACGGATCTGATTGAAGATTTATAAATATCAACTACGTAATCAGGCGAGTTTATTTCAACCGTCGAGGACAGGGTGGGTTCATGAACATTAATTGATATTTTTGATTCTTTTCCCGTTATTGATTTTATTCTACGCGCAAATTCCTCACTGATCTCTTCAATCTCATAACTGCCAGTTGGTATTCCAACAACAACCCAGTCAGGTGTTCCATCGGGTTTGTTCTTGTTAGCAAATACGAGCGAATTATTTGCTGGTGTACCATTAAATGATTTTGATCTGATATTTGGCCAGCTGTAATATACTCGTAATTGTGCTAGTGCTATTTCTTTTACTGGAATTGCAGTAGGAAAATTAACACTAAATTCAGGATTAATTGAACTTACCGAGATCATCGTTATCTTTGGCGGAGTTGTGTTGGTCACGATCTGCTGGAGTAATTCTGTCATTATTGATACTTGTATCTTTAATACCTTCGTCGTATATTTTGGTTATCATTGAAAACTCGAAATCAGATATAATTCCATCACTGAGACTCGCTGATAACAACGAGGATAATTTCGAGTATGCTACCGTCGCTGTATGTAATTTTATTTTGTAATCGGATAATTTTTCGTTCGTACAAGTACATATTTTTTTTTGTGATGATATTAAGCACACCTGCAATAGTTGTTGCTGCTGAAATACAAATAGTTACAGCTACTGGTGCCATCGTTGTCAACGCTGATAATATTACACCGGTTCCAGCAACAACAGCGGATACTGAATAAACAATCACATCAACGATAACCAATCGTCGTCGATATTTTTTTACTTTTACTGTATATTGATCAACTTGATCTTTTAGCGCCGCCTGCCATTCACGTGCTTGATTGTACCTGTATTGTGCACCGTCCATATATATTTTTATGCAGTAACCAATTGAGGTGTTTCAGCTACAAATTCCAAACACCACCAGAAGGATGTTGCGGTTAATTTCTTATCATCTGCTTCCAGAATAAATATTTCTTCGGTTCCGTTATTTAATACAACAGATACAACCCCGGAAAACCTGTCGGTGGAATGACGCCATGGAAACGTTGTAAATATTTCAAATTTTGCAGCACTAAACACAGACAGCCTGTACACGCCAGTGACTGTTGCGGTATATTTGATAGTTTTATTTTGCTGCGACCATGTTGCAAATACCGATGATACCGTGCATACGATGTTTGTGATATGCCTGGGAGTTATTCCAGCTGGAATTTTAATCAAATTGGTTTTATTGATAATCTCAGGAATTCCCGCTACGATGTTTTGCTGTGTTTGTTTGATCATGTCTAGGTCAGTTTTGATATCAGAAAGTTTCATGTTGATGACTGGAGGAGTGCCAAAGAACTTATCAATGGAATCATCGGTTTTTTGAAAATTTCTTCGAAGCCTCAAAAAACCGGTTACGTGAACATCATATTCGGCCCGTAACGTGGATAATTTACCGTCTACGGTGCCATAGTTGACGTCGACGTATTTTTTTGTTGCTGCGTCTTCGTCAGATGTTGGATCTCTTAAAACTACTATTTTGTTCCCGTTCATGCTGAGTTCACTCATCATTGTGTCACCGGTGTTTCTCACGCGATTAGCAACACTTTTTTTGCAATTTCATCTCTGATGGTTTTAAGTGACATACTTGAATCTCTGATTCTACCACCGTCAGTAAACACGGGAATATTATCCGTAATTGCACCGAGTACTCGCCGGACTATATCATTCCATTTGATATTGCTGGTTTTTAGTTTACCATATCGATCCTGAAAAATAACAACTTCATCTGGGTCAACTCCAGCCAGGTTCATGATATCAGCGAGGTCATCCTTAGTTGCATACTTTGACAGATCAACGTCGCCGGGCTTTTTCTTAACGCGTGAATAAGATCTTCCGTAGATGTCAACCATTATATAAGATCCGTTGTTTAAAACGCCTTACGCGCAACAAATCGGTTGCTTGTATAATCGTGCACGACTTTATGTGGCGGCCTGGATGATTTTGATATAGCGTCGAGTACATTAATTACTTCACGGCCGCATATTGGCGGATCTGTCATTGTTTGTGTGGCTAGCGTTGAATACCAAACTTTGGAACCTCTGGTTGTTGCGTGGAGTGGTGCAACATACTTGATAAATTCAACAGGTGGAGCTAACCCGTACGAATCAAAATAAACAATTCCACGCGGGTCAACCGCGTATGATACCCAATGAGTACCAGGTCCAGAACGTTCATCGAGATTAATAATACCTGTTTCTAGTTTGTTTGGTTGTTTCGGTAATTGATCTCGCATAAAAACACCTCTAAAGGCAGATATTTTTAATTTTTTAGCGGCATTAAGTAAATCAAAATTTGATGCTGGAACGTCTAACGAAGTGATCCTGGAAGCCTTAGGCCTCTCCCCCAACGAGATCCCGGTAATCTTAAGCCGCGTCCCATTTTTTTGTATCCTCGCCCTGTTGCCTTCTTTAGTGCCATTCCAGCAGCTGTTCCAACAGCACCTAACGCGGCTGCTTTTGCTTCGGCTGGAGCAGCTGCAGCTATTAATGCCGGAATGGCCGCAAGTAGTGGGAATATACCACCTGTTTTAACCATGTCTTTGATGGCGCTCGGGGAGAGATGGAATTGAACTCCAGTTTTTGATTCCAGAGCTTTATTGAAATGTTTAATCTGATTATTTGTCAACGATAATTTTTTTGGACCACCACTAATATGATCTCGTTTTAGTGATATTTTAGTTCCGCATTTGTTGGCGGTTTTTGATTGAAGCTTTTTTACCTGACCGGGGGTCAGAGTAACATTAACATGACTGTACGACATTTTTATATAAATAATATTTTTCTAAATAACACGATTAAATATTTTCCACCGGTGCATCAACGACCCTCATTCGACCACTGCCACCTTCAAGTAACATGGCTTTGTCGCTAAGTACGACAGCGATAGCTCTGTAGAAGCCGAGAACAATTGGTGGACCGGGTATATCAGGAGGAGGGTTAGTAACATGAGCTCGAAAGTGTATATCAACAACAGATTGTTTGGATAAATCAAGATGTTCTAGTGAAAAATAATAAATCGGATATAGACCTGTAAAATCTAGTTGTGATATTTGCAAACCGGTATCTATATTTTGATCACGTCCCATGAATGACATTAAACGATGATATGTACGCGCTACATGATTTTGATCAAAATTTAGTTGTATATCCTCGGCTGATTCTTGATGTCCATTTATCCGTAAGGAAACTTCATTAACTCCAAGGTTATCAAATATCATATGTGAACGTTGTTGATCATTTATCCGGTTAATATTTTGCAATGCAATAAAAATATGTCGTGGTGCAGAAACACCCTGTTGTGATGCTATATGCCATGTAAATAAACCATTAATATTGCTTTAAGCAGCATCTGTGGTTACTGTTAACCATGATAGCAATGATTTACCGCCTTGATCCATAAAAGATAGTAATTTTTGTTCCTCAGTAATAGATGGAGTCATTACTGGCATCCACAATGAAAGTTTTGATATATTTACTTTACCAGCAGCAACACCAGCACCTCGCCAGATTGCATCATTATCATCACTTTTTCTTACGAGCACAATTGTGTGTTTAGCTCCAAAGATGACCTTTCTAACATTTCTGCAGAATCCAAAGATGTGAGATAATGGAATTGCACACGAAAAATTTCTATCATTTCCTGACAGCGCTGTTCGGCGTGTTGCAAATCCCAGGTTGTAAGTCGCACTAACGGTTCCTATAATATCAAAAGCAGCAGCTGGTCTGGCTGCGTGTTCAAAGTCAACTGGCTGTGGATCAACTGCAGCATCTCGTACTACTTGTGTTTTGGTATACTGAACATGATCAGCGTTGTCAGTAATATCCTTGGCAAACATCATTGTTGGACCAGCTGATCTTGTAAAGTCGTCAGAATATCTCGCCAGACCAATTATTGTTGTAGCAACGTCGACATCATTCTGAACTGATTCAATATTTTTTCCATCAATCATGTATGTGGCGCCACTAAATAATGCCATAATCCCGTTGTTGACAAAACCAACACGTAAATTAGCAGCATATGCCGTATTAGCTACAACATCCGTTACAAGTCTACCTTCTACTTCAATAAACGCCTCAGCGGGCAAGAAATATCTACTTGTATCATGAACCTGTAATTCGATTCTCCCTCGCTGATTTGGTAGTCTTGCGTCATAAGAATAAAATTGATAATCACGTACCGACTCGTACTTAAGGACAGGTGCCTCCATATCAAATGCTGGGTCTGATTCGCGCCTGAACATTTTTATTATAGTTACCATTTTTCCAAATGATGATCATCGTCGACGAAGACCACTTCCTGCTATTAAATTTGCTGTTATATTTTTTTCTGCTTCTTCAGATATCGCCGCTAGTTTTTGATTTGCAGCCTGATTTATTATTTTACTTACGTCTGCGGGCATCACCTCAGTACTTGCCAGTTTCACCGGTGGTTGTTGTTTTCGTCGCAATAATCGTGCTAATCTTTCTTTGATCGCCGAGAACGCCTTACCAGCAACATTGACAATTGCACCAGGAGCTTTATCACGAACAATATCAATAGCCTTCATCGATAATTGTTTTGCTACAGGTGCTACTTTGGGAGCTATCCTCGTGAATAATCCCCGAATGACATCACCAAGTCCATTTCCGTAAATAACACTATAGATTGATAATCGTGAGTTTACCGCTCTAACCTGTGTGGGTTTACGATGATTATCATGCACAATCATCTTATTTTATTTACCATTTATCTAACAACTAGTCATCAACAAGTTCATCGATAAGTTCTCGGTAAACGCCGATATCCATGATACCACCTTGAAATAGTCGCCGACAAATATCAGCTGCTTCATTGGTTATTTCTGGTGAATTATTTCCAGCTCGTTTTCCTCCTATGAGAACTTCTAACCGTGACACGTCATTGATGATATTATCAGGACATAAACCAGATCCTGTTTTAGGTTCATCTTGAGGTGTTTTAAATACTGGTGGTTGCATTACCGGAGTAAGTACTTCAGTGGTGACCGGGGGTGATCCAGGTGGTGAATCTGTCGGTGTAAATGTCATTTTCGGTGCAGAAATTTTACGTAAAGGTGAAGGAATTTTCTTCGAGGAGTATGATTTAAGTGACTCTTTAGCCCTTTTAATTTCCGACTTCAACCTTTGCTGCGGCGAAGAAGATTGCTGTTGTTCTATTTGTTGCAGAGGTGGAGGAAGCTGATACTGGGATAACTCTCCTTGTTTTGGTTGTTCCAGTCTCTCTCTGTAAAGTCTTTTTACTTCTTCATTAAGTCTTTTAAAGTCTTGACCTCTAGCTTGTTTTTTATTGTAATATACGCGATATATCCATTTAATGAAATCATCATCACCTGTTTTTCCATAAAAGGGTTTTAAAAAATTAGATTTATCAGATATATTATCTAATATCATCTCAGGTAATTCCTCTCTTTCAGTATTTCTAATAATATCAACAACTCCTTCTTTAAATCTTGCAATTAATTTTAAGCTCTCTCCTGCTGATTTGGATTCAGATGCAAGTTTTTTTCTCACATCGGCGACTTCAGTACGAAGTTCTCCAATACCCTCAAGTATTTCCTCACCAACAGGTGGAGGTTGAGCTGCAGCTATGTCAGTTGGAAGGTCTCGTAAAATCTTCTTTGCCTGTTTAGTTCTTCTTGCTATTTTTTCTGATACCGGAAGAAGATCTTCTTTGATGACAGTTGTAATTTTCTCAGTAGCTGCAGTGACGGGTTTAAACAGTTTTTTAGTGTCTTCTTCATACTCAACTTTTGCTTCTTGCTGCGCTTGTAGATTTTTTCTAAATGAGTCTTTGACAGGAAGAAATTTTTTAATTGCTTCTAATCGTTCTCGAGCTGTTCTTGCAGTATGAGATTCTGGATGTATCATTTTATTATAACATAATAATTTAATTAATATCAGCAGAAGAGGAGCAGCAGAGAGGGTGCCTACCAACGTTGGTCGTCAAAAAAATAAACAAGAAATAAATAAACACGTAGAGTACTTTATTTTTTCAGATACTATTTCGAACTGAGGTTTTATTAGTACAATCGGTCATTACAGAAATAAAACATCTCAAGGAAAAGTTCATTTGTAAAATCTTGACCTTTCTACGAGATGTTTTATTTGTTTGTTTTATTTGTTTTGTCGGAATTTTATGGTCTGTTCACCCTCTCTGCTGCTAACCTTCTGCCTTATAAACTTTTCTACCCTATAAACCCTTCTGCTCCATAATCCTTTTTTGCCCCATGCACCAATGTTAACCCTATGGAGAAATTTAATTTCCCATATTCCCCTCAATCGCCCCACTCCCTGCAGAGTAAATTCCCTTCATACTCACAAGTGCCCCCCAGCTGCTCTTAAGTGCCCCGCATTACTACTTTTATCTCATTATTAAGAAGTGCTGAAACTAGACTCCTGTCCTGTAAAATTACTTTCTGTTGAATTTTATACATCTGTGCCATTTCTGATTATCTATTACTCTGAAAATCTATTCCATTCCTTGCAGAAATTGATTTTCTGTCATTAATTTCTGAAGACGAATCATGGTTAGTCTGTTGATATTAATGCATACCAAGCGCACCTACTCAAACAAGATCTTAATTCACGTAATTTAACTTCTTCTTTGCGATGTCTGCATGTCTGCTTTGGCACCTCTTCCACCTCGAGGATAGTGTTTAAGCTTCTCAAACAAAACGTAATTATATTTTTCTTTCGGACAAAATGTGGTGTCGTAAATCAGCTGGAGTCCAAGTGCAGTCTATTATTTCTTGATCTCTATACTTTGTCTACATCTAAGTAATTCAAATACTCCAGAATTTTTACTGCGTTAAGTTTAAATCACTCCCTAGAATAGAAACAGTTTCATCCGCTCTGTATTCTAGATTTAGTTCTATTATTTTTGCCATAATGTCTGCGCTTCAATATCAGTCTTCTCCACTGCAACTGGGGACTTAATTTGTTCTTTGTTAGAAAGACAAACAAAAGTGCGTGTCTAACCTCTTGGCAGGACTTTGCTTTTTCTAGTGGGTCTCATTTTTCTATTTGAGACACGATTGAAAATATGCAAACTCTCAGCTCTTCTATTTGAAGCAAAGGTCTGTACAGAAGAAGTACATGAAAAGACTATAAAAGCATTTTCTGCAACCAAAATAAAAGTACATTTTTAACAGTAAATCTATCATGTTTCAAAAATAGTTATTAAGTGCAGCAAATTGCACAGAAAAAGCTAGTCCAAGCTTACTCTGACCCTTTCCACGCTGTTTTGTATATTTTGACATTGTTGCACACCCCAACGTAAATTTCACAAGGGGTGAAAAGGGTCAGAATAAACTCGGACCACAGAAAAGTATTGTCCCAATCCAATAATGTGACTTTTAGAGGACATTTTCTACTTTTTAATTGGATTGCGAAGACACTTCATTCATTCATTCATTCATTCATTCATTCATTCATTCATTCATTATGCATTCAATCAATCGTTCGTTCGTTCATCCATTCATTCATTTATTCATCCATTCATTCATTCATTCATCATTCATTCATTCATTCATCATTCATTCAATCATTCATTCATTCATTCATTCATTCATTCATTCATTGTTTAAGTAGACCCCCAACAAGAACTTTTTAATCCAACCGACGATCATTTTTAACTGGATATATAGATAGGTATTGTTTAAATTTTAGTTATAGATACGTGGATGTTTATTTAAAGCGGAAATGTAATTGTATAACAAAATATTTATAAAATAATATGTAAAAGAATTTTTTCAATATCGACCTTCCTACCCACTCTTGGTAGTATGTTGCATGAAACACACCATTATCTTATCAGGCAGTATAAATATTAAATTTGCGATGTAAGAAATGTTCTATCTAATGCATATTTTAGCTTAAAGTCAGTGCAGCTGTCTTGTCCTGCAAAAGTATGAATCCGCGGGTTTATGTCGAACCTCTAATTTATTTGGTATAAATGACCAATGCCATTTGTTTAGAAATTACAATAGTTAAATTTCAGGCAATGTCTACATAAATAATAAACATGGTACAAGGTTTGTTGATATATATATATATATATATATATATATATATATATATATATATATATATATATATATATATATATATATATATATATATATATAGTGTGTGTGTGTGTGTGTGTGGAAGAGAGAGAGAGAGATTTAATAAATGGGAGGCAATAGTGAATAATGAGCTTGTTTATTTTGGTATTGGTTACATCCCTTCTAATTAAATTATTTTCAGTTGCCCGCAGTACTAGGACATATTCATGCCCACTCTGAGCCACAGTAGCAGACGATTTACTATCCAGTTTTGGATGTCATCCGTGTGCCAACCAACTCTGAGGTCACATCTGTATGTTAAGAGGAACAAATTAGTTCCAAACACGTGGCCTCATTACTTTGTTAATTTTAACGCCGAAAAGAATTAAATCTAATATGATCCCATGGAAGTAATTTTTGGGAAACTAAGCACAATTAATTCAAGAAAATGTTGTTAATATATGTTTTCGCACAGCGTAAAATTGCTGATGCTTATTGGATTGATTAATTGTTTCATTCATTTTAATTTTGCTTAATGGAGCACTTTTGTTATCAAATCTGCATTTGCGAAGGCTGTAAAGCAAACTTAACAAGTTCTGGTGTTTTTCAAAAAGGATCAATTTTTTAGGCATCATGGGATTGACGAAAATATGCAAGATTTACTTATCTCCGAAATGAAGAGCTTAATAACGTGCAAATCTATGTACCTCCGAAACTGAAGATTTGACAATTTCACGTTATGCGTAAACACGTTAAAACATTTTGTTTACGAAGAAGTGAACTTTGTTTAAATAACAATTAATAGATACATTAGAATTAACTTAGTAACTAAAAATATAAATTAAGAAATGGGGACAAGAGTTTGGAACTATTTTCTTAATCTTAACTTACATACGTGGCCTCAGAGTTGGTCGGCAAAAGGATAATATCCAAATCTAGATAGTAAATCGCCAGATAGCAGACTATGGCGCTGAGTGAATAATAGACTTGACAGTCGTAAAGTTTAGCTCGTATTAGCGCCCGGTAAAGGATCACGAGCGTCTTTTGATCAGTTCGTAAGTTTGCGCCTCTGAGGTTTCGGAGCAAGGTGATATCTGTATTGCACCGTTTTACCAGTTCTTTGATGTTGGTCGCCCACGTGAGCTCATCATCGAGTATCTCATTTTGCCATTTTTTTGTAGCTGTGTGGTTACTGCTTTGCTCATAGGGTGGCCAACTCTCGACATGTCGCTATCATCGGCGAAGTGTGATAGGTCGAGGTGGTTTGGGGTAATAGTTTGGGGTTTTTTTTACAGATATTTCTCATAATGTTGAATAATATTGGGCTGATCATACTTCCCTGTGGTGTGCCGTTATTCAATGCATATTGTTCGGAGAAATATTTTACAGTGCGAACTTGTATCTACGTATCAGTTGGGAAGTTTGCATTCCTTTTGCATATATTGCCGGTTAATCAGTAGTTTCTGAGTTTATATATTAGTCCTTTCGTCCACATCAGGTTTTATGCAATTTCCAAGACTAAGAAGATGGTTGTTACATACCTTGATTTCTTTTATATCCAAATACTAGTTCCATGGCGGATTCCAATCTAATTAATCGGCTGATCCTACTTATGTTGGTGCGGAATCCATTATGTGTGTGGACTATTCGTTTCCATTATTTTACATATGTTATCAGTTAGTGATATGGGCCGATATGGCTTGGTATCATTTTGTTGTCTTTCCTGGTTTGGGGATGACTAATACTGTTTTCGTCCATCGTTTATGGATTTGTCCTGCTCCCCGTATTTTGGGGGGGGGGGGGCAATTATTAATTTTACTGACCGCTCATGTGGCTTAGTGGTTAGAGGGTCAGCCTAGGATGCGTGACAGCACGGGATCGAATCCCAGCCGAATCATACCAAAGACTTATAAAAATGGTACATGTAGCTGCCTCGCTAGGTCCTCAGCATTAAGGGTTTAGTGTAAGGATTGGTCGGCCTGGTTTCAGGATAATATGAATGGGAGGGATATGATGCTACTTGACTGCGGCATGATGCACAAGTACTAGACATCGCTATAAACTGTCACACTGCAGACATCGTAACGATGTGACTGAAAAATTGTTAAAGCTATGTTAAAATCTAAAACACACACATAAATTATTGTTACTAGTTTGTTTGGCAGTTTATACATGGGGGTGTTTTTGAAGGGGAGCCGTTTAGTGCTTTGGTCATTTTGGCTTCGGTCAATGATCTACTCAGGGGCCGCTGTTGTCACCAGCATCGTTTATAGAGTTGCCTTCTTCACCAACCTTTTCCGTTCTTTAAATTTATCGTCTCGGTTGGTGTCGCTGCTCATACTGGCAAACAAGTTTGCAAATAGTTCTGCTTTACTTTTATTATTATGTCCAGGTATATTGTGGGCTATCGATTTCCTTTTGCCTCTCATTTTTTTAAAAATTCTTTGCCATTCTTCCTTAGACTTTGTGCCAAGATCTAGTATGGAGCAATAATCTCTCCAGGATTTTTGTTTTGTTACCATAATTGTTTTATTTTTATTTTCTTCTTTTTTTTCTTTTTTTTTTTTTTTTTTTTTTGTTCTCTGGAATTTATTCCGGGTTTATTGTTTCTCCCTCTAACAGCTGTTCGGGCACTCATTATTCCATCAATGAACGATGGGTTTGTGGACTGACCCTTTTGCTTTGGGTACTGCTTTTTGCACTAGTGTAGTCAAGTTTCTATTATGTTGTTATGTCTACGAAAGGGACACGCTAGGTTGTGGCAACTACTCCATAAACAAAGAAATCCATCATCAATGCACCCCTATTGGATACATTACTTCCACCGAGATGGAAGTAGGAAAAAGACAACTGTTTAAACAGCTAAGGGAAACAGCCGAAGCTGTAAATATATACAAGGACACCTTTAATAAAAAATATAACTGAAAGCCTAAATACACTTGCACAGAAGCATTACCCAACACAGAGGTAGAGCATCTATCAAATTAATGAAGAATACAAAAAAGGGATAAATCTTGAAAATCCGTGGTCTCTCTTTCAGTGCATTATCTGAATCACAATGGACACAAATATTCCAGCAAAGCTGTCCAAAATGCTATAATCTGTGCCATAGCTTAGTCGCGAGCTCAAGAGAATGGTAAAACGTAAATCAAGACTTTACAACCAAGCTAAAAAGACAAACCAATAGACTGAATGCAAATTGTTTCAGCGACAGGGCAAACAAAGAATTAAAACTAGCAGCGATTCAGAGACAGTGCGAAAAGAATTCAAACTAGCAGAAAGCAAACAGATAAATAATACCATCCACACAAAAAAACTCGACAATAGAAACACTAAACCAAACCGAAGCCGAATGGACTAAGACCATAAATGAAAGAAGAAAAAAACATCCACAGGAGAAGAGTCATTAGGGCACGAAATATATAAAGATATACCAAACAAATTAGTAACAGTAATAATTGCCCTCATAAACAAAATATGGGGAGCAGGAAAAATCCCGAAATGAAGGAAGAAAACAGAAGTCATCCCTAAACCCGGAAAACAAACAAAAATTTATATAAAGTCATATTGGCCCATATCACTAATTGACAATATATGCAAAATAATGGAAACGATGATAAAGAACCGACTTATATACCATCTAAAAAGCCAGGGACTAATAGCCAACACGCATAATAGATTCTGCAACAACCGATACACGATCGACCAACTAACTAGCGTTTGGGCAACAAGAACAACAACACAAAATATGTTACAGCCATCTTCCTAGACTTGGAAAAAGCATTTGACCTGATTTGGACGAAAGGTCTGATATACAAACTCATACATTACGGTTTAATCGGCGATATATACCAATGGATAGTAAACTTCCTAACTGATAGGAAGATTCAAGTACGCATTGGAAAAGATTTCTCCAAACAATATAGATTGGATAATGGTACACCACAGGGTAGTATAATCATCACATCACTATTCAACATTTTTTTTTATGGTAAGCGATCTAGACAAAATATATTAACCTAAAACTCCTCGACCGTTCACAACTCGCCTATCATAGCGGCATATGGAAAGCTGAGAACCGAAGAAACAAGGAAGTAATGGAAAGCTGAGAACCCAAGAAACAAGGAAGTAACCCAGTGTTTCTCAAACTTTTTTGTCTTGCGGCGCACCAAAAACGATCTAAAAAATTTCACGCACACCTGAAAAGATTTAACAATTTTTGTGGTGAAGAACTTATTTGTTTTAACATATTTATTTAATTTTAAATTTAATGTGAAGGATGTGCCTGCTTTCTAGAGCAAAACAGATTGAAGCGAGGCTCCAAAGTCGACAAACAAGCCCGCATTTCATCGTCGATTTTAAGAAGTCTCTCTCTCTCTCTTTCGATTTGATTTCAGTCCATGCTGAAAATTTAAACTCACAAAACCACGAATACACAAATGGCAGGATTATTGTGATTGCTTTTGAACTGATTGCAGGATATGACTTCTTGATTGAGATCCAAAACTCATCCAGGCTCTTTTCGAGAAATATTGACTGAAAATTTTTATCGTTTTTTAAATCAATGAGCTGTTCTTCTTTTTCGGTTGTAAGATTTGTAGTTTCGTTGTTTCCGAATGGATTGATCACCCATCCATATTCCTCGCTTGCATAATAACAGGAGAACCCCCATTAGAACTACGACGTAAGGAAATGATATTTCTGTACCTTGCTCAAGGATCTATACACGGCACTAATCACCTTACGGCCAAAGCCCACACAAAATGTGATAAATCATTATGCAAAAGATTGAAAAATAAAATACCCAGCGGGAAAATAATGGCAGAACTTAGAAAAAGCTTACAGATCCCAGATACAGAAGAGATAAGATGCTGCCAGTGCCGGATTACCCATTAAGCACACTAAGCACGTGCTTAGGGCACAAGTGCAACAGGGGCACAGAAAAAATTCAAACTAATTGTTGATAATAAAACTGAATGAACTAAATATGACTATTTCGATCTGCATGGATGGCAACACTGGTATTTTCCCACCTTTGTAACTTTGAATTTTTTTAATAGTTTCTCACTGATGTTTACTTTAGAAACTTAGGGAAGAAACAAGACGACCCTAAAGCCTAAGGACCACTGTATTAACATACATAGCTAACAAGCACGAGGCCTATACCAAATTAGACACAAATAATTTATAATACACACACACACACACACACACACACACACAAATAAAACAACAGCAGGACTAATCATGACTATCTCATTCGGAAAAAACACTAACGGCTGAGTGCGTAATCTACACTGAAGAGTTCATGGAGATATTTGCAGCGCTGAATTATATCCAAAAATGCCTAATAACTGAAGCAGTAATTCTGAGCCACTTGCAATCTCCTCCAATCCTTGGCATCCGACCAGGTATAACGGTTTCAGTTGTAGAACCACAGGTTGTAGGTGTCATAAACAACAAAACTAGTTGTGATTGGTGCATTATGCAAGAGTTGTAGTTTCTATTAGGCTTTTTAAAAAGTTGCCTCTTCTCAACATGTGAGATTATATTCATTCATATCTAGATCATATTATGTATTTTCGTGATTTAAAAAAATGTGAGACACGTTGAAAATGCATCTGTTTGTTTCTACTGGATAACTCTTACCCCTGTTTAGTCTCATCAGAGTTATCTCTCTTAAATGCACTGGAGAACCTGGTTCTGTCCTTATTCAAAATGACAATCTAACATTATTCTTTATATCAACGTTTGACACGCATGCTGAAGTAGAATAGAAAGGGTATTTGTTTCACCCAACATTAGTACCACCAATCATAGAGTAAACCTAACATGATAAATCACGCACGATATTCACTCAAACACTCAGACCAAACCAATAAAAAGCAGAAGTCGTATGGATCCCGTCCAACATACAAATTCTGGAAAACGAAAATGAGAACGCAGAGGAGAAAAAAAATCTCATTGAACACGTGACAAAAGAAAAAACATCGCCTACAGCGTCACAGAAATAAATATCATAATCCCGAGAAAAATAAACGCAAAATGACAAGAACACTGGGACAAGTCGACCATAATTCGAAAACTGTACAAAAAAGAAAATAAAGTAAAAAGGAAAACAAAGAACTCGACAGTAAAAAAAAATCCATATGATGTTACTATAATAAATAGGATTAGAGCGGGCAGAAAGTAGCAGAAATAAGAAAGTACATTAGTGTGTGTGTGTTTTAGATTTCTAGCTGAGCTTTAACAAGTTTAGTCATATCGCTACGATGTCTGCAGTGTAGCAGTTTATAGTGATGTCTTGCACAGGGGTAATCATACCGCAGACATGTAGCATGATGTCCCACCCAGTCACATTATCCTGACACCAGGCCGACCAGTCCTAATACTAACCTCTTGATGCTGAGCCCCAAGCCAGACAAAAAGAAAACAGAAATGAAATTGCCACCCCAAATAAATAAAATAAACATAGGATTAGAACATACATAAAAAGAAATTGCTATCTCCAATAAATAAAAATCATCGCCCATACCCGAATATATCCTTCCCAGCATGAAAGAAAGAACCAAATATACAGCACACATTCACTATAGCACATATTCACATAGAACATATACATTTATAATTTACACACAGTTTAGAACCAATACCACCTACCCGTCCCCAGCACACATCAACACAATTATCAAATAGGGCATTCAATCTGATCAAGAAAACCATCTTTAGACAAAAACTTGTTTGTCCCTGAAAGAATTCTGATTGGTTTAATTAAAAAACTTACAGTGTCAACACACACGAAAGGAAATCGCAAACGCCAACGGCTATTTTAAGCCAAAAAAAATCCGGCAAATCTTTCGGATAATATAAGTAGGCATAGCACACGAACGAAATATATATTACATAGTAGAAAAGTTCACAACTTATGTGTTTGGTGGTAGTTTAGAGAACACCCCGCAAAAATAGGAAACTGAGCATAGATTTGAAATAATTAAATTGAATGCTGCTCATGTAAAAACATCATACCCTATGTCGAAGGAAGGCGGACACGGGGCATGCGGGTGCCTTTGTTTTCTGCAGCTTGCTGTGGTGATATGGTAAAAGCGGATAAATGCGGAAATTAAATAGAACGCAGACGAGTGCAAACAACCAATTGTAAATGCATAGGGGGCGACACAGGACTATAATACAATGAATGAATCAATCATTCATCCATCGATTCACAGGTTATCATCAACGATCCAGATGGATACCATGTTGACAAGTATAAAGTCGAAGACGTATACCATGTTAGTAAGCATTGACGCATCAACACCAGTATCGGGGATGCTGTTCAACCCCAAGTACCTGATGTATCTGAAGTCATCATGGGATATCACAAAGATTACTGGCACAGCTATCTGGAAGAGAATGATTTGTGGAGAGCCAAAGCTGCCTGAAGAGGGTCTTGTTGCACGCGCCCCCCCCCCCCCTTGTGAGACGAAATTTGAGCAAAATAAAAATACCGACTAGATACTGATTACGTTAACTCGAAATGGTTAGCAAACGTATTGGCCCTTTTCAGGGCCACTCAGATCTCTACAAAAGAGAAATACTACTAAAATATTGTCATATGTGTTTGTCTGTGTGGTGTCCCAATAAGATTTTTGACCAGATAAACCCTTTGGTCCCTGTAAATACTTTTGTCCCTATAAACCCATTCCCATTTTAACCTAAGGACCCATTTAACATCGGAATTGACCTATGTAACTATAGTGGCGCCCACTGAGATCAACTCGAACACTGTTTATATGTCACCTCCAAATTGGGGTCAGTCATTGGTAACACGGTTACCGTTTTTAGGCCATACACGCTGAAAATACATATATTTTGAGGCCTTAGAGTCCCCCGCATAATAATCCAATGGAAGGAATTTAACCAAGATTTCCTTTTGTCTTCCAGACGTCGTGTTTGTCTCCCATGTGCCCCATATAACTAACACCACGTATAATGGCATATATACCAAGTATAATTGATACGAATCTGTGCTCATTATCTGAGTAACAGAAAGAAGCAAAACCAATAAGTTTTGTAAAACTTAACAAGCAGTTTCATTATCAATGTTATAAATGAGCAGGTGAGAGGAACTTAGTGTTATGAAGTGAATTCAAAATAATCCTGAGAAAAAGAAATTACACTAAAGTATATAAAAAAATGAAACGTTCCGTATCAACTTCAGAACTGGACATGTACTGGTCCAACAAGAATTGTGACTTTGTCAAAATGGCATTGTCCATAATCCTTTGCATAATCCACAACAGTTCCAGAATAATACTGCAGTTCAAAAAATGAACACTATTTCCACTGAACAGCCTAAACAAATGGTTTCCTCTCAAATAATATCTTAGTACGACATGAAATACGTCTGCAGACTTACAACAGGAAAACAAACAATGACTCCAAAGTAGAAATGAAACTCGATTGCTCACTTCTATAAATACTTGTACCTTATATTACGAATATGTATATTTCACAAGATACCTACGCGACAGATCATACTACACAAATATATTTCGAAATATCCATTTACGTGACCTAGACCATTCAAGGGGAAGTTACTTAATTCTTCTAGAACCGTCCAAACACCAGCAGCCAGTGAGAAATTGAGCCAATGTCGTCAACAAGTCTTATTATTAAAATCATTATTAGTAATTATCCACACATGCGTAAGCATCTATTTATAGATATAATGTAATTGCATGCTCTTAATATTCATACGACAGACCCTAATCACGTGGGCAAGATCTAACTAAAGATAATCACAACAATTTTCATTCATGAATAAAATTTACAGAACTTAGACAAAATCATGTACCAAGAGTTACAAAAAATATAAATATACATAACATGTAATATGCACCACGTATAATGTACAATGTACCATGCATAATGTAATATGCACCAAGTAGAATGTAAAATGTACACGTATAACTGAATATGCACCACGTGTAATGAAATAAACACCATGTATAATGAAATATACATGACGTATAATGGCATTTGTACCACTTATAATGAAATAAGCACCATGTATAATGAAATATACATGATATATAATGACATATGTATTGTTTATAATGATATGAGCACCGCGTATAATGAAATATATACAACGTATAATGGCATATGTATTGCTTATAATGAGATGAGCATCGCGTATAATGAAATATACGCCAAGCAGCAGAGGGGGCGAACAGACCACTGTGAGGAATGGTCACCCTTTTTTTCACAAAAAAAAAAATGATTAATATAGATTGACCAAAAAATGAGGTCCCCGCCCCCTCTGCTGCTATAATTAAATCATTATAAATCTTCCTGAAGTTTATCTTCATCTGTTTCATTTTCATCTTTATTTGTTTTATGTTTCAAGTAATACTCCATTTCTGATGGTGGTTTTTCGATTTTTGGATTTATGTTCTTTCTGTGTTTATAATATATCATTAAACTTCGATATCGATCTCCACCACAATTTGCACAAATCTGATATAATCCTCTAACGCCGTTGTTACAACCAACACAACTTCGTGGACCAGTATGAGGGTTTTTCTTTAAAATATAATTGTTTTTTGCAATATTCTCCGTGGCATCTTTTATCACATTTGTTAGTGGTTCCTTGACGCAGCCACGAACAGTTATTCATTATATTAATAATATCTTTTTAATTAAATTTAATTTTATCATCACCCCTCTATCCAAAACTTTTATCAAGTCTAATACGATATCTTGTTCTAGGATCATGTAAATTTATTGTTATAAACCCGTGCTGGGTTGATTTGGCTTGTGAAAAGAAATTTCTGAATTTAATTATATCCATGTCACCGCTGCACCAAGTTTGATGAATATTTCGCAACGTGTGCGTATCAACTCCATTAAACATAACTAAAATATTACAGTTATCTCTGATCACTTTCGGTATTTGTGTGTATCTTTGAGTAACATAAATCACATCAGTGTTTTTATGTCTTCCACGTGAAAAAATTCTGGCAGGGTTCGATTGTTTGTCCCAATATCACATCATCATATACAACTAAATTATTAATAAATCCGTCTAAAATATCAACACTCGGCGCTTCATCAATATCGGTTATAAACTCTATAACATCCTTATCTTCGTCCAGCAATCTTGCGTTTTCATTGAAATCTTTAAGCACATCATAACATCGTTGATCATCAACTGATGGTGCTACTAAATACAACTTATCCCATTTTAGTCATCTCATTATTAAATTAAGTAATAATTGCGTCTTACCCGATCCAGATGGACCTATTATTATCATTCTGATCGAATTTGACAACGCAGGATGGTGTTTAACTGGCTCTTGTTTTCTTGTCGCTGAGAAATGAATTATATTCATATATAAATAATATGAATCTATATTGTTTACGCTGCAAAGTTAAGACTCCAACTAATGATCTATCTACGGTTACAACAAAAAATGCGAGAATAGCATACGGTGGAAGATGTGCAGTATGTAACAGAAAAAAGTTTTCGTTTTTACCCATGAAAGATGGCGGTGATATTGCTAAATTAATGTCAAAGTTTCCAGGAACTCCATGGGCTAAATACCCAGGGGAAAAACATCTACCAGGATATAATTATTGTGGTCCTGGTACTCGACTTGATATCAGGCTTGACAATCAGGATCAACCAAAACCAGGTGAGTATCCCATAAATGATATTGATAAAGCATGTCACGTTCATGATGTGGCTTATAAAAATAAAGATCTGCAGCAGCGGCATATTGCAGATGTGAAGTTGATTCATTCGCTAGATTCCGTAAAAAATAAAAATATCAGAGAATCATTAGCTAATTGGTTAGTAAAATCTGCGATGAAAGGTAAACTCGTATTAGGGGCTGGTAATTAATAAATGGAATCAATTTATTATAGTCCAGGGGGATATTGGAGGGGTAAAGCAGCAATTAGTAAACTCGCTGATGCATCAAAAGTCAAGCAATCTACTGCTAAAGCGTGGTTATCCAAACAAGCAATATGGCAAATTTACCTACCATCACCAAAACGAATTCAGTACGCGTATTTCGATGTTAGTGTTCCTAATGAAGTTCATCAAGCAGATATTCTGTTTTTACCACACTGTACGTAGAAAAACATACAAGTACGCGTTAACTGTAGTTGACGTTGCAAGTAGATATAAAGAAGCGGAACCGTTAACGACTAAAACAGCATCTGAAGTAGCCGATGCGTTTAAACGAATTTATCAACGAGGACCATTACGATGGCCACAACTATTACAAGTTGACCCTGGCAAAGAATTTCTTGGTCCAGTATCATCGTTGATGAAGCAACATAATGTCAAAATCAGACGAGGACACACTGCAATTCATCGTGATCAGGCAATTGTTGAACGATTTAATCGAACACTTGCTGAGCGGTTATTTGGATATCAATATGCGAAGGAATTCATTCAAGATAAAAGATCTCGCGAATGGGTTGCAAGATTACCAAGTGTGATAGCCGCGTTAAATAATGAGATTACTCGAACGACCAATATGAAACCTATTAACGTTATTACCAAAAAAAATATACCCGTACAACGACGTGATTTTTCAACACAGCCAGTATTAGGTAATGTGACTGTAAGGTATTTATATGAACGAGGTGAACTTGAAAGTGGTAAAAAAAGAGCGACTGATCCTATTTGGAGTATTACGACACACAAGATATCCACAGTGACAAGATCCACTGGCAGACCAGCAATCTACAGACTAGATTCAACTGCTCCTCAACGTGGATTTGTGCGTGAACAACTACAAATAATTCCCGAGGACACTAAATTACCACCCAACTCACTTAACTAGCACCCCTGCGTCGATTACACTCAAGACAGGTCAGCATCACATTATCTCGTGTATGACCAAGATGGTTATCTTTCTTATCTACGGTAAATTGTCTTGAATCATTTTTCAGATACCGCCAAAACATTATACAATTACAACTTGCACAGTGATTATTCTGCTGTTGTTTCAACGTATTAATAAACTCAACGTCAAGATCAAAGTCGCATTTATTTTTTTTATCACACTGTTTATAACCAGCTAATTTTTTCTTATTATGTCATCGTCGACATCATCATTAATCACTGACTCGTTCATGATAATCCTTCGTAGTTGAGATATTCTTCTGACCCTAGATACAGCGAGATAAACTAAGTTTGACCACTCGATACGATCATCGACGATCCAAACAACTGTGTCAGTAATAGTTAATCCTTGAGATGAATGAATCGTCATCGCGTATCCTAGCGTCCACGGGGATTTATTTGTTTTTAGTGCATCTTCAACAACATTGATATCAACTGCGACAATATCATTCAGTACTAAATTCTGTTTCTCGGTTTGTACTGGTATATCAACGTCAATATTTTGTCGCCGGGTATCTGCTGGTCGATAACATAACGGAACTGGGAACGTTGGAAATTTGTCTCGTTGTAACTGAAACAATTTCCGCTGAAGTGTGTCTCTGACTATCTTTCTACTTGCAACTATCAAAACGTTTGATCGCCATATTTGTAGAAAGTCGTTCATGAGTGTTTCTGAAATCACCTCGCGCATTACTTCACATTGAATTTTATTCGGCCGTAATCTGATTAATTTTTTAAAATCCCTTAATTCTGGATCAAGTGCTCTATGATCATCAGTCACTTCTTCATAATAATCGACAAAATCTTTCAGCCATCCATGTGGAGATAGTCCAACAAAAGATGGTGGTTGACCGTGATCGCCACACATTATCACAGCAGTATTTCTTGTTAATAGCCAATCAAGAAACGTTTTTAATGTTTCTAACGGCACCGAGCATATTTCATCCCAAATGATGATCCGAGTGATATATTTCTCACCCATCCTTGAAGAAGTCCATGCGTCACCCTTCCATCGAAAGAAGCTGTGATAAGTACACGATTGTACCCCTCGTTGTTTCATCTCTCGCGCGAGTCTATGTGTAGGAGTTAAAACGATCATATCTGAATTCTGAAATAATTCGATCGCTCGGGTCGTCTTACCAGACCCTCCCGGTCCGTTCAGATAAACAGTTTTATTTCTGGTTATTGGATCGTACACAGATGCCTCAGATGATAATTTTGATATTTGATTATTTATCAGGTAAATATCTTTGATCGTAACATCAGCGGATTCGGAATAATCGATTATGTTTTCTTTCTTTATTCTCCACGAACCTCATTGTGCATAAATATCGATATGTAGTTGTTCTAACAGTCCTGAGTGTTTTTTACTGATATAAAACGAATCAGTAGCGACTCTGACAGCGAGTGTAGAAACCTTATTCATCATCGATAATAGATTTATCGAAACATATGCGAGCATCGACGATCTTAAATGAGTATACTGAGGTGACTCACCGCCCATGTAACTTACAATTGTACCCAGTTTATTTCCATTTGACAAGAAAGCTATTTCTCGATTTATAAACGTGTTTTTCTTCGTTGTATCAGCGATTATAAAATCTAACTCAGCATCGTCCATGATCAATCTTGCACAATGTCGTTTATGATCGTATGATCCTCCTTGAGTGAACTTGCCAATTATTTTTCTGCCAAGATCTTTCGTAATTTTATTCTCGTAATCTGTTTTATCCGGGTTTTCATCACCAGAATACTGTTTTTGCTGTGGTAACCAAACTTCAGTTTGTTTCCGATATGATATAATTGCTTCGCTGATCGTCAACCGTGTTAACATCTCACAATCAAGCATGAACCGTAACAGTACTATTGGTGCCCACAGTTTTTCTGAAAAATGTTTTCTAAACCAAACATAACAAATTGGATGAAGTCCCATAGCAAACTCTAATGACTCAATACAAGCGAATCCAGTCAGATCAAAATCAGGTAATGGTCCATTTATTGATACTCGTGTCATCTCGTGCGTCGGATGACCGAATCGCTCAAAGAACACAGAACAATCGTACCCGAGAAGAAAACTCCCGGGATAACACGCGACCTTATCAACAGAAATAACATCTTTATAATTATACTTGGTGTTCCATAATCCGCCGTGTCCGTATTCGACACAACTGGATATTATGTCATTGAGAAAATCAAATCTAGTTGGCTTCCACGAATTTTTCTTTCTAGCAAAATGAGCCGCAACTGACGGAACAGTAAAACAGTTGCTCAATAGTTCGCCAGTATCATCAGTATATTGTAGTGCAAGATATTTCATTTGCTCGTGGAGAAGATCTGTTCGATAAATAACACCATTTGGTCTTACAAACTGGTCAAATTTATTTTTTTCTTCTACGCATGATTCGTCGTTAAAGCCCTGAAATAACCATACTGACACAGGATCGTCTTTACTTATTTCGTTAATGAAACCAAACATATCTCCGGAATAACATTTAACAGTTCGATTTCGTGGAAACACCGTTACTGCGCTAGTCCACGAGTGTGCGTTATGATCAATAATTTCGATCGAAGCACCTTTTGATTTATATTTTGATTCAAACAATATTTCTCCTGTTATTGTCGCTACGGTTATTGGGAACTTTAGTTTTTTCCCTAGTTCAGCCACATCGCTTATTGACGCCCTAGTATCTTTAACTGTTTCGTCCCACTCATTTATTATTTTACGTCTTTTATCCGTTAAACCGTTTCCACGGGCCGCGTTTGTAAAATGTTCTGTTACTCGCTCGGCCACACAGTTTATTTTTGAAAATTTCATCGGCGCCAGTTTATCAACGTTAGGTTTTTCATTTATCACATAGATTCCATAAATAACTGCTGTTACAGGATACGCTCGCTCATAATATGGTTTGTCAATGCCAGTCAGTAGACCTGGTTTAGAATCTTTACTTAATACGACAGTTTTTCCACCCTTGTGTACATGATCATATTTGTCACGGATAATCCAATCATCTGTTTCTGTTAGCACGACAAATTTTATTCTGAAAAAATATTTATGATTATCAATGTAATTAATGATAGTTGCTGCTCGTTCGTCATTCATCGTAGCGTCGATGAATACGTTGCGTATAATCTTGAACGTTGACCATACATGAGATGCACCATCTGTGTGAAATTCTTTCTTGGCGACGTGAATTTTATTAATCAGGCTTTTATTTTTCGGATCAACCAGATCTCGTATCGGTAATGAGGGAGATATTCTGTCGAGATTAAATTTATCTGCGCGGGGTTTGATTCGGGACAATGTATCGAACTCGCTCATATTATATTTCAAACAAGTATTTAAATGAAAAATATTATATATATATAATGTCCCAGTGCAAATGGTTGATGATCGGTTCATTGACTCGCTGTAATAAATCCTGCAAAAACGAATTCTGCGGACAGCATTCACAGTCTGTTCGTAATGGTAGTTTAGGACCAATACCGTGCCTGCGATGTGGTGTTGGAGTGCGAGGAAAAACACAATTATGTGCTCGCTGTGGTGGTAAGCGATACAGGGAACTTAAAAGATATTATGATAAAAAAAATAAAGATAGTAACAGATCTATAAAATCCGTAGAGGACTATCTAACTAAGTTTTCAGACAAATTATGATTTAAACAAATAGATTTATATATAAATGGAGCAAAATGTGGACGAGTTTGTGAAGCATCCTATCATTGAGAATTACGAATCAAATCGTAATGGTCTTATCAGAAATTGTCAGAAAAAGTACCAGTTGGTTATATTAGTAATACTGGCTATCTATTATTTAATGTTGGGAAGAAACATTATCTCTGTCATCGATTCGTATACGAGTGTCATCATGGATTGATCAAAGACGGTCTTGTGATAGATCATATTGACGGAGATAAACTTAATAATAATTTATGTAATCTTCAGGCTATAACACAAAGCGAGAATTCTGCACGGGGGGAAACGGGTAAACACCCAAAAATCCCCAGAGCGATTAAATCTGTTAATGTGGATACCGGTGACGAGATGATATTTCAGTCAATGAGCGCGGCTGGAAAATATTTTAATATTAACTCGCGCATAGTAAAATATGTTGCAGATAAGATAACAAAATCATCATTTTCATACCTGTTTGAAAACTGGATTTCGTTCTCTTATATTCCATTGGTGTTAGATACAGATAACTCTGCCGCAATTGTGTAAAAGTCAATGATGGAGATAAATCGTGAAAGGAGCGCCGTGATATAGGCGGAAAGAAGAAATTGCGCAGTCGAAATTATTGCAACTAATTTGTGTTGTAATGACCGGGTTCTGGCGTGAATGTTGAATGAGTAGCTTCCGATTCCCAATCTTCCGTAGATGGTATAACCGTAGAATCTTCTGCCGGTACAACCTTTTTCTCTGTCACTGTTAGTTTATTCAGTATTAATTTCGCGTATTCCAGGTGAAGTGATGATAATTTC
The DNA here is from genome assembly GCA_028554795.2 of Sinohyriopsis cumingii. Taxonomy (NCBI): domain Eukaryota; kingdom Metazoa; phylum Mollusca; class Bivalvia; order Unionida; family Unionidae; genus Sinohyriopsis; species Sinohyriopsis cumingii. The sequence continues at coordinate 117,130,755 of CM068828.1, forward strand.
GCCAGCAACACAATCAACGATAAATACTTTTTCTTTTGTGTTATTGCGGCCCAGTCAGCGTATATTATTTCTTCACTCATATATAAGTAATTATTATATATTTAAATCGTAAAATTATACCTGAAGAAGGGGAATAACTCCGTTGAGCACCTCATGTAACTGAGTTACTTCCCTTTGACTGTGTTTTTACGATCTATTTCAAATTTGCGATGTACAATGGGAGTTATTTGGATGTATAAAACCGCATTTATTTTGATCTGTCTACGGGAAGAATATCAGTTATTACTTATATCAGTGACTGCATTTAGCATTTACCTAGTTCGCAGTGTTGCGGTTTGGTCTATTTGAGTGGCCTAATCGTTCGGTTTGTCTACAGTTGGCAGTTAGCCAGAACGTTCTTCCGGTATATATGTTATCATGAAAAATAACTAACTTTTTAAATCTGACTGATATTCAGAACTGAGAAATTTCACAAAAATACTTAACTATTTTTAACTTGTATTTAGATTTTTTTCCTGATTCGCCACGATGTCTGCAGTGTGGCGGTTTGGTTCACTCGTGTTAATAACAAGTGACCGTCTGCAGTGTTGGCAGTTAGCCAGAACGTTCTTTATGTTATCCTGAAAAATAATTAACTTTTTAAATCTGACTTATGCGTTGTATCTGTGAGAACAGAAAAATTGGTTAGATTTCTTCAGTGATGGTTAGCTATATAATAACTTTTAAAACATATATAATCAGATTAGGAACCATGGCGCAAGTGTAGCGCAGCTGACTCTCATTCTGGGGGTCTACGGTTCGAATCTCCTGACGGGCTATATTGCCGACGGTACCGATTAGTAGGGTTTTTCTTATATAAAAGTGGGGGCGCCAGCAGCCCGTGTACATCGCACACTACGAAACCGTAGTGTGACTGCATTTTAGCAGCTCCGGGATTTTCTCCTTGGGGGTGTACGCTGTTCGTTTCGGTTGGTGATCGCCCCCCAAAATAAACAGTAGCGTGGATGTAAAAGCTCTACGTCATATGTGTACCCACATAGAAAAAATGTTTGGCTAAAAGAAACGATCATAGGATGCCGAGAAAAGACCATAACAAAGGTCTCACGGGACAAAAGTCTTAACCGACAAAGTCTCAAACAAAGGATCCCAGGCCAGTGCAGGAATACCCATGAATGATAATCGCTCATCATGCTACTGTTTATTTTTGTTAAAATTTATTTATTCTGATATATATAATATTTATTCTGATATATATTTATTTATTTATTTTTATTCTGATATATAATATTTATTTATTTATTTTTATTCTGATATATAATATTTATTTATTTATTTTATTCTGATATATATTTTATTTATATTTTATTATTTATTCTGATATATAATATTTATTTATTTATTTATTTTTATTCTGATATATAATATTTATTTATTTTTATTTATTCTGATATATATTTATTTATTTATTTATTTTTATTCTGATATATATTTATTTATTTATTTTTATTTATTCTGATATATAATATTTATTTATTTTTATTTATTCTGATATATAATATTTATTTATTTTTATTTATTCTGATATATATTTATTTATTTATTTTTATTTATTCTGATATATATTTATTTATTTATTTTTATTTATTCTGATATATGTTTATTTATTCTGATATTTATTTATTTATTTTTATTTATTCTGATATATATTTATTTATTTTTATTTATTCTGATATATATTTATTTATTCTGATTTATAATATTTATTCTGATATATATTTATTTATTTTTATTTATTCTGATATATATTTATTTATTCTGATATTTATTTATTTATTTTTATTTATTCTGATATATATTTATTTATTTATTTTTATTTGTTCTGATATATATTTATTTATTCTGATATATATTTATTTATTTATTTTTATTTATTCTGATATATATTTATTTATTCTGATATATAATATTTATTCTGACATATATTTATTTATTTATTTTTATTTGTTCTGATATATATTTATTTATTCTGATATATATTTATTTATTTATTTTTATTTATTCTGATATATATTTATTTATTTTTTTTATTTATTCTGATATATATTTATTTATTCTGTTCTGATATATATTTATTTATTCTGATATATATTTATTTATTTATTTTTATTTATTCTGATATATATTTATTCTGAAATATATTTATTCTGATATATTTTATTTATTCTGAAATATATTTATTCTGAAATATTTTTTATCTGATCGATTTGAGTACCAACCACCCCATCAAAACAAACCAACTGATTGATTTACATGATTTTAAGTACCAACCTCCCCATCAAAACAAACAAACTGATTGATTTACATGATTTTAAGTATCAACCACCCCATCATTTCTGAATAAATATTTCAGATTATAATAATTATCTCAGAATAAATAAAATATTTCTGAAAATCATTCAGATTTCACATACAGATTCACTATCAAGTCTTCTCCCCGTAGGTCAATTAAGTGTCCTATGTGGTCACTTAGTTTAAAATTTATTCGTGTTAGTGCATTATTATGACACCGTAGATAAACAGGATTGGTTGGTACTTGCACAATTAAATCCTCAGGAGGCACTTGTGGTGTGAACGTGTATAAAATGTATTCTTGCTGAGCCTGATTTGATTTTCCAAGATCCATACTGTAGCTGCCATCGATCACATCACAAACAAGATTGACCGCGATCGTCGATGTTATATTAACAATTCCTGGTGATACGTGTCTGCCGCCGCCGTATGGATCGTTATCATGTCTGAAAACAGCTGCTGGCGGGGCAATTTTTCCCCATGATTCGATGATTTTAGGAAAATTTGTATCAATAATTTTTTGTTAGTTCGTCTTTTTTAAATTTTGGTACCATAAATGTAAAATCTTTTTCTTCATATTCCTTTTCTGTTGTTCTGTAATAATTGATAAATGGCTTTCAAGGACGAGGAAAAGGAAGAACACGAGCAGCTCTCTCTGCTCTTGCATGATTAAGTACTTCCCTAATGAAAGTTTCATTAACATAATTATAATCTGATTCCAATTGATTTAGATGTTTTACTGACTCAACGATCTGTTGTTTTATATCATCATTATAATGTTGCGATAATGACAAAAACAAACTTTGTATATTATCGATCGATTATTTGACCTCAGAATTAATAGGACCGGAATACATTTCATAAACCTCCAAATATCTTATTTCACCACTAAAAGTATAAACTTTGTATTCACTGGTTCCATTCCACGGATAAAAATTTCGGTATTTTGGAGTTATTATAAACGATTTTTCATCTGTAATAAAATCACCCCGACGTGGTTCTGGTGGTCCATGATATTCTGGCGGGATTTCAGGCCAACCTAGTACTGATCTTATAGATGATTGATAAATATCAACGGCGTAATCAGGAGAATGTATTTCAATCGCAGAAGATAACGTCGGCTCATGAACGTCGATTGATATTTTTGCTTCTTTTCCCGTTATTGATTTCATTCTGCGTTGAAATTCTCCATTTATCTCTTCAATCTCGTAACTACCAGTCGGCATTCCAACATCAGTCCAGTCAGGTGTTCCATCGTCTTTATTTTTATTAGCAAATAAGAGTGAATTATTTGCCGGTGTTCCATTAAATGATTTCTGCCTGATATTTGGCCAACTGTAATACACTCGTAATTGTGCTAGTGCAATTTCTTTTACTGGGATTGCATTTGCAAAATTAACATTAAATTCAGGATTAATTGAACTTACTGGGATCATCGTGGTCTTGTGCGGAGTTGTGTTTGTCACGATCTGCTGAAGTAGATCCAGTGATGTCATTATTAATACTTGCACCTTTAATATCAGTATAGTTGTATACGCTAATCATTTCTGTAAACTCAAAATCGGATATAATTTCATCATTAAGACCTGCTGATAACAACGAAGATAACTCTGTGTATGCTACCGTCACCGTGTGCAACTTTATTATGTAATCGGATAACTTTTTTATTCATGCAGGTATTTATCTTTTTTGTAATGATATTTAATACACCTGCAATTGATGTTGCAGCGGAAATACAGATTGTTACGGCTACTGGCGCCATCATTATTATCGTTGATAATAATATGCCTGTGGACACAAGAGCAGCGGATACTGAATAAACGATTACGTCAACGATAACTAGTCGTCGTCGATATTTCTTTATTTTTATCGTATATTGTTCTACTCGATTTTTTAAGTTCGTTTGCCATTCACGTGCTTGATTATACCTGTAGGTACTCATTATATTTTATACAGTAACCAATTGAGGTGTTTCAGCTACAAATTCTAGACACCACCAGAAAGATGCTGCGGTTAATTTCCTATCAGCTGCTTCCAGAATAAATACTTCTTCGTTTCCGTTATTTAATACTATAGACACAACTCCAGAAAACCTGTCGGTGGAATGACGCCATGGGTACGTTGTAAAAATCTCGAATTTTGCAGCACTGAACACAGACAGCCTATACACGCCAGTGACCGTTGCGGTATATTTGATAGTTTTATTTTGCTGTGACCATGTTGCGAATCCAGATGACACCGCACATACGATATTGGCAATATGCCCGGGAGTTATTCCGGCTGAAATTTTAATCAGACTAATTTTGTTAACGATATCAGGAATTCCACTTACGACATCTTCTAATGTTTCTTTAGTTGTGTCTAGGTTACTTTTGATATCAGAAAGTTTTATGTCAACTGCGTGCGGAGTGCCGAAGAATTTATCGATGGCTTCATCGGTTTTTTGAAAATTTCTTCGAAATCTTCCAAAAGCGCCTACGTGCACATCATACTCGGCCCGTAGCGTGGATAATTTGCTATCTACGGTGCTGTGCTCGGCCTGTAACGTAGTTAATTTACCGTTAACGGTATTGTAGTTGACGTCGACGTATTTTTTTGTCGCGACATCTTCGTCGGATGTTGGGTCTCTTAACACTACTATTTTGTTTCCGTTCATGCTGAGTTCACCTGTCATTGTGTCGCCGGTGCTTCTTACACGATTAGCAACACTTTTTGCAATTTCATCTCTGATGGTTTTAAATGATATACTTGAATCCCTGATTCTACCGCCGTCAGTAAACACAGGAATGTTATCCGTGACCGCACCGAGTACTCGTCGAACTATATCATTCCATTTGATATTGCTAATTTTTAGTTTTCCGTATCGGTCCTGAAAAAGAACAACCTCATCTGGGTCAACTCCAGCCAGGGTTCATAATATCAGCGAGTTCATCTTTAGTCGCGTACTTCGACAGATCAATATCGGATTTTTATTTCTTACTCTTAGAAGAAGATCTTCCATAAATATCAACCATTATAATAAGACCTGTTGTTTAAAACGAAGCGGTTACTTGTATAATCATGCACGACTTTATGTGGCGGTTTGGATGACTTTGATATAGCGTCGAGTACATTACTTACTTCACTGCCGCATATTGGTGGATCTGTCATTGTTTGTGTTGGTAGCGTTGAATACCAAATCGCTGCGTGAAGTGGTGCGACATACTTGATAAACTCACGAGGTGGAGCTAGCCCGTACGAATCAAAATAAACGATTTCCACGTGGATCAATTGCGTATGCGGTCCAATGAGTACCAGGTCCAGAACGTTCATCGAGATTAATAATACCTGTTTCAGCGCTGTTTGGTCGGCCCGGCAATTGATCTCGCATAAAAACACCTCTGAAATTTTTTATTTTTAGTTGTTTAACAGCATCAAGTAAATCAAAATTTGATGCTGCAATTAACGAATAGATCCTGGAAGCCTCAGACCTTTTCCCCAACGAGATCCCGGTAATCTTAATCCGGTCCTCTTTTTTTTAATCCTCGCCCTGTTGCTTTCTTTAGAGCCATTCCAGCAGCGGTTCCAACAGAAGTGGAAAAATACCACCTGTTTTAATTGAGTCTTTAACCGCACCCGCAGAGAAATTAAGTTTGACGCCCGTCTTTGATTGTTTAGCGCTGTTGAAGTGTTTAAGTTGACGTTCTGATAATGATAATTTATTTTGACCACCCGTGATCTGATCTCGCTTTCGTGATAATTTCATTCCGCAGTTTTTTGCTGAATTTGATTGAAGGTTTTTAATCTGACCAGGAGTCAGACTGACACTAACGTGATGATATGGCATTTTATGATAATACTTGTGTTTAATAACGTGATTAAAGATTTTCCACTGGTGCATCAATAACCCTCATTCGTCCACTACCACCTTCAAGTAACATCGCTTTGTCACTGAATATAACAGCGATTGCTCTGTAGAAGGCACCACCAGCTGGCGGGTTATTAACACGAGCTCGAAAGTGTATATCAACGACGGATTGCTTGGATAAATCAAGATGCTCCAGCGAAAAGTAATAAATCGGAAACAGCTCTGTAAAGTCTAACTGTGATATTTGCAGCCCAGTATCCACGTTCTGATCACGTCCCATAAATGACATCAAACAATGATATGCACGCGCTACGTGATTTTGACCAAAATTTAACAATATATCTTCTGATGGTTCTTGATGTCCATTTATTGTTAACGAAACCTCGCTTACCCCAAGTTGATCAAATATCATATGTGAATGTAATTGGCTATTCATCCGTTCGTTATTTTGCAGCGCAATAAAAATATGTCGCGGCGCGGAAACTCCCTGCTGAGAAGCTATATTCCATGTGAATAAACCATTAACGTTACTTTGAGCAGCATCTGTAGTTACTGTTAACCATGATAATAATGTTTTACCGCCTTGATCCGTAAAAGAGAGTAATTTTTGTTCTTCAGCAATAGATGGAATCATTACTGGCATCCACAATGAAAGCTTCGTTATATTTACTTTACCAGCATCAGCAGCATCAGCACCTCGCCAGATTGCATCATTATCATCACCTTTTCTAAATAACACAACTGTGTGTTTAGCTCCGAAGATGACCTTTCTGACATTTCTGCAAAATCCAAAAATGTGAGACAATGGAATTGCACATGAGAAATTTCTATTGTTTTCTGACAACGCTTTTCGGCGTGTTGTAATGCCTAGGTTGTAATTACCATCAGCCTTTTTTATAATATCAAAAGCAGCACTTGGTCTGGCTTCATATCCAAGTTCAATTGCTGGTTGTGGATTATCTGCCATATCTTGTAGTGTCCGTAATTTAATATACGGATTATGGTTGGCGTGGTTAGTAATATCTTTAGCAAACATCATTGTTGGGCCAGCTGATCTTGTGTAATCATCAGAATATCTCGCTAGACCAATTATTGTTGTAGCAACATCAACATCATTCTGAATCGATTCGATATTTTTTCCATCTATCATGTATGTGGCGCTACTAAACAATGCCATAATCCCGTTGTTAACAAAACCAACTCGGTCATTGGCACCGTAGTTAGTATCATCCGCCTTTACAAGTTCACCTCCTACTTCAATAAACGCCTCAGCGGGCAAGAAATATATACTTGTATCCTGAACCTGTAATTCGATTCTCCCCCGCTGATTTGGTTGTCTTGCGTCATAGGAATAAAATTGATAATCACGTACTGATTCATCTTTGAGGACCGGTTCATCCATGTCAAATGCTGGGTCTGACATACGCTTGAACATTTTATTATAATTATCAATTTTCCAAATGGTGATCTAAAGACCGCTTCCTGTTATTAAATTTGCTGTTATATTTCTTTCTGCTCATTAAAAGACAACACGGCAAACTCAGCTAATCCATCTGTGTTTTTAATGTCCCTTATGAATTTAATACCTGGTTCGGTAAATTTATCGTTTACATTAACTTTATCCCTTGCTTGCTCCGTTTCTGTTTCTAGTGTGAGATCTTTTATATCACCAATTTCAGCACGAATTTTTTCAATACCCTCAAGTATTTTTTCACCGACGGGTGGAGGGTGAGCTGTAGCTATATTAGTCGGAAGCTCTCGTAAAATCCTTTTTGTTTTCTTAGTTCTCGCCGCTATTTTTTCAGTTTGCTCTGCGGTTTGCTTTAATACTGGAAAAATACCCTTTTTCCTCTCCTTAACATCCTCCTCAATATCTCCCCATACAGCTTTTTCGGCAGCCGCTGCAGCTTTTTCAGTAGCTGTAGGGACGGGTTTAAATAACTTTTTAGTGTCTTCTTCGTACTCAACTTTTCTTCCTGCTGCGCTTGCAGATTTTTTCTAAATGAATCTCTAACAGGAAGAAATGTTTTGATTGCTTCTAATCTTTCTCGAGCTAATCTAGCAGTATGTGATTCCTTGGCTGGTGGCATTTATTAATATGATAATTTTTTAATTGATAGCAGCAGAGGGGGCGGGGACCTCATTTTTTGGTCAATATATATTAATCATATTTTTTGTAAAAAAAAAGGGTGATCATTCCCCACAGTGGTCTGTTCGCCCCCTCTGCTGCTCGCCACGTATAATGAAATATACATATTGTGGAATGGAATATTCACTACGTATAATGAAATAAGCACCGCGTATATAACAATGTCAACTACGGAAGCAGTCATAGCTTCAGTTCATTGATTCCCTCCTATTCCTTAACAGCAGATTAAAAACAACAACAACAAAAAAAAACACAAAAAAAACATAACTGCTGATCTGCACATACAACAATTCAGCCAGCCAGACCAGTTCGATCTGTTTACTAGAACACACGTTAATATGTCTATAGTTTAAATGTTTTCACAAAGGTAAACGACCGCCTAATTATGCATTTTGCTCTATGCTAACTAAACCAGGCATAACAGATAAGGAGTGTCTTCCTGCCCATGAAGTATGTAAAAACTGCAGTATTAAACATATGGGTGATTGGCTGCCTTGATGTATGTCTCAAAACTGTTAAGGTGCTGCTGGCATATATTTGTTGTTATTTGTTGTGGGGTTTTTTTTTGTTGTGTGAATCTAACATTATAGATTAGATCCTACCCCATATATCACAAGTCTGGAAATGAGATGGATTGCCCTTTTGAAAATGACAGGCGTTGAACTGGAGCTACTAACTGACATTGATATGCTTTCGAAAAAGAAACATGATGAGGAATCGTTTAACATCAAATAAATTTTGTAAAATTAACAACAAAATAGTTAGTGGTTATGACACTGCCAAACCAAATAACTGGACATTCTATCTTGATAATGCCAGTTGTCTTTGATCCAACCGCTAAATTTCTGGGTTGAAATGGATTTATCACTGAAGATGATTTGGAGATGTATTTTGGAAGTCGATCTTAAGCATCCTCATGAACTGCATGACACTCACAGCAATTATCCGTTGGCGCCCAAGATGATTAAGGTAAAAACCAGACAAAGAATTTGAAACTCTTTCTTCAAATTAATGAACAATTCTGTATTTGGCATGGCCATGGAGAACCCGAGAAACAGAGTTAATGTTAAATTTATCAGGGCATCAGAAACAAAAAAAAATCAAAAGAGAGATGGCAGACCTATGATATGCATTAAGAAAAATACTTCATGAAGATTTGGTCGAAATTCATTCTGCAAAGTCACAATTAATACTGAATCTATACGTTTATACCGGGCAGTCAATGCTGGGTCTAAGTTCCTAATGCAGGAAATACTATATCCATTTTAGAAAGGAATACCAAGAAAACATTAATTTGTTATTCACAGAGATAGTTTGTCAATTAAATTGAAAACAACAAATATTTACGATGACATGAAAATCAAAAAGCGAATTTGTATATTCATTCTTTCCTGACAACAACAACCAAATCAATAATACTAACTGAGTATTAAGATTAATTGTTTAAAAGAATGAAACACACACACACACACATACATATATATATATATATATATATATATATATATATATATATATATATATATATATATATATATATATATATATATATATATATATATATATATATATATATATATATATATATATATATATATATATATATATATATATATATATACATATATATACATATATAGATATAGATATATATAGATATAGATAAGCAGCAGAGAGGGAGGACGAACACACCAAAGAATTCCGACAAAAAAAAATCATCTCGTAGAAAGGTCCAGATTTTTACAAATAAACGTTTCCTTGAGATGATTTTATTTTTGTTGAAACCAACCCCATCAATAAAAATTTAGTTCGAAAAGGTAGCTGAAAAATAAAGTACTCTACGTGTTTATTTACATTTTGTTTAATTTCCACGGACGACCAACGTTGGTAGGCGCCCTCTCTGCTGCTATTAATTTTTTTAAATTTACCACCATACCAAGTTTGATGAATATTTCTCAACACGTTCTCGCTGTCGTTTTTCCTCATCTGTTTCATCTTTATTTGTTTCATCTTTATTTGTTTTGTTCTTCAAGTAATATTCAAGTTCTGATGGTAGTTTTTCTATTTTTGGATTTATGTTCTTTCTTTTTCTGTAATATATCATCAAACTTCTGTATCGATCTCCACCGCAATTTTTGAAAATCTGATATAATCCTCTAACGCCGTTGTTACAACCAACACAACTTCGTGGACCAGCATGAGGGTTTTTTGATAAAATGTAATTGTGTTTCTTGCAATATTCTCCACGACATTTTTTATCACATTTTCTAGTGGTTCCTTGACGCAGCCACGCACAGTTGTTCATTATATTAATTTTATGATCACCCCTGTTATCTAAATATTTTATCAAGACCCACACGATATCTTGTTCTTGGATCATGTAAATTTATTGTTATAAATCCATGCGGAGTAGCTTGCGCTCGTGAGAAGAAATTTCTGAATTTATTATAATCCATGTCACCACCACACCAAGTTTGATGAATATTTCTAAGTGTGTGTGTGTCTACACCATTAAACACAACTAAAATATTGCAATTGTCTCTAATCACTTTCGGAATTTGTGTATATCGTTGAGTAACATAGATCACATCTGTATTTTTATGTCTGCCGCGAGAAAATATTCTGGCTGGATTTGATTGTTTATCTATCATCACATCATCATACACAACTAAATTATTAATAAATCCGTCTAAAACATCTACGGATGGTGCTTCATCAATATCGGTTATAAACTCTATAACATCATTACCTTCGTCCAGTAATCTTGCGTTTTCATTGAAATCTTTAAGTACATCATAACACCTCTGATCATCAACGGATGGTGCTACCAAATATAATTTATTCCATTTCAACCATCTCATTATCAGACTGAGTAATAATTGCGTCTTACCCGATCCAGATGGTCCTATGATAATCATTCTGATGGAATTTGGTAACGCAGGGTGGTGTTTAACTGGCTCTCGTCGACGAGTTGCTGAGAAATCAATTATATCCATATATTTTATAACATGAATTTATATTGTTTACGCTGTAGAGTTAAAAATCGAACTACTGATTTAGCTACGGTTACAACAAAAAATAAAAAATAGCGCATGGTGGAAAATGTTCTGTGTGCGGTAGAAAGAAATTTTCGTTTTTACCTAATAAGCGCGGTGGTGATATTGTTAAAATGATGTCAAAGTTTCCAGGTGCTCCATGGGCTAAATACCGAGGAGAAAAACATCTACCAGGATATAATTATTGCGGTCCTGGTACCAGACTTGATATCAGACTTGATAATCAAGATCAACCAAAACCAGGCGAGGAACCAGTAAACGCTACTGATCGAGCTTGTCACTCTCATGATGTAGCTTATAAAAGTAAAAATCTACAAGATAGGCATATTGCAGATGCAAAATTAATTCATGCGCTAGATTCTATAAAAAATAAAAATATCAAAGAAAAATTAGCTAATTGGTTGGTAAGATATGCGATGAAAGGTAAACTCGTATTAGGGGCTGGTAATATATAATGGAATTAATTTATTATTCACCAAGAGGATATTGGAGAGACAGAGCAGCAATTAGTAAACTTGCTGATGCAGCAGCGGTTAAACGTTCTACTGCTAAAACCTGGTTATCCAAACAAGCAATAAGGAAAATTTATCTACCACCACCGAAACGAATTCAGTACGCGTATTTCGATGTTAGTGTTCCTAATGAAGTTCATCAAGCTGATATTCTGGTTTTACCATATGATACTGTACGTATAAAAACATACAAATACACGTTGACCGTTGTTGATGTTGCAAGTAGGTATAAAGAGGCAGAGCCGCTATCAACGAAAACATCATCTGAAGTAGCCGATGCGTTTGAACGAATTTATCAACGAGGTGGTCTACGATGGCCACAATTATTACAGGTTGATCCTGGTAAGGAATTTCTTGGTCCAGTATCATCGTTGATGAAACAACATAATACCAAAATACGACGAGGGCATACTGCAATTCATCGTGATCAGGCAATTGTTGAGCGATTTAATCGAACACTTGCTGAGCGGTTATTTGGATATCAATACGCGAGGGAATTTATTCAAGATAAAAGATCTCGCGAATGGGTTGCAAGATTACCAAGCGTGATAGCTGCATTAAATAATGAGATTACACGAACAACCAACATGAAACCCATTAATGCAATTACAAAACAAAATATACCAATGCTGCGAAAAGATATTGAAAAACAAAAAATACTGGGTGATGTAACAGTTCGATATTTATATGAACCGGGTGAACTTGAAGTTGGTAAAGCGAGAGCGACTGATCCTATCTGGAGTGTTACCACACACAAAATATCCACTGTGACAAGATCCTCAGGTAGACCTGCAATCTACAGATTAGATTCGGCTGCTCCTCAACGTGGATTTACACGTGAACAACTAAAAATAATCCCCGAGGATACACAACTACCACCGCGATCACTTAATTAGCACTAGTGTCAGCACCCAAGGCGCTGGCACCTCTACGTCGATTACACTCGAGACAGGTCAACATCACATTTTCTCGTGTATGACCGCGACTATTATCTTTTCTGTCTACGGTAAATTGTCTTGAATCATTATTCGAATACCGCCATAACATTATACAATTACAACTTGCACAATGAATATTTTGCTGTTGTTTTAACTCAATAATAAATTCAGCATCAAGATCAAAGTCGCGTTTATTTTTTTTATCAGATTGTTTGTATCCGATTAATTTTTTTCTTATTGTATCATCATCGATGATGTTAAATTTATCAACGATTTCAGGAATTATAATTCTACGTAATTGAGATATTTTTCTCACCCTCGATACCGCTAAATAAACTAAATTTGACCACTCGATGCGATCGTCTACAATCCAAACTCGTGTATCAGAAATAGTTAATCCCTGAGACGAGTGGATCGTCATAGCGTATCCCAATACCCATGGAGATTTGTCAGCGTGTAATGCATCTTCGACTACACTGATATCAACGGCGACAATATCATTTAATACGAGATTCTGTTTTTCAGTCTGTCCTGGAATATCAACATTAATATTCTGTTTTCGTGTATCTGATGGTCTATAACATAACGGTACGGGTAATTCTGAATATTTTTCTTTATGTAGTTGAAATAACTGCTGTTGTAAAGCGTCTCTGATTATTTTTCTGCTTGCTACTATCAAATCGGTGGGTCTCCATAAATTTCAAAAAATCACTCATTGAGGTCTCTGAGATTACTCCGCGTATTATTTCACACTGAATTTTGTTTGATTGTAATCTGATTAATTTTTTAAACTCCTTTAAATATGCATCGAGAGCTCTATGATCATCATCTATTTCTTCGTAATAATCAACGAAATTTTTTAACCAATCATGTGGAGATGGTCCAACAAAAGGCGGCGGTTGACCATGATCGCCACACATTATTATAGCGGTATTTTTCGTCAACAACCAATCAAGAAATGTTTTTAATGTATCCAATGACACCATACATATCTCGTCCCAAATAATTATCTTAGGTATATATTTTTCTCCCATTCGTTCAGGAGTCCATGTATCCCCGCACCACCGAAAGAAACTATGATACGTGCACGATTGTACTTGCCGTTGTTTCATCTCGCGTGCAAGTCTATGTGTGGGTGTCAGCACGATCATATCTGAATTTCTAAAAACATTAATTGCTCGAGTCGTTTTGCCGCATCCACCAGGTCCATTGAGATATACTGTCTTATATCTAGTTATTGGATCACTCACTGACGGTGCTTTCGACATTTCTGATATTTTATTATACTTACGATAAAAATGTCTCATCGGAACATCTACTGATTCTGTATAATTGTGTAATATTTCTTTTTTTATTCTCTACGAACTCCATCGTTCATCACTACTTATAAATTTCATAATAGATTCTAAATATTTACTCGAAATATAAAACGAATCTGTTGCGACTCTGACTGCGGTCTCAGGAAATCTATTAATCATCGATAATAAATTTATAGAAACAGAAGCCAACATAGAAGATCTTAAATGAGTATACTGTGGGGAGACATCATTTATGTAACTAACAATCGTACCCAATTTTGTTCCGTCGGATAAATAAACACTTTCTCGATTTACAAATATATTTCTTGCTGTTGTATCAGCAATTATAAAATCGTGTTCGGCATCATCTAGAATTAATCGTGCGTGATGTCTTTTATGATCATATGCACCACCTTGAGTAAATTTACCTATAATTTTTCTACCGAGATCTTTTGCGGTTTTGAGTTTAATCTCGAGAATTTTAGGAGCTTCTTTGATAATATCATCTTCGGAAACATCAGGACATTTTTCCTTAAATTCCTTAATAACTTCATCAAAACTGATAGAATCTGGCATGGGCAACCAAACTTCGGTCTGCGCGTGATATGATATAATTGCCTCACTGACAACCAATGATGTCAGTACCGCACAATCTAGCATATATCGTAATAAAACTATAGGCGCCCAACGTTTTTCACAAAAATGTCTGCCAAACCAAACATAACAAATCTTGTGAAGATTTTCGTTAAGCTCGAATGATTCAACACAAGCGAATCCAGTCAGATCAAAATCAGGTAATGGTCCATTAATTGCCACTCGCGTCATCTGGTTTGTAGGGTGACCAAATCTTTTAAAGTACACAGAACAATCTCCGTATCCTAGAAAACTTCCCGGATAACATGCAACCATATCAACCGAAATGACATCATTGTAATTATACTTGGTATTCCATAATCCGCCGTGTCCGTATTCGACGCAACTTACGCGTTCGTCCTCGAGTAAATCAAATCGTGTTGGTTTCCATGAATTTTTTTCTCTGGCAAAATGAGCCGCAACAGATGGAACGGTAAAGCAATTAGTTAGTAATTTATCGGTATTTTCTGCGAAAAACTTCTCCGCAAGATTTGTCATCTCGTCATGGAGAGATTCTGTTCGATATATTTCACCATTTGGTCTAACAAACTGATCAAATCCACCTTCCTCATTACTTTTAAATAACCATACTGATACAGGATCATTTTTCTTATTTCGTTAATACAATCAAACATGCTTCCCGAATTTGAGGGGCAAAATCTAACAGTTCGATCACGTGGAAATATTGTTACTGCCATGGTCCATGCGTGCGCGTTATGATCAATAATATTTATTGGAGCTCCTTTCGATTTATATTTTGATTCGTACAGTATTTCTCCCGTTATTGTTGATACTGCTATTGGGAATCTTAATATTTTTCCTAATTCAGCAACATCTTTTATTGTAGCACCGGTATCCTTAACTGAATCAGCCCACGAGTTTATTTTTTCACGTCTTAAATCAGTTAATCCATTTCCACACATCGCGTTTGTAAAGTGTTCTATTACTCGTTCGGCTACACAATTTAACCTTGAAAATTTCATTGGTGCCAGTTTATCAACGTTGGGTTTTTTATTTATCTCATAGATTCCATAAATAACTGCTGTTACAGGATACGCTCGCTCATAATACGGTTTATCAATACCCGTCAATAGACCCGGTCTGGAATTTTTGCTTAATATGGCAATTTTATTATTACCAAAGACAGGATATTTATCACGGATAATCCAACTACCTGTTTCTGTTAATACAACAAATTTTACTCTGAAGAAATATTTTTGATTACCCTCGTATTCAGTGATGTAGTTAATGATAGTTGCCGCTCGCTTGTCATTCATTGTGGCGCATAATCTTGAACGTTGACCATACATGAGATGCACCATCTGTGTAAAATTCTTTCTTGGCGTCGTGAATTTTATTGATCAAACTTTTATTTTTCGGATCAACCAGATCTCGTACTGGTAAGTCAGAAGATAATCTGTCGAGAGTAAATTTATATTTAGAAGGCCTAGTTTGGGATAATCTCTCAAACTCGTTCATATAATTAAAACAAATATTTAAATAAAAAATATTATATATACAATGTCTCAATGCAGATGGCTCATGATCGGCTCAGTAAATCGATGCAATAAATCCTGCAGAAAGGAATTTTGTTGGATGCACTTACAAAGTATACGACGAGGAAGTCTAGGACCATTACCATGTCTGCGATGTGGTGTTGGGGTGCGAGGAAAAACAGAATTATGTGGAAAACGGTTCAGAGAACTTAAAAGATATTATAACAAAAAAAATAATAATGGTGAAAACGCTATAAAATCCGTGGAGGATTATATATCAAGATTTCAGACAAGCAATGATTTAAACAAATAATATTATTGTATAAATGGAGCAAAATATATGTTCTGCTGCGAAATACTTTAATATTCACCCATATTCGATTAAAAAAAGTAGCAGAAAATATGCATAAAACTGCTTTCTCAAAACAATATAAGCAGAAAATCACCTTCCAATATCAATAACTATCATCACTACATCGAATTCTATTTATTTAATATTTGGGTCTATAGTATACGAGCAGACTTCTTACCTGAAGAAGGGGGATAACTCCGTTGAGCATACTCATGTAATTGAGTTACTTCCCTTTGACCGTGTTCACGATCGTAAGCGGAAGTTTGCTGTAATACATCTATTTCAAATTTGCGATGTATTTTTAACCACCTAACTTCGTAATTAATACTCGTAGAAAGATATTTATGGTTTCTAACATACAAACAGAAAAAATAACTGCAGTTACATTGTATAATAGTAGATCCGTTGCAAAGATACATTTATCATTTTGATGATGTGGAAAAACCCAAGAAAAATCCCCCAATTATGGGTTTTTCCGGGTTCCTCCACTATATATACTGGCCTTATACGTTATGTTTATGCCTCTAAACTTGCTAGTGTGCGGTGGCAGACTAGGAGTTATGGGGCCGCCTCTAAACTTGCTAGGCTGCGGTGGCAGACTAGGAGTTATGGGGTTTGATTTTGTGTTTTGCCTCTAAACTTGCTAGGCTGTGGTGGCAGACTAGGAGTCATGGGGTTTAATGTTGTGTTTTGCCTCTAAACTTGCTAGGCTGCGGTGGCAATCTAGGAGTTGTGGGGTTGTACTGTCTTTATATGTATCCTTGAACTTGCTAGGCTGCGGTGGTAATCTAGGAGTTATGGGATTTATATGTATCCTTTTATGCCCTTTGAACTTTGGTAGAATGCGGTGGCAAGCTACGAGTTCTGGGTTGTGCTGTCCTTAATTAAGATTATATGTTCCGTGTGTCCTCTAAACTTAGTAGAATGCGGTGGCAATCTGCGAGTTTAATGGGGATTGTCTTTACCCTCTTGGGCCTCTAGACCGTTGTTTGACGGGTTAGGGGCTCTCATAGGGAGTAGTGTTTCGTGTGCCCGTTGAACTTTGGTAGAATGCGGTGGCAAGCTACGAGTTCTGGGTTGTAAATATATTTTGTGTTCTGTGTATCCTCTAAACTTAGTAGAATGCGGTGGCAATCTGCGAGTTTAATGAGGCTGTAAATATGTAAATACTACGTGCTGTGCCTTCCTTGAAACATCCCGACGAACTCGATAAGGGTTCTATCGGGAATAAAAAAAATTATTTTAAAGATTTATATATTATATAATGAACCATGAAAATATCAAAGATATTATTTCTGCTATCAGAAAACTAGAAGAAAACGGAATTAATATATCTGATGAACTAAATCCTGAAAAAATAATATCTGATTTTGAAACATTAGAAGAACTTAAAAATGAAAATAAGTATGTTCTATCATCTCAAATATAAGTTCATAAAGCGGATTCAGGCAGCTATGTTTCAGTCACTAGCTATGGTGAGCGATGATCAAGTAAATGAATTTATTCCTCTTTCTGTCGTAGTAGAAAAGGTCAGATCGGGATTATCCAGCGAGTACAAAACGAAAAAAACATTCAGTACCCGCATAAGATACTTAAGAAAAATTATGTCACCAAGTAACGACCAAAGCAACCCTGTCTGAATTATTATATATTTATTCTGAAATATTTTATTTATTCTGAAATATTTTATTTATTCTGAAATATTTTATTTATTTATTTATTTTATTCTGAATTATTTTATTTATTCTGAATTATTATTTATTTATTTTTTCTGAATTATTTTATTTATTTATTCTGAATTATTTTATTTATTCTGAATTAGTATTTATTTATTTATTCTGAATTATTATTTATTTTTTCTGAATTATTATTAATTTTTTCTGAATTATTATTTATTTATTTATTCTGAATTATTATTTATTTTTTCTGAATTATTATTTATTTATTCTGAATTATTATTTATTTATTTATTCTGAATTATTATTTATTTATTCTGAAATTGATGGGTTAGTTGGTACTCAGAATTATGTGAAATAATCAAATTCATAATTTTGATGGGTTAGTTGGTACTCAGAATTATGTGAAATGATCAAATTCATAATTTTGATGGGTTAGTTGGTACTCAGAATTATGTGAAATGATCAAATTTATAATTTTGATGGGTTAGTTGGTACTCAGATTTATATAAAATGATCAAATTTATAATTTTGATGGGTTAGTTGGTACTCAGAATTATGTGAAATGATCAAATTTATAACTCTGATGGGTTAGTTGGTACTCAGAATTATTCTGAACTATTATATTTTTCTGAATTATTATATTTATTCTGAATTATTATTTATTTCTGAAATTGATGGGTTAGTTGGTACTCAGATTTATGTAAAATGATCAAATTTATAATTTTGATGGGTTAGTTGGTACTCAGATTTATATAAAATGACCAAATTTACAACTCTGATGGGTTAGTTGGTACTCAGAATCATACAAACCAATCAAATTTATAACTCTGATGGATTAGTTGGTACTCAGATTTATTCTGAATTATTTATTTTTTCTGAATTATTATTATTTATTCTGAATTATTATTTTTTCTGAATTATTATTTATTTATTTTTTCTGAATTATTATTTATTTATTTTTTCTGAATTATTATTTATTTATTCTGAATTTGATGGGTTAGTTGGTACTCAGAATCATACAAACCAATCAAATTTATAACTCTGATGGGTTAGTTGATACTCAGAATCATACAAACCAATCAAATGTATAACTCTAATGGGTTAGTTGGTACTGAGAATCATACAAACCAATCAAATTTATAACTCTGAAGGGTTAGTTGGTACTCAGATTTATTATTTATTTTATTTATTCTGAATATTTTATTTTATTTTCTGAATTGCATATTAGATCGTCGGGTAAAGTTGCCTGATTCTCTAATTGATTTTAATTGAATAAAATACCAAAATCAATAAATATCGGTAAAAATTACAAAAAATCAGTAAAATTAGCCCAAATATCAGTAAAATTAGCTCAAATATCAGTAAAATTAGCTAAAAAAGTATGTAATTTTTGACTGATTTACTGGTTTTTACTGGTTTTGATATTTTATTCAATTAAAATCAATTAGAGAATCAGGCAACTTTACCCGACGATCTAATAGACAAAATCACCCAAGATGGGTAAAATACCCCTCAAAAAACACGAAAAATTTGTTGATTTTTCACTGAAATTCAGAATAAAATAAAATATTTCTGATAAAATAAAATAAAATATTTCTGATAAAATAAAATAAAATATTTCTGATAAAATAAAATAAAATAAAATAAAATAAAATAAAATATTTCTGATCCACCCCTTGTTTTATTTATTCTGAAATATTATTTTTTTAAGTTGATCGACTTTAATACAGGAGTGTGCATAATTTAGAATCTGATCTCTGCTTCAAATGATCTCGATAATATGCTTTTGACGGAGCTCATCTAACTGTTCTTGTGTTAATAGGAAATCCTCACTTCCGTATTCATCAATAACTAAATTAACGCTAAATTATTCTGTGTTTTGTGAAAACGCTGTTCTGATGGCGTTTTCAAGTACTTCTTTGTCGTGTATAAAAACCCTCACGTGCTGGTACATTATATAGTATTTACTGTATCTTTACAATCAGAGATCTATGATTTCACATACAGATTTATCACAAGCTCTTCTACACGTATGTCAATTAAGCGATTAAGGTGGTCTGTGAGCTTAAAATTTATTCGTGTTAACATATTACTGTGACACCGCAGGTACACAGGATTAGTTGGTTCTTGCACGATTAAATTTCCAGGGGATACTTGTGGTGTAAATGTATATAAAATATATCCCTGTTGAGCCTGATTTGATTTTCCGAGATCTATTTGATAGCTACCATCGACTACGTCACAAACCAGATTGACCACGATCGTACTGGTTATATTAACGATTCCCGGAGATACGTGCCTGCCGCCACCGTGTGGATCATTATTGTATCTGAAAACAGTTGGAGGTGGTGCTAGTTTTCTCCAAGCATCGAGTATTTTAGGATAAAACTCATTAATATTGTCATTGACAGATTTTCTTAACTCGGTTACGTTATACCAAGGAAGTTTAAAATTCGGTAAATTCGCCTCTGGTATTCTAAAGAAGTCTAAAAGCTGCTGCTTATATTTATTTTCATCGCTGTCAACATGATCGATTATCGCCTGAATTAATCGCTGGTTAAAATATTCTATGTCATATGCGAGCTGATTTAATATTTCAATTTGTTTAATAATTTCGCTGCGTGAAGTTATATTAAAAAGATGTTCTTGGAAAGTTGCCGTAGTCGCTGTAGTTGTTTTCTATGTTCTTGATCAATGAATTTGAAGTAATCATTGATCTCATCTAGGCGTATAGTCATGTATTTAGCTGTTCCTCTTTGGAGATCTCGTTCATAAGTAAAAAACCATATAATATTATCCTTACTGTGAAATTCAAATATACTACCCAATGTTGCGTTTTTTTAGCTTAATTAAATTTTCCTCGTATAATGGTAAAACTCCGTGGTATGATTTACTGTCCGTGACATAATCAGATTTTTTTGGTTCTGGTGGTCCTTCATACACCGGTGGGACATCAGGCCAACCTAGTACGAATCTTATAGTGGACTGATAAATATCAACGGCATAATCAGGAGAATGTATTTCAACCGTCGAGGAAAACGTCGGCTCATGAACGTTAATCGATATTTTTGCTTCTTTTCCGGTTATTGATTTTATTCTCCGTTGAAATTCCTCATTGATCTCTTCAACCTCATAACTGCCAGTGGGTATTCCAACATCTATCCAGTCAGGAGTACCATCTGGTTTGTTCTTGTTAGCAAATATAAGCGAATTATTTGCTGGTGTACCATTAAATGATTTTTATCTGATATTTGGCCAGCTGTAATATACCCGTAATTGCGCTAGTGCTATTTCTTTTACTGGAATTGCAGTAGGAAAGTTAATACTAAATTCAGGATTAGTTGAACTTACCGAGATCATCGTTATCTTTGGCGGAGTTGTGTTAGTCACGATCTGCTGGAGTAATTCTGTCATTATTAATACTTGTATCTTTAATACCAATACCTTCGTGATATATTTTAGTCATCATTGAAAACTCGTAATCAGATATAATTCCATCACTGAGACTCGCTGATAACAACGAAGATAACTTCGAGTATGCTACCGTCGCTGTGTGTAATTTTATTATGTAATCGGATAATGGTTTCGTTTGTGCAAGTACATATTTTTTTGGCGATGATATTGAGCACACCTGCAATCGTTGTTGCTGCTGAAATACAAATAGTTACAGCTACTGGTGCCATCATTGTCACCGCTGATAATATACCACCCGTTCCAGCAACAACAGCGGATACTGAATAAAAAATCACATCAACGATAACTAATCGTCGTCGATATTTTTTTACTTTTACTGTATACTGTTCGACTTGATCTTTCAACGCTGCCTGCCATTCACGCGCTTGATTGTACCTGTATTGTGCACCATCCATATATTTTTATGCAGTAACCAATTGAGGTGTTTCAGCTACAAATTCCAAACACCACCAGTAAGATGTTGCGGTTAATTTCTCATCAGCTGCTTCCAGAATAAAAATTTCTTCGGTTCCGCTATTTAATATAACAGATACAACCCCGGAAAACCTATCCGTTGAATGACGCCATAGATACGTTGTAAATATTTCAAATTTTGCACCACTGAACACAGACAAGCTGTACACGCCAGTGACTGTTGCGGTATATTTGATAGTTTTATTTTGCTGCGACCATGTTGCAAATCCCGATGATACCGTGCATACGATGTTTGTGATATGTCCGGGAGTTATTCCAGCTGGAATTTTACTCAAATTGGTTTTATTCACGATCTCAGGAATCCCCGCTACAGATGTCTTGCTGTGTTCGTTTGATCGTGTCTAGGTTAGTTTTGATATCAACGAGTTTTATGTCAATTGCGTGCGGAGTGCCGAAGAATTCTTCTGCGGTTTTTTGATGGTTTCTGCGAAATCTTGCAAAAGCGCTTATATGAACGTCATACTCGGCCCGCAGCGTGCATAGTTTACTGTCTACGTTGTCGACGTATTTTTTTTGTTGCTGCGTCTTCGTCGGATGTTGGATCTCTTAAAACTACTATTTTATTCCCGTTCATGCTTAGTTCACCCGTCATTGTGTCACCGGTATTTTTCACGCGATTAGCGACGCTTTTTGCAATTTCATTTCTGATGATTGCAAACGACATACTTGAATCTCTGATTCTACCACCGTCAGTAAATATAGGAATATTATCCGTAACTGCACCAAGTACTCGTCGAACTATATCATTCCATCTGATATTGCTCGTTTTTAGTTTTCCGTATCGATCCTGAAAAATAACAACCTCATCTGGGTCAACTCCAGCCAGGCTCATGATATCAGCGAGTTCATCTTTAGTTGCGTACTTTGACAGATCAACGTCGCCGGGTTTTTTCTTAACGCGTGAAGATCTTCTTCCGTAAATATCAACCATTATAATAAGACCTGTTGTTTAAAACGCTTTACTCGCAACGAATCGGTTGCTTGTATAATCATGCACGACTTTATGTGGCGGTCTGGATGATTTTGATATAGCGTTAAGTACATTAATTACCTCACGGCCACATACTGGCGGATCTGTCATTGTTTGTGTGGGTAGCGTTGATTACCAAACTTTTGAACCAGAGGTTCTTGCGTGGAGTGGTGCGACGTACTTGATAAATTCAACGGGTGGAACTAACCCGTATGAATCAAAATAAACAATTCCACGTGGATCAACCGCGTATGATACCCAATGAGTACCGGGTCCTGAATTCGAGTCTAGATTAATAATACCTGTTTCGAGTTTGTTTGGTCGGTCCGGCAATTGATCTCGCATAAAAACACCTCTAAAGTTTTTTATTTTTAATTTTTTAGCAACATCAAGTAAATCAAAATTTGATGCTGGAACGTCTAACGTGGAAGCCTCAGACCTCTTCCCCAGCGAGATCCCGGTAATCTTAGACCACGTCCCTTTTTTTGTGCTATATCGTCCACCAGTAATTTTTTCGAAAACTTTTTTACCCGCCGCTTCAGCAGCACCTAACGCAGCAGCTTTTGCTAACGCCGGTGCAGCAGCTGCGGCTATCGCAGGTAACGCAGCAGCTTTTTCTGCAAGTAGTGCTGGTATTGCAGCTAATAGTGGGAAAAATCCACCTATTTTAATCATATCTTTTATAGCGCTCGGAGAAAGATGTAATTGAACTCCAGTTTTTGATTCTAGGGCTTTATTGAAATGTTTAATCTGATTATTTGTCAACGATAATTTGTTTGGACCACCAACAATCTGATCTCGTTTTAGTGATATTTTAGTTCCACATTTGTTGGCGGTTTTTGATTGAAGCTTTTTGACCTGACCAGGAGTCAGAGTAACATTAACATGACTATACGACATTTTTATATAAAATATATTTTTCTAAATAACATGATTAAATATTTTCCACTGGTGCATCAACGACTCTCATTCGACCACTACCACCTTCAGGTAACATGGCTTTATCGCTGAGTATGACCGCGATTGCTCTATAATTAGCACCACCTGTATTTAATATTGCTTTAAGATGTATATCAACGACAGATTGTTTTGACAGATCAAGATGCTCCAATGAAAAATAATAAATCGGATATGATTCTTTAAAATCATTTTGTGATATTTGCAACCCAGTATCAACATTTTGATCACGTCCCATGAATGACATTAAACGATGATAGACACGTCCTATACTATTTTGTTCATAATTTAGTTGTATATTCTCTGTTGGTTCTTGCTGTCCGTCTATCCGTAAGGAAATATCTGTAATACCTAGTTTATCAAATATCATATGAGAGCGAACTTGTGAACCTAATCGATTGGTTTCCTGAAAAGCAATAAAAATATGCCGTGGTGCAGAAACACCTTGTTGTGATGCTATATGCCATGTAAACTGACCGTTAACGTCAGTTTGTATACTATCTGTGCTTGTTGTTAACCATGACAACAAGGATTTACCACCAGTGTCCATGAAAGAAATCAACTTTTGTTCTTCTGCGATCGTTGGAGTCATTACCGGCATCCACAGTAAAAGTTTCGATAATACTACAGAGCATCGTTATCATCATCCTTTCTTACAAGAACAACCGTGTGTCTAGCTCCAAAAATAACCTTTCTAAAATTTCTGCAAAATCCAAAAATATGCGATAGTGCAATTGCACATGAAAATCTTCTATTGTTTCCTAGCAACATTTTTCTACGCGCTGCAAATCCCAAGTTGAAATTTTCATTAGAACCCATTACCACTGGACCCATATCAGCATCTTGAGCAACATTACTAGTTTTCTTTGGTGTTCCTATTATATATTGATCACTTTCAGGGTGATCAGAATTATCTTTCACAAACATAATTGCGGGACCTGCTGATCTTGTATAATCATCAGAATATCTTGCTAATCCTATTATTGTTGTAGCAACGTCGACATCTTTCTGAATTGATTCAATATTTTTTCCATCGATCATATAAGTGGCGCTATCAAACAGTGCCATGATCCCATTGTTGACAAAACCAATTTTTACTGCATTTCCATAATTAGTATTATCCGTTTTTACAATTGTACCTTCTTCCTCAATAAACGCCTCAGCGGGTAAAAAGTATCTACTTGTGTCATGAACTTGTAGTTCAATTCTTCCACGTTGATCTGGTATTCGTGCGTCATAAGAATAAAACTGATAATCACGCACAGATTCATCTTTAAGCACAGGTGCTTCCATGTCAAATGCTGTGTCTGATATACGCTTGAACATTTATTATAATTATTTTCCGTTTAACACGTTGATTACCGCGTTCGGGAAATTCCACTTCCTGATATCAAACTTGAAATATTATTCCCTGATTCACCTGCTAACGCCGCTAGTTTTTGATTTGCAGCCTGATTTATTATTTTACTGACATCTGCAGGCATAATTTCAGCACTTGGTAATTTTACTGGTGGTTGTGATTTTCGTCGCAATAGTCGTGCTAGTCTTTCTTTGATTGCCGAGATAGCCCTACCAGCAACATTAACAATTGCTCCAGGACCTTTATCACGAACAATATCAATAGCTTTCATCGATAATTGTTTCGCAACTTGCGCTACTTTTGGAGCTATCCTTGTAAATAATCCCCGTACAAAATCACCAATTCCATCTCCGTAAATTGCTCTATAGGTTGGTAATCGCGAGTTTACTGCTCTGACCTGTACAGATTTACGATGATTATTATGTATGATCATCTTATTTTATTTGTTATTTATCTAACAACTAGTCATCAACAAGTTCATCGATAAGTTCTCGGTAAACTCCGATATCCATGATACCACCTTGAAATAATCGTCGACAAATATCAGATGCTTCATTAATTATTTCTGGTGAATTATTTCCACCTCGTTTTCCTCCTTTGGGAACTTCTAACCGTGACACATCATTGAGGATATTATCAGGACAAACAAAATTATTTCCCAGACCACTACCAGTAGCACCTGGTACATCATCGTCAGGATCTTCTTTTTTAGAATCTATTTTACTTGATAAAAGAGACAATTTCTTTTTCCGCTCAGTCTCTCTCTCACTCAATTCTTCTTTTTTTTTTGTCTCGCTCTTTCTTTTTTTGTTCCATTTCTGCCAGCATCCTTTCCCTTTCTTTTTTAAACTCTTCAATTGACTCCCGCTTCGACGAAGAAGATTGTTGTTGTTCTATTTGTTGCAGAGGTGGAGGAAGTTGATACTGGGCGAGTTGTTTCAGTCTCTCTCTCTATAAAGTCTTTTTACTTCTTCATTAATAATTTCATATTCTTGACCTCTAGCTTGTTTTTTGTTGTAATATACGCGATATATATATCTAATAAGATTATCATCATTTACTTTTTCATGACGAGGTTTTAAAATGCCAGATTTATTAAATATACTATTTAATATTACTTCGGGTAATTGTTCTTTTTTAGTATTTCTAATTTCTTCAACAAACCCTTTCCTAAACTTTGCAATCAATTCTACGTTTTTTTCTACTAGTTCGGGTTCAGGTGCATGTTCTTTTTGCACGTCGGCAACTTCAGCACGAAGTTTTCCAATTTCTTCAAGTATTTCCTCACCAACAGGTGGAGGTTGAGCCGCAGCTATATCAATTGGAAGATCTCGTAAAATCTTCTTTGTTTGTTTAGTTCTTTTTGCTATTTTTTTAGTTTGTGCCGCAGTTTGTTCTAATACCGAAAAAATACCCTTTTTCCTCTTCTCATCTTCGTCCGCAATATCTCCCCATATAGTTTTTTCAACAGCCGCTGCAGCTTTCTTAGTAGCTGCAGTGACGGGTTTAAACAGCTTTTTAGTGTCTTCTTCGTACTCAACTTGTGCTTCTTGCTGCGCTTGTAGATTTTTTCTAAATGAGTCTCTGACAGGAAGAAATTTTTTAATTGCTTCTAATAGTTCTCGTGCTATTCTTGCAGTATGAGATTCTGGATGTATCATTATTTTGATATAACAATTTTTTAATTAATAGCAGCAGAGAGGGCGCCTACCAATGTTGGTCGTCCGTGGAAATTAAACAAAAAGTAAATAAACACGTAGAGTACTTTATTTTTCAGCTACCTTTTCGAACTAAGGATTTATTGGTGGGGTTGGTTTCAACAAAAATAAAATCATCTCAAGGAAACGTTTATTTGTAAAAATCTGGACCTTTCTACGAGATGATTTTTTTTTTTTTTTGTCGGAATTCTTTGGTCTGTTCGCCCTCTCTGCTGCTATATATATATATATATATATATATATATATATATATATATATATATATATATATATATATGAAAAAATTGAGATGAAACATGAAATGCGTTATATAGAAAGCGAAACACAACGCATAACATTATAAGAAGATAACTTTTAAAACAAAAATTAAAAAATTAGTCTGCCTTACACTAAAAAAAAAAAAAAATCAGGAACATTGTTGTTGTAGGGTTTAACGCCATTTTTCAGCACACGATAGGCTGTACATGGCGGCCAGTATTAATGTTGGAGGAAGAACCCGGAAAACCCCCAAAAGAACCATCGACCCACGAGAAAATCAGGAACAATGGAATCAATACCTATGCTTAAGGCCATTATGAGACAGGATGATGTCCCTTGTTTTTCTGATGAAATCGTTAGAAAGTACTGTTGAATCGTTGTCTCCCAAAAGCATATTCACCGCGAAAATGCCATCAAGCTCCAATCCATTAACATGTTTATCTGAGTCTCTAAAACGGATTTTAGAGCATAAAGTGCCTGAGCTAAAGCATATTAAATCCAGCGGCTCTGAACACTACGTACAACGTCAACAATTACGTTTTATTGTCTCGAAAAGAATAGCCCGAAAGCGTGAAAATAAATAAATAAATAAATAAATAAATATAAATAAATAAATAAATAAATAAATAAATAAATAAATAAAACTGTCTCGGAAGGCCATTTTGCATCTACCGACGCTCACGAAAATTTTAATAACCAGTGACCGACATGGGTCATGTTGTTTATGTTCTTTTTTTAAAAATGTATTTATGGAAAGCACTTTAAAATGGTGTGCTTTTTTTTTTTTTTAAAAAGAAAACATTTATATTTTTCTTATAAAATGACCAAAGAATCGAAAAATTGAGTTCAAAATTAATCAGCTGAGTCAGAAGTTACGTTTTCTGCACTTTTATTTTATTGACAAGTAAATGTTATATGAATTTTGACGCGACTTTACCTTTTTACCCAGTCGAGTCTAAGGGTATAAAACAGAATTCATTTGTGTGAACGGTTCAAGAAGCTGTTGATACGTAAAATATGTATTGGACTTCCCTTTCAGTGTTTACTGTTGATTTGTTAAATCTACGCTGCTGATTTCGTGGGTATTTTATTATAGTGTCTAACGCATATTTTAGCACAATCAATACATTTGACATAGACTGAGGACCTATTCTGTTTATAAATATTACTTTACAAGAATAATGTTACTGGTGAACATGTAGAAATATGTTGTGATTTTTTTTTTCCTAGCAACAATAATGGGGGTTCTAAAAGATTACTCACTGTATACATGAAATCAACGATAAGACAATGGCAAATTTGCTCAATATTATTTATCCATGTGGACTAGACATATGACTCACTACTGTTCGGATTGAAGAGTACAAGATGGTGGGCGTGTGAAAAGCATGACTCATTGGTCGACCATCTCAAAACTTTTTTAATATCAGTTAAATTATCTTTCATAAAACTACTAATATAAAAATATATACTTCCCAAATATAAAATTTTGTTTAAATAATTGAGATAAACTAGATACTTTCATAAAATAATGAATAATTTTGCATTAATGTTGGAAACAATAGTGTGATCTGCAATCACATTTATCAAAGTTTGAGTTGATCCCCTACACACGCAGTAACATCTCGCGCAGGTGCGCTTTGAGCGAAACGGTTACGAGATTAATTGACTATCTCTACTTCAGCGAAAGACGTTTCCTAATTTCAGTGAGAATCATGTACAGCGGCGACAGACTCAAGTGTTAACCTCCGGTCGTAGACGCAAGTATTAAACTATTAGTAGGTACATGAAAGCTCTTAAGCGATTGATCCTGTTATTAATGAGCTTGCCTAGTTAGCCGCTCACTGTTGTTATCATTAGCCAAATGATTGGTGGGGGGGGGGGGGACTAGTCTAAAACCCAGCGTTTATTTACATCAGGGTTTCCACTTTCAGTGGAAGGGTTTTATTATGATTCCTAACAGATTAAAAGAATCCATATGCTATTTTAGTATGCGTTGTAAATGTATATTAATACGAGGACATACAGAAATACGGGTGCAACCCCCTCCGTCTGTCTCTGTCTCTTTCCACCTTTATTTCGGTTTCTACCAGTAAATGCCACACTCTCGCTAAATCGTGCATTTAGGGCAAGTATGCTAAGTACCTTAGTGTATTTTAGGGACCTCTAAAACGGTGACAAATGATTGTCACATGTATACATAGGCGGTTGCCATAGTAGTATTAGCACAATCTCCCGTTTGTTTGTAAAGATTTTAAAACTGAAAAGCGTCAAGGATATAAAAATCCACAAAACTTAGTAATTTTATTCATTGATGTAAAATGTCCTGCCTGACTGCCTCTGAGGGACCCAAACACTGTTAAATTATTGGTGTTTCAACACAAACAGAAGCTCATAAACGTAAACACGGAAACATACTGCTTGCTGTCCATTTCTGGTTTCAACAATAGTTTATTTCAGGTTTTTTTTAAAAGTTGCATCCAGAATTTGCATTGAGTAGTTTTATTATTTCTTTACTAATTTTTTTTATTCAAAGTGATGTAAATAAAATAGTTACAAAAGCATCGAAGCAAATCATGACTTAAGACTTGTCTAGTCCAACAATGTAAGACATAGCACATGTTGTTTTTGTTTTAGTGCTATGTCTTACTATCCAAATAACAGCCTTGTATAGCGTGTTCCAATGTCGTTGACATCGGAGTGAGTAATCAAAGTTTCAGGAAATCTCACACACTTGGCAGCCATTATCGACACTTTTCCACTAATTTATGTGTAATTAACATACTAACTGTGCTGTCTTTATCCTGGTGGAATGAAAATATGATACTAGCAAATGAACGCATTTTCATGTTCCATTGACATACATTTGAATTTCTGCAGTGCAATGGTAGTCGAGGTATGCCGAAATTCAAGTAGGTACATGATGGGGATATGTTTTTTGAACGAAACGAACCGTTTCTCACAGTTCCAATAGGCATAATATATTTGTGTTCGTTTCATTAAGACTAATATTTTAACTTAACTTGATTTCGGCATTCCCGGCTTTCATCGCTATCCAGCCAACTGAAATGAAGGCCAATGAAATTTGAAAACAGGTCCATTTCTTTTGTGAGAATCTGAATTTATTAGAGAAAAGACATCAAAGTAAGTAAAGTCTGACTAAAACATTATGACTTTGTAGAAAAGGGTCGTTACTTTAATTGTCACTTGTATGAAATAGGGGGCCCCGAGTGGTCTAAAGCGCTCTCCGTTACAGATCACTGCCATCTCATCTCTGTCAGCATGGGTTCGAGTCTCAGAATCGGTTAATGTGGGTATGCAAGAAAGCTTGCCAGTAGCTTCTCGTGGGTCGGTGGTTCTTTCTTTGGTTTTCCCGGGTTCTTCATCCACCATTAATACTGGCCGCAATGTATAGCCTATCGTGTGCTGAAAAATGGCGTTCAACCCTACAACAACAAGAAGTATGAAATATTCCAGAAAATTTGACTTTCGTAACGATGTTAGTAGACATCAAAACACACTACATAGCGCTGTTAGTTAGGCTATAAGACCTTGACGGTCTCAACATAAACAATCAGCGTCAAGGTCTTACATGTAGGACGAAATACTTGCCATGGAACACCTATGCCTAATTTGTCTACTGTATGTCAGTACATAACATATTGCAGTAGAAACCGTTTTGTTTTGTTTTTCACAGTTATCTGTCGTAAGCTTGATACTTAAAATGGTAGATATTATAAACATATTGTATGGCAATTTCACAGTTAATCTTCACATTCTTAATGCTGTTTGCATTTACAGTGACATTTTACAATGGACACCATACATTTATTTCTAAAGTGATTTTTTGTAGTTCTGTGCATATTTTAAGACAGATCATTGTTTTTTAGTGTAAGTTTTTGGACACCTTTTCAGTCATAATTAATTCTTAGCTGGTATGATGATTAAAAAAATGGGTAAGAGGTGTAGGATTTAAAAATGAAATCATTTTAAAGTTTCATGTTTAAGAAATTCACTCAGAGTTAAATTTTATTAAAAATAATCGATCTATAGTGATTTTCATACGTTTCTTCCTAACTGCAAACATTTGAAAATCAAACCTATATAAATCTAGGTGCAGTATTGGAAATTAGATGTTTGCAGTATGTAAAAAGTTATTGAAATTAAAACACTTGTATGTTGTCTTGCCACAATTCCCATCAATAAATGCATATAGAACAGGGGTCTCAAACTCAAAGCACCCTGCACGAGGGGATTTTTGATAGCCCAAGGGTCACACCACCTTTGTTATCTCTCATGATACTTTGATGCAAATCATTTTGTGGACCACAGGATATGGCTTTGTGGGCCATGTGTTTGAGACCCCTTATATAGACTGGTATGCACTGCATTCATCTGTCTTATTATGGTATTCACACATACTTTCTGTAGTTATCTAGACTAATAATTTAAATATTAAATTAAATTTTACTTGGTGCAGTGTGAAGTATGCATCAAAGACGTTTACCGTCGGGTATTTATTAATACAAATATTACTTCATTTTCATGTAAATTCAAACAACTTGTATTTGTATTATATTTTGTGTTTTGCTGTACACTGTATTGCAAACTCCATAGTAATATTTCCTTAGATATCTGCAAGCACAACACCCTTAGCTTGATGTGGCAACCCTTTCATTGAGTTGCATTGATACTTGCTCTGTGTCAATCAGTCATAGAGTCAGATAACAGTTTAGTGGAAATTCCTGCTAGTATGCCGCATAAGTGTATCCCATTCAGTTGGCTTTAATTCATTTCACAGAATCAGAATGTGTACTCAGAATAGAGTGCCAACTGTTCCGTTGATTCAGTTTGTTTTAGAAATTCTTGTGAAAACTGGTAAGAAGAAGCCAAATTTGGATTTCTTGGATCAAACTTTGTAAATAAAAAAATCAGCTGACTTAAAAGAATCTGGGGTTGGCTTACTTTGTAAATAAAATAACCTTTGTATTTGATAGCCCAAGTTGAAACAATGGGTTTATATCTCTCTGTGCCCTTCCAGGTAGGCTTTTTCACCATCCAAGCTTTTATTCTTTGCCACCTTGTTATCAGAGTTGATACAAACAGGCATTAATGTCTCAGTTTACAATAGTATACACAGCGTTAATTGTCTTTATGACTTATTTTGTAACCCATGGCAGCAAAGTTATTGTCATTTGCATTTACCATAAAAAAAAATTAATTATTATTAGTACTTTAATTATTTAATAATGATTCTATTCGTGAAATATTGACATATTGTTAGCCTGCATGTAATACTCTAATGGCTATTTTGCTCCATTCACCGTCATATGCTGGTGCATTGAAGCAGTTGTAATTTCTCTCTCTCACACTTGTTTATGGTTTTGTTGGATCCAATTTTCAGTTTGATATGACGTTGAAACCCTTTAGTAAAACCACGCCTGATTCATTTATACATCTTCATGTCAGTGAATAATATTCAGCATAAGCGATGCATACTTTGGTTACGTACATGACATCACAGGACCATACAGTTTTTGATAATCGATATTTTCCTTTGCACAAATATTGCTTATGAAGAACAAAAACTAAAAATAAATACGAATTGTACAAGGTTAGTATCTTTCAGTGTATTATCAAATAAGCATTACATTTTCACACTATTGGGAGTTGCCAGCAGATATTTCTATTAGCTTTTTTTATACTTTTTTCACAAGAAAATTACTGGAAACATAAATTTGAAATGAGTATTTAAGTGTCTCAGCTGTTTCCCACCAACTTTCACTCAATGCATGCTGTTGTAATATATTTATAAAGCAGATAATGTCGAGACAACTGGCACTTTGTCAAAATCAGGTTGGGGGTAATAACCTAGAAATGCACCAGTTCTTTTGGCCAATCAGTAATCTTCCTTTCTATGGCACCCGTTTTTAGCCTTCTAGAAGGGAGGTTTGACTAGAATGGATCATTGAGTATAAAGTTGGTGGAAATTGAGATGATTGGAAATCTTGTTCAAATGCAGGTTACTGACATTTCTTATTATAAAAAGTAATTACATATGTTACAGCTATGTTGCTTTTCAAGTTTTACTCATGATTGTAGATTGTACGGGTTATCTTGTAAACAACAACTTACATAGCTAAAACATTTCCACAAATGTTGACTGAATTTTAAGGTAAATTTTATAAACATGTTTACTGAATTTGAGCTCAGGACAGTGGGAATTCCTGGTCTACCTGAAGCTTGTCATGTTCTTTACTAAAATTTTACTAAGAATGTTCTGGCAATGAACTTTTCACCCTCATCCTGATCCGCTTGTTGCAATGTTAGGTTTTTATATTAAGGTTGTTTATATCAGAATTATTCATTCTTATCTTAACATCTGTAGTGGTTCAGTCATTTAGTTGTGTTCAGAGGATTTATTTATTTAAATTATTCATTAGAGTTACACAGTGCTCATTGACTTCTGGCCCCAATCACTATTTTTTGGAATTATTGTGAATTCATTCAATGACATTCTGGATTTTATATCATTGTGATAAATCAAAACTGTTGGCACATTAGCACACTCAAGGTTACTGGTGCATCAGCTCATTCAAGATTGGAATTCATTCAGACCACCACTGGAATTCATTATTCATTAGGAATACTCTGTACTTTTAGACTTGTGAAAGAACTTTTAGGACTGTTTGGGATTTAATTTACAATTCTGTAAGTTCCTTTTCTATTTTCACTTTGTATTCCAGAGAAATAAATTATATGTTGAATTTTACAAAACTCAGTTTTAACCTTATTCTGTTACTTAGGTTAAGACCATAGAGTTGTAAAACTTATATAAATATTTGCTGGTGTCATTACTTTAGCATGACTATATTAATAAAGCTTCACTGTGTCGAAAATACTGCAAGCTTAACAATGTCTGACCAGATGCAAATCTCATAGTTTTGCATTTCTCTGTCTCATATAATTCTTCTATATCTAGTTCACTAAGATGTGTGATAACTCATTCATGTAGACAAATTATGACCTTTAGATAACAGAAAGTGTTCACTATTAATGCAAATACCACTAAGAAATATGGGGCTGTGTATGCAGCTGCATTTCTATAACTTGTTATAAACCTTCCATAACCATTGTAGTGAAGACATCTGTATTGAATATAATTAGTACCGGGACAAATAACTGTTAGAATATACTCGTGTGCTTCGGAATTTTTTTCCTGAGCCTGTAAAGTAGTTGTCTGCTATAAGTTTCCCAAGTTATTGTCTCACCATCCCTTAAAGCCAATCAGGAAATGTATATGACTTGTTGAGATTGACCTTTACTTAGAAAAGTACAGCTTAAAATTCAAGGAAAAAGTTCTCAAGTGTTGCTCACTTTTTGGCTTGTTTCATGTTCATATTCATGCCATATCCCAACATTGATTTCATTACAAGGTATTTTAATGTGGGTAAGAAAACTTTGCTGTCGTTGATGGGTTGTGTTGTATTGAAGTAAAATCCTAGAGCAGCAATATAACAAGTTCTGTTGTACTGTATTGATCTCTGTTGAATGGTTATCCAACTGCAGACATTATAGATCCATGTCTGTCAGCCAGTTATGTGATAGTATATTTAGGGTGATGCTCTACCTCATACATGAGCGGCTAAATGAAAGCAGACCGCTCCGGTGGCCAAGTAGTTTGGAGCGTCCACCTTGGATGCGGCAGGTCATGGGTTTGATCCTCAGCTGAGTTATACCAAAAACTTACAAAAATGGTACTAACAGCTGTCTAGCTTGGGGCTCAGCATCAAGAGGTTAGTATTAGAACTGGTCGGCCTGGTGTCAGGATAATGTGACTGGGTGGGACATCATGCTACATATCTGCGGCATGATGCCCCAGTGCCCAACATCACTATAAATTGCCACACAGCAGACATAGTAGCGATATGACTGAAAAATTGTTAAAGCTAGTTTAAAAAATCCAAATTACACACTAAATGAAAGCAACAAAGTTAATATAAGGAGGCACTTTAAAAATCATTGAGGGAGTGATCCCAAAGTCTTGTTTAATTTCACAGGTTAGATGATGTATTGTAGTCCATGGCAAACATTTGTTTTACACAGGTGTTGATTGAAAAAAAACTGGTGAATTTTTCTGCATCATATGATCTTATGGCTGTTGTGTGTGTGTGTATATATATATATATATATATATATATATATATATATATATATACAGTGTATCACCTAGGGGTGCAAGACTGGAGGTCAGACTGAGTAAAAAAACAAACTGGTATCAAAACTGGGGGTCAAATTAAACATTTGGGGGTCTCTGAAGCGCAAATGATGGTAAAGGGAAACATACACACTATATATATATATATATATATATATATATATATATATATATATATATATATATATTTCCAATTTAAAACTAAACATTTTGTTGGTACATAATGGGAAGTGGATTATAATTATTGTCTCCACTGAAATACAGTTTCCCCTGATGCATATTATCTCCCCTGATGTATATTTTCTCCCCTGATGCGTATTTCCTCTGATAACTGTTGTCACTTTTGAGTGTGACCTAATCCATATTATCTCAGTTGCATATTGAATTTTATAACGTTTTGTTTCTTGCAGGGACATTGAGAAAGCCTGTTGATACAATTGGGACTGAAGCAACACCATGTCAGATTTTGAGGACTCAGATAAACCCCCAGCACCTCCAGTCAGGCTTACCAGCAACAGGCTGTAAGTTATATGTGACAAAACTTATTGTTGCCATTAAGAAAGATACCCTCTAATAGCAACCCTGTTTGCTTTTTGTCCTAGTCACCATAAGAATAAATATATTCCAGAAGGAGACTACCTCCCAATTAAGACCAATATTTTTGCTAACTTGTGCACAACGGTGTAGACCACACTATAGGTGAGGGTGTGAGTTACCGAAAAACCTCCCAAAAATCAAGGTGACATCTTCCCCATATTAGTTCTGGAAGTGCCAGAAGCTTGAGCTGTTGGAATTTTTAAAAATTTAAAGAGAATAAGCTTTTTCCAAAAGCTATAATTGTAGAATATCAAAAACTGTATTTCCAATTTTGAAGTCTTAAGATTTGTGACATAATTTCCTTCGGAGTCCTGAGATATAATGGCTTCAGTGAAACTTTTAATGGCGTCAAAGAGAATTTTTTCTTCTTCTTCTTCTTCCTGCACATTGGCTGCATGTGGCTAGACCCGTTGTTGAAATTACAAATGTGAGTAGCCTCTCAGGTTTGTCGCATTAATTTAGTTTTAAACGTAATTGAAGATTATATTCCTTGAGATATAAAGTCTTTCCTTAATAGATTGGTAGATTAATAATTCTGTATCAGGCTGTACTGTTGGTTGGTCATGTATATTACTGATGAGAGTATATATTTTATGTATATATATTTAAGCACTCACTCTCGCACACTCTTTCTGAAAACCTTTAAAAACAATATATAGGAAAAGAAACGGCACCATTTGTACTCACTTGTAAGTCCAACTTCAGACAGAATATGCAGATCTGCTATTATGATGTGCTGTCAGGTCTGGGTCTCTGCAATTTGTTAAGAGTAATCAGTAGAACCTGATCAACCTGAATATTATTTAATTGAAGATCAGGGTTAATATTGTTTGCCATTGGACTCGATTTAGAAGACAGTATATATGGTAAGTTTTCTTTAGGCTAGTAATTTAGAAACATGCTGAGTTGCTGTTGTTAATTTATATTAAACATTTATATTAAATTATAAGTTGTTAATTGTGAACCCAGTGTACCCACCTTGAGACTATAATGTTTTAGGGTAATTTAAAAACTAATTCACTCCCCATGCAAAACTGGAAAAGTCTCATACTTTTTTACTTGCCTGGAATTGAGATTTTCAGGAAATTAGACAATATATTAAAATCATTTCATGCACGCTCAATTCAGAATTTGTTTCCAAGTATAAATTTGACTTGCCCAAGAAATATTGTATCATGTCCTTCTCGGCAGGGCAAGAGATTTTTCACTGTGATAATAATGTTTGATTACTTGTGTCTAAATATTTTAAACCTTGTATGTAAAAAAATAATTGTCTTTCCACTATGTGTGGTTCATGGAATAATTAGTAATTCACTATCCATTGTTGGATGTTTCTCTGGTTATTGTCACTCTTTAGTGATACCCTCCATCTGCCATCTATAACTCAATCTCTGTCAAAACTATTGGGTGGCAACTATAAATAAGTTGTCCATAGGGTATCCATCTGCAAAAGGGGTATAGCTTTTGATCCTCTTTCTGTGGTGGGGATGGGTTCAATAGTCTGCTACACAAATGATGTCAGTTATAGTGACATGTTGTATATTTTTAACAAACTCAAGACATACAGTTTGAGCAGGGTGATGCACAATACATATAATAGATTTTGGTTATGACCCAAGGGTCAGGGTTCATGGGATCATGGGTTGTGGTCTGTATAGTCCTTGTGGAGGGGAAGATATGTAATAACAAGTGTAAGGGTTTGCAATGTTGAACTGTGGAATACCTTTTGTTTTCCAATTCATTCTAGCTATTGAATAACTGAGTACCACCACCTGAGTAGTTGAAGTTAGTTGGTGTACAGGTTTATGGTACAGTTAGCATATGGTTTTTACTTGACTCCCGTGGATCACTTACTTGTACCTCACCATTCGGAAAAGTAATTTGGAAATATTTTTTTTCTCTTTTATAGGGATGTCAGTGTTACACAGGAAAATAAACCACTGCCAAAAGAACCAGACAGCAGAGATGAAAAACGCAAAATCAAACCACAAAAAAGTAAGTAGACACTTTAGAAATAAATCAGTTGGAGAGATGGCTGTCTGAGCTGTATCAATGACCAGTACAGTCCTATTTGCAATAGAAAATTTGTTGCAATTTGTCGTTATTTTTATTGTCTGGGTCTGTACAGTTGTTAGAAGTAATCAGCAGATCAAACAACATAGACCCTAATCTGTAGGCACATCATGCTAAGGCAGATCAGGCTCTTTGTTGTTTGCAGTATGACTCAACTTATAATTGAGTATATATGGTAATATTATTTAGATTGTCTTATTCAAATTTTGTTATTGATGTTACCTGTTGTTTCATTGGGAAATAAGAGTGAAAGTTACATTGTGTTCCTAAATATAGTATTTTAAAAAAGATAAAGTTGGCATTTCTGGCTCCAAATTGAGGGAAATCCTAATTTCTAAACCAAAGAAAGGTCACTTGGAAAGGATGGTTAGAGGTAAGGGTTGTAAATTATGTGAGCTAAGTTGGACACTGATCTATTGTTCTAATGATTACTCCTACCAAATTACATACACTCCGATCCGCTGGTGCGTTATGCTACAACAGATCTGGGTGTTCCAAGAAAGTTTGGACAAAGTTGCTTTAACCCTCTTAACTGTACTTTATGATGTCTTTTTAGATAAAAATCTGGTGTTCTTGGATTGCATTCAGATTATGTGCATTTATTCATCTATACACTATAGATTTGATGCAATCTTGCATGGTCATGAGATGACACTGAGTCCACAATTTTATATCCCAGACAGAGGGCGGGCAGGGGGGATGAGTTCTTTGCAGATCACTCATGTCTCACCTATGTCCACTTGAGTTTGATTCTCGTCTCAGCCAGTATGGGCATTTGAGAAGAAAGCTTGCCAGTAACCAGGTTCTTTTCGAGGTTTTCCCATGTTCTTCCTCCAGATATACTGGCTGCTGTGTATAGCCTTTCATGTGGTGAAAAAATGGTGTCAAACCCACAAAACCATACCTAGCTAGTCTTGGGTCTTTGTTGTATGTGGTGGCACAATTTATCCATCCCAGAGTTTTTGCTTGCCTAGTTGATAATTTTAAATGCCTGGGAAAGATTTGAATGGAACATTCCAGATACGTACTGTGACTAGATAGTGTATTGCACATCATAGTCAAGTCCTGACCTCAAAGGTCAAGCATTGTTTCTCTTTAGACTCACTTGTGCATCAGAGAACTCCAAATTTTTACTTTGGCCTGCAGTTTGATGCCAAAGGTTTTTTATGGGATTTTTATTTGCTCAGTGTGAGCCACCAGTTCTGACATCAAGTTTTTCACTCTCGGTCCTGCACCATTTTAGGAAACACTGGTCAAGATTACAGCAAGGGAAACTGTAACTCCGTGACCTGTATCATGTTGTGTATTCAAAACTATTTTCAGGGATTTTTACTAGGTCATACATCATAACTAGGTGGTATGTTGTTTATCAAATTCAGGACTCTTATCTTAATGTCGACATCACAGCAAGGGAAAATGTAACTTTGGTATATGATTTCATGACCAGGATGCAATTTTAATCCACTGATTAAACTGCATGTGTGTGTGTGTGTCTATATATATATATATATATATATATATATATATATATATATATATATATATATATATATATCTTGTTAGCATGTTGCATACTGCAGCCATTTTCTTCTAGTTCTAGGTCATTGCTTGGAGACATCTTTGCTTTGTTTGGCAGTAACTGTATGATTCAGTATCCATCTTGGCTTGATATTATCTAGATATCCATCTTGGCTTGACATTATCCAAATATCCATCTTGGCTTGATATTATCCAAATATCCATCTTGGCTTGATATTATCCAAATATCCATCTTGGCTTGATATTATTCAGATATCCATCATGGCTTGACATTATCCAAATATCCATCTTGGCTTGAAATTATCCAAATATCCATCTTGGCTTGATATTATCCAAATATCCATCTTGGCTTGATATTATTCAGATATCCATCATGGCTTGACATTATCCAGATATCCATGATGGCTTGACATTATCCAGATATCCATCTTGGCTTGATATTATCCAGATATCCATCATGGCTTGACATTATCCAGATATCCATCATGGCTTAACATTATCCAGATATCCATCTTGGCTTGATATTATCCAGATATCCATCATGGCTTGATATTATCCAGATATCCATCATGGCTTGATATTATCCAGATATCCATCATGGCTTAACATTATCCAGATATCCATCATGGCTTGACATTATCCAGATATCCATCATAGCTTGACATTATCCAGATATCCATCATGGCTTGATATTATCCAGATATCCATCATGGCTTGATATTATCCAGATATCCATCTTGGCTTGACATTATCCAGATATCCATCATGGCTTGATATTATCCAGATATCCATCATGGCTTAACATTATCCAGATATCCATCATAGCTTGATATTATCCAGATATCCATGATAGCTTGACACATAGCTGCCAACCCTCACGAATTTGGTGTGAATTTCACGACTTTTTCAGTGATTCACGAATTCACGCCGTAAGGCAAAAATTCACAAATTTTCCGATCCTCAATTATTTTAAATCTTTAATAAAATAACCGATTTCCCGTTAAGCGCTAGTCATGATATTCACAGTTGCCGAAATGGTCCGGTACCGCTGGTCACGATATTAGTAGATCTACAGCCGATTAGTACAGTTGGCCCAGTGGCAAGCATTTTAGCCTATTTTAATCTATATGTATAAGAGTAGTTTTAGAAATGCTTTTGAGAGAAACTGGGGCCTAACCGGAAATTTGCTCCGCGCATGCGTCAAAACACTGATTCGAGTTACCGTTCAGCATCGCATGTACGATTTTGAAAATGTCTTCACCGCCAAGGAAAAATAAATGTATTACTCAAAAAGTGAAGTTTAATTTGGAATATATCAAAAATTGGCCGTGCATTCTGCCATTAAACATTGATATTCATTCATGCTTTTTGCACTCAGTGTGCCATCGCAGAGACGATGTAAGGAAGAATGTCGGTTGCAAAAAACACGTAGAAGTTGGGAAAATTAAGAATTCGCAGATTTCAGCTCTGGAATATTTTAAACCATTGGTGGAAGACCTGCAGGCTACCAACGCTTAAGCATTATTTGTGAGTTTTCTTGTGTCAAACACAATCTACCTTTATCAGCTGGAGACCATGCTAAACATTTGTTCTGACATATGTTCCCGGACTCAAAAATCGCTTCCAAATTTTCCTGTGGAAGAACCAAAAATGCTGCAGCTCCTGTGCATTCCTCACAGCAACGGTAACAGCGAAAGAGTATTTTCTTTAGTGAGGAAAAATAAGACAGACTTTAAGGCCTCCGTAGCTGCAGAAAATTTGTCAGCAATTTTAGTCCCCAAGATCAACCAGCAGGCAAGAAGTCGGAACTGTTTAGAAAACAAATTTACGATGAAGCAGTTGAGGAAGTTCAAGTCTGCCACAGTATCATGTCTTGATAAATAAATATTTCTGCATATATGTAGTGTTTTATTTTTATTTTGCGAACTTTATATAGTGTAGTATTGACGGTCGGAGTAGTAAGAGTGAACGGAGTTATTGTCATGGTATTATTCACGAATTCGTGTCCAAATTCACGACTTTTTATCCCTATTTTCACTAATTGTGAGCCTGGAAGGTTGGCAGCTATGTTGACATTATCCAGATATCCATCATGGCTTGATATTATCCAGATATCCATCATGGCTTGATATTATCCAGATATCCATCATGGCTTATCATTATCCAGATATCCATGATGGCTTGACATTATCCAGATATCCATCATAGCTTGATATTATCCAGATATCCATCATGGCTTAACATTAACCAGATATTCATCTTGACCTGATATTATCCAGATATACATCATGGCTTGTGTCACATATATATATATATGTATTCACACCAGCTGACTAAAAGGTAATGGTCTTACCAAGGTAAAGTGTAACTCTCTTGTTTGTTTTCTTGTCTTTCTGCTGTAATTTGTTACCCATTGGAGATGCTCAATGAAACTTTACCAAGATATTTATCATGGAGAGTGTGTCATGCACCACAGTTTAGCCCCACAGATCAAAGGTCATGGTCATAACTGGTGAAGTTTAATAATGGTTCTACATAATGTCCATCTGGACCATTCTTTCTACTCCATAATATTTTAATGACAACATGGATTGAAAACAAATATGTGTGTGTGTGACTTGGATTTTTAACATAGCTTCAAATAAAATTCAGTCATATCATTGGCAATTGATAGTGATGTCTGGCATTGGGGCATCATGCTGCAGACATGTGGCATGATTTCCCACCCAGTCACATTATCCTGACACCAGGCCAACCAGTCCTCTTAATGCTGAACACCTAGGAAGGCAGCTGTTTGTACCATTTTTATAAGTCTTTGGTATGGCTCGGCCAGGGATTGAACCCACAACCTCCCGCATCCTAGTCAGATGTTCTAACCACTAGGCCACCAGAGTGGTCCAAAACAAATATGGTATGCCATTGTCTTCCTGTGTCTGTTATTCTTCTGAAATAATCATCTAATTTTACCCAAATAGACAAAGAAAATGAAGTTTTACATTGCCTTTTCTCACGTCAGCTCCTTTTTTTTTAGTTAATGACTTCACGCATGCACCCACCTTTTTGCCATTCAGTAAGTTTAAGTAAAGTATCCTCTTGAATTTTGGTCTGCTTTGTGACAGTTCATTGATCATTTATTTTGTGCAGTTATGTTTTAATATTCCTGCCAAAAATGTGCACATCAGGCTTAAAGAATCGCAAGCAAGTTATTACTCTGGTGGTCAAGATGACCAGCTTTATTTCATTTTTCTTCTTCTTCATCTTGCTGATGAAAGCAAGGGGTTGTGGTCACTAAACACAATAATATAAGGAGCTGAACTAGTGTAAACTTCAAAATGTTGTAATGCCAGTATCAAACATTCCTTCTTGATTGTTGAATAATTTCTTAGAAAACTAACACACTGGATGATCAATACCATTTTCATCTTGAATGCAAACTGCTCCAACCCCAACATCACTTGTATTAACAGACAGTTTAAATGATTGGCTGAAATTTGTAGCTGTAAGAACTGGCACACTTTTAAGTATGGCTTTTAACTTGTCAAAAGCCTCCTGACATTTTTCAGTCCAAAGGAACTTGTTTTTTTTACTCAATAAATTTGTCAGAGGTTCAGCAGTTATAGAAAAATTGAAACAATATTTCCGATAGTATCTAGCCATTCCAAAAAATCACATCAGTTGCATTTTATTTAGAGGCACGGGGAATTCAGAGATAGCCTTGACCATAGTTTCTATAGGTTTAACTTTTCCATGTCCCACGATATATCCAAGAAAAGTTACACTAGCACAGCCAAACTCACTTTTGGATAAATTAATTGTTAAACTTGCATCTATGAGTCTGTCAAAGAATTTCTGAATTGTTGCTAGATGTTCTTTCCAGGTATCATTGTAGATGATGACATCATTGGTGTAAGCATCACAATTGTCTAGACCAGAAGTAATCATATTCATAAGACTTTGAAAAGTACCTGGTGACCCTTTCATCCCAGACGGCATTAC
Source organism: Sinohyriopsis cumingii (assembly GCA_028554795.2). Lineage (NCBI taxonomy): Eukaryota > Metazoa > Mollusca > Bivalvia > Unionida > Unionidae > Sinohyriopsis > Sinohyriopsis cumingii. The sequence goes on from CM068828.1 coordinate 117,174,698, forward strand.
ATTATATTGATCAAGTCCATCTGGTGTCATGAGTGTCAGAATTTCCTTTGCTCCTTATGTTAGTGGAATTTGCCAGAATCCTTTCAGTCAAATTTGGTGACATAATTGGCATTTCCAATCTTATCAATACAGTAATCGATTCTTGTTAATGAAAATTAATCTGTTTTTGTTTCACTATTCACCTTCCTATAGTCAGTGGACATACAGAAGTTTTATCAGGTTTTGGAACAAGTATGCATGGTGAACTCCAGTCACTTTTACTGGGCTGTATTAAATCATCCTCCAGCAAATACTGAATTTCATTTTTCAAGTATTCCTGTTTGAGAGGGTTCATCCTATATAGGTGTTGTTTCACAGGTTTGGAATTTGCAATTTCAAGATCATGGAAAATTTTGTTCGTTCTTGTAGGAACATCTGGAAATAAGTGCTCATATTCAAATAATAACTGTTTACGTTCATTTCTTTCTCACACTTGCAAATGTGAAAGTTTCTGATCCAGATCTTTCATAATTTCTGATCCGAATATTTGTCACTGCAATATCAGTAGAATCCGTTGATATTCATTCACTTAAGTCTTCACTGAGTGGGACAGGTACAACTAAATTAATTGCATGTTTATCCTGGCTATCTCTTTCAATATATTCCTTTAGCAAGTTTACATAGCAGAGTTGATTTTGGGTTTTTTTCGCCTCACAGGAGTATTTATGATGTAATTTAAGTAATTTATTTTAATGTCATCTGTATAGGGACCAAAATACTTGGCGTGAAGAGGATTTTGTGGTATGGGCAAGAGAGCCAGGACTTTATTGCCAGGCAGAAAACCTCTTTCCTTTGAGTTTTTATCATATCTTGACTTCATTTTTGATTGAAAAGGATTCAGACCTCACAAGCCTTTGAAACTTATACTTAAAATTGGAAACATAATCAAGAAAATTAATTTCAGTATCTTCATTAACAAGAAGTTTCTCTTTCAACAGCTTCAATGGTCCATGCATAGTTTGTCCAAAAACCAGTTCAGAGGGACTGAAGCCTAAAGATTCTTAACTGGTTCCCAAACAGCAAACAATTGTAAATGAATGCCATCATCCCACTACTTACCCATATCAAAACAATATGACCAAATCATATTTTTCAAAGTCTGATGAAATCTTTCTAATGCCCCTTGGCTCTCAGGCTGATAGGCAGATTTGAATTGTTTGATGCCTAATTTGTACATAACTTGCAGGAAAATTCCATACATGAAATTTGAGCCTTGATCAGAATGGACAGATTTGGGAAGACCAAATTAAGTTTAAAAAATTCTTTATCAAAGCTTTTAATGTTGTTTTAGATTTAATATTCCTCAAATGAATTGCCTCTGGAAACCTTGTTGACGCACACATAATGGTCAGCAAGTATTGGTTACCTGACTTGGTCTTAGGTGAGGGACCAACACAATCAACCATAATTCTACTAAATGGTTGTCAAAGGCATAAATAGGTTGTAGATGAGCCTTAGGTATCTTCTGATTTGGTATTCCTATCATTTGACAAGAATGACAAGATCTACAGTATTTACCAACATCACTTTTGATTTTTGGCCAATAGAAATGAGTCAAGATCTTGTGATAAGTCTTATTAATCCCCAAATGACCATCCAAAGGAGTTTCATGGGCCAGACTAAGTACTTCCTGCCTGTAAGGTTTCAGAACTAGAATTTGAGAGTTCACTTACCACTCATCACCAGCAGACAGGAACTTCATTGGCTTCAGTTTCACTAATGTCCCTTTGAAACAAACAGGAGATCTCTGGATCTTTTTCCTGTTCAACGACAAGTGATATCGTTTGTCACCCTGATTAGAATAAAGAGAAGGAGTCCTTAAAAAAGGATCACTGTGATCAATACCTTCTGATTGATCCAGACAAGGAGTGAAAGTGACATCATCAAAAACCTGACCAACACGTGTGTTAGCTAAAGGAATACATTCCTTATCTACATCATTCTCAACAGTTTTCTCTGCCACAGCTCTGGTGACTGCACCAGATGGGAATAAACCAGTGAATTCATTTTCAATTGGATCAACTTTCTGATCCAAGAAAGGCTTGTCAGTTACAAGTGGATTAACCACAACCTTGTCTCCAGCTAGGTTGTTGCCTAGTAATAAATGAATGCCCTTGACAGGTAAAACAGACACTGTGCCATCACGGGTTCTTCAGCTAAGTCTGATGACAAATTTACACAATGGAGAGGAACACTCTCATTAGAAGAATACTTCTCAGAAAAAGGCAAAATTCCTGACCAAAAAAAAAGACTTTGAGAAGCTCTTGTGTCCCTTAAATTTTTAATAGGGATAGGATTGGCTGAATCACCCAAGAGTAATATAGAACCCTTCGATATGAATGGTTCATAATTCTCCATAATAAAATCAGACTGGGGTTTATTAGACCCAACAAATGTATTGCCTTCAATACATGACTGTGACCATGACCTCTTAGAAATATGAGCATTTGGAATAGGTCTGTCTTGATTCAGATGCATATTTTTTCAATTTGCAGCAATCAGAAATAACGTGTCCTTTTCTCTTACAATAGGTACACGTAGGAAGAGACAACGATCTTTGGTAAAGCTTATCTGAAGCTTGATTTATAAAAGCTGTGTCAGTTTGAGATTTAGATGGGCTTGTATTAGGCTGAAATACTTTTCTGCCAAAAGACTGTTGAGTAGAAGTCTTTTTTTACAAAAGGAACTTAATGAGTTAAAGAATAGTTATCAGCAGTACGAACAGCATTTTCCAAGGTTTCAATCTGATGCTCGTCAAGATAAGTCTTAATGTCACTATGGATACAGTTCTTGAACTCTTCAAGTAATGTAAGTTGTTTGAGACTTTCATAATCTTGTTCAACTTTCTTGGCTATGCACCATCTATAAAATAACTGCTCTTTTTCTCTAGCAAATTCAACATGAGTTTGTCCAGCTTCTTTTTTTTATAGTTTCTGAACTTTTGCTGATAAGCTTCAGGAACTTACTCATAATCCCTTAAGATGCATTCTTTAACCGTATCCTATTCATCACTTTGTTGAAGTGACAGTGAGTTGTATATATCACTAGCCTTACCAGTGAGTATACATTGTAATAACTGAGTCCAGTGTTCCCATGGCCATTTCAAATTTTCAGCAACTTTTTCAAAACGAGTAAAATATTTGTCTGCTTTTCTTTCTCTGAAAGGGGGCAATAATCTAATATTCTTTGTGATATCAAAACTTAAATTTGTATTTGAAGTGGGAATGTGCTTCTCACTTGCCAACTCCATTTCTTTTATTCTATATTGATATTCCCTCTCTTCCTTCTCACTTTGCATCTGCATATGTCTATCTCTCCTCTTTCTCAAACTGTAACTGCGTTTGTTTTTCTTGTAACTGTATTTGTCTTTCTTTTTCTTTTTCTTCCGCTTGTAAATGCATTTGTTTTTATTTCTCATTCCTGTCTCTCCTCTTTCTCATATTGTAACTGCATTTGTCTTTCTTTCTCTGTTTCTTCTTTCTGAAGTTCCAGCTTCCTTAACTCCAATTCCATCTTGTGTTTTAATTCTAATTCCTTTACTTTTATGTCTGGTATAGACTTACTCATCGAGACCAATGCACTTTTATCCAAAACATTCTTTTCTACCAAATACTGGACCGCAGTATTTTCTGGCAAGTTGAATTAATTCATCTTTTTTGAAAAGGTCTAATTGGTCCTGGGTACAACTTGAAAGAAAGGTTTTCTCTTTTGATGACATTTTAGAAAAAAATGTGCCGATTTCACTAAAGATTTCAAAAACATGTGGAATTCAAATTTCAAACGATGGTGTTTTCTGAAATATTATAGCCAAAATTCATAAATCTAAGGATGAGCGCCCAATTATGTATGTTTCTTCTTTAGGCTCAAATAAACAGTAACAAGAGAAACAGTGAAAACAACAAGCTTTGGAAAATTTAACAAATAATTTATTTCCCTGGAAAAAACACTATAAAAAATAAGAACTTACAGTTGTAAGAATCAAATCCAAAAATAATCTAAGAATTAAATTTTAGAAGTCCTAATAATGAAATGTTCTAATTAATTAAAGTGTGACTCCAGGCAAAGAATTCAAAATGGAAGGCAATGACATATACTGTAGTCAGTATGGTGTTGTATTGTCTACAGTTCTTTTTTTTAGTCCACAGTCAATAATATTCCGGTGTTTGAACTTTCGAATTAGAGGAGGATAAAAAAAAGAGGAGGATAAAAATAAAAAGTTGTTTACTTGTCTCAGTGATTTCTGAATTAAGTTCATGAACTTGGTCAGCATAAGATACAAAGTTTGTTGTTTAATATTAACTCTAAGTTCAAACTAATTTCAGGAAAATATCAAATTATTAGTAGACAAAATTATATTATTTTGACATAATAAATTTTTTTTAAAAAAAATTTAAACTTACAATTCAGTTAAATCAAATATACATAACATCACTTTATCACCCATTTTCAGAAGTTACCAATTTTCAAAATTATTATCTTTTGCAAAAAATAAAGTCATACAACAATTTGCTGAGACAAACTGAGAAATTTGTAATATTATCGTTAAGTTTAATGAGTGTTTCTTTATTTTTTTTAATAGATTTTAGGGCCCAAGATTTAGCATAACTTATGTTTTACATGACTGTTTTGAACATTATAAATTTTTACTTTTCTGTGCTCAGTTCTTCCAATTTTTCTTATTTTGGTCATGGAAGGAAGTAAATTTATCCAATTATTTGAATCCAGCATGGACCAAAGTAGGTGTGTCTTTATATTACATTGTTTAGTATAATTTAGACTGGAACCAAGATATTTGTCCAGAAGCTTGCAAAAATTTTAAATCTGTCAAGAAAATATAGTACCAGGTCAGGTCATTGAGAAGCATAATGATATTTAGAGCATTCCAGTTGGGTTTTAGCTCACCTATTGAGTTTTATGGTATGACAATGTGTCTGTCATTTGTCTTGTGTTATGCATTGTCCATTTGTCAAGAATTGATTGTTATGACTATGGAGTCCATATTTCAGATCTGATTTCAATCAAACATGCAGTATTGGTTTTTTATGACCTCAATATCTCAGGTAAATTTGACATTGAGTGATATCCACATATTTATTCTGATGAGGTGATCTTGCGTCTGATTCCCTGAGCTTCTTGTCATCCTGGAGGTCATGTCTCTGACCTTATTTATTGTTTTTATCCATGTATCATCAAAAACATGGATGTGTTTGGTAATTTGTGAGATTCACAAATAATAATGATATAACCTTGTGTCTGATTGGTTGAGCTTGTTACCAGTCTGGAAGCCATATTTGTGTACCAGTCTGGATCAGACTTAGAATATTTTATGTATATTTTGGACAATTTATTAATTTGCTAGACCTGTGCATAGTAATGAGGTGGTCTTGCATCAGAGTGGCCGTGCTTGTTACCACTCTGGCTGTCATGAATTAGATTCACTGGGCCATTTTATATGCTACACGAAAATTACAAAAGAATTGTGAGATTTTAAATATCGGTCTATCTGAAATCTGCAGCAAAAATTCTGTCCAAAATGTAAAAAAAATTGTGTGTCCAAAGACCAGTGCCTATGTGAAACACTTTGTTGTGCAGAAATTTATAAAATAAATTTTCACTTTTTGAAATTGAATTGATTTGGCTCATCTTTAACTTAGATCTTACCCTGGTATCACAGATTTAATGAACTTGTCTTCTCTTTTTCACTTATACCTTGCCCCCTCATCACAAATTCTCAACAATTTACACCAAACACAATGAGGCAGTTGACCCAGACTGGCATGGATGGATATCAAAATCGCACTATGTGGATTACAAATCTAATGAACTGCGAACTGAGCTGCTGCACCCTAAATTCTGAGGAAAAAATTGTTCGATTCTGTTTTATTCCATTTTGCGTTTTTATGCACAGCAGCAAAATAATTTGAACTTGTCAAGTACTGAGGCTTTGAGACCCTACAGTTGCTAACCTGGGCCGATCAGATGGTTTTATTGGAACCATCATCCTTATGGTCATTATTCTGGCACTCTAACCACAGCTTGCTGAGAAAAAATAGATGATAATAAGTGTATGGGAATAAAGAAATCCATAGGTTTGGATTTATAAATATCTTATAATTCTTGAGATGATATATATACCCATTTAATCTTGCATGCTGAAACTGGTGTTCCATGCAGCTGTTCAATCTGTATTTCTGTGTCACACACCCATACTACTTAGGTGCCTTCTTTGATGCCTCTGCATAAATTTTCTTAGACACAGTAAAGCAGACTTTTATAAATCCTGGTTTCTTTTGAATTTCAGTCATACATAAAAGATAAAAATGTTTAGGAAGCTAAAATACAGTACCACATTAGCATTTTGTTTTTGGGTTGGGGAAAGAACTCATTTGATATTGTTTATGAACAAGTCTCATCCTGAAAGCCTGGATGTATCCCTATGCCAAATCAAACTTGTTCTTTCCATGGAATAAGAACAAAACATGTACCGGTATGCAGTTTTGTGGATGTACATTCAGGGGATCATGCTAGGGTGAAAATTTAAAAAGACAAAGTGACATTTCCCTTTTATCTGACTAGAGCAAAAAGTGATGGAAAAAATAGGGAAAAGTGAATTAGAGGTCAAACTTTGTTATGACACAATAACACTGTTAATTTTGTTTTAGTGGCTGTACAAATTAAATACATGTAGCAATAAAATAAGATAATGTAGTCATCATAACTTAAACAAGTACATGTACTAAAAACTTACATGTTTTGAATTGGAAAAACTGCTAGACAGTAACCTTAAAATGCCTGTTCCCATACAAAAGGCAAATTGTCAAACCACTCAATGCTGTTAGGTAAAATGGTGGTATAAAATTTAATGATCAAGGTTCTGTATTTATCAAAGCATATATTTTTACCGATTCACCAATAAAGGACTTTATGTTAACTTTGTGAGTGATTACATAAAATTTACACTTCAATAGACACCCAGCTGTGATCAGTTAGACCTTGAGATTTAAACATGTTCCTTCTTTCTGTTGTCTTTTCAGCAGATCCTATCAACAATGCATTTTTTAGGTAGCTCATAATTGTCTTTTCTTAGCGTACTCACACTGCATCAGAATACCTAGCTCCATTTTTGCTTGCTAATGATCATAAGTCCGCATCATTTATAAGCCATGTGGAACTAAGTGTATCAACTACCCTTGGCAAGTGAAAAAGATGTAGCACAGACAGCATCACAACAGGAGAGCTAATTAGGGTTGACATGTTTTTTTTTTCAGCAAATATTTGTTTGGGTTTATCATTCATTGCTCTTGCTTTCTATGCAGTAACATAATGTCACTTCAGTTTTTAGAGAGATCAAATTGATAACATGACATTGAAGCAAAAGAGCAGTAATGTATCTTGGTAGAGTTGTTCATCAAGCCTTCTGTATATACTTTTCTTGTCATTTGCATTGAGTGCATGGATACTGGAAAACTTGCAATGGGTGGGGATGGGTAGATGCTGGAAAGAGTTGACCATGTGACAGTTTAGAGCTAATCCCATGGAAGAAAACACAGTTCATATCAGTTGGAATCTTATACATAAATCTCTTCATAGGTTTTAGTTCCAAAGCTTCTTAAACAGTACAGTTTGGGGTTTAGTGTTGAATTGTTGTTCATTTCCTGGAGATTCACATTTGTATGGTTGGACACAACACATATTTGAAAGAACCACAAACAATTAAATTATCACAGAAGTTGATGTTAAAGCTCATTTCTACAGCTAGAAGCCACAAATGTAAGTTTGTAACTAAAACCAATTCTAAAGTCACTATTTTAGGCAAAATGTCAGCAGATCTAGATGGGAAAATGAGGGTGAGTATGAGCAGTTTTTTTTCCTGGCATGTTGAATGAAATTTCACTGAACAGAGACTATTTCATCCAAGTCATCCAATATTATGTCCCTTGGCATTGTCTTACCACTCAGGTGGCCTAGTGGTTAGAGCGTCCGCCTCAGATGCGGGAGGTCGTGGGATCGATCCCCGACCGAGTCATACCAAAGACTTACAACAATGGTACTAACAGCTGCCTCGCTTAGCGCTTAGCATTAAGAGGTCAGTGTTGGGACTGGCCGGCCTGGTGTCAGGATAATGTGACTGGGTGGGACATCATGCTACATGTCTGCGGAATGATGCCCCCGTGCTAGACATCACTATAAACTGCCACACTGCAGACATCGTAGCAATATGACTGAAAAATTGTTAAAGCTACATGAAAAATCCAAACCACATCACAACACATGACATTGTCTTGAAGTACCCATGTGTATGTTTTAACTTCTTAAAGGGGCTCCAAGTGTCCCAATGGTCTAAAGCACTCACCATTCCATCTCACTGCCATCTCACCTGTCTGTGTTGATTCGAGTCTCATGCGCAGCTAACATTGGTATGTGAGAAAGTCTGTCAGTAGCTTCTCATGGGTCAGCGGTTCTTCCCAGGGTCTGCGAGGGTTCTTCCTCCACCAGTTATACTGGCTGCCATGTATAGCCTATCTTGTGCTGAAAAAATGGTGTTGAACCCTACAACAACAACAACAGCGACTTCATACAATGGATGAAGAACAGATTGGTTCTTAGAATCACATTTATTTCAGGGATATTCCAGTCTTATCTTTTTTTTGGTTTATTTTGTTATAAGGGCCTTGGGAAGTGAAGAAAATGTATGTCAATGATTTTTTTGGGGCACTTTTTTGTTTGTTTGTATATAAAAAATTTACAATGGGCCTGGGGGCTCACAGAAGAAGGAAAATGTATGGCATGGATTTTCCATATTTTTTTCCCTTTGTTGCATGGGGCCTTTAGAAGGGGAAAATTTATATCAATGATTTTCCATTCTTTATTTTACATGGGGCCAGAGGCCTACAGAAGTGGAGAAATTACAAAAGATCAAACTGTATTGGGAACTTTTCCAGTCCAAAACTAAAAAGACAAGTGGCATCTCTTAAGATTTAGTTTTGTTTGGAAGGTGATTTTGGAGGTCAAGGTCACTGTGATTGAAAAGGAGGAAATTGGTTTCTCTGCAGTAACATTAGTTCAACATCACATACCAGGACCAAACTTTGCAGATGGCCTACATTTGCAGTACAGAAGAAGCCATTCCTTTTGGAGTCAAAAGGTCAAAGGTCACAGACACTATGACTGAAAGCAGAAAAGAGGTTTCTACATAAAAAAGCAGTTACCTATATAGAGACCTATTATATGTAGGTTGAGTGCATAATTTCCTGACCATCTTGCATTGGGATGGGACCAAATTTGTCTGCAAAATTGATCCAGGAAAATCCATATATGAAGAAGACAAATTATATATTATTTTATTGGTTATTTCCATTTCTTTATCAGTGCATATATCTCTCAGCTGGTCAATTTTCCAAGCAGTCTAATCTCCATGCAGATTTACTGGAAGAGAGTCCTCATATTTGGTGTGATGTAACATAAGTATGGGTAGATGGCAACAAACATTGTTAGCTCATTGATACAGCCTAGTGATAGATGAGAATAGATTGGGTCAGAGGGTAGAAGTTATTTTTTAAAAAGTTATAGATATTTGTTTTTTTTTTCTCAACTAGTTTTCAAATGTTTGCTGTAGAACTTTTGCAGTATCTTTCATCCACTGTTATTATTGTGTGGTGTCATGGACATTGTCATACATAGATCTGATATTGTTTGGCACTAAAGAGGACTAACAACCAAGCAGATCTAAGTAATTGGTGGTGATCTTTGACTTTTCCAACCAATTAACAATGCACTTACAGTTCAGATCACCTGCACCAATGTAGTACTTATTCAGGCAAACAGGTGCCTGTTCAATGATTTACTTATCACGAGATACTAATATTGCAATTATTTCCCTGGAAACAAAGCTGATTGAGGGCAACACTAGAAGAATCCAATGCCTGCATACTGAAAAACTTTCCAGCAAGCGCACTTTTTTATAAGTGTGCCCACACAGACAAACATATTTTTTTCTATGAAATGTTTCACAACCACTCCGGTGGCCTAGTGGTTATAGCGCCCACCTCAGAAGTGGCATGTTATGGGTTCAATCCCCGGCTGTGTCATACCAACGACTTACAAAAATGGTACTAATGGCTGCCTCGCTACATGCTCAGCATTAAGAGGTTTGTGTTATGACTGGTTGGCCTGGTGTCAGGATAATGTGACTGGGTGGGACATCATGCTACATGTCTGCAGAATGATGCCTCAGTGCTAGACATCACTATAAACTGCCACACTGCAGACATCATAGCAATATGACTGAAAAATCATTAAATCTACGTTAAAAATCCTAATCACACAAACACACACACACATTGTCAGTATTAGTCCTGGGAGAGGGGTGCAGTCATATTTATAAATATCTTACTGTCTGTTTGAGTCAACAAGTTTGTACAGTCAAGTTAAGAAGAGCATTTACCAAACTTGAGTTATGGAGAAGTGGGCTTACCAAACAAGAGTCATGGAGAAGTGAGTATACCAAACTTGAGTTATAGAGATGTGGCTCTACCAAAGGTGTCATGCTGTATTATGTTGCAAGTATCGAGGGAAAATATTACGGGCATTTGTTTACACCATAATTTGGGAAGACATTTTTCATCTGTCAAATATTTGTGGAATGAATCTTTGTGGGCACAAGGTGGCTGAGTGGTCAAAGGTTACATGCAACAAAAGTATACACTTATTTCATCTTTATGTTACTTGGATCTTAAATTTCAGATCAATGCAGGACAAATCTTTAAGTGATCTGGTTGAAATTAATTTCAATACTGGATGGTCTAACATGAAATGAAAGTAAGCATCTCTGAGTAAGATTGATGATCTTTATATCTGAAGAAATTGTTTCGCCTGTGTTTTTCAGTCTCACAGTTGTTAGGCATTGTGTACTTATGGTTTGGCCCTCCATATGTTGTGTGTTATTCTTTGTGCATTTGTCAACAGTTGCTGTTTTTAGCTTCTCAAAATTCTCTTGACCAGTTTTGACCTAATTTGGCCACAGGTCATTCTGCCGTGAAGGCGTGAAGGTCTTTCAGGTTTGTGAAAATGATGCATATCAGCCATTAGGTATGGCTGCCATTACAAAAAAGTTTACAAACCTTTTAAATAAAAGAAAAATAAACACCAAACAGAATTTGATCAAATTCAATAGAAAGCATATTGCCAGGAAGACCTTTCATTTATTAAACATGGGTCTTGTTACTAAAACTAGAAAAGCCATTGTTACTGCAAATAGAAAAACCTTTTGAAAAAAAACATCTATAACCACCCTCCTGTTGACTCGGAAGTGCCTAATATTAAAAAACAGCCATTTTTGGAGGGAAGAGCCATGGTGTAGAGTAGGCCTGATGTCATAGGAAGCCATTATTGGAGGCAAGACCAGCGGTTGCACCGTGTGTCATACTTGTGACCAATAGGGTATTGGTTTGAATCATACCATTGGATCAGTTTATATTGGCCCCCATGATGTATCCTTGAGTAAGGTAATTTACACCAATTCCCTTGGTGCTAATTGTGGAAAACAAACCAATCCTCTCCAAAATTGCTAGAATTTGACAAATTTTAACAAAATAGCAAATGTAGCCACCATTACTAAAAATATCAAGACCTTGAAGCAATTTCTTCTCCAAAACTGCTAGATTGAATTTGATGAAACCATCTGGAAGAAAAAGCATCCAGAACTTCCATTTTTTAGAATCCTACAGAGGGCTGTGCCTTTCTTGACCAACGTACTGAATTTTCATTGACGTAATCAGTACATAACTAATAACATTAACAGGCACCTTGCTATTTTAATGCCGTAAATTATCATTATTTGTTGGATATTATTTTTACTTTTTATATTCACAGTATAAATTGTACTTTTTTTGAATATTCCAACATAAATTATTCTCTAAGAAAGATAATTTATTACAAGTCATGAATGTTTTGATCCTAAAATCAGAGGTATATAAGCTAATGTGAAGTGGAATTTTTGCTAATGATAATTTAGATGGACTCCTTGCCATTGCTAATGCTACCGTATATACTCACTTGTACGTCCAATTGCAAACTGACAGACCAAGATGTGCTGATGCATGTACCAGCAGATCTGGGTGTCAGCAGGTTGCTAGGATTGATCAGTAGAACAACTATTAGCTTGTATCGTATACGATGGCAAATCAGGGTCTGTGCTGTTTGTGTTTGGCTCCACTTAACATGCACGCGTTTAAGCATTTACACTAATTTATTTGACAATTGCAGTCTTTAATTAATAATAATAATAATAATAATGACCTTATTTAAAGAGGGTAACACAATTAGCTAAAAACTAATCTACCTTGAGGCCCTCATACAAAGGAATTCATTTATTTAAGCTGCATCTCAGAAGCCACTGGATATATTGGGTTTGGAAGAAGGAAATAGAGTGGGCATTTCTAATCTCAGCTGGAATACTATTCCAGAGCAGAGTTCCAGAGTATTGGAAACTTTTTTTAAATAACTCCTTATTTGGTTTGGGAATTTTATACTGTTTGGTTGACATGGATCGCAGGTGGGGAGTATTACCAGGTAGCCTATACTGGAATAGTGATTGTAAATATTCAGGAGCACTATTCTGAGATATCCTGTACATTAATTTGGCTTTTCTCAAACAGATTCGGTCTTTAATAGGTAATATTTTTAACCTACCAGCTAAACTTTCCTTGCTTTCTTTCTGGATTGATATTAGCCCAAATGCTCTTTTTTGAAGATGTGCCAGCTTTGCTATGTTTTTATCATTTGAATTACCCCATACTGTACTACAGTAGTCCAAATAGGGTTGTATGTAACTGTTATAAAATAGTTTCCTGTGCCTTTCAGGGAGAAAATGTCTTATCCTACTGAGAAGCCATAAACTTGAATTGACTTTTTTACTGGTATGTTTGATATGTTCAGTCCATGATAGGTTATTATCTACCAGAACACCAAGTAGCCTATCATGACAGACTATTTGCAGATTTGTATCCTTCCATGTCAGACATAGTTCATCACTATCAAGATTTGTCCTTCTTTGCCGTGTTGAGATAAGTAATATTTTAGTTTTACCAGTATTTACCACCATGCCATTACATGTGCACCAGTTTTCCAGTTTGTTTAGGGCATTCTGTAAAGAAATTTCGAGCTCATGCTTTGTGTTTTGGATGTCTGACAATGTTGTGTCATCTGCATAGAGATCTGTAGATGTTATTGAGTCTCTTAGTAAAAGTGGTAGGTCATTAATAAATAAAATGAATAGTAGTGGACCTAGAATTGAGCCTTGTGGTACTCCATATCTAATTGTTCCAGGTTCAGACAGAACGTTATTTATGTAAACATGTTGTGTTCTCTCATTTAAGTACGAAGTAAACCATCTAATTGTTCCTTCATCACACTGGTAGATTTTCAGTTTCTTCAAAAGGATTTCATGATCCACCATGTCAAAAGCTTTCCTGAAATCTACAAATACAGTTCCTATTATTCTACCTTGGTCAAGTGCTTGAAGCCATTTATCAGTTAGGGAGATCAAGGCAGTCTCACAGGAATGGTTCTGTCTAAAGCCTGATTGATTAGGGTGTAACAGCAAGTGTTTGGTTAAATATGACATGAATGAGTCATGGACATGTTTTTCAATCAATTTTGACAAGTTTGGTAGTATTGAAATTGGTCGGTAGTTATCAGCATCATCCTTAGAACCAGATTTGTGAATAGGAGTTACTTTTGCAGTTTTCCATATTTTGGGGACAGATGAGGTTGCAATACTTAAATTAATTATGAATGTTATGCTATCTACAATAGCAAAGGCAGAAGATTTAATGAGTCGTGGACCAATCTGATCAAGTCCTGTAGCTTTCTTGGTATCAAGTTCACTGAGACATTTTTTAACAAAGTTTTTTGACACTGGTGGGATAGAGAAACATACCTCCTTTGAGATTTTACTGCTGCAGAACTTTTTCAGTTCATTAAAGTTGTTTTCTATCACTGGCTCTTTTAACTTTGTGGTAATGTTGATGAAAAAATCATTGAAAACATTTGCAATGTCAGTTTCATCAGTGACTATGGTGTCATTTACCAGAAGTGAGTGAATTTTATTTATCTGTTTTATGTGCGTTCCTCCAGTGAGTTCATTGAAGACTTTCCAAATGGAGTTTGTGTTGCTCTTTTTGTTTTCAAGCAATGATTGATAATAAGTTTTTTTAGCTTTTTTGATCATACTTGTTATTTTATTTCTCCATACTTTATATTGTGCATGGTTTTCCATAGCCTTGAATTTGTCTCGTGTTTTCATAGCATCTAGGATTTCAGTAGTAAGCCAATTAGGTTGAATATCAGTCTTTACTCGATGTACTTTCAGTGGTGCATGCTTAGATACTACATCCATAAACAAGTCAGTCCACACCCTCATGGCTTCATCTATGTCATCCAAATTTTGGATCATACTCCATGGAACTTTATATAGGTCATTGAGAAATTGTTCTTCATTAAAAGTTTTGAACGATCTGTAAGTGATCGTTTTATGTGTATTTTTCTTATTTTTCTTGCATTTAACCTTTCTTGTCAAAAAAGTAGGATAGTGGTCACTAAGACCAACATTCGGTACATTAACACAAGCCACATTGTCTGGTAGGTTAGTATAAATGTGATCAATAAGAGTGCTTGATTTGTCTGTTACCCTTGTAGGCTCATTTACCAGCTGGTCTAGGCCTAATGATTCAATAAATTCCATCCAGTTGTTCCTTATTTGAGTATTGAGAAGGTCCTTATTTATATCTCCGAGTATATATGTTTCTTTCTCCTGTGCTAGAACATTTTCTATTTGTTTCAAAAAGTTATCATTCCAAAATGCTTTGGAGGAAGGTGGTCTATAAATGAAACCAGCTAGGAAAGATTTTGCATTATTTTGAAAGATTTCCACCCAGATACTCTCAATTTCATGTGACTCCAAGTCAAGTCGCCTTTTTACATTTACATCTTCCCTAATGTATACAACAAGACCCCCCCCTGCCGTCTCTCTGTCCCTACGAAATGGTTTATTGTAGCCTTGACAGTGAAATAGATCGTCATTGTGGTTAGCATTTAATTTGGTTTCAGTGAGTCCTAAAACATGTATATTATTTTCCATGGAAGACAACATTAACTTAATCTGGTCTATCTTTCCCACTATACCTTGTACATTTAAGTGACCTATGTTAAAACCTTTTGTATTTAGTTTCATATCAATTACATGTATGTCATCATGCAATGGGGTACTCACTGAGATTGTCTCCATACTACTTTTATCATTCTAACCATCTTGATATGCAATAAATACTGAAATATATATATATATATATATATATATATATATATATATATATATATATATATATATATATACACACACACACACACATATACATACATATAATAAGTGATGAACCATTTCAATATTCAGTGAATAATCAACCATACAATATATAATGAACTATCTAGATCAAGGGTACACAACCCACAGCCCATGGGCCAGATCCGGTCTGCAAACATGTTGTGTCTGGCCTTCGGGGCAGATTAAAACAACACAGAAATCTGGCCCATGAAAAGTAATTATATTAAAGAAATTAGTGTTTGCAGCCCTCAAGTGGTCTTAGAAATTGCCAAAAAAGGTTGTGCACCCCTGATCTAGATAACACATCAAAAATAATGTCTTGGTATAGGGATAGCAGGAAACCACTCAGATATATATACCTACAATATGTATTCGCTTATACGTCCTCAGATTGCAGACGACAAAGATTCTGTTTAGCCATGGTATAATGCGTCCACAGTACAAGGTATATGTTGTTTGTTCTACTGGTACAAGGTATATGTTGTTTGTTCTACTGATTATTTCCTAACTGCACTGACCCAGATCTGCTTGTGCAGTATACGATGATATCTGGTTCTGTGCAGTTTGCAGTTGGACCCGTCTTGTAAGCGAGCATATACAGACTTACAAATATGGTACTAACAGCTGCCTCGCTTGGCGCTCAGCATTAAGAGGTTAGTGTTAGGACTGGTCGGCCTGTTGTCAGGATAATGTGACTGGGCATGTCTGTGGCATGATGCCTCACTATAAACTGTCACACTGCAGACATCATAGCAATATGACTGCAGATTGTTAAAGCTACGCTAAAAATCCAAATCACACACACACACACACATCTCCGTATGTCAGTCAAATGCCAAAAAGTGCCAAATACGTATGCTGAACAAGACCATCACTGGTAAAGGTGTGAGGCATCACCTGTTTTATAGGTGTTCTGGAAGGTTGTAGGGAAAGTTGGACCTGACGTTTGTCATGTAGCAAACTTCCACTGTATACTATAAAGGGTAATTTTGATATGAAATGCTATGTTAATGATTCAGTATGGTTGTTTTAGGTCTGGTGATAGACCAGTTGAAATGGTCACTTAGATGTATCACATACTCAAATGACTAGTCCAACTGCAAATAACCTAGACCCTGATCTTCCAGTGCATAAATGCTGTCAGATAAGGGTATGTGTTGTTTGTTATATTGATTACTCCTAACAGACTTAATAGACCCAGATCTGCCTCTGTATTATACCATTGGAGCTCTGGGTCTATGTAGTTTTGCAGTTGGACTCGTAGGTGAAAATATATGATACTAAATTGGCTGTAGTTTTTCACATGATCTTAAATTTTGTATACCATGTCCATAAACTCAGTCCATAAACTCGTCATTTTTTGTTGTTTTTTTTTTTTTTTCTTCTGATTTTTCACACAGAATTTCATATTGTTATTCTTATTCAGATCATTTGCCGGTGATTGTTTACTTGAAAAACAGAAGAAAAGTATCAGTTACTTTTGCCCATTAATATTTGTACATCCAAAGAAATTTTTACAGTAAACAGGACTCACACAGATGGGCAAAATAGAGTGAATACATTAAGGAACCTGACATTGCCCTGTTTTAATGACTTATCCTTAGAACAATCTGGGCAACAAATTCTGTATATACTTGCAGTGCGATGATGTGTGACTAATTCTACTGAGGGGTTTCGGAGACCTGTGTAGTCCACACAAACACTACTACTTGTTTTACAGTAGAACTAATTAACTGACTTAGATTTGTAATGTGCTGTTTGTGTTAATTAACTAACTTAGATTTGTAATGTACTTTCAATAAAATAGATAGTTATTAAAAAGCTTTTTGAATTTTTCTTCTTTTTGGAATGTGAATTTAGAAAATTGTTTTTAAAAAAGTAATGGTAATGTACTGTCCTTTCCTTTTGTACTGTCAGGGTGGCACTTTCAAACTGGTAATATAATGATTTTTACTTTACACTCATGGTGTCACTGTCAAGATTGTAATGTAATGACCAGTGTTTTCCTTTACCCTCATTTGCACTTCACAGACACCAGAAAGTTTGAATGTGATGCCCAGTTTTGATACCAAAGATTGTTTTATACTGGGTCAACCCCAGTTTCGACACCAAGTAGACTTGACTCTCAGTCTTGCACCCCTATGGGATACACTAATAACTTGCTTGACACCTTCAGGATATCACTAACAAGATGGTTATGCAATGGCTTTTACTTGACATGTAGGGTGTCACAGTCAAGATGGTTATATAACGGCTTTTATTTGACACATAGGGTGTCACTATCAAGTTGGTCATGAATGACTGATTTGACACCATCAGGGTGTCACAAACAAGATGGTTATATAATGGCTTTTACTTAACATGTAGGGTGTCATAGTCAAGATGGTCATGTAATGACTGGCTTGACACCATCAGGGTGTCGCTAACAAGATGGTTATGTAATGGCTTTTACTTGGCACATAGGGCATCACTGCCAAGATTGTCATGTAATGACTGACTTGACACCATCAGGGTGTCACTGTCAAGATGGTCATGTAATGACTGACTTGACATGGTCAGGTCATCAATAACAAGATGGTTATTAATGACTTAATTCATTCAAAGTCAAGATGGTTATATATATTAGAGCAACAAAATAAGCCAGGTGCTTCTTGAGATGAAAGTACATTATGCATGTAACGCAAAATTTCAGTTTGCTTTCAGTGATAAATGTATGAACAAGTTGTTTAATTGTTTAAAATGTTCTTAACTATGAAGAGTGTGGGTGCGTGTGATTTGGATTTTTAATGTATCTTTAAAAAAAATTCAGTCATATTGCTGCAATGACTGCAGTGTGGCATTTTGCAGTTTTGTTTTATAAGTCTTTGGTATAACTCGACCTTGGTTCAAACCCACGACCTCCTGCATCTGAGGTGGATGCTCTAACCACTAGGCCACCAGAGCAGTCCCTTTAATTGGAGAAAGGTTTCATATCCAATAATAACATTGTCATAATATATCAACTTGGTAATACATGTATATAAAGTTTAAGCAACATACATGCATTGTTTGTCAATGCAAATTTGTTAATGTGCTTTTCTACTGCAAACTTCGAATGAATTAATTTAAATGTTTGTTTATTAATTTAAATATTGGAAAAATATTCATTAAATAAAAGCATTTGATGGATAAATTGTAAAGATATTACATCGTTCTTGTACTGGCTTTGACTGGATTTATCCAATATATGCACCATACACATCTACGTTTATCAGCATCTTTTTTTTTCTTTCTTTAACATCAATAAGTACACAGATTCTTTTGAATTTTGCTTAATACTTCAAGTGAACCAAATAAAACACATTAACATCATGCAGCTAAATAATCAAGCATAACGCATTACACTTAGTTGGTTGTGAATGAATCCATTCACCCCACCCACCCACCCACCCCGCTTGGAGGGAGAATTTACTTCTCCACAAAAGGATGAATTTGCCCAAGTCCAGAACAAGGGTATAAAAAATTGTATACAGAAAACACAGTACACTTTACATGTGCAAGGAGTGTCTAGGAACTGGAATTAAGAAAACAAACGGGTTTTACAACACTTCTAGTTTGGTTTGCTATCTAATGTACTGAAAAACAGAACCTGAAATCAGACACTTAAGCCTTGTAACCATTCATTAAATATGTAGAAAAACAGGGATCCCTATTCAAGTGAAGCAGAAAGTTATCACTGGTATTTGTATACCTTATCAAAAGAATGCGAAAATGTCTTTCTATCTCACAAGGGGGGCCTGGAATCTCCCCCTTCCCCCATTTAACCCATACAGCAATTTCTGTCTCCTTTCCACCTTCATGCCTGTTATCATTGCACCCTGCACCTGCTACAGGCCTTGCTTGTTGCATTATCTTTTTGGAATTTATGGGAAATATGTAAGAAAAAAATGTGAAAATACAAGTTGCTCTTACTTAAACTATATACTAAATCATTTTTCTTCTGTTTGCAAGTCACTGATGAAAAGAAGTATATTATTTCTAGGTTAGGAGGTTGTATGTAATTATGTTTTGATACATTATATTGTGGGCTGTCTTAGGGACTCTAGAATTCTGTGCATTTAAATCAAGATGATATTACAAAATTCATTTCTTAAAATTTGGCAGATTCTGTGATTTTAGTTTTTATTTGTGCAGATTACGTCCCAAAACTACCATTTGTACCCATTTATAAGTCAAGACTAACTGCAAACTGCACATACCTAGCTCAGTCGTTCCATGATGTGTCGGCAGATCTGGGTCTATGCAGTTTGTTAGGAGTGATCAATGGAACGAAAACCATAGACCCTGATCTGCTGGCACATTGTGCAGCAGCATATCAAGGTCTCTGTTGTTTGTGGTTAAACTCATATTGTTAATTTAAGAGTGACTTTAGCCCCTCTTTAGTTTCTTGCAGTAATGTTGAGCCACAAATAAAACAATCATCATATCACTTTAAAACTGACTGAACTTGTTATATGTAGGTTTTATTTGACCCAAATCTACAGCAAACAGTGCAAGATTCCCAAATCAATACAAAAAATGTACGGCAAAAATGTCTTTATTTACTACTTGGCTCTTTTCCTGATCTCCTGAATCTCTCTGCATATTGTGCATTAGACCAGGAACCAAATGCTATTAATTCCAGACTTGGATTAGAAAAGCTGTTCTGCTCCATGCCAATCTGATGATGGTAGTAGTCTGTGAGTGCAGTGTTCCAGTCTTGGGAAGCACCAGGCTGAATTTCAATTACCCAGGGGCAAATATTCATATCATGACCATCTGATCTAAATAAAAGTGCAGGTTTTTAAGTAGCCCTTTCCTTACAAGAATCAATTATCCATACGCTTTAGCTGTAGGGATGGGGGATGAGTGGATTATTGTGCATATTTGTGATACTCTTAATAAGACAGCCTGTCCGTTAACACATTAACCCCTGGTGACGAGTTTACGTGGCAGGAGGTAGTAGCCTACTGCTGAGCTCTGTAGCGTCAAGGTCATGTATGATACACTAAAGTGGATGGTATTATAGAGAGGTAGATAGATGTAGTCTACAATGATACCAAATAATCTGGAAGTTCTAGTTGTACTACAAAATACAGAGGGAAAAACCTCATTATTTGGACCCGATTTTTTTTCTACCCAAAATTCGCCCGTGTACGGATTTTAGACCTTTTGGTCTCAGATCTAAGGCAGACTGGTATAAACTGCAAACAGACAGATGAACCTTTGCAAAAAGTAGGATAAGATGGGCATTTCGAATAAAAAGTGGTCTCGATATGAAAATAATGTGTCCGTTAAGGAAAAAAAAAACCCAAAACTCCAACTTTTACACTTTTGCTCATGTGTGAGCCAAATAGACAATGAAAAGTGATGTTCCTAACACAACTAGGCAGTATGTTATTGGAAGATCACCTGGAAGTTGGTATTTTAGGATGTATTCAGAAATGGCTTTCAAAATGTGTTTCCTACTCGAATTTCAGCCAAAAATGACAAGAACCTCCAGGTGTTAATGTGTTAACAATACAGTGTATCTCCATCTCAATTGAGGATGGAAATTGACCAATCTTGCTACAGTACTCCCACTTTAATTCATTGTTGCCATACAAATAATCCACCTTGTCAGTGAGAAAGCTGTGGGGGGGGGATGTTCCAATAAAACTGTATCCTTAGAGTGCATTAAAGCAAAAAAATAGTTTCTCAGATAATGTGAAATCACATTATGATTAGCATGTATGCATGCAATCATTATGTATTTATGCAGGTAGGTAGGTAGGTAAGTACATATGTAATTACATACATATGTATATATGTATAGTGTATAACATTATTAGCTTGGTGCTAGTGTCAATCGGTGTTTAAAATGAAAGTTATATATGAGGGTTAACAGTATGTCATTGTGATACTGGCTGTATTATAGTGCAACTAAAAACTAAATTTTAAAAATGTAAAGATAAAGAAGTGCCAGGAGAAAGAAAGAAATGCTCCAAAATAAACATGAACATGTCATACTACAAAATAAACAGTAAAAGATATGGTTTGTGGCAGTTTTTGGGGTTTAATGCCATTTAACAGCACATGATAACAACCAGAATTTGTTTTGGTTGAAGTACCCAGGAAAACTCTGGAATGTACCACCTACCCATGGGAAGCTACTTTCAGTTTTTCTCACATATCAGCTTTGATTGAGCTTAGACTCAAACCCACACTGACAGGTTAGATGTCAGTGTTAGACCACTTAGCTGTGACCTGGGGTCCCGGATAAAAGGTAAAGATTTTAAAACTATTTAAAAAGTTTGGTTAGTTGGTTTGTTTGTTTTGAGGCACTTTATTGCTGGCCATGTCATGCAGAGGAAATAGAAGCTAAATACCTTTCCCTAAGACACAGCTTACCCAGGCTGGCCTTGGTGGGTATCAAACCTGAAACCCTTGGATCATGAATTCAGTGCCCTACAAACAGAGCTACTTTAAAAATATATGAAACAAAAGTTAATGGTTAAAACATATCAGATATTCAAAATACAGGGTCAACATTTTTTTAATATGAACTGCATTCTTCTTCTGAGCCAAGACTAAATTGTAGCTAATTGAACCAAGCATCAGGTTTGCAAAGGAGAAAAATGAAGCCATATCCATCTACGTGTAATCATGAGTCTAGTGTCATAAATATTGAGTCTCCATGGCTTCCTTAGAGCACTTATGGATATTTTCACTCTAAGACATAATAGTATTTATTACTAGAATGCATGTAATATAATCAGTATACATGTACCATTATGCTGTATCCATGGCAGTATTGACTAAAAGGAAATTAACTTTGCATAGGGTTATTTCTTATAAAATACTTAGCTCCACTGTCATTTCCTTTTGCTACTGTAAGGCTTTTAAGATATGTAGATGAAAACCGAATTTTCATTAATTTTTTTTTTTTAATTTGAAAAAAAAAAGCAGTTAACAGTTCATGGAAGTAAGTTTAATATGAAAAGTTATAATAATATAATGTCTGTGATAAAATTTTTAGTGGACCAATTCATAGTTTACAAGGAGGGTGGGTTGGTGTTATTCCCAGTGTCAGCTTGGAAGATTTGTGTGATGTCTGTGTGATGTTTGACTTGATCGAGTTTAGTTTGATGAACAAAGAGATAGAGATTATTTGGGATAATGTTTAGAGAATAAGAAAATTTTTCATAAATTAAATTTTGAATCAAAAGTTTAAGGGTTAACAGTAGTGATAAAAATGGATTTCATGATCGTTTTCCATCTTAGTGATAATGAGAAACTTTTGCAACAAGTACATATCAACATACTAGTAATATGATCTATATGTGACCAAATTTGGACTTTGGAGGTCATGGGTTATAAAACCATTTAAAAATGCTGGGTTGAAGTAATGTATGTTAAATGTTTTCATTGAGTGTTATACGGTTCAACTTTCTCCATGTATATACATGTACAGAGTTTAGAAAATATTATCAGTAGTCAACACCTATTGACATGAAGCTTTGAAAATGTTGTCAAATACAGTTAAACCTGTGTATAAACGACAGGCAAGGGAGGTGACAAAGGAGATGATGAATTGGCTTTTTTATGGACATGTCTTCTTTATATTCAAGGCCACTCCTCTGTATGTGCTTTACAACTTTAATGTTTATGAGAGTACTGCACAGCATGCAAAACTTGGAGGTTCTTAGGGATAATAGGATTCTTTCTCAAAAAGTTCATATCACTATAAGTGAGAGTAACAAACTCCAGAACTGAAAATGTCAAAATCCTGTAGCAGTGAAAACTAAGCAGTGATGGTATCAAAATCCTGTAGAAGTAAAAACTAAACAGTGATGGTGTCAAAATCCTTTAGAAGTGAAAACTAAACAGTGACTATGTCAAAATGCTGTAGAAGTAAAAACTAAACAGTGATGGTGTCAAAATCCTTTAGAAGTGAAAACTAAACAGTGACTATGTCAAAATGCTATAGAAGTAAAAACTAAACAGTGATGGTGTCAAAATCCTGTAGAAGTGAAAACTAAACAGTGATGGTGTCAAAATCCTGTAGAAGTGAAAACTAAACATTGATGGTGTCAAAATCCTATAGAAGTGAAAACTAAACAGTGACTTTGTCAAAATCCTGTAGAAGTGAAAACTAAACAGTGATGGTGTCAAAATCCTATAGAAGTGAAAACTAAACACTGACGGTGTCAAAATCCTGTAGAAGTGAAAACTAAACAGTGATGGTGTCAAAATCCTGTAGAAGTGAAAACTAAACATTGATGGTGTCAAAATCCTATAGAAGTGAAAACTAAACAGTGATGGTGTCAAAATCCTATAGAAATGAAAACTAAACAGTGACTGTCAAAATCCTGTAGAAGTGAAAACTAAACATTGATGGTGTCAAAATCCTATAGAAGTGAAAACTAAACAGTGATGGTGTCAAAATCCTATAGAAGTGAAAACTAAACAGTGATGGTGTCAAAATCCTGTAGAAGTGAAAACTAAACAGTGATGGTGTCAAAATCCTGTAGAAGTGAAAACTAAACAGTGATGGTGTCCAAATCCTGTAGAAGTGAAAACTAAACAGTAACAGTGCACATTTTGGTTTAAACAAGAGTTATAACTGGTAGGGCTTTTAATGCAAGTAATTTTAAAATGAAATAGTTAGCCTCATCTAAAGGTTCAAGGTTGGCAGGAAATTATTTGATTAAACACTTGATAGGGTTATAGGCAGTGATTAATAGCAAAATAGAAATGTAAAATTGACACCATTCATATGAACTGTTCTTACTTGTAACCAACAGTCTTCCTTAATAAAGCACAGATTTCACTAACATGTTAGCCATCCACAATGGCAAACTGTATTGAACAAATTTTCATCACTAAAGTCAGCATTATATGTTACGTTTGTAAGGATTTTAATTTGAACCAGGTCTTGTCACCTATACTAGCTCATTGACTCCTCACCCATAATTACTGTATACTGACTCATTGACTCCTCACTAATGCTGACTAATCAACTCCTCACCCATATTTATAGTATACTAGCTCATTGACTCCTCATCCATACCAACTCCTTGACTCATCACCCATGCTTACTCATTGACTCCCTTCCCATACTTACAATATTCTGACTTGCTGACTCTGCACCCATACTGACCTGACTCATGGACTCTGAACCCATATTGATTCTTGGAATTCCTTGCCCATGCTGACACCTTGACTCCTTGGCTCATCACATATACTGACTCATTTACAAGATATCTAGAACCATCGTTGTACTGCTTTGGTGGCCTAGTGGTTAGAGTGTTTGAACCCTGGCCAAGTCATACCAGAGACTTATAAAAATGGTCAATACAGCTGCCTCACTTGGCACTCAGCATTAAGAGGTTAGTGTTGGGACTGGATGGCCTGGTGTCAGGATAATGTGACTAGGTGGGATATGATGCTACATGTCTGCAGCATAATGCCCCAGTGCTAGACATCACTATAAATTGTCACACTACAGGTATCATAGCGATATGACTGAAAAATTGTTAAAGCTATGTTAAAAATCCAGATCACACACACACACACACATATTCATCATTATGTCCATCAGCAGGGACCTATCATTGTCACTTAATTATTTTCATTGAGCTTGAAGCAAGATCTTATCATCTATGAAATCAATGACAAGCAAATTTAAATGTAATGAGGCATTTTGGAAAATGGTTTGCTCACAATAACCTGGACCAGACATTGTGGATAACTCGCACTTGAAATAAGGAAGAAGTAATTTCAGGGTTTAAAGGTCAGAGGCCAAGGTCACTATGACTGAAAGAAGGAAAAGGTTTCTGCACACAAAATCTGCATTTATCTTCACAGAAGACTAATTAACACAGTGTGGGCATATGTGGATTTCACTATGCTCTTTACTAGCAAAAAGTATTTCACTGCCCAATACAGATTTGAAACATTGGCATTGTATAAAGAAATTACATATTTGGTGTAGTGGTCATGGATGGTATAAAGAGCCAAAGGAAGAATGCAACTATCATTGACTATAGTTCAACGTATGGTCATTAAAAGTATCCACTAAACTTCAGGACTTTTATACATTTTGACTTGTTTAGGTGTGTCATGAAAACATGGCTGAAACAAGGCTAAATATTTTTGTTGTTGTTTTGTGGGGTTTAATGCCATATTTCAGCACAAGATAGGCTAAAGATGGTTGCCAGTATAATCTGGTGGAGATAGAACCACAGGCAAACCCTGGAATGAACCACTGACACATGGGAAGCTACTAGCAAGCTTTCTCATGTACCAACATTTGCCAGTCTCAAGACTCAAACCCATGCAGTCAGAGGTGAGATGGCAGTGATCACTTTAGACCACTAGGGGCCCTGCTAACATAGTAAAATCACAATATTAGAAATTTGTACAGGTTACATAGTAAAATTAAGGTTAGAGTTCAACTTGATAAGTCTCATACATGGACAAGCAACAGGTAAAGAGGATAACCAAGCTATGTGAAACATTACATACCATATGAGTATACAAAGATTACATACTTTACGAGTATACAAAGATTACATACTAGACAATTATACAAATTATACAAAGATTACATACCATACTTGTATACAAAGATTACATACCATATGTATATACAAAGATTACATACCATATGAGTATACAAGTCAAACTGCAAACAGCAAAGATCCTGGTCTATCATAATGCACAGCCAAGGGGGGGGGGCCGGGGCAACCGGAGATATATAGCCGAACAACACTTTTTAATTTTATAAAAGAAAAATTTTGTTTGAACAAGAACTAGCAGAGGCCAGGGTGTTTCTTACCCTATGGCCCTGTGCACAGACCCACATCATCTGGCACATTATGTGTTGGCAAATCTAGGTCTTTACAGTTTGCAGTTTGTTTCATCTTATAGGCGAATATAGAAAGTAGTCACATTTTTTCTGTATGTTGTGGTTTGGTCAGGTTGCTGATAATTGTGGCTTGTATTAATAATACATATCTGTAACTTCATTAAATTTTCTCCCGTTTTCATTAAATTTTCACCAAATATCTACATATCTCATGTGAATCACCACAAATTTATTTTGGTCATCATCTTTTTTGTTTCCAAGAAGAAAGATGCCAATATTATAGAAACAACTGCGATAATTAGTTATTTATAAGAGGTCAGTTTAAGCCATGTAGAGAAAGTTTGCTGTAATTTCCTATTTTCCTTGAAGACAAATTTTTCCATATAAAAATTTGGCACATCCATCCTTACATTTTTAAATGGGAAAAAAAAAAACAAGACTGTGTGCACATAGTTTCATGGACGTTGTATAAATGTGACTTCAAAACATACACCAGTAAGTTGACACAGGACACTTGAGAAAAAG
Organism: Sinohyriopsis cumingii; assembly: GCA_028554795.2. Classification (NCBI taxonomy): domain Eukaryota; kingdom Metazoa; phylum Mollusca; class Bivalvia; order Unionida; family Unionidae; genus Sinohyriopsis; species Sinohyriopsis cumingii. The sequence continues at coordinate 117,201,514 of CM068828.1, forward strand.
TACTTGAATTTTGACGCACATATTAGTGCCCAAATCTATCACTTAATTTTAGTAGTATTCATTGTCATTATGGTGGAATTCATAGTTGTACTTAGGGTTAAGTGTTGGGATAACAAAAGACTGTGTTTCATCCCTAATGAGTCATATCAGGAAATGTGTAAGAAACTTGATAACTGAGCATTTTTCCTGTCATTTATGTTAGTTTCAGTGGAAATTAATGGTTGATGTGCACTGGCTCCGTGTAATTTGTGACTCTAAATATGTGGACTATATATTGAGTCACCCAGCTTACGGATTTACTTTTTGTTAATGGGATATATATAAAAATTCTGATGTCGAATGCGTGGCACAGACTGTCTGCCACATTTCAGCGTCGGACGTCTGGTGGTAAGAAAAGAAAAAAAATCAGTAATAAATTTATTTCAGTTTTGAATTTTGATGAATAGAGTGTTGCGAGAAATTGTTGAAGATGATGGTGGTAGTGGTTGTGCTGCTGCTGCTGAAGACAGCATTGTCATTAACAACATTAAGTTTAGTCACAAACCAATATTGTTTGTTCGTTTAATTGATTAGGTTTATACATCATGTATCAGAGATCAGCGCATGCTAAATCCACACATACCCTCTCCCCCCCAACTTACAATCCCTTTAATTTTATCCATTCATGTGATCTCTAGACATACAGATTAAAATTATTAAGCAATGTTATGTAGGTAGACAGATTAATTTTTTAATCTACTATGGATCGTGAAATTCTGATTGGGTTTTTTAACACCTTAGAGATAAGTTCTTTTTCCAGCACCCCACCCCTTCCTATTGTTCAGCCTAATTTGCATTTATCAGCATACATCAATGAAAACAGCTTAATTCTTAGGAAGATCAGGTTCTGTGCATGAAGAAAAAAACTTGAATGTTTGTAAAACATTATATCCAGCACTCCCCAGCTTCGTCTCCCCTTGCCCCAATTTGTCACATTGGTATCTAGTTCCAGGAGATATATAAAAAAAAACAGACCCAGGGGCCAATTTTAATCACATGTCTGAATATTTTGAATTCATGTTTTCATGACAAGTAAGTGTATATATTTGTTTTTAGGTAAGACTTAGTAGTTTCCAAGTTGTGACTTGATGGCCAGATGTTTTGGGGATAGGGATGGACATTAGGGCCAGTGTCAGTTGTATGTATAAATTTGTCTTCACATGCTCATTAAGTGGATATGAGGCTATAATGTAGAGATCTCGATAGTTTCTGACCTGTGACCATGTTACCATTGTCAGCATCATGCATTTCTTTTTGTTGCCCAAGATAAATAGTGGTGCCAAAGTTTGGGTGCCATGGATTTGTCACTTACAGTAATTGTTAATTATCTATGGTTAGAAGCATATACAAATATACATTCAAAGAGATGCTTTAATTAATATTCTGGACACAAAAAGAGATGCAGCAGGGAAAAACAAGAAAGAAAGATCAAGAATTGTGATTTTTAATCTATTATATCCTTTAAACAAAATATGAAAGAAAAAAGGCTTTAAAAGGGAAAACACCATTTGCATAAATTTGTCTTTTAATGCTCAGTAAGTGTATCAATGGTTATGTTATGACCAGGGGGCCTAGTCAGGTCAGCTGGATGAAGTTTATACAATACAACCCAGGGCTTAGTCAGGTCAGCTGGATGAAGTTTATACAGTATGACCCAGGGCCTAGTCAGGTCAGATGGATGAAGTTTATACAATATGACCCAGGGCCTAGTCAGGTCAGATGGATGAAGTTTATACAATATGACCCAGGGCCTAGTCAGGTCAGCTGGATGAAGTTTATACAATATGGCCCAGGGCTTAGTCAGGTCAGCTGGATGAAGTTTATACAATATGACCCAGGGCCTAGTCAGGTCAGATGGATGAAGTTTATACAATATGACCCAGGGCCTAGTCAGGTCAGATGGATGAAGTTTATACAATATGACCCAGGGCCTAGTCAGGTCAGATGGATGAAGTTTATACAATATGACCCAGGGCCTAGTCAGGTCAGATGGATGAAGTTTATACAATATGACCCAGGGCCTAGTCAGGTCAGATGGATGAAGTTTATACAATATGACCCAGGGCCTAGTCAGGTCAGCTGGATGAAGTTTATACAATATGACCCAGGGCTTAGTCAGGTCAGCTGGATGAAGTTTATACAATATGACCCAGAGCCTAGTCAGGTCAGATGGATAAGTTTATACAATACAACCCAGGGCCTAGTCGGGTCAGCTGGATGAAGTTTATGCAATATGACCCAGGGCCTAGTCAGGTCAGATGGATGAAGTTTATACAGTATGACCCAGGGCTTAGTCAGGTCAGCTGGATGAAGTTTATACTGTAAGACCCAGGGGATAAGTTAAGTTAGATGAATCTGTTTAATATTTTATGACCCATGGGCCAAGTCAAGTCAGTTGCATACTAGTATTTGAATATGTCTTTTCACATCTAAAATGTGTACATGTACATATAATGTATAGGGTTGGGTTCTCAATAGATATTACCAGTAAGTTGTGAACAAAGGGCTGTATATTCCTGGGGCATGACACAAGAGTCCCTTTCAAACCCCCATCTTCGATATTTTGACACATTGTTTTGGTTGGTAATCATGCACACCTACTCTCAGACAAGTTAGTCTCATAATATCAGAATCATTTTGAATTTCTTAAATACAAATAACCCTTAATGTGCCCCCCTCCAGCTTTACCCCCAGAAATTGTTTCAAGATTTAAAAACTGTTTGTGCACATTTATAAACTATGATGAATCATATCCCAAGATGTGTTACCTCCTTTCCTTCAGTGTAGGAGTTATGTGACAGTACTTTACATGCCTACTTATGCAAACACAGACAGTACTTTACATGCCTACTTATGCAAACACACACACACACACACACACATTCATGTATGCACATCAAGTTGGACAGAACGGGATGAGATAATATGGTCATTAAAAACACATCCCCACACCTACTGGATTTCTCTGCCCCATTACTTGGTGACACCAAAACTCATGTTTGTTCTTTTCTTTTCAGGTAATAAAATCACAAAATTAAAGGATGACAAGCCAGTCATTTCTCCGCCACTCAATTTTGAGCACACAGTCCATGTTGGCTTTGATCCCCTCACAGGGGAATTCACTGTAAGTTCTTTTTATTTTTTAAATTAAATAAATCTTTCATTGTAATCATATTATTGTAGGTCAGGGTGGTATCGTCTTGTTTTTCAGGACACAATTGAGTACCAACACTTGAATGAAGTTTTGATTGCCCCTTATATTTGTTGTCCCCCACCCCACCTCCCCCTTCTCCCCACCCATGTGTTGGTAAAATAAGAACTCTTCTGCAAGACCAGAATTGAAATAATTTTAGTTTATGGCTTGACACTGCATCTACCAGCTGTCCAGCATTCTTGTGCTTGCACCAAATTTGCAGTTTTCATCATGTACAAAATCATGGGGCCTCTAAAATTTGTACAAATGATGATGATCCGCACGATATTACCAAATTTTACAGCATCCATAGATGAAGGCCTTTAAAATTTGTACAAATGATGATGATCCACACAATATGACCAAATTTTACAGCATCCATAGATGAAGGCCTTTAAAATTTGTACAAATGATGATGATCCACATGATATGACCAAATTTTACAGCATCCATAGATGAAGGCCTCTAAAATTTGTACAAATGAAGATGATCCACACAATATGACCAAATTTTACAGCATCCATAGATGAAGGCCTCTTAAATTTGTACAAATGATGATCATCCACTGTCAAATGTGACTACTGATCATTAAAAAATTAAAGAAACTTTAATGATTTCTTCATAACATTTGTCCAAATTACACAGAAAGCATCCTGGTACAAGACCATCTTCACTCAAATGATGCCAAGCCACCATCAATTAACCAACAACCGTTTTTCATTGCTGACGTTAGCACTTACTCCTCCTGGGGTTTAATTTTTTTTAAATGTTAAAATTTCAACAAAAAAATCCCCCAATTTTTTCCAAAATAAAATTTCAAAAAATTGATTTTTGCATCTAATTGAGCTGGTTTAGCCTGGTACTGGAAGTGCTTAGTACGTTATATGTACTGATCCTTATAAATATATAATTTTAAAAAAAAACTACATGTACTTACCTACCCCAATTTTAAAAACAGTGCAATAGGAAACACATTGTTTTTGCCTTATGACTGTCATTATTCAAAAATAGAAAATCTTTTTATATCAGAAACCATGATGCTGACTCATATTTTTTGGCCTGCTGTCCTTGTATCTGGACTTGAGGTAAATGGTTGCCAAGGGATCATTCCCAAAACCTACTTTCCGTATATACTCGCTCGTAAGTTGAGTCTAAGTGCAAACAACATAGATCCTGATCTGCCATGTCATAAAGCACCTGCATATCAGGGTTTCTGTTGTTTTTTCATTTAATTACTCCTAACAAATTGCACCAACCCAGATCTGCTAGCGCATTATGCAATAGCAGATTTGAGTCTGTGGAGTTTATATTGAGCTCATCTTATAAGCAAGTATATATGGTAAATTTATTGTTCCATCAGATCTTGATAAAAACTATACCACTATATTGGTTTCTGTGAATATCTGGTAGGAGCAGAACAACTTTTGGGAGGTTGATGCTCTGTACAGCAATGCTCCTTGGGTTAACACGGTCAAGAGAAGGAATTTTTAATACATTTTAGTTATGACTGCGGTGCTGCAAAACAGAGGGAGCATTTGTATACTTGTTCAGTGAAGCATGGTAAACAAATGCATAACTGCCATGCAAGCTTGAGCCTACAACCAGCAGGTTCGATGTAATCTAATCAAGCATTCAAACCATCTTGAATTTTGGAAGTCACACCATACACATTTTTTGTTGCAGTTGGTCAAAAGATTATGCAGATATTTTAGAGAGAGATCGTTGTACTGTACTTGACTTAATACTTGCTGTAATAAGTCCACCTCACCCCTTTTGGGGTTTAAACTCAGATAAGAATATCCATCGTTAACATAAATTGCAGCATGTTATGTGTGAGGGGAGGGGATACTAAAATCCACATTTAGCAATGTAAATTTCTTAAACTTACCTCCATGCCTTGTGACTCCTTAAATCTTGATGTTTAGGGTTTAAATCAATTTCAGAAACAGATCTTGCATTTCTGTTATTCAACATGACCATGTTGTTTTTAATAAAGAAGCCACCACAAAAGTGCAGATTGCACAAAATAGATAAAGGGAGCTAACTCTTCTAGCATGTAAACATAATTTGAATATTGTTTTGATTTTATCTGTGTGCAGTTTTTTTGATGGGCTTTCATTCTTCCAAAAATTTCCAAAATGTTTTTTTTAAATTTTTTTTTTAGATAGTGGTTATTGTGTCAAATATGGTAATTATTAAAAGTAATGCATTTAAATATGTACCATATATACTTGGTAACAAACTGTATCAATCCATCGCGTAATGGGTCAGCACTCAGTTTGTAAGGAGCAGTCATTAGAAAAACAACATCAACCCTCATCTGCCAGCACATTATATGATGGTAGATCTTGGTCTATGTTGCTTGCAGTAGGACCTGACTTCAAAGCATATATACACCCCTTTTAACTTTGTCACAGATGCTATTCTGGGAATGTGTATTTTATACATGCATGTGATGCCTGACCTTTAGTTCAGAATTTTTAAAGATAATATAGACAGTTAATGGTTGACTGGTTGTCATTATGTCATTGTAATTTGGGGTTAAATTCCTCTCAGTGCTGTACATGAGTAACAAATGCTGTCTATTATAACTACATATACACTTTGCATATACATCAAAGACTTGTTAACCTAGATTTGAGAGGAAATTTCAAGGGTTATTTCCTGTTATAATTTGTACTAAAGGGTCATTGACAATGTATAGCATAGGTCAAACTGATTAAACATACCCAGTACACACACTAGTTTAATTAAATGTATGGTTATAAAACAGGATAGCAGAAAGAAAATATCTGATAATCTCTGGCTTTTATTTCAACTTGTTTTACACATGAGCTTTAATATATATTTTTTTATCTTGATTGCAGTAGTATGTAAAATTTATTGGAAGAAACATCTAAAGTTTTTAGGAAGAGCATGTAAGAAAAAAATTCATGCAAGAAATTAAAATCACTGAGTTTGAATTTTCATCTTTGTTTATGTTTTAAACTGCTAAATAATGAATAAGGATAATCTCATTGAGTTTTTATAGTATGTGGAGCACGACCCTATACATACGCTTGTTACAATAAAATAAAATATCTTTCTTTTGCATTAAAAGATATTTGAAATGAATGTGTGTTGATCTGGAAATGGGATTTCCACTTGTACCCTTTCTTTGCAAGTCCAGAATGCTAACCACTGAGTCCGACTGGATCCTAACTTTGAGAAATTGTCGTTTGCTTGGGAGTTGACTATCTCTATACTCATAAATCGTGCATTCATGGGTTATGGCTGCCATACATATCACTTGAACTCAAGAACAGCGACTCTAGATGTTGAGGTTTAGTGAAATTATTACATACATGAAGATACAATTTGCCACATTTCATAAAGAATCTGTATAGTAAATGGAATATTAGATTCAGAAGAGGATTTAGTCCTTGGTGTATACAGAGTCCATTACTAACATCAAAGGCTGTCTAGTGATTATGCTGACTCTTAATACATTACTGCCGAGAGGAGAAACAAAAATCAGACAGATTCTGAAAATTGATAAATCAAGAAGTTTGTTGTTAGAAATTATGATACTCAAATGCATTTAACTCAGTTAATAGCAACCACCCTTGGGAAAAAGCAAAACCAGCCTTTGTACACAGGTGCCCTCTATACACAGTTTCACCTTTTAAAATTGTGTTTTGAACAAATACCATGCACTGAATATCACATGTTGTTGCTGTTACTTTTTATATCGTTATTACATTATCAAGATTGTTTTATGTGCACTGTTCTTCAAAATTATACAATACATGCATATGTTGTTCTCTCCCAGATTTGTGTTCCACACAAGATCACTAGATTTGTGTTCCACACAAGATCACTAGATCAAGATCACTAGATTTGTGTTCCACACAAGATCACTAGATCAAGATCACTAGATTTGTGTTCCATACAAGATCACTAGAGTTGTGTTCCACACAAGATCACTAGATTTGTGTTCCACACAAGATCACTAGATCAAAATCACTAGATTTGTGTTCCACAAAAGATCACTAGATCAAGATCACTAGATTTGTGTTCCACACAAGATCACTAGATTTGTGTTCCACACAAGATCACTAGATTTGTGTTCCACACAAGATCACTAGATCAAAATCACTAGATTTGTGTTCCACACAAGATCACTAGATCAAAATCACTAGATTTGTGTTCCACACAAGATCACTAGATTTGTGTTCCACACAAGATCACTAGATTAAGATCACCATATTTGTGTTCCACACAAGATCACTAGATCAAGATCACTAGATTTGTGTTCCACACAAGATCACTAGATCAAGATCACTAGATTTGTGTTCCATACAATATTACTAGTTTTGTGTTCCACACAAGATCACTAGATCAAGATCACCAGATTTGTGTTCCACACAAGATCACTAGATCAAGATCACTAGATTTGTGTTCCACACAAGATCACTAGATTTGTGTTCCACACAAGATCACCAGATCAAAATCACTAGATTTGTGTTCCACAAAAGATCACTAGATCAAGATCACTAGATTTGTGTTCCACACAAGATCACTAGATCAAGATCACTAGATTTGTGTTCCATACAAGATCACTAGATTTGTGTTCCACACAAGATCACTAGATCAAAATCACTAGATTTGTGTTCCACACAAGATCACTAGATTTGTGTTCCACACAAGATCACTAGATCAAGATCACCATATTTGTGTTCCACACAAGATCACTAGATCAAGATCACCATATTTGTGTTCCACACAAGATCACTAGATCAAGATCACTAGATTTGTGTTCCACACAAGATCACTAGATCAAGATCACTAGATTTGTGTTCCATACAATATTACTAGTTTTGTGTTCCACACAAGATCACTAGATCAAGATCACCAGATTTGTGTTCCACACAAGATCACTAGATCAAGATCACTAGATTTGTGTTCCACACAAGATCACTAGATTTGTATTCCACACAAGATCGCCAGATCAAAATCACTAGATTTGTGTTCCACAAAAGATCACTAGATCAAGATCACTAGATTTGTGTTCCACACAAGATCACTAGATTTGTGATCCACACAAGATCACTAGATCAAGATCACTAGATTTGTGTTCCACACAAGATTACTGTATCCTGCTTCACTTTAATCCATCCTATAAATTAAATCATCACTGACTTAATCAGAGATCTTAGATTGTTTTGTACTTGTGATGTAGCAGTAATTTCATTAATGATTCACAGATTACATTTGAATGTAAAACATGGGACTGACTCTTTGGTAAGCCAACTTGTACAAGTTAGATGACTCTTTGGTAAGCCAACTTCTACAAGTTAGATGACTCTTTGGTAAGCTAACTTGTACAAGTTAGATGAGTCATTGGTAAGCCAACTTGTACAAGTTAGATGACTCTTTGGTAAGCCAACTTGTACAAGTTAGACTTGGAAACAACTGTTTGCATTTTCTAAATAGTACATGTATCTAGATTAGCCTGTTGCTCAGCTCACTGAGATCAAAAGACAGCTTCTTATGTGAAAAACTTGTGATGAATAGAATATCAAAAGAAGCCATATATGTTTTGTTTTTATAAGCCATGACCTGACAATTTGCCTGCCTTTACAGACAAGTTTTAAATAGTAAATGACCCATGACCCTAATGAAAAGGTGAAAAGGTCTTCTGAGAGACAAACTTTTTTCTTCAGAAACAGCTTTACTACACAGGCAAATAGATGAATATTTCAGACTTTACCTGTCACACAGACACGTAGGCATAATAGACGACTTCCATTTCTGCTGTAACAAAATGACTAATTTTCCCACCATCCAGCAAATTAATTATTTTGACCCTCTGCCCTAATGACAAAGCTCGTTTTCAAATTTGACACATCAGTACCTTTTAGTTACACTTTCTTTGTGATTGGAATATGTAATACAAGCAAGGTAAAAAATATTTGCACATCAGTTCACATATTCCTTTGTCTGAAGAATGCCTTCTTCATGAAGCAACCATTTAATTTGCATGGACTGAAAAGTCACTATAGATAAGTGTCAGAGGCTGCTTAAATCAAGAAGAAACCATTGTTTCATTAGGAAGCACCTGGTTGCTGAGTGCAGAAGGCAGATGACTGTTATATACAGGTGATTTGTATAGGAAATTTGCCTGAAAAATTGGAATGGCCATTATAAATAGTTGACCGTTGGGTAAAAGTAATTGTTTGAATAAGTTTGACTATAAATCCAATTTTCTATATTCATCAGCTTTTAAAGGGATTTTATTTTATTGCAGCAGTTTATATACCTTGTCTAAGTCTCCACCACTTATACGTTAGGCCCTTTTATATACCTTATGTAATCCTCCACCTCTTTGAAGTTAGGGCCTTTTATATACCTCATGTAATCCTCCACCTCTTTGGAGTTAGGGCCTTTATGTTCCTCATGTAATCCTCCACCTCTTTGAGGTTAGGGCCTTTTATATACCTTATGAAAGCCTCCACCTCTTTGAAGTTAGGGCCTTTTATGTACCTCATGTAATCCTCCACCTCTTTGAAGTTAGGGCCTTTTATATACCTCATGTAATCCTCCACCTCTTTGGAGTTAGGGCCTTTATGTTCCTCATGTAGTCCTCCACCTCTTTGAGGTTAGGGCCTTTTATATACCTCATGTAATCCTCCACCATTTTGAAGTTAGGGCCTTTTATGTACCTCATGTAATCCTCTACCTCTTTGAAGTTAGGGCCTTTTATGTACCTCATGTAATCATCCACCTCTTTGAGGTTAGGGCCTTTTTATATACCTCATCTAATCCTCCACCTCTCTGAAGTTAGGGCCTTTTATGTACCTCATGTAATCATCCACCTCTTTGAAGTTAGGGCCTTTTATGTACCTCATGTAATCCTCCACCTCTTTGAAGTTAGGGCCGTTTATGTACCTACATGTAATCCTCCACCTCTTTGAAGTTAGGGCCTTTTATGTACCTCATGTAATCCTCCACCTCTTTGAAGTTAGGGCCTTTTCTATACCTCATGTAAGTTCCACCTCTTTGAAGTTAGGGTCTTTTATGTACCTCATGTAATCCTCCACCTCTTAAATATTAGGACCTTTATATACCATATGTAAGACTGACTATTTCAAGTTAAGGACTTTTAAATACTGTATGAAAAGTGAAATTACCCAGTAGTAGGATTAAATAGTATTTTATTTTTCCCTTCTGAGATAAAATGCTCATTTTTGTATATCTTGTACAGGGTATGCCAGAGTCATGGGCCAATCTGCTCAAGACTTCCAATATCTCCATATCGGACCAGAAGAAAAATCCACAGGCGGTGTTAGATGTCCTTAATTTTTATGATTTATCAGCTAAGGAGAGAGAAGAGGCTAAAGTCAAGTTCCTTACAAATGTCAAACCGCCAAGTAAGTATCAAAACTATAGTGTCATCACATTTGCTTCCATCTGTATGTTGCTAATCACTTTTTTATTCCCCCAGCCAGCCATATTTGCATGGGAAGTTGGAATTGGATTTGTCCTTCCATCTCTCCATCAGTCCGTCCATGCACCTCACTCCTGTTTCCAGACTGTAACTCCCAAACTGTTTAAGACATACAATGAATATTGGTACAAATGTGCATTCTGTCCATTTGTTGGTCCATCCATTGATCATTATCAACACTTCATTTTTGGAGCAGAACTTAAAAACAATTTCAAATGTGTATGAAATTGCTACAAACTGTTATATGAGACTAGTGGTATAGATGTTCATGGTATAGATGTACAGTGGTATAGATGTACAGTGGTATAGATGTTCATTGGTATAGATGTACAGTGGTATAGATGTTCAGTGGTATAGATGTACAGTGGTATAGATGTTCAGTGATATAGATGTACAGTGGTATAGATGTTCAGTGGTATAGATGTACAGTGGTATAGATGTTCAGTGGTATAGATGTACAGTGGTATAGATGTACAGTGGTATAGATGTACAGTGGTATAGATGTTCAGTGGTATAGATGTACAGTGGTATACATGTTCAGTGAGATGTTCAGTGGTATAGATGTTCATTGGTATAGATGTACAGTGGTATAGATGTTCAGTGAGATGTTCAGTGGTATAGATGTTCTATTGCCTTTGCATTATCATTCAGATTCAATATTGTTTATTATTTTCACCTATTTGTTCATAAAATCCATCCATCAGGAAGACATTGTAGCTCAGTTGGTGTTAGACCGATAATCCAAAGGTTTTATACTTGCACATACCACATTATGTCATTTGGAATGACACTTAGTTCCCATTTACATGGCATGATATAAACAATAATGTGTTGAAAATACCATTAAACCCAAGCGTCCAGCTAACTATCCAACCATCATAAACACTTTAGTTCCTAGAGCACAACTCTAAATCTTTAATAATTTTTTTTGCTCATATTAGACTGGTGATCCAGATATGCTTTTGCTATTCACAGTTCTTCAGTTTAATATTCTTAATGTTGTAATCCTGTAGCCATTTTATTCACCCATCGTCACGCTTTTTTTCCAAAGCAGGACTCCAAAATTATTTTGAGATATATCTGTGACAGCATATACACATATTAGATTAGTGGTATGGGTGTGCCATTTCTAATGATCTAGTGGTCCAGGTGTGCCAGTTCTAATAATACACACATTAGATTAGTGGTCTAGGTGTGCCATTTCAGATGATACACACATTAGATTAGTGGTATAGGTGTGCCATTTCAGATAATACACACATTATATTAGTGGTCTAGGTGTGCCATTTCAGATAATACACACATTAGATTAGTGGTCTAGGTGTGCCATTTCAGATGATACATTATATTAGTGGTCTAGGTGTGCCATTTCAGATAATACACACATTAGATTAGTGGTATAGGTGTTTCAGTTCTGATAATACACACATTATATTAGTGGTCTAAGTGTGCCATTTCAGATAATACACACATTAGATTAGTGGTCTAGGTGTGTCATTTCAGATGATACACACATTAGATTAGTGGTCTAGGTGTGCCATTTCAGATGATACACACATTAGATTAGTGGTCTAGGTGTGCCATTTCAGATGATACACACATTAGATTAGTGGTCTAAGTGTGCCATTTCAGATGATATACACATTATATTAGTGGTATAGGTGTTTCAGTTCTGATAATACACACATTAGATTAGTGGTCTAAGTGTGCCATTTCAGATGATACACACATTAGATTAGTGGTCTAGGTGTGCCATTTCAGATGATATACACATTAGATTAGTGGTCTAGGTGTGCCATTTCAGATAATACACACATTAGATTAGTGGTATAGGTGTTTCAGTTCTGATAATACACACATTATATTAGTGGTCTAAGTGTGCCATTTCAGATGATACACACATTAGATTAGTGGTCTAGGTGTGCCATTTCAGATGATATACACATTAGATTAGTGGTATAGGTGTTTCAGTTCTGATAATACACACATTAGATTAGTGGTCTAGGTGTGCCATTTCAGATGATATACACATTATATTAGTGGTCTAGGTGTGCCATTTCAGATGATATACACATTATATTAGTGGTCTAGGTGTTTCAGTTCTGATAATACACACATTAGATTAGTGGTCTAGGTGTGCCATTTCAGATGATACACACATTAGATTAGTGGTCTAGGTGTGCCATTTCAGATGATATACACATTATATTAGTGGTCTAGGTGTGCCATTTCAGATAATACACACATTAGATTAGTGGTATAGGTGTTTCAGTTCTGATAATACACACATTATATTAGTGGTCTAAGTGTGCCATTTCAGATGATACACACATTAGATTAGTGGTCTAGGTGTGCCATTTCAGATGATATACACATTAGATTAGTGGTATAGGTGTTTCAGTTCTGATAATACACACATTAGATTAGTGGTCTAGGTGTGCCATTTCAGATGATACACACATTAGATTAGTGGTCTAGGTGTGCCATTTCAGATGATATACACATTACATTAGTGGTCTAGGTGTTTCAGTTCTGATGATACACACATTATATTAGTGGTCTAGGTGTGCCATTTCAGATGATACACACATTAGATTAGTGGTGTAGGTGTGCCATTTCAGATGATACACGCATTATATTAGTGGTCTAGGTGTGCCATTTCAGATGATACACACATTAGATTAGTGGTCTAGGTGTGCCATTTCAGATGATATACACATTACATTAGTGGTCTAGGTGTTTCAGTTCTGATGATACACACATTATATTAGTGGTCTAGGTGTGCCATTTCAGATGATACACACATTAGATTAGTGGTCTAGGTGTGCCATTTCAGATGATACATTAGATTAGTGGTCTAGGTGTGCCATTTCAGATGATACACACATTATATTAGTGGTCTAGGTGTGCCAGTTCTGATGATACACACATTATATTAGTGGTCTAAGTGTGCCATTTCAGATGATACACGCATTACATTAGTGGTCTAGGTGTTTCAGTTCTGATGATACACACATTATATTAGTGGTCTAAGTGTGCCATTTCAGATGATACACGCATTAGATTGGTGGTCTAGGTGTGCCATTTCAGATAATACACACATTATATTAGTGGTCTAAGTGTGCCATTTCAGATGATACACGCATTAGATTGGTGGTCTAGGTGTGCCATTTCAGATGATACACACATTATATTAGTGGTCTAGGTGTGCCATTTCAGATGATACACACATTAGATTGGTGGTCTGGGTGTGCCATTTCAGATGATACACACATTATATTAGTGGTCTAGGTGTGCCAGTTCTGATGATTATCTCATCACTGAAACAATGTTACCCTATCCATATGACCTACTGTATTTTGATTGGATCATAAGATAACCATAAGATAACACATTTTTTGAGGTTTCTCAAATGAGCTTATGTGTTATGATTGGATGATAAAAATAACACTGTACTATTGAGGGTTTATCATACGAACTTTAGTATTTTGATAGTTCCATAAAATAAAACTACACTGCTGATGGTTTCTTATATGATCCTCTGTATTTTGATTCGACCACAAGATGACGATACCATTGAGGGTTTCTCATACCAGTTTCTGTTTTGTGATTGGACCATAAGATAACAGTACTTTTCAGAGTTTCTTATATGAGCTTGTGTATTTTGATTGGTCCATAAAATAAAACAATACTGTTGAGGGATTCTCATATGAACTGTATTGTGGTTAGACCTGTACTATTGAGGTTTTCTCATATGAGCTTCTTTATTTTTATTGGACCATAAAATAACACCATTCTGTTGAGGGTTTCACATATGAGATTCAGTCTTTTGATTGGACAATAATATAAAACAATACTGTTGAGGGATTCTCATATGAACTGTATTATGATTAGACCTGTACTATTGAGGTTTTCTCATATGAGCTTCTTTATTTTTATTGGACCATTAAATAACACCATTCTGTTGAGGGTTTCTCATATGAGATTCAGTCTTTTGATTGGACAATAAGATAAAACAATACTGTTGAGGGATTCTCATATGAACTGTAGTATGATTAGACCTGTACTATTGAGGTTTTCTCATATGAGCTTCTTTATTTTTATTGGACCATTAAATAACACCATTCTGTTGAGGGTTTCTCATATGAGATTCAGTCTTTTGATTGGACAATAAGATAAAACAATACTGTTGAGGGGTTATCATATGAACTGTAGTATGATTAGACCTGTACTATTGAGGTTTTCTCATATGAACTTGTGTATTTTGATTGGACCATAAGATAAAACAATACTGTTGAGGGATTATCATATGAACTGTATTATGATTAGACCTGTATTATTGAGGTTTTCTCATATGAGCTTCTTTATTTTTATTGGACCATAAAATAACACCATTCTGTTAAGTGTGTCTCATACGATATTCAGTCCTTTGATTTGACAACAAGATAACACTGTACTGCTTAGGGTTTCTCATAGAGCTTAAATGTTTTGATTGGACCATAAGATAAGACTGTACTCCTTAAGGTTTCTCAGACAAGCATCATTATTTAGATTGGACCATTAGATAACACTACTGCAGAGGGTTTCTCATATGAACATCAGTGTTTTGATTGGACCATAAGATAACACAGTGCTTTTAAGCGTTTGATGAATATCATTGTTTCATACATATGCACATCTGAATAGCTTTATGAAGTTGGGAAAATGGTTACTACCCCTGCTTTCCAATATTAATGCTAATTTATTAAATCAGAATCAGTTTTATGCAGAGGAAACTAAGTATTTTGAAGGACACTAAATGAATGGACTTCGGCAGTGTCCATTGTTTGATTTTCACTGAGGCAGGCAAGTGAGATATTTTTTTCCTTCCCCCATATCACAACATGTCTTTCTGTTGCTTCATGATATATTTCATGTTTAAGTACTTTTACAGCAAATATTACATATTGACAGAATGAAATTAATTGTTGTTTTTCTTTCAGGTGCAAACTCATTAAGACCAACATTATCAGATAAATTCTCTACAAGTGTTACTATTACACCGGTAAGTAGCTTGACAATAAATATTTATGTGTATAAAATGTTTGCAGATCCTTGCTACAATTCAACTATATAGTTAGAAATGATAATTTAAGTGAGATGTGCATTGAAACTGTTTCCAAAAAATAGCTCAACATTGGCATTTTTATATCACTCTGGCCATTTAATATCTGTACCAACCTGGCCATATGACATCTCTATCAACCTGGCCATGTGATATCTGTATCAACATGGCCATATGGTATCTGTATCAACCTGATCAAACCTCATTTGTGCTTTATTGATGGATAGAGGTTGCAGCATATCAATTCGGTGGCTGTTTGGTCCAAGTGCACTGAAGCTGAAAATTTGGTTTTCTTTTCTGATGATAAGTCAAGTTTCCATGGCCTGATTTTCATCAGACATCATGGGCAGACAACATTTGAGCAGGAGCAGCTTTCTGTTTGATTCTGAGGCTGAGAGGTCAGAGGTCGAGGTAGTGCTGCTGAGATAGTAATGTTGTTTTTTTTGTGTCCAGTTGATAAATTAACTTTCCTGGATTCAGATTTCATCAAACTTTCTAGGTGGTCAACACATGGACAGAGGTACCTTCTATTTATTCTCAAGCCAAGAGGTCAGAGATCAAGGTCACATGTTATTTCCACTTTCTTCAAGTTTCTGTCATTTAGTTATTTTAGCTTCACTGGTTATAGACTAGAAGAGCCTATGGGATGGTCTGTTGTCCATCATCTATCCATCTATTAGCACAAGTTTGTTATGGCTAGTTATTCTACATTACATGGAGGATTGCCATGAAACCTTACACACACATTCTTCCCATGATCTAGTTGGTCCTAAATGAAAATGGTGCCACTCAGACATCCAGTGTGTCAGCCATAGTGTTTATCTTGAAAAACAATTCATTGCTACTTCTGATGATATTGAATGGCTGGTCATATCAAAATGGTTTTTTCTCTAAAAGACTTCTTATTTCACATAGCTGATTCTAAATGAAAACACGACCTATCTCATCCATTCTGGTCACCATAGCAGGGATCTTGAAATCGTATCACTCCTCCTCCTGTAAGGAAAGTATTATTGCCATGGAGGTTTTTTCAGAAGACTTCATATGATGTATTGTTACTCCTAATTGCAAATAATGATGGTCACCCTAATGTCCACTTTAAAAATCTTGTTATGGCTACTTGGATGGTTGTATTGGCATGGGGATTTTCACTAAATGACTTAATATGATGTCTAGTTGATCCTAAATAAAGATGGGATCGATCTGATACTACTTATGGTCACCACAGTGGCCATCTTGAAAATTATTATATGCTCATTTTTTTCTCCGTTAACTTTGCGTTGTCAGAATCGTTCAGTATTTTATGATACTGAACTCGCACGCATCTTCATATTGCACTTATAAAGGAACTACTTTCTATTATAAACAAACAATGAGTGCAGACGGCCAGCACTTTTTGTAAACAAATCATGTACACTCAATTAGTAGGCGGTTTACGTTTTGGTTGATTACATTTGTTTCTGAATGAACTAAAACAGATGTTTCATGGACTGCCACATTCCAGCTGCTTTGCTACGTTACTCGTTAACTTTTTTGATACAATGTTTCGTATTTAGGCAGGAGATGCCAGATTTCATAAAATTGCTGGGTACCTGCAAATAACATGCAAGTGACAAGGCATAAACTGTCATCTTTAGTGGGTAATACGAATGGCAAAAAATTTACTTACAGTTTTACATCCTGAATTTCCTTTCTTAGTTCTGCAAATCCAAATTACATGAGCCATGTCATGGGTTCTCAAGCTTGATTACACATTTCGAAGTTGTTCTGTAATTTTGACTATATTCCAAGTGCGATTACATCCTCCTTACTGCACTCAAAATAAAATAAACATTAAATTCCATAGAATCTTTTTGATGATTGCGATTGAAAGACTTCTTATTTTTCCCACATTATGATTTCAGATATTCAGTGACAGAACAGAAACATACTTGCAAATGTCAACATGATTCTCCCTTGCTATTTCAGTTTGATGTATTTCATGTAGAATTTGCACAGATGAATCCAGTCCATAATCATGAAATTAAATAGAATTGACAAAAATACCAAAATCTATTTATTCCAGATCAAATGGAAAAGTTGTTGCAATGCGCATTCATTCACAATATGAATCTAAATTTCAATTTTCAGTAGACCAAAATGCCATTTTCTTTCAAAAGTTATGTCTGGCGCACGACTAAGTTCAAATTTATCTGGGCAGAGTTAAGTGCACATTAATAATGGTGTTGTGTAACGATGAATCTGCGCTTGTGTATTTATTTTGGAATATGGCATACATTCAGTTACTTTGTTTCTTGTAGTGTATTATGTTAATATAATTAGGTCTTAGGTAGAAAAAGAAAAATGAGCATATAATAAAAAGGTTACTGTATTTGTATGGGTGCAGTATTCCATCCAAAAAACTTGTTCATATTTTCCTATACAAATGCAGTAACCTATAATGATTGGCCATCTTGAAAATATTTTTGTCAGTTTCCCCTGAATGGATGGTCATATCAACATAGGGTTTTTACTACACAATTTCTTTTCTTGTCTGGTTGGGCCCTAATTGTTCAGACATTTGTTATGCGTGCCACAGTGACCATGTTGAAAATTTTGTTGTCATTGTTTCACCAGAATGGATGGTCATATTAGTATGTGGTTTTCACTAAAAGACTTCTTATGATGTCTAGTTGTTCATAAATGAAAGTGGTGCTGATCTGATGTTTAATATGGCTGTCATGGCAGCCATGTTGAAAAATCTTGTTATTGCTACTCCTACTTGGATGGTCATATCAACATGGAGTTTTCACTAAAATACTCTTTTATGTTGTTTAGTTGGTCCTAAATGAAACTGGTGATGGTTTGACATTTAAATAGGACACCATGGCAAAATCATCAAATCTTATCATTGTTACTCCTTTTGAATAGATGGTCAAATCAACATGAGTTTTTACTACAAGGTATCGTACAATAAAATGGTGCCAATCTGATGTCCTATATGACCATGACTATATTTCTTGAATTGATGCCATCCTTATGGGTTTTCACAAAAGACTTTTTACAGTGTGTAGTTTGTCCAAAAATAAAAAAAGGTGCTGAACTGATCTCCATTATGGTCACCATAGCAGCCATCTTGATATTTCTCCTGAATGGATGGTTGTATCATCATGGAGGTTGTCACTCAAATACTTCTTAACATGCCTAGTTGACCGCTTCGGTGGCCTAAGTCTTTAGAGTGTCCACCTTGGATGTGGGAGGTTGCAGGTTTGAACCCCAGCCAAGTCATACCAGAGTCTGATAAAAATGGTACTACCAGCTGCCTCACTTGGCGTTCATCATTAAGAGGTTAGTGTTAGGACTGGTCATCCTGGTGTCAGGGTAAATTGACTGGATGGGAGATGATGCTACATGTATGCGGTATGATGCCCCAGTATTAGACATCACTATTAACTGCCACACTGCACGTAGCGATGATAGAATTTTTTTACAGCTATATTAAAGATCCGAATTGCACACACATTTATCATGCCTAGCTGGTCCTGAATAAAAACAGTGCTGATCTGTCATCCAATATGGCTACCATGACAGCCGTCATAAAACCCTTGCTAACACAGTTGTAATGGAACAGAAAGTTATATTGATATGGGTTATCACAGCAGCCATCTTGAGAATCATGTTATTGCTGTTCCTAAATGGAAAGTAACATCTCTGAAAATATTATGGATGGCTATATCAACATGGGGTTTTCACCAGTAGACTTTTTATGGTATTTAGCTCCAAAGTGAAAATGGTGCCAGTCATAAATCCAGTATGGCTGCCACAATCACTGTCTTAAAAGTCTATCTTTACTGAATTGATTGTCGATGGAGGGGAGGTCACAAATTCCTAAAGGACAATGGTGTCAGCCATTTCATCCAATGTTGTCAGGAGGCCCACAGAATGGATGATCATTGTGACATTGGGTTTTCACCAAAAGACTTTTAATGTCTTCTTTGTCCAAAATAAAATGGACCCAAACTGATATCCAGTATGTGAACCACAGCAGTTGATTTCAAATCTTGTTATCGCAGAAGCATATCACAGATGGTTTCAGTGCTCAGCAGTTAAAAAAAAGAAATTGTCCTATCTTGAATTCCTGGCTGTTCCTTTTGCCCAGTAGAGTATCAGTCCATTTGATAGACTCAGTGTGAGTAGGTTGATGGGAGATAAACAATTCATCAGTTGCAAATGCATAAATGAAATCAAAACTTAGAATAACTTTTATATAGTAACAAATATTTGATAAAAACAATTGCATCATCTCTGTGACATGCATAAAAACTGAAAAAGTTAGTGTCTTGCAGTCAAAACCACCTGAAAATTCAGGACCCGCAACGCCTGAAGATGAAGAAGAGGAAGACATTCCTCCACCTCCAATTGCAACCAGACCAGACAAAACCAAATCAATTGTAAGTGCAACCATTATATATATATATATATAAAAATGTATGTATATACATATATTGAGTGAATATGCCCATGTGCCAGTTCATTTTTTTTTTTAAATAATAATTTAGCAGGAAAACAATAGTGTGTTCATAAAGTAGGATTTTATTCCTGATTTCCTGTTGAATATACTATTAAAATTACTGTGTATTATGTTTATATGTCTGATCCTTCTTTATATATGATAGGACCATTTAAACAGTCCACAGTTCTAAGTACCAACAAAATTGTCAGTTTTTGAAGAAGAGAAAAAAAATGTAATATATAAGAATAAAAAATCTATTTTGTTGTTGTTGTAGGATATTTATTTAATTTATTTTATGAATGGAAATAATGTTGATCCTTTTTATTCATAACTTGGTAACCTTTCACTTGCTGTCTCACACAGTTTAATTATGCAGGATGAAATTAGAAAGTATTTGTCTTTTATGTTACATTAGTATGAGTGTGAAGTGATAATGACATTCATTTTAAATCCAGATGCTACACACAATGCATTCCAACTTGCTTAACAGGGCAAGACTAGAGTTCAAATCATCGCCTTCATCCAGTATGGACATTTTTAGTGAGTTGGTATGCTGGATGTTTTCTTGTTGAGTAGAAGATTTATTTTTATAAGAATTGTGGAGATGTAGACCTGTTTGGCTGATTTGAATAAATGTGGAAACTTACTTTGCACTGTTTTTACTTTCAGTACACAAAACCGATTGAAGAGGATAAGCCCAATGGAGCAGTATCTATCGGCAATAAAAATGACAAACCAAAGAAGAAAAAGATGACAGATGAAGAAATATTAGAAAAACTCCGAACTATTGTTACACTTGGAGATCCAAATCGAAAATACACAAAAATGGAGAAGATTGGTCAGGGGTAATTACGCCAGATTTTCTTGGCTTATTATCTGATTTTAGATTTATTCTGAATTTAACAGAATACCTATTATACTCATTTATCAGTTGAGTCAAATTGCAAACAAAGTAGTCCCTGATCTGCCATTGCATAATGCACTAGCACATCAAAGTCTGTATTGTTTGTTCTACTGATTACTCTTAACAAACTGTCTAGATCCAAGATCATGCAACATCAGATCCGAGTCCATTCAGTTTACATTGGACTCTACCTACAAATGAGTATATAGGGTACTATAAGTCGTTATTATTTATGGAATGGTATTTACCTTGTAACAAACCACAGTTTTAATGAACAATGTTTTCTGTATCCTAACAATAGAACTTGTTCCCCAATCCTCAAATTTGGGTACTGACAAGAAATGTATTCATTAAAACTGATAACCAACAAGAATAAATTAATTCACAGTATAAGACAGACCGCTTTGGTGGCCTAGTGGTTAAGTGTCTGCCTCGGATGCAGTAGGTCATGGGTTCGATCACTAGTCGAGTCATACCAAAGACTTACAAAAATGGTACCAACAGCTGCCTCACTTGGCACTCAGCATTAAGAGGTTAGTGTTAGGACTGGTCCGCCTGATGTCGTAATAATGTGACTGGGTGGGACATCACACTACATGTCTGTGACATGCCCCAGTGCTAGACGACATTATAAACTGCCACAATGCAGGCATTGTAGCAATATGACTGAAAAATTGTTAAAGCTATGTTAAAAATCCAAATCACAAACACACACGCACACAGAGCGTCCAAGATTTATAATATTGGCCGTGGTCACTTTTTGCAAAATCTTGACCTCATGTTATTTAGGTGCTGACAAGAAATGTATTCATTAAAACTGATACCCAACAAGAATAAATTAATTCATAGTATAAGACATATTTGGAGTCTACTGGATACTATTCATTTTAAAGAGCAATAGAGATTTTGAAAATATTTTCTAAGAGTTTCAAAATTATAAATTTTATAAGTTTTCGGGCCTCCTTGTTTTTCAGGTTTTTTCCCACCATTCTATTGCAAAAATGTTTAAATTGAAAAAATCTTGACATAACCCCTAGATCATTGTTTAACGAATTGATGTGTATTGGTCAAAACACACATAATCATACAGTGCTGAAAATTAAAAGGTTAAATACAATATTTAAGAAAAGGATTTGAAAAGCAAGCAGTGATACAATTTTAGAATTCAGCAGGAAAACAATGCTCTTCATATTTCTCATGTTTGCCTGGTTTGTGACTTAATTATTAGTCTGCAAAAATACAAGGACATCCAGTCATATGTTTAAATCGAGTGCTTGTATGGTTTGAGTATTTCCTTCAGAAAAATTCATTTATAAAGTTACCTGTGTGAAATGCTATATAATTCACTTGTTTACAGATTGTCTTCAGAAGTTTGCTTTGTCATGGACTGGGGCATTAAAAGTATAGACAGACTTTAAGAACCAAGTCGAATGAAACTACAAACAACATTGAGCCTGACCTGCACCGGCAGATCAGGGTCTCTGTTGTTTGTTCTAATGATTACACCTAACAAACTGAGTAGAACCAGATCTCTAGTATTTATTAGTTACAACATTTATTGGATAAACACATTTCTTTTTGTTTTTTTAGTCCAGTTAATGAAACCTCAAGTTGAATTATTAATTTATGCATACCTAGTCGCTTGAATGTATTAAATGTTCCATTTGGGTCCTTTCATGCTCTGTTCTGTTTAACCAAATGTAGTTTGTATTACTAATAAAGTACAGAGTTCCCTCGCTACCGGGAAATCAGGAAAAAGTGGGGAGAAATGATAATTGTTTTCCCGACCATGAAAAGTCCTTGAATTTTGCAAATATTGATAAAAGTTGGGAAAAACCAAGGAATTTTCCTCCACAACTTGACGCACGAAACAATTACATAATTGAGTCATAACTGAACTGATCACAAGTTAAATTTATCGAGTTCTAACCAGAATATTAGGATGTTGCAGTATGGATCATTTGGGTGCTTTCCATAAATATATTTGTTGAGATAATCCAAACACTCAGTGGATTAGATTTGTCTGGTAGACCTTTTGTTTCACAGACAGTTTCGATATCCATTTATTTTTATATGTAAGGTATGAAAACCAGTCTAGCATTATAAAAGGCCAACATGGTGGCGTTCAGGCATAGCTGCTTTGTAGATGGTCTAGCAAACTTAAACGTTGCTAAATTGAGTTATACCTGCATTGAATCGATATGAATATTATTTATTTTCTCAGAAATTGCGAGTATTAAAATTGTTATGTCTTAATCTGCTGAAAGATGATAAACTAATGCGTTGATGAAATTTGAGTTGGTACTTGCAATTTCGATTGCTAGTCACACAAGCACACAGAATCTCACAACTGTCATTTCAAATGTTGTAGAAAAAATATATTAAATGAAAGTCATATACTGGTTGTAATAAAAATACAAAAATGAAAGAACACAAAATTCTCTATATTTATTCTGAGACCAACTTCCGGAGTTTTGTTGTATCACGTGACTACCATGTTGACATGTGCTCTATCATGCAGGGAGCATGTGAAGCAGGAAACCAGACTACTCTGCTTTATGAATCAGACCGGCCAAGTTTTTTTATGTTCTCGAAATAAATATGTTAAGAAGTGTATGTTCTTTCTGGTTTTTACAAAAGGTATCAGGCTTTCATTTAATATAATTGAAATTCTGTACAACGACATTAAAAAGGAGTTTGTTGTTGATATCGTGTGACTATTGGACTTCTGATGTTGTTGTTTGAGAGTTATGAAGTCATGTGACTATTAACGCAAATGGCAAGTACCGGGTCAGGTTTCATCTACACCGAGTTTTGTTTAGTCTGTCAGCGGATTAAAGACATAATGCCATTTTTGAGAAAATAAATAGTTTTCTTATCAATTTCATGCAGGTTTAAATTTGCTAGGCCCACTGGTAAGCTATCTTATGGTGCCGGCAGATTCCAATTTTCTTTAATGTAATTGCTCTGAACCCACATTCCATCCTAAATGTCCAAATATGAAAAATGGGGTTAAAATATTCGGAGGAAACCCAGATTAGAACTTTTTTAAATCTCTGATCTGAAATTTAGTGTGAAACTAATACACAGTGACATGTAGCTTGAAGCATTGGTTTCAGATCTTAAGTAGAATGCAGGTGAAATGGGAAGTTGTCGTCCCTTTTATTATATATTAGAAAACGATAAGAGCCCATGTATCAATACAGGTTTTGGGACTGGTTTATTGAACTACAAGAAGACAAGTTGATTTTACAGAAAATTTAGTCCTTGTTTATACAACAGTATATAATTTTGAAGGTCTTTTGTCAAATTTAAATCATCCCTTTGGTAAATATCTTTAAATGATGGAATATTTAACCAAATTGTCTTAAGGAGTTTAGGTTGGTTGAAAAATCTTGTTTTAGATTTTATTGGCACACATAAATTCAGTTAAACTTTTTTCATTACAAGATAAGATTCTAATACTTTGCATTTATTGAGGGTTTTTTCATACTGTGATAGAAAATGTTCACTTTGTATAACATGCACATATATTGCTCTAGAATTCTTTAGAATTAAAGGTTTGAAAGAAAACAAAATAATTTATGCTCATTATGTTGTTTTCACGAGCAACATAATGCAGGTCAGCAAAGTAAATTTAGAATTTGTATTTTGTACCTTGAAATGGCTTTAAATGCCAATTTATAGGAATGTAGTCAGATTTGTTTTGTGTGACTCATTTTGTGGTTTTATACATGATCGTCTTTTCTGACATATATGTTTTGGGGAGTCTTGAAAGAGAAACATCATCAGATTCGGAAAATGCATGTTTTGTAATCCAAATGTTCTTTAATTCCATTCTGTAATGGTCATATTCTAACCTTGAAAAAATTAATTTCATCCTGGAAAAAAACTGGAAAAGACCTAGAAATTTATATTTAGAAAAGCATGGGAACCATATAAAGTAGTAACAGAATAAATTGAAAAAATTGTTAACAGAATATCGATCCAGTGATCGATCATGTGAACTGTGTGTATAGGGAGGCAAGTCAAATTTAGTCAAATTTGAAGACTTGCAAGTAGTTATCTCCCTTGGATATTGTTCCAGTGATGGTAATATTTGAAACTTGAGTAGAAAATAAAATCTTTTAAAATGAAAACAAAATTTCTCCACAAATATTTTAAATGTTAAATATAAATTCCCTATTTGACACACAAACATCCAGAAAAATATATGGATTATTTATGATTTTATCTAAATTAGTAGTACTTGAACCCTCCAGGCAATGAGTTTCTCAATACTTTTTCAGTGCTTCTGGTACAGTATATATTGCAATAGAAGTGGCAACTGGTCGAGAGGTGGCCATTAAGACCATGAATTTATCTCAGCAACCAAAGAAGGAGTTAATTATCAATGAAATCCTAGTTATGAGGGAAAATCAAAACCCCAATATAGTCAACTACCTGGATAGCTATCTTGTTGGGGAAGAATTATGGGTAAGTGTGAATGAAAGTGAAAATGCATAATTCATGTTCGTTTTCAGATTTATTCTTCATACCTGTTGTATTTAAAATCTCATTTCACAACTATTTTTCCTGACATATTTTTCTGTCCACCTCAGATGCGGGAGGTCATGGGTTTGAAGCCTGGTCAAGACATACCAAAGACTTATAAAAATGGTACTAACAGCTGCCTCACTTTGCACTCAGCATTAAGAGGTTAGCACTAGGACCAGTCCGCCTGGTGTCAGGATAATGTGACTGGGTGGGACATCATGCTACATGTCTGCAGCATGATGCCTTAGTGCTAGACATTACTATAAACTGCCACACTGAAGACATCGTAGCGATATGACTGAAAAATTGTTAAAGCTACATTAAAAATCCAAATTATACACACACACACTGCCCTATTTTCCAGGAACCAGTATATTTTAGAATCAGGCTGTAAAAGATGATAGTCAGTGTTAACTTCAGAAGCATAGAAAAGACACTTGAAGTTTTGGCTTTAAGACTTCATTTTTCTCAGTATAAGTTATTAATGATTTTCCTTTTGTTGTTATTGTCTGAAAGCAGAAGTAGAATATCCTTTTCAGTAGCAGCCCATTGGGCTACCCGAATTAAGCACATAGTATTCCAGACTCAGTATTCTTGTAGCCACTGATCTCAAGGAGCATGCCTTGATATCCTTTGCAGCAGCAGCTCACTGGGCTACCTGAATTCAGCATATAGTTGCCCAGGCTCAGTATTCTGATGGCCACCAGTTTTCTGGGCACAAATTGTGATATCCTGGGCAGTATTAGGTCTCTGGGCTACCTAAATTCAGCATTTCATTGCACGGAACCAGCATTCTGGGCACAAATCATGTACTCTTTAAATGTTTTGAGTGTAAGTAACTCAGTTTTCTTATTTCCATAGAGCTAATAATGCTGATATGTTATCAAAGATGGATGAAGATACTAAAAATAAATATAACTTGAAACAATTGTTTACACAACTTATGCATTTTACAGAATTTGGAAAAATTGCTACAAAAAATACCCATCTGATCCCCATATTGCTTCCAACTTAACTGAATTTGGCTGTTAGGCTGATGTCAGCCATACAGGCAATCAAAATCCACTTGGGCCTCTTGTTAAAATCTCATTCAGCTATTATTTTGGGCATGTATTTTGTGGCAGGGTATTTTGGCCTATACACTGTTTGTGCTATGAGCCTCTCTTGGGGACATTAAACCAGGTGTTGTACTTAGAAAGTGCACACCAAAATTTTCTTGTGGTGTTGGATTGCATACTCATTGATATGTAAAAATACATATTTTTGTAAAAATTAAATGTTCAGTCATCTCTTAAGTGATCATCCATTATCTTCATTTGTCTCTATATAACCCAAAAGGACTCATTTGAGTTTCATGGCAGCATTAGCAAATGGTGATAACCCTAAGGACTCATTGGATTTTCTTGCCAGCATTAGCAAATGGTGATAACCCTAAGGACTCATTGGATTTTCTTGCCAGCATTAGCAAATAAATGGTGATAACCCAGAAGGACTCGTTTGATTTTCTTGCCAGCATTAGCAATTGGTGATAACCCAAAAGTACTCATTTGAGTTTCTTGCCAGCATTAGCAAATGGTGATGACCCAAAAGGACTCATTTGATTTTCTTGCCAGCATTAGAAAATGGTGATAACCCAAAAATACTCATTTGAGTTTCTTGCCAGCATTAGCAAATGGTGATAACCCAAAAGGACTTATTTGGTTTTCTTGCCAGCATTAGCAAATGGTGATAACCCAAAAGTACTCATCTGAGTTTCTTGCCAGCATTAGCAAATGGTGATAACCCAAAAGGATTCATTTGGTTTTCTTGCCAGCATTAGCAAATGGTGATAACCCAAAAGTACTCATCTGAGTTTCTTGCCAGCATTAGACAATGGTGATAACCCAAAAGAACTCATTTGATTTTCTTGCCAGCATTAGCAAATGGTGACACTTGGGTATTAGTTTGCCTGTAAAGATTGCTGCATCAACATTTGTACTCTTTCTTAATTGAAGTGTTTGGAAATTTTACAGTTAATGGTATGTCCATGAACACATTGCAGGCTATCACCATGTTTTTCAGAGCCCCTGTAGTACAGTATCAAAGAATATTACAGAAAGTATTATCAAACATTTTGGATGCATCAAGTTAGTATATTGGTTTTTTTCTTGATTTATTGTTAGGTAGTAATGGAGTACCTGGCAGGAGGTTCATTAACAGATGTAGTCACAGATACCTGCATGGATGAGGGACAGATAGCTGCCGTAATTAGAGAGGTAGGTGAGATAGCAACCAAACTTGTAGAAATTGATCTTAGTGCATAAAACTCAATTATATTACATGAAGATAAATGTGATCAGTTAGAATTTGAACCCTCCATCAGGAATCTTTACCGCTTCAGTGGCCTAGTGGTTAGAGTGTCCGCCTTGGATGTGGGAGGTCCTGGGTTCGATCCCCGGCCGAGTCATACCAAGGACTTACAAATATGATGCTAACAGCTGCCTTGTTTGGTGCTCAGCATTAAGAGGTTAGTGTTAAGACTGGTCGGCCAGGTGTCAGAATAATGTGACTGGGTGGGACATCATGCTACATGTCTGTGTCATGATGCCCCAGTGCTACACATCACTATAAACTGCCACACTGCAGACATTATAGCGATATGACTGAACATAATTAAAAATCCAAATCACACACACACACAAACAGGAATCTTTACAAAACTCCATTCTTTTTTGAAAATTTCCAACAAATTAAAAGGCTGCATTTATAGATTTCAGGAAGATTTCCAAGTCTGGAGTAAGTTTTGCCTCAAAATGTTGAGAAAACTTGTATGACAGTTAGGCCATGATTTGAACCCAGACTCACCATACACTAGTTAGATAATCTACCACGTGAGCAATTGGCACCAAAGCCTGACCATACTTTATTTACCACTTCCACTTTTGTTAGTAAGGGCACTCTGTTTATAGACCTCACAAAATTGATGTCCCCTTGTGAACATGACTTTGTATGGAAGGTAGACAAACTGACCAAGTCCTGACTGTGACAGACCTATTTTGATGTGGTTTTATCTGTTAACTGACATCACAGGATGTGGCTTTAAAAATCACTTATCCAGTCTGCACCTTGGAGGAAGTTTCCCATACCTGCTTTATACTAAGTAAATAAAAAGAGGTTTCTTACATTAGGGAGTATAATCCAGTTGTATTTCTTTTTCTCACTCCCTCTATCATAGAAAAAGAATAAATGCTTTACTTATATGGAGCTGTGATAGCACTGTTTTTTAGAGCATTGGAATTGTAATCTTTTCACAAGTGGGAAGGTGAATTTTAGCACTTTTTTTGCACACAAAAAAAATCTTGGGAGGGCTAGATTTTCGGGTATTGGAGGTACTCCCAGTGTTTTTATGATCAGAAAAGTATTATCAAAGAAACATTTGCTTTTTCCAAAAATTGGTTTCTCCAGATTACAAGGGTTGAATGAGAAAATAGAAATCACATAACATGTTTTGGGCTAATTCTGTATCCACAACATCTACTGTTATCCCCATTACCCTTCTTCACAGTTTGAGTATTTTTCTCCTTGCACATCTAACATTTGTATATCTAATAATTAATCAATCTGCAAAGGCTTCCAAAATGGATTTTGCTGTATTTACTAGATATGTGTGATCGACAAGCAGAAGTTTTGATTGGTTACTAGCTGTACGTACTGGATATGTCTGATAGTTTGAATTTGATCGGTTGCTAGCTGTATTTACTGGATATGTCTGATAGTTTGAATTAGATTGGTTGCTAGCTGTATTTACTGGATATGTCTGATAGACAGTTTGAATTTGATTGGTTGCTAGCTGTACTTACTGGATATGTCTGATAGACAGTTTGAATTTGATCGGTTGCTAGCTGTACTTACTGGATATGTCTGATAGACAGTTTGAATTTGATTGGTTACTAGCTGTACTTACTGGATATGTCTGATAGACAGTTTGAATTTGATTGGTTACTTGCTGTACTTACTGGATATGTCTGATAGACAGTTTGAATTTGATTGGTTGCTAGCTGTAC
Organism: Sinohyriopsis cumingii; assembly: GCA_028554795.2. Lineage (NCBI taxonomy): Eukaryota > Metazoa > Mollusca > Bivalvia > Unionida > Unionidae > Sinohyriopsis > Sinohyriopsis cumingii. Next base: position 117,231,314 of record CM068828.1, read on the forward strand.
TTACTGGATATGTCTGATAGACAGTTTGAATTTGACTGGTTGCTAGATGTATTTACTGGATATGTCTGATACACAAACTGAATTTGACTGGTTGCTAGATGTATTTACTGGATATGTCAGATACACAAACTGAATTTGACTGGTTGCTAGATGTATTTACTGGATATGTCTGATACACAAACTGAATTTGACTGGTTGCTATACTATTGGTATATCAATTTGTGATCCACCCATGGCACAATAATATGCATATCTAAACATTCTGCCTGCTGTCTTTTAGGCCTATAGGTCAATGTTGAATTTCCACTCATTAATAATTAGTGACATATAAATATAATGATAAAATGTAATAATTACTGTTTTCTAAATGAATTTAACCTGGTACACAATTTCATTGCAATCCTTTTTGCTTTCGGTTCCCCTCCCCTCTCATGCATAAGGGACGAAATAAACAGAAATCTGGAGTGAGAGAGAAAAAGAATTTGGACTGGATGAAAACCTTGAAACTGAATTTAACACCAAGTACCGTATTTTCGCGTATATAAGACGCATCTTATATAAAATTTTACTTACCCCACACCCTAAGTGTGTCTTATATTCGTGGGCGTCTTATATAATTATTTTTTTACACAAACGGAAACTCAGTCAACAATTTTTATAATAAACATTTACTAAAAATACTGTTTGTCTTGATTTAAAATCAATCTATTCATCTTCATCGTCATCAGTTTCTGCTTCAAATCCATCGAAATTTTCATCGAATTCACTCTTGTCGCCGAATACCTCCATAGCCGCTGATAATCGATCCTCATTGGAGTCAGTGGTATCGGATGTCCGAAGAACTGATATCGGTGGCCAGTTCTGGAATTATCCCACACTTGATGATTGTTGTTGTTTTCACTTTCTCCCATGCCCGGAGAACCCAATTACACACCTCTACGTACGTTGCACGACGTTGTCGAACAGCTGGCGTGAAGGTGTGCTTACAGCTAGTCATCCAACGATCCCATTCCTCATGAACAAAAGTCCTAAATGGATGATTGATGGCAACATCCAAGGGCTGGAGCTTACAAGTCAGACCACCTGGTATAATGGCTATGTGGGCTCCAGCATTGTGGATGTGTTTCTGCACAGTTGTCTCCTTATGGGCAGCCATCGCATCGAAAATCAGAAGATATTGCTTCTTGAAAAATCCGCCTCTTCTTGTTCTGAAGCACTTATCCGTCCAGGTCTGCATCACCTCTGTATTCATCCAGCCTTTTTTTATTGCAGACAACAACAACTCCAGCTGGCAAAGTTTCTCTGGGCAATGGTTATCCTTTTAAGGATAACTATGGGTTTCAGTTTTCCTCCTGCAGCTGTGCAGGCCAACACAACAGTTAAGTTCGTTCATTCGTGTCCCGTTGTATCAGCCGCTACTGTCTTTACTCCTTTCTCTGCCACTGATCTGCTAGCTGGAATATCGAATGACATTGGAACCTCATCCATGTTGATGATGTCATCATCTGCCAACTTCAGTTCAGTTATTTCCTTCTGAACAAAGGTGTTGAAAACATCCAATTTATTCTCCCAAACGTCTGAAAGCTTCTGTCCAACAGTTGTACGTGCCCGGACTGCAAGGTTGTTCCGTTTCATGAACTTGTACACCCAGTTCCCACTGCCACGAAAGTCCATGATCTTCATTGGAGTCAGTGGTATTCATTCATTCATTTCTGTAGCAATAATTCGAGCCTCGAGTTTGATCGATATCGTTGAAACCGCACGGTTACTGTCACATTGCGAACGTACCCAGTTGGCAGGATTTTCTTCCAAGTTCAGCCATCTTGCCTTTCTACCTCTACGAGCTCATTTCCTTGGATTCATCTTCTTAAGCTCCTCTTCCTCCAACTTCCAGTCATGTAAATTCACGTGCAACTAAAAATTAGTTCACGTGCAACTAAATTCTCTTCCAGCAGCTCTGTTGCCGTGCTCCTTGGCAAACTTGATGACGTCTAATTTAAAATCGGCCATATATGATTTTCACTTCGTTATCGTGAAAATTTTATAAATGCTCAAGAGATTGATCACTCATTTATTTATAACAAGAGATTGATCCCACGTATACCCTATATACCGGTATATACCGGTGTTTACTAACCCCAGCCACTGAAGCCTAGGCCTAGCGGCCTAGAGGAAGATAAGATCAAACGATAATTGTTGCGGCCCTGCCTCAAACAATTCTTTGAGCTTCAGCCAAAACGGTCAATGGAGCCATTTTTACATTAGGTGAGTGATCGAAACATTGGACATATTTGCGTTTATGACAATGGAAAGTACATGTACCGGCAGCCACTTTGATGCACGTGGTTTGAAAACGGATGTTTACCGGTACATATTTGAACAAAACATCACACAGAATTATTCAAAAGATTTTATTAAACTTTATTGGAACAATAATGTAATAGTACTTAACAAAATAATATTAGATACAGATCAATACCGTAAGTAACTTATAAGTTTTTTAAAAAATCAACGCTATATCATCTGCAGTCAAAATAGGGTTTGCTCAGTTCGGCAGATGGCGTGGCCGAGTGCGTCTTATATTCGTGGGCATCTTTTTAAAATATATTTTACACAAATCGTCAAAACCCGCGTCTTATATATGGGTGCGTCTTATAATTGGGTGCGTCTAATATATGCGAAAATACAGTAACCTACAAGAATATGGTTCATCGTATTGATATGTGTACACTTTCCTTGGGATGTATCTACACTGTTTATATAATCAATGATACAAAGTTGCAATAGCCTGTCAAGATTATATGATAAATTTGTTTGTTATGAGGAACACATACTGTAATTTATTTAATGCTAAACATATTTCATGTAATTTTTCATACTTTTTAATTTTTTTGTACACAATCCAGTTATCAAAATAATAATTATTTTTCGTACATATCACTTTATATTTTTCGGGGGAAAAATCCATTAAATTATTAGAGATAACATTTCTGTTAAGAAGATTTAAGTTTGTATAAAAGATTGAAAAAAAAATTAATTATTGGTGAGAAAATACAATGATTGATGCATAAGCATGGGCGCCCATTCCGACAAGTTTAACGATGCAAATGAAGCTGAAAATATGTCACAAGATTCTGTTCAAAATGCTTAGTAAATATTTGCTTTAGTTTCAGACTGCTTACTATACTAACTCTCCTGGCCGTGCAAAGCAGAATATTAATTTGATTAACTTTAAATACATTAATACATTCTAGTTACCTCTTGTTGGTTCGTCATTTTGTTTAGTTTCTATTTCACACTAATTTCCATTCGCTGGTATGTGAACGATATGTTTGTAGGGCTCTGTTTTCTTCATTAAAACATCACTTGTGTTTAAATCATAAGTGTTTCTTTGTGAGTGAAAATAGGAACTTAAAAAACAATCAACTTATCAATTTGCAATGGTGATTGTGTATAGCCACAAAAGGCATAGAACTACATTTTGTAGCAGACATACATGGCAGGAATGTGAAGAGTTCATTCACTCAGTCAATAAACAGTTGCCAGTAGTCAATCTTAATTCCTTCAGAGAGCAAATATGTGTATTTGTATGTGATATAAATAAAATATATATGTAGTATGTATGCTTTATCAATGATAAACCACTCATTATATAAAGTTTTAATTAAAAAAAAACTTGGCAAGCCTCATTTCCTTTTAATGAAAAATTCATATATCTCATATCATTGATACAGTGTTAATAATATATATATAGTCATTACAGTGGCTTGCCAATTTTTTTATTTTGTTTCTTCACATTATTACAATAGCATGAAACACTTTTATAGGAAGAAATTCTAGTGTACTATAGTTTCCTTTTGAATGTTTTTATTTTTTATTTTGAAAAAGTGACAGGTGTATTTTTAAAAGATAATTTGAATACTCCTCTCATTGTTGGAATTATTGCAGTTATTGCATGAATAATAGTATCATAAGTCATTAAAAATGTCGCCCAAGAATAATTTGATACTTTTTGATATTTCAGTGTTTGCAGGCTCTTGAATTTCTGCATGAGAATAATGTGATACACAGAGATATAAAGAGTGACAATATTTTGCTGGGAATGGATGGCAGTGTTAAATTAAGTAAGTACGAGACTTGCCATTAATATAGCGCTATTGATACCAACACTGACTGTAAATACTTTTAATTCTGTAAAGTATTTTCAACTGTGCAATTTTTCACCTAAAAATGGAAGGATAAATGAATTGTTCACAAATCTGGTCTCATTTGGAGTTGGAAATTATTTTTTATTATTTCAGTATAGAATAAATGCTGTATTTTAGAATGTAATTTTCAAAATTATTTCCAATAAATATAGATTCTTTTCTTCAAATGACTTCTGACTTTCAGATCTCATCGCTATCTGAAAAACGAAATCAGACAAATATAATTATAGACATTAAAACGAAATGAGGATTTTATAAATATCATGTGACATCAGGTTCACCTGCGAAATTAAAGAACTAATGCTGAATAATATAATGTTGGGGATAATAATTTTCTAGAATTTCATGGAAGGAGTTAAGTATTTTAGCATATAATTTCCAAAACAATCTCTTATAACAGTAGATGGTTTTTTTTCTGAATGACCTCTGACTTTCAGATCATTTCAGTGCAGTGAAAAATACTGTCAGTTACAATGTTTTTATTCCGATATTATGACATACATAATTATAGACAATTGATGAAAAATGTTACTAGCAGCTAACTTGCTTGGCACTCAGCATTAAGAGGTTAGTGTTAGGACTGGTCGGCCTGGTGTCAGGATAATGTGACTGGGTGGGACATCATGCTACATGTCTGTGGTATAATGCCCCAGTGCTAGACATCACTATAAACTGTCGCACTGCAGACATCATAGCAATATAACTGATAAAATGTTAAAGCTCTGTTAAAAATCCAAATCGTACACACACAATTGATGAAAAATTATGATTTTTTAAACATGACATGAAATCAGGTCAGCCTGTGAATAAACACTTTCAGAAATAGTGTAATATTGGGATACTAATTTTCTTGGATTTCATGATTGCTGCAAACTTCGAATTTTAAAGACCCCCCCCCCCCACAAAATATATTAATCTGTATAAGTAGTGAGACTCCATCACCAACAAGAGGAGGTACTAACTACAATGTCACTTAGCACAAACATTGAAAATTAGTATGTGTAAAAATTTAAACAAGTCGCAGTAGTATGGACTAGTATATGCCTTGGCAGTTATTAATTCCAGGATGTACATACACAGTAATTAATTATTGGATATACATACACAGTAATTAATTCCAGGATATACATACACAGTAATTAATTATTGGATATACATTGACAGTAATTAATTCCAGGATATACATACACAGTAATTAATTCCAGGATATACATACACAGTAATTAATTCCAGGATGTACATACACAGTAATTACTTCCAGGATATATATACACAGTAATTAATTCCAGGGTGTATATACACAGTAATTAATTCTAGGATATAAATACACAGTAATTAATTCTTGGATATACATACACAGTAATTAATTATTGGATATACATACACATTAATTCTAGGATATAAATACACAGTAATTAATTCTTGGATATACATGCATGGTAATTAATTCCAGGATGTACATACACAGTAATTAATTATTGGATATACATTGACAGTAATTAATTCCAGGATATACATACACAGTAATTAATTCCAGGATATACATACACACTAATTAATTCTTGGATATACATTGGCAGTAATTAATTCCAGTATATACATACACAGTAATTCATTCTTGGATATACATTGACAGTAATTAATTCTAGGATATACATACACAATAATTAATTCCAGGATATACATACACACTAATTAATTATTGGATATACATTGACAGTAATTAATTCCAGGATATACATACACAGTAATTAATTCCAGGATATACATACACACTAATTAATTTTTGGATATACATTGGCAGTAATTAATTCCAGTAAAAAAATAAACAGTAATTCATTCTTGGATATACATTGACATTAATTAATTCTAGGATATACATACACAATAATTAATTCCAGGATATACATACACCGTAATTAATTCCAGGATATACATACACAGTAGTTAATTCCAGGATATACATTGGCAGTACTTAATTCCAGTATATACATACACACTAATTAATTCCAGGATATACATACACAGCAATTAATTCCAGGATATACATACACAGTAATTAATTCCAGGATATACATACACACTAATTAATTCTTGGATATACGTACACAGTAATTAATTCCAGGATATACATACATAGTAACTAATTCCAGGATATACATGCACAGGAATTAATTCCTGGATATACATACACAGTAATTCTTGGATATACATACACGGTAATTAATTCTTGGATATACATTGACAGTAATTAATTCTTGGATATACATACACAGTAATTAATTCTTGGATATACATACACAGTAATTATTTCTTGAATATACATTGTCAGTAATTAATTCTAGGATATATATACACAGTAATTAATTCTTGGACATACATTGTGAGTAATTAATTCGAGGGATATACATACACAGTAATTAATGCTAGGATATATTTACACAGTAATTAATTCTTGGATATACATATACAGTAATTAATTCCAGGATATACATACGCATTATTTAACTCTTGGATATACATACACAGTAATTAATTCTTGGATATACATTGACAGTAATTAAATCCAGGATATACATATGCAGTAATTAATTCTAGGATATACATACATGATAATTAATTCTTGGATATACATACACAGTAATTAATTCAAGGATATACATACACAGTAAGTAATTTCAGGATATACATTTTCAGCAATTAATTCTAGAATATACATACACAGTAATTAATTCCAGGATATACATACACAGTCATTAATTCTATGATTTACATGCACAGTAATTAATTCCAGGATATACATACACAGTAATTAATTATAGGTTAAACTTACACACTAATTATTTCTTGAATACACATTGACAGTAATTGAATCCAGTATATACATACACAGTAAATAATTCTTGGATATACATTGACAGTAATTAATTTCAGGATATACATATACATTAATTAATTCCAGGATATACATACACAGTAATTAACTCTTGGATATACATACACAGTATTTAATTCTTGGATATACATACACAATAATTAATTCCAGGATATACATACGCAGTAATTAATTCCAGGATATACATACAAAGTAATTAATTCTTGGATATGCATACACAGTAGCTAATTCTTGGATATACATACACAGTAATTAATTCTTTGATATACATACACAGTAATTAATTCCAGGATATACATACATAGTAATTAATTCTTGGATGTACATACACAGTAATTAATTCCACTAGTTCCAGAATATACATTCATAGTAATTAGTTCTTAGATTTACATTTGCAGTAATTAGTTTTACAATATACAGTCAAATAAATTATTTATATTATTTACAATTGCAGGAATTAGTTTTAGGGTATATAATCACATAAATTATTTCTAGGATTTACATTTGCCGTAGTTAGTTCTAGGATATACATTCACAATAATTAGTTTATACATTGAATTTCACAGTAATTAATTCATGGATATACTTTGAATTTTTCAAAGTAATTAGTGCAAGGAAATACATTTGCACCAATTAGTTGTAGAATTGACGTCTTTTGAGTGGGTCGCCAGGCTCCACCATAATAATTTGAAATTTCCTTTGCATGTGGCTTTTTAGCATTTATTGCTTGATGAGGCAAACACCACAAACCTATTCTTGGTCACTGCCTAAAAATGTTAACAACCACCACATTAAAATGATGATTTTGATTTCAATATGAATAACTTTCATTTAAATGTAGTACCTTATCATTATTAATAATTGTTGTTTTGTTTGAGTTATATTGCTTAATTCCTGGCTTGCATACAGTTCCTGTAACCATTGTCCTGGATTTGATTCGAAAAGACTTACATGCACACTAGTTAGTCGTCAATCATACATGGTAAACAATTGGATCACTGTGAGAATTTTCTGTCTGAAATCCACCTTAATAATAATGTGATGGAATCAGATAATGTATAACGGGGAAAATTTATGAAAAGGGCAGAGAACTCAGTCACACACTGGTTTATGCAAGATTAAATAGTACTATATGACACTTTAAGGAGTTATTTAAACAAGTAAACGAAATTGTTCTTAAGTTAAAACTAAAAAGAGGAATAGTTTCATCTTTCTGCCAATTATGTGTCACCTCAACCACTGCAATTTATTGTTCGGGTGCTGTGTGACATTATGTGGCAAACTCTGAACATGAGTATGCAATGGTCACTTCTGTAATATTTCCTAGCCATTTTTCTGATTGTACTCCTTACATTCGGACCATGTACCATTTGACATGGTAGATAGTTTTCTGGTTTCCCCCAACAGATGGAGCACCACATTCCATCCTGAGTGCATTTATGAGCAATAATTATTAATTGCCAGATTGTCTGGTTCAGTCAGCAAAAAAGTTTGATTCTTATTTAAGTGAATGCAGTTCAGTTCAATTTAATTGAACCTGATCAAGTTTTTGTGTAATATAAGAATTATTTTGTCCCTGCAGCTGACTTTGGCTTCTGTGCTCAGCTGTCTCCAGAACAGAACAAAAGATCAACAATGGTTGGTACACCATACTGGATGGCTCCTGAGGTTGTCACAAGGTCAGTTACATCAATACTTTGTTTAGGTCCTCAGGCTGTACGGCCAAGTGAACTTACATTACAGTCCTGCATCAACATTGTGTCTTCCTTTCTATGTCATATGTCAGTGTTAAATACAAGTACTGCTGTCTATTTAGTTCTTGCCAAAAAAATATACAGGTTATTGCACTTTTTAGAATCAGCTTTCAATATATTTTCATGACTGAAGGAACAAAATTACTGCTATAGAAATGAAAATGAAGAGATATGTTAAAAAGAAAAACAATGAAGACAGAGATTAATAGGATAAAAGGAATCAAAACCTGCATCATTTCTTTGACAGTTTACAATAAGTACAGTATAACACATTGTATTGTAAATGTGTAATTAATGCTTTGGGTAGATCCATCAGCACAACTATTTCTTAGTCAAATACATTACCTGATCATGTTAGCATTAAGTCCTGTTTTGAGTAGATTCATCAGTACATCTGTACCTTAATAAATACATTACCTCATCATGTTAACATTAAGACCTGCTATGGACAGATTCATCAAGATTGCTATTTCATATCAATTTCACTCTTGTTTTTTTAAACACTGTTAGATACTGGTATATTACATTTTTTTAAGGCCTTTTGATATTTCATTAGAGTCTTGTTCATTTTCAGGAAGCAGTATGGCCCCAAAGTAGACAATTGGAGTTTAGGAATCATGGCTATTGAGATGATTGAAGGTGAACCTCCATATCTAAATGAAAATCCAATTAGGGTAAGCACAAATAAAACCATAAACCAGACACACAGTCAAGGGATTAAAAGAGTGCGGTATCAGCAAAATAGTTTATATAAACTCAGAATAACAGGTTTTGTCATAAACAGTATGACATCTACCACTGAGTTGTATTTATCAAACAGGGGCCCTGAGTGGCCGAGTGGTCTAAAGCATTCACCATTATGGATCACTGCCATCTCACCTCTGTCTGCGTGAGTTTGAGTCTTGGGCTCGGCTAATGTGAATATGTGAGAAAGCTCGCTGGTAGCTTCTCATGGGTCGGTGGTTCTTTCCCGGGTTTTCCCGGGTTCTTCCTCCACCATTAATACTGGCCGCCATGTATAGCCTATCTTGTGCTGAAAAAGAATTTCCAGGAATTACATCAAGATGAGAGGCCACAACAAGCCATTGAGCTGCATAGGGTTTGGAACTCAAATTTGTGCAGTATACTAGTGGTAAAGTTTATGCTTACTTCACAGACTTTTCAGTTGAACATAATGTTTATCATTGCTGCACGTGCCGAATACCAAACTTTTAATTACTTTTTCCAGCTTTACAATTACAGTTTATGATATTTTGTTATACCTTACTGAAAACTGGTCAAACTTACAGAAACAAATCAACTGCCTTACTGAGATGGACTCATCAAGGTTGGCAGATCTGATAATCTCCTGATTCTGTCAGAAATGTTTTGAATGTAACATAATGGGAGGCCATGCCAGCTTTTGTTAATTACAGGCAGTATTGTAATGAGAGGCCATACTAGATTTCCTTGACTACAATGCAGTGTAGTGGGAAGCCATACTAGATTTCCTTAAATTCACTTGCAATGGGAGGTCTTGCCAGATATCCTTAATCACAGTTTTAATGGGAGGCCATACTAGATTTCCTTAACTACAGCTGTAATGTGATTGGATTCTTTATGCCATTTTTAAAATGTTAAATGCTTCAACATTTCACAAGATATCAGCTCTAATGAAAAGGATTAGCATTCATCAGATTACCATTCTCGTATGTCACTATAAACAATATGCTAAGAGAAAGGTAAACAAATGTGACAGGGACAGACATGTAAATAAAATCTTTTTCTCTCCTTTGTAATTGGAATCTTCAGTAGAAGTTGGAAATTTATCAACTTTTATCAGAAAAGTGGGAGGATGAAGAGAAGAATATGGTTTCTCTGTCATTCAACTTTGTTTCTTTGCATGTAAGCTAAAGGGAATGCAGTTTATACTTTTACGTCTGATCATGCTGCAAATGGCATAGGCGAATATGTGCCATCTCCCAGTGTATCAGCAGATACGGGTTATGATGGTTGTTCGGACTAATCAGTAGAATAGACTACATAGACTGGTATGCTTTTGCATTGTGCAACATGAGGTCACTGTAAATGTATTTTGTTTGCAGTTAGGGTAGATTTTTGGGAGAGAAGGAACTTTTTTAATGTGACTTCAGCATGTGTTAACACCATAGTGTTGATCAGTGTAAATATCATTTCACATCATAATCATAATCAGTATATAGTAAATATCACACTATTGTGACTCCCACCTAGCAATCTTGTGTTGGAACTTCCATGAGGTGAAGTCTTTACAGCTATGTGATAAATAGACTATTATTGAACTCATAGTCTTTGCAGTTTTGTGATAAATAGACTCAGTCTTGTAGTATTTGCATCTGTGTGATAAATAGACTATTAAACTCTTAGTTTATTTTTTGTAGCTGTGTGATAAATAGACTATAAAACTCTTAGTCTTTGCTACAGTGTGATAAATAGACTCAAACTCTTGGTCTTTGCAGCTGTGTGATAAATAGACTATTAAACTCTTAGTTTCTTCTTTGCAGCTATGTGATAAGTGGACTTTGTGTGTGTGTAATCAGGATTTTTAATGTAGCTTTAACAATTTTTCAGTCATATCGCTATGATGTCTGCAGTGTGACAGTTTATAGTGATGTCTAGCACTGGGGCATCATGCCGCAGACATGTAGTATGATGTCCCACCCAGTCACATTATCCTGACACTAGGTCAACCAGTCCTAACACTAACACTAAATAGATTATGAAACTCTTAGTCTTTGTGTGATAAATGACTGTCAAACTCATAGTCTTTGCAACTATGTGATAAATGACTGTCAAACTCTTGGTCTTTGCAACTGTATGATAAATAGACTGTCAAACTCTTGGTCTTTGCATCTGTGTCATGACTAGACTATCAAAAATCTATTATTTATTTATTTATTGGCTATGAAATTTATGAAATCCCTTGAATAATTAAATATGACATTTGCTACAGAGAGCTTCAGTATATGGTGCTATTTGCATCATAAACATCTCATCAAATGAATAACCATATACAGTCATCTGTTTATGAAGTCTCATTGACAAATTTCCTTGCAGTACCAATGTTCATGGATTTTCATGGTTATTGTAAAACATGGATTCAGAAACACAGTAAACTAGGATATGTGTTGATATTTCCTTCCGAAGTTTACAAATTTTAGTTTTGATGAAAAATGTAATTTTTAACAAAGCCACAAAGATTTATATTTTCATATAAAATGAATTCAGTCTTCACAACTCTGCACCCAAAATAAACCCCAGTTTTAAACATGGACTGCTTTTTACTATTCCAGGCCCTGTATTTGATAGCTACAAATGGTAAACCAGAGATCAAAGAGAAGCACACATTGTCCCCAGTCTTTCAGGATTTCCTTGACAGGTGTCTGGAGGTGGATGTAGACAAGAGAGCATCAGCTTCTGAATTGCTGAGGGTAAATATGCATTTCTTCAGATCTAACCAGGATTTCTATTCACCTTTGCATCACAATGAATATAGGAAATACTTGTAGGAGTTATTTCCCTCCCTAAAATCAGGTATTTGTATTTTCATCACAGTGGAAGTCAGTCCCATCCTATTGCAACTGAAAATTGTGCCCAACATTACTGATCAGGAGATCTGATTACATATACTAAGAGGTAAGGACTGCATTGAGATAATTTTTATTTTGACTAGTGAATTTGTGGCCAAAATTGCTTCTGTAAACTGTTATACATTTTATGTCAGTTTAGAAGTATAATATTAATTTTTTTAGTTTCTTTGGTTCTTTTCTGCATGATAGTCATGGTAGGGCAGTTGGTAAAGCATCAGATTCATAATACAAGGGTCAAATTCAATGTCCACTCTAAAGCGCTCTCCGTTACGGATCACTGCCATCTCACCTCTGTCTGCGTGGGTTCGAGTCTAGGATTCTGCCAATGTGGGTATGTGAGAAAGCTTAACAATAGCTTCTCGTGGGTCAGTGGTTCTTCCTGGGGGTTTTCCGGGTTCTTCCTCCACCATTAATAATGGCCGCCATGTATAGCCTATCGTGTGCAGAAAAATGGCGTTAAACCCCACAACAACAACAACAACAGTCTTGGAGAAAGGCACCTAATTCCCATTTCTATGGCATGATATAGCCAATAATGTATTAATAGTGCCATTAAAAAGCCAACAATAATGAAACAGTCCATTCCATGGTTTTTGAGCACCATTCAAAATGGAGAAGGCACAGGGTAATGTTGTTTTAATCTGCAAGTCTAACAGTGTAGAGGAAGTTACATTCTTTAACATGATTTGTATTTAATTGGATTGACATGTAAATGTGATCACTGTTCTTAAAACTATGCGCTGTCTGTCACAGAATTGGATTGACATGTAATTGTGATCACTGTTCTTAAAACTATGTGCTGTCTGACATAGAATTGGATTAACATGTAATTGTGATCACTGTTCTTAAAAATATGTGCTGTCTGACACAGAATTGGATTGACATGTAAATGTGATCACTGTTCTTAAAACTATGTGCTGTCTGACACAGACAGCTTAAGAAAATGATTGCTTCTGAGTGCTGAGAAAATGTCTTTAGAAATAGCATAAAGCACACTAATTTTATCTGTCTTTGAAATATGGAAAAGAATTTTCACAGTGTATTCATTTCTGAAAGTGCATTTAAAATTTTAAATGTTGTTGGTTCTTTTCTTTGTAATTTATTTATAAAGTTAAGGATTGAAAATATCCATATAGTGGTAGCAGTCTTCAATGAAATTCACATCAGAATCCTAGCTGTGTACAATAATTAATTTCTGTATACAGTGTTAGTCATTGCTGTATACACCAGGTCATAGCTGTGTACACTGTGTAAGTCCAAGCTGTGTACACTATGTAAGTCCTAGCTGTGTACACTATGTATGTCCTAGCTGTGTACACTATTTAAGTCCAAGCTGTGTACACTACGTATGTTCTAGCTGTTTACACTATGCAAGTCCAAGCTGTGTACACTATGTAAGTCCTAGCTGTTTACACTATGTAAGTCCAATCTGTGTACACTACGTATGTCATATCTGTGTACTCTAAGCTAAAATCAACCCTATCATTCAGATATTAAACTTACCCTGTGTAAGTCCTAGCTGTATACACTGTAGAAGCACTATCTGTGTACTGTAAGCTAAAATCAACCCTGTTATTCAGATATTAAACTTACCCTGTGTAAGTCCTATCTATGTACACTGTAGAAGCCCTATATGTGTACTCTAAGCTAAAATCAACTCTGTCATGCAGGTATGAAACCTACTCTATGATATACATGTTTCTCTTTTCATAACTCGGATTACTTGTTTGGAATATCAGAGGATACCTTTCCTCTAAAGTTTGAACCAGGTGCAAAAATACAAAACTTTGGAGTGAAACCTAATGATGTAGTAATTGTGCAACTGTATACACACAGCCACATCTGATGTTGGTGGTGGTGGTCTACTCCTCATCAGGATTAGTAATGTGCATTTGCATAGTTGTTTAAGGTACTAAACCACTAGCTCTTTGTCTAAGTCAGCATCACTGCAGAAACAAGTAGCAAAGTGATACCTTTGATTTTTACTGACAGATGTGGCAGAGGTATGCACACCAGTGTTAACACTCAATGAATGATATTGTGGCTAGGAGTTCTTTGGCCCTGTACATTTGTTGGCAGATGTCCTTTAGGGTTCCAGTTGACAGCTTGTTGATGTTGAATGATATTTTGGCTAGGAGGTCTTTGGCCCTGTACATTTGTTGGCAGATGTCCTTTAGAGTTCCAGTTGACAGCTTGCTGATATTGAATGATATTTTGGCTGGGAGGTCTTTGGCCCTGTACATTTGTTGGCAGATGTCCTTTAGAGTTCCAGTTGACAGCTTGCTGAAGTTGAATATAGAAAGCCCTCTTATTTGCTGAATTCATTTAATTTTAAAACCAGCTGATTTATCTGACAGAGATTATTTAAATCCTTGATGTGAATTAATCTAAAACATTAACTTTACCACATTGATACAGACTTGTTTATCCTGGACCAGCTCCTTAAATGAAATTTTCACTTGCCTGACAAAGAATTTCATTCCTTCATGTGTTTGATTTACTCAGCCCAGCTTTGATTTCTGTGACCAGTTCACATGAGATATTATTGTCGTGATCTTAGATCTTAAAAGTTAATATTAAAATTCAGTGTTTTTTCATTACATGCATCATGGATTACAGAAAATTCATGTTGACCTAAATCCTTGCAAAGTTTCCATCATTATGTCTAGCTTGGGGCAGAAAATGATTGAAAACAAAACAAGCTTTTGCAAAGGCCTTCGGGGCCCCGAGTGGCCGAGTGGTCTAAAGCGCTCTTCGTTACGGATCACTGCCATCTCACCTCTGTCTGCGGCGGTTCGAGTCTAAGATTCAGCCAATGTGGGCATGTGAGAAAGCTTGCCAGTAGCTTCTCGTGGGTCGGTGGTTCTTTCCGGGATTTTCCGGGTTCTTCCTCCACCATTAATACTGGCCGCCATGTATAGCCTATCGTGCTGAAAAATGGCGTTAAACCCCACAACAACAACAACAAAAGCAAAGGCCTTCCAATCAATTCACAGTAAATGGGCAATCAGGTCTGCATTTCATTCATGTCTGCAGTTGTGATTGCAGTGCTTCTTATGAAGCAAATTTAGACATTCAGAGTTGTTTCGTTGAACTAAAACTTTAATCTGATGCATGTGTTCATGTTGCTGTACATGCAGGGAGTGGGCTGGCAGTGGTTCAGAAAAGTTAGGAAGACCTGAAAATCCTGAACTTTCAAGTTTGACAATCTATCTGCAAAGAAAATAAAGTCAGTAAAGATTGACAATCTATCTGCAAGGAAAATAAAGTCAGTAGGACTCCATATCATCCTGATCAAAAGACAAATGGCTGGAGTACCTGTACACAGGTTATACTCCTGGTACATCACAGGTTACACTCCTGGTACATCACAGGTTACACTTCTGGTAAATGTCAGTTTATGGCTTGGTTGACTGACCAGGGCAGCAGGTGGAGTGACTTGATCTCGGCCATGACAGTAATGGACATTGCAGACTCGTAGGTCATGAATCTTCATACCTTAGACAGGATTGGAAGGCACTAGGTCATGTTGTCTCATGAAGTCACTCAGCATTTTTATGTCTAGCAGACCAGGAGTAATTAATTATTTGACTGGAAGTAAAAGTTGACATTTTTCTCTACATTTTATATGAAAGATCACAGGAAACTATTTTACCATGAGATTCTGGAGCCCTGACAGGATGAAAACTAAAGCAACAGCAAATCTGTAACTGAAGTGACAAATTTTCAAATACATATAATATGTTGGTATATCGTTTTTTATATATATTTTTTATCCCTTTGCTGTATTTCTTTTTAATGTTTTTATATTCAGTTTCATATATTTTTGGCTGCCACACTCATTTTCAGGAACAAATATATGGCAAGTATCATTTGAATTTTAGGATCTCTGTTTTGCATATATCTAAGTATATGACTTCTTTTTTCAGCATCCATTTCTACGTCTCGCCAAACCACTAGCAAGTCTTGTGCCATTAATAATGGCTGCCAAAGAATCACAGAAAGGGCATTAAAAGTATTGAATGATATGTGAGTATTTTATTGTATTCAAATGAGATATATATGTATTCCATTGTACTAATGAGATGTAAATGTGAGTATTCCATTTTACTTTGATGAGATATATAATTGAGTATTCCATTGTACACTGATGAGATATATATGTGAGTATTCCATTGTTCTCTGAAGAGATCCATATTTGAGTATTCCTAAACCTTGGTATATTAAAGTCCCTTTAAAATGGACATAATTTTCTAGTTTTACATTTACTCTCTTTCAATAAAATGAAACTAGTACACCAAAAGACCCTCACAGTCCAAATTTTTATTTTGTTCCAGTGATTGGGGCTTCTGAGGACTAATTTTTGCATTATTTTTGCTATTTTAGAAACTTCAAAATTCACTGCATTTCATTTTCAAAGTTTTGGCGCTAGATGGCTTGAATGATTCATTTTCAAAGTTTTGGTGCTAGATGGCTTGAATTATTTTACTTCCTTAGTTTGTGCAAGCTTCAGTTTTTGTGATTTCAACCCTACCATGAAAATAAAGTAAAATCTGCATGGAAATTTACTGATGTATTTATTTTTTTATTTATTTTCAGATCAAAGTTGTGATACTTAATGGACACAAGTCTGCAAAGTACAAGTTGCTGACACAATCAAAAAACAGACTGTGTGACTTCATCTTGTTGCCGGTGGTTATAAATCAGAAAAACAAATCAGAATTCCATTCTGTATCAGACATGCAGCTTCTACTGGGACCTATTCTGATCTGTATTTTAATGTTCCACAAAATTTGAAAGTCCCACATAATATCATGCTTTTCATACAAAGATCATTTACATCTCATAAAATTTGAAGTCCCACTTAATACAATGCTTTTCATACAAAGATCGTTTACATCGCTTAACCATTGTCTCATTTACTTTGTGTCTGATCACTTCCATACTATGTGTGTGTGATTGAGGGAAAAATTAATTTACATAGACCAATAAAAAAAGTGTATAATTGTACGGATACTACTGAGTCATTGCATTTCACACACACACTGCTTAACAAGCTTAGTGTTATCAGATCTGATACATCTGATATGCTTTAATATTAATTACAGAATTGTTTCATTTCCCAAAGTGTAGTTCCTTCAGATATTTTGTGTCTCGATTTTTTTTGTGTTAGATTTATTATGAACTAGTGATTACAGGTATTACAGTGGACCCTGCCTTGAAAGACCTTCCCTTCTGCCCAAACATAATGGTCTCTCATGACAGGTGGTCTGTCATAACAGGTCATAACACTATGTAATCATTAAATCTTTACATGGAGAGCCTGGTCTCTGAAGACAGGTGGTGTCTTATAGCAGTGGTTTCTCAGGACAGGTTTTACTATATTAATGACTGTGATTTATTTAATTAGAGATTAGTTGAGTTTTTAATTAAAAACAGAATTCCAAAATTAATCGGTTTTTTACTCATAATGCTGGAATACATCTTTTAGTTTTCATTCTTTGGAATAATGTAGTGTTTCAAATCCTTGGATGAGTTAATTTTACATCTGATGGGAAAGCATGATTTTCCAACTCGGTTTCCTTGGGAAAACCTCCAGATAACCTACATGCCTCATTGTGTTTAAAAGTGCTTACCTTGTAGAAAGACAAAATAAATATAAGTTGGAATCACACATATTGTTTTCCTTTTGGTTTAATTAATGATAATTGTTTGTTGAGTCCATGCCCATGTTAGTGGGAAGCAAGACAGAGTCACTTCTTCAAGTATTGGCAGTGGAAACAGTCTGTTATGGTTTTTGGTCAAATATTTTGCATTTATTTCCTAAAACCTTTGATGGAGTCTTATCATACATGGTATGAGTCAACATGAAACAAAGGCAACATGTTCGTCAATGGGCTTGGTAACCTATTTGGCCTTGAGGTCAAGGTCAAGGTCCAAAAACTTGTGTTGGAGTTTTAGTTCAGTATTTTTCTGCATGCTTTTATTTCATAAACCCGTTAATGGATTTTCTTGATACATAGGATGAGTCATTACAATGGTAGGAAATTCATTTTGTGGCATGCCTATATGCCTCTTTTTACCACACGGTTAAGATCAGTTGTTGAAAATTTTGTTGATTTTAATTTTTCATTTTGCTTATATTATTGAATATCTTGATACCAAAGATCAATCATCATAAAGGTAGAATTTTTAACACACACTGTCAGTCAGTTGAAATTGGGGTCAGGGTCACATTGTAAAGTTATGCTTTGATTGTCGGCTCAACGTGCAGAAGAGGTCAGGGAGGCAAGATTTAAAAGTATTGTTTCCCATTTAGTCTGAATTGTCAGTAATTCATTGTATTTTATTTTCAAAATGATTTTTCTTCTAAAGAGAATAATGAGTAAAAACAATTCCCAGTGTCTTCCACAACTTACAGGATACTCATATTACTAGTAAGTTGCCAGTTATAGTTGTTGTCGTAAAAAAAAATGTTTTATTATTTGGTTTTATTATTTCCTAAGTTCCATTTTTTAAAATCATTTTTGACAATCAAAGTTGTTTATACATTTTTTCATTGCTACGTACCAGAATAGCTCTCATTATTAAAAATTGACTAATTATTACAAATGAATTTCTTGCAAAATCTAGTTTTGTTACAGTTTACTTACTTAATTTGTGTCTGACAAACTTTGCTATTTTCGTAAAGTATCTTGTCTTGAAAATTAATATCTTTACTTTGTATTGAAGTGCCCAGCAAGTTAAGTGCTGGTCATAATTCGGCTATGTAAACTGTTATATCCTTGATTGCAGATACAGAAAGCTTGTCAGTCAAAAATGACAGTGAGCAGTTGATTTTATTTGATGATTGCTTCATGTTTTCTATGTCCCCCCCCCCCCCACGTTCAAACACTTGTGATGCCTTTCAGATTGTATATACTGGGAAAGACATTCCCATTGTGTACTTGCTGTCACTTGCACACAAGCTTTCGTTCTCACATTTTTGTTTTAATAACATTTGGAATTGCATGATTGAACAGTTTGAACCAACTGAAAATCATAAACAACCATTGGTATTTTTTTTCCTAAGCCCTTACTGCTTCTTAATTCAAATATGTGGTGCATGGGGATAATGCAGTGTCCATCCAGGAGGACAGAGAGTGAGTGACAGTACATATATGGTTGCATTTACCATATAAATAAAATAATAGTCATTAACAATGTTATTAAAATGAGAAACCAATTTTATATGTATGTATATATATATATGTGTGTGTATATATATATATATATATATATATATATATATATATATATATATATATATATATATATATACTGAATGTATGGTTTGCTGATTGATAATATTGACTTCTGTTTTTTTCAGTTTCACCTCATACCTTCTAGATTGGGCACAAGAGTATTTAAATAACATAAAACACACACACCTGCAGGTTTGGGGATGTAGAATAAGTTCAATTTGCCATCCTGTAACATATGACTAATGTATGCAGGAGCTCTGATTACTTAGAGGTTAACATGCCAAAGGGTGCAGGTTTAAATCTTCACATAACATCAACCTGGGTAAGCAGCTGAGCATGTTTGAGGGCCTTGGTGCTAAATGACCTACTTGTGTTGTTGTGTCATAAAACAAAAAACCAAGCCAACTAAAAAAATAGTGCAAGATCATTTTCACCTCAAACTGCTTGATTTGTTATTGAGAGTGCACGTATACAGCTGTTACAACTTATCAATAGAAAACAGATAAGTTGGAATTGATGTAGAGTATGAGTTTATATATCCCTCAGAAAATTTTGACAAAGGCTCTTCCATCATGTGTTCATTATAATAGACACATTACTAGTTATTTAAAATTTTAGCCTCAAAAAGTGGCTTGTTCGAAATAAAGGGACACAAGTCCAATTCTAATCTTCATATTCAGAGCAGTTAATTCCCTTGTTTAAGTTTGCCAGCTTCTGTATAGCAATTTGAACAATCATTACAATAGAAACTGCTCATAAAATATATTTTCTTAATCTTTTTTTATATCAAAATGTTTTAGCAATTTCTTAACTGATTCTCTATTAGGAAATGATGAAAAAAAGCATTTAAAATTCAGATTACATTTTATTAGAGGGATATGGAATTGGCTTGTGATCATAAAATAACCCAGATGAAAAGTATATCACAATTTATGTTGATCTCTTGTATTACCCAAACCCTCCAGGTTGTTAGTACTCTTGGTACTTTGATTCTGGACTTTCATTGCATCTTAGAAATATTGTATGCTTGTATTTTGTCATTTTCATTTACATACAAGTAACTAAAATTTTGCTGTATGTTCGACTGGGATTTTGTTTGTTTACTGCCACCCCAAGACATACATGCTGTTGTAGAAATTTTTGTCATTCTTGTTATACCCCAGTTACAGCCTTATATTGAGGTTGAGATTTAATTTACAGAAATATATTTTATTATGGTTAATAACAAAAACTCCATAAAGTGTTAATATTTGCTGAACAAGAAGATGCTTTCAGGAATAGGTTGATTACGGAAACCAAAAAAACAAGATGGCTGTGATGTATGGAAAATAGGTATTTCCTTCCTGGAATGTGGACAATTCTTACATCATGAGTCTCGGAGGTGAAAGCAGAAGTGTAACTAGAACACAATTTTAGATTCATACATTTGAATAATCTTTTCCTCTTTAATTGAAGGAAAAAAGTTTATATATAGTTACAGTATAAATAACTTGTACTGAAGATTGCCCATGAAATAAATGTTTATTGTTTTATCATTCAGTGTGGAGAACCTTAACCTGATTTTGATTCACATATGACAGCATTACACCAGGTATTTCATTTCATTATCCACCTTTTTAAGTCTGGTGTATAATATTATGCAGTAGTTCTTCGTCTGGTAACTTTTGTTTGATTGGCTCATACATTTGTAACAGATTTTCATGAAATTTTGTCAGACGTGATTTTAATCAGTTTCTCTGCTTGCAATCAGACATGATTTTAATCAGTTTCTCTGCTTGCTGACAGACATGATTTTAATCAGTTTCTCTGCTTGCAGTCAGACATGATTTTAATCAGTTTCTCTGCTTGCAGTCAGACATGATTTTAATCAGTATCTCTGTTTGCAGTCAGACATGATTCTAATCGGTATCTCTGCAGTCAGACATGATTTTAATCAGTTTCTCTGCTTGCAGTCAGACACGATTCTAATCGGTATCTCTGCTTGCAGTCAGAAATATTTTAATCGGTATCTCTGCTTGCAGTCAGAAATATTTTAATCGGTCTCTGCTTGCAGACAGACATGATTTTAATCGGTATCTCTGCTTGCAGTCAGACATGATTTTAATCAGTATCTCTGCTTGCAGTCAGACATGATTTTAATCAGTATCTCTGTTTGCAGTCAGACATGATTCTAATTGGTATCTCTGCAGTCAGACATGATTTTAATCAGTATCTCTGCTTGCAGTCAGACATGATTTTAATCAGTATAATGTGGATTTTTATTTGATATGAATGTATAAAGAAATAGGGACAGAATTCAAACACACTTTCATTAATCAAGAAAAGGGTTGAAAGGAAACAAAAGCAACCTTTTTGGAGCTAAAAATAGGTATTCATTAACTGGTGTTTCTCTTTTTTAAATTTGTTTCTTAAATATAGACTGCCTTTACCTGTCTGTCTTTGGAATATTCTGGGAGATTGCAACTTACATGCAATAAAATATATTGAGTATGATAACAGCATGTAGAACACCAACTACAGTGACCCCTCACTATAATACAGTCCATGCTTCCTCACTATAATACAGTTCATCATATCATAATATGGTTCATTCATTATCCCTCTAATTTGATTCAAATTCCCTCATTATTATGCAGTTCATGATCCCGTTATAATGTGGTCATCATACCTCATAAGGTAGTTCACTTGCCCTGATTATAATGCAGTTTGTGCTCCCACATATACAGCTCGTGCTTTCTCAATGATGCAAATTGTGATCTCATTATAATGCAGTTCAGAATCTCTAATTATAATGCAGTCCATGATCCTCATAATGCAGTCTATGATCCCTCATTCTGATGCAGTCCATGATCCCTTTTTATAATGCCATTCAAGATCTCTAATTATAATGCAATTGATGATCCCTTATTATAATGCAGCTCATAATCTCCAGTTATAATGCAGTCTATGATCCCTTTTTATAATGCCATTCAGGATCTCTAATTATAAAGCAATTGATGATCCACCATTCTTATGTTAAATGCAGGTCATAAGACTTCACCTTGTTATTAAGATTGATGTATTGAAAACAAAGCTGTCTTGTAATGAGGTGTGTTATATACCTCATTTCAATAATTTAATTCATATGCGGAATCACGTACAATATATAATCACTTATAAGTCAAGTCAAACTGCAAACAACAGAGATCCTGATTTACTGTAGTACAATGCACCAGCAGATCTGGGTCTGTGTTACTTGTTCTACCGATTACCCCCAAATAACTGCACAGATCCAGATCAGCTGGTGCTTAATGAACTGGTAGACCTAGGTCTGTACAGTTGGATTCATCCTATAGATGAGTAAATATGGTAATGATTATAAATTAGACAAGCTCTATTAAGAAGTAAAATGAATGAAATACATTGAACAAAATTGCAATTTTCTCAGTCTTAATTGATTAGCAATCATTCACATGTTAAGCGAGGGAGTTCAGTATTCATATATGCTTTACAGTGAGGGACAAATTTTTGTCTGTATTGTTTTTATCCATTGTGCACAAGATACAGTTAACAGATATATGAAATGTCACATAGGTCTTTGTAGGTTTGCAAATTTCCTGTGTATAGTGCTAACAGAAATTCGTTTATATGTATTGTGATTGCCAGAGTAATGTGTTTTCAAAGTGTCTTAGCTGAAGTTGTACATGCGTATCTGTATTTTTCAAATCTCATAATGTTGCCATTGCTGATGGAAATTCATATATATATATATGCAGATTTAGGTTACGGTACTGATGCTGTACTTTACATGTATCTTGACGTATCAAAGATTGAAAAATTTGTGGTTTGTATATCAGGTAATTTTGAAGAATGTAAAGATTTTATCAAATCAGTGCAGTTTTTCATCAACATTTTAAGTCTCCGAGGTGCATCCTTACCAGAGTACTGTATAAATGAACTGTAGCTTTGTATCCTCCTCAACCATACTTAAAAGATTTTTTCTGTATATTTGAAAAGTTCTTATACTGTATTACTGCCATATATACTCACTTATAAGACAGGTCAAGATGAAAACAGCATGTGCTGTCAGATCAGGGTTTGTATTTGTTCTGCTGATAACTTCTAACCTGCATAGACCCAGATCTGCTGTTGCATTATGGGACTGTGCAGTAGGATCTGACCTATATTGGAGTATGTGTTGCTGTGCTTGTTGGCAGCAATCAAGGATTTATCCAAGGTACCGGATGATTGCCAAATATTTTCCATCATTAAGATAACTTCATTTATGTCACTTTATTATAAGTGGGGGAGGCCTTTCTTTTTTTAAATAGTGTGTGAAGCATTACATCACCAAGATTAAGGTCTTGAAAAAAATCATGTAGCTTTACATTTGTATTTTATAACATTTGAGAAATTAATCGCTTTGAAGAATTTAAAATGCATTCATGATGTAAATGAAATGTTTATATTACTGAATATATTCCCTTACAAGCCGACCGCTCCGGTGGCCTAGTGGTTAGAGCGTCTGTCTCGGATACAGGAGGTCGTGGTTTTGATCCCCAACTGAGTCATACCAAAGACTTACAAAAATGGTATTAACAGCTGCCTCGCTTGGTGCTCAGCATTAAGAGGTTAGTGTTAGGACTGGTCGGCCTGGTGTCAGGATAATGTGACTGTGTGGGTCATCATGCTACATATCTGCGGCATGATGCCCCAGTGCTAGACATCACTGTAAACTGCCACACTGCAGACATCGTAGTGATATTACTGAAAAATTGTTAAAGCTACATTAAAAATCCAAATCACACACACACACACACACCCTTATAAGCCTAGTCCAGCTGCAAAATGCACAGACCGTGATCTGTCATTGCATAATGCACTGGCATATCTTGGTCTATGCAGTTTGTTAGGTGTCTTGAGTAGAACAAACAACATAGACCATGCTCTGCTGTTGCATTATGCAACAGCAGATCAGGGTCTCTGTTGTTTGCAGTTGGACTAAACTTGAAAGCAAATATTTATGAATTATGGTTCTAAAAAAATGTAGCAAGCAAGCTTTAGATTTACAACATTGATTATAAACTGATCTTGTCATGTGTTTTTTTCTAACATTATACTTTTTGTATTTACATTTGTCAAGGATGTAATAATTGAAGTAGTGCATTATAAACCAGCTTATTTTTCAATCATATATCGAACTTTCCATTCAGTTTTATAACAATTTGTTACGTGGATGTTTTTGTCCATATTCCCATTGTAATCTTACTTATCTTCACATCATCTAATTGTGAATGTTGAATAAAGGTGACATTTGTAGAATGATTTTTTTTGCCTTGTTATTCATTTCAACGAAAAGGACCTTTTGATTATTTTACCAGATTTCTCTGACAAACCCATGTTTAATGATAAGCCCATGCTTGATGATAAGCCCATGCTTGCTAATAAGCCCATGCTTGATGATAAGCCCATGCCTGATGATAAGCCCATGCTTGCTGATAATCCTTGATTGATGATAAGCTAGTGCTTGATGATAAGCCCATGCTTGCTGATAATCCTATTGATTGATAAGCTCCTTGCTCAACGACAAGCCCATTGCTTGATGACAAGCCCATGTTTGATGATGAACTCATTTCTTGATGATAAACCCATGTTTTGTGATACGCCCCAGCTTAATGGTAAACTCACCTCACCCTCCATATGTACCAGATATTTAAAATATTTACTGAGTCTGTCTTTGTTAATAAGTCAAGCCCCTACTATTGATATGCATGCCATAGGTCGATCATATTATGATGTCCACTCATTCGTTATCGATTTTGTTTCTGCACATTAACACGAGTTGTCCATCAACCATTACCAAACTTTGTGGATTGATTACACTTGGGTAAAGAAAACTCGATTGATTTTGGAGTCACAAGGTCAAGATCACTGTGACTGAAATGAAAAACATGGTTTCTGCACAATAACTCTAGTTTTACAGACACTTGGATAAGAAAGAACCCTATAGACTTTTGAGGTCAAAGTTGAAGTTAGTTTTCAATGAAAATGGTGCCTATCTTGAAAAACTCTTATCAATATGGGATTTTCACTTAAAGACTTCATATCATGTCTAGTTGGTCCTAAATGAAAATGGTGCCAATCTGATGTCTAATATGGCCACTTTGGCAGCCATATTGAAAATCGTGTTACTGCCTCAATATAAATTTTAAGTCATATCGACATGAGGTTTTCACCAAATTTCTCTTTATGATGTTCAGTTAGTCGTTAATAAAAATGGTGCTGTCCAGGCATCCAATATGGTCACTATGGTGGCCATGTTGAAGGTGTTATCACTACTCCACCAAGTGGATGGTCATATTAGCATGGGGTTTCCACTGAAAGACTTCATATGTATAATTGGTCTTAAATCAAAACAGTGCTTATCGAAATTGCAATATGGCCACCATGGCAGCTACCCTGAAAATTGCATTATTGTTACTCTGCCTGAACAGAAAGTCGTATCATCATTGGGTTTTCACTGGAAGATTTCTTGTTATGTCTAGATGGTCCAAGATGAAAATCATACAAAAATGCGATATCAAATATGGCCACCAAAGTGGTCATTTTGAAATGTTATTTATTTGCTCTTCCTCCTAGATGGAAAGTCATATCAGGTCCAAAATGAAAATGGTTCCACTTGGACATCCAATATGGCTGTCATGTTAACTATCTTGAAAATTTTGTTTTTTGTTACTCTTGGATGGATGGGATGGTCATATCAAGGTACCACACACAAAAGTATTCACAATGAATATATAATAGTTCTATTTCAAAGACATTCATGCGTGGTGGTTACAGTATGCATATAATAACTAAAGTCCAACTGCAAACTACATAGACCAGGGTCTGCCATAGTATGATGTGCCAGCAGATTTTGATCTATGCAGTTTGTAGGGAGTAGTTAATAGAACAAACAGTATCGATCCTGATCTGCTGGTGCATTATGATGCAGTACATTAGGGCCCCTGTTGTTTGCTGTTGGATTTGACTTTTAAGCAATTATAAACAATAATTAAGAATTTAAATATTACAGCTTGGAAAGGAAATTCAGACAACTGAATATGTTCTTCAATTGTTCTGTTCCCTGACCATAGCCATAGTGGCCATAGCACTAATAGAAGAGCAATGTACTCTACACTGTTCTTCCTAAAGACCATTAACGTTCACTAAACCAGCATTCCTGAAACAAATTTCACCGAAACCGACAGAGACGGAAGGAAGGAAGCAGCTTACACGTGGAAAACACAGTGAGAAGCGCACCACCTGAACCATGTCAGAAAGTAGATGAATGTAAATACTAGCTGATACGAAGAAAGAAGAAAGAGTGGACTTAAGGAGTTAAATGGGAAGTCTAGTAGGCCAACTTTCAAAAAAGAAAGTAGTAAGACCCGGACACCAGGGAAACTCATGTGACAACCCTTCTATACCGTACAGCTACCAGTAACACCGGAAGCCTGCAGTTGAACAAGCAGTCTACAAAGAGAAGAATATAAGATTGTTACCATTGCCTTAATGCTACACGGCTTTCATTTGGCTGAAAGCCGTATTTGATAATATCTCTATTATTAATCCAAATTGGACCTATTTTGGTACCGCCGTTAAAATTTTTACACCTAATTCTTACTATGCGTGACTCAAACTAATATAAGTCGTTTAGACTTCACTGATTGGTTTTTAATTCTTATTTTATGTACACTCTGTACATGAAACTCAAACTTGTTCATAAATATTCATTCAAAATTAGAAACTTATGTTGATTTGACTCAATTGCAGAGGTGGCTAACACATTATTGGTATTTTTTAAACGTCCATTAGTACAACTGGACTTAATTTGAAATAAGTACGGGCTAGCCTTTCAGGAAGTACACAACATCCATGGCTGGCTTGCCGAGTGCCTTTTCCTCCCTCACCACGCTCGGATATCGTACACGTGGCAAGATGTGAAACAATTTCCACTTGCCACACGACCAGGTGTCCTAATGTGACGTCATCGCTGCCGACCTATCGCAGCGGGCGTTACATACCGTTTGGATTGACACCTGGGGCGTTTCAATGCATCTGAACTTTTAAAGTAACATGAGTTGTGTGGTACTATTCCCTCTCATGTAACAGCCATTCAGTCAGATTGTTAGGGACTTATTAGTCCTACAATCTGAAGGCTAAATTAAATAGTACCCTGTGGGTACATTAAAGCCTGGGGGAGGTGGCTCCAATTCCTTCCCTCAGGAGTAATTAAAAAGGTGCACATAGCATCAGTAACCAGTGGTACATGTCCCTAGTGGACGAACTCCACTTTAATCCAATTCAAGTTCAAGGGTTCTTATATAAAAAGCGCGGACGTGAAGGAAAACACCCCCCAAGACCCAAAACTTATATTACCTAGATCGTCACTTAAAACGCGCGGACGTCAAAAAACCCAATGACTATCAGGTCCAGCAGCACAAGGCTGCAACCAAAAATCACACCTAGGAAAATAGGACCCAAAATAAAACATAAAGATGGACAAAACACCAACTCCATCCAGGGCAAGCAGCACAAGGATGGTTGTAAGGACGCTTAGCGAGTCACTTATTATCAGTGTTCGGGGTGGGTTGTTTTTTTCCACCCATTCTAGTGCTTTTAAAATTGCCCAGAATTCTGCTGTATAGATGGAACAGTGGTCTGGTAATCGGTGACCATTTTGTATATTTAGTTTAGGTATTACGTAAGCAGCTGCTGTTTTTGCGGGTTCTGTGGTTTTCGATCCATCTATGTATATTTGTAGATGGTTTGGATAATTGGTTGTTAATAGTTCTGATGTTACATTGCGCAGCTGCAGTTCTTGATTTGTTTTATTGCCGTGCTTGGTGATGGTGACTGGAGACTTCTCCCGGTATTATAGTCAAAGCGCGGGCGTGAAGGAAAACATCCCTACACGGTTTTCGAGTCGGAACGTTCAATGAGTGTTATGGGAGAGATAGAGAGAAGTCAAAGAGCATGAATCAAGATACCTATAGCCAAACAAACCACAAAGGCATTAATTTCAAAACACAACATTTTTTATTCAAAATCACTTAACACTAACAAACAACTATAACATTTTTAACAATAACCATTTAATATAATATTAAACATTTTTTTCAAATAACAAACATTTGTTTAACTAACACATTATTTTGGACACGGCTGACAACGTTGTGAATGAAATTGTGATTTCCACTGTTGGAAGTCATTAGGCCATTGATGGACACTACGTTTCCTAGCTTGAGACAAAAGATAAGTATAATGGTCACATAACCATCGATCTTCTTTCACATCGTTTCTAGAAGAAGAACGAGGATCAAAATGAGTCACTAAATGTTCTAAGGAATAGCCCAGGCTGCGATGATGCAGAAAATACACACAATATTGTCCACACACCAAGGACTATGTGCCTTGTAATTTCACATTATTGAATCGTGTGGTCTGAGCATTTCTTCTCATAAAGTCAATGATATCGTCTTCCAAAAGAGGCAATCCATAGGAATCGAAATATTCCACACATCCTTCTTGAGGAAAGTAGACGGCTACCCAGTGGGTTCCTGTGAGATGACTGTCGTCCGTGTTGATCACATAAGCTTGATGGTCTTGAGGTTTGCGATGAGGGAGTTCATCTTTAGCACATACAACAGGATTCCAAGAAGCAGTATACGAACTGTGGTTCAAAAGATAATAAAGTTCCCAGGTATCCATTTATTTGTGTGTGTGTGTGTTTTCTTTCTTTCTTCTTCTTCACAGGTAATGATAAGTGATCAATTCGATCCTGACTTTCTGCTTGAAAATGTCTGACAAGTAAAAGGCGACTAGTTCCGACTTCTTACTCTGGTCAAAGAGAGATTCGATGCGACGGCACTCCAGAGACGTTAATGGAGGAGAAGAATGTTTATCCAAGCCTTTATACCACTGATTCAACACGAATTATATCTAGATGAAACCCCAAGCTTTGTCCAGATATTCGTCCAATTTTTCTTCTTGACTCAACATCAGACATGTGTCGTGTTGAATTTGACTGGGATGATCGTTGTGACATCCATAGCACTCTTCCTTGATCAGTTCTTTAATTTTATCTGCCAGGACTGTAGCAAAACAGGAGACTAAATGGGCTTCTTGTTCTGGCCATCTTGACTTCAGCATGACAACTTCTTCGTCTTGGGATTCTTTTTCTTCCATGGTCTCCTCACATTCCATCTCCAAAGTTTATCCACTTTGTAAAGAGGGATAACAGTCTTCCATGGCTTCTAATAATCTAGAATGACTTCTCTTAAACTGTTGATTTCTATTGTATTATCGAATTCGGCATACAGGATGACGTTCACCGTGTTATTTACGGGTATAGGTTCTGCAAACTGAAGTTCCACACGAATCTGACCGGATTTTATAGGGTGAAAATGTCCCTCGTCGCTGCCTTGGTCAGGAGTGAAATCAAAAGCCCACAAAGCATAGCCTCCTGCATATTCCTCGTACGAAATACCGTGACTGGTGTTGGTCTCTAACTGTCCGGTAGCTTCGTACAGGGACAAGTACGATCTCATGTAATTCCTGTCACCAAACTTAGGTTCGAAAGGCCTAGTACACAAGGCCTTGCCATCGCGACTGACTTCAATCTTGGACACATTGTAATGTTGAAACTGGAAAGGATTTTCATTGTAGGTTCCGTTGAAGGCTGAATTCTTGACGATACCAGTAATCAAACGTTTGGGTAGCTGTCATTGGAACAGATGATCTTCGATCATGGATCGCTGTCCAGCAGGAATGGTGAACGTTTTCACTTTCACACGACGTATCGGATACTTTGCGGTCGTTCTGCTCAGCGTCTGACTGATGTCGTTTCCCACTTCAGGCAACACTTCCACACGTCGCACGTATAGTCTGGCTTCTTCGATTTTGGTTTTGTAAGTGGCATCAGCAGCAGCCATCAAATGGAAAGCGGCACTGCTACGATTCAGTCTCAGACGGATATCCACACCGTTGAGCAAATACTTCTCTTGTAACCACATGTCTAGATGCAAACGATCCATCAGTTCTAAAGTGCGACTTCTAGCAATTTTCGTTCGTCGTTCTACAAATCCCGTTGTATTTTGATCATCCCCAGCAACTGTAATGCTGTTGAACTTAGTGGCTTTGTCAGGTTTCCATACCACACAAGCATCCAAATGGATGTTCTTGGCTTCTTTTCCGTACGTCAAGAGATTTTCCAGGTACGCTCGATAGGGGTAAGTATCCATGCTGCTGCTGACCAGTTTGTTATTCAAGTACAAATCCACTTCGCTGAACAAGAAATGCATGAAATTATTGACGGGAGCTACTACATCATCATCTAGGTCAGTGTTGGGTGGTTCGATCACTTTCACTTTCAAGTACAGGTAACTGCTATTCAGATCGATGTAATCTTCGGGCTGACCTTTGATTTCAAACTCGATGGGAGCTGAATCCGTCAAAGAGGAGACGGGGTGAAATTCCACCCATTGGGATTCTTGCATCGTCATCATGGTGGGTGGCATGGCAAACAGATCCAGTTCCGACTTGGAGCAGGCGCAAGACTCTCGGTGCATTATTTTTTGTTTCTCAATACTTTAATAATCAAAAACGTCTAAGTCTTGAACGGTTCTTCTTTTCTTTGTCTTTCTAGCTTTAGAAGTGTGAAGTCTGGTGAAAGGGTGTTTTCTTTGTCGTCTTTTTCTGCCGTGTCCTTGCCGTGGCTTCAAAGCGGGAATGCCTGACTCGGTAGCGTTCAGGGCATTTATAGGTGTTTCGCGTCGACCCAAAAAGTTTTTACCCGTTTGCAGCAAGACATTTTTGCCTGCCCTCATGAAGGCTTCTTTGGGATTTTGTTTGTCGATGATGACATTTTGGACAAATTCTTTGCCTTGCGTCAGTGCGGCATCTTTCAAGGTTTGCAATCCGCGTGTCACCATCGGTTCAACACCGGAGTCACCGAACGAAAGGCCAATTTTAACATATCTCCTAAACCGTGTCCTCGCTGTCGAGCAACCCCTCGGTACACTGGATACACGACTTACAACTCGTGAGAGAACCGTTTTCGAAAATGGAGTTTCACCGTGACTTTTCCTTTGGTGAATGGAATATTTTGTCCCAGATCTCCTTTTATAGCAATGTTGACCGTGTCCAAATACGACTTGCTGACAATAATGAGGATGTACAAATTCGCGGTGAACGTGATAAGTGTTTCCACCTTCCTCGTCAGCGGCCGTGGCAGAATCTACTTTGAAAGTAATGACACGCAGTAACGGTTTGGAGGTGTGTCCCACCACGTCGTACTCCACCACATCGGAGTACACAAAGATCAAATTCAGTCCTTGGTTCAGTTCTACCGGGGCAGGAAAAAACTTGGCAAAAGAATCGTTGTCGGAAATAACTGGTAATTCGGGGTTTTGCTCTACTATCTTCCTCAGCTCCATGTCCCCGCCAACATGGCAAACAATTCAGGACAAAATAAAATGGACATGATTTTACCCCCCTCAGGAAATTTCATTAGGAAGCGTCGAGCTACTTTGTGGTATTCCAGGATGACACTTTTTATGACACTCTCCAAAGCTTTAAGAAATACGACATTAAACCTGGAAGCAATGGTGCTCACTAAATGTTGACCACTAAAATAATAGCCTGGAGGAATGAACAAGTGATAGGTGGTCGACTTTTGAGTTTTTGTGCCAGTGGTTTTCTTATCATATTTGACATGGGCATCCAAATACTGTTGCAATGGCTCCTCATGAACTTCCACCGTCAAAAAAATTTTGATTGGGAAGGACATTGAGGACTTGGGTCGGGTGAATGATTTCCACTAAAGCCACTTCCCAATGGGCTTCTTGATCTAATTGGATGGCCTGAGGTAATTTGGCCGTGTAACAGCACAAAGTGTTCTTGGGAAACACCTCCATGGAACTGTCACTGGGTAAGGTTAAGTAAAATTGGTATAGGTGACTCATAATTCCAGAGTTCTGTGGCTGTCCGACGGGTTAGTGGACGTCAGAGGAGTGTCTCCGCCCAGAGCGGGATTGTTGTTGTTGTTATTGGAGTGGTGACTGACGCTGGTACTGGACGCAAGGTTCCCGTTATTCCCGTTCGAGGAGAATTTCAGGGAGGGATTGGGAAGCAGGTAA
The DNA here is from genome assembly GCA_028554795.2 of Sinohyriopsis cumingii. Classification (NCBI taxonomy): domain Eukaryota; kingdom Metazoa; phylum Mollusca; class Bivalvia; order Unionida; family Unionidae; genus Sinohyriopsis; species Sinohyriopsis cumingii. The sequence continues at coordinate 117,264,184 of CM068828.1, forward strand.
CCGATGCAGTTGCTCAATAAAATGGTCCACAATTGTTTGTCTCCTTGTTGCAAACTCAAATTGGCGATGGCTGCCCCGATGACTCAATACACCACGAAGATTTGGCAGAAAAAGACGATTTGCGTTTTAGGCACACGTTCTCCGCACCACACCCACAAAGGTTGTTTTTGTAAATCTTGCAGAGAAGAACTAGGTGAAGGAGTGGTCGACGTAGCTGCATCTGTGTGAAAGGGCATGATGGTCACTTCTTTTTATAGTCGATGACTTGCGAAGCGTCGATCCAAGAATCAAAACTGGGTGGATATCCTTTCCAACGTACTTTGACTTCTTTGACACGTCGTTTACCCACTTTACGGGTTCTGCGTTCGAGAATGCTTTCGATGTCGTACAAGTCGTCTTCTTTTTTGGTGACACGTTGTAACTCGGGTAAGTAAAACGTTCCTTTGAGCACTTCTCCGTTCATGTCTTCCAATTTATAGACGGCAGGATCACGGCTATGCACTCGTCCAGTGACACGAAACAATTCGGTCGTCCAGTTAGGTAAGTAACCTTTGTCGAAAGTGCATTTGGTTTTGCCAATGCGCACCCAATCTCCTACGGCCAACACTCCACTTTTCTTGGGGACAGCCCTCGTTGGGACGTACCAAACAGTCGCTCAAACACCAACACTTCGTTCTCGGGAGTCACTTCTTGCGGGGCACGTCCGATGCTTCGATGGTAAGATTGGTTGTACGCTTGCACCAGGTGCGGTAAGATGTCGATGTACTTCAGAGTGTGGTGATGCGTAAAATATTTCCACATACGTTCTTTCAAAGTGCGTTGAAAACGTTCCACGATGCTGGCTTTGGTTTCGGGATTCTCGGTGGTAAAAAAATGAATGTCACGTTTCTTTAATTCTTTTTGGAAAGCTTGGTTCAGAAATTCGGTGCCTTTGTCCGTTTGCCATCGAAGAGGGTGACGACCACTTTGTTTCAACACTCGTTGCAGGGCTCGCACTAACTCGCTGCTCGATTTGGAAGTCAAGGGTACGACCCAGGCAAATTTGGAAAAGACGTCGATGACACAAAACAAATATTTGTAGCCACGATTGTAGCTGGCCAAATGAGAGACATCGGCTGAATCGGCTTGCCATTGATGATCGATGCCTTCCACTTGGGTGCGACTTCTGGAAAACTTGCGTCGAATGGGTTTGTGTAAAGTGTAGGTAGCTTGTTCTTGTAACCATCGTTGCACTTGAGGTAAACGGAGACTTTTCAGTCGCATTTTGGCAGCACGATACAATTTTTGAACTCCTGCGTAACCTGCAGGATGGGATGAATCATAGTAAAAGTTGGCTAACACCTTCTCCATTTTTTTGTTTCTTAATAAGGCACCCACTCTTCGAGGATACTACTTTGGGTGGAACGAAAGGGTGGTTTGGAAACGGATTTACGTGTCCGATGGGCTACAGGAGTAGAAGTCGAAGGTAGTGGTGGAGGTGGCAATGGAATGGCTTTGGTCTTCTTTTCTTTTTTCACTTCTGGTTTCCCTTCTTTCTTTTTCACTCCTGTCGAAGGAGGAGTGGACATCATCTTTTTAACCCAAGCTTTCATTTCTTCTTGTTGGGGTGTGGGGAACGGGGTCAACAAGGATGTTGCAATCCTACTAGACATGGGAGCTGCTGACGGTGTTTGAAACACGTATCGTATCTCTTCTTCCTCAGGCCTTCGTGGGGTAGCGTCTCTGGTGACCCCTGGGGATGGTAGTAGTGGTGGTGGCAGTGTGGTGGATGGACTTTTCATCAAGGTCTTAAAATCTTTCAGAGTGGGAAGAGCTGTTTCGTCTAAAGCTTTCTGGTGAAAGAGTTGCAGTCGTTGCAAGAGTTGACCGTACTTTTGCGATTTTTCTGTTTCGGACAAATCTTGGCGATCCATCAAGGACTGCAGTTCGTGTTGTAACTGGGACATCTCGCTCAAATTGGGATTGGGAGGTAAATGCGGGGTGCGTTGTTCTTGCCAACGATGGTATTCCATCCATCGTTTGTAAGGCACTAAAGCTATTTTTCGTCCTTCCATGGGATGTCAGGGGTCAATTCTGAGATCTTGGGACTCCAGAGGCTCTTTTTATCTTGCTCCCAGCAGTCCTTCCAACACGGTTCCCAAGACTCCTTTCAGTAATGGGCCTAGCAAGACCAACATCTTCTTCTTTTGTCCAATGGGGATTTTCTTTTGAACCATTTGGCGAAGAACGTGACGATGTTTGCCTAAGCATTGTTTCTGGTGTTTGGACAAAGGGATCGTGCCTTTCAACACGTTCAAACAACATTCGCACACGGTATCAATGACCTCTTTGGAGGCCGTTTGAATTAGTTTTTTTCGCAGGGGTGGAGAAGCTTTGGGCAGGATAGATAACATGTCCCCATGTTTGACTAAACGTGGAGGCAGTCCTTTCCTTTTCTTTCCATGGGGTTTAGAAGAGGAATGTTTTCTGGAGGGTGACATCTTTGCTTGTGGGTTCCGGGACATTCACCCATCATACACTAACGTCAATGACTTAACACACGCCCTTTTATCTTTTTTGGGGGGACTATCGCTTTGTCATAAAGGTGACAATGTTTTTTTCCAAAATCGCCAAGGAATCCTCCCCTTTGTTGACGCCTCTTTTTCTTTGAACGACTGTATCTTTTCTTAGGGTAACGTCGATGCTTGGCTAAGCGCTTTGTCGGATGACGAGTCTGCCTTTGTCTCTTTCGTTTTTGACGATAGTGACGGTGTGCACTTCGTTGAGGTGACATCTTTTGGAAGTTCACTGATACCCCTACTTTGTCGCAGGCCTTTTTTATACTGGAACGCGTCGCCACTGATTGTCTTTACGTCGTATCAACTTGAGGACAGGTATGACACGTCGTGCAGGGGTACGCAACGGACTAAATCGAGCCAGTTCTTGCTTGGACAAATCCAGTAAACTTTGTAACATGCCCGATCTCTCATGGACTTTGATTTTGGGAGAAGGTACTTTGTGAGCAGCGGCCACTGCCACTAAATTGGAGGGTCCTGCCACTGGGGAAGTTCTTGGGGTCATTAACGGAGAAGTTCTTGGTGTGATCAACGTCTCCAAGTACTTTTCAGTTGTTGGTGTCATCAACGGAGAAGTGAATGAACCTGAGACTACCGGAGACGCGGTCACCGTCGTTGCAGGTCGTGGTTTGAGAGTGTAAGGTTGCGTCCTAGCCGAAGTGCCTCTCTTGCGACTATTTTTCTGTGGGCTTTTCTTTTTCTGGGGACTTTTTCTGTTTCTTTTTCTGGGGCCTTTTCTCTTTCCGGGGTGGTGACCGGTAAGAGGAGGGTCCCGCCACTGGAGACGTTCATGGAGACACGGGTCTCTTTGGGGACCTGGTCTTGACACCGTGGCTCTTTTTCTTCTTTTTGGAGCTTCTTTTGACTTTTTTCTTGGGGAGAACTTTGGGAGCATTAGGATCCCATCTTAAGAAAGAGCGAATGATGACACCTCCTAGAGTACCACTCCCTCCAGGTTTCAAAATGATTTGTTTTTTGGTTTGAGTGTCGATGCGGGGATCGGCCTGTTGGGTCAAAGCGACTTTGTTTCGATCAAAAGAGCGTTTGGTTTGATGAGGAATCTGAATGATCCCTTGCAGTAATTGACGTGCTGTCACCATGAACCATCGTAAGACTTCTTTGAGACTAGCTTCTAAGACACAAGCCCGTATTTGTGGATTTTTTTTCTCGACTGATGCCATACAAGACACGAATCAATTTGACGGGAAGATGCGACTGAAGGGACGTCATGTTGAGACTGTGAGACAGACGAAAAGTGTCTGAGGCTTTTATAGATTTTTTTTGGTGGGGTTAAGTCGAGGACGGAGACGTGTACAGGACAGGCCCTCCGTCTTGACACTAGTGGTGAAACAAGTGGGTACGAAATCGCAAATCATCGGGGGTAGTAGGTTTCAAATCGACGAGTAAATAGGTGTGTGGAGTTTGAGTGGCATCGTCGTACGCCTGAGTCAGCCAAGGCGTTCCTAACTGTTTGGCTAAGACTTGCACTTGCGATTTATCTCGAGGGCTTTTAAACAAGACCATGTAATGCTCATTGAGACTGATGGTGCGATGGGCTTTACTTTGTTGAAACAAATTTTGAGTGATGTAAATGACACTGGCATTACGATGATGCCCTTTGCGCGTGAACCAAAGTTTAATTTCTTCTTCATCTTCTCCTAACATGTCATCGAAAATTACCAAATGGGTTTGACGGGAGTCAGAGACGATGCCGTCGTCTTCTTTAGGAATGCCTTCCACAAACACGATGGAATCGCCTTGACTTTCTCGCAAGAGGCTGTACGCCGATTGCCACTCTTTGTAACACCACACGATGCGTTGAGGTGGACGATCGATCAAATGATGTTTATGTTCGATCAAACGTTTGACGAATTCGGTTTTGCCTGAACCGCTAGATTCAGCAATGAGCATGTTAAAGGGATGGCGAAGATACAAAGCCTCCCAACTGGCACGATCTAAGTGTTCGTCAATGACTTTGACAGTGGAGGAAGAGGGAGCAGAGACAGTAGAGGTAGCCATAGTGTTAGGAATGTCACTTGTGACACGAAAACAGTCAAGAAAAGAGTGTATATACCTTTTTTCAGAACACGTTTATTGAATGTTTTAAACATGAACACGAAAGACAAAAATACATATACATAAAAAATAAAATCCAAAGGATTAAGTTCAACGATAAAAGGCACATGAAAACCATCAACGTGGAATAGAAACAAGTTTCTGTACGACATGTTTTGGGTAATATTCTGACCAGTTCTATAGGGGGTAAGGTCACACAAGTGTCCTCTCGAAAGGGTCTTTCAGGAATGTCCACGACAGTCCTGTCCTGGGTGACGGGTTCTTCTTCTGGTACTGTCACTAACACATGTTGAAAAGTAACTTTTTTACTTGAACAACTCTCGTGCATACTGGGCTATTTCTTGGGTCCAAGCCTCAAATCCCCCTTTTTCCAGGCACGTACATCTGTCCAATGGGGGTGTAAGTCACAAGCTACACACACATCGTCATACACGTCTTCGGTAGCTAAAAGTTGACGAATATTTTTTTTCCTGTAGAGGTCGAGAAGTATCCAGATGAAAACGCAAAGCTTTGAGCAAAAGGAGTCTTTCGTGACCATTTAAGGCCATTGGGGTGGTAAGTACTGTTCGTAAAGAGTCCACAAGGAATCAGCTGGTAAACGAAATCCCAGAAAACAAGTCACTAAGACACACACCACTTGTCGCCCCAAATTGAACGGAAACAATTCTTGTAATAATTGATGGTAATGATCCACGGTTTGAATATTGTCATTGAGTTCCTTCCACGGAATCTGTTCAAACACATGTGATAAAAGTCTTGACATGGCAACCTGTTTTTATACTCTCTTTGTTTCGGAAGCAATACACGTACTTTCTAGCCAAAGATCTTCGTTCTCCAGTTGGAAATTTAGATGCTCCAAACTGTAACCTACAGTTCAAACTTCGTTTAGAAGTTTCCTCTTCCGCTAAGCAGATTCCACGTAATAGACCTTTGTAATCCTTTAACTCGTCTTCCTCAATGCATTGCTCTAGGTGAATCTCAAAGTAACCAAAATGATGAACATTTCGATCATTCACTAACTCAAAGTGTTGAACAAGGTCTGACCACTGAAACAATTTCTGACGAATCAGTTCTCTTATACCATTCAGCTACCAGTGGTTCAAACACCGATGACGTAACAGATGCAATTGTTCTTTACGTTTGACTTGTATTTTGACCAGCTCTCGGTAAATGCGTTCTCTCAACTCAACAGGCAAGCCATGAATGTTCTCTTGTAAAGTATCCATGAATAGGTCATACTAAATCCTCTTTTGTCTGACACAAAAAATGTACCGTTTGCACAGACATGGTTTTAATTCAGTGTCGAATCTAAATCATTTAATCACTAATTTACACATTACAATTCGTTCAGAAGTTTCCTCTTTCACTAAGTTGACATTGTGTAAAAGATGTTGATAATTCGTTAACTCTTCCTCTGGAATTCGATGCAGTAAGTTTACAATGTAGTACATAGAATCATCAATAGCAAACCAATCCTTTTTTAAATCAGGGGGTCGTTGATCAATGTCTGTCCAATGGAACACTTTCAACTGAATCAGTCCTTGTATAGCATTCAGGTACCAGTGGTTCAAACACCGGTGATGTAAGGGATGCAACTGTTCTTTACGTTTCACTTGTATTTTGACCAGTTCTCGGTAAATGCGTTCTCTCAACTCCACAGGCAAAGCACGAATGTTCTCTTGTAAAGTATCCATGAATAGGTCAGTCCGTACAGTTCACAATCTTCTCCTAGAGCAAAAGTAGTCCACATAGTGAGTAATTTCTGACCACTGCCACTCAGGGTAACGTCCAAGAATCTCACTGAAATCTTTTGATGTAAACGGTCTAAAGCGGTATAATAGGATAAATGCACACTTGACCCAGAGAAATCTAACATATCGGTTGACTTTTTTCACTTTCCTCTTGTGAATTTTTCGACACAAAAGTTCTACAGTTACCCATTGAGATTTCACTCTAGCAAGTCGCTGCCAAACTTCCTTGTAAATCTTCTCTTGCAGTTCTTTAGGTAATGATTCAATATCGTTTTTGAAATGGAGTTTAAATACTGGTCTCGGTGATGTCCAACATTTGACTCCTAACCAATCTGGTTTCTTCTTCTTCAACGACATAGTAGGTTACTTCAATGTCTCGGTCCCACTAAGGGTAAGTAATGACAATTCGGTGACCAACGAGCATGTTCTAGGTAGGCCGAATCTTGTGGTTCCCAGTGGTGAAGTGACACACCGCAACTGAAGCACTTGACTTTATCCCCTTCACCCAAGTAGAAAAATCCGGCTCTGGCTAATTCTTCGGGGGTTGGTCCTCCCATATACTTAGGCCATTTTCCTTTGAACGATTGAAGACGATTTTCAAAGTCGCAGTATTTCGACAAACGCACAGGAAACGAATATTCGTCTTTCACATGATCTCGATGAGGGTAGGGTAACATCGATAGGAGTTTGCTCAGGGCTGGATGACATCCATAGGGGGTAAACGTAAAGGTTGACATCCACATTTAAAATGAAACCCAGTAAAGTGTCCAAGAGGACGAATCATATCGCTTTCGCATCCATCAGGTTTGACAAGCACAGCATCACTTTCCATGATAGGGTACTGAGAACAAAGTTCCCATGATGCTTTACGGCATTGCTAAGGTCACAGCGTACAGCATCGCTCCCATCGCAAGGCTCACAATCGCATGCAACTTCAGAGGCCCCAAACTTGAATTGTGCCTGTCTGAACTTGCTTTGTGTTTCTCTGAAAGTATTCATCTTGTTCGCTTGGTCTTGGTAGTTACAATGAACTATCGATCTTGCCTAGGGTTCCTTTTTATACTAGTCGCAGTGAAGTCTCAAGCTTGTACATCGTTCCTTTTCTATGTCGTGTTTTGGAAGGTACCGTCTCTAAGGTGCCGTCATAATAGTACCGTAGTGTAATGCGTGGAAAGGCCATAGAAAGGTAAGGACAGTGCGGAGATCATCGAGTATGTTCCAGAATAGCTGAATCTTTAGGTACATAGATCCATTCGTAACTTCAGGCCACAACTGAAATACTGTACTTCGTATCCCAATCCAGTCTCAGGTCCCAAGTAGACAAATCCTGTTCTAGCTAAACCATTCGAAGTAGGTAATCCTTTCCTATCCGTAGGCCATTTTTGAAACGTGTCCAATCGACGGGCACAATCACAATAGTCAGGCAAGAAGACCGGAAAATGGTAGGGTTTGAACTTGGAGTTCTCATTGGGTTTCTCACTCGATTCTTGTTGTGGCGAAGTCATCCTTCTGGTGAGTGGCTATCCACTTACAACCAAAGTTTTATACCAACATGTCCATACGGCAAAGTAAAGTGATTGGGAAGTCGCACTCGCTTCTGGTACACGATTTGATAGACTTTTTCCAAAGGTCGACTGACGATGTGGTGAGTGGGTAAACGTACAATCTTGTTTGGCTGATAGGTGGTCACTTTAAAGTGGTCATCTTTTCCAGACTGCAAGGCTTCTTTCAATACGCCAAAGTTCACCACTCGACTGGTACGATAATTCAGAGTCAATCCTTTCACTTTACACTCCGTGTGCACTTCTCCTTGCTTGTCCCGGTATTCGAAGCCGTAATTTTTAGGTCCGCCACTCGCAAAACTTAGAATCTTGTCGTCGGGATGTTCGTCTGTCCAGGCTCCTAAACGGTCTCCTTCGATGTCAAGGTGCTGTTGACCCGGGCGATGGATGTAGATGCAACTGTCCGTGTCAAAGTACAGGACGCGATCCCCTAACAGTTCTAAAGCTTCGTACAATTTTAAGCGAGCATGGGCTGTCACGTAAGCTGCAATGACATTTCCAAAGGGGTCGGCTTGTACAAAGTCCAAATCTTCTTCGTAATTCACTAAGATCAAATCCTCGCGAACGACGTCCACGTGTTTCATGAATTTAGTTTTGTCGTGAATCATCTAGAAGTAGCGGGAAGGTTCTGTCAAATATTCCGTCTTGGGTAAACACGGTCGTTGTGCCATTTTACCCCACAAGCAATTAAACATCACTTTGGCAAACGATCGTCTGCCTTCGTTTTTCTCGATGTGATCTAAAGGGATGCCTTCTTGAGCCCAGTATTTCTCTTTGAATGTATTTTGGTCTTCGGGAGTGTGACACCAGGAAGGATAGCCACTGGCTTCTTGTTTCAGTTTCAAAAAAGCATCCACGTAGTCGGCGAAAATGCCTTTCTGAGTGGGGTCACCCTTGTGGTATTGTTGTGTCTTGGGAAAGTGACAAATTTCGTACACTTCTAACAGTTGGTATCCCATGTCGATAGCTTTAAACAATTCTACGCTGACCCACGTCCCCGTCAAGGCGCGTTCTTCCTGGGTGTGATGACAAGATTGGTCTTGGTTGCACGTTTCGGCACATGTGTGACACAAGGGAAACATCAGTTTGCCTTGACAATGGTGAGGTAACACAGGATGGTACAGGTTCGTGGGAGGCAAGACTTTGCACTTGATCAAACCTTCGTATTGTCGAATGCGGTTCAGGTCGATGTGTTCGGTTAACAATTGCGGGTGTCCTGCAGGAAAGTAACAATATTTGCACACGTAAGGATACAGCGAACACACATCCAAGTATTTGATTTCTTCTCCTTTCTCTTCATTAGCGTGGTAAAGCAAACAGGTGGCATTGGTCCGTCCTCCATACAAACTATCCCTCGGGTTCAGGGGGTCCATGAACTGGTAACTTTCCACGATGCGTTTAAACTCGGGATCAGTTCTCAAACGGTGATCGTATTCGTGTTCCCACATTTCCACCACTTGGTATCCTTGCTGTTCTAACTTTAGGCGTCGCAGACAAGTGCCCTGGTACAGGTTTTCCATGGTTCGATGTAAAAACTGATTTTTAGTGCCACGGTCAGGGTAACAGACGGGACATCTGTGAAATAAGCAACCGTTAAACTCGTACACGATCTTGGGGTTTTCTAAGTCTCAGCCATCGACCGAATGCGTTCCGATGGTCTTTTCGCCTCCTCCGTTGCGGACATGCTGAATCCATTTGTCTTCCTTGTCACACAAGTAATGTAACCAGCGTAGGGCTTTGACCGAGTATTGACGTTTGACATAGTTGGTCGTTTGAGGGTTGATGACAGCCACGGTCTTTTCAGGCATAAAACGTTGGCGGTACACTAAGGAACACGCTTTGGCAATGGTGCAAGCATCTTTCAAAGGATCCACCCCTCCGTGTTCCATGAACAGTTCTCGAAATTTTCCACAGCAACGGCGTAAAATGTCCACGTCGGAACGACAATACTTTAGCATTTCTTCCTGAAAGTCAAAAGGGTCTGAGGCTTGAGTCTGATACCAAGCGTAGAAGCTTCTCGTTGTTCGGTACGCATGTTGTCGAGGTCGTAATAGTGGGCCTCAGGCAAATGGGGTAGAACAGCATGTTGATTGACTTCCGTATTGAAAAAGTGTGGAAAGTACCCGTTAGCCATTTATGTCATTCCAAACGTTTTAGGCATTCGACTCAAAGGCATGGCTAAGTAACTCATCGAATCTTTAAACTGTACTTGTCCCATTTGCATGAAAACGATTTTGGCTCCGTTCAAAGTGACTTTAGGACGTTCGGTGCAATGTTCCGCAAAGTACCTCAAAAGAAACTGTCCATCGTATCCCGATAAATTGTGGGCTATGACTGTAGCATGACGATGACAATCTCCGTAACGTTCGATGTCCTCTTTACTCCATGTCTTGTCGATGGGGTCTAAGACCCATTTGGCAAAATCGTCTAGCGTCTTGGGTCCTCGAAAGATTTTTTCACGTCCTCCAGGAATCTTGCTGCAGTGAGGGCAATGACTAAAGATAGGTTCTTGAATGCACTTTTCACACGCTCGATGAGCCACGCAGAAATTAGGAATGTGTGTGCCAGTCTCTTGCATGCATTCGAAATCGAAACAGATGAAATTGCCTTTCTTCTTCTTGTGACCGTCATCTTTCTCTTGTTGGGGTTGGTATTTTTTGCATGTATCATTGATGTTCCAAGTCCACGATGTGGTGACAAATGTGACATTTTTTCTTTCCTCGACATATGTGTGCCTTGGCAGTATTAGTACATAGGCCTTGTCCACACGTGGGGCACAATCTCAGCAGTTGACAAGCGCATTTCTGTTGTGAACCTTGTGTTTTCAAATGTTGTTGGTAACAGATAGGACTGACAAACGTGTGCAGACAAGCAGGACAACGCACTCGTTCTTGTCCTTCGTTCAGACAGGGTTGAGAGCCAAACATCCTGACCATTTCGATCCACAATGTTTGTGTTGCTCTCGATTGTTATAACCATAGTCACATTTCTCACAGTAATATTTGTATCCCAGGAATCCAGTGATAGTGGTAATGGTATCGAAATGTTCATCGTGATAATAAAGGTGAAAGTATTTTCCATCTTTAAAATCTCGGCCTCGAAACAACAGAGGCCCACGCACTTCTTGACGGTACACTTTCAAGGTGTAGCGTGGAGTTAGGACATTTTGCAATGTTTGCATCTCAGGAATGCCACAGGGTGTGACTTTGGACAGGCCTGCTTGTTGTAACAGAAATTCAGCTTCATTTCGTTGTTTGGCTCGGTCCGATTGTCGAATGTTCTCCCAGTCTCTTTTCCATTCTACCGTGTCGTTCTTGTTGGCATAGGTTCGTCCCACCACGATAGCCCTGGCTAAACACATGTGGTCTTGAAAATTGTTAATTTGAACGAGGCTGTTTTTGGTAATGCGAAGGTTGTTGACCAACAAGGTCTTTCTGCGTTGTCCGGTCCCTTGAGGAGGAGAGACGTGGGTCATGTCCAGTGTGGCTTTTCCATCGGTGATGTCAAACTGGTCATTGGATTGTTGCACGTGTTGAATCTTGTCCATGACTTTGGAAGCGGTCAATTCCGCAGGGCTGCTAAACTCGATCCAAACAGGGGATTTCAAGCCGTCGTGTTGTATGGAAAGTCTCAAGCGATCGTAATCTTTCGGTTGACATTGTCACTTGAGTGTGGTGAGCAAAGAATCCCACATCTCGGTGATGAACCCTTCTGCTTTCTCCAAGGGTACGTCGGACTTGAAATCTTTAAACTTCACCGTGTATTTGTAAGCCGTGGTTCTAAATTTTCTAGAGGGACGCTTTTCCGTCTCTCGAATGGAATAGTATTTTTCAGGGTTGACTAAGGGTGGTGAACTTGAACTAGGTGCAGACTCTGTGGGTTTGGATTCTGGTTCACTCATGTCCTCTTCAAAATCACTAGCATGAATTTGTGCCAAGACTTCAGCCCTGGTACGAGGCGATAGGTCACGTTTCTGCCTCTTACTTTCTTCTTCTTTCTTCTCAAATGAATTGGATCGTTTCATTTTGATAGCAAAAAGTCAAATGACTAAAGTTTAAAAACCATGGGCTACTTTATAGTCATGGCAGATCAGCGTATATAAAGGGTGTCTGTCTTGTCCTTTCACTATTCATTTCACTCTCAAACCGAGCGGGGCCCCGAGTGGCCTACGTGGGTTCGAGTCTCGGATTCAGCCAATGTGGGTATGTGAGAAAGCTTGCCAGTAGCTTCTCGCGGGTCGGTGGTTCTTTCCGGGGTTTTCCCGGGTTCTTCCTCCACCATTAATACTGGCCGCCATGTATAGCCTATTGTGTGCTGAAAAATGGCGTTAAACCCTACAACAACTACAACAACTCAAACCGAGCAGAACGATGGAAGAGACTACCGAAATCGAACGTTTCATCAGAGCTTTGCGAGGGGTCATTAGAAAATTTTCTTCAGACCAGCCGTCGGACTACTCTCCTTCCTTTCGAGATAAAAGTCAAGATACTTGCTATATCTGTCAGAATAAAGGGCTTTTGTCTTCAGAGTGTCCAGACCGTCAAAAAAGCAAAACAAGGGTTAGAAGAGACGAAAGTCAAGATACCTGTTATTGTTGTCAAGAAAAAGGACATCGGTCTCCAGATTGCCCTAAGAAACAAGAGAAGCAAGAAGAAGAGAGGGATTCTGGAGAGGAAGAAGAAGAGGAAGAAAGCAGACAGGTGAAGAAAAAGAAACAGGAGAAGAAAAGAAGAAAGTGAGGATGAAGAGGAGGAAAAGACCGTGACTGTGAAGAAATTCAAAAAATAGAGAGTGAACAAACAGTCAGAAGATGTCTATGAACTTTCTAAAGTGCTATGTTGTGAATTGTGAATTGGAATGTAAATATTTATAAAAGAATAAATTAGGTATAAAAGGTAAGTGTCTTTGGGTTTTGATTTTAAAATAAGAAGCTACACTCACGCACTCATACACAGACACGTACTGTAGGGGTAAAATGTTTTTTTTTTTTTTTTTTTTTTTTTTTTTTTTTTTTTTTTTTTTTTTTGAGTTTGAATGGATGTTGGCAATTGAAAGACTATCTCTTTTCAAGAGACATGGGTGGCCATGAAAAGGGCCTTTTTGGTGTATGGGTGAGTTTAAACAATCAACTTTAACTGCCTTAAGCTTTTGTCACGGCCAAGGCCTACTTCTGGACTGCGTAATGTTGATGATGATGATGATTTGGTTGAAATCACTAAGGGTGGTATGGTAGGCTTAGTCACAGGGTTGAAGTGTTTAGCTCGGGAAGGTCGTATTCTCTTCGGTCGTAATAAAGAAGTCTGATACATTTGTTTCAGACTTCCTAACTCTGCTAAAATGCCTAACAGTACCCTGACCGTTTGACTTTCACACCCTTGTTTCTTTGCTGCTGCTTCTTCTTGTTGTTTCTTTCTTAGCTCTTCTTCTTGCTGCTGTTGTTGAAGGAGTAAAGCGTGTTCTGCTTCCTTTTGCTGATGTATAAATTTCTCCAATTCTTGTTTCTGTCTCTGTCTAAAATTGTCCACGTGCGGTAATGAAGGAGAAGGTTCCGGAACAAATTCTTGCGAGGTAAGAAAATCCACAAAATCCCAATTCACCTCTTCTGAAAGTAAGTCTGGGTTCCCTTGGGTAGTCTCCATGGCTGGTGCACCCCAATTTATCGTTTTCTGAGTTTCCGTCATGTTGAAAAACTGCCGCATGGATTGACTGCGCACAGGCGCTAGCGAATCTATATAGGGAATGTGACGTCACAGACTGCTCTTTTCGGATTGGACGTGGGCTGACTGAATTTTGTAACGCATGTTTGGACTGGTTAACCAACTTAATCCGTTTCAATCCTTCCTCTCTCTATAAATAATTGCAGTTCACTGCATTATTTCACCTGTTCTCGGCACCCTAACATGTGGAACAATGTGGGATCATCAACTTTAATTTCATCGATGATGTTCTGGACGGACATACCGATGTATGTCCTATCCAAGTGGACTATTGTCAGGATGACAGAAAAAAGCCTGTGGATGAGAAGGATTTACGTGGAGAGGCAAGGATGCCTAAAGAGGGTTCTCATTTACGACCCTGAAGTCAGACGTAGTTTGAGGAAAAGAAGAACATCTCAAAGATGTCCTCTATGTTAAGAGTAGTGTATGTTAACATAAAACCAAAGGCCCTTTTGAGGGCCCCTTCATATGCCTCGAAAAGACCTTGACTTTCATGCCTACCCCTTTTTTAAATAGAGACCTCTCCCTGTTTAAATTTCCCATGTTCAATTTCCATAGACCCATAAGGTCGGGACCGTATTAAAATAGGGTCCCGACCCTGTTCCATTCCCCCTTGTCCCTATAATGGATATGATGTTTGTCCAGTTAGAGGGTCAATGGAAAAACTAAAGTTCTTTTCCCATGATAAATTCCCATTGACCTATAGTGGATACGTTGTATAGGAAAAAGTCTCGGGGTCTATGGAAAACTAATTTTACTTGCCTAATGTTAATTTACATAGACCCTATAGTCGATATGCCATATTTTCCATAGTACTTGCCCTAGACCCTAAACCGTCCCTATTCACTACTAACGCTCTTCGTTTATTTCACCTCGCTTATTGTCTACGCCACGTGACATGTACAATTCTGAATTGCCTTAAAATACTATTATGTATATTTGATATTTCGTCATCATGTAATCATTGTTTCTTTTTAATAGCTTGTTTATTGTTCACTTGTTTGTCCGTATTGCTGTGTGCTGGATAAAAATTTTTTTGGTCTGAGATTTATATATATATATAAGCATAGTTAAAGAATTAAAAAATAACTTTCAGTGTATGCAGTCCTAGAATATTATCCCAAACAAATACAATAAATTTCGTCTTAATCCAGAAACTAATGTATTTCAAATGAAGGTTCTACTGTGTTTATACAATAACATGCTAACACCACTGAAGAATCATAGTTCTAAATCCAAATGATTTTACTTCAATGTAATCTATGAAAGTAGAATGTCACTAATGTCCTTAACATTTTTACATTATCCGAATGAATTATTTACATGTTCAAGTCCTTGCTTAATCTGACTGAGTTATTTACATGTTCAAGTCCTCGCATAATCCGACTGAATTATTTACATGGTCAAGTCCTTGCATAATCTGACTGAATTATTTACATATTCAAGTCCTCACATAATCCAACTGAATTATTTACATAGTCAAGTCCTTGCTTAATCTGACTGAATTATTTACATGTTCAAGTCCTTGCATAATCCGACAGAATTATTTACATGTTCAAGTCCTTGCATAATCTGAATTATTTACATGTTCAAGTCCTTGCATAATCCGACAGAATTATTTATATGTTCAAGTCCTTGCATAATCCAACTGAGTTATTTACATGTTCAAGACCTTGCATAATCTGACTGAATTATTTACATGTTCAAGTCCTTGCATAATCCGACAGAATTATTTATATGTTCAAGTCCTTGCATAATCCAACTGAATTATTTACATGTTCAAGTCCACACATAATCCGACTGAATTATTTACATGTTCAAGTCCTTGCATAATCCGAAAGAATTATTTACATGTTCAAGTCCACGCATAATCCAACTGAATTATTTACATATTCAAGTCCTCACATAATCCAACTGAATTATTTACATGTCCTTGCATAATCCAACTGAAGTATTTACATGTTCAAGTCCTTGCATAATCCGACTGAATTATTTACGCAAGTCCTTGCATAATTTCACATAATGCTCAAGTATTGACTGTTTTTGAATAAATGTTTTCCACTATGCAAATCATCCAATAAACATATTATAAATCAATTACAATTTTCCTCTGGTACATGAACTGAAGAATTATGCGGTACTTTAATTCCCTTGTATAGTCTTTATGTGCGCACCAATTGAAAAACATGAAAACACAAATAATTTAAATTGACATTTAAATGGATAAATTATGAAATAATTAAGGGTTCTGTATCCGACCTTCTCAAACTATTGAGCCTATCAACAACTAGTGGGAGCATGATATCTCTACAGAAGAACTGTGTTCCTAGTACGATGTGATGTTTTCATGACCTCCATTCAAATTAATGCATTGCATGCTTGACCAAACTAAATGCTAACCTGACCTTGGCAATTCCCCTTGATTTATGAAAGAAATTTGTATACATATTATGCATGTACTTTTACAATAAAACAAGCCTGCCACTGAATTTAAAGAATTAATATATAAACGTCGTGAATCCAAATAACTTATATAAAACTATATTATAAAGTAATATTTTCTTCAGATATCTGCAACAACACACACACACACACACACACACACACACACACACATATATATATATATATATATATATATATATATATATATATATATATATATATATATATATATATATATATATATATATATATATATATATATATATATATATATATATATATATATATATATATATATATTACCACTATTGCTTGTGTTATTGCCACCAGTTCCAAATAATCAACAACAGTAGTATCAACAATAACTGATACTACTCTTAAGTCTCCTTCTGCTGCAACCACCATCCCTCATTTTAAGAAATTAATACAAGCTGATCCAGCCAGTAGTTGTTTTTCATATTAAATGAATGATTTAAGATAAACAAATATCGGAACATTAATCTCGATGTTTCTTGAAGATACTGAATAAGTTTAGCCCCTCCTCCATTATGATGATTCCACCACCCTCACCACCTGTTCAGCATCACCAGTTGGAGTATAAATACAAATATTTTCAACCTTTTTGTTTCCTGCTTGAAATCTCTAGATTTAAGAGCCGATGACAATGCAAATGGCACTGAAAGGCCGTCAAACATAAGTGTTTTTTTTGAGAAAAATGGTGAATCGTATTTAAACTTCGTTTGTTTCCTGCACACACACACACATACACACACATTCAAATTTACTCACCAGCAGGGGCATGCCCAAATTATTTATAAATATCTTTTTAGTCCTGATGTCTCCATTAATCACTCTATGAGTATGGAGGTATGCAAGAGAAGAGAGCAACCTTACTGCCACAAATTTCGTTCGCTTCATATAAACTAGATAGAAATAGAACACTTGTATTGACATTAGGGCATAACAATTAGATAAGAACACATGAAGAAGACGAAATACAAAATAAATTCTACATGCATGCAGACATGGTATAAAGTGCTCTCTGTTACGCTGCCATCTCACCTCTGTCTGCGTAGCTTCGAGTCTTTGATTCAGCCAATGTGTGTATGTGAGAAAGCTTGCCAGTAGCTTCTCGTGGGTCGGTGGTTCTTT
Source organism: Sinohyriopsis cumingii (assembly GCA_028554795.2). Classification (NCBI taxonomy): domain Eukaryota; kingdom Metazoa; phylum Mollusca; class Bivalvia; order Unionida; family Unionidae; genus Sinohyriopsis; species Sinohyriopsis cumingii. The sequence goes on from CM068828.1 coordinate 117,281,442, forward strand.
ATGGGGTTTTCCAGGGTTCTTCCTCCACCATTAATACTGGCTGCCATGTATAGCCTATCGTGTGCTGAAAAATGGTGTTAAACCCTACAACAACAACAACAACAACCAAAATGATGTTACTCAATCAGTGTTATATGTACTTGTGTGCAGCAGACACACTCACATGATGACCTAGTAATTAATTCTCATGTATCTAGACAGTCATTCCGGACTCCTATGAAAGAAATCATTAAGGTATATATAATTAATTATAGCGAATTATGAATATAATTACATGCCTGATAAAAATTGCTATTTCACATTGCTATTGTCGACGCCACGTGATGTACCATTATGAATTGTCTTAAAATAATAACATGTATATTTGATAATTCATCATCATTCAATCATTGTTTCTTTTAAATTGCTTGTTTATTTATTCTTCACTTGTTTGTCTGAATTGCTGTGTGTTGGATAATGTTGTTCTGTCTCCGGTTCTGAGCATACATATATGGCAAATGGCAAGAAAAGGCTGTCTTACATAAAACATGTTTTCTTTGAAAAGAATTTCGAATCGTGTTTAAATTTCACTAGTTTCATGCACACACACGCATGCACACACACACACACATGAAAAAGTATATATTTTCAACAAACTGACGCTGAAAATTTAGTTTTTAACAAAACTATTTAGGCTTGTTCTATTCTTTTATCACTCTCAATAGTTTTGTGTCTATTTGACACCAAGTTCACCAGTTACAAAAGAGACTCATGGCCATTTACATATTGACTTAAAATTTGTATTTTCAGTCGAGCATACCAGATACCTTACAAAAAAGACTCAAGGCCATTTAAATATTGACTTAAAGTTGTATTTTCAGTCCAGGATACTGGATACCATAGAGATACCCCTTATCTTGTTTGTACATATCTTGAACCTGCTTGAAAGGGACCGCGGCCGAGGCAGGAGTGGTGCATATTGCCTGCATCTATTGCAAAACTATTTCTAGTGGAATTGAAATGTGGTAGTGTTTATTATTTTGTTACATTTCGATGTTTTCTTGGTTACCAAATGGAAAAAATTGTTCAAATTTAGCTGATAATATTTTTACATGATTTTGGACAAAAATAAACTTGCAAAAAATATTTTAAAAAGTGGACTCAAAACCCAACTCTTTTATAAACGAAGAATTGTTAAAGTAGAGGGAGTAAAAGGTTGGTGCATGACTCCTAGAATACCTGTATTGAATATTTGGGCATAACAATTATATCAGGACACTTAAAGAAGACATCATAGAAAACATGTCTCTGTGCGTGAAGATAGTTAATGATCAAAGTGGCTATGGTGAATAAAAACAAAAATAAAATAAATAAATAATCTTACCTCTGTTGGTCTTCCCTGAGAAGCGAATGTAGATCACCATACATTGCCTGCAACCTGAATTTAAAAAATGTGTTGTAATATTTTTAATTTTAATGTTTATTTCAAATAATTTACATAAGTTATAGTTATCAGTGTAGCTTAAAATTGGAAACTGATATACCAATAAAGATGCAAATTTTACGATCGGAAATAATAACAGTATGAAGTTAAATATTTTTTCTGAACTTAATGTATATGCATTTTGTGTGGTTGATTTCATTTGTTAAATTTTCCTATCAAAAGTAAGGTCATAGATATGCAAACACACAAAATCAATCTTCGATGAAACAAACACAGAATTTAAAAATATCAAATTACTCAACTTAGCAAGATTGGGCGACTTGAGTCTTGCAAGCTCTTTCATGATTAGTTTCTTGGGAATTCTGTTTTGATGTAATTCTTTAGGAAGTTTTAGAAAATATGATTTTCATAATCGTAATTTAAATTCATATAATTTTGATATAGGTGATCAATTTTCAATTTTTGTATTAAGTGATTCAAATAAAGAAAATGATTGTTAGAATTTTTGGTTTTATCTGATTCCACTATTGTGCCTTTAACAAAGCCTATCAGCGTTACTGAAGTAATGTAGAGTCTATCATTTACTGTATCCTAAAGCTTTTACATTAGCATCATTGTAGAACAGTAGTTGTATCACTTCAAAACAAATCAGTAAGGGCTATGATTTATGCCGCAATCTCAGCCATTGACGTAAAATCGAGACGGTCTAAGTTGCACACTAAGTATTATTGGAGTACGAGGACCGTATATATGCCCTCTTTCACGGCTCAGTCAAGAATCACTGTTCTGCAGACTGAGATTCTCGACTTCCTTTTTTCAATTCGATCCTAGTACTTTACAATGTTAGTGATGTAATATCTACATTGCTAGAGTGACACCGCCGCTTAAAGGAAGTCAGAATGACATTTTTCCCCCTCTTTTGAACTTCTGACCATCAAAATGGGGAAAAAGAATCAGTAACAACTCTACTTTTTCTTGAAAATTCTATTGTAGACTGCGGCAATGAACTTGATGTCTCCGTTGTGGCCCTATTAATACAAAATGAATAAAAATTGACATTGATCACAAATTGTGGATGTGATGAAAACACAACACGAATGACTCTGTGAAATGACCAATTTCTGAGATGTGCAAATTTGATGGAGAAAAGGAATTGATAATAAATGTGTCCATTATCTCACAGAGTTCATATCACTAACGTTAATTATCACTTTCACCATTTTTATTTTGAAAAATACAAAATAGAACATGTTCTTCCATTGTTTCTTTTAGATTATATATTGGCAGAATATATGAGATTGTAACATCGCAGTTTTGTTAAAAAATTTACCGATGCTAGTACGAGAATTTGATATTCATTGCTAGAAAATATTGTCCAAAAGTTGTACTAAAGTCAAACCTGAATAGTTGTAAGACAGTATAATGAAATTTGGAAACTCGTGGATGTAAAGCGAGAACGTCCAAACTAAGGCAGACTCCACACCTCAGCTTTTTTTTTGAACCATAAAAATATTTTAAAAGTAATCTGCAGAAAGTTATTGTACCTTTACACAAAAACCCACAAAAGAGACTATTATCCCTTATTTTGGATAACTTTTATAGTTTCCATCTTCTGCCAACAAAAACGGTAGATGAATCTCTTCATGTCATTTACAGACCAAATTACAACCAATTAGTCTGTGGAGAGGTGTTTCGGCTTTGCATGATTTGGACCAAATAGGGCTATCGTGTTGTGCTGAGGCAATTGTTTGTCGACTCTTTCAACGTTTGTATAGATCTCAGCATCTTTGAGTTCCATATCTCCTTCTGGGATGGTATGGGTGGACACTGATGTTTTATATCTTGCCATTGTGAAAGGGCCATTTTTACTGCGAGGTTCATCTGAAATCAGCTGTAGATATTATGAAGATTTATGCTGCTTGTATGGGACAATCGAATATATATATATATGGGTCTATACATATTTGATGATCAACCTTTTTCAAACAATGGCGATTACATGTTTGTATCAAGCAGTGACTATGCCGAACTCAGAATAAACCATGAATTTAATCATTTTTCTTCCACACAAAGATTTATACAGAATTAAGTACATGATCAACATAATAGTGTTAACATGGTGATACTAGTGTATCTGAAGTACAGAATTAAGTACATGATCAACATAATAATGTTAATATGGTGATACTAGTGTATCTCAAGTACAGAATTAAGTAAATGATCAACATAATAGTGTTAACATGGTGATACTAGTGTATCTGAAGTACAGAATTAAGTACATGATCAACATAATAATGTTAACATGGTGATACTAGTGTATATCAAGTGCAGAATTAAGTAAATGATCAACATAATAGTGTTAACATGGTGACAATAGTGAATCTGAAGTATAGAATTAAGTACATGATCAACATAATAGTGTTAATATGGTGATACTAGTGTTATCACAGTGATACTAGTGTTAACATGGTGACAATATTGTTAACACGGTGACAATAGTGTTAACATGGTGATAATAGTGTTAACATGGTGATAATAGTGTTAACATGGTGATAATAGTGTTAACATGGTGATAATAGTGTATCTGAACCTCATGATATTACACAATGCTATCTAAAGACTTGTCAAGATACCGATATGATTTGCAATTATATAATATTTACACAAGCAGAAATAATGCTGATCATCTAGTTTTCCAGAAGAATCCATGTTATATTTATATGTAAGTTTTATGTGACAAGAGCTGTTTATGCCTAAATTCTTGTTTTTGTTTGATTTTGTTTGTTTTTTTTTTGTTTCTTTTGTTGTTGTTGTTTCCTTCTTTTTGGGGGGTAGTATAAGGAAGGCTGCATCGTTGATATGTCTGTAAATAAACCTTGACATTAATTTACGAAAATCGCATAATTTTTGCTGGTATTAAATTTTGATATGCTACTAGGATAGTAGACTAATGATAACATTTCCATCATGTAACGGTTTACCGGATAAAGTTTCTGTGCAAGTCTTGTTCCGGACCTTGAAAGGAATCCATTGCCTGATTTATTCTGGCACTTCCGGAACGCCATATTTATTGTTTCTAGAAACCGTACGCTGTAACTGTAGTCATGAAGTTAAAGCGATTTCTCCTCCGTTACTACCCACCAGGTTTGTTATATGAGTAAACATAGGAATTGATGTGTAAATAGTATATTTTGTATTTTTCAAAACTTGTTATATCTGATCACATACAAATTTGCTGACTTGAGTCTTATCTGCACAGACATGCCCTCATTCAATCAGAGCAGTCCTACAACGTTAGACATTTACCCTGATATTTATGTTTCAAGGGTCGAGGTCTTAATGCCCAATAACATGACTGTGTAACGTGTTTTGATATCGACTAACGTCGGAAAGAGAAGTAAAAGTTACAGGAATATCTCACACACTTGGCAGCCCATAAAGACGCTTTTCTGCAAATTAAATTCGTAATGTCTTTTAGTCAGACTTAGTCTGATGTCTTTCTTATAATAAATTCGAATAGTCACAGAACCAAACAGACGTTTTTTTCAGGTTGCGTTGACTTACATTTCAGTTGGCTAGAATGCAGTGGAAACCGGGAATGCCGAAATCGGATTAATTAAAAGTATGTTTCTTTAATGAAAAAATATAGGTAACAAGCTGATTCGGACCAGGCTTATTCTGTCCAAATTACGGGCTGATTCGGACCAGATTTTTGGTTGATTCGGACCATGTGAAATATCAATAAGTTTCATCTGAGATTTAAATGTGACACATTTGTTTTAGACACGATATTTCTCATTATTTCCCAGGTATGTTGAGCAGTTCAAATATGCATTTAAGGAATAGATCATTAATTTCCGTTTAACTTTAAGGAATCAATCATTAAATTGTATGCAGATTGTTGGGGACAAAAATCGCTAAAACAGTATAGGGCTTCATTTCAGAATAAAATGGGGACATCAGTTATCAGCTCATTAGCAGCTATAACAGCTGTAAAATACGACTTATAAAAATGACTACATTTTATTAGTTTATAGTTCTGAAACCAGGAAAGAAAAGTAATCTTACTGGATACGCCACCTTAGAACATTGAAACCAAGCAGTTTAAACCAAGAAGACTAGAAAAAGACAGCCATGCACAAATAACATTTTCTTTCAAATAATTCTCTAAATTTGCTTAATGGCCTATAATTACTACTATAACAATGAAATATCCTGGATATAATTTGTGCTTACATAAATTTACATAAAATAACAGATGTCATAATGGCTCATCAATTTCTAGGTCAATAAAAATATTTTCCGGTATCCGCAACAAGTTGAAATAAACTAGTTGAAACAATGTAAATTTAAATGTTTAATTCCTGTAGAAACAGCCATGTAAAGTTTTGCAAACATAACCGTTTTTCTGTTTTATTTGTTTGTCTTGTCTATGTTTTGTATTTGCCTTTGAAAAAGACTCATTAAGAGTTGAAAGTGCTAAGGCAAGTTAGATACTAGTTTTAGATACTAGTTTTTCACTGTTTGTTGTCAGTTTATTGCATATATATATATATATATATATATATATATATATATATATATATATATATATATTCTTTATTTTGGTTGAAAAAATCTAAATGCTTTAGTTAATATGGAGGTTCTGATTTCGGTTAGAAATTTTCAACAACTGTCTTACATAAATTTAAAAGCCGAATATCAACGTTTTATATTCTTTTAGTATGTCTGCAAAAACAATAATGACTATTAAACTAAATAATGTGTGTGTTACACGGTTTTTCTTATATAAGTTCACATGGATCGAATCAGCCAGTCATGTGGTCCGAATAAGCCTGTAATTTGGGCCGAATAAGCCACAGTCCAAGTCAGCCAGCATTCAAAATATAAACATATTAATATTAAAGAAAGTGTTTATAGAACAAGTCACACTGGTCATGTAAGCATTAAACACCAACTATTTCAGTAATAGGTGTCATTTTTTAGAATTTAATTGGCAAGTATTCATTTCATTTGGATTTGTATACATCCATATTCCTTTGGAAGGTATTTATTTTGATGCCTTGAGAGGTGCATATGGCAAAATCAATGTTAAAGTATGTAGAAATTTGTGGACAAAATTAACCTAAATGAAATCCTGGCAAACCAAGGGCAGCTGACCATGTTGTACAAGATAGCAAACAACCTAGTGGACATACCAGCGGACAAATACCTGACCCTAGCATATGCCATACTAGGGCAAACCACAGGAAAAAGTTCCATTTAAAGTCAGCATCGACAAATTGTTTCAAGTTCAGCTTTGTCCCATGTACAATAGGGACTTGGAACAAATTAACAACATTAATTGCAGAAGCTCCTGACTTGGTATCTCACAAGTTGGGGCGTTCCAAAATCACATTCTAATGAACTATTCAGCTACAGGTAAGACCTGGTGATTCTCAGGGCTATGCCAGTTGAGGTTCATTGTCTCCTAGCCACTTTGGTCTGAGTATAAAGGGACGAAAATGCACACTGACACTCTTTTACTTATTTCTGTCTTTCCTATCATTACTCTTCCGACTGTCCTATCACTTCTGTCTTTACTTTAATTTTGACCATGCACACCCATTGCTTAATAGTCAAGTGTGACTGCGTCAACGTATTTATAGATAGAAGGTGTGATCCAGTACAGTCCAGATTGATTATCATGTGGTGTGATGTCACAATGAAAGCTGCGCATATTGATAAACAAATTCGCACTACCCTCAATTATGACAATTCCACTTGAGGCAACCTTATTTTGACCCTTGTTTAGTACATGGCCACCATTGTAAAAGTCCATAGCAATATATAAATTTTCATCTGGAAGTTTCTTGGTGACAGTTAAGGTGCAGAGCATTCAGTAATCAGGATTGAATATTTTTAAAGAAAATGAGTGTTAAATTTTAAAGGAACAATGTACAATATTTATTTAAAATGAGTAAATGCGCATACATGACCCATGTACTTGTAATATAATAGATAGCCTCATTTTGTTCCAGATACTTATCCTTTTAACTGATTTCGACATTCCCAGCTTTCATCACTTTACCTATTATTGCACTTTGTGTTAAAAAGAACTCCGCAACAGAATCTAAGTGATAACAACAGAGTATGTTATACTATAAATTTTGTCATGAATAACTCTTTATACAGGAAAGCACTATTTGCATGAGAAATCAGTAAATACATTGGGTCAATTTGCATTACTTTTTGATAGTGTTGATATTGGCCTGATTTATGAAAAGTTAACTTTTATATTTTTGAAAGTTAGTTAGTTTGGTTATAAAGTCCAAATGCAATAGCTCATATCTATTTTGTTCTGAATTCAGCTAGAAATTTGCCACTGACTATCTGATACAAACTGAAAAGCCGAAAATCAACCTTTTACATTCTCATACTATGCAGGCGAAAGCGTTTATTAGTCTTCCATTGTTTTCCTTTTAATATTTCACATGCTCCAAATCAGTTTCACATTTGGATCGAATAAGCCCATAATTTGGGTCAATTCAGCCAGCATTCAACTGTGTTAAGGAGAGCTGTCCTATTATTTGTCGTGCATTTCATTACCATTAGTTTTAAAATGGCCATTTCTAGTGGAGTGTCAGCAACTTCAAGGATTTTATGCACATGCAGGCTTGAGTCATACATGTACTGTGCTGTACAGGCTTTATGAGGTTAAAAACTGTCAAGAGATTTGCTTGACTAAATCCAAAATTTGACAGTTCCATTGAGAAATACACAGGCTGAATTTCCAGCCTGTGCCAGTTTGAGATAACTGCAAAACATCTTTCAATAATAAGAGTTCATGAACACAAGCCATGACCAATTATCAAACCAATGTGACTTAAAATTTCTTTGTCGCTTCTGTTACATTTGATATTTTTGCTGTCATGGAGCCTGACTTGTATCTTGGGAGGAAAAGTTCATTCACACTTTGTGGCAGCCTGATGTTTTATCCTTTCATGTTTACATGAATTTTCCTTTGCTGATTCTTCTTTTAGGTCTTCCAAATATAGTTTAGTAAATTCACTGTATCAAAATAGAAAAGATCGCATCTTTTGAAAACCGCTTAAATGAAAGTGGTCATAACATGCATTTTGTCATTTAAATGCAAGCACATGCCACTCCTTTAGTGTAATATTTTTTGCTTAGGGTGCAATGCCACACTGATAACAACTTTTTGGTCTTAAACTAAGTAACAGAAGAAGCAGGTTTGGTAAAATTCAGTATACAGTTTAATTTCCACGAATACAAAATGAAAATTTAAAAATAACTTACATGATTGTGAATTAAATCCCAAATAATCCTGCAAGTTCTGTCACAAGCCCAGAATTGTAAAGTGTTCTGAGTGAATTCCTAAGGTGTTCTGAATTTGCTGAGGTACCAGTAGTTTCGATGTATCAGAATGATATAATCCAGAATATCTTTGAACAAGTTTTCAATGATTCCAAAACAGTATTTATGTCCAAACATTAATGAGTACTTTGTAATTGAAATGAATAGATTTGGTAAATAATTACTTTCCAAAAGTTAATGAGCACTTTGTAATTCAAATGAATAATTTTGGTAAATAATTACTCTCAAATTATAATTGAACAAAACTAAAATCTCTGACTATAGATTCCCAAAGACTGATATTAAGGTAGGAATAAACAATCTTGTGTACTTCATTCTTTAAACTTCCCCACTGAACCTATATCACAACAGAATTTCCTAAAGGAAACAAATACTCAATCATGTTAATGGAAAATAACACCAACTAGTAAATAAGTTCTCTTCTTGAACCTTCTAATGTCAAAAGGCCATGTCAACATGTTTATAGTTATCTTAAAGTATGATCTACAACCATGGACAAAAGTTAAGCACATAATATATATCCTCATGGGTAAAAGTTAAGCACACTATGTAGATATACATCACAGAATTTTATCATCTATGTCATCAATTAAAATGTTACAGACTTATTGCTGTCATCTAATCAGTTAATAAAGGAAGTGGAAATTCACACCATGTAGAATAAAATGAAATGTACAAAGTATTTCTTTTTTTAAAGGGTTTAACTTTTATCAGGTATCTTATATACTCTATTTCTTTCTCCTGCATGGTAACATCTATACTGCCTTTAGCAAGAACAGGAATGAATTTATACAGCCTTTAGCAAGAACAGGAATGAATTTACTGGGATTCAAGCTTTCCCTAACCTCTTCTCTCAAGACTTTATTAATTGACAGATACAGTTTTTTGCTGCAGGTCTGTTGAGATAATTAGCAATACGTTTACCAATATGCTTTACCTGGAGTATGCACTGCATTTTGCATATCAGAATGGTTTTTCATATTGGGCTAGGTTGTAGGCTGTGTTAAAGAGCACTCTCATTTCATTTTTTTTTCTTCATTTCATTCTCATTTAATTTCAAAATGGCCTTTTCAATTGCAGTTTTAGCAATTATAACATCAAGGATTTTCTGCATATGCTGGATAGTTAGTTTCGTGTATAGACTGTGTTGCTTAGGTTTTGTGAGGTTCAAAACTTATAAGAGTCTGACATGAGTAAACTATGAATTTGTCGGTTACATTGACATGTACAGTGGCTGCATATCCAACCCATGCCAGTTTGGGGTTTGTTTTAAAATATATTCATGTATCGGGCACTAAAAAATGTTTTTTTGACCATATCCTATAATATTTTTTTACCATATTTTATATTCTTTTACCATATCCTATGATATTCTTTTACCATATCCTATAATAGATTCCAGTTTTAGTAGAGTAGTAAAAAAATAAAGTGGCTATGGCTATAAAATATTGACTTAAATTTTGTCACAGAAACCTTTTCAGTTAGTCAAATGCAGAATAATCCCACAAATGCTTGCATTATTTTGATGGTTTAATTTTTGTTGTTGCAGGAATTATATTGGAATATGAGCAAGGTGGGAACCTGAAGAGCAAATCTATAGATCTGTTAGATTTAAAACCAGAGTAAGTTGGTTTGTACTAAGAGAACTGACAAGAACATTAATGTTTTATGTACATTTAATACATAATTTGATTAATTTTCAAGTTATGGTTGTCTCTCTTCAACACTGGATGCATTTTTGATCGACTATAGGATGCAACACTTGCTTGTCAGAATTAGACCTGTTCCGGCTGGCACTATTGCTGCTAGTTGACATTATAAAAGATTGCATAAGATCATAACGATGTACTCAGTCTACTATTGTCTTCTTCCCTGGGAACTGTGCACCTACAGTGTTTGTTGGAGTACATGTATAGCGTCGTCGCCTTTGGCTATGGTACTATACCATACCAAACAACATTATTGTAACAGAACATTTTTCCTGGGCGTAGGTATCAATAGAACAATATATTGTATGCATTTTTGATCTATTTCAGGCAAAACAGTGTTGGTTACCATTTTGGTTTGACCTCCACGCTAATGATATTTTCTTAGAATCTAGAGAAATTTAACTTAATGGAAGTTTGTACCTGTAGAAAATTTAATTTTTGTGTTTATTGATGAATAATACTCAGTTTTGTTAACTTTGCTGATCCGAAAAGAGCTCATGGGATAGTCTCTTTCATCACCTGTCTTCATCTGTTAACACAAGTTTGTTATCACTGCTCCTCTAAACTACTTGGGATTGCCATGCAGTTTTACTCTCCCATTCATCTCAGGGTCTTGTTGTTCCTAAATGAAATGGTCCATCAATGTCAGTATTTGTTACTTCTAGTCAAAAACTGCTAGACCAGTTTCAGTTTGTCTTGGCACGTAGGATCCTCGGAACATGCTCTCCTTGCAGTAATATGGTTTCCTTAGTAATCAAAATGGAAAACTTATTTTTGACTTCTTCAGAACAACTCAGCCAGTTTTGATAAAAGGTTGAAGGAATGTTTTTAGTATATGCTTTATTAAAATAATATGTGTGTTGGCTGTCCAAAGTAATCAGTTAAAATCCTGTTTGACTTTGCTAGAATGGCAGAGTTTGTTTCAGTCAGACTTGGTTGGAATGTTTCATAGGACATGCTCAATACAATTTTTGCCATGGTTCACTTCCCTAGCAATGGTATGGCGTCCACAGCAACCATATGGAAAACCTATTGTCAACATCTTCTCCAGAACAGCTAAGCCAGTTTTCATCAATTTTGGTAAAAATGTTTGTTAGAAATATGCGGTGTCAAAATTGTGTCTTGGGTGGCTTCTCTAGCATTGAGTTGGCTTTGATAGCAATCATATGAAAAACATATTTTCAACTATTTCTCCAGAAGCCAATTTTGACCAATTTCTCCAGGAGCCAATTTTGACCAATTTCTCCAGAAGCCAATTTTGACCAATTTGGTAGAAATGGTTCTAGTACATGCTGTATCAAAATTCTGTATTAGTTTGCCTACCCTAGCAATATTGTGGCTTCCTTTGAGAGGAGGTGGAAAACCTATTTTAAGCGTTTTCTTTTGTTGGCTGATCCAATTTTGAACAGACCTGGTAAGAATGTTAGGACATGCACTATAAAATTTATTTTCAGGATGGCTCCCATAGTAATAGTGTGGCTTCTTTAGCATACAGATTCAAAACTGTTTTTTACCACTTCTGCAAAATGGCTGAGTCAGATTTTGGTAGGAATATTTCTTAGTAGATTCTTTTTAATAATCATGTTCTGTATGGCTCCTGAGCAGTGGTGTGGCTTCTATATAAACATGGAAAACCTTTATTCAGGTTCATTAAAATTGCTTTGCCGATTCTGATCACACTTGGTATGAATGTTTTTAAGACATGTACCCTAAGGTGGCTCCCCATGCAGCAGTTTGGCTTCCATAGCAACTTTGTGGAAAACCTGCATACAAAACTTTTTGTTTTGTCCCATTAATTATGGCTGTTGCTACAAATAGATACATATCTCTCTCTCTATCTCTCTCTCTCTCTCTCTCTCTCTCTCTATATATATATATATATATATATATATATATATATATATATATATATATATATATATATATATATTAGAATGACTTTCTTTCAGAAAGTGTATTACCATATGATACTACATATGGCTGTTAGGTTCCTAACACGAACACCTTTGCTAGTCTAGTTTCCCAAATTAGAACCACAGTTCAAAAATATTTAAAATACAACCAGTTTCTACCAAATATATGGAATTATTTTGACATGGTTAACTTCCAACCCAATATTATTATTGCATTTATCTTTTGGACCTGTGTGAGTAATATAGAGAACATTTTCTTTTCCTATGTTAATACTGGATATATTTCCTCATGCAGTACCAAAAACATGTTATTTTAATGAGATCCAAAGCCACAAGTTAAAATATATCATTTTGAGTACAACAAGATGAAATATATCTGATAATAACATGGGAAAAGAAAATTGTCATTTTACTACTTACTCAACTGACTCTTTAGCATTAAATGCATACTTGCAACCACTTTTTATAAATTCAGATCACTTTCTCTGCCTAGTCATATGACTTAAGAAAGTGATATGATTGGATGAACTAGTCTGTTGCAGTAAATTACATTTTTTGTCCTTTTGTAAACTATTTGACTATTGCAAAATAGTGCACATCTAATTAAGTGATGCACCATAGCAGGTTGGTCATTGTTTTCAAGGAAGTAAGGGGAAATAACTTTGGAGAGATGTGAGTGGCATCTGGTTAAATTTCTTTATCAAAGATTAATTTCCATGTCTGAAATGCAAAGTAGTTTGTATTTATTTGTTCTGGCTCACAAACTACTTGCTCGTTTTTGTTACTGCATGTTCAGTTTTTGTGGGCACACAAAATCGATATTCACATGGCATGACGGGAAACCTTGAATTTTCACATATGAAAATATAAGGATATATTTTTCAAATGTGAGCATAGGATATATTTTTCACATGTGAAAATATAGGAATGAAAAAATATGAAAATTATTTCTGCAATAAGTCTTTTATTTCACACTTAAGTATATAATAAATAATGTTATTTGTTTTAACTGGATTACAAATGATGTAGAATGATGCTTAGTCAGACGTAGATAGAAGGGTAGTTGTTGTCATTAATTAATACTGTCTAACTTTGATTTATTTTAATATAGAGCAACTTTTTTTCATGCTAATTTGAATTGTCTTGAAGTTATTAATTATGTTTGCTCGTCAATGTAAATTTATTTTTATGTTTAGAACCGATGTTGATGCTGTTGTTGATGAGATAACGAAGAAGGAGCCACTAATCACAGCTGCAAAAGCCGAGCAAGTGCGAAAACTTATTGAGAGTATCCTTTTTAAATACAGTGATACAATTTACAGAAAATAATTTCATTTTTTAAGGAATATGGCACAAGACACCAATAAATATTATATCATCATTCATCTTTTTTGTGCAGTTTCCAGATTAAATAGTGGAGATCAAAATCATTTTTGTAAGATTCTCTATCACATACCAGATATTGAATGCAAAGAATAATCATGGCTGCCCAAGCCAGCCTGATATAGTGTAAATAGATGTAAAAGTTTTGCTGGTTGTTGGTTGTTATGGGGTAGTAAAATACAAAGATGAAATGGAGAATGGGGAAGATCACAAGTCTATTTAGGAAGGTGACTATTATTGCAGGTGCCCTGTCATTCAGCAGTTTTTTCAAGTTGAATGTAGCCAAAATAGAAGCAGTTTGAAATATTTTGAAGTTTTTTTATTTTCACTTTTTGGTATATATCTTAGAGGATTTTATTTTTATATTAACTTTGTACTTGTTATTGCCACTGATTATTGTTGTATAAAACTCAGTTTTAAGGCCATAGAGCTTGCAATCATTCAATACATGTCAACTGTGTAGACTGTATAACAGGTAGGAGTGTATTGCTTGTTCATGGGTATATATCAACTCTAGGTTATGAGTATATGTCGACTCTTAGACTTTATAAACAGATAGTAGTGTGTTGCTAGGTTATGGTTATATGTCAACTCTTAGACTGTATAAACAGATAGTAGTGTGTTGCTAGGTTATGGTTATATGTCAACTCTTAGACTGTATAAACAGATAGTAGTGTGTTGCTAGGTTATGAGTATATGTCGACTCTTAGACTGTATAAACAGATAGTAGTGTGTTGCTAGGTTATGGTTATATGTTAACTCTGTAAAGAGTATGTACTTATAGAAGTGTATTGCTAGGCTATGGTGCATTTGCCTGACTTTATTTAAATAGTTGTCATTGATCTTACAAATTGTTATTTCCTACTACACATAGATTTGTAATCAGTGATTATATTTTGCTGTCATTTGTGAATTAAAGATGTAAATCTGCTTTTCATTGTCTCCCTTGATTGTCTTCCATGTTATGAAGCACCAGGTGTTGGTTTATCTTAACCATCATTCTAAATGCATTATGTTATATTTTTTTCATATATAACCACAAGTATGGTATATTTTATAGAAAAGACTGCCATCCATCATAACGTTTTTGCATATGAGTTATTAGAGAAACTGTATGGAAGTTTTATCATAAGATTTTCTTTAACAGTTGAACAGGGTTACAGGAAAAAATAAGTCAGAAAGATGACCACCATTTCTACTTATTCAAGGTAAGAGTTTTACAGTACATCCCTCATTATAATGTTGGCCATGGGAGTCATAGAGTATACTGCCTTATAGTGAATCTGCTTTATCAAGTACTTGACAGTACTCCCTCATTATAACACTGTCCATGGGGGTGATAGAGTATACTGCCTTATAGTGAGACTATCTTATGACTGAAATTGATTCCACTAAGACTGATGTGAAGATGTAGAATTAGTACTACTGATATAAACAACATTTATATACAAAGCTAAGACACACAATAGAACCAGGATGAGGTTCAGATTAGTAAACAACTTGCTTTTAGAACATTCCTAATTTCTATAACAAAATTTGACCTTGAACTCAACAGCGGTAAACAACCTATTCTGTAAACAACCTATTTATAACTTACAAACAAGATAAAAAGATATGAGTAGTGAGATAGGCTTCTACCCTCAATTAAAGACCAAGGTCAACCACAAAATACAAATTAAATATACATAGTTTCTAACCACAGCAAATGCCAGCAAACAATACAAATTAAATATACATGACAAATACATGAAAGACATTTGATTTCTTTCATTTGTGAATTTTCCCTATATCACAGAAATTTCAGGTCATATTTTGGAAGTGTAAATCATCTATTTTCAACAATGAAGTTCATATAAGCATACAAATTTCAAAGGAACCTGTTTGTAGTAAACCAGTATGGACCTTTTAAATTTGTTAGTTTGTTAAAATAGAAATAAATACTTATAATGAAACATAACTATAAGATACACTCAATGGACCACACCCTTTTTGTCCTTTGTAGACATGCTTAGAGGTGAATTGTATAATTGAACTTATGAGCAGTTTTTGCTATGTTGTCTGCTATGAACAGGTGTCTGATATATGAACTTTGCCATTTGTGCATTTTTATTCTATTTGACATGCCTATTGACAGTCATGCTTAAAATCAGTACATGTACATCATTAATGTTCACTTTTATAAAATGTACTCTTCTGCACAGTGCAAAGTGATGTGTACTTTAGTTTAAATTATTCCATTATTGGGGTGGGGATTGGTCGTTTGAGGTTTAACATGATTCTTTAAAACATGATAGGCAGATGGAGGAAGAATCTGGGAAAATCCCTTGAAGAACCACCAACCCACAGGAAACTACTGGCTTGCTTTCTTACAGCCCAAGACTTGAACCCATGCGGACAAAATTGAGATGGCAGTGATTTGTATAGGCGAGTGCTTTTGATCACTCTGGCCACCCTGGCTCCAATGACATTAATGATGTGACATCAGTTGTTACTTAAGTGTATCACAGCACTATAAACTCTGCAATCAGTTTGATGTAAAAGAAAAATTGTGTGGGTTATCTCTTAAATAATGAAGAAGAACTATGGTTATACAATTTTGATAGTTACAGTAATAGCCGTGTGAAGAAAATAGTGAGAAAGTCAATGAAAAGTATTTAAAATCTTAGATAACCTTTTGCAATTTTTGACCTGTCCTAGATCAGCTGTTTAGACTTTCTGTCACTGAGAACTGATATGATCTCAACAACTGTCATACTGAATCACTTGCCAAAATATGATGGGTATTTGAAAAGTT
This sequence comes from Sinohyriopsis cumingii, assembly GCA_028554795.2. Taxonomy (NCBI): domain Eukaryota; kingdom Metazoa; phylum Mollusca; class Bivalvia; order Unionida; family Unionidae; genus Sinohyriopsis; species Sinohyriopsis cumingii. Next base: position 117,298,041 of record CM068828.1, read on the forward strand.
CTGAAGTTTTTGATATAATTTTTTATTCTTTGAATTTGTCAGTAACTTGAATGCCTATAAATAGACTGTGTTCTTCAGCTGCATAGTCAGCAAATATATGCATGTGATGAAACATAGGTAAATGACATCAACTTCAAAATGGTGGAGAGAAATAACAATAGCAAAGAACATATTGTAAAATCTTGGCACTCTCATGGTACTGAAAGGATGACTTGGATAAAGTTTACAGATGTAATTGTCTGTCATATCCAATATTTCGATATTGTTTACTTGTTTCAAAGAAGGGGCCAAATCCATGGAAGAATACCCTTGTTCTGGAAGACCATTGTCTATGATTGGTGACCAGGAAATGGCTGCTATGAAAGGGGCAATGGATGAAGATGCTTGACACAGTGGAGGATATTTCTGTTTTCACTGTCATTAATTCATTGGTATTTTTTAGTATGCTGATGAATCATTTGATGCCCAGAAGGTTTGCTTAAGATGACAACTGATAAAAATGCTTTGGTTGAGATTGCCAAAATAGCTACCAGCGAAACACGATTTTATTGACCAGACATTTTAATGCGATTGTCAATGTTGAAGCATGAATTCACTTTTTTAACCTAATTCAAGAGAAAATAAAGTTTTAATCAAAGAAAATGAGCAGAGACCACTTGACAATGTCAGACTATCAAGTTTTATGTGCATCATTTTTCTACGCAAAAGATCGGTTGTCAAGGTACCTGTGCCTGACTCAGCTAGTGTACCTGAACATGTTATTTCTGCAGAGTATTGCCAAAAGTTGTGAAACCTGAGGGAAAGATGACGACAGCACACCAGCACATGAATCGGCTGTCGTGACAGACTTTCTGATGGAGCATCCTCTCCATACATACAGCCTTGATTTAGCTCCTAGTGATTTTTGGCTGAACCCCATTATCAGTGACTTGTGGGGTGCAGACAGTTTGAAAGCTGCCCATGCAGTTGGATGTGTAGTTTCCTGTGATTGAAAAACATACCAGAAAGTGAATATATAATTGGATAATCAGACTGAGCAATTGTATTGCGGTACATGGGAATACTCTGAATGGTATGCACTGGCATGCTGCTTACTAATGTATAGAACTTGTCAAGTACCTCTAGTACACTTTTCTTGGTGTATTTGATAAAATAATTAAAATATCATAAAGTTCAGATTTAATTTATTTTTAAGGACTCATATCTTTTATTATATGGACAGCTTTTGACAGGATACTCATTCCCACACCTATTTTATGGACCTTGAGCTGTGTGAAAATATCATTTTAAAAAAAAAAAAAATATAAATATAATGTTGTGCAATTAATTGATCATTCTTATATCTGAGAGGGTTTAATTGTATTTGATGCGGAACGTTTTACTGATTACTAGAGTCAATGATTTTGAAATCACCTGTGCAGGAATAATATATTCAACAAACAGTGATGAAAGTTTGTAGGTAGCAATTTTATTTTAGTCCAGTATTTATAGGTTACTGCATTTGTATGGGAAAATATGAATGAGTTTTTCTGATGGAAATACTGCACAACCTTGGCAGTGCAATATATCCATCTGATAAAATGATATTTTCCCATACAAATGCAGTAACCTTTTTATTATTTGCTCATTTTCTAATTCTACCTAAAGACTTAATTATGCAAACAAAAATACACTACATGAAACAAAGTAACTGAATGTATGCCGTATTCTGCACATAACTCTGCCCGGATAAATTTGAAATTAGTCACATACTAGACATACGTTTCGAAAGAAAATGCCATTTTGGTCTACTTAAAAATGAAATTTGGAGTCATATTGTGAATGAATGCCCATTACAGCAACTTTTTCATTCAATCCAGAGTGAATAGATTTTGGTATATTTGTCGTTTCTATGAAATTTCATGATTATGGACTGGATTTTTCTGAGCCAATTCTACATGAAGTACATCAGATTTCAGCAGCGAAGGAGCAGTGTGTTGACATCTGCAAGTGTGTTTCTGTTCTGTCTTTGAATGGTTGAAATTTTAATGTCTTAATGTGAGGAAAATATGAACTCTTTCAATTGCAATTATTAAACAGACATTATGGAATATAATGAATATAATGTTTATTTCATTTTGAGTGCAGTAAGGAGGATGTAAATGTGTTCATTGTTTGTTTACAATAGAAAGTAGTTCGTTTATGAGTGCTCTATGAAGTGCACGTGAGTTCAGTATCGTAAAATACTGAATGGTTCTGACAATGTAAAGTTAATGGAGAAAAAAGTGAGCATATAATAACATGGATTATGGTTTTAAAGCACAGTGGAAAATGTTATCATGGACAGAATTTTCATTTCATGAACAACACAGTTTATTTTATTATTATTTATTTTGTAAATTTTTCAGTTAGACCCTTATTTGCTGTTGACTGATGTTCTAGCAAATCAGGGATATTGTATTTTTTCTACTGTTTATTTATGACAAATTGCATTAACCCTGGTCTGTGTGATTAGGAAAGTACAAGATAGATGTAAGCAACATAAGGTGGTCCCTCACTATAAAGACACTTCATTGTACTACTAACTTGTTTGTGTGTATGTGTGTGATTATGATTGTTAATGTAGCTTTTTTTTTTTTAAATCAGTCATATCACTACAATGTCTGCAGTGTGGCAGTTTATAGTGATGTCTAGCACTGGGGCATCATGCCACAGAGGCATTTAGCATGATGTCCCACCCAGTCACATTATCCTGACACCAGGCTGACCAGTCCTAACACTAACCTCTTAATGCTGAGCACCAAGCAAGGCAGCTGTTAGTACCATTTTTGCACGTCTTTGGTATGATTCGGCTTGGGATTGAACCCACAACCTCCTGCATCAGAGTTGGACGCTGTAATCACTAGGTCACTGGAGCTACTTGTAAAATGCAGGTCCAGTCATGGATTCCATTAAAAAAAAATTAATTTAATTTTATCACTGATACTTGTATTGTTTGACTTCTTTTTATCTCGTGGTTTATAGGAATCAGTTACCGTTTAGACCAGATTAGTCAGATCCAATTACAAATATCATAGACTGTGATCTGCCATCACATATGTACAGGCAGATCAGGTCTTTGCTGCTTGTTCTACTGATTACCCCTGACCAACTGCATAGACCCAGATCTGTCAGTGCATTATGGATCTGTGCGGTTTGACTTGACTTTAAGCAGTATAGGGTATAATGGACTTTAACAACATTAGTTACCTTCTGGTTGTTGGAATACCCTTAAGTACAAGGTTCACTTGTGACACAGACCACTTGTTCTTAAGACTTCCAGAGAAACCATTTTATCTCATGGTAATATTTATTTATGGATTTAATAATTTATTTTATTATACATTTCATAATGAAATTTTGAAAAATATCAGTGGGAGAAAATTGATATTATCACTGAGGTGATACTATTTTTATCACTACAGTTGTGATGTCACTTTCTTCTCCCATTAGGAAATATATTGGCCCCTATGTATGATAGACCTGTATTTCTGTATTTAGACTAATTTCCTTCATTTTTTTCCTTCCTTCCTCTCTCTCTCTCTCTCTCCATCAAGATGAACAGACCTAAAGAAATTTCAAAATGGAATTCATAACAACATAATGTAGGCTTCAAGGAATAACTTTTTTAAAAATAGTTTTCCGCATGAATTGTGCAAATTGTGAGTAATTAAGCGTACATGACCGATTTCTATTTAGTATTCAGTGTTACCCATACACTATTGTATACCCTTTACACTCCACAACAAACAGTAGAGGTTTTTAGGGAAAATGTAATAAAATTGTTTAATTAGAGGTCTTAACTCTCAACACAATCATATCCATGTTTGAAAATGACAAAGAAGCCTGGGATCGAAAGAGTGTTAATTGCAAACCGATATGAAATGACACTTGAAATTTTGGAGCAGCATCTTTCTTTTAACCAGACTGTAAGCTTGCCAAGTCCATACGATTCAGAAAAATACAAAATAAATCCTTATAGCCAACTTACAACCATCTAAATCTTTTGTCGCTCAGTTGTTTCTATAGCACCCTTACCCCAACAATGTTCACTGTAAAAATCTGCTAGAAATGTGTTTACACAAATAAAAATATATTCATTTTCTTTTTAAAGCAATCATTAATTTGAAGAAAAAAATTATACAATTTGAAGCCTTAAATGTACAAGCTATATTTATATAAAGTTGTCCTGGAATTATAGTAATTTTTCAGAACATCTTTTATTGACGTAGTATTGGAACCATTAAATTACAGCTATATACAATGGAAGGAAAAATTCCATTCAAGGCAGTGGATTTTGTCTTAAAAAAATGGGTCATAAAAAGAAAGTCTACATTTCTGTGAGTACATATATTAGGAAATATTTAACTAATGAAGTAGAAACATTCGATGACACAATACAGTGTTTCCACTACACCTGCTTAAAGAATGTAGAAGTCCTCTATGTCTTTACTTTTTCACCTAAGAGAATTACAGTATGCAAACAAATGTTAAATCATTACATGTGTATAACTTGATTACTTATTCCATGTTGCCATATCTTTTAGTAACTTATTGTTATTTTACTTTTTATGTATTTTGCATGTTCCTTCTTTTACTCCAGGTGCTCCGTGCTCATATACTTCCACTTACCAATGTAGCATTCAACAAGTCGGGTTCAAGGTAAGTCCAAGTGTGAAAATTTATTATGTATAATTTTTAAAGACAGTTTACCACCATTTTTTTTCATGTCAATCCAGTTTTTGACAATTTAAAAAAAAATTGTCTATCAATTACATTACCAAATTTCCCCAGATATTATTGTTGAATTGATTGTTGCCAAATTTAATTTGTTCTCTTTTCTGGTATTATTAACAGAATTATGTCAGCCATTATGTATGATATTCAAACTTGTATTTCTATATTTAGGCTTATTTCATTCTCCATTTTCCCTTCCTTCCACTCCTTCTCCATCATGTGGCAAGCAATAAACCTTTGAATATTCAAAGAACTCAAATGAAAAAATGATAATTATTTTCCACTTGCTACAGATGACACTTTCTATACACCAATTCAATTTACATGCTTTAATTTTAATGCCATTTATGTTGCAGAAATAGCATTCAATTTGTGCCACTTTTCTAGTTTTTATTCCATAACTGGTGCCATCTGCCATGACTTGCATGCAACTGACATACTTGCATTTACATTGCTTTAGATTTAAGCCAATCATTATTTACGCCATAACCTCAGGAACACATCTGTAGCATAAATCAGATGTCAACTGTACATTGAGACAAATTAATGAGAAAATATAACCTAATTCAGGTAAAGCTTACCATAAGTTTTATTTCATCTAACAGGCTTGAAATTTCCAAGGATGACGAAAAGGTGGAACTTAGTTTATATTTTCCAGCAATTTCTCAACTGTTATGGATGTGAGTATTAATATGCAGTTAAGTTTTCTAGAGGTACTGGTAATATTTTATTGTAGTCGATTTCTCTTTTAGATTCATCACTGGCAGTTACGACAGGACTTGCAAAGTATGGGATACAGCATCTGGGGAGGAACTACACACCTTGGAAGGACATAGAAATGTAGTTTATGCCATAGCTTTTAACAATCCATATGGGTAAGCTGTTATTCAGAACCTCCTTAAATAAACGGTTTTGTAGGCATATTAATTTTGTTTGTTTGTTCTCACTGTGATTAATCATTATAAATTTTAAAAAATTAACATGCTTAAAGTTTAAATGAGACACTTACCATATATACTTACTTATAAGTTGAGTTCAGCTGCAAAAAGTATAGGTCCTGGTCTTCAGTTCCATAATGCACTGACAGATTATATCTGTATTGTTTGTTCTGCTGATTATTTTTAACAAACTGCATAGACCCAGATGTGATGATGCATTATGCGACAGTAGATCTAGATCTGTGCAGTTTGTAGTTGGACTCCAAGTATAGGTGAGGACAGATAACAGAGACCCATATCTGGTATCACAATATGCACCAGTAGATTAGAGATTGTTTTGTTTGTTATACTGATGGCTCCTAACAAACTAAATAGACCCAGATCTACATGTGCAGATTGCACTGGCATATCAGGATCTTTGCAGTTAGATTTGGCTTTTACTTGAATATATATGGTATGTTCTAATTGTCATATTGCTGGCTGTTTCCATGACTTTGGATTATGCAACATGGTGCTTTGTGATATGCTGTTGTGTGGTATAAGAGGTGTCTTGTATAATTTATAACACAGATACATGTATACTCACTGTTAAACAAAATCATCCCGTGATCCTTCACTGACTGAGGAAACATGTCACTGAATTTTGGAGCATTTCACAGTCTACATGTATACTCACTGTTAAACAAAATCATCCCGTGATCCTTCACTGACTGAGGAAACATGTCACTGAATTTTGGAGCATTTCACAGTCTACATGTATACTCACTGTTAAACAAAATCATCCCATGATCCTTCACTGACTGAGGAAACATGTCACTGAATTTTGGAGCATTTCACAGTCTACATGTATACTCACTGTTAAACAAAATCATCCTGTGATCTTTCAATGACTGAGGAAACATGTCACTGAATTTTGGAGCATTTCACAGTCTACATGTATACTCACTGTTAAACAAAATCATCCCGTGATCCTTCACTGACTGAAGAAACATGTCACTGAATTTTGGAGCATTTCACAGTCTACATGTATACTCACTGTTAAACAAAATCATCCCGTGATCTTTCACTGACTGAGGAAACATGTCACTGAATTTTGGAGCATTTCACAGTCTACATGTATACTCACTGTTAAACAAAATCATCCCGTGATCCTTCACTGACTGAAGAAACATGTCACTGAATTTTGGAGCATTTCACAGTCTACATGTATACTCACTGTTAAACAAAATCATCCCGTGATCTTTCACTGACTGAGGAAACATGTCACTGAATTTTGGAGCATTTCACAGTCTACATGTATACTCACTGTTAAACAAAATCATCCCGTGATCCTTCACTGACTGAAGAAACATGTCACTGAATTTTGGAGCATTTCACAGTCTACATGTATACTCACTGTTAAACAAAATCATCCTGTGATCTTTCAATGACTGAGGAAACATCTCACTGAATTTTGGAGCATTTCACAGTCTCACTTGTTGGGCTAATGTGGGTATGTGAGAAAGCTTGCCAGTAGCTTCTTGTGGGTCGGTGGTTCTTTCTGGGGTTTTCTCGGGTTATTCCTCCACCATTAATACTGGCCACCATGTATAGCCTATCATGTGCTGAAAAATGGGGTTAAACCCTACAACAACAACAACAACAACAACAACTTGTTGGGCTCAGTTTCTCACAGAATGCTAAATTTCTTTTGCTCTGATTTTTCCTTGTTATGTTTTTGAAATTTTTGTAAAATTGCCTGAATTGTATTGCAATAACATCAGGCAGGAACCTAAAGACTGTACTGTGCATTGTCAGGTGTTTTCAGTTTGAGTACACTCTAAGATGGAGTGTAATGACAGTTTGAGTACACTCTAAGATGGTAATACATGTATATCCTGCCATGGCTGATATTTAACAATGCTTGGCATGGAAAAAAATGAAATAATTCCATATTAAGGTATATTTTTAATCTTTTCCAGGGACAAGATTGCAACTGGTTCCTTTGACAAAACCTGTAAGCTGTGGAGTTCAGATACGGGAAAATGTTACCACACATTCAGAGGCCATACGTCAGAAATAGTAAATGATACCAGTCTGTTATTATGTTATTAAAAAAATCCTGTTAATCCCTCATTTCTGACAGATATAGTATCATTCATTTCAAAGGTCATTAATGAAAGTTATCATAATTAGGAATCTTTGTTAATTTCTTCAAAATTTGATGACAATTTAGACAGAGATAATTCAACATGTAGCATATGTATTGTGATGAATTCAGAGAAAAATGTCCAGAATGCTATGTTGTTTTATCTCCATCTATTTGGAATGCTACCATTATTTTTTTCTTCATATACATTACCTAACTATAATATTGTAAGAGATCATGCAGTATTCCAGCCCTTCCAAGTAAAAAAAACTATTTTTCCATTTTCTGGGTTACTTTAGCATTAAAAGGTCTAAAAATTATATATACTGAGACAGATTTCAGATAAGAGTGATCTTCCCTTTGATTGAAGGCGTAGTGGCAAATCTTGTCATTCATCAGTTGCTACATCTGCTCATACTTTAGCAGCACCCCACTTTAGAGCCCTCAGATATATATTTTGTGCCCTTTTTCCAGCCTGAGTCAGACTGCATATCCTTAATTCTTTGTTCTAATAGTCAATAGTACCATATACACAAACAACTGTAAACTGCACATACATCTACTGTCAGTTAATGTGCACCAGAACTAGTGCATGTTGTTTTTAGAAGTAATCAGTAGAACAAACAACATTGACTTTGATTTGCCAATGCATAATGTGCTGGCAGGTCTGGTTCTGTGCTGTTTGCAGTTGGACTCGACTTATAAGTGAATAAATATGGTACTTAAAGTTTAGTAATCAATTGTGTCACATGCTGTTTCAAGTAAATGATCCTTATTAGAAGAAATAACATTTCTGTAAATTAGGGCCCTGCTGGATGAAATTAGTGGAGACCTTTATCTCATCTTTCATTCTGTCCATCGATCCATCGGCAGTTTGATTTCTGAAACATTACTGGGAATTTGTTAGATTTAATTTGATATAAAGCTTTATATTGATGAGATCTCAAAACAGTTCAATTCAGCCTTCATTATTATCCTTTGGAGAAATTAAGGCCCCTGATTGCTCATTTCCTAGCTCTTGTTTCAACAGCTTATCTTGCTTGATTTTAATCAAATTTGGCATGAAGATTTATGTTGTCAAGACTCTGAATGACTTCAATTTCCAGCATTCAGAGACTTGATGGAGAGGAGTTGTGTCCCTTGAATACCCATCATTAGGACTTGGGTTTTACTTGTTCTTAAGACCCTTGCGAAATATTTTTCAATCTCGGTGAAAGCCAGACATCATCAGCTTGACCAAAGGATAAAATGTTCAGATTGCATGAGGTTCCATCTTCGCTTGGCTTATGGAGGCATCCAGTCCTCTTTGTGACGAGGTGGAACACCAAGTTTCCAACCTTTGTCACTCCAGGCGCAGACTTATTCTGATTGCTTCCCTCAGGTGATGGAAACCTAGGGAAAATAATCTCTTGAATCTAGCTGCAGACTCCCAGGAAAATGTTGCCATCTTCATGTCTGCTGAAACAGTGTGTATATAGATTGGCTGTCCTAATTTGGAAAATTCTAAACCCACCTGCCTAACTGATATCAAATATAACCCCCCACCAAAAAAAAACAACAACATTTAAATGTAAAAAAATTGAAATAAAATCTATTTAAACAGCTTATCTTGTTTTAATGCCAAATAAATCAAAGATATGGTTAACATCTTTTCCTTTGCTATATATTCTAATCGGTTAAGTATTATCAAAGAAACCTATTTTACTTTTAAAAGAATTGATTTTACATGTTAACTAGAAATAATGAGAAATGTAACTGATAAAATACCCTGTTGCTTATCCACAGGTATGTCTAAGCTTTAATCCACAGAGTTCTATGATAGCTACAGGCAGTATGGATACAACGGCAAAACTATGGGATATACAGACTGGGCAGGAGGTGGCATCATTAAATGTAAGTAATCCGCATCACCCTGTTCGCAAGTAGCTGACAGAGAGTGGAACTAGATGGCTTCAAATATTTAGAAATCTATACACAGAAAAATTGTTTCCATCTTTTCTTGTTACCAGTGTTTGATTTCCAAAAACTATAAAGGCTTGAGTTTAAAGTTTTCTCAAGCCTACACAGGAAAGGAACCTTATCCTTGTTTATTTAAGGTATGACGTGACTATAGGTGTGTTGATGCCAGTCCTTTGCATGTGAATCATAATCTTACAATTATTTTTTAACCTTATGTGAGGTCAAGTGCTTTGCTACAACAACAATTGTAATGGTGGGACTTGAATCCATGACTGTCAGATACTGATTCTGTAGTACCTGTTGCATGACCATGCTACCTCTAATTAGAAAATAGAACTATCGTAGCTTTTAGAAGTCTTCCGTGATGGAGTTCTTTCTTACTATATTTTTCACCTTTTGTATGCCCACCATAAGGTGGAGCTTATCATGTTATGATATTTTCCACTCCTGTCATCTGTCTGCCTATCCATAAACCTGTTACCTATTTTGTTTAAATACAATGACAGAAAGAAAAAAACTTTCTTTACAGAGACTTGATTTGTATACCAAAAACCTTGGCAAAAGTTGTAAATGACATTAGCATTATAAATAAGAAAGACTTATTGAGTTTGGGGTTTAAAAGTCAAAGTTAAAAGTCACATTGTTTACAAGAAGGAAACATGGTTTCTGAATTATATCTTGAGTTCGTTATCACATACTTTACCCAAACATTGTGACTTGTTTGTATTTAAGACAAGAAGTACAAAATATCAAAGGTCAAGGTAACAGGGAGTGAAAGAAGGAGAAACAATTGTTTCAAAACTATTTAAGTTCTGTACCACATACCTTGAGTAAACTTTCCATATCAGTTACATTTGTGAGAAGGAAGATATATGTTAGGTCTGAGGGATTCTTAGATGGTAGATGCTTCCTACCAAGTGACTAAATTCTGCTACCATGAACAACAGCCAAACTTTATGGGTGGCTTTCATTTGAGACAAGAACTCTAACCCTGTCAATTTTGGCTCAAAGGTCAATGTCACTGAGACTGAAAAGCAAGATGACTTTACATGGTGGACATATCATGTACTATTTATGGTACTTCTATTCAGTCTTGATTTCAGAATGCATTAAATATTGACAGCAATAGATTGGCCCAAAAGGAGTTACCTCATTAGATTATTGAGGTAAATGTGTTTGCATGTGACACAAATATAGTTTTGTGTGACAAACTTTAACAATAAGGTGTCAGTATACTTTGAGAAAATTTCACTCATGGTGTATTTTAACAGAATAAAGAAGTATTTGTTTTGAGGTATTTTCTTGTGTTTGCATGTTCTAATGTCAAGTATAGTCTGGAAATATCAATACACATATTTTGATGCAAAAAAAAAGTTCTTAATATTGGTCTAAAAGGTTCTTTTAGACCTGGGAATGTTTTCTTTCATGATTTTATGGCATTGGAATAAACAGTATAATTAGTGGATACATTGATATTCATGTTATTTATGTTTTGCAGGGCCACTCAGCAGAAATCATATCACTTTCATTCAATACTACTGGATCACAGCTCATTACTGGGTCATTTGATCACACTGTGTCAGTCTGGGATGTCAGGACTGGACAGTAAGTTCACTTTTAAAATTTCTCTAAACAAATTTCACTTTACATTAATAAATCAATGCAATAAATTTCAAGGAACAGTTTTCATTGTCAGATGGTTGGTCAAATGTGGGGCCAAGGTATGAGACAATCATCAGCATTTTTTTCTTCATGAGTCAGAAAATATGCATCATTGGTTCAAATTGTTTTAGAGGGCCTCCTTTAAAAGTTACTGGGAAGTCCAAGGACTCAACTTCTGAAATATTTCTGGCAGTATTTTTACTAAAGGTAAATTGCAAGAGCAGTGATTTAGAATGCTGAAGTAGCCTGAGGGTCTGTGAATCTATTCATCTGAGCAAAGTGGGGGTACTTCCGTCTGGGTCACAAAAAAATTTAGTCATCAGTTTTTATGTGTCCATTCATCTGTCCATTTATTTATTTGTTCCCTAGTTTGTTTCTGCACAATAACTCCAGTTCTTCACCATCTCCCATTCTCAACCTTTAGAGTCAATAAATCAGAGGCCAAGGTCACTGACTGAATGACAAAAAAAGGTTTCTGCTCAGTAATATCTGTTCTACATGACATACCTGGACCTAACTTTGTGAATGGCTTGCACTAGAGTTAAGGAAAAGCTTATCAGTTTTGGCTCCAAGGTTCAGGTTATTGTGGTTGGAAAAAGAAACATGGTTACTTAACAATATCATTTTCATATTACAGACTGGGACCTAACTTTGTGGATGGCTTGAATGTGAGTTAAGGAAAAGTTAATCAATTTTGGCTCCAATGTTCAGGTTACTGTGATAGTCCAAAGAAAAATGATTACTTCACAATATTAGTTTGACACTACAGACTGGAACACACTTTGTGGATGACTTGCACTTGAGTTAAGGAAAAGCTTATCAATTTTGTCTGCAAGGTTCATGTTACTGTGATAGGAAAACGAAAAATGATTACTTCACAATATCAGTTTCACACTACAGACTGGGAACAAACTTTGTGGATGGCTTTGTTACTAAAAATAAATGGGGTGGGGAGGCATTTTGAGCTTGTAGAATATGTACTGCCAGGCCAAGAAGTTCAGTAGGAACGTTGCATAAAAATCTCTTAATATTGACAAATGAAGTGTGGCCATCATATTTATGTGTAGTTAGCTGGTATGATTCGATTTTCAAGCCATTGCTGTAATAACAGTTAATCAATTTTTAGACGTTGTTGGACTTTTCTTGAAAAATTCCAGCTTGTTAGCAAGATTGGGCAGACCCGCTAGATTAATGAAATTTGATAGGCATGTTTTTATGCATATGTAGATGACCTGATGTGATTGTCATATCATAAAGTCCCATTTAAATAAGAGTTTGAATGTTTTGGACTTGGACTATTTTGGGGCATATGTGTTGTACAAACAAATCTAGTTTTTATAACTGGTTTGAATTTTTTAATTTATTTTATGAATCAAATGGAAATATACTATCATTTGAAAAATGTATTCATTTATTGTTTAATCTTTGCAGGCGGGCTCATACATTGATAGGTCACAAAGCAGAAATCAGCAGTGCCCAGTTCAACTGGGACTGTTCCCTGATTGCCACCGGATCCATGGATAAAACCTGTAAAATCTGGGACACAGCCACAGGTACAGTGACATAATAAAACCATTACTGGTAAACATTTTATGAGCCTGGGCAAGTGCCTGGCAATAAGGATAGGGTACATAAGTTGATTAGCGAATAGGATGAGCAAACTTTAGGTTTAATGCTTTTGAAATTCTGTAATCTGTCTTGTACCCATTTTGCTTTGATCCCTCCAAAGTCAATGGCATACATGTACTCATATGTTACTAAAAACAGTTTGCATTTCTAATTATAAGGCACTTTATCAATTTAGCTGTATTAGCCTTTTGGACCTTGAAAGTTCCAGCAGAACTATGTAGAGGGGCATAGCTGATATTATGAACTGAAGAGGAAATTATTACATTCAGTGTGGTTACCTCCCTTAATATGGTTTGACTGCTTATTGTCTTGAATATGGAGTGATTGCAAAAGAAAATATTCATGAATGGTAATAGTTTAAATATTTTGTCCAAATTATTTTGTTTTTAAATTTTAAGAAATAAAGAGAAGGAAAGACTTAAGGTATTCATGTTTCAGATTGCATGTATTTAGAGAGATATTAGAATTGCTTATGGTCATAAAAAACATAAACATGATGATCGATATCTGGCAAATTGTGTTCATTCCTTTGATCAGCTTTAATGTAACATATAAATGGAACCTTCCAGGTCAATAGTACTTGCAATACATTGACTAATATAACAACAGTACCACAATAAATTATCACATGCATGATTTTGTATGATGATGACTATACATTATTCAAGTGTATTCCTCTGTTGCTTGTTTTGTATAAATAGCTATAGGTGTTAATGATTAAGACCTCCACTGGACTAAGTTCATCTGTCCATCCATCCGTCCAACAACAGTTTGGTTTCTGCAGTATAACTTAAAAGGGATTGTCAGATTTCAGCTAAATTTGGTCGTCTGTGTGCAGCTTTGCCAGCCTTCTCTGTCATCATTTTGCAGGAGTTGGAGCCCCTAATTGCATATTTCCTCATCCTTTCCCAACTTAATTAAATATAGGGGAAATTGAATGAAGACATAAAAATAGGGATTGAAAATATAATCTGTAATTTACATGATTTTGGTTCTTTTTGGGCATGGTTTTTGAGAAATCAGCATGAATCCTACAATTGTGAATCAGACACCAAGTTGTCAGGAATGTATTTGTGCTTGGCACATGGCATTTAGTTATTTAAGATATTTGACTAGTTTCTTCTTAAAATTGACCTTACATGAAGAATTTGCCCATTAAATTATATAACCAAGGCAAACCTTTTGCTTGTTGCATTATCTTTTTTCTACATTACCCTCAACTTCATAAGTGTTGCTGTTTTATTGTGCAATGTTCCCAATGTACTTTTATCAGGGTGAGAAATTTTGCTGAAAGCATTGTTTGTTAATCATTGTCTGATCTTGTGATTTAAGCCATTGAAACGTGTTTCTTTGCTCCAGTGGTGTGTTGCTGTAGTATTTATCAATTGTCATGGGGGACCAATTTTTGTGGTTTTTGTTGTTGCCCCGAACCACAAATTTAAATCCCTAACGAAAACTGATCCACATAGGATGATGACCAGCCCCCCCCTTCTTACAGTGTTTCATTCCTGGAGATTACCACAGCTCCTAGTATTGGATAAATCAAGGTCAATACTGTAATCTGGTAATTAAATATTAGCTTTTACATGTGTTTGTTTTATTTTTTATTTTAACCCTTTGAAACAAGAATTATAAATCATTTTATATTGTTTCAATCCGCACGTTCGATAAAGTAGCAGATAGATGTAATTTTACACTCACTGCCTTAAATCGATATGTGAGGTAAGTAAGGAAAGAGAGGAAATAGAGAAAAAGCATAAGGTATTCAAACAATAGTCTATGAAAATTAAATTTAATACTTATTCAAATCGATCCTTCATTTGAGTACAACTATTGTTGAAATGTTCAAATCCTTCTGAAAGCACATTTCATTTTATCCATGCATTTTTAATTGAAAAGAACAACAATCCTGTCAAATACTATAACTATTTCTTCAAACACTATTATTAATGAAACACTGTATATACACAATTACAACAGAGTATTAAAGCTCACACTTCACAGATTTTTCAACAAAGCCACTGTATCAACATCATATCCATCAAGTCTCATGGTACTCACAGATGCTTCTCAGGTAAACAATCCCCAAATTGCTGAATGAAACAAGTCCAGCTTTCTCAAAACCACTGATAATTAGGTCCGATCTTTCACTCATTGTCACATGAGCTGCAATTATCCATTCAGCATGAATTGGCTTGATTAATGAGGTTGCCAGGTTTACTAATACTGTGCACTGGTTGTCACCAGTAACATCTTTTTCCGTAATGGTGTTGATTGCCTGTTTAGCATACCACTCATGTAAGTGTGACTTTAATTCTTCTTTGTGCTCTTTATTTACCATCAAGTCCAGTGGTTGAAGTCGGTGATTACAAAAGGCAGGCACAAACTTTAGCTGCCTGGTAAGCAAGTGCCTGCGCCGTGTTTGCAGCTTCCTATGGGTTAGGAAGTCCATGAACTGAGTGGGGGGGTCTAAGTTGAATTATACCACTCTTAAGCCACCGTGTTAACGCCATGATCGTCAGAAAGTACTGATGGTGCAACTTGATGGACAGTGGTTTAAGTAGCAGATCATTCATATGTACTTTAATATACCGATTGGCCTAGTGTTGTTGGCTGTGTTGGCTTCCTTTGATGTTGAGCACTCAAACAAAAACATGGCAGAAGTGGTTAATCTTGACAGGTGTTTTATTTGTGCTCATATAGATGGAGGTATTGTTTTAGTGTTGCTGGCTTCGAAAACATGGTGTAAGTATTGAACTTATCAGGTCTTTGATTTGTGTCATACAGGTGGTAGTATTGGTTTAAACATTAAATTGGCCGCCGTTGGCATCGGCATAGTTTTATTCTTTTGTATTCTTTATTTTGGATATTTGTAGAGGTTAAACCATGAAATTAAATACCTACTAATATGCAAACTTTGACAGGCAAAACCGCAAACTTAAGTACCGAACAAAAATAAATGATATTTCAGTATCAGATTTATTGTTCTGCATTTTTTTGCCATTCCTAACTGTAGTGCAATTGTAACAAAACACTGTTACTTTGAGTGTGAAAAGCAACATTATGTTACGTAGAAAAATTAATTATCATCAATTGTACAAGGCTTTTAAAAAATTTTACCTATTAGTTTGAAAAAAGTTATATATATAGTGGCTGTGTTTCCAGGAAGATGTATAGGAACATTGAGAGGTCATGAGGATGAGGTACTGGATGTCGCTTTTGACTACACAGGTCAAATGCTTCTCACCGCCTCAGCTGACAGTACAGCACGATGTTATAATGCCCTCACACACTCAGTCATCTCAACCATCACAGGACATGAAGGGGAAATATCAAAGGTTGGTTACCTCCCCAATCATATATCTGTATTCTGCAAATGTATGATATTCTTTTTACTAGGATCAAATGGATAGATTAGAACTATTAACTGTTTATTAAAGAAAAGTCATGATCCACAGCTTATGACTTTGCTTACACAGTAATACTTCCAATTTTTAAATGTCGGCCAAAATGGAGTACATAATGTTTGGATGTTGTCCATCTGTCTACTGTTTTTCTTCCATTCAGTAACTCAATTTTCCACCAACTGATGTTGCTACACTTTGTTAGTAGCTTGCATTTTGTCTAAGGAAAAAACTAATTGATTCTGGGCTTGCTACACTTTGTTGGTAGCTTGCATTTTTTCTAAGGAAAAACTAATTGATTCTGGGCTCAAAATGTCAAAGATCAGGGTCACAATGACTAAAACAGGAAAATTCTTACCATACAACAACTTTTCTTAAAATACCAGATACCTTGACCAGCTTTTGCAGATGTCTTAAATACACCTATTTATTGTTATTTTAGGTTTAACAGTCAAAGGGCAAAGGCAAGGTCACAGTGACTTTAAGAAGAAAAATGGCTGCTGCACAATATTTTTCAGTTCTTTATCACCTACTTTAACAGACTTTGAGGATGTCTTACATTTGAGACAAAGAAGACACCTTTTCCTTTTGGGATAAAAATGTTATAGTTCATGGTCAAATAGACTGCAAGAATTTCCACAAAACTACTTAAAAGAGAACTTGTCAACCTGCTTTGATTAAACTTTGTAAATGGCTTGCATTTGGGACAAAGATGTGTATTGATTTTGGAGTTGAGGACAAAGATCAGAGTCCGAAGAACAGTAAGAAGGAAAATGGTTTCCACAGAATGACTTAGAGAGTCATATGCCATAAAATATAACCATATCTTGTACATGGCTTGAATTAGAGACAAGAAAGACAATTATTGATTTGGGGATTAATATGTCAAAGGTATAAGTCACCAAGACTGAGAGAAAAAAAACTAGTTGCAGCAAAATGATTTGAGTATATACGGTTCTGTTGATGGTATTCTTCTTAACTAACATTGTTGTGATATAATTTATACCTCTTTTGTGAAATATCTTATAGCCCTAGTTGTGCTTTCTTTCTTTAGTTACCTTGGTTTATCATTTCTTTGTACCTCCCTTGGAGACTTTTATCTCCCGTTAAGACTTTTATCTCCATTGCAGCTTTTTTTAAAACTAGAAAGTTGATAACTTTATACTGTAACAGCCATGATTGATCACTTATTGATCTGTTGTGTCCAAAAAAGAATGTTATACATTTGTTCTACCTTTGTTATTAAAAAGTATTATATTAAATAGGCTTGACGGTGCCTGCACACTGAACAGATCTGAATTTCATCCTCAGATTTAGAGTATGGACTTACGTATAGTATCTAGTGATCTGACTCACTGAAATTTAAGTTTGCCTTAAAGTTGATTAAACTAAAATTGCCACAAGAATAAACTTAACCTTGATGTTTTTGTTGGTGACAGGCCAGTATGTTGGTTTGTAATTTGCTGCTTGAAATGCTACTTTGCAATTGTTAGTCTTTGGAATGCAGTTGAATATGGGAAGTCATTGTTTTTACATTTATGACAATGTAAAAATTCTGATTTTAGCACCACTCCCAAGTTAGCACCTTTCCATTTGAACTTGTCAAACGTTTCTTTAATATAGCGGCTTCAAAATTAGAAAATGTTGAACTAAATTATTTTTAAAAAAATATGCATAAACAGTGCATTTAGAATTTCAACATAGCTATGTTATTACAGTTTTTCAATACTGTTTCTAGTTATGTTGGAGATCTTAAGATGTTTTGTCAGCAATTCACTCATTTCTCATTATCAATAATTTAAAATAAGCAGATATCATATAATATTATACATATATTATACATAACATATATACTTATTTATAATTTGAATCCATCTGCAGACAACTTATACCCTGTTTTGCCATTACATATGTGCCATCAGATCAGGGTCTATATTGTTTGTTCTACTGCTGACCTCTAGGAAACTGCAGAGACCTGGATCTGCCAGCACATGCATTTGCAGATCTGGGTCTACGCAGTTTGTAGTATGGTTCAGCTTATAATTGAGCATATATGGTATGTAACTGTTCAAATATTTATTTTAGTTTGCCTGCTGTGTTAATTTAATGAATATTTTTTCACAGAATGTTTTCTTTGTATTATGAATGCAAAAGTATAGATTGACCAAAGAAATTACACATTTTGTCAAATTTAAAAATCTGCAGAAATTGTTAAACAGTTCTGTTATCATTTTTTTTTACCTCAAAAATGGTACTCACTGATCTCATGAAGGTGAAATCTCTAAAGTTGGTACCCTATAAATTTAAATTTTGTAAAAAGAAAAAATGACTATGGACAGTACTCTCACAATTAAAATAGATAAAATGGGCACCTGAATTAAATTACTTGTAGTATTTAGGGGACAGCCATCAAATACTTGAGGGTAGAAATGGTAATTGTACTGCCCGCAAATTGAATTGTACAGATGACACATTAGCAGAGCTGGTAAAATGGATATTTATGACAGTAAAACTTTCAAACACAAGACTGTTATTATCTCTGTTGTAAAATACCTCTAAACTTGCATGCAATTTCAGTCCAGCTGCAAACAACATAGACCATGATCTACCATCAAATAATAATATGCCAGCATATTAGGATCTTGTTTGTTTTTTTTATACTAATTAGTACAAAGAAACTGTATGGACCAAGACATATTGGCACATTATACGATGGTAGATCTAGATCTATGCAGTTTGCAGTTGGGTTTGATCTGTAAGCAACTATACATGGATCTTACAAAAATTCTTTTGAAAAATAACATAAAATGTTATTCTCGGTGATGTTGCATGCCATATCATCACAGAGGTGTCAGTATTTTGGAGAGTATATCCTGGATTTTCTGCAGAAAATATTGATGTTCAGTCATTCAAAATTTGCAGGTGTGTCGGGTAACAATTATCACTTGGATGCACTGCGGTCAGTTTTAAATTACGATATTTCCACAATTTACTAATGTGTTCAAAACATGGACAAATTTACAATCAGTGATGATATTTTGCAGATTTTAATCACAGAACAGAAAGCCTTATTTTACAAGACTGTGAAAAAGTTAATGAATATTTTAGAGTCTAAACCCACCGCTCTAGTGGTTAGAGCATACGCCCTGAATGCAGGAGGTCATGGGTTCAAACCACGACTGAGTCACACCAGAGACATAAAATTGGTACTAACAGCTGCCTTGCTAGGTGCTCAGCTTTAAGAGGTTAGTATTAGGACTGGTCGGCCTGTTGTCAGGACAATGTGACTGGGTGGGACATCATGCTACATGTCTGCGGCATTATGCCCCAGTGCTAGACATCACTTTAAAACTGCCACACTGCAGACATCGTAGCGATCTGACTGGAAAATTGTTAAAGCTACATCAAAAATCTATATCACACACACAGAGTCTAAACTCAGTATTATTTTCATTTCACCAGATTACATTCAATCCTCAAGGAACATCCGTTTTAACAGCAAGTGCAGATAAGACTTCAAGGCTATGGGACCCAGAAGATGGAAAGTGTAAACAAATTTTAGAAGGACATACAGATGAGATATTTAGCTGTGCATTCAATTATGAAGGAAATACAATAATAACAGGTAAATTCTTCAGTTTTTTCATGTTCAGTAATTTTTTTATTTCAGTCAGACTTTCTTATGTGAAATGTATTGTTTTAGAATTTACCCTGCTCATAAGGTAACCCCTTTTTTGTAGTCATCTGCCAAAAACAGCCCATAACAGTAGTCCCTCACTATAATGATGTTTAGGGAAGCCATAAAAGGGCACATCAGTAATAGGAAAGATGGCCTTACACTGAGGTAGACTATAAGCTGAAATGAAGTTCACCCAGTATATGGAATCAATGATTACACATGTGCATATTGGGGACCATGTTATGCTGAAGTGCCATGTATTAAATTACTACTGTACCTTATATTGAATTACCACTGTGCTTTATACTGAATTACCACTGTGCCTTATATTGAATTACCACTGTGCTTTATATTGAATTACCACTGTGCCTTATATTGAATTACCACTGTGCTTTATATTGAATTACCACTGTGCCATATATTGAATTACCACTGTGCTTTATATTGAATTACCACTGTGCCTTATATTGAATTACCACTGTGCTTTATATTGAATTACCACTGTGCCTTATATTGAATTACCACTGTGCTTTATATTGAATTACCACTGTGCCTTATATTGAATTACCACAGTGCCTGTAAATTTATGATAGGTCATTGTTATAGTGCATTGAAGAGGTGGTTTTATCAGAAGGGACTCTTTTTCACAGTAAGGTGAAATTGTAAACATCTGCTACTTTCATGTGGGATAAAGATTGCTTTATATCAAGGTTTGCCTGCCAGTGATCAGAAAAACACATTAGAAATTTTATTGAAGCTGCCAGGGCATATGTGTGTCCATTGTTTACCAAATGACATCACATGACACCACATTGTAACAATGTTCATTATGGCAGTGTATGATTGAGATGATCTGTTGGCTAAAACACTCCTTAGTTTCTCTTTGCAAGTTGCAGTTTACTAGAAAACTTCCTTTCATTATAATTTCATCAATGTATCACAGTCATTTTGACATGGCACTGTTCTTCATAGCATGCTTGGGCATATGACTGAATTCTGTGCCATTTTCACCTTGTTTAAATTGCATCACTTTGTGCATTTTGGTACAAACAGCTTCATTGTTCTGATTGGAGATGCCATGTGATCTGTCTGGAGAGAGTGGTACCATTTTACAGGATGTATTAAACCTGATGTCATGTAGCAGCTGAATATTCTGTTCGGTATTTTGTGTTGAATGAACAATGTTGCTGATGTTTGGTCAATATGGTACTCAAAAGTTTCCCTTGACCCACCCCCACCCCAAGTATATTTGCATCATCAAAATGAATGGGAAAGAAGTGATGGAAATATTAATAGTTATTTAGATACTTTTGATTGTAAATTAAACAAGCCATTGTAGTACTCATGTTAATTATCTCTTTGCAGGTAGTAAAGACAACACCTGTCGAATCTGGAGATGAGGTTTGGAACCATTATCTCACCTTTCCAGTATTACTGCATAATGCATCTTATTCAATACATGGTGCGTAACCTATCAGCTGCTGAAATAAGTGTCTTCAGCCATCATCTTTACGAAAGCTTGTAGTGAAGAATAATTTCAGACATGAAGAGCAGCTTTAAAGTTGATTGTGGAAATTGAAGGTTATGTAAAATATGAATTATGTTATTCAGTATGTTTTCAACAACATAATTTTCAGCTTTAAGATGCTCATTATTTCATGCTTGCTTAGAATACAGCCTTTCCTTGAGAGCAAATTTTTCTGCTTTCCAGGGGAAAAAATTAAATTATTGTTTGTGGTGTAGTTTTATATATTAATGACTACCAGTTAATAATTGATGAAAGAATAATCATTTTGTACCCATCAGAAGCCCATGGCATGCAGTCTTCTCTGCTGGCACATTTCTCTTGTTTGCTCTGTTTGTCCTTTCGCCTTGAAAAATTGGAGTCCAGTTGATGTAATGGAACATAACTCAAAATCTTAACCTGAGGAAAAGGTTATACTCAGTTATCTACCTTGACATTGACCACTTCTGTTTAGACTCATTTTAATACAGAATGTTCATAAAAGGCAATTGTTCAGATATTTTCTGTCGAACTTTTTTCAGTGTTTTATTTTTAAAGCAATTCTGAGATAGGAGCTAATGCAAAGAAAAAACTTAAATAGCACGTGTTTCATAATGATTTTGGTATTTGCTTGTGATGAAAAGAGAGGAATATTATTGTCAGTATTTTATGATTTATGTTTGTCCCTTTGTTGTATATTTACCCAACCCTCCAAGCCATTATTTTGATTTTAGTTTGTCACTTCACTTGTGAATTACATTTTTGGTGAATACAGCACCAGTGGCATTTACATTGCTGTCATTAATATAAAGGTGCTGTTTGAAGCTTTTCCTACATCATTTGCTGTGTTTGTCTGAAACAGTAGGAAAATATTACTGTATGTTTAAAGTTTGTAGCCAGATATGTGCAGAATTCCTGTCTGTCTTGCTTTAGTGGATAGCAATGTCATAATTGTTCATTCACCGGCAAGACATATACCTGTGGAGTACATGTCAGATCTAATTGGGGTTTAATATTTTGACACTCCTCCAAACAGCAACATTCACTAACATGCAGTTCTTTTGTCAGTTACATTTTGTCTGCATTTTCTAATTTGATCCCTGAATTATTTACCAAACAATTCCCCCAGCTGGATATAATTGGAAAATCTGATGAAATCTGGGACTTTTTCTTGAAAGTCTTTAGTTAGAGTAAATTTTTTGTGTTTTTGATATTTTTAGGATTCTGCATAAATTAAACCTAATATTTTTATAATCCAGTGTTTAACGCCTAGGTTTTACACTACAACTGTTTTAGTGCATCCATATGGGTCCATTTTAGCTGTTTGGTGTGGGGAAAATGCTTTTTTTAGTGTCAATTTATGTTTCTTATATTTATTTCAATAATTTGACTAAAAGAATTACAAACAGTTGTCTTATAAGAAATCCAGTTTGGTTTATATCATTGAAGTTTACAAAAATTAAGATAAGAAAATTGGGACTTTGATGACATTAGAACATTCCAGATGAAAGTGCCATTAAAAAAAATCAGCAAAATATTGAATTCTATTCATATTAGTTTTTATGCGTTAGACTTGAATGATTTCTTGCATATGCAAGCAGAGTTGAAAGTGTTATAATATTTTATATATGGTTGTGATCAAAACATTCCCATAATGCACAGTGATTTACCCAGTGTGCATCCATTTCATGATTAAAACAGTTTTTCCTTAATTTGCATTCCACATTTTTGTTTTTTAGAGATTGTTAAGTTATTTAGTGAAGTTTAAAATAATGTATGTCATGTTCTGGACATTGGGACCTGTCAGTACAAGTTTTGGGACTTGCTGGTACAAGTTTTGGGGCCAAGTTAATTAGTATTATCTTTCAAGGGTTAATACAGCTTGATGGAGATCATACTTATTTATTTTAATGATGCTTCAGTCAGTCAAGGGCTTCAACAAGCATTATGTGGCAAATGAGAGTCACAGTTCAGTGCAGCAGCAGCGATTGTAAAACAGTGTATATCAAAGAAAACCACCATGTCTTAGATGCAGTTTGTTTTGTCTTTAGTCATTTCTCTTTTGGCCATCTCTAGCTGACCAGAACTATATCACACTCCCACCATGGGTGTCATGTATGTTTTATCCATACTCCTAGATCATGTATTACATATAGCATTTCCGATTCCCATGCTATTCAGCCTTAAACTTTGTAAATATTATTAATAGTGACAGACTGCTGATGGAGACTGCCCTATTGCGTCAAATTTTAAACATAATAAAGGTTTATTTCTTTATTTCTTGTTGGTGTTGTAAAACAAAAATGTAATTGGTCAAACTATTTGCAGACAACAGAGTACAGATATACATTTGTTAGTTTTCATTTTTATTTATCATTATCTATAAATTGCTGACAGTGCATGTTTAAATGAAAGCTTAAATGAAATACTTTTTATATGTATTAAATTTTTAAGCATAAAATGTAGATTCTGTTTGTTAATATATATATATATATATATATATATATATATATATATGTATCCATCATCATGGAACATGGCTTTTAATGGGTGAACAAATCTTCACATATTTCCCTAACAAGGATAGTAAATATAGTTTGTTAAAAAATGAAATTCAGTCCATGTTGTGTTAGTGTTATACAACCATCAGTCTTGCATACTAGCCTTTTGTTCAGTCTGTCTATGTGCGGTTGAAGTTGTTCATCCATTTAAGCTGACAACCTAAATGTAGAAGTTCAAGAGAATTTACTTGAAAAACCTCAATAAATGAAAATTTTGAATATTTTTGCATAAATGTCCTTTATTTGAAATCCGTCCATATTAGAGGTGACAGTATTTTTTAATTTAAATTTCATGAGATTTTGTATTGAAATGTCTGTCAATTTTTTAAGTTGGCTCTAAACCACCATGAAAGGTTGTTTTGGTTCTGTCGAATGTTTTGGGTCATACTATAAAGACTCATAAGTGAATGCAACTTATATACAATGCCGTCCATGTAGGAAACATTTTATTTGTAATGTAATTTTTTTTCTTCCATTTGCATCTTGATATGTTAATTTTGATGCTGTCAGTAGAATTATGTTGACAGAAGATAATAAAACAATTTGAACTTTATATTCACATCAGCTCAGTGTTTGGTAACAGCTGTTCATTATGATAGTAAGATAAATCTCTCAATGTAAACATTTTCTTTGTTTAATTCATCATTTTTTAATCCTGCATGCTCTTCAAGTAATCTGTAAGAAAAATAATAGCATTAGTTGAAAGGTTTTAAGAGCAATATTGAATTTCCAAACTTGGCACATTAAAGTGTTATTTATCTAGAACACATTTTTTAGATTTGTTGATTACATGGATGAAACAAGTGTTTCCAGATGCACAAATTATTACACTGCCGGATTATCAGCTAATGAAACAGTTTATTATCTACTCCAAATCTAAGTCTACTGCTGGGTCTGAATAATCAAAATATTACTGTCCTTATGGGTCATGATAATTGACATGTTACTGTCCTGATGAGACTTGTGTTACTGTCCTGATGAGACTTGATGTGTTACTGTCCTGATGAGACTTGATGTGTTACTGTTCTGATGAGACTTGACATGTTACTGTCCTGATGAGACTTGATGATGTGTTACTGTCCTGATGAGTCTAGACAATTGATATGTTATTGTCCTAATGGGTTTAGATATTTGACATGTTACAGTCCTGATGTGTCAAGACATTTGACATGTTATTGTCCTGATGGGTTTAGATATTTGACATGTTATTGTCCTGATGTGTCAAGACATTTGACATGTTATTGTCCTGATGGGTTTAGATATTTGACATGTTGTTGTCCTGATGTGTCAAGACATTTGACATATTATTGTCCTGATGGGTTTAGATATTTGACATGTTACTGTCCTGATGTGTCAAGACATTTGACATGTTATTGTCCTGATGGGTTTAGATATTTGACATGTTACTGTCCTGTTGTGTCAAGACATTTGACATGTTATTGTCCTGATGGGTTTAGATATTTGACATACTACTGTCCTGATTGGTGTAGATAATTGACGTATTGCTACATAATTGCTCTTGAACATTTGTCATAAGAAATGTTTTCACATTTCCATCACTTTGAGAAAGATACATTATTTCTTACTGTTTAAGACTGCTGTTGCAAAATTTTATAAATTTCATGCAGTTGTCGTTTAATACGATTCAAATTTGTATTGTAGTTATTTATTTTCTTTGTTATTGTGATCCACATCAGGAGATTTCTGGTTTAAAACAACTGCATAACTTTGCTGTCATATGCATTATGGATGGTGAAAAAGAATTAGTACTTTATTGGAGTATATCTTATACCAATTACTATCGCCAGGTAATGTCAAATACAAAACAGAAAATTTATCTTTTTATAAATTTCATATGAAATGAGCATGCATACAAGATATTTTATTTGTAGTAAGATATTTTATTTATGGAGAAATATATGTAATGATTTATCTGGAGGAATGAGGCAATATATGTCTTTACCTGTATAATTACAGTATGGTTATTTATAATGTGTTATTTAAGCTTACCATTCATTGAGGCAAAGCCAATAATACTTGAATGTTTTACGTACATATTTTAGCTCTACTGATATAAAAACCATGATGCATCTCTCTTGTTATCACTACTCCTGCTTCACAGAGGATCAGGTCATATGGTGTTTTCACTATGAGAAGAAATTTAATATACATACCTTTTATCTGCCATGGTTCTTGTTTCTTGGATGAGTTTATCTACCTCATTATTGAAAAGAAAAAGTTGACATCCACATTTTGAGAATTAAACTTTTAATTGGCACTGTACAGCCAGGATTGTGCTGATGTACCACTAAACCCCGTCCATCCATATATACATACTCACTACCTATGACATGTAGACAGCCTGAAATCAAAAGGTGCCAATATGATATCAAACAAGACCGCAATGGTGACCATCTTTAAAATGTTTAGCACTACTTTGCCTCAATGGATGATATGAAAATAGGATTTTCATTGGAATACTTCTTATGTAGTTGGTCCAAAAAGGTATACGACCTTCCAGAATGGCAGCCATCTTTTTATGACCATACTTTTGGTGGCATTGTCCAGAGTTGTCACTTGAACACCTCTTGCATTATTTAATTGGTCCTGAATAAAAATAAGGCAAATCAGAATACCAGTATGTATGTATGTATGTATGTGTATATATATATATATATATATATATATACACACACACACACATACATACACACTATTGTAAGCAAGTTTGAAAACCAGCCAAGGGTCTCTGCTTGCATTTTTACTTTATTGATTGATCTTGTCAGTACAGTGACTTGTAAAATAAAATTGAATTTTTACCTGACTTTGAATATCATTGTTTATCAAAAGACAAGTTGATACTCAGCACTCAGACATTGGTTTCAAAGACAGAGGTTCTGAATCAGGATTTTATGTTTATTAATGGACAAGTTGATAGTTAGCAGTCAGACATTGGTTTCAAAGTCAGAAATCCTGAATCCAGTTTTTAATCTGATGGGTCGTCAGCATGGTAATGAACATGTATGAAATGGATTTTTGTCAAACCACGTTGTAGATACATGAGAAGAATACCTTAAATGCTGCCAGTAACTTTGATTTTTAAAAGAAACATTAATTTATAACTAAACCAAAACTTAGCTTGTGGATATATCTTGGCAGTATCTCAGATGAATCTATCCACAATATCAGATCAAAGGCCAAACTTTTTCTGTTGTACTGTAAACATGTTAACTCAGATATTTATGACAAAATATTGTGAGAATTCCTCAGGAATGTCTGAGATGATTTTAGTACTTATGAAGGAAAAAAAGGAAAATGGATAGAAGAAAAGAGTTCCCACAAATTCCTACCAATTCTTTTTGACCAGTAGAATATGTCCCATCAGGGGACACTTGTTTATATTAGTTTTAGTTTCAAAACATTTGAGTTTGACTATTCTTTACAGCTACGAGTTAAAAAAATGTGGGTTAGTATTACATTTGGTTCGTAATGAGCAAAATATTCTTTAAGACATTTTTTTAAAATTTCCCTTTCTATTCACATTTGAATGTATTCCAAGTATAGCTAGTAAAAAGCAATAGATTTTAGAAGAATGGAAAATGTCACACTGGAGCATATTGGTAAATGCACCCAGGTATATGTTTATAAGGAATGAATTGTCCCAGAGATGCACAGTCAGCACTTACAGTTTGTGTAATGATGTTTGCTTGAGAATCAGTTGCTTTTAGCAGCAAGTGGCACTTGGTTATGGTCTCGTAAATAAATGTTTTCCGCCAAAATTGTGTGCTTTGTCTTTTGTATTGTAATAAATAGCTCTGACACTGTCATTAAATGGCAGAATATTAAAACTATTTAGCAAGCATCCAGTTCCAGACAGATTAGACCCAACTCTACCATTGCTTGGTGTCCACAAACCAGAATCTACCCTGCACGATTGGCATGAAGTCAGAAAAGTAGCTAATTTTTTAAAAAATTATTGCTAAAGAATATCAGAGATGGCTATTACACTTTGTAGTTAAACGGAAAGAAATGGTCTTAGTTTGAATTCATGGAACAAATATTCAGCTTGTTATCAATAAGCTTTATTAATGCTAAACAATACATGCATCCTATGCAACCTGCTTCATGGGTAATGGTGGGGAAAAAAATGAGTTTCTAATTAACATATTATATTCTTATGCTAACCCAAACCCCTACCTCTACTTTATAGTTAGGTAATTTGGTTAACTGTAAAACCTTTTATTTATTACATAAATTAAAATGTTATAATTTGTGTGCAAGCCTATTGACGGTGACAGTTAATGATACCATTCTGATCTCCTTAACAGTTGGGTAATTTGATTAACTTCCTGACCAGGCATAGGCATCAGGCATTAAACCAGATTCATTGTGGGTTATGGATCAAAGGTTTAAAGGTCAAGGCCACAGGATGAATCGTTTTTATATACCTGTCATAAGACAGAGCATATTATGTTATATTGTGTCAATATACTGTCAACAACTATGTCAGTTGAGATTTTCTAAAAACCTAATTAAGTGCCCACTGGGTTTTGATATCGGACAAGCTGAAGCAATTGTTGTATGGTTGCACTAAATAAAAAGTGGTCCACCTTTTCTACTATCACATTAAGTTTTTTGAATTAAATAAAGGAGGTGGAATAAAAAAAAGTTAAAAGGCATACGAATCCTACATGCTTAAGAACCAATGGTCCCCAGTCGTATTTTGGGTAACTCGGATCAGTTGATCAATTGAACACCGTGATAAATTGTATTGTGTACATAATCTAATTAAATTACTTTAAATTAACCTACTCAATGATAAATGTGATTAAAGATAGCAAGGTAACCAAGCAAAATGAGTACTTTGTAAAATAGAGAGCTTTGTTTCACAGATATGGACCATTGTGGGAAAAACGAGTTTCAAAAAATTCCTGAATTTGCACGTAAAGATATTCTCAAGGATGATAAGAAGTATCACTATTACTTTCAATGAAATCACAGCATCAATAATTTACTAATTGAAAAATACAAAAATTGAGTTTCGACATAGACGATTGTCTCACAAACAAAATGTTGCGTTTTTTTTATAAAAAGGAATCTTGTTTGGAAGTGTGTCAACAGTTAGCCTGCTTCCCTGCTTTGTAGACTTCTAGTTTAGCTGAATACTATTGCATCTCACTCTGGGAAACAAGCAGCAGAGGGGGCGAATCCGACATTTTGTCCAATCGTTATTTTGCTTAATTATTACTTTCTGCACTCAACGGATCCGGTGTAGTCAGCGCTGGTAAAAAAAAAACGACGACGTCGTTGGGGGATCGTCGCGTCGTCATTTGGTTTAATTAACACCTTCTGCGCGTCGATCCCCAGTGTCGTCAGCGTCCGGTAAGCACATCGACGACCGCGTCGATGTCATCGCCCCCTCTGCTGCTTACAATGATCTTACAAACAGAGTGATCACTAACTCCTCCTCCTGTAGATCAATTAGGTTATTTGACTGATCGGTGAGTTTAAAATTAATTCTCGTTAAAAACCGATCATGGCATCGCATATAGACCGGATTAATCGGATTCTCAACGATTAAAAATCCCGGAGGGGCTGTTGGTGAAAATGAATAAAGGATATATCCCTGTTGAGCTTGATTTGATTGATTGGTATCTACCTGGTAACTCCCTTCGATAACATCACACACTAGATTGATTGCTATCACCGATGCGATATTTACGTTGTATGGAGCAATATGCCTACCACCATCTCCGTTATCGTGTCTGAGGATATAAGTTGATGGATCGAGAAAATCATTAAGAGACTTTCTTAGTTCTGGCGCGTTGTATCCTGGAAACTTGAAATCGGGTAAATCGGCTTCTGTGATATTATACCCGGTTAGGAATTTTTGTTTATTATCATCGCTGCTATCGGATATTACTTTAACGATTCGTTCATTGATATATTCCATGTCTGATATAAGTTGATTTAACACCTCAACATGTTTTTGTGCTTTTGTCTCTCGTAGCTGTTCTAGTTGTAATTGGTAATAATGATTAATCTCGGCAAACGCACCAGTGATATCATCTAAACGAACTGTGACCTTGGCTGACAATTCAGGAGTTTTCTTATACGGAAAAAACCATTGCATGGTATTCCTGTCTTGAAATATAAACTCGCTGGGTAATAACGTGTTTCTTATAATAGACAAATCATTCAGATAACTGGGATTAATCTCATGATACGATTGCACATTTGTGTGCAAATCCGCGGGTGGATTCTTAGGCCATCCTAGTATGGTTCTTATTGAACTGTTATAAATATCAACCATATACCCCGGTGTGCTTATTTCAATCGTCGATGATAACGTCGGTTCATGAACCGTAATAGCGATTTTTGATTCCTTTCCTGTGATCGATTTTATTCTGCGTTGAAATTCTTTATTGATTTGCTCTATTTGGTATGACCCAGTTGGTATTGTAACCTCCTCCCAGTCTGGGGTCCCATCGGGTTTATTTTTCCGTGTAAAAACCAGCGAGTTATTAGGTTGTTGTCCGTTAAATGCGTCCGCTCGAATATTAGGCCAACTGTGATATACTCGCAATTTTGCCAGCGCTATTTCCTTCACTGGAACCGGCGACGGGAAGTTCACACTGAATTCGGGTTTCGTTGACGTTATTGATATCATATTTGTTTGTACCGGAGTGGTGTTCTCCGCGATCCGCTGAAGTAATTGAAACCCTTCGGGGTTCAGCGACATTATTATTATTCGTTGTCTTTAGTGTCTAATTTCAGCAACCAGGTGGTTCCGGCTTCCAGTTGAAAATCCTCGATTTTTGACATCGCGGAGCTATACAACTGGACCATTGTGGAGAATTCAACATCGGATACGAACAAATTATCAATTGACAACGAGATCAACCCGGATAATTTCGAGTACGCGTCGGATACTATTTGATGTTTTACTGTATACTCGTTGAGTTTTTTTTGAAAACACGATGATATCTTCCTAGTGATTGCGTTGGCAACTCCAGCAACTGTTGTCATCGCGGAGACAGCGATTGGAACAGCGATCGGGGCTATCGTGGTCATTGTGGATAAAATAACACCGGCGCCAGCTACTATACCCGATACCGAGTACACGACCGCGTCGATGGCGGTTATTTTTCTGCGGTATTTTTTTATTTTTATACGGTATTGTTCGGAAAGCGTTTTCAAATTCGCGGAGAATTCTTTTGCGGTATCGAATCGATATTGATGTGATGTCGGTGATACCTCTGATTCAATTTCCTTGGTGGTCATTTTTATTTTAAAAGAACTAGTGTTTTTAATTACTTAGATTCGCTACAAATTCCACATACCATGTAATGTTCGCCCCGGCTAGATTTCTATCAACGGCATAAATTGTAAACTTTTCAGTTGCGTTCTTGTCTATAATTGTTGATATTGTATTGTTAAACCCGGATGAACTCGACGATAATATATTAAACTGCATCATTGAAATCAGTGTCAATCGATAAATGCCCTTAACAGTTGCGGTGATATTTACTGTATTCTGTGTAGGAGTCCAATCGAATGATCCATGCCGAATTGTGTATACTGTGTTGATGATGTTCTCATGAGGGATTTTTATTTTTTCGAGTTGCTCTGCCATTCTCGGTAGTCTGTCTTTAATCGCTTCAACATCAGTTATAACTATTCCTACTCCCCGCCAACTCGCATCTATATTATTCTTGTTCGCTGCAACATTAGTTTTGATTGTTTCTATTTCCCGTGTATTCTCGGTCATGCTTTTTTTGTTCGCTGCAACATCAAGTTTGATTGTTTCTATTTCATATGTATGTACGTCTATACCTTTTTTATTCGCTGCAACATTAGTTTTGATTGTTTCTATTTCCCGTGTATTCTCGGTCATGCTTTTTTTGTTCGCTGCAACATCAAGTTTGATTGTTTCTATTTCATATGTATGTACGTCTATACCTTTTTTATTCGCTGCAACATCAGTTTTAATTAATCCTATTCCCCGCCAATACGCGTCTACATTTTTTTTGTTCGCTTCGACATCAGTTTTGATTGTTCCTATTTCCTGTGTATGCGCGTCCACACTCTTTTTGTTCGCTTCAATATCAGTTTTGATTATTCCTATTTCCTGTATATGCGCGTCCATATTATTTATGATCGTCGTAACATCAGTTTTGATTGTTTCTATTTTCCGTCCATGCGAGTCTACATTATTTATGATCGTTGCAACATTAGCGCCGATTATTTCTATTTCCCGTTCATGCGCGTCTACACTCCTTTTGTTTGTTGCAACATCAGTTTTGATTGTTTTTATTTCCTGTCCATACGCAATGATATCATTTATAGTTATTGTAATCTCATCCGGCTTGGTATTTTTTTTACCAAAGAATTTATCAAAGTTGTCATCGATCCTGTTAACATTTTTTCGCAACGGGGGTAAATTGGCCGACATCGCCGTAAGTTCCGAAATAGCATTTTTTATTATTACAAGATTTGGTTCGTCTGCCGTCGGGGGTCCCCGAAAAAAACTATTGACAATGTGTCGCATTTCGCTGACGTGCGTTATCATCGACCTGAACTGTTCTCCATGAAAGTTAAATTCACCACGTAAACCTTTTAACGAATTCGACATGGTTATATAACTGTCGCCAAGTATACTTATTTTTCCATCTATCATCGATATATCTTCACCCGGTTTGAGTCGTCCGTCGCTGGTATACAGCGCGATAGCGTTCTCGGCGGCATCACGCTGTCGTATTAAAACGTCATTCAGCGACACATTACTGGATTTCAATTTACCCTGGCGGTCTTGAAACACAACTATTTCACCTGGGTCAACACTTGTTAAATTCAACGTATCAGCGATTTCATCCTCAATTAGTTTTTTTATGTCATCGGTGGCGGCCGTTTCCGTGGGTTTTTTCAGCGCCGAAACCGGTCGTCCCCAAATATCAATCATCGTTATTGTAAATGTTATTCTCTAAAATCCGTTGAGCTTCTACGACCCCACTAGTGTATTCGTTTACAACCACATGAGGTGGTTTCCGCGATGATGAAATCGCCGCGAGTACGTTCAATACCTCGCGGCCACATATCGGTGGGTCACTTAATTGCTGTGTTGGCAGCGTGGAATAAAAAACCCGGGCTGAACACGCCCGGATATACCGCATGAACTCTTTCGGCGGGGCTAACCCGTATGAATCAAAATAGACGATTGCACGCGGATCAATCGCGTATGCAACCCAATGAGTTCCCGCTCCGGAGGACCCATCGAGGTTAATTATGCCTGTTTCAGTATTCCTTGGGGCCGCCGGTAATTGATCCCTCATAAAAACACCTCTGAAGTTTTTTATCGCTAGCGCGTTTGCGGCGTCTATTAAATCAAAATTAGACATTGGAGTTAATAAACGGTTCCCGGTAGTCTTAGACCCTTTCCCGAGTACCATGAATACGGGGTTCCCGGTAGTCTTAGACCCTTTCCGGCCACGGGTCGTTTTTTTTTGTAGCCTTTCCCGGTTGCCTTCTTCAATGCCATCCCCGCCGCGGTACCAACGGCTCCTAACGCCGCCGCCTTAGCCACTGCTGGTGCGGCCGCGGCAATCAACGCTGGAATCGCAGCTAACAGCGGAAATATCCCACCGGTCTTTTCCATGTTTTTAATTGCTGCGGCTGAAAAATCTATTTGAACACCCTTTTTATTCTTCATCGCATCATTGAAATGTTTTATTTGACGCGCCGTCAACGATATCTTATGATTACCACCCGCCATCTGTGACGGCTTCAGCGTTATTGTGGTTCCACATTGTTTAGCCGACTTTGATCGTAATTTCCTGACTTGACCATCAGTCAACTCTACACTGACGACACTATACGACATTTATTGTAAACGCGTTTTGTGCTTTCAATTACATGTTTTCCACTGGCGCATCAACGATTCTCATTCGTCCACCAACACCTTCTAGCAGCATTGATTTATCGCTGAGAATGACAGCGACCGCTCTATAATTAACATTACCCGGGGCTATATGAGCTCGGAAGTGTATATCAACGACGGATTGTCTCGTTAAATCAAGATGTTCCAGCGAAAAATAATAAATCGGATACAGTTTTTTAAAATCAAGTTGTGATATTTGCAAACCGGTGTCGACGTTTTGATCACGACCCATATATGACAGCAATCGATGATACACACGTGCGATATGGTTGTCACCGTAATTAAGCTGTATATCCTCGGATGGTTCCTGTTGTCCGTTTATTCTCAGCGAAACATCCCTGACTCCTAATTGATCAAATATCATATGGCTGTGTTCTTGATTACCCAATCGATTCCTATTCTGTAGCGCTATGAATATATGACGCGGGGCTGAAACACCCTGTTTTGATGCTAGGTGCCATGTAAACGTATCGGCGACGTTATCCTCTTTAGCATCAGTTGTTACCGCTAGCCAACTCAACAACGATTTCCCTCCCTGTTCCATAAATGCTAACAATCGTGCTTCCGTGGTAACTGATGGAGTCAGCACCGGCATCCACAATGCCATTTTAGTTAAAATGACTTTACCGGCAGCGACGCCAGCAGCACGCCATATTGCATTGTTATCATCGCCCCTTCGCGTCAGCGCGATTGTATGCTTAGCCCCATAGACAACTTTTCTAACATTTCTGCAGAATCCAAATATGTGATGGAGTGGAATCGCGCATGAAAACTTTCGGCGTGGCCCTTGCAACATTCCTATTCGTGTTGCAAACCCTAGATTAAAATTATCGTTAGTACTTTTTATGATATTGAACTCAGCACCCGGTCTTGTTCTGCGGTCTGGGTTGTTTGCTTCAGTTTGATTAGGAACTGAAGTATCTCTTTCCACCAGCACGTTAATGTACTGAATATGATCAGCGTTATCGGTGGAGTCCTTTGCGAACATTATAGATGGGCCCGCCGATCTTGTATAATCATCCGAGTATCTTGCTAGCCCAATTATCGTCGTCGCAACATCAACCTCGCGTTCTATTGATTCAATTTCTCGCCCGTCAATAAGATATCTGGCGCTCTCAAATAACGCCATGATACCGTTGTTGACGAAGCCAACTCGAACACGATGGTCATCTGCGTATGGTGCATTATCGGCGGCATTTGTCACGAGTTCTCCCTCGATTTCGATAAACGCTTCACACGGCAAAAAATATTTACTGGTATCTTGGACTTGAAGTTCAATTCGCGATCGTAGGTCGGGTTGCGCTGCATAATAAGAATAATATTGATAATCACGGACAGAATCATCCCTGCGCACTGGGGCGTCCATATCAAACGCGGGATCAGCGGTACGCGCAAACATTCTATTATTTATCATGTTGATGTTTTCAATTGCGATTTTTTCGTCGTAAATTCTTTGAATTTAAACCACTCCACGCTATCGCGTTCATGAGCGCGTTGGTTGCCGCATCGGCGGATGGCGAAGTCGTCGCCAACGACTCTAATTTTTCTTCCACGGCGTTATTTATTACTTTACTGACATTTGCAGGCATCACTGTCGTTGATGGCATTACCGGTGGTTTCTGTTTTTTTCTCCTGGATTTTACCAACGACATTAGTTTGTCTCGTGCGGCAGAAAACGCCCTTCCGGCAACATCTCCAATGGCACTAATACCCTTATCACGAATAACATCAATAGCCTTCATTCCTAATTGTTTGGCTAACGGCGCTACTTTTGGAGCCATTCTTGTAAATAACCCCACAATGGTGCTACCGAGACCATCTCCATAGTACGCGCGGTAAATAGGCAATCGCGAGTTTACCACGTAGACGAGTACTGGTTTATCATGGTTGTAGTGTATGATCATCCTTATTAAAAACACCAGTTTTCCAATTAATCATCCACGAGTTCGTCTATGAGCGTTCGATATGTATTAATGTCTATGATACCGCCTGCAAATAACCGCTTGCAAATATCAGCAGCCTCATTGATTATTTCCGTAGAGTTATTTCCGGCTCGTTTTCCTCCAATTAGTACTTCCAGCCGTGATATATCACTGAGAACACTATTAGGGCAGGTAACGCCGTAGGATTCTTTACCAACAGGGTATCCTTTTCCTTTTTTTGGTGTTCTACTCTTAACTTTCTCGAGGAATTTATCGTAATCGGGATCACCACGATGTGGTAATGCTTCTCTATGTTTACTCGCTAAATACACTATTCTTGCCCAGTTCTCCGTCGAGGTTATTTTTTTCTTGTAACCTTCATTGATATACTCATCTCGAATGCTCTTAGTTGATGTTGTAGCAACAAAATTAACTAATTCTTCATCGTCGTCGATGTCTCTAATTTGATCTATTGCGGACTTTTTAAGAACATTACGGGGTATATTTCCCTCTTTCTTTTTTTCTTTCGATGTTTCTTCGGGTGTTTCTTCGGGTATTTCTTCTTCTGGTTCTTTCGCAGTAGCACCTAATTCTTCCTCGTCGGCCATTGTAACATAAGGTTCTTGTGGTTCGGTTATAGCGAGTGGTGGTGGCCTCCGTGTTGTAGCAGCCGCTATTTTTGCAGGGAGTGTTTCTAAAGACCTTTTTGTTTGTTTTGTCTCTGCCGCTATCTTTTCAAGCGCACCAAGAACGGGTACAGTTGCCGCTGTAACATCCTTAGTCGCTTTAGTTACCGGGGCAAAGAGTTGTTCGCTTCCAACAGTAAAATCGGTTTGCATTTGTTGTCGCGTTTGAAGTTTCTCTCTCACCCTGTCTCGTAACGGTATAAACTTTTTAAGCGCTGCTAGCCGCTCTCTGGCTAGCCGAGTAGTAAGTGATTCACCTACCATTATTGTAAATTGATCCGCAATTTTCTAATTTTCCGCTGAGTGTACCATCGGGGGCTCCACGGAGTTTTCGTCTATAATCCTTCTAATGTTTTTGATCTTACTAGAAATCTCCCGGCGTCGTTCATAAACACGTCCGAGTTTTTTTCGTATTATTTCAACGGCAGTGAATAGTCCAATGAATGCATTTGCGTCATTGTGGTACAGGTTCTCATTAATCGTATGTTGTAATCGTTTTATAAAAAAGTACTCGCGGGCCAGGGTAAAACGCCCCCGTTTCGACTGTTCGTTAATAATCTCATAATCGGATAATATTTTTTCACTGTCGAGACCATCAGATAATTCAATTCCTTGATTTTTTAATTTTGAAATCTCAGTTAATATATTATTGATGTCTTCGATATTCATTATTCTTATAAAACATCTTATTTCTAATATCAAAAATTTTAATAAATTTTAAGTTAAAATTTAATAAAATTATTGGGGGTCATTTTTGACCCCGTTTTTTGTATGGACAGTACAATGCCGTAAATCTCCACTCGAGTGTTGTGGCAGATTACAGGCATACATAGACGGTACAATGCCGTAAATCTCCACTCGAGTGTTGTGGCAGATTACAGGCATACACATATACTTAATTAAGGACATTCACATCTTGGAACCCCAAAGCATACATCTCCGGGAGGGAGGCCTAGGGTGACAAACGTCATCGTAGACCGCCCAGAAGATATGCTTGGGGGACATCACTACATGTACTTAATTAAGGATGAAATGATTGATGGATGATGGGACGGCACAAGACAGCACAAACATAAAACGGCGGGGCGGAACTCTACGGCCAATTCAACCAATCAAAAGCAACCCAATTAAATTAACCCGGTTGCATGATTGTGAACAAAAGACAACCACACGCCCGGGTCAAGAGCGTGGGTTAGTTTTGATTAGTTGAATTGGCTTTCGAAAGCCCCAGGCTTATAACGAGTCATCTTGTATATAAAGTGACTAATACAGCGGCGTCAGTCACAAGGTGTGTGTTAATTTGAATTCCCTTGAATCGTTAAACCCTTAAATACTTATTAATGGTGTTTCACGGCATTTAAATGAAACCAAATACTCAAATAAAACATTAAAAAAAAGAATACAGCTGTTAGATAATAGCGTGTATTTCATTAGTTTTCATCGTAAAATGATTAATTAATCGCAACATTAATTGGACTTCAAGGGACATAACTCTTGTCATGCGACGCTATCACAAAACGAGTTATCTCCCTTTGATGTTATATATGAAAATCGAATTCTGTGACCCGTCTTTTTTGAGATCGCTGTTTTAGTTATATTCTCCGCAACATCTAGAACTGATTTACTACAAATATCGAAGTATTTACCAGCCGCATTCATAGAGCGAAATATTTTTTCCTCGTGCGTTATTGTATCAAATGACTTTACGGGTTTTGCCTTTCTCATCCCTCCTGTTTTTCCAAATTTGGAATTTTGACTCGGTGTAACAGCTCTTAGATTACACAGTCTGTTATTTTGAGGACATCCATCAATGTGATCAATAACGAGACCGTCGTTGATCAGTCCGTTAAACGCTTCATACACCATCCTGTGAATAAGACAGATTTTTTTCCCAGCATTAAATCGCAAGTATCCGTGATTATTTACGGTACCAACCGGCTTCTTCAGTCTGCGGTTTCTAACAATACCGTCGCGAGATGCCTCGTAATTAACAAACACAGGGTGAGGTCTGAACTCTTGGTCCATTTGTATAATAATACTACTTGTCTAATTTATTATTTGGTTTAATTATAAACCTTGCAATGTAGTCCTGAGGAGTTTTGATGACGAAGTCTGCGGTGGGGTCAATGACGGCGTTTTTAATTCGCTTGTCATAATAGCGTTTTAGTTCCCTGTATCGCTTTCCGCCACAATTGATACACAACTGCGATTTTCCTCTTACACCGACGTGGCAAACCAAGCACGGTAGGGGGCCAAGAGAGCCATTACGAACGCTTTGTAAATGATATCCGCAGAATTCACCTCTACATGATTTATTGCACGGGGTTGTCGACCCAATCATCAACCATTTGCATTTATTCATTATACTATATTCTTTCATTTAAATACTTGTTTTAATTATATGGATGAGTTCGAGAGATTAGCAGTAATTAAGCCCCGGAAAAATATTAAGTTCAATCTCGATAGAGTCCTCAAGGACACACCAAAAGCGTTAATAAACGATAGAACCCTGTTGAATAAAATACGCGATTGTATCGATGAATTCAAACGTGATGGTGCATCTCATAGTTGGTCAACATTTCGAATTGATGGCGTTGTTGATGCTACCATGAGCGACAACCGCGCAGCAATGATAATATCACAACTTGACGGTAAAAGGTATTTCTTCAGAGTAAAATTCATTGTCCGGGTGAAATCAGGCGATTGGATCATACGTGATAAATTTGAACCAGTTCTCAGCGACAAGAAAACAGTCACTGTCAGCCGCGACTCCAAGCCGGGGTTGTTAACCGGAATTGATAGACCATACTATGAACGAGCGTATCCTGAAACAGCAGTTGTTTATGGAATATACCCGTTAAATAAGAAACCTGATATCGGAAAACTGAAACCGATGAAACAGTCAACGGGGATAAATTGTGTAGCAGAACGAATAATAGAACATTTTACAAATGCATGTCGAGGAAACAAATTGACTGATTTACGACGTAGCAAAATCAACCAGTGGGAACTAACCGTAAAAGAGCGTGGAGCGACCATCAGCGACATAGCGAGATTAGAAACGTCGTTGAGATTTCCAATAACCGTTACAACGATAACCGGTGAAGTATTATACGAATCAAAGTACAAATCAAATGGGGCCCCAATCAAAATTATTGATCATAACGAACACGCATGGACGCCCGCGATCACAATATTTCCACGGGATAGAACAGTAAAGTATATCCCGGGGGAATTTTTAGGAGAGGACGGTTTTCTCGCGGAGAGGAAACTATTTGATGCTATTGCCTACTTGTGTAAAAACGACCCTGTATCAGTGTGGTTACTTCGCAGCGCTGAAAACGATGCGGATACCTTTGATCAGTTTGTAAGACCAAACGGCGAATTATATCGCACTGAAGCATTTCACAACAGGATGAAAAAAACCGCAATGGAATTTGAAGAGCATGATGAACAACTGCTAACAAATTGTTTTACGATTCCATCGGTTGTAGCTCATGTTGCAGCAAGGAAAAATGCGTGGAGACCAACGCGCAAGGAATTTCTGCCGGATGTACAATCCAGTTGTTTGGAATACTATCACGGTGGACTATGGAACACTGAATACAGCCGCGACGCTATGATCTCGGTTGATATGGTTGCCTGTTATCCAGCGAGTTTTCTCGGGTATGGATCCGCCGCTGAGTATTTCAAACGATTTGGACACCCCAGACATGAAATGACTCGTGTTGCTATTAATGGACCACTGCCTGATTTTGATTTAACCGGATTCGCTCGCATAGTATCATTTGAATTCGCGGCAGGACTCCATCGCTGTTGCTATATTTGGATCGGTAGACACATGGCTGAAAAGAAGTGGCTGCCAATAGCGCTGCTACGGTATATGATTGATTGTAGCATGCTAGTTTCGTTGATTGTCAGTGACGCGATTATATCATACCGGGCGCAGACTGAAGTCTGGTTACCAGAACCGGAGCGTCTAGATAGCATAATTGACGAGTCCAGAAAAAACATTGATGCCGACGAGGAATATATCATCGAATGGTCCAGGAGGATATTTAACCAACGAAACAGAGAAGCAAAAGATCTCGGTAGAAGAATAATTGGTAAGTTTACACAAGGTGGAAAAAACCACGACTACAAACGATATTGCTCACGGCTGATTATAGATGACGCAGAATATGATTTCGTAATCAAGGACGCAGTGGCAAAAAATAGATACGTGAACTGCAAAACAGCTTTCTTGTCCAATGGAACAAGGTTGGGTACAGTTGTTACCTACAGCGACGGAGACAGCCCGGCGTATCCACATTTGAGGGCGTCTATGCTGGGTTATGCCGCTATCAATTTATTCTCGATGATAAATAGATTCCCCGATACCGCGGTTAGAGTAGCCGTTGATTCGTTTTATGTTGACGTAGCGTATAAGGAAAACGTAGCCGAGTTTACTAGTCCGGACGAGAGTTGGGGTACATGGAGAATTAAAAATGAAATACGACGCGATTATTCCCCGTCAGCAGATGTCACCGTTGAGAACAACTACTTACGCGGTGATAAATTGTCAGAATGGTCTAATGCACCATCGTGTTCTGATCCAATTTGTAGACACAAGACGGTTTATTTAAGCGGCTGTGGCGGGTCAGGAAAGACGACTCGGGCAATTGAATTATTTCGAACGCGGGCAAGTATAATCGTGCTTACACCGACCCATAGACTAGCGCGAGAGATAAAACAACGAAATGTTGACGCCGTTACTTATCACAGCTTTTTTCGATACAGCAGCGGTGAGTGGACTCCTGATCGAATGGGTGAAAAATTTATTCCTGAGGTTATCATCTGGGACGAAATATGTACTGTTTCGTTAGATACTTTACAAATGTTTCTTGAGTGGCTGCTGCGCGCGAATACAGCGGTGATCATGTGTGGCGACCATGGCCAACCACCACCATTTGTCGGCGAGGGTCCACATGAGTGGTTGAGCGGGTTCGTAGACTATTATGAAGAAACCGATACTGATTACCGAGCACTTGATGAACAACTGCGCGAGGTTAAAAAACTAATCAGATTACAGCCGGATAGAGTTCAGTGTGAAATAATCCGCGAGGTGATTCCGGAAACGCCGTTGAATGAATTCTGGGAAACATGGAGACCAAACGATTTGATTGTAGCGAGTAGAAAGATAGTCAGAGACACACTTCAGCGGAAGTTGTTTACGTTGCATAAGGAAAAGTTTCCAACGCGTCCAGTGCCGTTATGTTATAGACCCGCTGACACACGGCGGCAGAACATTGAAGTTGAAATTCCAGCCCCGACAGCGTCGGGGACAAAAAAACAAATTCTCGTGCTGAATGATATTGTGCTCGTTGATATCAGCGTCGTCCAGGACGCGCTACGTGCTGATAAATCCCCATGGACGCTAGGATACGCAACAACAATACATTCCTCGCAGGGACTAACCATCACGGACACAATTGTTTGGATAGTTGATAATCGCATCGAATGGTCGAATCTAGTCTATCTTGCAGTGTCCAGAGTACGAAGGATAAATCAGCTTCGAAGAATTGTTATTGACGAAGCCACCGACGAAGCCGGCGACAAAGTCACCATCGATGCAAGCGTCATTGATAGAAAACTCTCGGGTTACCGCCAACAGGATAAAAAAAAACAGCGGCGTTTTGATATTGATGCCGAATTAATAATCTCGCTACGACAACAACAGAATAATCACTGCGCGAGTTGCAATTGTATAATGAGTTGGCGTTATTCGGATAAAGACACTCGCCAATTTACCGTGGATAGGATCGATAACAGTCTCGGTCATGTCAAAAACAATGTGAGGTTGACCTGTCTTGAGTGCAATAGACGCAACGGCGCTAGTTAAGACCACGCGGGGGTAATTGAGTATCGTCAGGTATCACTTGTAGTTGCTCGCGTGTAAATCCGCGCTGAGGAGCAGTTGAATCCAGTCTATAGATCGGTGGTCTACCAGTTGATCGTGTTATCGTTGATATGTTATGTGTGGTAACACTCCAAATAGGATCAGTAGCTCTTTTTTTACCGCCTTCAAGCTCTCCTGGTTCATACAGATATTTGACAGTGACATCGCCGAGAATCGGCTTGGAAACGCTATCTATTTTTGATCTTCCGGGTATATACTCGTATTTAATCGCGTCGCTGGGCTTCATGTTGATTGCTCGGGTAATCTCGTTATTTAACGCTGCAATTACACCTGGCAACCTTTTAACCCATTCACGAGATCGTTTTTCTTGGATGAATTCCTTCGCGTATTGATATCCAAATAACCGTTCAGCGAGAGTCCGATTGAATCGTTCAACAATTGCCTGATCACGATGTAGCGCAGTATGACCTCGTCGTATCGCGACGCTATGATGTTTCAGCGTTGATAAAACAGCGCCGCGAAATTCACTACCGGGATCAACTTGTAATAGATTTGGCCAGCGCAGAGGGCCTCTTCGATAAATTCTTTCAAACGCAGCGGCTACTTCAGTTGCCGACTTTGTTTTTAACGGCTCCGCTTGTTTGTATCGACTCGCAACATCAACTACGGTTAGCGCGTATTTGTAACCGTTGTCATGCGGCAAAAATAGTATATCAGCCTGATGAACTTCATTAGGTACGCTGACATCAAAGCGCGAGAAGTTGATTTGTTTAGGCGGTGGTAGATAGATTTGCCATATAGCCTGTTTGGATAACCAATTAGCCGCAGTGGCCTTTGTTACCTTTGCAGCACTTGCAAGCTTACCAATTGCGGCCTTCCCCTTCCAGTATCCTCTCGGAGAATAATAGATGGATTTCATGTTGTTATTAATTACCAGCGCCCATCATTAATTTACCTTTCATAGCCGATTTTACCAACCATGAGGCCAATTTTTCTTTGACGGATTTATCAGGAATAGCATTTAATGCGTGAATTAATTTTACATCCGCGATATGACGCTGTTGCAGATCGCTACTTTTGTAAGCAACATCATGAGCATGACACGCCTTATCGATAGCGTTTATTGGATACTCACCGGGTCGCGGCTGATTTTGATCATCGAGTCTGATATCTAATCGTGTTCCGGGGCCACAGTAGCTATATCCTGGGAGGTGCTTTTCTCCTGAATACTTTGCCCACGGTGTTCCGGGGAGTTTTGCCAATTTGGCTGCGATGTCACCTCCTCGCTTTTTTTTAAAACATCTCCGGGTCTAATAGAAATAAATCTAAATTTCTTTGTACCGCATTGTACACACTTGCCAGTAAGCGCCGATCTATTATTCCTTGTTGTAACGGTTGTCATATCATTTGTGCCAGTACGCACTCTGCACTTCACACAATATAGATCCATAATTTATGTATAGAGATATGAATATAATTGATTTTTCGGCGACTAAAACAAGAGAACCAGTTAAGCATGTTGCAGCGTTACCAAACTCGATCCGGATGATTATCATCGGACCATCTGGATCCGGCAAGACGCAATTGTTACTCAATTTAATAATGAGATGGATGAAGTGGGATAAGTTGTATTTGGTTGCTCCTAGCGTAGATGATCAACGATGCTACGAGGTGTTGAAAGATTTCAACGAGAATGCATCAGCGATCGCTAAAAAAAATGTTATTGAGTTTATTACGGATATCAATGATGCACCGGGTATTGATGATATTGATGGCGACGTTAACAATCTAGTCGTGTACGATGATGTTATGTTAGATAATCAAAAAAACCCAGCTAGGATATTTTCCAGAGGCAGGCATAAAAACACTGACGTGATATATGTCACTCAACGATACACTCAGATTCCAAAAGTAATTAGAGACAACTGTAATATTCTTGCTGTGTTCAACGGCGTTGATACACACACGCTACGAAATATTTGGCAGACATGGTGCGGCGGTGACATGGACTTTAATGTTTTTCGAAACTTTTTTAGTCATGCTCAGTCGACCCCACATGGATTCGTAACGATAAATTTACATGATCCTCGCACACGATATCGTATCGGACTTGACCAAATATTCGGTTAGTTGTAAATAATTTTCATTGTAAATAACTTCTTAGCAGCAGAGGGGGCGATGACATCGACGCGGTCGTCGATGTGCTTACCGGACGCTGA
The DNA here is from genome assembly GCA_028554795.2 of Sinohyriopsis cumingii. Lineage (NCBI taxonomy): Eukaryota > Metazoa > Mollusca > Bivalvia > Unionida > Unionidae > Sinohyriopsis > Sinohyriopsis cumingii. The sequence continues at coordinate 117,342,923 of CM068828.1, forward strand.
CGACACTGGGGATCGACGCGCAGAAGGTGTTAATTAAACCAAATGACGACGCGACGATCCCCCAACGACGTCGTCGTTTTTTTTTTACCAGCGCCGACTACACCGGATCCGTTGAGTGCAGAAAGTAATAATTAAGCAAAATAACGATTGGACAAAATGTCGGATTCGCCCCCTCTGCTGCTAAACAGACTAATCAACAAACCAAAGAGCCGTGACACATAAACATTTCTGTGAACCATGTTTGCTTGCTGAAATCAGCTGCAATCATGTTATCGATCTTTCAGATATTGGACATTTTAGAAATTATTGTAATTTATAGAGAATAACGAACAACTTCATCAGAAAAAGATGTTTATTGAAAAAATTTCTTGACTCGATAATAAATGGAGGATTCGGCCATTAAACAGCACAGCCTCCCCCCCCATCTGTTTTATGGAAGTCTAGCGGGATTCTTTTTTAGGTCACTCGGTAGCTCACGCCCTCGCTTATAAAAGGCAGCCTGTGTTTTTTGACCCCAATGTGCACGAGCTATCAAGGGAGAGGTATATTTGGAAACTTGGAACCACAGGTAGTCAACATTTACTGATGTATAAAAATATTCTTAATCAGTTTCACATGACCATTTAATTCCGATCTCAGTGTAGAAAATTCAGTCAATTCATAACTTCATAATTGGACTCTCTCTCTCTCTCTTTATATATATATATATATATATATATATATATATATATATATATATATATATATATATATATATATATATATATATATTTGCACACACACACACACACACATACATACACACACTACTCCCTCACAGTAAGATTCTTCATGATAAGAAGTATGCTCATGGACTCAATTTAATTATTATGAATGAAAGCTCAAATGAAATGCGTGTTTGTGTGTATAGATGGAGACAGAGAGAGAATAAATACAAGTTACTCATTTCAAAACAAAGTCCAAAAAGAATTTTAATGTCAATCTTTAATGACAGTATGAAATGATCACAGTTCCTTGTGTTAACTAATATTAATACATGCATATCTTTATCGGACTTGTTTCATTTGGCTAGTCACATGATTCAGCCTATGAAACAAAAAATCTTTTCTTAGCAGTGGTATCTGCTAACCAAGTTAAAATGATTATTCAATGTAGAGGTTGAAAATACTTAGAAACGTTGCACGTAGAATAGTGAAGATTATTCATTTCTATAATAACATAATTTCTTCCTTATGGATGCATTCTTCTTGTCGCTTCCTGAACAACTTATTTCCAAAGTGCAATGCTTATATAGGTAAGATATAGATACAGATAACACATATAATGCAAAAGGTCTTCTACTTTTAGTAAATTATGTCTATACCCAGATATGATATATTGCACTTGTTTTCCTGTGCAACCGATACAAGACCATGGCCTCCACGTGAAGCACATATTCAACTCATGCCCCATAGACAAGGGGTAGTTTGGTATAGTTAAGACGTTATGTTTCTTAGTTATTTTTCTTAGCACTATATTGAGACATCCCAAGATGAGCAGAGTCCATAAATGGTTATGGAAATATATTATGCACACAAAATTATCCACAATAAAGCATATTTTTAAAGCAAATCTGTGATTAAAGGTCAATGGAGCAGGTGTAATGCAGAATAAACTATCCTTGTTCCATAAAGGGACATCCCAAATATGAAACAGAATTCATCCAATGGTTAAGGAAGTAAATGAAATCTTGCCAATATCTGTTTGACAACAACAGTGTTGGTACCATCACTGAAGTGAGAGCTATGTCTTGCTTTTCCATTGATATTGCATGGCAATGAATACACACCATAAGAAAGTGTTTCACAAATACTAGTAAATACACATCTAGTACCACAAAAGTCTTGAATCACATTCCGTGCACAAGGGCAAAAAGCATTGATTTATTATCTCAGGGTAAGAAAGGCAATTAATACACATTAATATATTATTTTCTTTCGAGTTTTATAAGAATTTATATTGAGACATAATACTGCCTTTTCTAACTGTGTAACTTGACTGGAGACAGAAGATCACCTGCTAACCAGGAGAGGCTAATACAATTAATGTAATTATAAATTCTTTGATGGAATAAAAGTGTTAGAAAGCCATCAATCAAACTAAGTTAATACTTCAGATACTATCTGACTTGTTTACAAGTTAGGTCCAACCACAGACAACATAAACGCTAACCTGACCAGCTGTTGAATAATGAGCCAGACAATCAGGGTTTACACTGTTTGATCTAATTATTAATCCTTTTTAATAAAAACGGCATAGACCTGTATATGCCAGTATATTACATAGTGGCATATCTGGATCTATGCAGCTGGAACTAACTTGCATGCACATACATATGGGATTAGTGCATTATATTGTACAAAAGCAACTGATAATGAGCACAGCCCAGAAAAATCTGACAAATGACATGTTAGTTGCAAGATAGACTTGATAGTGAGAGATGGAAGGAATGTGGCTGCTGGCCATTAGCAAGTCTATGTTACATTCATATTCAAAAAACTCCAGTCGACTTGAAGGATGTATATAAATTTTTGAAAAAACATTGAATTATGCAAAGCAAAATGAGAGAGGTCAGTTGCATTTGTGCATTTTGTTCAGTGCTCTAAACACCCTGTGAATATGTATAGCATTTTTACTTCATTACCTAAAAATTATTGAAAATATCTCATTTCAGGCAATAATCATTAAAAAAAGATAAATTTTCAACAAGACCATGGAAGATGAACTTGGTAATTCTATGTAACTTCTATGCAGAATTAGTGCCAAGGTCCATACTTTTTTTAACTCTATTCCACCGGCCTGTTTAACATGTATTCTATTAGGTCGAAAGTCAACATATGCATCTGTACAAATCAAGTCATATAACTGGCAAAATAGATTACACAAAACTAAACCAATATACAAGGTACATGTAAGTCTATGGTTCAATGTTCATACAAAATTGTATCAGAATGATTTCTCAGCTTTGCCAGTTATAAGTAACATCCAGTGTGAAGATACAAGTGAACTGTCAAAGGCCATAGCTCTAATCCCAAATGGAGTTGAGACAAAATGCATACAAGACACATCTAGGTCTAGTCGACAATGTACATATTTATTCCATCAGAATATGCTGGTTCTAAAGATCTGTTATATTAGAGATTTGACACTGACGGAAAAAGACAATAAATCCTTCAAATTGGACCTGAACTAATAAAACCTTTGAAAGGCACATTATGTCTAATAAATTCACATAACAAGTGGCGGAGTCTTTGTGGCTACAAGAAGTGTGAATGTATCTACAGATAGTCTGATGGATGGATAAAAAAGTGATTACTATAGTGCTACTGCATTCCTAATTGCAGCCATGCAAAAATACCCCCCTTGCATGCACAATTTTGAACATAAGGGAAAACAGACATAGTCTTCCAATATTTACAGAGAAATAAGAAATCCACTAATATATGATTATGTTAATGACTGAGGTTAGACTACTATTGGTACATTTACTGGGCAATTTTGTCTCTTTCGAATCCAAGTCTGAAACAGTTTGTGGTCCCTAAAGTTTTGTAAGGATGGGATGAAGGCACTGTAGATAAATACAATGTATGAGCAAATTTCCATCTGGTTTTAAGTTTCACCATGTTGGAAGTACAGTAAAAAACTTTTTTTAAATCTGCCACAATGAAATTCTGAGATAGACTAAAACAATTAACTTGTAAAATTGTAACTTCCATAACAGAACATGAATAATTTTAAGTCCGACTATATAACTTTCCCCATATATGGTATTTCTGAAAGTCAAACATCAAGATTTCATTTGGATAATAACTCAAATTTTGAAAATAATACAACATTTACTATTCATGCATTTTGCTGTGTTCATGTAAAATAAAAAAGCAGCAATTGACAAAAAGAAATAAAAAGCACCTCAAAATCATGTCATTCTACAATGCAGAATATTTTGCTTCAAATTAATATGGAATATTAATATGGAATAAACTCAATATAAAAGACTTTTTGAATTTTCTCTAAATAATATTTTTTTAAATAAATAAAAAATCATCTTGCTTATAAAATTGCTTTCTACAATGCAAGCATTAGAAATGAAAGGAATGGACCAACTTCTTACATCTATATATACAGATAACAAGATAAGACTCAGTTCTTTGAATGTAGATCAAATTACAGTCAAATATTATTTGGGCTTCCTGGAAAACACTTCAAAATGAACTATAGGTCTAGAAGACTTTCTATTGGTCCAGATGAGTAAAATGTATAGATTATTGGAATTGATTCATTACTACATAGTTTTTGTTGATAAAGCAGATAGGAAGACAGGACTAAGCAGCCATATCTGTTAATAGCTACCTGACAACACATGAATAATATCAAGCAATATAACAAAAGCAGTCTTAATATTTCCATACAACTAAGGCTAGCCATTTTTTAATAATTGTTTTTCATAATGTAAGATCTGTAGTATGTAAAAGTCTTTATGCAAAAATAAAATAAGTTTCTTTGTTAAAAAATTCAAATGTTTGATTAATTGTTTTTTTATATTAAAAATGATCATTCTATTATACAATTCCATATTCAACCATTATTATTACACAATACCATTACCACACTTTTGATGTCAATCTAATATGCTGATTTTGTTAAATTAAGGAAAGCCTTCACCAAAAGATATTAGTATTATCATTCAAGTAACGATAAAATTGTCATAAGAAGTTGTCAACAAGATGAGCATAGAATTGTACAGTATAGACACAGGTACACAATTCTTCTAGATTCCTCACATGGCTTTATTTTACTAATAAAATTATAAAGTACAATAAGTCTACAAGAAATCAAGTACAGATTAACAAAAGTTTTTTTAAAAGGTCAGGCTGAAATAGTTTTTCAAATGCAGATTTGATTCAAAAGTTAAAGGCAAATTAACTTTAAAAAAAAAATATAAAATAAATAGGATATATTATGTTTGTGGGTATGTACATAATCTTTTTACAAAATCAAGTTCCTTTAACAAAAAAGTAAAAAAGAAATGAACATATTCATCTTCCTGATAACAGCACACACAGTGTGATGATGGTATGTTCAGAGTGAAAATAAATTCTGGGGAAAAGAAATAAGACATCTTCATAGGTTTTCTTTGGTAATAAATTTTTAAAAATAACTGTATTAAAGCCCAATTAACAACAAGATGTCCAAGTGAATCTAAGACAGCTGACCTGGCTGACATCTACTTAAAACTCAAATGCAAGCCCAGCTGGTCAAGCAATCTGGGTTTTGCTATGATGTATTGTAACATAAAAGATTATTTAAATAATGTTTAGTAATGGAAGCCAGACTGGAATGCTGATAATTGTGCAAACATAAAATACCTTATGCTATTCTTTAAATTTAGTTAATTCTATTCAGTGGTGTTTCATAAAACATCATTAAATGTTTTTTTTTCTATTTTTAGTAACAATGGCCATATTGAATAGTGGATCTGTATCATGTATGCACATCCTTTAAGCAGTTTTTGAGAAGATATTTTAACTGTTGCCTTTTTTTTTTAGTAATGCAGTCTGATTCAATCACAGAATAGTATCATTTGTACATGGGGTTCTTGCCAGAATGTTTTATTTTTATATCATATTCTGTTTGGCAGTTCGTATGCTTCCAGGTACGTCTATTCTTAGTGCCAGTGATCAAATTGGATGCCATATTGGCAACATCTGTAAACTTGAAGTCATAATGCTAGGAAGCTTTCTATCAAATTTGTCAAAATTCTTTTCAGAAGCTTCAAAGACGACGATGATTAATGGTTTATTAAAGTGTCAATAATGCAATCCATATTGATTACAAACTGGTATCATATGTACAAAGATCAAAAGTCTTTTGGACAAGATGCTATATACTAGACTTAGTTGAAACTGATCCTGCAGTTTAGATGAAGGAAAAAAACAAATACAAATTACTAATAGATAATGGACAGAGAAACTGCTGGGCCCATACCACAGCGCACTTGGCCTTATGGCTTTATTAATCAACACTCAAATTTTACCTTCAATTTAAAACTGAATGTGTACCGGATTTAATTTTGTCTTCTGTCATAAATTCATCTGCTGTTTTATCCTCACTCATTTGCAATATATATATATATATATTTACAATCAAGTCCCTAACAAGCTCTGGAAAACCACCAAACAAATTACGGATCATAATGTTGATATATCATGAAAGTAAAAAAAAAAATTGTGTCCAAAGAAGTAATGTGACAGATTATGTACAAAGGCATGAAGCCAGGGTTCGTATTGGTGATAGTTTACTCAAGATATAGTATCTTTTTGTAAGCAAAGAAATTATGCAAATCACTTCACAAATAGTACACAAAAAGAACCATAACACATGTTTTTGTTTCCCTTAAGAAATTAATGTATGAAGGGTTCAACACCACAATAATATAGATACCACTCGTAGAGTGATATCACTTGTATTAAGTACTAATCCATGAACATAATTACAAAGTTGTTCACTACAGTATTGCAAAGTCCCCAGTGATAATAGCTACCTCATTCCTTTTCAGACATTTATTTCATTGTCCATTAACTTAGGATGACTAGCACCCAGTTCTCATGGAATTAAAAAGACTTCTGTTCCTCCATCAAATCTGGTTAGGAATTAAACTTGTTTGTTTTACATTATATGATATGATTATCAATTTTTATGGAGATTGATCGTAAACAACGGAATATACAAAAGGCACATTCTGTTCCCCTTTTGCTTCAAACTTTGTCCACAATTTAAAACTACAAATTAAGGAAATACAACATTTTCCTTTTTTGACAAAGTGTCTAATGAAAAAAAAAGCAGTCTGATATCATGAGGGCATAATTAATCCCCACTGAAATGAACGACAATTACTGAAAGATCACAAAATAAATATTGTTGGTTAAATCGTGCATGTGGTCCCAAGAAGTCTGCAGATCAATATCATGTTCATGTGCACTAAATGAAGAATATGGAAGCTTTTGACAAAAAAGTATTCACAGCCTGATCTGGCAATAATAAATGCTCGCTGGATCACATGTAGACTGACTTTTTCCTTATTTTCACTACAGCAGAAAGCAAGGCAAATATCTATTGCCATGGATGAAGGCAAATAACTGTCTCTTGCCAAAGTTACATCCCCAGTTTGTGTCATACCGCTAATGATCTTGGACTTTTAGATAATACTATCAGAGCAGTTACAGTGGCAGCTATTCGGCTAATTCCCTTTTCTTCTAAGATATCATTAGCAGCACAGATTTGTTCCTGGAAAAGAGGTATAAATCATATAATGATAAGGACATACACAAGATTTAAGTTGCAAGAACAAAAATAATGGAAAGATCAAATGTTTGAGAAAAAAGGGTTATGTAGAACATGGTGTCTAACCTATACTTCAAGCAATGTATTTGATTAATAAAAACTTTAGAGCAATACTTTTAATACATAATCTTAACACTGATACAGCCTCTATCAGAAAACTGATTCCTATATCTTATCTAATTATGCAGTCTAGACAATAAAAAGTAAACATAAATAACCAAGTGGGCCAATGTAAAATAAGTGTATAATAAATCTTGATATAGTTAATAGTTAGTTTAGCAACATAACAAGGTACTGAATAAAGTTCAAGTGCCAATGTACTCTGTTAATCAATGAAATTCACTCGTAAAATAAACTGATTTTCATTTAAAAGGTCCAGTTCAGTAATTATGCATGCAAATAAATAAATGCTTTGTTGCCACTAATGCGACAAGTAGAGGATACTGCATCAGGATTGTCAAAATTTAGAATTTTGTCTTAAATGATTTTTTTAAACGAATTTTATATTTTAAACTCCAACTGACTATACGGTTATCAGACTAACTTTAATTCTTCTCACAAGTTATTGTCTTACAGCAATTTTTACTATATCGTCTGACTACAGTAAAAAGAACTAAATGTATCAGTGCTTGAAAAGTTCTAAGTTGTACTCATCTAAGTGGAACAGAAATAATAACATTACATAAATTCTGTTGATGTATATAACATGTGGCATGCTCACCTGACTTAAATAACATACCAGTTGACCTTTTCTAAGTCATCATACAAAACACGAGGCATACTCACCTGACTTAAATAACAGTTGACTTTTTCTAAGTCATCATACAAAACACAAGGCTTGCTCACCGGACTTAAATAACATAACAGTTCACCATTCTAAGTTGTCATACAGAATATGGGGCATACTCACACAACATAAAGAACGTAACAGTTCATTACTTCTAAGTCACTATACTGAACGTAAGGCATGCTTACCCAACTTACATAATATAACAGTTGACCATTTCTAAGACATTGCACAGAACATGAGGAATGCTTACCTGACTTTAAATAACACACACACACGAGTTAGCCATTTCATTTAAAATTGATTATAACAAAATCCTATGCAGACTATCTCCCAAAATGAATACCAGGTCAATTTGACCTATTTTACTATAAGCAGTGGGAGGCAAATATATCCGCTTGACCTTACCCATTCCGCATTTATCACACACTGAGCTGACCAGCAGAAAGAATGAATTTTAAATGACATAGATATATATGAGGCCATATGGAAAAGATATTCATTCATCAAAGGAAGTGAGTTCTTTCCAAGACCCGGAACAAATCCAGAATTTTGTATTGTATTATCTTTTAATTATGATTATATCCATATACATATAAAAAAACACACACACACAGACATTCACTCTGGTGCATCTAATATTAATAATCCAGCGATATCAATGAAACCACCTAAATACCTCCCAGTCAGATTGTGCAATATGTAACCAAGACAGAGTATTCATAATAAAGACCATATAAACCATGTGAGATTCAATAGCCATGTAATAAATACTTGTATCAAATGCCACATCACCCATGTGAGATAAAATGAGCATGTAGTAAATACCCTTTGTGACTTTTAAGGAGTATCATCTTAATTCAGACATGATGAATCCATGTAATGAGAACATGAAAGTCTCCCCGCCTCTCAGAAACTCATTCTCTGCAATTCTAGGCTTGATGACAGTTCAAACATATCCATGGGTGTGACTCAGAATCTGCTGCACATCCCAGGGTCAGTAGTTTTATCCAGTTTCTGTTTCCCTCTGACACCATTCTATGTAAGGACCTGGCCTTGAATTCATAAAACTTTCAAGACAGACAGGAACTATGTTGGCAGAGTGCTGAGTATGCCCGATTCATGATAAGGATAGTGGGTTTGAATCTTGACCAGATAAAGCAATGTCAGCCACCATACCGTGGACAAGACAATTTACTTAAACTGCCTTAGAGCAATATAATTTTTCATATTAATCACTATAAAGAGTCACAATGTGAAACTGCTCCAAAAATTCAAGATAATATTTTTCCAACTTATTGGTGATAACTTGATCGAATTTATTCTAGTCACTATTATTCATGTGTAACAATATTCTTTGATTTCATTGTCACTATAGTAGATACAATGAATGTAAAGACCTAATAAACAAAGATTATTACAAGGAAGCAGTAACACCCCTTCCCAAGTCCATCAATTTTGAAGAACCACTGAAAATTAAATTTTGTAAAAACTATAAATATTAGTACAAATAAAAAATAAATTAATTCACAGCACTTCTCCCTACAGAATTGTACCTATGCAAAGTTTTGCCACCTTTCGACTGTACACAGATCTGATTCTGCACAATTTAGTTTGTAGATGTTTTTTCTTCTTTTTTTTAAAACCTGAGCCCTCAAGAGTACATCACACAAACTGTCAAAACTTCTTGTACAATACTAACAAAGTAAATAAGGGTTCTTTGGTTGTACATCCATAGGCAGTGCCACTGACTAATGCATGATAGCACAGTGATCTAACAATGACTTCGTCACAAATAATTAATGTATAAACTCACATACAAATCGGGTCCCTCTACAAACTGCACACACCCAGATATGCCATTGCACAATTTGCCAGCATGTCTAGGTCAATGCAATCTGTCATGAATAATCAGTAAAACGAGTAACAAAGACCATAATCAGCCAGCACATTATGCTGAAAATTTCAAAACCAAGATTCTTAATTCAGTCATATTTAAACTGTTGAACTTGGTACATCATCTGTGAATGACGAGTATATATGGTTAATATGTCACATCTCAGCCATGATTCCTATCTCCTAACTAAATCATGGTCCTATATGTCTGTAACATTCAAGAAACTGTATCAATAAATATTAGTTCCAAATAAGGTTGAAGATTAACTTTTATTGCTTCAGAAATGTTTCATCTCCAGAATTTGAAAATTCATAACAGCATTATCCACAAGTTTGTAAACTACATAAAATTAGGAATTACAAGATTAAAAGCAAAAGAAAAGGTGAAAATTTCAAAACCAAGATTCTAAATTCAATCATATTTAAACTGACACGCTTCTGTTGAACTTGGTATGTCATCTGTGAATGACATGCCAATGGCAAGCATAACTGTGTATGCAAATAAGTCATGTGATGCTGACATATAAGGACAACAATTAATATTACTAGTGTATCAAAGCTTCTGTTGAATACAGCAACTACTGTAGAGGTACTTGGCTTTCATAACTCAAACTCGTAACCTTAACATTAAACAACAAGGACACTGTTATAGCAGAACCTGTCTTGAAAGACCACTTCTGCCAAAGTATTACGGTGTCTCAAGATAGATGGTCCACTATTATGGGTAATAACACTATATAATATGTCAATCTGTGTTTTAAGAACTTGTTCTCTCAATGCAGTGCTCAAGACAAGTTTTACTGTTCTACCATAAAGTGATGCCTATGTCTTGAGAAAGACAGGCAAGAGTATATATATTTACCAGCATCTAGCAACAAAGTAAACAATTTCTAGTAACAAACACAGGAAAAGAATAACATGGACAACAACAAAAAAATATAATATCAGTAACATGTTAATACTGCTATATTTAAAGTATCTGCTTCTCAAATACCAAATTGTACATTATACATCTGCCCCATGTTTAAAAGTCCTCCATGCAGGCATTCTTAGGGCAAGGTCAACTCTTGACTTTACTCTCATGTCTCAATGACCTTCTCAAATGCTGGCCATCTATGTAGTTTATTCAAGGCATACGGTCCAGAACTTGAGTAGTGACGTCTGTATAGTTCTTCTTTCTTTCATCCATAACCTGGACCACTTAACAAGAACTAGGTATCAATTACTACCCATCCACCATTCCACAGAGTTTGGTAAAAGTTGGTGATAGAGAACTTAACATACTGTACTGAAACCATTTCTCTTCAGTAGTCAGTGACCTTGACATTTAACCTTTAACCCTAATAATCAAAAGGTGTCTTCTCTCAATTACATGCCGTTTCCAAGGTTTGCTCAAGGTATCTGGTATACATGTCAGGTTACTGAGCATCAATTTTCCTTCTTCCATTCCTTGACCTTTGAATACCAATTTTGATAGGATTCTTCCTTGCCCAAATGCAGGCTGTTTGCAAAGTTTGGTAACAGTAAATGGTGGAATATTTGAGTGTTGTGAAGAGACAAAATGAGAAACAAACAAAAGGACTTGGATTTTTAAAAAATCATAGCTTCAATAATTTTTTCAGCCATATCACTATAATGTCTGCAGTGTGGCAGTTTATAGTGATGTCTAGCACTGGGGCATCATGCTGCAGACATGTAGCATCATGTCCTATCCAGTCACATTATCCTGACACCAGGGCGACCAGTCCTAATACTAACCTCTCATGCTGAACACCTAGTGAGGCAGCTGTTAGTACCATTTTTTAAAGTCTTTGGTATGACTCAGACAGGGTTCGAACCCGTGACCTCTCACATTCTGGGTAGATGCTCTAACCACTAAGCCACTGGAGTGGTCAAACAAACAAAAGAATGGATGGTCTGACAGCATCATAACATAGGGTACGTGTATGAAAATGAAAATTATTTTACAGTGTGAAACTTTATGAATATTATGCTTTATTGGTCCATCACTACCAACAAATAAATGCTAATAAAAATTATTCATAACAGATGACAATTTTGATTTCCAAGTTAACAAAAGGACTTTAATAACAAGAAATGATACAATGCAAATGCAGAATGTAAACAACAAATATCTAAATGCCACATCAAACAAAGTGAATTGATAGTCAAACAATTTTGATTCAAATTAATGTGAAGGATTAAAAGAAACTCAGTCACTATTAAAATATCAGTCCACAACTAGCAAAGTTAACATGAACATTTACTGCAAGCCATACTGAGTGAAGCAAGACTTAATGTGGACTGTTGTTGTTGTATGGTTTTAACGCCATTTTTCAGCACACGATAGGCTATACATGGCGGCCAGTATTAATGGTGGAGGAAGAACCCGGGAAATCCCCAGAAAGAAACACCGACCCTCAAGAAGCTACTGGCAAGCTTTCTCACATACCCACATTGGCCGAATCGGAGACTAGAACCCACGCAGACAGAGGTGAGATGGCAGTGATCCATAACGGAGAGCGCTTTACATCACTCGGCCACTCGGGGCCCCAATGTGGATTGTAATAAGCCATCCTGATTAAAGACTTAATATGGACTGCAATAAGCCATACTGAGTGAAGCAAGACTTAATATGACTGCAATAAGCCATACTGAGTAAAGCAAAGCTTAATGTGGTCTACAATAGGCCATACTAAATAAAGACTTAATATGGACTGCAAAGCCATACTGAGTAAAGCAAGGCTTAATATGGTCTACAATAGGCCACACTAAATAAAGACTTAATATGGACTGCAAAGCCGTACTGAATGAAGCAAGACTTAATATGGTCTGCAATAAGCTATACTGGGTGAAGAAGACTTCATATGGACTGCAATAAGCCATACTGAGTGAAGCAAGACCTAATATAGACTGGAAAGCCATACTTAGTGAAAAGGACTTCATATGGACTGCAATAAGCCAAGAAACATATAAATCAATTGCACACTGCATGAACTGCATTCAACAGAACAGTTCATGTTGTGAGTAATCAATTTTTTAACTTCACGACATCATGAAGCCTTTAAACTAGTGTTCAATTCTTAAAATTTATCATTTAGAATGATTTTTCAATTAATGTACAGCACACATGAATTAGAAATTCAAAACATACTGTATATATTCGCTTATAAGACAAGTCCATATGCATACTGCACAGATCAAGACCTGTTGTCACATAATATACCAGCAGATCTGAGTCTGTGCTGTTTGTTTGGAGTAATCGGTAGAGTAAACAGCATAATCTGAGATCTTCAGGCACATTATGAATCAGAACAGGATCTATGTTGTCTGCAGTTGGACTCGACGTGTGAACAGGTACATATGATATAAAATGGACACCCCTGCCAATATGATGATTATGCAGGGCAAAAGGTCAAACTGGGACTATAACTTCAGAAAACTTTGTTCAAAATTTTGAAATCAAGCTTGATGTAACATGACGTGATGGTTATACACAAGTTACACTATATAGCTAGTCCAAGGACACACCTGTGACATAAAAAAAAGAGTATGCTTAACCACCAAGAAAATTTCGCAAGTAAATGTAATACAAAATGCTCTAGTTTTTGTTTTATATTAAAAATGAAACAAACTTGCAATTAATGGTTGAACAAAAAAGTAAATATGGCTATTTCATTTCAATCATATTTAACAGCATAAATATACAAATCTTGTTGAAAGACTGTTAAAAAATAACACAAAATCAACACTAAAGAACAAAAACAAAAACAACCTTCATTTCTTACAAAAATGAAGAACAAAATCTTAAATATATTTAACTTATACAAAATATTCCATCATCAATACAACAACGCTATAATATTAATCATAATATCAAACACATTTCACAACAACAGCAGTCACAGCTGTATGTTCGATATAATCCCAATTTACTTTCATTAAGTATTCATAAGTACACTCTCCCTCGATATCTTGCGCACAACAGGGTCCACAAACATAGACCGCTCTAATAAGTGTGGTGTGACTTACCGAAGGACCTCCAAAAATTTTAAAAAATCGTTTTGACATAGAAACAACCAGGGGAGGGGCGGTATTAGGGAACTGGGCTGTTTATTGACCGAGTCCTCAATTTACAATCATGTCGATAAAGAATTTTAATAACATTCTTTTTCTAATGAACTTGTTCATTATTCTTTTTCAGTAACATTTATTTTCAAAATATCCAACATTTGAAAGATCTTTCCAACTGGTTTCAACAACCATTATGTGTACGCGAAAAAAATTGTCAATTACGCCACTGCTTTTTGTCCTCTTGATGAGTCTGGTTCCCATACTGGTGTTTAATATTAACCTACCAAACTGGAAGTCCCCAGAGCAGGGATCTAGAGTAACTGTTGATACACCACCAAACAAGATTTCATTTTTTTTCTCATAAAAAATACACTACATTTATTTTGTGACATAATCATCTATGTTGAAACTCAATTTTTGTATTGTTGAATTACTACAATACTGATGTCATAATTTCATTGGAGGGTATCTCTAAGTGCCAGAATTCTTTGAAACTCTCTTGCCCACAATGGTCTGTATCGGTGAAATGAAACTCTTTACTTTATGAAGTATACATTTCGCTTGGCTACCTTGTTATCTTTGATCACAGTTATGAAAGATTCGGTTAATATAATGTAGTTTATGTTACATACACAAAACATTTATAAGTGTTCAACTGATCAAATGAAGCGAGTTCACCCGACATACGACAGATGCCGCTAGATTTTAAGTTTGTTGGATTTTCGTGCCCTTTAACTTTTACTTTATTCCACCTCCTTTATTTGATTCAAAAGACAAAATTAACATGATAATACAAAGGAGGCCAGCTTTTATTCAGTGCAACACATATTTCCGGAAGTCAGTAATCAAAACACTGTCAGCACTTAATTAGATTCTCAGAGAAATGCTTGCGGAAATAGCTGTTACAGTAGATTGACGCATTTTATGTTTAATTACAAGAGGACACATTGCATTTATGATGATTACACTTAAAATGAACAATAGGACTAGTATGCAAATTTAAATTGATAACAAATTATTTGATTTTTATTTATTTATTAAAGTACTGCCTCCACTCGGTGTGACATTTTCATTGATCAAATTCCTTAAATATCATTAATTGCGGTGTACTAGGAATGTCATTTGGAAAGAAAATGTAAAAAATTGTATGACCTATTTTTAAATGATATTTCATAGTGTTGATTAAAATTTCCTATTCCTCTCTACCGTTTTCAATGATAAAACGAGTGATACATAAAAATTTCCGTTACCAAAGTTCCGTTGCCAATATTGATCAAAATTTTCTTCAAGTTCAACAAATAGGGATCAATTTTTGGAGTAATTTCTGGTTTTAAAAAATGGGATCCATGCTTTACCCCACGTTGTAAGTGGGTTTATGAGTTATCAGAACGCAAGTTATCGAGGGAGTGGTGTATTCTGCAGCATAATTTTTCAATACTGTTGATCACATACTGATACTGGGGATAGATGTCTTCCATTATTCTTTAAACAGGTTTGGAATCTAGATTTCTCATTCGACTGGAACGAAAAAAATGGTCAACAAAACTGTCTGAATTTTAGTACTGGATCAATTCCTTATTCAAATGCATTTCACATTTTCTATTACTATGTCGATGATTCTTTCTTCTGACTTTTCAAACTGTGTTCCTTTATTAATCATGCCAGTCCAACACATCTGTAATGTTACTTTAGATTTATTCTAGTAAAGAACTTCTTTGTGTAATGTTTGAAAGACATTATGGCAATGACCAATGAGTTAGCTTCCTCTGAGTATCAACTTTTACATACTAATAAAATATTACATTTCTTGTCATATTTCCAATGCACTTGAACAAATGATGGTCACATCAAGATAACTTCCTGTTCTGACATCATCAATTATGAAGACCGTGCATATTCCAATGACACACTATATTTGGCAAACACTGTGGATACCCTCCATGATTCATTTAAAATTTCTTCTGACATGTCTCTATCAGTGTAAAACCTTGTTTTATCATGTTCCAACAGTATAATTTAGGTTCATAATTATTATAATATATATATATATATCTATATATATATATATATATATATATATATATATATATATATATATATATATACACACACACACACACACACACATATATATATATATATATATATATATATATATATATATATATATATATATATATATATACACACACACACACATACATATTACATGATTTAATAACACCCAATATCAACATAGGACATTCTTATGATATCACACATGTCCTAATATAATGCAACATAACTACTCTTTGTCCTAAGAATCTGGCACTTCACTATAGTACACTACACTGCTGGTTTATTGAATAACATTCATACAGTGGTCCTTCACAACAAAGTACCTCTGTATACCACTTTACCTCTTATAACACTGTTATGTCCACGAATCCAGTTAAATTTCAAATTTGGTTTTATCATTGCCATTCAATTATTTAGTTCTCAGCTGATAAGAAACAAGTACAATAGGATCTAACATCAATACCCCATACATATTTGCATACAAGTCGAGTCCAACTGCAAACAACACAGACCCTGATCTGCCATCACATAATGTTATGCATATTGCAGTCTAGGTTGTTTATTGTACTGATTACTCTGAATGAAATGCACGGACTTAGCTCTGAAGTTGTTGTTGTTGTTGTAGGGTTTAACGCCATTTTTCAGCACAAGATAGGCTATATATGGCGGCCAGTTTTAATAGTGGAGGAAGAACCCTGGGAAGAACCACCAACCTAAGAAAAGCTACTGGCACGTTTTCTCACGTATGACTTAGACCTGACAAGAGACTGAGTAATGGCAGATCTGGATCTGTGCAGTTGCAGTTGGAATTTTAACTTGTAAGAAGGTATATGTGGTAAATACCCAGTGACTTGAGAGCTTGGCCCATAACAATGTTGGCCCATTACAGAGTCAGCCCTATACAAATTTAATTAAGAATCTCCCATAACTTACTAAGCTCATTAAAGAGTTGGCCTACAAAAAAATTGGCCTTACCTTTGTTATTTATTAACTAAATATTAAATCATTATGGATTATGCAAACTTTACAGGTTTCATTAACTGTGAGAAGTCACTTTCTTTTGTAAACTGGTATCTTGAGTCAAAACAAAATTAATCTTACATGAACCAATATATATATATATATATATATATATATATATATATATATATATATATATATATATATATATATATATAGTGCCCCCCAAATTAAGGTACATTAACTCAGATTAAATTAAATATGTAGTTACATTAACTCATGATTAAATTAAATAGTACTTGTTCTACAATTTATACTAATAGATCTTAAACAAATCCATTCAATCCTGACTGTTGAATCCTTAGCACCTTAAATGTCATAAAAAATATTCCAGACAACAATTGTTCATCCTATGGACTTTTACAGGTACTAAATCAGGTCAAGAAAACAGGTGAGCGAATATTTACTGCCGATAATCATTTTATATTTATTTACAGCTAGTACTGAGACAGGGAATAAGACAAGGCAAAAATGAGCAAAGATACAAAATTTTTAAAAAAATAATAATAAATACATAAGAATTTGAAATGTTTGCTTTGTCTCTGTGCTTTTTTTTAAACACGTATCAACACATATTTACAATCCACACAGAAGCAGAGAAGACACATGCTACCTTCAACTCAATAAACAACTAACATAGCAGCAGGACAAGAATGGTTTCAAACTGTTGATTATACAATATACAAGTTAATTAATCTTGGATTGTTGTTTTCTCCCATTATTTCTTTTGCAAAATAAATGACTGCTGAAATAATGTATAAAGATTAAAATGAAATGACCATTGTAAAAAAGAAAATTATATACACATTACTATTATATAAAACATGAAACAATAGGCCAAGTTATGTAATGGGCCGAGTACTTTATGGCTGATTTGGGTAGGCCAAGTTTGTTATAGGTCGAGAACATAAAAGTGCCGACTCTGCTATGGGCTGAGCAGTCCTGGAGCCAGACTATCTTATTGTCTTGTTTTATGCACTATCATGATACAGCCTAGTTATAACAGGTTCAGTACATGGTTCCCTCAGTTAAAACATGGGTCACTGGAATGGTTCCCATGAAAAGTGAAAATACTGTTTTGTTTGTTATGTGATTTACATATCTTAAATGTGTACCTTTTTCAAATGAAATGCATGGAACTCATTGAATAGTTTCATAAATTTCAGTTTAAATAAGCAGTTATGTAAGATTGTCTAAATAAAAAAAATTTAAATCTTGGACAACTTACCTTTCAAATATAACAACAGAGGAAAGGAATATACAAGGCATAAAGTATCACCATTTCTTGTTCTATGTTAATACAATGTACCATCTTTCATTCAGATACAAAATGTCTTTTTTAACATATATTTTTCACAAAAGCAAATTGTGAAACGTACAAAAACATTAAAAAAATGTTTTTAAAAAATCCAAAATTTAATTGACATTAGTCCATGAGTATTTATTTATTTAAAACTGAATATTCATCTTTTAACATATGATTGGTCTCTTAGTGATAAATACATGTATTTCATAATAGAATAATATCTACAAGGATTTCTGTTTATCTGCAGTATTATATTTTTAATAAAGACAGAATCACTCGACACATGATTAATTAATCAAGTTAATTAATAAGACTTTACAATCTATGGTTGAATTCTAACAATTTGTCACTAGCTTTTAAATTAATTTTTCTCATGATTTTAACAATCTCAAAACCTGAACTCTAAACTTAACACAACTTGATTCTGTTGTTGCTAACTTGAATATTAAGCACATGGAGAAAATAAACTTGAATTTAGAGAAAAGTCTGAAAAAAAGATTGTCCCACACATACTGCAGATGACCACTGTCCATACTTGCATACAAGTCTGATCAAACTGCACTGTCTCTGATCTGCCATTGCATAAGCTGGCAGATCTGGGTCTACGCATCTTGTTGGGAGCAATCAGTGGAACAAACAACATAAATCCTGATCTGCCTGCACATTATGCAACAGCAGATTAGGGTTTATCTTGTTTGCAGTTGGACTGGACTTGCATGCGAGTGAGCGGGTAAATGATTCTGATAAAAAAAAATTCACAACCTGAGCTTATTACATCCACTGCAACTGTATTCTTCAGCAACCATGTTTGGCACATTTATATAACACTTTTCCAAAACAGACAATATTATCATTTCATCACAAGTGTGTATCACAAATATTTTGTTCCCTATTTTATATCCTACCCTGATACTCTATCCTACCTGAAATATTTGTAATACAATTTCAGGAAAAAATATCACGAAAGAAAATCCGATCATGAAAGGCTCATCAGACTGCCAAGGCACAAATATCAAACTATACATACATCTTACGGTTTATCTGCAATGATCCGTTGAATTCACAATGGAATTTTCCAGTTAACATCCAATTTTTTTTAATGAATATAATAAATGAAATATTAATCTACTTAAATTCTATTTAGAATAGAAAACAGGAAGAAACCATATGATATTTCAGAATCAAATGTTCAATTTTACTAGCAAGGATTAAATATGGTGACTGTTGTTGTTATTGTTATGGGGTTAAACAACATATTTCATTACAAGATAGGCTTCGCAAGATAGTCAGCGTAAGAACCCAGTAAAACCATAGTAAAAACCAACACAGGGAAGTTACTGGCAAACTTTCTCACATAACCACAATGGCCAAGCCTGAGACTCGAAAACATGCAGACAGAATTGAGATGGCAGTGATCCATAACGGTGAGTGCCTCTGACCACTCAGCCAACCAGATCATGACAGTCTGACCAGTTTGTTCTACCACACTTGAGCAAAACATTACCAAACAAAATGGTACTTGTAAATAATGTGTTATGACTTCATGTTCTAATGAATATAAGTTATTATTATGTAGTGCAATAAATGATCATATAGTCTGTAGTCAATGTCATTTACATTCAGTGTCTTAAAAGGCTTCTTTACACTTGCTGTTTAATGAGTCTTAAATTTACTGTACATGCTTGCTTGTAAGTACAATTGCAAACTGTACAGACCCAGATCTGTTGTATTATGCATCGGTAGATCAGGGTCATGAAAGCAAACTACATAAACCTTGACTGGCAGGTGCATTATTCTGGATCTGGTCTTTTACTTGAAACCCTGGGAAGAAAAACTTTCAATGTCAATTAGTCACCCATATAAGCAATTAAAAAATTTCATATCATTTTCATATGCATCCAGAGAACCAATGCATTTTGTAAAATCTTCCTTCTCTAGGTACAAAGCACATTTAAATAAAAAGCCCCAAAATGTAAAGGAAGTGTGACGAATTGTTTCAATTTCTTCCTTATATCACAACTTTTCAACACAACAAAATGAAATTGGCAAGACAAATTTTAGGCTGAAAACATGCATAGGAATTATGATTCAACATGTGCATCACACATGCACCAAAAAACATATACTCATGCTCGCAGGTTAGTTTTGGTATGATGTATGATAAACAACATTCTACTGGCTATAAAGAGTTTCCAGAAATCCAAGACATCTTTTTTCTAAACTACCATATATTGAAACCATCTCCGATATTCTACAGAAACTCCAACATGATACCACATTCACTAAACAAATATTTCTTACATGTCAGAGTTAGCATGTTCACAAGATAGCTGTTAAGTGAAAGACAAAATTCTCTGTCATAGTCAATAAAACTGAACCTGATATCATGGATTTTAAACAAAAGTACCAAAATGTGAACAATATAGAGTTGAGCCCAAAGTAAATTAGGTCTGTGCACTATTTTCCATCACAGCCAATTAAATTTTGGGGCGTTTTAAATGAAAATTCTGTCCGTGCCATTCATTCAGTAGCAAAGCTGGTTGCTATGGTGCTATGTTAGAGGTCAGATATAAACAATTTTCATTCAAAACTAGATACATATTGCTTTAATAATTTTTTCCAAGTAAACTATGTCAATAAAACCATTGGTTCAAAAGTAGCCTTAAAAAGAAATTTCAGGATGGCTATGAAGGCAGCCATTTTGGAGACTATTATTTAATACAGAAATGTCTACTGCAAGAAAGAAAGATTTTTTTATAAATTACTGGTAGGGACATCCATTTAGGAGAAGTACCTGTTACTGGTAGGGACATCCATTTAGGAGAAGTACCTGTTAACCAGATATTTCAAATGGTGGGCAGTCACAATGGCATCATTGAGGTCCAACTATATGTAACGAGAACTGTTTTAGTAACTCCATTCTGATAAGACCAACTAGACAACTACATGTAATGAGAACTGTTTTAGTAACTCCATTCTGATATAACCAACTAGACATTAAAAGAAGCATTTTTGTCTATACCCCATGTAAATATTATTATCATAACAATGACCACCATTATGGATATAGTGGATGTCGGATAGACTCCATTTTCATTTCAGACCAACTAGGCACAAGATGAAGTCATTCACTGAAAACTCCACATGATGATGTGACCATCCATAAAGAAGTATTGATAACAAGATTTTCATGCTGAATACTGAAGAACTTGACATTTTAAGAGGCACTTAGGTGAAAATTATTGTTAATATAAGTAGCCATAATAACATTTCAAGACAGCTGTCACTGTGGCCATATTTGATATCAGATCTGTATAATTTTCATACAGAACCAAGTAAACAGTCTACAGAAAGCCTTCAGTTAAAAACCACACATCAATATGACCATCCATTCTGGAGTGTGATAAGATTTTCAAGATAACTGTAATGGTGGCTGTATTCAATATCACATTAGCATCATTTTTATTTAGGACCAACCAAACACAATAAAAAGTCTTCTGGAGGAAACCCCATGCCAATATAACTGTCCATTCAGGAAGGGGTGACTTAAATATCATTTTCAAGATGGCTGTCATCGTCGGCATAATCGATTTCAAACTAGAACATTTTCATCTGGGAGCCACTAGACATCATTATAAATATTTGGTGAAAACCCAATGTCACTATGACCATTCAAGAATAGCAAGAAAACTGTATTAGCTGTCCAAGCAACTTCATTTTCATTTAGGACAAACTAGATCTTGGGATGAATACGCATGTCTAGTGTCATGATGATCCACAAAGTAATTTAGGAATAACAAACTTGTACTGAGCCAAACGATGGACAATAGACAACAGGCCATCCCATAAGGTCTTCTGGACCTGGATGTAACATACTTAATCCATACTACTTACACATGGTGTAAATAAATACTGAATGATTCCAGTTAAAAGGTTTTAACTGAATAATGTTAACCATGTAATATATATGCGTAAAAGTTTTGCCATATTTTGCTGTGTAAAATGTGTAATTAATTATAATGCACATCTGATTTTTAGACTCACTACTGGGGTGCACGTAACAAAATGTACGGCACATCACCACAATCATAGCTATATAAAATTAGGTGACACTCCCCCTCTCTGAAAAGGCACATAAAATAAAAATAAAGGCACAAAGGAAAAAAATCCTTTTAAAGTAAAGTAAAATTCTCAATTTAAACTGAACTGATTTAAAAAGTCTGAGACATTCTTGGCTGAAACACCATCACAGGGCGAATGCCAGGGCAAATAAGAATGCATTCATCAGTTGCCTCTTACAATACACAGGATTAAGTAATGGCATTATAACATACAATCACACATGTATCAATCTCCCCATCAGCCCAATCCAGGAAAAGATTATAAATTCTACCTTATATCTGCAATGTGCACTGAAAAAAGTTATTACTTGGGTAAATTTCATGAGGCTGAATCACATCATAATAATCACACACCAATGATGTCATAAACAGTGTCCCCATCATGTGCATTTACAAAGTAGAAAAGTTAGCTCCCTATGACTCCTGTTAGGAACTCTCTGCATCTGGAGATTCATTCTCTCTCACAATATGGTCACACAAACTTACACACACACAAGGTGCATTTTTGGCACTGATTTCCATGCATAAAAAACAGGGCAATGATACAGGAAACATGCAGGATGGTAAGCTTCTCATGATACTGAAGCCAGATTCTTGCTGCCATTTTCCCGTAAAAAATGAAACTGGCTAGGATCAAGACATGTCCAATTAGAATCACCAATTTTATGCAAGTTTTGACCAAAATGCAGGATGGGCACTTTTTATGTTGATCATTAAGTGACTATTTGATCATTGTAACATGTGCACCCTGCTCCACAAAGCAACAATAACACAGGCATAAATTGTACATTATACACATCAAAATACGGTTCACTGCCCAATGTTACAATTGTTGAGTGTTACAATGCAATTGTGCACAAAACATGCTTAAACAGCTATTCAACAGCAGACACCGTAACTAAGAGTTTGTAGTAAAATATGTCCAATTTCTGTTAGTTCTCTATCAAATTACCAATCTGAACAACAAAAATGAAGAAGAAAAAAAAAGAAAATAAAATTCCATCTCACATAACAAATACTTTAAGTTACATCTGAGTACGCACTGTGAAAAGAAAACTCTTTCACAAATAAAAATAATATCCCCTGACCTGATTACTGATCAAGGTACAGCCGGTGGGCACACAAAATGTATATACTCATTTAGAAGTCAAATCCAACTGCAAACTGCACACACCCAGATATGCCATCATATAATGTCCAGGAAGAGCTAGATCTATGCAGTTTCTAAGGAGTAATGAGCAGAACAAACAAAGCAGACCCTTATTTGCCAGCATATTATGCAATGGCAGATAACAGTCTGTTGTATGCAATGGACTTGACTTGTAAGCAAGCATATACTGTAATCTCATGGCACTGTTTAATAATGGCTACTGAAAAATCAAATGGAAAAAAATCCAATAGTTATCACAGCTACAAAATTAAGAACACAAAAAAGAAAAAACTGACATATCTAGCTTGTGTTAAACAAAACAAATGGGACTAAAATGTCAGCTGACCGTGATTCTATTAAAAACATTTTCTGAATGTAACATCCACTATAAATATCTGCATACATAACATGTTAAAAAGCAATGCATAATCAATAGTGTTACATCAGCAGCAGTAAGATCTCTTTCCTCTAAGGAAGCAGAAGAGGTTAGTAGATGTTATTACAGGTAATTGTTATATAAGCCAGGCTTTGATGAACAGGAAGAGATAGGTAGAAACAAATATCATAATACAAAGGTAGGTTATGTAGAAATCTCTAGGTGTTAGTCGAGGAAAACGGACTAATTGGTGAACAGTGTGAGCAACTTGAGCAGGTCGCAATGTTTCTACGATGTCCTCGCATGCACATAGATCTTCCTGCAATGAGAGGAGAGAAGCCAAGGGTAGATATAGTTGGACATTGCCAGTAATTACCAAATTTACCATCAACAAGATGGAAAGCATGGTATGGCACTTGCTGTCAATGTTTAGTAATTAGCATACATGGCCTCTGTGACTTCAATGTTATAATAATTTTGCAAACTTTTCTAAATTTTTCACTTAATAAAGAGAAATAAAATGCTCATAATGCCTTCCATTCAAAATTTGCCATCAATTTTCCAAATTCTGTGAGATCTATGAGAATTCCAATTAAACTGCATATTACTTTTTATATCTTTACTTCTTCAGATTTTGCACAATGACAGACTATACCATATCCTTGGCTTCCCTTCTGTACCAACACAACACACACAAAACAGAGTTCCTTGAACAGATTGACACTCTACTTGGCAAAAAAAATCCTGGAATCCAAGATAAAACTGTTTCTTACTTTTAACTGCTTAGTGTTGAAACCTTCTCTGATAATCTGAATGATTACAAGATTTTCCAAACAGCTGTTGTGGTAGACATGCTATATGTCAAATTGGCACAGGTTTCATTAGGACAAAGCATAAAAGTCTTGATGAAAATGCCATGATCACCTAATGATCATCCAATTAGGTGGAGTGGTAACACAAGATTTTCATGGCAGCCAAATGGATGTGCAACCATTTTCAACTAGGTATCATAAGAAGTCTAACGGTAAAAATCCAATGTTGATAAAGACATCCATTTGGGAGTATAGATCATATTTTCAAGATAGCCACAATGGTGGCTATGCAAAGAGTTAATCATTTTCATTTAGGCCACACAGACACCATAACAACTGTTTGATGGAAACACCAGTCCAAATGAATCCCAAAAACAAGATTTCCACAAAAATGCCCAAATATAGGACATCAGATCAGCAAAACATTATAATTAGTCTTTCAGTGAAAGTCCCATGATGATATATGATCATTCATTCAGGAAATGAAGTGATAACAAGATTTTCAAGTGGGCACTGTGGCTGCCATGTCTCATATATTCCAGATCAGCAGCACTTTCATTTATGCCCATGCAGTCATCACAAAATGTCTTCTGGTTAAAATCCCAGGAGTAGAATAAAAAAAGATGTTCAAGCTGGCTGCTGTGGTGGCCATATTGGACCTCAAATCAGTAACATTTTTATTTATGACAAAGTAGACATCACAAGAAGTATATTAGTGAAAACCCCACGTTGATATGACCATCCATTCAGGAGTAGTGATAACAATATTTTCAAGTTGGCCACAGTGGTAAAGTTTCATGGAAATCCCCAAAGCAGTTTAGAAGGAGCTGCAATAACAACAACTGTGCTTATGGATGGACAACAGAAAACAGACAACAGACCATCAAATAATTTCTTCTGGTCTATGGCCAGTAGAGATAAAAACCCATTACACATATTAAATTTCATAAAGAAAGGCAAGCACTAATTATGTAAATTGCAGCTCAGTTTTATGCATTAACATCTAATATCAAGAGGATTTACTTACAGCAATTTTCTATACATTAATTTCATCAAAAATTATTTCAAATGGATGTTCTTTTTGCCCTTTGCTAAGTCAGAATTAGTATACCATTAAACTATCACTTTTGGCATCCTAAATCTAAATTTCACTTGAAAATTCCTTCAAAACCTGAAGATAGAGTCACCGCTATATAAACGTCACCTTCTCATAAAAGATAAAATTGATTCCATCCCTTTACGCTGCATTAATGTCCTACATAGTGATCACTAGAGAAGGATGAATGCCATCGACACATCAATAGATGGCAATATTGGCAATAGTGTATCAGGGTACTGACTCGATGTATTGATAAAAAGATAATAGGAGCATTACCGTATTTACTCAATTATAAGTTAATTCCAACTGCAAATAACATAGTCTCTAATCAGTCATCACATGCTCCAATGACAGAACAGGGTCCAAGTTAATTCTTATTATTACTCTTAATAAACGGCATAGACCCATATCAGCTGGAACATTATGTGATGTCACATCTGATTCTTGGACTTGGCTTTTAAGTGAGTATATATGGTGTGAAAATTAACCTATTCTTGATGTTTTCATATTCCTTTAAATGAAGTAAAAACAATGCTGCTAAAACAATGTATACAATCCATCTGTCTCCTGATACTGCAACTACACATGTGATATCTAAGGTATCACTACATTACTGTTTTAACTGCACCTTAATTTTTTTTTGAGATAGCAGATGTTAATCTCTAAAGCCAGCAGTTTTTTCCTCTACAAACAATCCTCTATATTTTGATTTATTCCATTAAATAGCTTTTTCCACTTGATTCTTGTTTGCATTGGTAAATTTGTCCAATAGATTTATTATTATTCTCTAAAACTATTTTCTTTAAAACAAATTTCTGAGTTTGAATTTTTTTAGCAAATAAAAGAATAAATGGTGTGTGTGTGTGTGTGTGTGTACACACTCAGTTATGTGCAAGTCCAGCTGTAAATATACAACCAGATCAACCACCACACAATTTGCCAGCAGATCAGGATCTCTGCTTGTTCTACTAAGATTTTTTTATTTAACATTTTTTTTTATAAACCTAGATCTGCCAGTACATTATGTGACAGCAGTCCTGGGTCTGCAGTTTGCAGTTGGTGTCAACTTACAGTTAAGTGTATACAATCATGATACAATCCTCAAGAAGGCAATTATTATCATGATGTAACATGGCCTGAGGCATACCCAGCTCTAGCAGTCACTGGCTCCAAGTGGATAGTTGTCACTAAAAATGGTCTTAAATACAGCACATCCCTACAATAAAGCACTTCATTATGACACATTTCACTTATCATGGAAGGTTCCCATTATGATGTAGCAAACTGCACGCTGCACTACTTTATAAGGTCAGTCTCATCACTACAGGTAAAGCAAATATTAAAAGCATGCCTCTTGTATGTCTTATGTGCATGTACTTGTGTGTGTTCGGGGATTTTTGTAATGCAGCTTTAACAATTTTAGTCATATTGCCTAGATGTCTGCAGCGTGGCAGTTTATAGTGATGTCCATCATTGCGGCATGATGCCTGAGACATTAGCATCATGTCCCACCCAGTCACTTTATCCTGACATAAGGCTGACCAATCCTCTGCTCCTTCGCCATATATACTCACAAGTGCAACTGCACAGACCCAGATAAAGAAAAATGTGCCAGCAGATCTGGGTCTGTGTAGTTTATAAGGAATAATCAGTAGAACAAGCAAAATAAACCCTGATCTGTAGGTACAGTATGCTATGACATCTCAGGATCTATGTTGTCTGCAGTTGGATTTGAATTAAGATGGTATATAACCTCTATGTAACTCTATGGATATTTTAATCAAAATCAGTACTTTGAAGAACTTTGGACAATAAACTGGAGGTAATGTTTGAAAGTTTCTACAACTGTGTGATAGCAATTCTCAATAAATATTTAATAACAGCACATAAAATCTGAATCCAATGGAAATATATACCAATCAGAGAAACATTTTTATTTTTATTTTCAAAACATCTTCTTGAAATAAGGACAAAACGTCTGTAAAAAAAACATTTTGTGTATTTTTGTTTTTATTATAATGAAAAGTGATTTCAAAATAAGAAAAATTGTTTCATTACAACAAAACCATACTTTTCATTATTTCAAAACAATGTCAAAATACACACAAAAAAGAAAAAATAAGTTTTAAAATGAGTTGATTTTCATTAGTTTGGATTATTTTTTATTTTAATAAGATTTTTAGCAACCCCCCACTTCTATAGGTTCCAGTCTATAGTAAGCAGTGAAGATATATGCCCCTTATCAACATGGTTACTTCCCTTGCCAACAGAGTGGATACTCCAGCACGTGATAGCATATGATTGAGGTGTAGAATTTCATGGTAAATTTTCAATAACTGATGACTAACAGAAAGTTGTATACTTTGGTATAGCCCCTGTCAGTTATAAAGGGGAAGAAAAAAAATGAGAAGAAAATCACCTTGTTAAAATAAGGCTGAAATTGTTGCACACAGTTGCCACCCTACTACACTTAATGTTAGCTGTACATGTGCAAGCAGATGCAATACATTGCATAGGCACAAAGCAAAGCCCTATATAAAGAATGCTTATAAGTCAAGTTAAACTGCAAACTGAGATTATGATCTGCTGTCATACAATGCACCAGCAGACCAGTGTCGATGTTATTTGTTTTACTGAATATCCTTAACAAATTGCACAGACCCAGATCTGCCAGCACATTATATGATGGCAGATCTGGATTTGTGCAGACTGCAGTTGTACTCGTCTTCTAAGCAAGTATATATGTTAAATAATTGTGTATTTTCCTCCCTGGTTTCGAACTAATTACATTTTTTAAAAGTCATATGGGGTGGGTATTGTATGAACAACACAAAAACAGAATCTTATACAAGTGGACCGACTCTTAATCATCAGGATGCAAATCAGACCTTTCTAAATGGATCAAATGGCTAAGGGACTAGAACCGATTCAGGGTGCGTTTGATTACATGTCTCTGCTTGAATTGTTTTCTCACAGTGACAGAGTACTATCATTTCACACATCCAGAACATGTACTGACTGCATAGTTTATACTGATTGAACATGACACTACACAACATTAAATGTACTTACAGCTAGAACAATACGCTTAGAACTTTGAAGTAAATGATTTAAATTTTTAAAATTGTTTTTCATAATTTGTATGCATTGTAATGTCTTTATTTATTTGAATTCAAATTGTCTATATGCAAATAAAATGATTATTTACAAGCTCTAACAAAGTACACTTTGCCCCAAGCTTTATACCATTCAACCTTTGCTTATTTAACTATTGGCTGATTACAACTTTTAAAAATACAAAGATCAATGCACAATATGCATAGTACATCAACATAACTGAACTCATCCAGGATTTTGTTGATATATACAAACCTTTTTACCAAGTTTTATTGAAACTGAGAGGTAGCTCTGTCAATCAAATCCAAG
Source organism: Sinohyriopsis cumingii (assembly GCA_028554795.2). Lineage (NCBI taxonomy): Eukaryota > Metazoa > Mollusca > Bivalvia > Unionida > Unionidae > Sinohyriopsis > Sinohyriopsis cumingii. The sequence goes on from CM068828.1 coordinate 117,372,428, forward strand.
CTCGTCACATTAATATGCACAGATCTCTTTTATTTTGCAAAACCTCTCATGTACATTTATGATATAAATCCACTTACAGAGGTAACAAGCCCAGCCAAATAGATACAATATTACTTTATAAATATGTCTTAATTTTGTTTACAATTAAACTCATCTAGTACCTTGATAACATGAAACTACTTAAAAATCTGATGAGAAATGTAGTTCCAAGAGTGTTGAGAAATTACTCCATTTAAATGCAAGATCACATCATTAATACATATAGAGATCTTGACAATAGTCGATAGATTTATAATCACATAAAAGGTCCAAAATTTATCCTTTAAACAATACTAACAGAAATTGTTGTCAACCAAGGGAAGAATGCAAAAACATTGCAAAGAAATAATTTCATAATTAAACTATACATACACTGAAAAATGACAAACATTTCTAGCAAAAATACATATAAAGTAATAAAACAAAAGTGTATAAACTTGGAGGAAAAAAATAAAACAAGAGCAAAGAACTTATTCTGATACACACACAATTGATCTCATATATACATATATTGCAGAACGCAGCAATTCAAAATTGTACCTGTAAATACACTACTGATTATACTTTTACCAAATGCACATATAACTTGTAATGTGCTGTTCTTGACAGTGGACAATTTTATTGTCTACATTGTATTTGCACCCAAAGTCATCTGTAGATGAATATTTTGGCTCATCCAACTTAGTGAACATCAGATCTGTTTAGACCTCTAAATCATTTTATATATATATGTTTTATCATAATTCACTGAACTGGGCTTTTTTCTGACTCAAAAGCTGCAACTTTTAAGTGATTCATATAATTAGTGGCATCTAGTGCTATGTATTTTAAATGAATTTAGTACAAGTGCTAATCAGAACTATGCATCCTGCAGTTACACACTACCCAATTATATTTGCCTGTACTTCCATTCTACACTAATAACATTATAGGGAGACATAAGACTGGAGACTAAATAATCTTTGGAGAACTACAGTTTAAATGATAAAAACAAATCTGGAGAAAAGCTAATAAATGAGACTTCATGCTTTATGGATACTAGACTTAAGCATGACTATGTTCAGAGGGAATACTGTTACAGTGACTGATAATATTTGGGGTTTTGGTGAGATTCATTAAACAATGGACAACAAATCTAATGTTACAAAAAGAGGTGTTAAGCTATGATGGTCGACATACAAAAGCTATGATGGTCCAGATATAAAAGCTATGACGGTCCACGTACACAAGCTATGATGGTCCACATACTTAAGATATAACGATCCACATACAACAGCGATAATGACCTACATAAATAAGCACTGATGGGCCTCTACATGTGATTATTAATTTATTGATGCTGTTAAGGGGAACCTTTTTGCTAAGGTCTAATTAAAACCAATACAGCAATGGTAAACATTATATTAAACTAAAACAGCTTGTGAAATACACTTAGACCTCAATTAATTCTAGTACTGTCTGACAAACTGCAGTTCCAAACAATATGGAGCTTAATGGCTTCTTGCTATCTCTCAACCTGATGTATTCCACGTCTTCTTTATTTTCTTTAATTCCACAAGGTGAAGGCAATCATCTCTCCCACCAAAAGATAGACTCGAATCAACACATTATATCCAATAAATGTAATTGCTGCCATTGGTGCTTTTCCCCCACACAAGAATCTGGTTTATCCTTTATATTCATCTGTACTAAGAAAACTTTTAAAGAAGATTGTCACTTTTGTCTTCAACACATATAGCTTGTTGCATGCTAGTTTTAGAAAATTCTGAAGGCAACAGCTTGATCATATAGATGATTTGCAATGAACAAATATGTTCAGTTTAAAGCATTCCAGGTATTCCTGTAAAGTTATTCTGGTTCCCTGACCAACTCCACTGAATATGATATGAAAACCCAGCTCTGAATCAGACAAGGAGAAGCCACCATCCAGCTTTTACCACAACAATCACATTTCTGTAATTATTGCTTTTATTCAGTTTAAGTAGCTATTTTAAAGGTAATTTCATAAGACGTGGTTGAATAATAAGGGTTGGCAGGTCTGTATGATCATAAACATTAGTCACTCAAAGAGACTGACGCCCTAGTGGGTAAAAAGAATTTTCAGGAATTCAAGAAAAGACCATGTCTTTCTTTTAACTGAATGCATGTTGAAACCATCTCAAATATTCATCATAGATGACATGATTTGCATCTAATTCACTGCGGTGGACAGAATGAATATCAGATTGGGATGATTTTCATTGAGGTCCAAGTATACATTATTATAAGTCTCTTGGTGTCCCCCCCACCCCAAAATATCAATATAACCATCTATTCAAGGCACTAGTGACATGATTTTGCAGACAACATGGCATCAATTGTGGGTTTACTATTGGAATAAATTATATTTAAGACCAATTAGGTATCATAGTAAGTCTATAAGTGAAAAGTGCATGTTGTGATAGTCACCCACTTGGGAGAAGCAGCAATGGTGGTCATATGGAGAGTCGGTTGGTTTGCATCATTTCTTTAGGATCAACTAGACACTTAAGAAATCTTCTGATGAAAATCCAATGTCAACATAACTTTTCACTTAAGAGTACTAGCTATAACAAGATTTTTTAGATGGCCATATTGTATGCCACATCAGCACCACTCTAATATATTATCAACCAGACATTGTAAGAGGTCTTCTGGTGAAATATCAGTTCTCGTTTTCAAGGAGTAACAATATGTTCAAGATGACTATAATAGTGATAATAATGGATACCCAATTTGTATCATTTCCATTCTGGACCAACTAGACACTGTAAGAATTCTTCTAGTAAAAGCACAGTTAATGATATGAACAAGCAAAAAAGGTAGTGATAACAAGATTTTAAAGATGGCCATATTGAGGGTCCGACCATTTCATTTTATGACCAAATAGACATCACAGAAAGTCTTTCAATAATAACCCCATGCTGAAACAACCTTTCATTCATAATGACAGAACAAGATTTTCAAGCTTGCCACTGTGGCAGCCAAACAGCATGATATTGGCAATTGTTCTCATTAAGGCCAAACTAAACATCACAATATGTCTTCTGTGAAAACACCATGTGACTTTTCTTTCAGAAGTAAGAGTGAAACCAAGATTTTCAAAATGGTCGACTAGCCATCTTGTGAAATCGCATCGTGTGACTTTCCATTTAGAAGCAGTAGAAATAAGACAAGATTTTTAAGATGGCCATGGTAATATTGGACTTCACATCGGTACCATTTTCATTTAGTGTCAAGTAGACATCTCAAGACATCTTTTCGTCAGAACCCCATGTCAATCTGACTTTCCATTCAGGACAGTTAGCAAAGACAAAATTTTCAAGATAGCTGCTGTGATAGCCATATTGGACATCAGATTGGCACTATTTCCATTTAGGACTGACTAGACATCATAGTAAGTCTTTTAGTGAAAAGAATGACACTATTTTCACTTAGGACTGACTAGACATCATAAGTCATTTAGTGAAAATCTTCTCTTAATATAACCATCCATTCAAAAAGAGTAGTGACAATATTTTCAACATGGAAGCTGTATAACAGCCATACTGGATTTCAGCTCAGCACCATTTTCATTTAAGACCAGAAAGACATCTTAAGACTTTTTTGGTGAAACATCCATGACACTAAGACTTTCTGTTCACGTTGTGATATTTTTTCAAGATGGTTGCCATGGTATCCATATTGGATGTTGGATTGGCACTATTTTTATTAGTAGCAGCTGCACATCAGTCTTTTAGTGAAAACACCATGACAATATGATCATCCATTCAATTAGAGTAGTGATGAGATTTTTAAATATGGCAAATGTGGCAGCCATTCTTGACTTCAGATCAGCATGACTTTCATGTAGATGAAATATTTTCATGAAAAGCCCATGTTGATATGAACATCCATCCAGGAGGAGTAGGAATAACAAGATTTTCAAGATGTCTGCTGTGATTGCCATGTTGGATGCTGCACCATCTTAACCATGAATGTAAAGTGTCATGGCATTCTGCCAAGCAGTTTAAGAAGAGCAGCAATAACAAAGTTGTGGCAATGGACAGATGGACGACAGACAAAAGACCATTTAATAAGCTCTTTTGGTCTATGATCAGTGAAGCTACAGACAACTTTGTAGCTGCTATAATGGCCTCAAAGTCTGTCATTTACACATAAATACAAATATGCCCACAAAATGTAATTTGCCTTCCTAACTTGGTCATTGCATAATGCTGCTAAGATGTGTTTTGTCAAAATAATCAAAACAGTTGGAGAAAAAAAAAAAGAACAAAGAGGTTAAAAAATGAAAAAACTATTATAATGCTATGAAAGTCTAATAGGTCATTTACATTAGATACATAAATGTTCACAAATCTTCGAATTTGTACACACACACACAAATGCAAGCAGTGGAGTATAAAAGCAACAGCTTGAAATTCTGCTTCAAATCAGTGAACTGAAAATTTATTAGAATTGTGGTCATACATACACAACAAATTTTACATTGAAATCCCAACATTAAAAATACTTTCAATGTACAAATTGTGGCAAATGTAAAACAAGACACCATATCTGCACTCAAAAGAGAGCTTCTTTCAAAGTTTATGGTCTGGTATCAGGGAATCACTGTAAACAAGCAAAATAAACAGTGAATACAGCCAATATGACTGGTAGTGGTAAACATATCATATATACATAAACGTATCATAGCACTACCAAAAAGTTAAGAAGACACTGGAAGTTTCATGTCTATAATAGGATTGAGTGCAGCAATCTAAACTGCAATTCGAAAGACCATAGAAAGGATTTAAATATTTTAATTCATATTGTACTGATACTTACTTTTTTAACTCCTATTTTCCTACATGCATCTAAGAAGTTGTCTACATTTCTTCTACATTTGGCTGTTGTTAACTTTGGCTGCAACAAAATAATCTTGGTTAAAATAACTGACAATATTTTTTTTAACTTCAGGAATACCAAGAAATTCAATTCAAATATGTGCAATAATGAAGGGTTAAATACCTGTTGATTTCTTGTCCTGTTTATATTCCTTAATCAGTAAAGTATAACTTAAAGAAGAACTAGAGTTAATGTTAAGTAACAAAAAAAAACTCCTTCTAAAGCATAAGTGAGTTGGATATTAAGTGATGTTGCATAAACACTTACTACATTATTTGCCTGTTTTGCATTTAATAGTCATCTATGTACATAACCAAAATTTTTTTGCAGAAACCATTATTTAAGTCAGTTACCTTGACCTCTGACCCCATCATTTATAGGCTGCTTTCTTATTGTAAGTGCAAGGTATCCACAAAGTTTGTTCATGTCCATGATGCAGAACTAATGTTACTTTGTGGAAACCATTTGTCTTTCAGTCACAGCAACCCTGACTTTTGAACTTTGAACCCCTAAATTGATAGGCTGCCTCCTTACCCCATGTGCAAGCCATCCACAAAGTCTGTAGACAGAAAAAACTCAACATATCGTGCAGAAATCCTTGGTCTTATTTCAGTCAATGACCATGACCTATTCATCATGAAAGCTAAAGGTTCTTTCTTACCTAAATGCAAGTTATCCATAAAGTTTGTTATTTGTACATGGTGGAGAAATCATCATTGTACAGAAATAATTTTTCTTCTTTCAGTTACAGTGACCTTAACCTTTGACTTTCTGACCTCAAGTACATGCCATGCATCAAGTTTTGTAACTGTAGACGGTGGGTGAAATTGGTAACAGACAAGTGGATGTACTAATGGAAAGAAAACATCCAAACATAATTAGCTTTATCTAATGGTAGGCATATAAAAAGTAAATCACTTTGACCTCGTTTTTGTAGCCGACACATGCTCATCCTCAGATGCACAGAATGGTACTAGAATTTCAATCCTATTATAAACCTGAAGCAATGCTAACTAAATCCTAAAATGTGGATCAACATGATCATAATGTGTCTTCATTCCAGTATAAAACCATATTGAAAATTTGAAGCAAAAAGATGTATAAAAACAAAGCCTGATTCTGCACATCAAGACTATGATCAATGCATTGCTGTAAAAGAAATGGTCAAAAGGTTGAGCATATTGCAGAATTTGTCTTAACTTCATGTTTCTGTTTAGAAAATAAAAGCAGAAACAGAAATTTAACCAAACTTCATATGCACATTTGCTATGACCATCAAAGGGGTAAGCCTGTGTCACGATATTTGTCTTTGCTACTGATTCATCCCAAGTATGAAGAAAAAAACAACTTTCAACATTTTCTAAGACTGTGACCCTGAATCCAAGGTCATTGGGGCTAGCAATTTTGTTGCAGAATGAAGTATCTTACTTTTATAAAGACTCATGCCAAGTATGATGAGAATCTATCAAGACCTATTTAAGGGAGGTTGCTGTACATAAATGAAGAGTGGGGGTGTGACAATTAAGGGTTTATTACTCACTAATGATAATGCAGAATGCTCAATCAAACTCAGTCATAGTCACACTGTGATCAAGCTGCATACTAAATCTGATGTGTGATTTGGATTTGGACTGTTAATGTTGCTTTAAAAAAATTTCAGTCATATGCATTGTGGTAATTTATAGTGAAGTCTAGCACTGAGGCATCATGACTTAGACATGTAGAATCAAGTCCCACCCAGTCCCATTATCCTGACATCAGGCCTACCAGCCCTAACAGTAACATTTTAATGCTGTGCGCAAGGGAGCTGCTCTAACCATTTTGGTAAGTCTTTGGTATGACACTGCCAGGGTTCAAAACCACCGACTCCTGCATCTGAGGTAGACACTCTAACCACTTAGGCCATCGGAGTGGTCCATACTAAATTTGGTTGAAATGCAAGTATAATGAAGGCAGTTAGTGGACAGTTGGAAGGATGGAAAGCCCAATTTAATATCCCCTGTTCCTCTGATTTTGCAAAGAACGAACAAGTCAGACATGTGCCTACAGCAACTATGTACATAAAAGACTGTATTAATAATCTGTATGTAAAATAACAAAAAACTCATTCAAGATTAATGAGAGGAAACTTACCACTGCTGGGGAAGGTACGTGAACACTGGCTACAGATCTTGGCCTAATTTGATTGGCAAGATGGCATAACAACACTCCATCACTCAAAGCTTCAGGTAAGTTATCTGGGAGAGACCGTTTTAACCTTGTCTCCATTGTCTGTTAACAAAAATAAAAAAACAATGCACCTTGTAGAAGAATATATAAATATATAACTTTTCCTTTAAATTTTTTTGAATACTTTCAAACTTGGAAAATAATTATAGTCTGATTTCAAGTAATATGTAGTATTAATACTGTTTTATTTTTAAATCAAGACAACATACAAAATACAAGTACAGTTATACCCAATAATGAGAGACCTCTAATGCAAATAAAATCTGGTCACTCAAGTGGGTTGTTTTCACATTATAAATCATTATATTATATAAAAAAAGTTTTATTCTTTGCTGAGGTTGATAAATCCATAGAATAATCCACTTGTTCTCGTAAGTACTAGCACAAGCTATTACTAAACCTGCTACTGAAGAAAAAATACAAAAGGCATCCGCATTATTGACCTTGATTCAATTGTGTTTTCTGGACACCTATTATCTGATCCTGTAACATCAGTTGTAAGTACTGACAAATTGAAACCAGCCTGCACTCCCTCTGCTAAGTGTTTAATAGTAGTGAAGAGTGACAGCAATTTGCCTGCATAACCTTAATAAAAAGAGATGGAAAACAGACTTCTGAGAGAAAACACTAACTTTCAATGATCAATGTCTCCAATATTCTTAATGAACATCCTTTTCATTAAAGAGAAACAGAGATCAGCCCATAACCAGTATATGCCTACTCTGGTACATGACTGGAAAATTTGCTTGACCATTAAGATGTTCTCTCATGACAGGTGGTCTTCCAAAACTCTTTTTCTTTCAAGACAGATTTTACAGAAGTTTATTCAAAATACACATCAAAATGTTCAGTAATTATTTTTTAGTAACCTAACACATTTATAATATGAGAGGTAAATTACTTAAAGATCTATGTGTGTGTGATCTGGATTTTTAACATAGCTTTAACAATTTTTCAGTCATATCGCTACAATATCTTCATTGTGGCAGTTTATAGTGATGCTTAGCACTGGGGCATCATGCCACAGACATGAAGCATGATGTCCCACCCAGTTACATTATCCTGACACCAGGCCGACCAGTCCTAACACTAACCTCCTAATGCTAAGTGCCAAGTGAGGCAGCTGTTAGTACTGTTTTTGTAAGTCTTTGGTATGACTTGGTCAGGAATCAAACCTGCTACCTCTAGCATCCAAGACGGATGCTCTAACCACTAGGCCACTAGAGCGGTTCTTAAAGATCTGTCACAGAACTAAAGTATCATAAGTATTTATGAAAGCAATTTCATATGGAGATGTCTGGAAATTTAAAACGAAAAGAAAGGCTAATTTCAAACTCTGGAAAATATCCCAATTAATCAGAACAGAGAAAATATTGTGAAGACCAAAACATTAACTGACCACATTTGCCCTAAACGATTTGACTGCATATCAAAAGTGTGTTAAATGACTACAAAAACAACTTTAAAACTATCTTATTTACACATAGATTTTTAAGACTTAAAAAAAATAATTACGGATTAAATCATAAACTTCAGGGAGTTAAGAAAATCTTGAATGCAAAAAGAACTGAAAATGACTGAACTACTTTAGAAAGAAATACTTTCAAATGCCATTTACATTCAAGTATAAACACTTTTCTTCAGTTGTGAAAATGACCTTTACATCAATAATTACATTTGTGGACTGATGAATGGGTTTCATCATTTCAGAAGGATCATTGTTCAAAAGGGTTTTTAAACTTTTAAACTCAACAGATTTGCATTTTACTAAGACTTAAGTCAATTGTTCATAATTCTATAGCTCTACTAAAGAGCCGGGACAAAATATACATAAAATGATGTGTGGTCTGGATTTGCCTTAATGATATGGATATTACAGGACTAGTTTCATATCTTCCTGAATCTTACTTTTCTAAGCATTTCTATATGTTCCATTTCATCTTTCTGATGCTCCTGTTGCCTCGGATGCTCCTGTTGCCTCTGATGTCCCTGTTGTCTCTGCACTGGTAAGCTAGGATTATGATTTTTAAAGTCTTCTATTTTCATGTTGGAATCAGATGCACCTGGAATAGTTAAGACACAGATTTATATATATTGTCCAATTTTCAAGGTTACATTAAGAAATGTTCCAACTGAGCAATATGTGATCAATTTACCTGCATATGCTACAAAGAACGAGTGTTTTTTCTTTGAACACAAATGACCCTTAAGATGCCTAAACAGAAAACTGGGTAGAAGAACAGACATACTCTATATATATATATATATATATATATAGACACACACAACATTCATGGAGGGACATCATGGAGGGACATGGGAGTAGAAAAGTAGAAAATAGTTTGTTCTGTGATTCAGACCTGTTGATATGACCAACCATTCAGTGACAAGATTATCTGTTCACTGTGGCTGTACTTGGGGTCACCAGACATTATAATCAGTGTTCTGGTGAAAACACAATGTCAATAAGATGGCAGCCACACTGTCCATATAGGACATCAAATCAACACCATTTTCATTTAGTGCCATATAGGACATCAAATCAACACCATTTTCATTTAGTGCCATAAAGGACGTCAAATCAACACCATTTTTATTTAGAACCAACTAGATATGATTACTAGTTTTCTGTTGAAAACCCAATGCTGATGTGACTTTTCAATTAGGAGGAGTAGTGATCAGATTTTTAATATATATTAGTAAAATATTTATTTAAGATCAACACCTTAAGAAGTCTTACGGTAAAACCCCTCACTGATGTAACTGTTGGTTCAGAAGGAGTAGTTATAACAAGATTTTCAACATGGCTGCTAAGATGGTAGTATTGGACATCAGATCGGCACCATTTTCATTTAGGACCAAAGCAGACATCATAAGAAGTCCTTCAGTGAAACCCCAATTTGGCATGACCATCTGTTCAAATGGATTTTCAAGATGACTGCTGTGACGGTCATATTGGCTGTCTGAACAGTACTGTTTTTATTTAGGACCTATTAGACCTTGCAATGAAAGTATTAAGTTTCATGACAATCATCCAAGTAGTTTAGGAGAGTAGTGATAACAGATAGATGAAGATCAACATGCCATCCATAAGCTATGACCAAGAGTGCAAAAAATGAGTATCTGAAAATCATATCTGCTCTGAGTATAACAAAACTTGTAACCTTCATGTTAAAAATGTTCAATCAATTAAATATTCAACTTCTAAATCCATCATCATGACCAAGCATTTACAAAATGACTTGTAGGTGAGTGAGATGCTTTCAGTGACTGTGTAACTATTAAAAGCATTTGACTAATTGTAATATATTGGGCATGCCGTTTTCAGTATTCTGTGGTAGTGTCTCTGCAATCCTATGCAGTTCTAATGTACATGATATACAGGTGTAGGATTGTCATAACAGTCATAACATAAGTCACTACTACAAATGCAAATAAACAAGTGTATATTTTAACAGTACTTATTAAAAGTTATTTATCACACACATCTGAGTACTACAAGGGATTGAGGGTTGGGGACCATGACTATGAAAAGGCAGAGCATTTTGATTCTAGAGTCTAACAGCTATTCCTTCCAGGGATTTGGACCTATAACCATACAGAAAACATTTACCAAGATTTTTTAATGACCTTGACCTTGCTTCAGGTAGAGAAAGGTGGTAAGTTGCATAGATATGAAAATCGATTGTTTACCAATTCTGCTATCCAAGTATGACATCAACATCTGTAAAGGTTTGGGACTTGTGACCCTAAAAATTTCAACAAAAGAACTTTATAGAGTTTCTAACTGCCTTCAACTTGTGCGTGTGCATGTGTGTGTGTTTGTTTGTGTGTAGAGTTAAAATACAGTGCTTATCAGTCATGTTGTTAAAAGTATGAAAGAAATCCCTCCAAGAATTATGGACTTGTGACAATACAGAACAAATTTAACCAGGACCTTATCTGATATTGCCCTCTATGCCACCATCAAAATGATGGACCCTTCATTTTAAACAATGACAGAGCAGAGAAGATAATAAACTCATTAAAGATGGTCCTATTTATCCTCATTCAAAGATGGTTTCTCAATTTGAAATAAGATCTATACCACTGTTTGCCAAACTCTTCAATAGCAAATTATAGGATTTTTATGGGCCAAAGATCTACTTATCTTCTCATTTTACCTTCAACATATTTTACATAAATTTTGCTGAAACTCACATAATAAAGTCAAATCTTGTCTTTCTGTAAATGAATAATCAAGGTATCTAAACTGAACAGTCATGAACGTCCTCTGGCATCCATTTTTAATCTTTTTTCTTTTTTCAAGTTAGAAAACTATACATCTATCTCACTTAATGGTTTAGCATAACAGAAGCATGCACAAAATTATTAATTAAAAAAATATTATTCTATTAAAACAACTCTATGACTCTAAAATTATTATTTTTTTGTTGGATCTTTTCTGGTAAACTAGTTTATGGCAACTTGATGTGGGCAACATCTTAAACTATATTCTCTCTAGAAATTAATTTTTAACACAATGATAATCTTATTTTTTGCCAGCCACTACTATTTAAAATAAGTGTCCAACCAGCAAAATTCAACTGTTCTATCCAGTTCTCTCTAATCAACTGTTGCTTGATTACACTGTTATGATTATAAAACATTTTCTACATGCTGTAAACATGCATCAACTTCAGATAATTGTTCCAGTTTTTGGTTAGATCACTTATACTTTTGCAGAAGAATAGGTTTTAGGTTGTGCACTAATTGTCTTATGTTGATACAATGGGATGGTACCAGAATGTGCTTTGCATTTGCTGTGTCATCCCTCAATGTATGTAATACATATACTTGTATTCTGAATCCTGTTCCCCGAATTACTAGAAATCTTCTCACACCTTTATGCTTTCCTGTCTGACTGTAAGATGGTTGTTGAAGGTTTTCTGGATTCCACTCTTTTTCTTTAATCAGGCTAACATTTTTTAAAAAATGTATTATTCTAGAGTGAGAGAACCCAAAGTCATGACATTCCAAGTGGTCCCACTCTTATTGCTACCCCTGACCCAACCCAACCAGTAGCCAATCACTATATCTTGCCAGACTTCCATGGAACCAACGAGTCTGTGTTCAAAAGTACCCCAATGAATAGTAACTCCACTAATGTGGCCAGCGGCTGGCATACTATTGCAAAAAATTCAAATTTACCACTACGAAGTGGCCACGTGATGTTATTTACAAATAGAAATCTCATTAATATTTGCTGATTGTTAGGTTCAACACACTGACATTTGATCCAACATGCCGATAAAGTAACCTTTATCCACACAAAGAGGACAGTTATCAGATTATCCCTAATGCTGTGCGTTCCTTTGGTCTTAGGTTTTTTTTCCCTTTCATAACTATTGGCCATTATTACTATTGATAATTATCAAGATACAAAGCACAGTATTGTTCAGTTCAAATTAGCATTACATCCAGTCACCAAATAGTGAATGTTAGTCATTTTGGCTTATCTTTGACAGATTATGAAACAGACTTGAATTAGTACCAGAGTACAAAAATAAAAATAAAAAGAAAACTAATCACATGACAAGCTCAAGTTCTTTGCAAACACTGCATCTCACTGTAATAACTACAAACTGACATTAATGGAATAAGTTGTTGCAAACAATAAAATATTGTCAGACATTCTCAGTTTACAATGAAATGTGCAAGCAATTCAATTAAATGAAACCTGGGGCAGTCTCTTGATCACTACAGTGAAATTTGATGTCAGAAAGATTCACATGAACTTTGTCAATATACATTCTACTGCTTGGGAAATGGAAATTAAGGACATGGAAAGTTACAGCCAGATGTTTGTGCCCAGATTGTAATGACATGGTGGTTTAGTATGACATTTAATGATTATTCATAATTTTAAACAACAGTTCATACAAGTGTTACCGCAAGTTTACAACATTCTTGTAATTTGTAAAGGAAAATGTTGAATATTAAAAATAATTTTCTTTTCATACTTATATGTAGTTATTATGCACATCTGTGTGATCACCCTCTAGAAAGGCCTCCCCTCTTATAAGGCCACTTTCTTGCTGCATAACGGGTGACCACATAAGAGGGGGAGACCACTATATCTAAATTGTTAATCTATTATGATAAAATGAAGACACTATATGCATTGTACTTCTTTATATTGCTCTGTGAGAGCAATCTTCCTCAACACTGTAAAACTGTGAATTATTATCTTCCTTCTAATTAGCTATTAGTGTTGAGAAATTCTGGCTGTACCAACCATTAAAAGACTACCAGTAGCAAATAACATGTCAGGATTCTGATTAAATCGAAACACTCTTTTTTGACCAAGTATTTCTGCTTAAGACATTCAGCTATCAATGCAATGTACATATGGCTGCACTGGCCAAACTGGAAATGTGTCTTAAGGATGCAAATACTCACGTACAAGTCTGATATGAGCAATCAGAAAAAAATCTGATGAAAGCCACTTTAGAATGAACTTCATATAAACAGATCACAGTGATCTACTTAGAGAGAATGGGGCTGTGGTCATGGAGATGCATCTTGTAGCCAAGCTTCATTAATGTGGCCTGAACTTCCACAAATAAAATTATAGTCTAAATGTCATATGGGCACACACACACACACACACATACACACACATGCACACATGCAAACACATGTACACAATGTGCATGGATGCACATGCATACACACACACACACACACTGACTTTAAGAAATGTAAGACAATGGATTATATACTACAAATGAATGCATTAAATGAGAAAATAAAACAATATTTTAAGTATGCAAATATACATATATATATCAGTCAATGGCAAGTCACTTAAACACTGCAAATAATGCAAGTCAGCGATGAGGACAGTTATTTCCTTGATGGAGTAAGCTACTCTAGGGTAATCTGTACAAAAAGACACAAATGCAAATAAGCAAACTACGCATCACGAAATCATCCGATTTCAATCTAGCTACCAGCATTTGCACATAAAATCAGATATTGGGCAAGACTCGAGAACATGTTGCAACTAAAATCATTTTTGGAACTTCCATTAAATATGTACTATACTTCAAATTATGTCTATCATTTAACATCTGAATTTTACTCATTCAAAAATGAGATTTATTTTTTTTTGTTGTTGCAAGAATGAGGAATTTGTTTACTGAATATACATCCAGGTTTAGAATACTATTACAATAACCTGCATCATTATTTTTCATATTTTTACATGTACCTCATATGAAAAGGTGCTGTCAGAAATCCAGTGTGATGCGTGATTTGGATTTTGTAAAGTAGCTTTAACAATTTTTCAGTCATATCACTATGATGCCTGCAGTGTGACAATTTATAGTGATGTCTAGCACTTGGGCATGATGTTACTCCCAGTCACATTATCCTGATACAAGGCTGACCAGTCCTAACACTAACCTCTTAATGCTGAATGCCAAGCGAGGCAGCTGTCAGTACCATTTTTAGAAGTCTTTGGTATGACCCTGCCAAGGGTCAAACCCACGACCTAACCACTAGGCCACCAGAGCAGTCCAGAAGGACAATAAGATAAATAATGCAAATCTCAATTTGAGGAAATATATTGAGAAATTTTAAAGTAATGTACATCTCAGTGACAAAAAAATGCTGTTATGAAAATTATCTCCCTTAGCTTGAATGCCAGCTGGTGCCATGCACTGGGTTTATGCAGAGATTGCACAGCATAATTGTGTTTTTGAATGCGAAAATATGCTTGGAACATTTCATAGGTACAAAAAAAAGACATACACTTCTTCATTTCCGATGAAAGACAATGGCATATATGAATGTAATAATTACAAACAACGATCTCATTGTGAAGTCTTTACTGACAATCCTGACATTACAAAAGTATGCTCTCTGGAACAAAGTTAACAAGACTTTGTTGGTCAGCTGGTGATGGCTATACTTCCTAAATTGCAGTGTATTGTTTTGCCAACTTTAATCCACTGTTTTCAGTGAATGTCAACAGCCATGAAAAACTCTATCTTTCTACTGAAAAGATAACTTTTCCATTGTTTTCATTTGTATAAGTTTTTTTTCCCTTTTTGTGGTTCCCTTGCTTACATATAGTTTGAAAAGGTGGGATGTTGGGTGTGCACTGGCCTTACATTATATTTTTGGCAATGGCAGACATGATTCTAGCATATTATTTTATAAAAAATAATAAAATCTTTTAGTAATGGAAGACATGATTCACGTAGGTTTAAAAAGAAGCATCTCTCAAAGGGACTGATACTACAGAGACTAAAAAGGATTTTCAAAAGACAATTGTTTTCTTTTAACTGCTGAGTCTTGAAACCATCTTTGAAATTCTTCAGTGATAAAAAGATCTTCAAATTAGCTGCTGTGGTGGAAATACTGGATATCAACATGGCACTCTTTTCATTTACCATCAGACCATCAAGTATTTCGTTCAAAGCACAAGATCAATAGGACCAAGAAGTAGTGATAACAAATTTTTCAAGATGGCCAGTGTGACACTCATATTAGAAGTTGGATCAGCACTATTTGCATTTATAACATACCAGACATCATAGGATATCTTTAATTGAAAACCCTATGCTAATATGACCATTCATTCTGGAGAAACAGAGTTCACAAGATTTTCAAGACAGCTACCATGGCAGGCATACTGAATGTCTGAAATACATCAATAGGACCAATTAGATATCATTAAGTTGTTCAGATGCAGTGATAACACTATTTTCAAGATGGCCTCTGTTATGGCCATATTGGACATGTAACCAACATTCTGAACCAACTATACATCATTTGAAGACTTTTGGTGAAAACCCCATGGCAATATTATTTTTCATTCAAAAGGATTAGAGATAATATTTTCAAGATGGCCACTGTGACAGCCATATCACCAATCAGATTGGCACCAATTTCATTTAGGACAAACTAAACATTAAAATTCTGGTCAAAACATCAAAGTAATACTATATCTGGAGAAGTAGTAGTAAAAAGATTTTCAAGATGGTCACTGTGGTGTCCATACTGGACATTAGAGTGACCCATTTTCATTTAGGACCAATCAGACATAAGAAGTATTTCAGTGAAATAAAATGTCGACATGAACACTCAATCAGAAGGAGAAGCAATAACAAGATTTTCACTGATGACTGATTTAAGTGGCCATTTATATTGGCCATCAGATAAACACCAATAAACTAGACTCCACAAGAAGTTTTTTGGGAGAAAACACCATGCTGATTTGATGATCCATTTAGGACAAATGGGGGGATAAAGTATTCAAGATGGTCAGTATGGCAGCCCTACTTGATGTCCGTGCAGCATTTTCATGTAGGACCAACAGGACTAGGGCATGTATGTGTGGATGTAAGGTTTCATGACAATGCTCCAAGTAGATTAGGAGGAGTAGCAGTAACAAACTTATGCCAAATGACAGATGGACCAGACAACAAGCCATCCTGTAAGCTCTTTTAGTCTATGACCAACAGTGCTAAAAGAAAGAATGGGCATAAAGATACGTTTAACAAAATCTAGTATGCAAGACATTACTATTTATCTATGTTTACAAAGATAATTAAAAAGAAAAGATGACTGATTTCTAGTCCCAATTTTTTTCATGAAGTTTATATTAATTTAAAAACATCAGAAATATTCTAATGTTAAGAAACAAAGATGAAATTTCAAAGTCCACTCTAAACTGAAAAGCTGAAATATAATGAAGGGTATAGCAGAATATTTATTAAAGAAAACACAAGAAGACAATCTCAGGAAACCAACATGTACCGAATATGAAGTAAGGTGCATTTTAGAGTTTGAATTCTCATTTTTTCATTGTAGCTCTGGCTGACTGAATCTGTTTCAGTTTTAAGTAAAAACAATTAGAATGCATAAAACTTGTTACATATGAAACTGAAACAACCAATTACTGCCCTCTAGTACATGTAGTAGTAGTAGTAGTAGTAGCAGTAGTAGTAGTGATAATTTGGAGTTTAATGGCATGTCAGCACAATGCTGGCAATATTGTGCTGATTAAACATAAAATTCTAAAATTGTAAAAATAAAAAACTGCAAAACCTGCAACATGATAAACCTTGAAAAAAAAAAAACATATAAACATGAAGTACTAAATGACAAAAGTTAAAAGTTGAAAATAGTCCAAACCTAATATTTATTTCCCCTTGTCACTGCCATTAATCCCCCTGACCTTCAGATCTTGCAGTACCAAGTTGTTTTCAGCATGATTTTTGAATGTCACAATTGAGGATGAATAAATATTTTAAAACTGATGGTCATTTACCAGTTAATACAAAGTATATATGCATAAACATAAACCTCATGAATGCTATAATATATATATATATATATATATATATATATATATACACACACACACACAAACACATACACACACACACATGTGTGTGTGTATGTGTCTGCACATTACAATGTATAAACAGTAACTGGGTGGCTTGGGTGGGTGTGCACTGAAGTCTGGAATAAACGTTTTAATGTAAATGCAAGGAGGCATATTGCACATAAGCAAATTAACAATTTAGCTGTTCTGGATTCAAGAGGATCTGCTGATTCTTGTTTGAACAATTTTACTGTTGGTAGCTGGATCATAAGAGAGATAACTAATGATTCTGTTGGCTTGTTGGTAGTTTCTGAAAATTCACCCCTCTTATCTTCATACAAGATAAAATACAGGTTAAATGAAATACTCTGAGATCTTGCTTTCTGATTAATGAAATAAATACTATATGTACTTTCTTCTAAGTCAAGTCCAACTGCAAACAGCACAGACCCAAATGTATCATAGCATAAGCCACTGGCAAAATTGGGTCTACTCAGCTTGTTTGAAATCATCAGTAGAACAAACAACACAGACCCTGATCTGTTGGTACATTATGCAGTTGTCTGCAGTTAGACTCAACAGATAAGCAAGCATGTAAAGACCTAAAGAGGCCAAAGGCATATAACTGCTAGTAAAGCTGCACACTATACACAGATGACCATAAAGATCAAAGACATGTAACATTTTTGTTGTTTATATTCAGGATGTAATTTTCCATATTCCAAACTTAATAATGTCTGTCTACAAGAAGTTCTAAGTATAAAATATATATTACAAATGAGGAAGCAAGTTTAAGAAATAAGGGTCAACTTGATGCTTATTTTTAAGGTTATCATGTTACTGTGAACCATCTTCACCCTGCATTTTAGGACACTCAAAATTAATATTCTTGTATGGTCTTTAAAACTTAGGACAAACGACAACAAAACTGACCAAAATATTTAGGTTGGGTTTTGGGGATGGGGACAACTGACTGCTACCTTTGTTTCTGGAATTGGCTAATTAGCGATTATGTCTACAATGTGATACAATGAAATCACAATCTTTGCAGCTGACATATAAATTCTTTTAACACATTATACCTAAATACTGCTGTTTATACAAATCCAAAAATAATCACATCCAAAAAGATGTCGAAGTTCAAACTGTCAGATCTGCATTACTTTACCATTTCACTGTGTACCAGATTAGGCTGTTTCAGAATAATTGGCAGGTGGAACTGAGATTGTCAAGGACTACTGAAGCTTACATTAAAAAACATCAGAGAAATATTTCTTACTTTATTCATATTTCCCAGTTATCACCCCAAATATGACCCTCTATGTTGTGTGGTGCCATTTTCATATCCACTGAACAATTACTAACCAATCGGTGCTAGAACGTTTAGGTCCAATGATGATGTGGCATATGTCGTCAAATTGAGATGCAACTATTATTGTTGTGTCTTATTATTAGAATTTAAACTTCATGCTGATTATCTAATTGGGTATGTCAGTATTCAGCATGGTGAAATATAATCCAATTTTCGGATATTTTTCTACAAAATATTCATGTAAAACAAAGGCCGAGAATCTTAAAATGGCAACAATTGATAATCTTTTATAAATAGCATGCATCATCATTTGTTCTCATTTTTATTAAATACTGGGTGCTATTTTAAATTACCTTTCTGTTTCTTACTGAAATTGGTCACTGATTTTAATTTATCAAAGATTAGGGCCAAAAAACTAAATTACCGGCCACACCTGTCCAAAAAACTTGGGATGCACATCAGGCAGGCATGTGCAGCCTATGGCCTATGAGCAGCATCCAACCTACAACTTGGGTGTTATATGGTTACATTTACATTCTACTGATACATTTAAAAATTAGAAAGAAGCCCTCACCCTGAAGGATGCTGCACATGCCTGATTTAAGGGATGTCCAAAAGAGTAGAGCAAAGATGGTAATGCTCCCTGACAATCTGCTCCATTGATCAAACCACATCAGCATCACTGATTTGATCAGTGAATTAAACTTTCAGATATGTTCAGTGCAAAAGAAAATCAATGCACAATATAAAAGATGCACATTATAATAAAACTAATCTATAACCAAAAAGATCCAAGGATGGATTATACCACTAATGGATTTGGTTTAGGGATTAAGAAAAGAACTTGGCTAGTTTACAAGATGGTTGACCTGCTGATAGCATAATGTCATAGTTCAAACAAATTAGTTCTAAAACATGCACTTGAATATGTGTGTCATTCAAATAAAAGTAAACTGGTTAAAAAAAGAAATTTGTCAAGTATGAATAATGATTCTGAACAAAGTGTTACATGGGACTGTGAAAAGTTTGGAAAGGATTATAAAAATTTTGAACCACAAACCCTTCACCAAAAATGTGGTCATGTCATGCATCGATTTCAAAGCTTTCAATGGTTCTGAATACACTGTAGATATAAAGCCTTTGTTCAGTATCAGCAAATATCTAATAAAATTACCCAATTTACTATATTAACTGATCCAAACATCTGAAATATTCAACAGATAAATAAGGAAACAACAATCACAATGTCTGTAAAGCAGATCATTTATCAGAACCAAAACTGAACCCTCCCTACAAGTTTGGTCCTAAGAAGTAAATAATAAAAACTTGTTATCTCCCTTGATGAAAGGCAAAATAGGAAGATATACAAAATGGACAATTGAATGAATGTCTTTGAAGCTATCAGAATAGTGAAATCTGCCTTCAACAGGTTAAGACCAAACTTAGTTCCTCATTAAATAAACCAAAGCTAGTGAATTTTTTTTACCAACAAACAAAAAGATTTTTTAAAACAAAAGTAAAATGCTGATTATCAAGGAACGTTTTATTACAGCATATCTTCAAATTCTGTGTACACCATTAAAAAATAAAACTATCCAAAAATATTTTAAGTGATAATAAATATATATAATATAAAATATAAGAAAACAATTTTTTCTATGGTATAGTATATGCACGTTCCCATGCACGTGTTTAATGACATGTGATTGTACATCAAAGTCTGTCCTTCATTTAAATAAGTCTGACAGTTAATTTAAAACAATAGTTTTGTTCATCTGCAAGTGAAAAGTAGCATTTTAAATTGTAATATCTGTAATAATGACGTCTTCTGTTTTAACAAGATTACTGAAAGGGAATGTTTTAAAAATAATCAAAACCACATCTGCTGGGTTCGAAAAACAAACTTTTTACTTGTCAGATATGTAGATTTTTAAGCAATTAGGCAAAAATCTTTTTTTTTGTGGCAAAGTCTTTTACCGATATTAGGCATGTGAAACAATATTCCATCTGACAAAATTTCCTGGCTGTTTTGGCTTGTCATAAAAAATAATTTTCAAGCCCTAATGAAGAATATTTACCAAGATTTGAAATCTCCACAATATTTCAAACCTTCCCTTTAATGTTAAATAAAGTATAACTTAAAACTTTAAGGGTACTATGGACTTCACCTCATTTATTTATTTTCATTTTGATTTTTTGATTATTCTAATTTTAAAAACATGGAATTTTTTAAAAATCTTCCTATTTGGACTGATCAAAATCTTCAAGTGATGCCAACTATCTGAATGTTTGAAGCCTGATATATACAAGTTTTCTTGTATATACCAACTGCTGTGGCGAAGTGTTCATCCAAGGAAAAAAATCAAAACAATCCATTTCAAAAGCTCCGAAACGGCTGACAAAGGAAAGCTTACCCATCTCAGGCCATGCAGCAAGGTAGAGGGAACATCAGAAGCAGAAGCAAGCGGAGACTCGGCAGGAAATAATAACAAAACAAAAACACCCTACCTGTTCCTGCTGATGGCCTTCTGCCACGGGCAATACTGGGATTTGGCTGCAATTTGGACTGACCAGAGGGTGCAGCAGGTTTGGACAAGCCTGCAGATTTTGATGTAGTACTTGCCACTGCCGTTTTTGACACTTTTGATGTGGGTTTTGATGTGCTGGTTGAGGTTTTGGACATACCTGTCCTGGATTTTTGTAAAGATGAAGTTGATGAAGCTGGCGAAATTGAAGACCTTGCAGATGATGGATGCTTTTTGTCGTCCTCACTACTTGTGCTTCCAGATCTCTGTAACAACATAACAAGCCATGAATCTGATTACAAGTACTGTAAATATGTCATGTCACTAGCCAAGTCTTTTGCCTTTACTGTTATTTCCACTATTAGAAATTTGTTTTCAACACTAATCAAAATAAAAACCAAAACGTCTTGCTCAAGATTAACATATTACCTGAAAATTATTACTTCAATCTAAATAACTGTTTTAAAATGTGCAGCCTACAGATGTTTGGCACAAACTGCAAAATGCATGTCTCAAGGTCCTTCCCCATAGCAGCACTTGAACCTTTCATGAATCTCAGGTTTCTTGAATAAGCAATCTATTTAAACTTTTGGAACTTCAAACTTGTATTTCAGATCATAATTATAAGAAAGTCTTTCTTTTTTTTTTGTTTGAATTTCTTATAAAATATATATATGTGCACCTCTGTCACAGTGTACATTTATCAAATGAATGCACGTGTCACTAAAGTGTGTGTGTGTCCATGCACAAACTTATACAAGTGTGTGTCTGTTTGTCAGTGTGTGTGTGTGTCTGTTTGTGAAGAATTTGCTTTTGTATACAAATACAGACTCGTAATACAAATGTGTGTCAATGTGTATTTTTGGAAAGAGTTTGCTTTTGCATACAGATGCATACTATGGATATGTGTGTGCATAGAAAGAGAGGATGAGTTTGCTTTGGTATATAGATCATAATACAAATTTATGTTGAGACAGAGTTTGCTTTTGCATACAGACTCATAATATGGATATGTGTGAAGATGGAAAGATTATGAGTTTGCTTTGGTATATAGATCACAATATGGATATTTGTGTGGATGGAAAGAGAGGATGAGTTTGCTTTGGTATATAGATTATAATACAAATTGATGTTGAGACAGTTTGCTTTTGCATGCAGAGTCATAATATGGATATGTGTGTGGATGGAAAGAGAGAATGAGTTTGCTTTGGTATATAGATTATAATATGGATATGTGTGTAGATGGAAAGAGAGGACGACTTTGCTTGGATTATAGATTATAATACAAATTTATGTTGAGACATGCAGACTCATAATACAAATTCAAGTGTGTTTATCAAAAAAGAGATTGCTTTTGCATACAGACTGGTAATACAAACAAACACAAGTGTATATGTCAAAAGAGAGTCTATTTTTAAATACACTCACACAAAAAATGTGTGAAGATACAAAGAGAGGATGAGTTTGCAAGTACAGACACATAATACAATATTTATGATAGATTTATGCTCATGTGCAACGAGAATGCCTTGCTTATCTAAATTAATTTTTTGACAAATATTTTCCTCAAGTTCTACCTGAATATGGCAGCTGACAGTAGATGAATATCAAAAAGATATTCCCGTGTCTTTCCATTAGCAGACAATACAAAAACCTATGCAGGGTCCATAAGCTGTAGGAGATAACCACAATTGTAAAAAAAAGGAAATTAACTAAAAGCAATCAACTCAACTTTTGCTAACATATTAAGTGTCCTGCAACCAGGATGCTTTCTTCTGAGATGTTGTTTACAGGTTTTACAATGGTCTTTATTCATAGCCATATTGGACACTAGACCAGCAACATCGTGCAAACCTGAAAATCTATCATCCCATAATGATCTCTGCAAAATCTAGTTGAAATTGTTATTTTTTTAATTAGAAGTTGAAAATAGTCAATGTTAATGGGTGTCACATGATGCACTGGACCAATGAAAGATCACTACCATCAATTCATTTGGCTTTAAGGCTAATTAGGTGAGCTACAAATTCACATTAGGGAACTTGCACCTTATTATTTATATTACAGAAATTTTGTTCACCTTTGTCAAACTTCACTCCTGGTACTCCTTTTCTGTGTGGTCTCCATGGGGCTTTTAAGGATAGTGAACATAAGAAGACAACATCCTTATTTATTAAGGACCATGCAGACACTATCCAACATGCTTGGAGCTGACACTCCTATGCTTCCATGAGTATGATGATGACATGTAGTGGACTGGACCACACGTTAACTTGGTTGTTACGTGCACCAGTTAGTATAAATGCACATCCAGAATGTCAACAGTTTTGTTTTGACTGCAGTCATAATCTGTGTCAATTAACATAAATGTGTCTTAATTCTCCCCTCACAAAAGATGTATGTGCATGTTAGATTAATGAACTGTAGGCCTTGTGACTACCTCACAGCTAAAAATTAGGAATATACTGAGGAACTTTCACCATAATCACACAATTCAATGAAGAATCACCTTCACAGTACTTTTTTGCTTCATGATGCAATACTTTTGGGAGGAAAGAAACTGATGCTGATTATGGGAAAAAATAACTATTTTGGGGAATAAAGTTTCACCCCACCATTCCCCCACTCCACCCTGCTGCCACTGGACTATATCAAAACAAGGAAAATTCTCTCAAAATGAGTGAAGGAATAATAGTTTCAACAAAAACTAAATTTGTATACAGGGAGTATATATAATACAGTATTTCCTTTGTAGACAAAATAAAATATTACAATTATTCTGCAACACTTGGGAAGTCTTAGAAACAACACAGAACCTGAACTGCCAGTGCAAAATGTGCTTGCAGATCAAGGTTTGTGTTCTTCATTCTATTGATCACTCCAAACAAACTGCAGATATACAAATTTATCAGTACATTATGCAATCACAGATCTTGGTCTATAGAGTCTGTACTTGGACAGGACTTGTACACAAATATACAGTAAGTGTGAAGCCATGCAACAGTTTATGATGAAATTTCTCATTCTACATGACTATTTGCTCAAATGACTCCATGCAAAACTCACTGTAAATTTTCCCTCTTGAACATGTTTGCTTATACTCTGGAAGAATCGTTTTTCACATATGCTAAGAACTTAAATGTTGAATAAATCAGAAAAGTAGCATGTTGAAAAAGAATATAAAAATATTCTTATTAAAACATATGTATAGAATGTATCCAACTGCTGTCAGTGCCAGTCAAATCCTGCCGTCACATTATGTACCTACAGATCAGTGTCAAGTCTCATTTGTTAATTTTTAGTGAAAAGTTTGACCATAATATGCCCGCACCTAAATGTGACTGCAAATATGGCCTAATATTTACCAAACCCCTCAAGTTGTGTGAACGCTCAATTCTTTTATATTGAAATAAAACAAACAACCATACTATACATCTGAAAGTAAAAAGATATCTTGATCAACGTTGCTCAATAATATAGTCCATTATTTTATGAAAATCTAACATAATGTAATGAAATACAACAAAACTATACTTGAATTTTGATATGCATTCAAGCTCAGAAGTTTTGATGATTTCCAGATCATGGTCTTGTATTCTTGAAACTTAAAGCGCAAAACTCAAAGATGCAAACCAATGACTTAATTAAAATAATGTTAGAATCGAAGCACTTGCAGGCTTTTCTTAACTTGGGTATTTCTCCTTGACATGTCTATTTAAATGAAGTTTATGAGCTAAAATTACCAAATCTTAACGGAGCATGAGTTGTTAGGTAAAGTTTTGAGTATACAGGACCTGGATCAAAGCTGTTTTCAGTATGATATGTATTATACACAAGTAAAAATTGTACAGAATCGTTTAATGACTATCAAATACAGAACAGACCGGTTTAATCGCTATCAAACAGCAGTTCCGTATTTTGCTACATATTCGAAATTGGTCTGCAGCTGTATTTAATTCTATTCCTCAAAATGTTAAGTTCATATACCATACATACTTGCTTATAAGTCGAGTCAAACTACAAACAACAAAGATCCTGATCTGCTGTAGCATAATGCACCTGCAGATCATAATCATGTTTTTCTCCTTACAAACTGCACAGACCAAGATTTGCTGGTGCATAATGCACTGGCAGATCTGGTTCTATGCAGTTTGCAGTTGGACTCATAAGTGAGTACATATGGTAGTTGAAATATAATGAAAAATATGTGCATAAAATGTGCTGTTCAATTCATTAGCATGTCCAAAAATTCTACGTCCATTGTATAAGAATGTTTCTTTATATTATAAAAACAAATGACTAGGCATACAAGTCCTAATTTATCACACTCACAATGTAGTTTCTAAATGGTGTTTTTACACCCTTTTCAGTTCAAAGATGATTTGTGAAATATGGAAATTGTGCAGGCAAATGAGATTGCAAGCAATGGCTGAAGCATGTGTTAGCACAGTGCATATCATTTCTGGAAGCTAAATAATCTGTCAAGCAGCATACATGATAACAACAGAAGCACACAATTCATGCATAGTGGGAAGCACTGGAGCATCAAAATGAGCTGGATATAGAATCCATTTGATTTCTATGAAAACCCTGTTGTTTTTTTTTTGTTTTTTTTAAAGTTTGATCAAATCCAATATTTTTAAAATATTTTTTTTGTTGTGATCAATATTTGTTAGCAAATTCTATGCGCTGTCCAAGTAGGTTAAGACCACTTACCTGAATTGTCAATTTTATGCTTGCATCAAGCCCCACTGCCTTGTACCATGGTCAATAGGGTACACCAGTATATGCTTTAAGTGCATTGCTGGATTTATAGAAGGAACCATATCAAATGTTGATGGTATAGTCAAAATTTACAACTATAAAAATAACTTCACACAGGTAGTCAAAATGATTTTTTATATATGTGTAAACAGAAAATGTATGGGAATGCAATGATAACTGATTATGCTGGGGAGGAAAACATACTTTCCAAATTAAAATCTGTTAACACGAGTCCTCTGTCTTTTGGCACAACCCATGTACTGCATAACCAATTCATGTGTGGAATGGCATATACCTAAAGTAATATGGTCTCTGGTGCACAACAGTAAACAATGCTGTGTGCATAGTTTCAAGAAAAAGGCTTCCACAACCTTCATAGGTTTTTTCTGCTTTTTTATTTAAATGCACTTTTAACAAATTACTGTCTATTAATATCATACAGTATGATGAGGAGATGGAAGCTTAATGGAAGCTAAATTCCTGGATGTCCTGGGTAGGTATCAAACCCACAACTATTGGATTACAAATCCAATGATCAACCAAATGTGCCACCATGGCTCTCTACCTTTACAGAGAAAGCTTTTTGACAAGTTATTTATGGGTGATAAGATTTGAAAACAGGTGATGTATAATTTTTTTTAATGTTGAATAATTATACATACACCAATAAGACCCAAAAATGTGGTATGAAAACACTGCTGCACTTAGTGAATTTCGAAACATTTGGAAAAACAGAGTTACAATAGGAATCAAACAGTATATAAGCTGCCATGTAAATTGGTAAATGTAAGAATTTTACAAACCACTGTACTTGTACGAAAGACCTCAAATAAACTCTCCTAATACCAATACCAACATATATATATATATATATAAACAAAAGGCCACTTTTAAGCAACTGGTATATTTATAGATATATACAGCATAACTAGCTTGTTATATCATAAGTACCATATATACCCACTTACAAGTCCAACTGCAAACTGCACACACCCAGATCTGCCATCACATAATGCAACAGCAGATCTAGGTCTATGCATTTTGTTAGGAGTAATCATTATAACAACACAGAGTATGATCTGCCAGACCAAAATGTGATGACAGATCAGGGTCTATGTTATCAGAAGTTGGAGCAGACTCATGAGTATATACAGTACTACCCTTGAAAACTTACACTAGCTACAAAGCTATTAACAGCATCTCTTTGTAATTGTTTGAGTCTCTGTTCCTCAAGACGACTCCTAAATCGCTGAGCCTCTGTCTGCTGTAGATTTTTGATATTTTGATGCTGATACTGAAACTCCTCTTCCTACAGAAAAACAGAACATCTAAGAGAACAG
The DNA here is from genome assembly GCA_028554795.2 of Sinohyriopsis cumingii. Lineage (NCBI taxonomy): Eukaryota > Metazoa > Mollusca > Bivalvia > Unionida > Unionidae > Sinohyriopsis > Sinohyriopsis cumingii. Next base: position 117,399,923 of record CM068828.1, read on the forward strand.
ATGTCATTGAGTACATTCATTTATCAGCATAAGATTTCTCACCTACTCTACCAAGGCATAACTAAATGAAGGGTTTTACTTTGTTGGCTTTAAGGTCACTTTTAAAAACATAATTGGCTATAACATGCCAAGAAAATGAAGCTAAGTGCCTTGTCCAAGTTCCATACTAAGGCAGTTTCATCTGGGCTGGCCTGGTCAGGTATTGAACCCACAACCCTTGGATTACTAGTCCAATGCTTTACCTAATGAGCTACTGCAGTTCAGTAAGTACATGAAGGAATAGAGGCTACAATTGCTGAAAAAGATTTCCAGGAATCCAAGAATAATTTTTTTTTTTAAACTGTTGAGAACTGAAAACACATCTGATATTATTGAGAAACTCCAACATACAAAATCTGATAATGAAAATATTTTCCTACACATCCAAATTAACACATTCACAAAATAACTTAAGCACAGGGCAATGTTCTTCATCACGGTCATAGTGCCTCAAGCTGATAGTTGGGACAGAGAATCATTAAACTTGTCTCAGACAATGTCAGGATCAACAAATGTTCTAGGTTTGTTTAAATTTATACAAGGGGGGGGGGGGCAGAGAACACCTTCCCCTTCCCATAATTAAATGGTAGTCATCAGATTTATCTACACACTAGATTTGATTAAAATAAAATATATTCATACTTGTTTGTGTTATCATGTTCAAAAGCCAATACAGCTAAAAGCCGGAGTCAAGACTTATTACCTTATAATCAGTGTCAGGATTCTATCAACTTGTCCCCTTAACTGTAACCAAATATAAATCTTACAAGTCACTGTATCCATGAGCTTGGTGAAGTACAAAAGTCCAAGACGAAGCATTTGTCTGACTCTTAGGTCAACTGGGTTTGCTTTTCAAAATTCCTTTGCAAAAATGTGAAGATTGTAATAAGATCAGAACCATTTTTATTTTTCAGATCCCATTTAATATTGGAAGAGATCTTTTAATGAAAAAAAACATGTCAATGACACCATTCAGGTATGAGCAATTGATAATTAGCTTTTTGAAAGGTTAGATGAGAACCATTTTTCTTCAGAAGCAGCTGCATACTGTTACAATATTTCAATGAAAACTTCACGTGAATACTATCACTCATACATGCAGAGTAGCCATAACAAGATTGTCAACATGGTCACTAGGATACCATGTTAGAGGTCACACAAGCACAATTTTCTTTTAGAAGCAGCTAAATTATGCTAAAATAGTGTTTTCAGAAAAACCACATCAGAGACAATTTCTATCAAAAGTAGCCATACAAAGATTTTGGGATGGTAATCAAGACAGTCATTTTGGGAATTATATCGGCATCATTTAAATACTAGAATAACTACATACGGCAAGAAAGAAATTTTGTTACTGAGGGTACCACTGCTACTGACAGTAAGTTTGTGTCATTTTCATTCAGGACCATGTCGACACTGCAAGAACTCTTCTAATAAAATCCTCATGTTAAAATGACTTTCTGTTTAAGAGTAGCAACAACAAGATTTTCAAGATGGCCACCATGTGCCCATATTGGATGTCATATCAGTACCATTTCAATTTAGGACCAACAAGACAAAAAAAGAAATATTTTTGTGAAAACCCTTTGCTGATACATATTCCAATTTCAGAAGAATAAAACAAAGATTTTTTTAGAAGGCTATCCTAATGTCTCTATTAGTTATCAAATGTGCATCATTTACATCATAAAATGTATTCTTGTGAAAACACTGTTGAAATAACCAGTCATCTTGAAGAAGTAACAATAATAAAACTTCCAGATGGTCACTGTGGAAGCCATATTGGAGATCAAATAGGGACTATTTTCATTTATAAGCGAAAATGGAAACTGTCTTTGTCATTCTAATACGTTTTCATAATATACATCATAAGAAGAAAAAAACATTCAAAAATTTAATGTTAAGATTATTTGAAGCCATGCTCATGTTGTTTCGTTTAAAAGGATCATGATGGTCAATGTAGGTGCTCTTTGTGATACCAGATAAATGTAAATTACACACACAAATGTCAATTATTGTACTTGCCTTGCAACAATTAAAACTCAACTATTTATTGTTAGAACTCATACTAATCAATGTGCATTTTGGATGCAATTAACCAGTTGCATTTGGAGACCCCACTTTTTTATGATGATCCAATATTCATTTTATTTCAACATTAACAATTTATGGCTGTAAATAATTAGGGTAGATTCCTACCATAATGAATATTATTTAAAATGATTAATAACTAATACATTTTTGTATTAAAATAGTCATTTAATGCTCATTACTATGTTCTGAGAAATATTTATGTACCAAAGTTTTAATTCTACCTGAATAAACTTTCATTAAAGCTTATTAATCAAGGGGCTCTTCAAACCTCTGATCTGAGAGCTCTGAAACAACTTATCATCAAGTATGCTAGAAGTAAACATTTTTCTGTCTTTCACAAACACTATAAAGCCATGGAAACAGATTACAATTCAAACAGTGAACGAAATGTTAATGAGTACACCTGAAATCACAAAAAATTCAAAGTGACTACAAGTACCTGTCATAGATTTTAATCAAAGTATTGAGAGTACTGCTGACCTGAATAGTAGAAATACACAGAAGAACTAAACAAATATCACTACTCATTGTGGAAAACATGCTGCTATAAATAATCTTTATAATATTTTTCTAATATTTTTTTTAAAATTTTAAATATGTGAGTAGAAAATTTATAAAAACATCTGAAACATTTGAGAAATTATTTTTTATTTCCTTGTGAACCCAATTCCTATTCAAGTTTCAACTATGACCAAAAGTGGAACTTCCAGTAGAAATTACTATCACAAATGATCAATTGCCTACATTTGATTTGCCTCCCTTAACTTATAAATTGCCATGAAAGGCCAATGGAACTAAACTTTTAATAATTTTAATAAGAACATAAAGTTTGTTATACCTGGTAAAGAATTTGGGCAATATGCTATAAGTATGGAAAACCAGAACCCCACCCCCTTTTCCCAAAGCCAAAATAGCTATTGTTAGGAAAACAAAGGAACATTCAAGTCAAGAAAGAACATCATGCAAATGAGCATGTGGGAAGATTTAGTCATCTGACAATTAGAAATGAATGCATAATTGATATGAAAAAATACCTACATGCAAGATCTGATATACAGGTCAAAATTAGTGCAAAATGAATTTATATTACTAAATTTAAGTATAGTATAAAGTGAATAAATTTTTTTAGTGTACAGTGTGAATGAAAGTATCAAAAGAAGAAATGCATGTTATATGAACATTATAATAAGTGTGATGCAAAAGTTGTGCAAGTTTCATCAACTATATGTGAAAAAAGGTATTACATCAACCATATGTGAAGAAAAATGTTTGAACTGTACATAAATTTTGTTAACCAGTGTAATCAATGATTACATAGCTCACCTCTGTGAAGCTTTTAGTCATCTGCAGTAACCGCTGTAAACATTAAAAATCATGCAGAAATTTCATATTAAATGTTATCTTTACATTTTTAGAACATAACTTTTAATGAGTACTATATACACATTATTCTGCTGACATGCCATTAATGGATGGACATATTGTGACAGGGAATAAAAGACAAAAACAATTTTTAAAACATTCTTTTCCATATCAAGGGAGAGATAATACAAGCTGACAAAAATAAAAAACCAGAAAGATTAATTCTGTTTGTCCCTTTTTTTCAAATCATTATTCTTAAAATCTGCAAAGATTTACAATTCTAGAAGCCAAATTTAACTGGTTGAAAGCAACAGGCTTTGAGAAACCATTTAGTGACAGCCAGTAATTAAGGCATAACAAATCCATTGCCTGATAGCTCATGATAATTAGAAGTTAATGATGATCAACTAATATTCCCAATAGAAAGCAATGTTGGGCAACCATGCATCAGCAATAACCCTGATAAGACACTATAGCCAAGGCCTCACGTTAAAACATGCAGCATGAAGTCTAATTATCAATTTCCTATACTGATTCACATGTACAAATACATGGCTAACGATGAGAATACCTATCACAATATACAATGTGTAGTCATTAATACGGAAAGTTGACCACTGAATTAACATATTTCTTCCCAATTCCAAATGTACTGGTAAGAAACAGATTTTTGAGTAGGTTGGGATGAATACAGGATCAAGAATCTGTGATCCAAAGACAAATACATAACCTATGTAAGCAAAGCCTAAAATACATGTTGCAGGAAACTTCTCTAGTTGCATCCAATTATCATGCTTCATGATTGGAACAAATACAGTACACAGTAAATGAACTTTAAACACATTTGAATCAAGTCACTCAAATATAAAATACAACTCAAATTACTTCTTTTTTCAATATAGTGTAGTATTTATGAAGATGTATCATATCACAAAATTGTATGGTTCTTGGTAGGACAGCATACATAGTGTATGCCATAACCTTCTGTAGTCACGAGATAAATGCATATATATAACCAATGACAGTTAAAGATGAAATACTGGTCAAATTAACCTCTTTTTCTCGCAAGGATGTGCTACCAATAAAGATTCATATCATCTCTTTCAAAATTCTAACATGAACATAAAACACAACATTTAACTCGCATAAGTGAAGTATAAAATGTGGACATAATTACCTACTAGTGAAATGAGGTAGTAATACACAGCACACAAAACACCTATGTGGTCACAAGTTAAATGTAAGGCAAAAAGACCCTTTTTTGCACAGCCATGGTACTTACAGAGATGTATAGAATCATCAAGTTTAATGATACAATCATAATCAACTGAAACAAATGACTGAATTAAGGTCAGTAAAGCATGAATTATGGGTCACAGTGATTCACTTTTGTGATGAGTGTGTAGTCCTCATTAAGATGCATCCCCTCATGAAGTGGCATGATTCCATGTAAAACAGCATGTATATAGTATACTTAAAACCTGAGCTAGAACAAAAGCATCTCTAAAAATGTACAACTAACATACATGTATATACAAAAAGAGTCCTATTAGCCCTCTCCCAGGGAGGGGGTGCTACAAAACTCACTCCATACAACTGCATAGGACCTAGGAAGAAATAATGGTTGCTATGCAGTTAAGACTGTACACAGGTATATATACTTCGAAGAGGTGAGCTAGAAAATGCATTATTTAGCTGAACTTGTCACAAAATGTTAAAAGAAATGCAGAGAAAACAGAATAATCAAGACTTCTCTTGCAATTTTCAGTTGGTTGAGATGTAATGGCTTAAAGTGAATCATTCTCACCCTCTCATGACAAAAAAATTAACTGTGAAAATTCTTACTGAAGTTAAATGATTTTTCCGTGGAGCTTGTAAACCACTGGTTCTCGCTGTTGTGGACCCTGCTGTGGCTCTACCATGCCTGTCAGCTGTGCCTATCGGTCGTGCTGAAACTGTTGACGAGCCTGATGGCAATTTATCTGTTACCTTTGTTCGCCTTGTGCCCACTGATGCTGAACTTTGTGGAGTTGTAGGGCGCGAGTCAGTGGGTGGAGCTCTGGTGGGTGGGGCATTTTGAGCAGAGTGAGGTGGTATAGAATCAAGCAAGTCAAATGATGTATTTGGACTAGGGCATACTGAGGTAACTGGAGTTGTTGCAGGAGAAAATCCATTTGTGTTGTCTCCATATGGACCACTGCAAAGAACAAACATTTACTGAATTGGGATATAAAAAAACCCAACACAAACGCCAAAAATTCAGTGCTACTAGTTTCACATTTAATGCACAAAATGTTTTGAAAGAAACAGATGACATCTTTTTATTTTAAAATAACAATTACATCATTACGTATTGTCAAAAATAATATGAATCATCATATCAATTTTATATACATATATGTATATATGATGGGATCTAAAAGATACACGTGTCTCAAATAAAACCTGAATCAGTAAAATAATAGAATAAAATAGAGACAAACAGTCATACATATAATTATATTGTTATAAAGGATATACAATTTATCAATAATTGTCAAAGATATCAACTGTACCTTTATAAGCAAGCAGACTATTTTTATGAAACCTGGTAAATCATAGTCTCTTTTTTAAGAAACCAGATAAAAACGTATACAGACATAGTATCTTTTTTTTAAGCCAGACAAATGCATATAGACAGTCTCCTTTCTAACAATCAGGTAATACATATAGACAGAGGCTCTTTTTTAAGAACCAGATAAATGCATATAGTCTCCTTTTTAAGAATCAGATAAGGTGGCACTCTACAGTTTCGTATTTTGCATAGGTTTAAAGAAAAAGAATTTCCCCGGCTTTCCTCACTGGTTATACTGGCTATTTAAAAAAGACCTTGTATATCTTAGGTATAATTCAAAGAACCTTTAATTCCCTTTATTTTGATGTACGATTGATGGGTGTATATGGGTTATAGCTTGGCCTTACTCCAGATGTGCACCTTTTGAAAAAGTGCTAGCTCTAATTGATCATTTTCACTTCCTGAACTTCAGAAGTAAATTGTATAAAAGAGAGCTGATAACTTTTTTACATTTTATATATTTGGTAATTCATTCATCACACTTTCAGAAGCTGATATTGTCTAGTCTGGCAAAATTCATTTTCCCTATTTTAATAGCTGCAATGGATAGTGTACTTTAGACTAATTCAGGCCGATTTTTTTAGCACAAGAGAGCAGCCATTTTAGTTAACAGTGTGCTTAAATATATGTACAATTTCCAAAAGTACAATATCATCCACATTACATTAATATAACATAGACGTATGCCAACATTCTCTCCATTGTGCATGTTTTAAATGCGAACAACTTCACCTTACAAACGTCACTCTCTCAAAAGTACAAAACTGGTGAACGCCTCCTAAATGCATATAGACAGTCTCATTTTTTAAGAAACCAGATAAATGCATATAGACAGTTTCATTTTTTAAGAAACCAGATAAATGTATATAGACAGTCTCATTTTTTAAGAAACCAGATCAATGCATATACAGTCTCTTTTTTAAGAATCAGATAAACGCATATAGACAGTCTCTTTTTTAAGAAACCAGACAAATGCATATAGACAGTCTCTTTTCTTAAGAAACCAGATAAATGCATATAGACAGTCTCTTTTTTAAAGAAACCAGATAAATGCATATAGTCTCTTTTTTTAAGAACCAGATAAATGCATACAGAGTCTTTTTTTTAATAGAAACCAGATGAGTACTGACTGTCTTAAAAATAAACTGCTCTCAAACTTGATCACATTTGGAAACTTTAAAAGTTTGTAGCCCATATTGATTGCATGCAAAAAAAAAATGTTTGCAATCTGTCCATTCAGCATATTTTACAAACTTACTGGTATCCTGCTGACTGAATTTTCATGTCCCAAGAAAAATGGTATTAATGGCTGACAATAATGCAACTACAAGAACTGAGCATATTGTTGTTATACTACAATACATGTGGATAAGATAACATTTGCATTGTAGATAGGGGCCCTGAGTGGCCGAGTGGTCTAAAGCGCTCTCCATTATGGATCACTGCCATCTCACCTCTGTCTGCGTAGGTTCAAGTCTTGGATTCGGCCAATGTGGGTATGTGAGAAAGCTTGCCAGTAGCTTCTCGAGGGTCGGTGGTTCTTTCTGCGGTTTTCCTGGGTTCTTCCTCCACCATTATTTCTGGTTGCCATGTATAGCCTATCGTGCGCTGAAAAATGGCGTTAAATCATACAACAAAAACAGCATTGTAGCTAAACTGCACAGAAATTTTGTTTTCATGTCACAAATGCAAGATACTGTTTTGACAAATATATTCTAAACTGGAAAGGTTATTACAAACCTGTTTTGTAAATGTTTGAGCTGTTTGTTGGGGAAAAAAAACTAACTAGTTGTTAGCATTACTCATGTACTACTCATGTACAAAGAGGTAATCAATTAATTATACTATAAACTTGCACAGATGCCTGTTCACTTTCAGCATTTCATATTATCACCTCTGTGTCTAAATATTAAGAATAGTCTCCTATATTTTAATCCATGACAATTATTTTGTAAGATGAGAAGTACCAACATGAAATGTAATTACTTTGTGATAACTGTGGGTGCAGGAATCTGGGGGCTGGCGGGACCGTTAATCTGTTGCAATCTATGAGCCGAATCTGAGACTGTCCTGCGGTATGGAGTAATACTGTTTGTTTTACGTTCCTCCTTAAAACTGCCTGAAGTATTTAACCCAGGTTTCCTGAAAATGAAGTAAAGGCTATATTGAGTAAGATTGTGAACATACAGTACATAAATATGACTAAAACATTTGGAATAAATAAAAGAAAAACAAAACGTGTGAGAAGGAATGCATTCTTTTAATTAGCCCAACCTACATATTGCTGGCATCTAATAAACAAAACTCATCTGATCAGTATCACTCAAAGGTCTGTAATGTACATGGTAGCTGGCACAGTTTGTGTCAGACAAAAAACATCTGGCACGATATTCTAATGATAAAAAAATAATTAAATTTAAGAAATCTTACGGTGTTGTTTTATTTTTGGAGCATTAACCACCAGATCAAGAATTGTTAAAGTGTAATAGTGCCTTAAATTAAGTTTGTAAAATTACAGCTGGAGTTCCATGACACACCATGCATCACCTGTAAAACACAGTACAGTATATTTCAACATGTACCCTTCCCCAAAATGAAAAAATACTTTACCAAATTAAAAATGCCAAGTTATTTTGTGCTGGTAAACAAATTTCAAGTTTCAATAAGTGGTATAATTTGCTGTATAACGGTATTTAGTCCATCAATGCTTGTGCATACAGAGGTATTAAAATAAATATCTGTACTTCTTTATTGCATTTTTAACCCTCATTTTATTCAATTTATCTTAATCCTGATATGGATGATTGTATATGGTTTGGAGCATATGATCGGCAGGGCAAATCTGATTAATTAAAACAATGAAAATTGCATTATACTTTTAAATTGTTTTTATTTTAATTAGGCTCAGTATTCTGCTCTTTGAACATATTTAATTTTGATATATCACTGAATGGGTCATGCCATCTATTTTTTATCCAACCAGCATGTGCATCTGACTCGTATTTAACACAATTTTGGGCTCAAAATCACTCACTTTTGTCTGTATTAACGCTTTCCCAGTTCTAATAATCTCATATACTTCCTAACTTTAAAAATTATTGTCATCATCACTATCATCAGCCAGTATTTGCCAAATGAAATCGTAATGAACCATGCCGGGAATCAGGCATTTTGGGTTTTCTAGGTAGCCTGTATTTTAAACACGCATTTGTAAAACTTTGTTCATGAATGGTTCCATCTACGATATAAATTTTATTCCTGAGCACGTTGTTTTAATCAAATTTAATTTCACAACCATTTATATTGTGCTTGAAAACCCAGAAGTGGAACAGCTGCTACCAGAAAAACAGATGTCTCGACAAGAATGGTTAAATAAAAATTGTATACTTCACGGAGCTCTTTTTCATATCTGGGGCTTTCAGAGAATTTGTGGGAGTTTTTATGTTTCACTGTTCTCCATGCACATGAATTCGTACAAATTTTGCATACTTTGCACAAGGGCACACCCCGACAGCATCTTCGCTTAAGTACTGGACATATCTAATGACTTTACCGCAGAGTCTCTCTGTTGCTGTGCTAATACTTCCTGTTTGTCACGCAGACAATAAGCTACAGATTTCTGATTGGTGGTTATTGTTTAACCTAGAGTGGAACAAACAATAACAACAAAGAAAGATCTAAAAGTTCAAGTGTAACTTATTAAAAAGAAGATGAATCATTAGCCTGTTTGTCACGTAGAGAATAAGCTTCATTGATTTCTGATTGGTAGTTATTGGACCGGAACAAGCAATAACAACAAATGAGGATTCAATGTTATGTATTTCAACGTACAACACACTGGTAGCATAGTTTTCAAATCAACCAGAGTCAAGATACTATTCAAAGTAGCAACCCTGCATGAAAGTGATTATTAAATGATGAGTAAAAAGTACTTCAATAAACATGTGTTACACGTTTGGAATGTATAGTATATGCTGAACATACTTCTGGGTTAAGATAATTAGAATGAAGGGGGGGGGGGTAGATTATGAACCATGTCACTTGTGTTAACTTGTAGATGGCGAGTGGGTATTCTCAAATAATCTTTTTTCATTTTTGCTAATAAACATGAGTGCCTGTGACTGCAAATGCTGTTTCAGATGGATTATAATTTTACAGAATAACAAGGCAACTAATAATAACGATTCATGACTGCTGAAGACTATAACATGCATACAGTATCATTTTGTATTGATTCTTCGCCTCTTGTATCGATGTGTATCATTTCAGCAAAAGTATCAATGCATGAATATATCGTTTCACCCTACAAATCGGTCATTTCTATATGTAATTGTGGGTAATTTTTTGCAAAAGCACTGTGGGTAAAACTGGCATAATTTTATATTTAGCACTAGTCCAAATGAGAATCTAATTCCAGTCAAAACAACAATATTTTGCAGACAAGTACCCACAACAACTTATAAAAATGGAGATGATTTGTACTGGAATTTCCATTACTGAATCCTATTTCCACAACAAATCATACTTATAAATGACAACTGATATTCATTTACCCACTCAAAATAATACCTCTCATGCTGCCAAGATTTGTAGTTATCATTTTAATTTTGGGAATATTTTTGTCTTCTCTATAAAAAAAAGTAATGGAAGCATATACCACTAAACCATGCTATAATAGTTTACTGCCTTCCCCTGAATACGACTTTCAAAAACTTGTTAATCAGTGTATCCCCCTGGGGGTGTAAAATTGAGGGTTATAAAAAAAAACTGGTGTCAGAAATAAGGGTTAAATAAAAAATGTGGGGGTCAAATATGTGCTGACAAATTTTCATCTGACTATTTTTTCAGCATGAAATAGGATATTGCAACTTGCACAACATACTTTTATTAGTTCATTTTCCTTTTAGTTTAAAGTCGTACTTTTAAGTCTCCTTATAATCCTTTTGTAGCAATATTATAAACCAACCCATTACATATAAGCCAATCCAAAAAGTCAAATAAATCTTTTTAACAAATGACAGTTAATTTACCGCCTGTCATAAAATGTGTACTAACATCAGTTTCATTGCACTTCGTCCTAAAACACATTTATCCAAAAATCAAAGAGGCTAATGATTCATTGTCTCTTTAATAAGTGAACTTTTAGATCTTTCTTTCATTGCAGCAAAGGTAAAAACCAACAAAATCTGCAATGACCCACTGACTTTGTAATCCAAATAATGGATATGTCTCTACAAGTTTTCTGATTCTTTGCTGTGAAAGAATGTCTCGGGTGATAATGTTTTCTACAGATATCTTGTGGTGAACAAGGGCAGATTTCTTACAATTCTTAAACCATGTCACAAAGGATGTCTTTTGCAGTCTTCGCAACCATGCAATCAGAAGTCACACCAGTAATCCCAATGGACGTACCGTATTCCAGTAAAGGGAATAATTTTCTGCATTTTTCATTAAAGTTAGATCCATAGTTACTCTTTTGTGTTCTGCTTCTTTCAATTTTGTGGCTAATGATTCTCTGAAGATCACTTTCTAGTTCATGGGATTAGGGGAAGCTACTCCATCATAACATTGCCTATACTGGTCTGGTTCTCTGCTTCATATGCTCCATACAGCGGAGTGCAAGGCAGGGAGCATACGAAACAGGGAACCAGACGATGCCATCCCTCATCCAAAGCATAGGATATTAAATAAATCCTGATTGCAATTGGCAAATACTTTGCCACAAAAAACAAACGCACAGCAACAAAATGTGTGCCTCAATTTTCTTCCGCATGCATCCATGACACACAAATGTGCGTAAAGGGAACACTATTGTTCGAAGAACTTCACCATCAATCCTGGAGGAGTACCAGTAACCAGATTTTCAATAAGGCTAACATGGAGGCCATTCAGATGTCAAATCACCATTATTTTCATTCCGGACAACTAGGCACCATAAGAAGTCTACTGGTGAAGAGTAGTAATAATAATGTTTTCAAGATGGTGGCCAGATTTACAGCCAGACTGGTACCATTTTCATTTTGGACCAACAAAGTATCATAACTAGTAGATTGTTGAAAACCCAATGCCTATATAACAATTCAGCTAGAAGGAGCTATAATATGATATTCAAGATGACCCACTAGCAGCCATATTGCACATCAGATAGGCCAACCACATTTTATGAGAAGTCTTCTAGTAAAAAACCATGATGAAATACCATTCATTCGGGAGAAGTAGCAATAGCAAGATTTAGATGATCACTGTGGTGACCATACTGAAAGTTCATGATGCACCATTTTTTTAACTACACAAAAGTCTTCTGGTGAAATCGGATGCTGACATGGCCATGGCATTCATACTGTATGTCAGACTGGTACCATTTTCATTTAAGACCAAACAGACATCATAGTCTTTCAGTAAAAAAGTATTTTATTTTAATAAAAAAACTATGTAACAAAAATGTCAAGATTGCTGTTTTGGTGGTCATATTGGACATCAGATAGGCACCATTTTAATTTCTGACCAAATACACATCACAAGAAGAGTTCTGGTGAAAACATTATGTATAAACAGTAGCAAAAGCAATATTTTCAAGATGGCTGCCATGGTGGTCATACTTTATATTGGACTGGCATCATCTTAATTTAGGACCAACCAGATAGCAAGTGAAAACCCCACAATGACTTGACCCTCTACAGGAAGTAGCAATAAGATTTACAAGATGGTATGCATCACCATTTTCATTTCGGAGTGACTAGACCACTGGATGAATGCCTTTGTAAAGTTCCATGGCAATCCACCATGTCATTTAGATTGAATACTGATAAGAAATTTGTGTTAATGAAATGGACAACAGAAGACTGAAAAATGAAAACAAACGACAGGCCATTTCACAAACTCTTCTGGTCAATGACCAGTAGAGCTAAAAAAAACTTGCAGATCAAGTATTCAATAGCACCACAGCACAAAGATGTCTCCTTATATGGTATTGCAAGAACCCTAGTACAAATTCAGGAAATACTGTGCACCTTATTTGTCCAGTGATAAACCCTACCTCCCCTGCCCCCATTATTTTTGAAAATGTCATCAAATATTTACAAAGGATATATTTGTCTGATAATAGCCCATCCCCTACTACTTTTTGACAAATTTGTTATACTGGCCCCCTAGTCTTATCATGGGAGAAATAATACAGTTCTTAGAATCCAATTATTATTGTGAGAATTGATCTCCATCTTTATACATTTTGTGTTATTTTCCAGAAACATAATCGACTTCCTAAAATTGTAAAGTGAATCTAACATAAATACTTTATGACATGCCATTCAAAATTAAACACAATACTGAAAAAAAAAATTAACAACTCAAAGAAGTGATATAAACATATTAAACAGTAACTTTGAGGTGTAATATAACATTCAGTATGGCTTCTCAAGAAAGCATGCTGGTGCTACATAAATGCATGCTAACAAATGTTCAAAAAGACAATTGCCTGGAAAATGTGCCACAATCAGAAATCAATGGGATGGGGGGAATGGGGCAGTTCAGGTGAATTAGCTGCTTTTGTCAATTCAACTTTGCTTCAATACACAAGTTAACTTCACCCTGCCAGGAATCAGTGCATAACCACCCCTCTATTTCCCTTACTGAATCCACTGACAATCTGTCAAAAATACTGAATCCTATGTTTTTTTAAAGACACTGTAATAAGTGTACTGGGAAAAACATGCTTCAAAACAGGTATATCTGCTGATTTTGTAGACTCTGGTGTACTCCAATAAGCATTAGGTTTGATTTTACAGCCGACCACAATAAAGTGAACAATATGAAAATGCATGAAAAATCCCAAACTTTTATCAATCCAAAACCAAACACCATATTGTGAAAGAACTTTTGAGGCCATAACCTTTGAAAACTAAAGGTTAATAAATGTATCCAGTATTCTGCCTAAAAACATGGAATGCAATGATTTGCCTTAAATTATTATTAGTTGCCTATTTTCAGGACAACAGTCTAATGCTTGTAACACAGCCATGAATCAATCTTACACATTGAAGAGTTTACGTTTTTACTATTTTCATATATTTGACAAGTATTCATGCATTTGGATACTATTTAACTTCAAAGAGCCCATACAACACCATTTGCTGATGAATTAGACTGCTATTAGAAAATGTGACTGCTGATCTGTATTTTTTTAGCCTGTTGGCATATTTAGACAAGAGGAAGTAGTCCCAATATGTCTAGTGTAACCCCTGTATAATGCATGACTTGGGAAAACTTTTAAAACATCTAAAATTTTGATGAAATCACTCTTGGAAAAAGTGATAATGACAGCTACTTACTTCGCTCACAATAGCATTTCCCCTCCACACACACACACACACACAGACAATTTTTATTAAACAAAGTAGTACATATATCCCTTTTACATACCCACCTCTTCTTTTCCACGACCATGAGTGAGTGCAAGCTAGATTCCATCATATAGATTACTGTCTCTGGGCTCATACAGATCTACTGTCGTGCCTTAGGCCAAAAGGTTTGAAGATGTTTCCAAAAATAAATTTTATGAAGAACACGAAAACAGACTGTCCTATGTTTTCTCACAGTACAGAGTTAATTTGATTTAATTCTAGGATAGAATGACTGGTCATTCCCAGGTTCTTGGCTTATTCCAAAATTGTTCAAAAATTGGGTCACAGCCATCATCAAAAACCATAGTTGAAAATCTGCAGCCCTTTTTAACCTATTGCTACCTGCAACATGATTTTCTTCATTTTTTTACAAATATGCATAAACAAGAATGCAATGAAGCAAGCTATTAATATCATCAAAACAACCCTTTATATCGATCGATAAATTACTGTGCTTGGAAGGGAAACTTTGATTCATTCAAACAGCATGAAAGGTCATGCAAATTTATGCATATCCAAGAAAATCTAGTTGCAGGATGCCACAGGTTAAACCCAAGCACCAAAGATTTTCACCTGTGACATGACAATCAGAGCACACAAAACGTCACTTGTGAACTTCACACCATAAAAACTATGAAAAAAGTAACACTACTCCCTTGAAGGGACTGATGCTTCACTTTTCCAGATTAGACAATTTCTTTTTTTTGTTGAAACCATCTCAAATATTCAGGGTTACAAGATTTTCAAGTTAGCTGCTGTGCCAACGTATCAAAGATCAAAACAATTTTCATCAGGACAAACTAGACATCATTAAGACTTCTGGCAAAAAACCCATGCCAATATTACCGCTGATTCAGACAGACCAATGTCAAGATTTTCAATGTGACTGCCATGGCAGCCATATTTAATAAAAGATTGGCACCATCTGTATTTAGTAGCAACTAGATATCCTATGAAGTCTTTTAGTGAAAACTGCATGTTGATGGAAACATCAATTCTGATGGAGTAGTTACACAATTTTCAAGACGGCCATTGTGGTAGCTATACTGAATGCCCAGAAGGCACCATTTTCATTTAGGTTCATCAGAACATTATATGAAGTCTTCTAGTGAAAACTACATGTTGATATGATCTTGTGTTCAGGGGTACATGTAATAGAGAAAACTAGATTTTGATGATGGCCTCAGTGATATCCATATTGAAAGTCACATTGTCACAGTTTTTCATTTTGGACCAACAAGGTATCATAAGTCTTCTAGTAAAAAGTTCATGTTGATATGACCATCCATTAAGGAGGAGTAGCAATGATAAGATTTCAAGATGGCCATTGTGACAGCCATATTGTATGTCCAAGCAGAACAATTTTATGTTGGACCAACAAGACATCACAAGTCTTCTATGGACAACCAACCCACATTAATAAGAATTTCTGTTCACAAGGAGAACTGAAAAGAATTTCAGGTCCAAACAAGATGTCATATCACTGCCATTTAATTTAGGACCAATCAGAAATCATAAGAAGAGTCTTTTAGGAGAAACCCCATGTTGATATGACCATCCATTCAACAGTAGTGACAAGATTTTCAAGATGGCCACTGTGGTGGCCATATTGGATGCCTGAGCAGTACTGTTTTTATTTAGGACCAACTAGACCTTGGGGTGAATGTGTGTAAAGTTTCAGTTTTAGGAAGAACAGTAATAACAAACAGTTAATTGATGGGTGGACATCACACAGATGATGGACAAGAGTCAATCCTCTAAGATCTTCTAGTCTATGACCTGTAGTGCTAAAAATGTATTTCTTGCCATCTGTCAAGAAACTGTAAATATTGTATGTGCAAAGTCTGGTGTTATGTCCAACCAATGGCTAAGGAGGAGATAGAGATATCATCAGTGGAATGAATGGGTTGAAAGCCAGTCACCCAGATAAGGTGTATCACATTATTTCACCTCCCACTCTGCACAAAGATGGATAAAAATAATGCAAATGTTACTAAAACATGCAAAAGAAAATTTAAACTAGAGAAAAGAACAAGAAAAGATTCTGCTCAAAATGTTAGCCCAATGTACTTGTCTACATGCTGACATAGCCTACCTAGAGTCATAATGCATGGCATAAGATGGGGCGGAGACATAAGGTTGGTTGGCAGGTGTCATGCCAGCCTCCTGATATGGGCTGCTGTATTCCTCCTGCACTTGCATGCCATGCTGAGGTATGATGGCCGACCAATGGGAGGTAGTAGAGGAATTGTTACAGTTACTGTAGTTACCATAGTTATCATAAGAGAAACTGAAAATAAAAAATTTGTTAGGTAAAGGCATGCCTCGTTAGTATGTCCAACAACATGCACAGCAAAGGAAACATACCAGAAATTATAAGCATTCCTCATAAATAAAAAATAAAATGCAGAAATTCTTGGCATAAAGATAGCATGAAAATAAAACTCCAATTTCATTTTAGACATGTTAAGTCAATACTATGCATCTGGAATGTTTTTTATATGTTGACATTTTTTTATGGCAGGGGAAGGAATCCTATAGCCGTAAACAACAGAATAATTACAGCATCTCATATTTCGTCATAGTTCTGTCTCTTTCCAATGATTTTATTATTCTGAATTTATTCAGTGATTATTGAAGCCAGCAAACTTATCTGAACGGCTACTGTTAAATGAACAACCAGTTAACAAATTCTGGATAGATGCTATACATAGCAATACTGAAAAGTCTCATCTGAACAAGGCAAAGTACTTTGTTGGGGAAAGTACAAAGTCTAGATTTGAGAGCAATTATGACCAACCACCTGAGTCAGTTAACACCTGTCACACTAATATTTGCCAAATCCGGTTTGTTTTGACTTATATATCTTTTGAAATATTGTACTTGGCAGGAAATCAAGCCTCTAAGTTTCAAATTAAGTTAATTAACTGTAAATCTCCCTGTGGTAAAGCAGGGTGAATGGTAGTACTAATACTACTATTATATTAATAGTACCACTATTTCATGAATGAGACAACAACTTTTTGTTACCAGTTAAATTTTAAAGAAATGCTGAGATTATAAGAATTAATTTCACGTCTCAGATAACTTTATGACCTAGTGGGCTTATTTTGTAATAACAAAGCTCCTTAACGTCACTGCACATTCAAGTTAAAGAATCATCTTTTCAGAAAAAATATATTTTACAATTTTGGTAAATTTACTTTACCAAAGATATATCCAATAATTGTCTTCGCTGGGGAGGTCACCCACACTTATCTCCTGACTGGGCAAGGGGGGGGGGGGCAATGTCTAATGGTAGCTGCTCTGCAACAACATACCTTGAGAAAGAAAATGACATTTTGGTCTACTTAAAATTGAAATTTGGACCAATACTGTGAATGAATATGCATTGCAACAACTTTTCCATTTGATCTGGAAGGAACAGATTTTGGTACTTTTGTTGTTTCTACGAAATTTCGTGATTATGGACTGGATTTATTTGCAAATTCTACATGAAGTACACTGGATTTCAGAAACAACGGAGCAGCGTGTTGACATCTGCAAGTGTGTTTCTGTTCTGACATTGAATGTTTCAAATCATAATGTGTGAAAAATATGAAGTCATTCAATTTCAATTATCAAAAAGATGCTATGGAATATGTTTATTTCATTTTGAGTGCAGTAAGAAGGATGTAACTGCACTTGGCATATAGTCCAAATTACAGTACAATTTTGAAATGCATAATCAAGCTTGAGAACCCATGACAAGGGTCTTGTAATTCAGATTTGCAGAACTAAGAAAGTACATTTTGAGGAAATTCAGGATGTAAAACTGTAAGTATATTTTTTAGCCATTCTTATTACCAGCTAAAGGAGGCAGTTTATGCCTTGTAACTTGCATGTTACTTGTAGGTACCCAATAATTTTAAGAAATCTGGTGTCAATCACCAAAATCCGAAACAATGTATCAAAAAAGTTAACGCAGAATGTAGTAAAGCAGCTGGTATGTGGCAGTCCACAAAACATCTCCTTTAGTTCATTCAGAAATAAATTTAATCAACCAAAATGTAAAGCATCTGCTACACGAGTGTACATGATTTGTTTACAAAGTAGTTCCTAATACACCGTTGGGTATATGTGTCCTGCACATGAGTGCAATATGAAGGTGTGCAATATCATAAAATATTGCATGATTCTGACAACGTAAAGTTAACAGAGAAAAAAAATGAGCATATAATAATCTCTGATATTCTGGAGTGATATGGTTTTCAGCAACTGTGGATGCAAGATCAGCAGCATCTTCTTTTAGGACAAACCAGAAACCATTAAAGTCTTGTGGTGAAAACCCCATGCCAAAATAACCATCCATTCAGAAGATTTGGTGACAAGATTTTCAACATATTCATTGTGGTAGCGATAGTGGATATCTCTGGGACAACAAATATCACTGAGGACCAACTTGATATCACAAGGTTTTATTGGTGACCATCAATTCTGTTGGAGTAGCAATAACAAGATATTCATATCAGATGTCAGCTCAACATAATTTTCATTCATGACTAACCAGATACCATAAGTGTTCCGATAACCTCAAGTCAACATGAATTTCCATTTAGACAGAGTGGTGACAAGAATTTCAAGATGACTCCCATGGTGGGCAAATCTGCAGTCAAATCTGTACAATTTTCATTCAGAACCAAGAAGATCATAAACAGTCTTCTGGTGGAACCCCTACTCAATCTGACTTTCCATTTAGGAGTTACAATAACAACAAGACAGCTGCCATGGTGGCTGGTGGCCTTTCTGGACGTCAGATTTGCGCCATTTCATTTAGTACCAAACTAGACATCATTACAAGACTTCTGGTGAAAACCCAGTATGGACAGTTGCTGTGGTGGCCATACTGAATATTGGATCAGCACAATTTTTTGTGGAACCAACTACACACTAGAAGAAGTCGTCTGGTGAAAACCCATGCTGATATGACTTTCTGTTCAGGTATGTGTCTGTGTGTCTGTGTGATTAGCATATTTTACGTAGCTTTAACAATCGTTTAGTCATACTGCTACGATGTCTGCAGTGTGGCAGTTTATAGTGAGTGTCTAGCATTGGGGCATCATGCTGCAGACATGTAGCATGATGTCCCACCCTGTCAAATTATCCTGACACCAGGCCAACCAGTTCTAACACTAACCTCTTAATGCTGAGCGCCTAGCGAGGCAGCTGTTAGTACCATTTTTGTAAGTCTTTGGTATAACTCGGCCAGGGTTCGAACCCACAACCTCCCACTTCTGAGGCGGATGCTCTAACCACTAGGCCACCAGAGCGATCTTTCTGTTCAGGAGTAGCAAATGGTAAGATTTCCAACATGGCTACCATGGTGGCCATGTTAGACTTCAGATATGAACCATTTTCATTTAGAACCAACTGGACATCTTTAGAAGTCTATAAGTGAAAACCCCAAATTAATATGCCCATTCAGTAGGGACAAGATTTTCCAGATGGCTGATATGGCAGCCGTTTTTGATGACTGAGCAGCACTATTTTCATCATGATGTCTTCTAGCGAAAAACTCGTAGGAATTACTATTTTGAAGGAACAGCAACAAAAAGATTTTCAAGATGACAGCCACTGTTGCCCTGAGGTCATATCGGCATAAATTTCATTTATGACCATCAAGATACCCTAATTAATCTTTCAAAAACCCAAATGACAATTTGAATTTACCATTTTTTCCTTAAATAACAAGATTTTCAAAATTATCTGCTACGGTTACCATAATGGATTTCAGATCAGTACCATTTTTATTCAGGACCAACTAGACGTCATAGAAGTCTTATGGTGAAAATACTATGTCACTATGATTATATATCAAATTGTCACCATTTTTTATGAGGAACAAACTAGACCAGGGGTCAACAGACAACAGGTCATACCATAGGCTCTTCTGGTCTATGACCAGCAGAACTAAAATATGCAAAACTGGTACACCCCACCCCCAACTATGACTCCAAAGTAGAAGATGCAGCAACAGATTCGGGGGTTGGGGTTGATGCATTGGTCAACCAAATATCTCCTCCTTTTTCTTGTGAAGGGAGTACATTTTTACTGAAAAACAGAAAGATGTTCAGTTTTTGCAAAACAAATCACCCCTTTTCCAAATTTAAGCCTTCTAAATCTGGATTTACCGATGGAGATAAATGCAAAATTAGGCTATGATACCAACTTGTTTTTCTGTTCTTGTGCCTCCTCAATCACCCTCAATGCTTCCAATCTCCGCAACTCCTCCTGCCTCTGTGTCTCTGCCTCCCTCTGTCGCAGTTCCTCCTGTATCCTCAACTCCTCCTTTAGCCTAAACTCCTCCTGTACCCTAATCTCCTCCCGCTGCCTTTCCAATAGTGCCCGCTGTTCTTCTTGAACACGTAATGCTGCTCGCCGACGTTCCTCCCTTTCTATTTCTTCCTCATGCTGGAGTCGCAGCTGCTCTGCGGCTTTCTTTTTGCGTTCATATTCCTGTTTTTGTCTTTGTAGTTCCTACAAATATCAATGTTGATATCACAATTCTGAAGACAATTAAATTATGCAGAGAAAGAAAATAGCATTGCGAAATGCATTTAATACATACAAAAACATTTCATTGTAAAAGGAAATATGTTTTGCATACAAAATGCAAGATCAATTTATGAAATTTTCCAGGAATAAACCTTTCTATCACTCAACTTATGCACATGCATGATATAATGAAAATTAAAAAATTGTTCTGTGCAAAACAACAATATCCAATTAATATTAAATACATTTAATCATTAATAATTGTAAGATAACAATCACTTGTAAAACTAGAGCCATGATGCAAGTCTCATTGGTACCATATTCATTTAGGATCAGCAAGATCTTTGAAGGCTGAAGGTGAAAATTCCACACTGATACAACTATTCATTCAAAACGAGCAGCAACAGCAAGATTTTCAAGATGGTCACAATGGAAGCCATGCCGGAGATCACACTGACATCATTTACATTTCATGCCATAACATTTATATATGAAGTCTTTCAGTGATAATTCTATGCTGATATGATTGTATGTTCAAGATGAGAAGCAATAACAAGATTTTTTAAATGGCTGCCATGGCGACCATACTGGCTGTTATAGGAACACCATTTTCATTTACGATCAACTTGACCTAGGACAAAATTTCCAAGTGTCATTACTTTCTTCTAAGCAGTTTAGGTAGAATAGTGATAACTACTACCAACCAACAGATAATAAATGCATAGGTGATTTTGGCTTTCAACTGGTACAGTTAAAAAATGACAGAGTCAAGAAATACAGTGGACAAGGCAAAATATATTAAAAGGCATGAGAAAATCAAAATATGCTGAATGCTCAAAAGCTCAAGCCATGTGAAGTGCAGAGTGAATTGTCAACAGCCAAAACTCTGTTAACTAGGGGCCAAGTCTGAGATTACACCTAACAAATAGGATGCATTCTGTTGAAGTTTCTCCAATAATCTTGATTCCATATTCTATGAAGAAGAAAAAAAATCATGGCTTTTCTATTATTTTTTTTGTATATTCATCTTATTTGATGGTACATCAGCATCATTTAACCAAAAATTGAAAGGACATACACCAGACACTTTATGTCAATGATGGTACATGGATGAAAACTGAAATTCAAGTGCAGACCCATTTCCCATTTTCTAATCACAGTAACCATAACATTTTGATCTTTTGACCTCAAAACAGAAAGCAATTTTCCTCAAATCCAGTACAAGCCAGTGACAATGTCTGGTTTGGCCTGTGTGGAAACTAATGTCTTTGTGTAGGAACATTTTATTCTTTGTCACAGTGACTCTGACTTGTGACCTTCTGATTTTATCTGAAGAGGCATTAACCAGTTTTCTTCTTCAGTCAGTGACTCTGACATTTGACCTTTTGACCCCAAAATATATAGGGTCCTTAAATACCACAAATGCAAGCCTTCCAAAATGTCAAGCAACTCTAGATGGCAGAAAAAATAATTTTTCCTTCTTCATGAATTAGATTTCTCCAAGAAAATTTGCCTGATCATGTTAATGTTGAGAAATAAACTTTGCTACCTCTTGAATCATGCTCTCTATGACAAAAGAAAATTTAGTCTTTCCCATCTGTATACCATAAATACACAGGGAGGAAACTTTCACCAATTACCTCCCTTCCCTCCACTAGGTGGCTAATCATATACTGAATATTAACCAGTTTGAGCCGAGTTATACTTCCAAATGGATGCCTGCATCGGCAAGAATGTGTGGGAAGGCTTTATCATATTATGACTGGGTAATGCTCAGAGAAACAAGTTACTATATGTTTACTTTCAAATTTTGTATACTATTAGTATTTACTAGCATTTATAATGCTTCCATTTTCATGTTAGTCCTAACAATCTGTATTGGAATTAATATTTTTGTTTTGCTGTATAAATACTGTTTGACGCAGTAAAAGTTTTGATTTAAGCTGTATTTTCCTTTTCCATAATTAGAATTCTAATTCCCACGGTTTCTGCCTCTGCATGTGACCTGATAAACCCTTGGCTTGTAAAGGCAGGACTTGCTTGTTCTAAAGTTGATAATCCTTTTGATGGAGTTGCGAATTTAGTACATGTACTTGTTCTGTGCCATGCAGAGTTCTACATCCTCCAGTGAATGTTTGACCTTAATGCCTTTTAGCTTGTAAAGGCAGCACCCTCTTTATTTTTGCATGAGAGAACCCTTTGATCAAACCACAGCACTGAATGCAAAATAACAGACAGTAGTTATCTGAACTCTTTGATCTCATCGCAAAAATGACACATGTTCAGTTGCAACCTTTCATAGATTTCAGACTGTGTGATCATAGTGTTATTTACAGAGCCTAAGCTCAGTCTTTACATAAGCACCCACAAATGACACTGAAACCAAAGAAATGGAGTTTGATGATATTCACAATGTCTAGAAAAGATGATTTACTAGATGATGATGGAAGATTTCAGAACTTTATCAGACACTGACGATTTGTACCTGATGACATTAGTTAGTGACATGTATATATGCTACTGTGAATTTGTTAAAAATGTGGACTTTCATTCTTTATTTGTAATATGTGTGGAAATCAAATTGTAAATCAAGATGGATTTAAATGGACTTAATTAAATTGTAAATCAAGATGGATTTAAATGGACTTAATTAAATTGTAAATCAAGATGGATTTAAATGGACTTAATTAAACTGTAAATCAAGATGGATTTAAATAGACTTAATTAAATTGTAAATAAGATGGATTTAAATGGACTTAATTAGGACAAATTGTAAGTTGTCAATTTATCTATGGCCAGTTCCTCTCAATAAAATGATTGTATTTTACATTGGTTCTGTCATTTATTTTTCATATATATCAAACCATCAATCTATGCTTGTCTATTTTTCCAAAGTGCAACTCTGACTCCTTGACAATATGATTTGCAAAATACACCTTGACTTACAGGCAGATCAAAGCGAATTGGCTCTTTGTAGCCTCAGAAGGGGAAGGGGGATTTATAGTTGAGTCGACTTATAAGCGAGTATATACAATAGATCATTCACCCAAGAATTGTCCCATCTGAGAGGGGCTATCAGAACCACTTTTTGTGTCTGGCTCAACTCCAACACCAATTTTCTGTATCAACTTTCATACCAGAACAGTTGGAGGGAAGAAACAGCTCCAAACATATGACTGAATGAGCCTGTCAGAAATGTACCTGTGCCAGAAAGCACATGCACAGAAAGCCCCAGATCTTCAAACATAGGTCAAGTGACCCCAATTTAATGTAGTAGATCACCACAAAAGAGTCATCTGACATTATGATAATTACTCTTCCAAAAAGCTGATCCTTCCTTAAATATCCAACTGGGGCTTTTCCAGAGGGATTCCTGCATAAATCATTGTTTGTCTTACTATTAATGCAGGAACTGCCTATCTCAATAAGGATCATAATTCAATAATCAAGTCTACCAGAAAAGGTGTTCCACTAAGCCAGTAAAACCATTTGAAAAAGGTGCATGAACAGGCAGATGTGAATGATAAAGACATCTGTCACACTGAGTTGCAGAAACTGTTTTATGGAATCCACTCCCTCTTGGAAATTGACATTCTGAGCTCAATAATTCACAAAATGTACAAGGACAGGCAAGGTTGAAGTTGGTTAAGAATTCAACACCCGAATGGATAAGTGCTGGAAGGAAATGAGACATGACTTTCTAATTCACTAGAAAGAACAACAAAGATATAAGGAAAAGACTCCTGCCCTTCTTTAAAGTTAAACTTACCAGTGTTTTGAAGGCTGCTGTTTAAGTACATTGCAGTCACTGCTGAAAAAACCGACCTGAACAGCTGATGTTCTTCATAAATGCCCACGGACTGATGCTGAATGAAGGTCAGGAAACACACACACACACACACACATACATATATGGAACCCAAATAGACTGCTGTCTCCATTTTGAACCTTAGCACAGCTATGTACTTATTTGACTGGTGGAGGACTATGACTGGTTTGGTCTGAGTGTCCCAACTGACTTAGGGTACTGGAAAAAGCCCGAAATAAAGCCAGAGAAAGTTTGACTTTTAAGCCATCTCCTGGGCTCATCTTGGGAGTAAAGTGCAAATTTCTTCGTACAACTTCTGTTTTCTCAAGACCAAAGAAAGATGCAAAAGGTAAGGAACTGGATATATTATATGTTAAGCCCTTATAAAACGATTTGGATCACTCATTTTTATCGCTGAAAAATGGTCCATCTAAACATGCCAAAAATCTATCAACTTTGGTATACTGGCTCCAGAACCTAGGGGCCTGCAGCAACCTGTTTGGACTTACACTGTAATTGCTTCTGATCAACCATCACTTATACTGCCAATAACTGATAAGTTTCTTCCTTCTATCTATATGGCATGTAGATGGAAATAATGAAATTATTATTTTTTCTTCCAGAAGGCCTGAATTTAAGAGGTAGCAGATTGTTCTTTTCCTAACATTAATGTGATTGGGGAACAAATCTGTCAGAGAACTTAAGTTACTGTGTGAAAACTCATTTTTCTTCCAGTCACAGTGACCTTAATCTTTGACCTTTAGACTCCAGAATTGAAAGTTTTCTTCCTACCCATATGTGCAAGCTATCCACAAGTTTGGTAATGGCAGACGGTGGACAAAATAAATACGTGACTGTGTGGAAACGAAATTGTAATGCAGACAGGTCGACAACATCACGGCATAATATGATCTTTCTTATGGCAGGCATATGACAAATTAATACACACAATGCACAAGTAACAACAGAAGCTTCTTCAGAATATACATGCCAGCAAGCTTCTAAACAGCAAGTTAGTAGAACAAGCACAGCAAAGACATGAACAAAGATTATGTCTGCATAATAAAAATAAAAGTATAAGCAAATTATGATACACATTGATTGCAAAATTGTCATTTATGAAGTAAATCATAGATAATAAATGCAGATTAGATTAACAGCTGTTTATAAAGAAACCTACTAATTTTTATCTGCTACTCATTCCCCGATATCCCCATATCATAGCTTTATTTCTACAAAACAAATCAAATTCTCTTTCTTTTTTAATACTTTTTTGCAATTTACCATACTATAAAACAGATGCATGGAAAATGCAAGCAGGGATACACAGATGTAGCACAATCGGAACAAAACTGTCAACTTCATACTGCCTCACTATTGATATTCCTGGAACTTTTTGCCCACAAGATCAGAGCTCTAGATAACATGTGCATCTGCATATGTTACATACACAATTTAACTGAATACAATTTTATTTTTAAAGGTCTTTAAATTATGCTAACTATTTGAAGCATTTTGTCAAAAGTTGCCAGCATACTTACACCTGCTGTAAGCACAGTGCCTGTTGTATATGTGTTCAACCAATATAAACTATGTTATTAAAGACCCGGATATTACATATATGATTAAAATGACAGGACTTTATAACTGCGAGAAGACTTATTTAAACGGAGTCATGTGATCAAACACATCCTCAACCAGCATTGATCACCAAGCCATGTGATGTATTCAGAAGGTAAGATTAACATCTTTATGATTAATTAAAACTATTCTTTCTTAGTTCAGTTTTGTATTTCTGCAGCGTTCACAAATCCCCTCCCCCACAAATACTTTCAAAAAATACAATTTGTTCCAAACGAGGAAGTAAAATGTCAAATTCATTACATTTGTAATCTACAGCTCTGATAAGACTCAAGACTCAATCTCTACATCCATTCTGTAACACTGATTATAATAGGATTAAAAGACACAAAAGCATTCAGGATTGCTGTAAACAACTTCCAGGAATGTCTTATCCTTGCTTCCTTGGTTCCAAATAATGTACAAAATATGATCCAAGTTTTCTATCTGATTTTAGTGCCTCTGGTTTCAGCTCAATGATCTACAAGAATATGGGGCTAGTACAAAGGCCAAGCTAATCATGTGCACCCTGATTTGAAATAATGTCTACATAAGAACACTTGCCATATATTCATGTAGAAGTAGAGTTCAATTGCAAACAACATAAACCATGATCTGCCATTGCATAATGCACCAGTATATCAAGGTCTATGTTGTTTGTTCTACTGATCACTCCTAACAAACTGCATAGTCCCGGACCTGCTAATGCATTCTGCAAATGTAGATCTGGGTCATTGCAGTTTACAATTTGAGTCAACTTATAACGGAGTATATGTCGTATTTAAAATTATTACATAAAATAATATGTCACCGTTTATTAAATGAGAAAACTGCTAAAGTGTAGGTCTTATCTTTAAAAGTTTAACACATCAATTGTGGATAATATTAAAACCTGAATTCCATCACTGGTTGAATAACTTGGTATTAGTTTCAATGGATAATGGTGTCATTAAAAACATTTTTCAAAATAGCCAAACATAAAAGAGATCCTTATTTCTTGTTTTTTATATAGTTTCCTATATTTACATATTTTTTCCAGACCACAGAAACTGAGATCAATTCATTTGTTTTGTTATGATGTTTAAGACTGACCTCCTTCTCTCCTAACAGCTACTGAAATAGACTACAACTTTATTTGGAAAACTACAATCTAGATTCATCAAATCACATTAGTTTTCATATTGCTTTCATTAAATGACAAATTTTGCAACCAATCTGAGTTACATTTATCCAGAGTTTTATGGGCAGTAGATCAAGGAAGAGACTAAAACAGCAGAATCTTCTGCTTCATGATAAAGTTAGTAAATGCATGCATTTTCTTGTGGACAGAAACAAACTATGTGAAACTTGGCAAGTAATGTCATCGTCAACTAATTAATGTACTTGTTATGTGGAATTCCTTTGCTTTAAGACTTAATGAAAAGTCTAACATTGTGTGGACTTGTTTGGTTTGAATTTTTTGTGGTTAGTTATCAGACAAGGAATGAAATATTTTTGTATATTTTGAAAAGAAAAAAGTATTTTTGGCCACCCAAAAACATGCAGGAAATATGGCGCCTGGTCTACAAATTGTTAAATCATGGTGTCAAATGATTTTTATTACATAATTTCAAAACCCAAATGAAGGTGAGTGCTATGCAGTAAATATTAATGAAAATAATCTATGTCTACAAACCCTAGTAAACTCATCTTCAAGGTTTTCCTCAAAACTAAGCATCCCTGGTCCAGGCCCCTGTTGTGTGGGAGGAGTGACAGGGATCTGAGGATTAGGAGGGTAGAATGGTGTAATGGTGACCGGACTGAGTTGGCTTGTGTTGGGACTAGATACTGATACATAGTGGCCACTAATATACGCCGATGCTTGCCCGGGAGTAATGTGACGTGGCAATAATGATGTTGAACTCTGCTCGCTGGGCAGGGGTGCTGGTGCCAATGGTGACCTCTCATGTGTTATTCTGCGATGCAAGTCTACGTCTGGGACTGGCCTCTGGTCCCGGATAACCTCTACAGGTTTGAAAGCTTGAGTGTTGTTCTCTACAGAAATTTCTCCATTTACCTGTAAGATTGGGTAGGGATAGAGGGCATGCTGTAGTAGTTACAGTAAGAAATGATAGTGAAATACAAATCTGTTTTTGTCTTGATGGTCACCAATTTCTTGTCCAATATTTTCATGAGCCTTTTAGGAGAACCTCAGCAGGTTCTTGATGTGGCTTGATTTGAATACAGCATGTCAAGCTAGGAAGAACTGGCTTTTGGTTAGTCATGACATTTTCACACATTTTGATTAGTTACGGATTTTTTGCCTTAAGTGGACGCTAACAACAGCAATTGTTTCAGAGATGAGCTGCAAGTATTTGTAAGTTTAACCACCTGGTCTTTTGGCTTCCAGTTGAAGATCATATTGTGATGATGACATGATAAGGCTTTTAAGGATACTTGAAGAAAACAATGCTTCCATTATGGCCAGTATCGTTCTCAACACGCCAATAGTACTATGTTGAAATGGAACTCGTCTCAAGGAAACTTTATCAGTTCCAATATATACCATATATAGTTGCTTATAAGTCTAGTCAAACTGCAAACAACAAAGATCCTGTTCCCCTGTAGCATGATGTGTCTGCAGATTATGATCCACGTCTTTTTTTTCTTCAACTAATTACTCCTAACATACTGCAAAGACAGATCTGCCAGTGCATGATGCGACCACAGATCTGGGTCTGTGCAGTTTGCAGATGGACTCTTCTTACAAGTGAGTATATATGGTATGCATCTCAAGAACCAAATCTACCAAGTTTAAAGTCAACCCGTTCAAAAGCTAGAAGAGTAGATTTGTAACAAAGTATCAAAGGTGCACAACTTTGCAAAAACTCATCAGATCATTATGACTCAACAACGTGTAAACTTGTCTGTGTAAAGACAAGTACTGTTTTGAGTAAACAATTAGAGTAGTTGGGCCCTTAAGTTCTGTGATTTACAGGACAAACAACCTAACAAGAAGCATAATTTTGTAAAAACTAAAAGTGTTAATATGACTGTATGATAAGTGCATATATGAGTCATATAATGTTCAAATAATTTTAAGTCAACCCAATGTTAAGTTGCTGTTGCAATTAGGCATACATGATTTGAGATAATTAATGAATAGGCATATCAAAACTCTTTATGTATTCAATCAATCTGATGGCATTAGTCCAACAAAGCAATCTTCTGCATCAGTAAATCAGACCTTCTTGTTTAAAGAGATGATAACAGAAAATGAACAACAGCACAAATTAGACCCTACTTGTGTAAAAACATGTCCATAGAAAATGAAGAACACAGCAAATAATTCAAATTTGGAAACCTTTAGAATACAGCACATAAATGCAAAAGATTTCTATCAAAGATGTTATTCATTCCACCGTAATTAATAAATGCATGTTTAAAGCAAGAAAGACCAAGCATTGTACCCTGGTTAGGTGGGAGTGGGTATAGTTAACAGCAAAAATAGTATTTTCAGATTTAATTTTAGTATTGTGGCTCAAGGAATGGCTTTATTCATAAGAAAACCAAGATCAAAAGAAGAAACTGATATTTTTCCATATTTTTCTCATTTACCTTTTGATAAATTTTAAACCCATAAAGGGAATGGAAACATTTTGCAGACAGAATAAGCGTACTGTAAAGGATACATTAAATAATGCCTGCCATGTTGTAAATAGTATAATTGTTAACTTATTTTAGGTACAACCTTCTTTTATTGGTTGTATATTCAACCTTGAGAATCTGAAATCAACAGATGCCTTTGTCTTATATGCTAGGCATGCACAACATCTGGTCAAGGTAAAAGATGCAAAGCTCCAGTTATTTGAAGAAACCATTTGACCTCTTTCAGTCATGGTGACCTGGATTTGTTACCTATTATACCCCAAAATCTAAAGATGCCTTTCTTGTCTCAAATTGATGCCATCTACAAATTTTATCCCGTTTGTTACACAGCACAGGAGCTATTTTTTAAACAGTATTTCTTCTTGGAGTCCCTCTGTGCTTCACCTTTGACCTTTAAAACCCCAAAATAATAGTTGTCCTACCTCTGATATTCAAGCATCTACAAAGTTTAATGAAAACAGGGGTTACAGGGCTTAAGCAGTTTTGTGTTAAACGTGTTTCCTTCTCTCTATCACAGTAATCTTGCCCTCTGGTTCTTATTACAAGCAATCCAAAAAGCTTGGTCAAAGTTGATGATAAAGAATTTTTGATTTACTGTGCAAATTCTATCTTCCTTGAGTCTCTGTGACCTTAACCTTTGGCTTTTGTAATCCAAAATCAACAGGTATCTTTTGTATGTCAAATGCAAACCACATCTACAAAGTCTGATCAAGGTATCTGGTACTAAAGTCAAGTTATTGTATGGAAACAGTTTTCCTTCTTCCACGGACCGGTCCCTGCGAACCTGACATCAGACATTTTGTACCCATAATTAGATGGACAAACACTGTAACAAGATACATTCCAAATCTTGGCAAACATATACATTTGCTCCTACTTACTTAATAGTTCATGATGAAAAGGGGTGTGAAAGAGGACATAAACAATGGAAACAAGATGCAAGGTGACTTTTCTAGCAAATTATGAATTAATGCAAACAGAAATTGATAGACCATAAAGACTTCAGACTCAACTAAGGTAACAAACATCAATGCATACTTACATAAAAGGAATAGAAAAATACACAATGTCTGAACTAGATTCATGCATGAAAAGCAAAACCAAACCCATTCTGTACAAAATTATGATTATTAGGCTCAATATTTTTCTTTGAAGTTAAAAAAATATTTTTAAAAAAAACCCAGAAAAATGTTTGTATGTATTAGTGTCTTAAGACACCTAAGCACAATAGTGGCTAGATTATGACAAATAAAGGCAAGGTTTGATTTTTTTTAAACTGATAATAAAATCTTTAATAACACAGTAACATATTGTCTTCCCAGATTTATTGGCAGTGAAATGATGGCAAAGATTTATACAGATTTGTACAAGAATTTTGTTTTGTTTTCAAGTTCTAGCAAAAATACGAATTGAACATTAACAAAAAATAAATGAAGTGCAGAAATTTGATAATTTTATGAAAATCTTATTCTCCACAGTAAATACATATACAATACAATTTTCTATCAAAACAAAGTTTTTAACAACTATTATTATTCAATTTATCAAGGATTTTTGTATCAGTACTAAATTATTATGTAATTTAGTGCTTCAAACTCAGAATCAGGTTTTGGTATCTTTGAAAGTCCATGCACATCATGACAAAGGTAGCAAGGCTGGACATGCATCAATCTAGACAGACAGGTTATTTCCTACTGCGTTCCCAAATACACACACACATATACATATATATGCACACACGCATACAAAATACAAAGTTACATACAGATACCAAATACTCTTACCGTGGACCTAAATTAAAATCACATCCATATAATACAATATGTAAACTAAGGAGTCTATTTTTGTATACATGTGTAAGATTGGTCTGAGCATTAAAAATCTGTGTTTCATAATGGGTGGTATCCAAAAGAAATCTAATTTTAATAATGGGTGGTCTCCAGAAGACAGCTGTCCAAGAGATCAGGTTTGACTGTAGATTTTATTCTTTCTTTTCACCTATGATGCAAATGCAAATTTTTATGAACAATTCATGAAAATTGAACAGTTTTCAAAATGCACTAATGCCCCACCAATGTGCCTGCAAATGACTTGCACAAACACTTACACAAAGTGCATCAAACGAAGAATGGTAACATTGTCTGACAAAACACCAGAATGGCAAAAAATTAAGATCTCTATCAATAATGGAAATTCCTGTGTCTAGGACCCTCTGCAACCCTCAATTCAACTTTTAGCTAGAGTTCTGTTTCTAATTTACCATGACTGAAGAACTTATTATATCCCTACTAAGATGCTTTATTCAATGTCAATGCAGAAAATAATAATCAAAGAAAATAGTTAAAATATTAAGGATAGTTCACAAAATTAAAATTTTGCAACTTGCAATACATGGTTCATAAAGCCCCAAGTTTAACCAAAACTGTTCAAGCAGTTTTCAAGGAGCAGTTTTCTTAATAAAATTTAATTTTCTCCATGTTTTACTTTGTTTCTCTCTGCATAAATAATCAGAGCTGTAGAAGAAAGAATAAATATATAATTAGAAGACCTGCCAACCTAAACAAGACCTCAGTAAGGCAGTCAATATTTTTTAATTATGTCAGACCAATTGTCAGTAAAGTGTAATAAAATGTAATGTACTGATATTGTCAAGCTGACAAACATGCATTTAGAAACTTCAGAAGTGTAATTGGAGACCAATGCTATGATGGTAAACATTATGTTCAGGTAAAAAGTTTTTCAAGTACACAGACCTTAATTACCTCCAGTAGTTGTTCAAAATGCAGTTCCAAACCTGTGTAACTCAATGGCTTCTTGCTATCTCTTAACTTAATATAATCCTTTGCTTTTTTAAATTCAGTTTAACATGGCAATGGCAATCACCACTCCCATCCCAAGACATACTCAAATCAACACCTAATGTCCATTAAACATAACTGTTGCCCTTTCAGCTTTTTATTCCCAAGAATTGTCCATATCCTTTCTAATTCTTCTGTTCTACTTGAACTGTTTAAGAGGCTTATTGTCCTTTTTGTCTTGGACATGTATCATTTCTTGCACACCAGTTTTAAAAAATGAAATAAGCAACAGCATGATCATGCTGACATTCTGCATGAAAAAAGTATGTGCCGCTGAAATCATCTGAGGTACTCATGTGTGGTTAGTCTGGTTCCCTTTCCAACTTCATTTTGCCTAATCTGAAACCCAGATCCAAATCAAGCATAGATATGTATACAGATTTTATCAAAATTGCATTTCCATAATTCTTGCTATTAATCACAAGACTGTATTTAGAGGTCCATTTCAGTAATACTTACGGTCAAATCTTAAGGTTGTCAATTCTGAATTAGCGTGCCATGACATCTACTCCATCTGGTAACTACCCATGTCATATATCATTTGATCCACACAGTTATCATATTTATCATTCTGTCATATATCATTTGATCCACACAGTTATCATAT
This sequence comes from Sinohyriopsis cumingii, assembly GCA_028554795.2. Lineage (NCBI taxonomy): Eukaryota > Metazoa > Mollusca > Bivalvia > Unionida > Unionidae > Sinohyriopsis > Sinohyriopsis cumingii. The sequence goes on from CM068828.1 coordinate 117,433,506, forward strand.
TTATCATTCTGTCATATATCATTTGATCCACACAGTTATCATATTTATCATTCTGTCATATATCATTTGATCCACACAGTTATCATATTTATCATTCTGTTGTATATCATTTGATCCACACAGTTATCATATTTATCATTCTGTCGTATATCATTTGATCCACACAGTTATCATATTTATCATTCTGTCATATATCATTTGATCCACACAGTTATCATATTTATCATTCTGTCGTATATCATTTGATCCACACAGTTATCATATTTATCATTCTGTCATATATCATTTGGTCCACACAGTTATCATATTTACCATTCTGTCGTATATCATTTGACCCACACAGTTATCATATTTACCATTCTGTCGTATATCATTTGACCCACATAGTTATCATATTTATCATTCTGTCATATATCATTTGATCCACACAGTTATCATATTTATCATTCTGTCATATATCATTTGATCCACACAGTTATCATATTTATCATTCTGTCGTATATCATTTGATCCACACAGTTATCATATTTATCATTCTGTCGTATATCATTTGATCCACACAGTTATCATATTTATCATTCTGTCGTATATCATTTGATCCACACAGTTATATCCTATTAACTAATTTTGGAAAATACATAAATAAAATGAATTCTTAATTTAAAAATATTCAGTTTTAATGTTTTGTACTCTAATTCAACCAGTTGTTAAACAATTGCAAGGACTTTTAAAGATAAAGCCAAATTCAATCCATTTTCAAACCAATCTTCAAATTCTAGGATTTTTCATTGTTGTTTAAACCTTGCTCTTTACACTTCTCTGAATATTTTGAACAGTTGGAACATTCCTTCAAAGATGTCATAACTGAAACAGAGGTTGTTACCAATGTTACCTACTTTAATGTCTAATTATGCTGCTTTTCCTTATTCAATAATTCTTTCTAATTGGTTCCAGGTGATAAAGTTTGGCATTTCTTTTCAGAATTATAAACATTACCCATGTGATAGGATGCCAAGGGTGTAGCTGAAGCTCCTCTATAATCTACTGAACAACAATTCATGCGGCTTGTGCAAGTTAAATGAGGACAACTGACTGTAACAGTTCTCTGTGATGCATTCAAAAATTGCTGTGCTGGAAACACCCTAAATAAACAAAGTCAGTTGAATGCTATGTTTTGGCTATGAAAAGCACCTAAATATACCATCCCCATACACAACTTTAAGCAAAAAATCTAAATACAAAACTGTAATGTTGGTAATGATGGTGTCTATACACTTGACTCACAATGTAACAATATAGGCAGAAGAAATACCCCCATCACCTCAAGCTGTTTTATGCTTAAGTTTACTTGAATGTAACAAAAGAAACTGTACCTCTGATGACCAGCCACATTTTTCTAGACTGTCAGTTGTACTGTATCCAGAATCGCTACTAAGAACTGTGTGCCGCTTCCATTTGTTTTCTGGAGAATCCACGAGATTTCTAAACTCATCTGAAGAACTGAAATGAATGCCAACAAGATTCTGATTTATTTTCATATCTGGTCATCTTAAAATTGAGGAAGTATAAAACAATTGCTGAACTGGTAAAATCTGAAAGTAGGTCAAACAATCTGGGAGTATATAATGTACTTTGCCATAAAACAAGAGATTCCCTCAAAGGAATCATACATTTTAAACAAAATTATTTTTAAAAAAGCGAGGGCCTGCATTTCAAACTTACAGTCAAAGCAGTGTTATAAAATGTGTCACCTTGACCCCAAGGTCAAAATGTTCAGCAAGCATGTTGCAGGAAAATAGTTCTTAGCAACATAATGTTTCATCCAGAGTATGGAGACAATACATAAAGAGGTTTAGAACACACATGTAAATGAAAAACCTAAAACCAAAATCATAATACAAATTTTCTATAAATATGACCTTGATCCCAAGGTCCAAGGATGCACATTTATCTTCATAATAATGCATCCAAAGTATTAAGGAAATCTATCCAGTCATTTAGGAAATATAAACAAATGAAAAACTTCAAACAAAACCCTAATGCACATTTTCTTGGTGGACTCCCGGTGGCTGAGTGGTCTAAAGCACTCTCCTTTACCGACCACACTGTCTCACCTCTAATTATGTGGGTTTGCGTCTCCGACTTGGCCAACGTGAATATGTGAGAAAACATTTAGGAAATATGTGCAAATGCACTTTTTTAAAACTAAACCATAACAAACTATTGACAGTAATGACGACAATGAAACTAGTGCTGGAAAAGTGGCCAAGATGTCAAGGTCCTACTGAGTTTTGCTTAAAAAAAATATCACTGCCGATACCCCCAAGCTGTCACAATGATACAAATTTATGATACCAGTTATTACTCACGTTTATTATGAATTTACAACATCCCTTATCAAAGGAGGCAACTACTTGTAATCTGTATTGGTAAAGACAACACACAGAATATTCAGTTGTCTTTCTTTTAATGTGAAATTATCCTACAGAATGAGTACTGCTTGCTTTCCTCTAGACTGCAACAACTGCAAACAAGAGATAAATGCACAGCTGCATTTCCTCATAATAAACAAAAACAGAAATAACAGCATGACATGTTTATGTGGCTGCTCCAAAGAAAAGGGTAAAAATATTCCAAACAATGGTAAACCCAATATTTATAAAAGTCTGGTCAAAATTCATTGTCACTGTATTCATAATCTCAGTGAAGTACAAAATTGCAGGCAGAGACCTCTATAGGTCTGGCTTTCAAACTATTACACAACAGTGCAATATGATGGGTAGAGATGCACCATTTCATCTGGGACCAATTACAGAACACAATGCTTTAATGAAAACCCCAGGTCAATGCCCAATTCCTTCAAGTGGACAAGTGACAATATTTTTTAACTGGCTGTTGCGGTTACCATGTTGCAGACAAAGCTAAAAAATCATTTTAATACAGTACTGGGGGCCCTGAGTGGCCGAGTGGTCCAAAGTGCTCTCCGTTACGGATCACTGCCATCTCACCTCTGTCTGCGTGGGTTCTAGTCTCCGATTCAGCCAATGTGGGTATGTGAGAAAGCTTGCCAGCAGCTTCTCATGGGTCAGTGGTTCTTTCCGGGATTTTCCCAGATTCTTCCTCCACCATTAATACTGGCCACCATGTATAGCCTATCGTGTGGTAAAAAATGGTGTTAAACCCTACAAAAACGACAACAATACCATACTGCATACTGAAAAAAGGGTCTTCATGAAAATTCCATGTCAATATGACCATTTGTTCATCAGCTTTTGTTGTTGTTTTAGGGTTTAAATGCCATTTTTCAGCACACGATAGGCTATACATGGCGGCCAGTATTAATGGTGTAGGAAGAACCCGGGAAAACCCAGGAAAGAACCACCGACCCATGAGAAACTACTGGCAAGCTTTCTCACATACCCACATTGGCTGAATCGGAGACTAGAACCCACGCAGACAGAGGTGAGATGGCAGTGATCCGTAACGGAGAGCACTTTAAACCACTCGGCCACTCAGGGCCCCCTGTTCAGAAGCAGTAGTCATAATAAGATTTTCATGATAACTTCTGTAACAGCCATATTAAGAGAACATACATGCAACACGTTCACGAGTTCAAAAATTATTTTGTACATTTAGTATCGATTAAAATGCCAAAATCATTAAATTGTTAAAGTGACTGTTAAAAAATAAAGATCTGATGTGTACTTACATTGACTGCTGAGGAGGAAGAGACTTTCTGTATCTTTTCAACTCGACCTCATTAAGGATTCCCCTCTTCTTGTCCTCCCTAATGGCTTCATCATGAAGATATTTCAATATATGTTGGCGACCTTTGGTACATACCTAAATGAAAAGAAGTCAACACAATACATACTTGCTTTTTGGGGTTTTATGGCAAATGTTTCATAATAGACCTCAACTTGTCAAGTTTTCTGCAGAAAATCAAAATAAATCTTTAAAGTTTGCTAGCAAGCATATGTGAAAACGTCCAATTCACTGATTACAGATGGAGATACAGCTGATAATTACAAGCTTTCAAAGGACAAGCTAAAACAGAAACAGCAAGAACTGCTTTGGCAACACTCATAATCCCTTTGCTAGTTTAAAATGAAAGAAAGGTACCAGAGGAAAAAAGAGGGACATGTTCTTACATTAAAAATTGGTATTTTCCTCCTTCTGAACTGATCACTATTGGGCTTGTATTTTTAATATTTTATGGAGTATGAAAAGTTCTTTGAAATATATTAATTTCTAGACATAATCCAACAAGCTGATGTAATATTTGAGAGGACTTTGTCACAGTGTAAAATATACCCCACAGCAAGGGACAGTATAATTCACACAATACTGATCCATCCCCAATTATTAAAGTATAAAAAATCCTTTAAAATGAATAAAAGGAACATCAATGATGGCTTGCAATTGCACATTCCCATGATTTACTGCACATTTCTATCTGCTCTCATCCCCAATTCCATCCTAACCTCCAATAATGACAATGCAGTATGACACAAAATCTATCCAAAAAATGTGGATTCAAGTTTGATTGTGACATATATGAAAATGTCATTGTAATTTTGTGAATCTGATCTTTAACCCATCCTAGGTTGACTATTGGAGAGGTGCAAAGACTATACCAACCTCTCAGACGGTTACCACATTGACAACATACATACAAAGTTTGTTCCATCTCCACTCAGGATGATACACAGTTACAGATAAATAGACATAGGGTATCAGATTATCCTCTATTAATGCATGGAGGAAAATATGCTGTGTAGTGTCCAAAACCAAAATATAGCCTTGCCTCTAAATACAGCTCATTCTGTGGCAATATGGAAGTCAAAACAATCATGGTTCTCAGCCAAAAACATTAAATGAAATTGAAATCAATGGCATCTCTTGAACCAGTCATTGTAATAAATACTTGGACAAACTTGTACACTACAGTGAAAATGCTGTAAATCACATAAAATTCATGTGTACAAAATTTCATGCTTTGGAACAAAGACAAACATATTTGTGTGTATTATATATGCTCATGTAAATGTAAAGTTCAAAAGCAATAACACAGACCAAATATACCACCACATAATGCTCCTGAAGATTAGGGTCTATGTCAATTGTTCTACTGGATACACCCAAACTTGCCAGTACATTATACGATAAAAGATCTGGATCTGTGCAGCGTGCAACTGAACTCGACTTGCAAGAATTTATTAAGTATTAAATTTCATGCATGTGTCATGAAAGTAAGATAAACTAGGAGTCATTGTAAAAGATAATGCCATCATTTAATTCCATACATAAGCAAGCAAGCAGGCTTAATCCCTACTGCAGTAATTGTGTTTATTAAGTTTTTCATTGCTAACTCAACATAAATAGAATTGCTCTTAATCTAAGCAATTGTTGATCTTCTTTTCTGTGCATGTACAAGCTAAGAAACTTAGTTTCTCTGCTGTAATCTGCAGTATTAGGAATTTCAGTGTTTAAGTTAAAGACCAAATCAAAACAAAGCTCACAGCAATTACGGATTAGGCACTAAAACAAAGACATTTCATTTTCTTATTTTCTTGAACTCTGATGCTTTTATCTTTCTCAAATTTCCTTGGATTACATGATGTTTAATGAGTATTCATTATTATAAATGGATATGATATAATATGAGCCTCAGGACATAAATCAAATTAAACTGTTAAAATTGTTAAAAGTAAATATGCATTTATTACAATGACACGAGTCATTATGCTGTTACAGAACTTTAGTTTGCAATAGCTGGCATGTGAATTAAATCATAATTGGTATTAATGATCATCTTTTACCTTCATATTACAAGAAATATATCATATGCATATTGGGTCCACATTAACGAATAATGTGGTGGTTGTCAGCTTGGTTCATATTTCATTACAACCCTCTGGTGTTAGACATCAATATGAACAGATTCATAAGTTGCACAGGGTTATATTTTTCAAGAAAAAGAATTTCCGTGGTTTTCCTCACCGGTTATGTAGTTGTAGGGTTTAACGCCATTGTTCAGCACAAGATAGGCTATACATGGTGGCCAGTATAATTGGTGGAGGAAGAACCCTGAAAAACTCCGGGAAGAACCACTGACCCACGAGAAGCTACTGGCAGGTTTTCTCACGTACCTATGTTAGACAAGCCTGAGACTCAAACTCATGCAGACAGAGGTGAGATGGCAGTGATCCATAATGGTGAGCGCTTTAGGCACACTCCGGGCCCCCTCACTGTATATACTGGCTTTCTTAAAAAAGATCTTGTGCATTTCAAGTATAGTTCAAAGAACTTTTAATTCCCTTTATTTTGGTGTAAAATTGATGGGTTTAAAATAGGTTATAGAGTATACAGCTTGGTCTTACTTCAGATGTGCACCTTTAAAAAAACTGCTAGCTGTTCTTGGTCATTTTCATTTCCTGGACTTCAAAGGTAAATTGTAAAAAAAAAAGCAAATAAATATTTTTACATTTTAAATATTTGGTAATTAATTCATTGCACTTTCAGATGCAGGTATTGTCTAGTCTAGCAATATTCATTTTCCTTATTTCAATAACTGCTAAAGATGGTGAACTTTAGACTAATTCAGGCTGATTATTTTTAGCACAAGGGAGCAGTCCTTTTAGTTAGCTGTGTGCTTAGGTCATGTGTGTGTGTGCGCGCATGTGATTTGGATTTTGAACATAGCTTTAACAATTTTTCAGTCATATTGCTACAATGTCTGCAAAGTGTCAGTTTATAGTGATGTCTAGCAGTGGGGCAATATGCCGCAGACATAGCATGATGTCCCACCCAGTCACATTAGTGTGACACCAGGCCAACCAGTCAAAACACTAACCTCTTAATGCTGAGTGCCTAGCGAGGCAGCTGTTAGTACCATGTTTTAAAGTCTTTGGTACGACTCGGCCATGGTTCGAACCTGAGGCTTCCCTCATTCGAGGCAAATCTTCTAAGCACAAGGCCACTGGAGCGGTCTGCTTATATCATGTACTCTTTCCACAAGTACAATATTTAAAGAAATTTCAGCCACAGTCCAACAAATATAGAGGTATACAAACATTCTCTCCATTGTGCATGTTGCAAATGTATACAACTTCACCTCACACCCACCACTCTCACAGAAGTTCATAATATCTATAGTGCACCCCCTTATATCAAAACCAGCATTCTTCCTTCCATGACCTTGATCTTTGACACCAAAATCTACTGGGCACTTCCCTGCACCATGTACAAGCTACCCACAAAGTTTGGTAACTGTAGACTGTGAACAGCTCAAGGTACTGCATGTGGAATTGGGGGATAATTATGTGGCCAAGCTAAATGGATAACATTGAACTGATTTGATAATCTCAACCAAGTCAAACTTACATGTGCTGGTGGTAAGGTTAATGGATTATGGTCCAGGACAATTTCTTCTATTGTTTCAATCTTCCGAAAAACTGTTGGAATCCTTGATATCCTATTACAGGAAAAATCCAGCTTTCTTAAATTCAATTTACTAATTTCTGAAATAAAGAAAAGAAAACATTTAATTTTTTGCATGAAAACTCTTGACAGGAATAAATATTTAATTCGGTTTTTGTGAAGATTAGAGTTTTATTTTCTGCTCTTTATTGTCTTTAACTTTTATCCATCAGCATATTTCTTTGTAGAAATGTATTAAAGTGGAAGTAAAGGGCCACAATTCTCACAAAACTTGAGTTCAGTACATAGACATAATTGCCAAAGCTGGTACATTACACACCTACCATATCATTGTCTTGACCTTTGACCTTCTGACCCCTAAATCTATAGGCTTCTTCCTTATCGAGAGTGCCAGCCACCCTCAAAGTTTTGTAAAGGTAAATGATGTTAAAAAAAATTACTGTGCAGAGAGGAAAACATTTAATTTAAAAATCTCTTCAAAGATATTGTCTTTGTAAGGAAAAAAACTATGTTCCAATAATTTTAAAATGTTAATCTGGACATCATTTTAAATAATATGCAATGATGAACACAAGGACATCATCTTTTCTTCAATTATTAGTTCTATTTACATGTACAATGGATGTCTGGACTGGAGAACATCTGAAGGTTTGTGACCCTTCTCTGAATTATCTAGGTCTGGGAATTAGTATAATTTTGTGGAACACACAAATTTAGTACAAGAAATGTCATTTGGACTCACTATTGGCAGCGAAATGAGCAATGAATTGACTGGGGTTTGTTCAAATCAATTGATGCATTTACAAATGGAACTGATGCAAAATCTAATGTCTTACCTTAATCTTTGAAACATTCCCCTTTCATATGATTTTTCCAATACATATAGAGTGTACTTTTTGTTTATCACAACAAGCAATTCACTACCAAGAACTTACCAAGAGGAAGTTCTACAAGCATGTTTCTTCTGACATTGAGAGATTTTAGGGACTTGAGGTCTCCTATTGTTACTGGCAACTGGGAGATCTCATTGCAGCTGACATCCTATGTAACCAAAAACAAAATGTACAAATATAACAAATTAAAAACAAACAGACTGCAGTTTATGATCTTAACAATTTTTGGAAAAAAACTAATTCATTTAAATACTTTTCATATCAATTTACACTGTACACACTGTTACAAACTGTGGCCATTAAAAATGTTTTATACAAATATGACATAAAATACATTCTCAATTTGTCAATATTAAGGTAACTTCATTTCATATTTAAATATGATTAAATTTCTTGTTTGAAACATCTGATTTTCATGGTACTGGTTGATAAAATTAGACTTACTGAATAAAAATCTGTGAAATTAATGATTGCGTTCTATAACCAAAAAAACTGACATAACTTTAAAGAGTTTTCAGTAAAACTGCCTTTTCTGTGAACGAAATTATGATCATGCTTAGGGAAGCTTTCAAGAACTGCTCACATATCAGAGTACAAACTTTAATATTCTATCAATTATGGTATTGAACATGGTGACTGATGTACAAGATATGAAATTTTCAAATGATTTTAAAGTAACTGTGAAGTTTAGAAATAAAACTTAGAAATAATAATAAAAAGGAATCTTGACATTAACAAAGATGAAATTTTTTTATCAAATCTGTAGCAGAATTTATGAGCATTTACAGGTTTTTCAGGAAAGATAGCTCATCAAAAACTTATCCAGTGATGCTGCCAGGAATGTTCTTAAGAGAGTGAGGTCCTGCTCACCTACCACCACAGGACAGGGGGAGGGTGGCCAATGCTGAATAGTTAGCTGATGGGTAACAGGATTATTATTAGGTATATGCACACCTAACTTAAAACAAGCATTTAAGTGGCGCTCTACAGTTTCGTATTTTGCATAGGATTAGGATTTTAAAGAAAAAGAATTTCCCTGGCTTTCCTCACTGGTTATACTGGCTATGTATAGTGTACTTTAGACTAATTCAGGCTGATTTTTTAACACAAGGGAGCAGTCACTTTAGTTAGCAATGTGCTTAAATTATGTAAAATTTCCAAAAGTACAATATGCAAAGAAATATCATCCACATTACATTAATGTAGCATAGAGGTATGCCAACATTCTCTCCATTGTGCATGTTTTAAATGCGAACTACTTCACCGTACATACGTCACTCTCTCAAAAGTACATAATAACTGGTAAGCGCCCCCTTAATGAATTTATATCACTTCTCTGACAACAAATATACAAGGTAACTGCATACTTAATTCAGTTTGCCAAGATGTTTTCTCTGCTTCCTATCACCCAATTTCTGCAAAGCCTCTGAAAACGGGAAATGGTCTACAAGATCCCCCTGTATCTAGTCATCAGTGTTTCTGATGCTCAAAATAGTATGAATTCTATTTTGTGAATTAAATCCCCTCCCACAATCTGTTTGTACTGGGAGAACCAGTGCAAGTCTGGCCAACTTAAGCAAATTATGGAACTGGTCTTCATTATATTCAAACATACTGTTCCACAACTTGATCATGTTGTCCGTGACATTTTTGTTGTGGGATCACATCTGTTGCACGACAGTATTCAGCCAAGGTTGCAGAACCATCAATGACAGCATTACTGGTTGCATTACCAATTATCTTGTCCTCTCCAAAATGTTGTACGAGTCCCCATTTCAGTTAGGCCATGATCAGCAACATCTTCTTTAGAAAGAAATGACCGATTGTTTAGTCCAAAGGCTTTACAACTTGTGCCTACTGTTGTATCTTCTGATGAAAATCGTTTTCATCTGAGCTACAAGATTATCACAAAAATCTTTCCTGGCCTGATTAATTTCTTTGCTAACTTCCATCAAGTTCTTTTCCAATTTACCTTCTTTGTTCCAAGTGTAACACCCTTAACAGAAACATGTTTACCAGCATGGTCCATCTTAAAAGTTCATGAAGAATCTGATAATGGCTTTTGGCTTACTAAGCTCAATATAGAACCCATCCGAAACAGGTATTATGGCAGATACATCAAGGTGCTGCTTCTGAAACAAGCTGATAATGCCAAATATTGTATAAAGTCCATCAGAAATTAAACCACACCAACAAACTTGTGGCACGTGAGATTCTCATATATCTATATGCATATGTTTTGCTGTCCATTTTTTGTTTTTCAAATTAGCAAACCACAGGTTTCCATGAATGGTAAACCGCATAACCTTTGCAACTATTTTTGCTAGAAAGTGGATTATCTTGCTTATATTCTCATTAGAAAACACATAACATCCCTCCTTTTGGTTCTTTCCTTAACCAGTTATAGGTACTCAACAACTTGTCTTCGAATTTCAGTTCTTTCTTTTCTCACCTTCTGGTTCCTTTTCTACGTGCCCTGTGGATGAGGTGCCGACTATTTCCTTGTCACTTATTTGTGCAACACCTTCAGTTCATGTCAGAACACAAAAGCTCTCCTCTTATTCTATAGTATCGACCATGGAAGAAAATCTTGCCATAAAGAAATCAATTATCATCCATTTACACATTCATAAAACTCACTGCTAGTTATGCCCTGTAAATTCCTGTTATGGCTGAGCAATGGATCAGCATGTAATACCCCTCAAGGAGGCAATGAAATTGAAACCCCTGAGACAGTTTCTGTGACCTTTCCCCTATTGGTTCTGAGAAGTTGCATGATTAATGATCATTGTTGATAGAAACTTGCAATCCCATGGCCAGGCAGCATCTCTGCTTATTTTTCCCCCCGATATTAATGGCATTAGAAATGTGAAATTCCAATTTAAAAATAATTGACGTTTTCTTTAATAACACTTAAATCCTCTGTTCCTTTTTCCCCCAATAAAACACATTTAAATCAACATTAATCTTCACACAAATAACTCTGTAATGAAGAAATAAATTTATGGTTTCGGTGCTTTTAAATTATTAAAATAACTACACCATGATCTGCTACATCTTTCTAATGAAAAATTACATCAAAATTACCTTTAATTTATTTGTCTTAAAAATCAATAATTTCTTATCCAATTCTTGTTATAATGTAATAATTTCTGCTGTTTATGTTTTGATATTTATTTCTAAACATGGGTGTTATTGTCATACTGCACCTTGAAATTGTTAATGTCATTGTCACTGAAAACATGGGACTCACCATTTACTGGCAAACATATCCAAGTCATTGCATTCCTCTATTCACAGCTGCAGCTACTGATATTACAGTATGGAGGATTTATCTATACATATAAAAAAAATTACCAAGAAAACTCTAGGTTTTCATATTAGTGCTGGAGGGGTGGGGTGGAGTGGACCATTTAAAGTTGAGATCTTTCATAAATCCATTTGAGATTATATTCAAAGTCCTCGAACAATCCCCTCATTCAAACTTATTTTGCCATTTAACAGTTTCTCAAAATAATGTATGTTTCCCATTTGCAACATTTGCTAATTGGTTGTCATTTACAAGCAATGACTTATTAAGCACAAGATTCCTGTGGAGATTTGATTGCAACTGAGTGGTTGGCTGAAACTTTGGAAAAGATTCTTTCAGTCTCAGCTCCTAAAACAATCTTGAATAACTGTTTTGTTCATAGGTTTCTCTCTGAAATAGCAGGTGATCATCACTTTTGAGAATGTGTGAAACCCAATGGACTCCACATCTTCTTCTGCAAAATGCCATAAACAAAATCTAGTTCAATGCACTTATTTCTGAAGGAAAATCCATAATGACAACTCATAACATTGCCCGCTACTCCCTATCTCTATTGCTCCCATCCACCTCCTCCAGCAGAATAAAACTATGATATACTGCTAAAGGGGAACAAAGTATGGTGCAATTCCACTCTCACAATCAGATTTATAAATTTCAAACTGATTTGAGTATTATGGTCTTTACCAGTTCCATAAGCTTGTCAAGGATTCCTATTTCCTCAGGCAGTGAGACAAGCTTATTGTTGCCAGCTATCAGCACCTCAAGGGCCTGTAGCTGTGAAATAAAGGAAGGGAGGACACTAAGCTGGTTCCGGCTGAAATAAGAAAATAATTATGTTTCATCCTTAAGATTTACGCATTTGTTGTCTAGCATAGGGTAATAGAATATTAGTTAAAGGGTCCATACTACTGGGACATTTCAAGTAAAATAGTCCCCCCCCCCCCCATATGTGTCATTTTGATGTCGAGGTGACATTGACTTTCTTGAGCTAACAGTTTCACTCGCTAATTTTTTCATTTAGATCTTGAATGCTTTCATATTCTTAATACAATATCAACTCATCTTTTTACGTTCAACAGTTTCAACATAGAATTTTTTAAACTGTTTTTGTCATTGTTCGTGTCCATTTAATGACTATTTATGTCTGCAATTCAATATCAATCCATGTGATTCCTACCCCAGAATTCACACATGAAATCTGAAGTGAAATTCCATGGATTTAAAGGTATTGCCTGGCCAACTACCAATTATTACTCCATGCAAGGTTATAGGTTTCTTGCTATCAACGGAAGACAATTTTAAATCACACTCATCTATTAAATGTAGCAAACAATGATTTTACCTCCATACATGGCACCTATCAACAGTTTTACCAAGTACAATAACATATTTTTAAGGTTACAATGTTTTACTAAAAGAAATTCATACAATAAATTTGTGCTGTATCAGATAAAAGAAAAATTAAATATTTTCAATGAGTGTAATGAGATTCATCTTGTCTTCTGTATTTAACATGGATCAAAATTTCAATAAACACCATTTTAAACTCAATGTCAATTTCTACCACTATTCACTCACTTCTCCTTATTTTTTCACAACTTCACATTATTCTGGTTGCTGAAAAGTCACTTCATTCAAAAGATTGAGAGTGCAGCATAGTCTCTGCCAGTTAAATTGCTAACAACACAATCCTTTGATTTTAAATGCATCGTAGATCATATGTAAGTGAGAAATCTAATAATTCATAGAGATGCTAAAAGTAGTAATTTTAACAAGCAAATGAAAACAGAATAGTTAATGAAACAAATGATAAGTTTTTGGTATGACTCAGTCGTGGTTTGACCCTGCAACTTCCCACATATAAACAGACGTTCTAACCTGTGTGCTGGTGTGCTTGTTTAAAAGTTTCGTTTCTGACTCAGTGAACTTATCTGCAAAGTTAAATTTATCATCTATACTTTCAAATGGACAAAACAGCTCGTTCAGTTCATTCACAAACAAATCTAATCAACAAAAGCCTAAAGTGTCTACTGCATTAAGTGTACATGGTTTGTTTACAAAGTAGTTTCTAATACACTACACTATTTTTATGCACATGTATTGTGCACAAGCGTGCAATATCAAAGTGTTCAGTATCGTAAAATACTGCACAACTCTGACAATGAAAGTTAATGGAGACAAAAATGAGCATATAATTAATACTGACATTTTTTTTCCCCCTCTCAAAATAGGTGGCCTCATAAGAGGGCAATCACTGCAAAATCTTTCAATATATTTACCTCAAGTTCACATATGTGAGAGCCTGTAATTGAATAAACACTTCTGGAATGGATTTTATCACATTGCTGTAGCAATTCAGCCTTTCCATAGACACATATTCACAGAGTTCTTTTGGTATCTCTGAAAACCTATTTTTGGAAAGATCTGAAAAACAAAAATATTAAAAATTAGAGATTATTTAAAACTATAATATAAATTGTATTCTGACATTTCACTTCCAGGCATACAGGTTAAAATGTGTTAATTGGTTTGGTGTGGGGTTTTATGGTACCTGAGCTAAAACTAGTATGAGAAGAAGCAACTGATATTGTTTATGGGATCATGAAGTCACCTTTTACATGCACATGAACAACTGCTATTACAGCTTCTGCTTTGTAGATGTCCCCAAATGTAAAATGGCTTTTGAGTTGTGCCTGATACTCTCCATTTTCATTTGACTCAAAGGTCCCTAAAGCATAATTTTCTGGTACTGAGAGATAAGATAATCCCAGAATAGTAGCATACTGCACATTTAGAGTTATGGCCCTTGTTATACACTGAGATGCATCTTTCAACTGCAAGTAATTAATCCCACTGATAAGCTGTGCAGATCCATGTACTAAATCCCTTACACAATCATATACACTACCTTGCTTGGCTTGTTTTAAGTGGTTAGGTGACATGAAAAACATGATTACCTCAGCTGTTTTATTCCTAAAGGTAAGGTGTTAACAAACTGCAGGAATAAATAGCTACAAGCAATGTGATTCTGATGGTAATATCCAAGATACGTATCACACTTAGAAATATTTTATTTTCAAAGGCACTCTGTATCAGTTTTCATGGTTTTATAAAAAAAATTAAAAAAAGAAGAAAAAACATTTTTGATGGAAGGCATTCTATTGTGCATATGAAGGACCATTGTTTGTTGGGTCTTTAAATATGTGGTGTGCAGTAACCAGGAAATCTGAAACTAATAGTGAATTCACAATACATCTACTATATTGACAGATCCGATACTACGAAAGTATGTGAATCAGTCAATCATAGCACAAACTTTGCAGTAAGTTGGTCAATATGTCACAATAAGTTGAACCAAATTATCAGTAAGGTCTAATGCAACAGCACGTACTGCTATTGTCAACTGCATTTAAACGGTTCAGAAGCGTTATCTGATTTTTTTTAAAGGCAAGCACAGCGTTCAAGTAAAATGTATGTAAAGTTCACTTACATACATGTAATACTATTTACCTCCAGTACAGTTTCAGAACTGCATTTCAAAACCCTATGGAGTTCAATGGTTTCTTACTAGATCTCTTAACTTAATGTAACCTTTGGGTTGTTTCTTGTAATATGACTATGCAATGGGTTGTTTCTTGTAATATGACTTGCAATGGGTTGTTTCTTGTAATATGACTATGCAATGGTTTGTTTCTTTGAATATCACAGAGCCATGGCAATCATCTTTCCTGTCATACTTAAATGAATGCAGTGTCCAATAAATGTACTTGTTTTTTTCTGCTTTTTCTTCCCAAGAGTCTAAATATTTATTTTTATAATTCTGTGCTGATTGTTTAAACTTCCTAAGAGGGTGATCGAAACATTTGCCTTCAACAGAGACATTTTAAGAATATCCTATCAGAAACAGCTCAATCATGCAGGCATTCGTTTGAAAACCATTACAATAAAGCATCTGTGGTACTCATCTAAAGGTAGTCTGGTTCCCTAAATAAATCCAATGAATCTAACATGAAGCTTCTATCAGGATCAATCCCAGACAAGCTAATATTCAGATTTGACTCCCCTTTTCATATATTTTGTGCTATTATTACACAAGTCCATTATTTAAGGGTCATTTCTGTAGGACTTACAGTCGAATTGTAAAAGATGACGGGTCTGACATCCTGGAAAAACTAAGGACACCAAAAAGATTGGGTGACAAGAAGGAAGTAGGCAAGTGAATAAAAAGTTACATACATCAGTAAACAAGGAAAATAAAAATGAGGCAAAATTCTTAATTGCTTTTTCTAATACATGTACCAATATTTAGCTTCATACAACAGCTACTGCTGACTTTTTTTACAATATGCTTTTTTTTTAAAAGACCAGGACAAAAACTAAGACCCAAAAAACAGAGAAGTGACCTTGTTCCCATCTATTTCTCTTTATATTTCAACAAAGTGCCAATTGTTATAACAATAATTATAGTAGGTAGTAACCTACTCAAATTAGTCACGTTTCATCATCAAGTCAACTTAAATCATAACAACACATATAAGGCAGTGGGTGACTAAGTAATGAGCCAATATATACTTATTTACACTACACACCTTCAAATGGGACCAATGACCATACTGGTGTCTTTGTGTAACACAAGTGGCTCAGCTATCAATGCTCCTCTTTCATTTAAGGAATGTTCATTCCTAGACAAACACTTCAGGACTTCAATAAAAACGCTAAAGGAGGCAAACGATTACAGCTGGAAAGCATGTTGTACTAGCAACTGTCTCTAAATCTAGGCCAAGTGGAAGTGGCTCATACATATTTTAATAAGGTACTTCACAGAAAAAAAGTGATTCTATTTACTGTTTCACCCACAAGTACGAATGCTGCTGTATCATGAAGAAATACTTGTATTTTTCCAATAGGCTGTCATTCTTACTTGAAAGAACTGATTGTCATTTCCAGTTCTTTTTAATGTGGTTAGATCATGAATGATTTATTGTGTGGAACATATGGAAAATTACATTCTGTTGACAACAGTAAATCAATTTACTCAGCTTTTTCAAAAACACAGTCAAATTTATAACAATTCTGCAAACTTTCTTCTTTGTGTCATATGTTTTATTACAGTAAGGGTTACTGTAATAAAACATCTATGTTATCATAGATTTCCTATCATTCAATCATGCAGAAACTTTAGGCTTTTCTCCAATTTTGTGCTACATGTTTGGTTTTTGCAAGCTAATTCCCTCCTCCCCCACAACACTTGATTTCCTCAAAACATAGTGAAACATGTTTTTAACTGCACTGCACTGCCAGCACAGAACAGCTACTTCAGTATGTCCTTGAGAAAGTCACTTAGCTGCCATTTTCTCCTATGATATAGTCATTAATGTGTTAAAACTACCCAAAAAAAACCCAAAGTAAAACAAGCCTGTTGTGGAAAACAGCATGCCTCTAACAGCATTATCACATGGTCTATGATCAATGGTTATGATAATAGTATACATTTAATATGAAAAAATATGATCCAAAATGTAAAACCAGTCCATGTTGACACTATAAAATTGCACAAACTGTTTATTCAAATTTAAATGGGTATGATATATACCTACTTATAAACCAGTTCAACTGCAAACAATGAAGACCCTGACTGGATGTTGCATAATCTGCTAGCAGATCAGGGTTTATGTTGTTTGTTCTAAAGATTACTCCTAACAAACTACAATACCCAGAAACAACAACTGTATCAACGGTGTTGAGGATTTTCCCCCACAAGGGAATGACATGCAATAGGCATGGCTTGTTTTTATTGGTGGCAGAATCATCTGATTTCTATGTGACAGAAAAGGATTATAAATGAGAAACACACATGCTCACAGGGACAGTTGCATGAAATTTATAAAAATGTCGGTGAGAACCCAAATGACAGTGATGACTTGTCATCTAAGAAGCTTCATTTTCAATACAAGCCATCATTAACTAACTCAACAGCAATGTGCAAAAAGTGTTCTTGTTGATTTCACTGGATGAATAGAAATGGGGAAAAATCATTTTAACAAACGACTTTTACATGATAAAAGAAAACACTAAGTGAGTTACAAAACAGCAGTGCAATACCAACTATAAAGTCTGTGAAAATGAATAGGTATTTTGACCACTTAACAAATTCCGTATTATGTTCAAGGGGTTAGGAAAGTTTATGGACAGATCAATGACTCTATGGTCTTAAACTAAGTAACAGAAAAGAGTGAAAAGCAGAACTTTTGTAAAATCCCACAAATAATTTATTTCCTTAGAATACAAAGTGAAAATTTTAAAAAAGGACAACATATAGTATTGTGAATTTAATCCCAAACAGTCTAAAAAATTAGATCACCACTCCTAACAAATAAGGTTCTAAGTAAATCCCAGTGGTGTTAAAAATAAGACCCAGCGGTAAAAGTGCTGATGTGCCTGTAGTCTTGTACTGTAACCTCATGGGTCTGGAAAATTACTCAGGATTTCAGCTTTATTTTTCAGACCTTGAAGCTACAAGGATTCGTCTGACTTTGGCAACAGCAATAAAAACAACAATAAAGAAAGATTAAAAATCCAGGACATATTTATTCAATCATTTCTCATCTGTATGGCTTGGTAAAGCTTGCAATGTATTGAGAAATTTCTGCATAATATTAACAGGACAAACTACACTGCATTAGTGGCTTCACAACAATGGCCATAAAATCAAACACTAGACATTCCATCTCAATACTGGCATCCTGATACCTCTTGATTTAAATGTGATTTGCTCTTTACCATCCCTTTAGGGTTTGTTATAATTACAAAACATTACAGGTTTGGCATGTATTTCATATCTTCTATACAGTCCCAGACCAACACATAAATGGTACCGAGGATGCAAAGCCACAGGTTCGGTGTCTTGAAATCACCCATATGGCTTAAATCACTTCATAGCTGACCATTTCATTAAGCAGGCTTATGTAATAGTGTAAGAACACGTGAAATGTAAACCATCTCCAAAACTTTACGTCATCTTATCTGTACGCATTTTACAAAACTATAATAAAATTTCTATCTAAAAGATTTAGACATAATTAATATGCAGTTTCTTGCTCATGATCAAAAGATCAATGATACTGATGGTGTGTGTGTGTGTAGTTTGGATTTGTAATGTAGCTTAAAAAAAAATCAGTCATATCGCTACAATGTCTGCAGTGTGACAGTTTACAGTGATGTCTAGCAATGGATCATCATGTCGCAGACATGAAGCATGATGTCATACCCAGTCACATTATCCTGACACCAGGCCGACTAGTCCTAACACTAACCTCTTAATGCTGAGTGCCAAGCGAGGCAGCTGTTAGTACCATTTTTGTAAAAATCTTTCGTATCACTCGGCCGGGGATTGAACCTACTACCTCCCATATCCAAGACGGATGCTCTAACCAATAGGCCACAGGAGCAATACATTACTGGTGGTAAAAAAATTCAATAAATTCTGTAGGGATAAGGAGTCCTGCAAAACAAATGCAAGATCACTGCCTTAAACTATAAAATGATATGAAGTTTTGCAAAACAAGATCACCAAATACTGAATTGTGTAGAAATAGTAATTAAATTTGCACTCTGCTTTTCAACTGCTTTTATTTAAATTACTACACACAACTGACAACTGATATAAAAAGTTATATGAGAAAGGATCATTGATGTCTGAACTTCATTATATGCATTGAATCACATACATAATTTTCTATTTGTACTTGCAGGTACAAATAATGGTGCAATAAAAAATTAATTTTGCATTTCATCTGTACATTTTTTTCCCTATTTAATAAAAAAGTTCAAGTATGTCTTTAAAAAATTACACTATTCATTAGTGACTCGACCATATGTACATGCATGTCTGTAACAACATTATATCCCAGGTGTACAATAGGTAAGAGCTAACATCCAGTTCAGGAATGCCATAGGTAAGTTTACACCCATTACAGTAATAAATGTTAACAAAACTTTGCAGTTGTTCTTTATAATCTAGTAGATGTCTGTAATCTCATGTCCTCTTAAGAGCTTACAGTCGCCTGACATGTTCATTACCTTTTCAAGTGTCACTTGCTAAGAATATTAAGAAACGTATCCCCACTCAGTTTTTTGTTTTTGCTTATGTGGCTGACATCACAAATTCAGGTAACCAGTAAAAATCTCTATTTTTTTGGCACACTAAACCCAAAGTCATAACAAATGCAAAAAAAAGTTTCTGCTCTGACACACTTCCATTTTCCCAGTGGCTAATGTTAATGAAGTCTGCCCCATTAAATCTCAGTCTACGTAACAATTCATTTGGTTTATGACCAATGCAACGAAGTCTCCTCAAAAGAAGAGAATCACCTGAATAGTTTATAGTCCTGGTATCCTCCAGTTCTGCATTTAGTTTTTTTTTTAAAACAACACCAAATAAGGAGTTGACTGGAAAGTTGTGTGTTTAGTCCAGCCATGTACATTGGATTCGTACACAACAGTATTTCCAGACTCAAAATTACACACTGGCATTTCCAGTAACACTTTCTCAATGTCAGTAATCTCATCTACTTCAAAACTTTCAAAGTCATTGTCATCATTACTATCATCAATCAGCATTTGCAAACGAAATCATCATCTAACGATGAATTGCATTTGGAGTCAGCCATTTTGAGTTTTTCATGTATCATATGAAAAACCTGCATTCATAAATCTTCTTCACTAAATGCACATTAACACTATGACAATGCTTGTTCCAGGGCCTAACAAACCAATTAAATTAGTTTCACAACCATTCACATCAAGCTGCAGTACCCTATGTGTAAACAGTAATTTGTCTTGAAGAAAAAAAAACTCAAAAACAGTATGCAATGGTGGTACCACTTATGCCACTTCAATTCACTCTAGCTCATTAATGAAACAATCGATGATCCTACTGATAGAAGCATGTATTCTAAGTTCAATCAAAATCAGGTTACAAATATAACTTCCACAGTTGTAACAAACTCAGCCAACATTCCATCATTAATATGCGTGGTATTCAAGTCAAAATTTCATGTTTACTATGCTCAATCAACCTGAGGTAAGATCAACATATTAAAATGCATGCATCTCACACATTGCTGAACTGGTACAAGATATTAATGACATACATGTAAACTTATATTGCAAGTTTGATCAAAATCAGAACAGAAATGTGGCCTCCAGAGTGGTTACAACCCAGCCAATCATATCCAAGATCAACTCATTATTATTTGTGGATCACACTTATCATCAAACCCATTCAAGAACATGATGATACAAGCATAGATTCCAAGTCTGACCCAAACTGGATTAAACACTTGGCCTCAGGAGTTGTAACATGGTCAGTCAATCAGATGCATGGATTTCACACACTGGCTGAAATCGAGACTCGAACCCACATAGACAGAGGTGAGATGTCAGTGATCTGTAACGGAGAGTGCTTTAGACCATATGGGGCCCCCCTCTTCTAACATAACTCTACATCTAGTGTAAGCACAAAACTCCATGCAAACCATTTCCTAACCTTTATATCATATACATTTTACCCATCTTACTACAGTAAAAAAATATCCATAAATAAAGGCATAATTACTACATGTGTATTTTAGAACTGAACTAAAGATCTTGATGATGTAATGGCCAAAAGGGATTTTTTTTTTAAATGTATAAGGCAGAATGGAGGAAGTAAGTCTACACGTACCAGTATCAAGTTTCTGTTTAGCAAGAAGTTGGGGGTGAGAATTTTGAAAACAAAATAATATTAGGAACAGCTAATAAGGCAAGTTGTGGGATTCAGGAAGTCATGACAAATCTGGATAACTGGGTCATATTCTTCTATGTCAATTATCATGGCAAATCTGGGTAACTAGATCATATTCTTTAAGGCTATTTTAGCACCATTTAGTTATGGGATCTCTGTAAGGTCTGTCCTTCATTCAGTCAAGATTGGCCAATTATATTCTGTACATAAGGAAATTGGGTGCTGTGTGCTATGTACCAGTAGTATATATACAGATGGATTGAAACAGAGATAGGAGATACAAGATAGCACAAGGGAAATACAGATAGAGATGAGATAAAAACTTGATAGAAGGATAGAGGTGGACAAAATATAGAGAGACATAGTATTAGTAGTTATTGATCTATATATAATGGAGAGATATATATTATCGGAGGGGACAGCTATATCATGTAACCATATAGCTCAACTGTAGCCAGTTAGAGAAGCCTGCAGATTTCAAGGTGAGGTGATATAATTTAAAAGCACTAAGCCATTTTGGCAAACTATTGTCAATACATAGCTCTGTCTTAAGTTTTACACAACAGTTCAGCTACATGGTTTCATGATATGGTTGTCCGCTCTAATATCTTGCTAAATAGAAACATGATAATGGTAACTGATGTTACTTCCTCCATTCAGCCTTATACATTTTTTAAAACTTTTTCCCATTAAAATCCTTTTGTTCATAATATAAACCTATTTATAACAGTTTATCCAAATCATTCAAGAAATATAGTTTAGAGATGAAGCAGCTTAATTCAATCACATGCTAGATAACTCATCTATAACGGCAGATCTCACTTTTTAAAGATGCCTGTCTAAGACCATGATGATAAAAGGAAACAGTGAATTCTGAACCTGTTTAAAACAAGGCTAGGGGTCCACAGAATTGGAAATTTTTCTGCACAAATGGCCATACAAGGAAATTTGATGAAACTTTTAACACTTAATTCACATAATTTGGCAAAGAGGAGATTTTTGAACATTCACAGAAGTAAAAAACACGACTCATTCTATAGTGAGATTCAGGCATAGTCATTTTGCCTAAAATAGGCTCAAAAAGGGAAATTCACTGCCTTGCAATATTTTTACAACATTAACCCACACACGTTTCCATACAATGCATTACTAATAAAAGTCAAAATGACTTTAACTTCAATTTTTGTTTCAAAGGGGGAATGTGGAAAGATAGAAAGTTGTATGCTCTGCAGTCACTCTGGTGCTAATTTGATGATCATAATAAATACCAGAAATAACATTTCCTATCTTATATTGAATTCCTCCCAAAATTTCATCTACAATCCTTAAAGAAAAAAACCAAGTGAAATATTTAATTTTTGAAGTCCCATCAGAACCAAGATATGGCTTAATGGACACACCCAGGTCCAATACTAAGAAAATTAATAATTTTATCTAATATTTTATCATACAGATGTATAAAAAGTGGATTTCAACTATGCAAATTGTTGCTGATTTTTTTACAGTAACATACTTTTGAGGTGCCACTGTATATTATACAGCAACTATAATAATGCAAATTAAGACATATTTGAATATTCTCATAAAGTTTTAATCGGACTTCCTAAGTATTTAATCATATATCACGAAAATAGACAAAACCAAGTTTAAAGTAGCTACTTGAATCATAATACATTCATGATTTCTGCCCTATTCTGGTTGGAAATAAGTCATTTGGCCCAAAATTTGTATGGACCCTGTAATAAATTTTGGCTAAAGGCAACATGGATTCTCTGGGTCTCCTGCTATACTTGATACAGTAATTCCTGTCACAAAGTCAGAATAGTCAAAGACATGGATTTTTTTAAAAAGTTTTGACTGGTTTTTCCTTTTACACTAAAATTAGGAAAAATAAGAGTTTCTTAAAATGGGAATGGGGCTGAATTTCAGCATGACCCCAAAACAAGCCTAGAACAAAAATGTGGCTTATCTGACCAAGTACATGTATGAGCAAAATCCAATTTGGTCTCCAGAGTAGTAATATGCTCAGTTCAGACTACATCCTAAGGATCAGTAGGTCTTGCATATAATCAAACTTATCCAACATATTAATGATACAAGGCTATTTAAAAACTCTAAACAAAATCTGATCTTAGTCACCAACATGTTCAGCCAAACTGATCACCTCACTGATGTGTGGATAATGCTGGTAATCAAACTTTTTATAATGATATTTCATCCATACTCCCAAGTCTGACTACAACAAACTCCAACCAGAAATTGGCCACACGAGTTGAAACAAGCTTAGTTAATCTGATGCAAGATCATCCGAATCATATGGGGATCTGTCCATTATCAAACGTATCTAAAATATCAATAATATTGGCTAATATTCCAAGCCTGATCACCATTAGACCAGAAATATGCCGTCAGAGTGGTAGCAAGCTCTGCCAACCTTATACAAGATAATCTCATTAACATGTTGATCTTAACTTGTGACAATTTTTCCACTTCATGAGTGAAACATTTCTTTATATGTACTTAAAAATGACTTTTTAAAAATTATGTATTGTTCATGTGATTTGCATGGACTTGTTTCTCCATTCTGTGTCAAAGTGATTAAAAGCTGCATTACTACATCAATAAAAAGAAGTTCCAAATGTTTACAACATTTTAGGAAAATGACTTTATACACATTTAGATGGCACATATAGTGCTTCATAATGTGTATTTTATCAAAGGAATGGTTTCACATGAAAATGAATAGATTTGTATTTTTAATAATATATTTCTTGCAGATTTAGAAAGTGAACATAGCAAACAACATTGCAGGATGGGGCTACTACATCAACATGACAGGATGCCCCAATGGGCATTACGGCATTAACACCAATAAACAGATTTTAATAATTCTGAATTAACTTGAAAAGATTTTGGCTGCTATTTTGTTTAATCTGGCATTCAGACATGAACTAATGTGATGGCAGACTTGCAGTCTATTTCAGCTTGCAATAAACACTAACCAGTGCCTGATTTCTTCATCATATTCAGACATAAATATGTGTATTAAGTACTGTTGACTATTTTCCTTAGTCCATTTGAAATGCTGCATGTTTTCAAATCTGCAGGATGATGGGCACTGTCAGGATCACATGTACAACACCGCATGGACGAATCAGCAAAATCAAAGACAAAAAAGAACCATATCTGTAAAACATAAAATGCAGGTCACAATGATTGTTTTTTTTGTTTTAAGGTTAAAGTAGCAACTGAGTTGCATCCAATTAGAAAGTTTTAGGATCAGTACATAAGGAAAATCCAATAAATTCTTTTAAGATAAATTTTCCATGAAATCAATTAATCAGAGACCTCTTGTATCAAGATGTATGGAGAACTTGTCAAGGTGCGTTCACTTGCCAAGTTTCATGATTATAGGTGGGACAGTATGCATCTAACATGTCAACAACATTTGTGACCATGAACTCAATGCAAAGTCCATCAAAGGGACTGATATTCTAGTGTCCGAAGAGAATTTTCTGAAATTCAGGATAAAACCAACTTTTTAACTGCTTTGTGTTAAAACCATTTTGGATATTCATGGGCCAAAAAGCTATTAAAAGGATGCAAGATCAGCACCATTTTCACTGAAGACAAAACAGATACCAATAGAAGACTTTAGGCATTAACTGCATGCCAACATGATCATCCATCCATTCAGGAGAATTAGTGACAAGATTTTCAATAGGTTCATTGTGGCAGCTACAGTCTGCAGGGCACCATTTTAATTTAGGACCAACCAGCTATCATAAGTAGTCCTTTGGTGAAAAACCTATTTTGATATAATCAATTCTGGAGTAGTAATAACAAAATTTCAACATGGTCACTTATGGTGCCCATATCAGATATCATCTTTTGCAGCATGTTCATTCAGAAACAACACGTCACCATAATGTCTTATAATGAAAACCTGATATGAATAAGACCTTCCATTTAGAAGCAGTGACTAGAAGATTTCAAAACATGTCATCTTGTCCACATTTCAGGATCAACTAGATAATACAAGTCTTTTAAAATTTGAAAGCCTTAAAAATCCTAAGCTGGTGATCCTTTTTAAAAAACAATTCATTTATTTATTTAATATTTTTTCAAATCCTTTTCCTTTATATTACATCTCTTAATATCACATTTTAGAAAATGAAATAGAATAAACTGCATAATTTAAGATGACTAGTTTTTGATAATTTTTTTCATAAAGGTTTTGATTGTCTTAAATTCCTTTATTTTAATGATTTTGTGTCAAATTAAGTTTATCTGGCATAATTATCATCCATATTATATCATAAATAAACTTAAATATGAAATTTTGATTGTCTGCCTTTATTTATTGTTTAAGACCTTTTTATTTGCGCTCAAGATGAAATAAATAAATCACACTTAAAACCCTGTATGGTTCTGAAAAAAACCTTGAAAAAATATGAAGGGTTACAAAATCCACTTGAGCTGAAAAGTATGGGAACCAACGGGCTTTATAATGAAAATAAGATTTAAACCACAGTTGTGACGAACAGCAGATGTTTAAACATATTTTTTCAAAACCAATGTATTCTGTATCGAGTAGATCTGAAAATTTTGATATCTAATAAAAATGAAGAGCCTGAAAAATAATTATTGGAAAATGATTAAAAACATGACCAACATTTATACTTTCTCTACCTGAAACAGATTAGGCAAGCATACAAGCTACCAAAACAAACAAAACTATGCTGTTGTTCATGAAATTCAGTTTATGTGCATAGTCCAATAATTTGATGCCGTTTGCTGTGATGGAAATAACAGCATAAGAAATGAAATGTTAATTTCTATCTGTATCTGTGTATGGTGCATGACCACTGACATTATTGCAACAGAAAAAAGATTTTTTTCCCTTTTAAGTCTTCCACTAATTTTGAACAATATCTGTATTTACACACAGTTTCATACTTATCATGTACACAAGTACAAAATAAATAATCCACTAAAACAAAAGTATAGTATTCATGATGTGAAAACAGTTAGGAATGCTGGTAAAATTATGATGAATCTTGCTTCCAAATATTTCATGGAGGCAACAAAAATAGACAAAATTAATCCTATTGTCAACATAGTTAGCTAACTCTGGTAATGTGTGTGTGTGTGTGTGTGTGTGTGTGTGTGTGTTTGTGTGCGATTTGGATTTTTAACATTGCTTTAAAAAAAAAAATCAGTCATATAGCTAGTCTAAAATAATTTCATATTCTCTGCTCACATCTTTCTGTACATCTGTCTATTCTACCATAATTGGTATTCAATTAATTGATGAATCTTGATTTTAAATCTCTGATCACTTTCCATGTATCATAGTATGGAGTTTACCCCACACACACACACACATAAAATGTAGCACTTTGGTCAAATATTTCCCCTTTATGAAGACCATCAGCCACATGAAGCCATGTCCTTGTATCCTGCTTTTAAGGGCACCTGTCTTTGCAAATGACCACACTATACCATGATAAAAACTAATTTATTTAGTATTCAAATATTATACCTCAACACTATAGAAATAGTTATTTACCACAAATTCAGGAAAAAGGCCACTAAGCCACAACTAACCTGTACATTGTGACCATGCTATAACATGGCAGTTGAGGTTCAAAGAACCAGACTGTGTTACAAACTATTTTATAAGCAACCAGGTCAGTTAGCTCAGAGGTCTCAATTGGATTTTATTTTGGGAAATTTTAATTTTCTAAATTCTTTACACTACTGACATATAGCTCTTGTTTGTCTATTAGAGTTGAGACTGAATTATGTCAGGCCAAGGAAAGGTCTTATTCCAAGCACTAAGCAAAGCATCACACACCTTCTTATGTTTGGCTACTGTTCCATGTGAACCAGTTTCAGCAACTTTAGCACTCTTCTGAATCTCATTACAATTGTCACCAATTTGCCGTTTAACCCCAAAATACTTATCCAAATTTGTTAACAGCATTTTGTCCAAGTTTCAATGTATCTTAATTTCAAGGTCACATGCAGTACTTATTCGTCTACACTTGGAAGCAAACAAAATAATAAAGTTGTTCATTCGATGTACTCTTATTATGATCACATGTATATCACTGGGTCTTTCTGCCACTGAATTAAGTCATTGCAAATATCAGCATTTTCCCACGACTCAGCAGCTACCTGAAGTATTTGAACCGGCCATCTAGCTATTGCATCATGTTCTTCTTATGTACTCTTACAATGACAACATGTACATCTGTGGGTCTTTTAGCCACTTAATTCCCTCACTGTCAATAACAGCACAACTAAAATGATCAATTAACCAACATAATTTCACATTCATCAGGTGGCTGAAGCAGGACTGACAAGCCTTTGAATTTGCCATCTAGCTATTGCATACATACGGAGGACTCAAGTGATTATCTGCGTCTCAGATGAATAAAAAAATTGCATCCAAATAATCATTTATGAGACCTCTGCTCAGCTGAAGAAAATGATACATGTGCCAAAAAGAGATGAGTGGGGTGTAATAAAAGTGATCACAAAATATGTGCTTTTGACTAAATGAAAACAAGACTAGTCTGAAACATACTTGTATACAGACAACTTGCATTCGTGTAGTATAGTCCATAATGCATAAAGTACCGTACATGCATATCAAAAATCCAGGAATTTGCATTTAGATCACATTTTAAAATTGGGCATCAGTCACATACTGTTAGAAAACAAAAATAAGACATATAAAGAATGGTAGTCCTTGTCTGATCTGCATCCTATTGTCAATAAACAAGTGTAACTAAATAATTCACTATGATATTGTCACCAGTAGCATGTGGCTATAATTATTGACATGCTACATGCAAATGTACTTAAAGTGGTCTAGATTTCTGAGTGATTTTTTTATTGGCGCCACTGTTGGCTGTTTAAACTTGTATATACAACCACTGCTTTGGAGTGGAGAAATTCAGAGGCCCCATGAAAGGAAGCCACTGGATATAAAATGCACTTAAATGTATCCATTGTTACATAAAAAATTCTTTGTCCATATTGACAAACCATCATAACAGTGCATTGTTATATCATAGTCTGCTTATCTTGACATCTAGCATGAGTACTGTAGGTTGTGAGTTATCCGCTTTTTTCTTGTTGGAATTTCTGGTAACAGATCAACGGGATGAGGCATTATCTCGTAATATATCTTTCCCTGGATTTTCAGCCACTCACTAGTAATTAATATATTTACATAAACATTTTTGTGTGTGTGTGTGTGTGTGATTTGGAATTTTAACAAAGCTTTAAAAAGAAATCAGTAATATCGCTACAATGTCTGCAGTGTAGCAGTTTATAGTGATGTCTAGCACTGAGGCATCATGCTGCAGACATGTAGCATGATGTCCCACCCAGTCACATTATCCTGACACCAGGCCAACCAGTCCTAACACTAACCTCTTAATGCTGAATGCCAAGTGAGGCAGCTGACTAACATTTGTACATGGATGGTAAGTAAAATTCATCTTCCTTTTGCTCAGAATTAAATCTTTCAGAACACTCAAATTTTCTGTAATAATCCCCGTCATCAGACCAGAACACATGCATCTCTATCGTACAATGACCCTTTGTTAAATTTCTGATACATGCGTGGAAGGCAACATCATGCAGCTACCACAAATGTAAAAAAAAAAAAACGTATTAGATTATTCAATAGGCAGGGAGAAATAGTACCTAGAATAGACCAAACGACAGCCAATTTCTTTTTAAAAATGTACAGAGATATAAATAGTTTGCTGAAATTTCAAAGGAAACAGATTACCTTTGAAGCTAGTTAATTGAGGTTAAACATCTAAATAACATTTTGCTGAGCTCGATGGAAATCACATGAGACCTCACGAGGTATGGGGAAACTACTCTGGCATAACATTGCCTATGCAAATCTGGTTCCTTATTTTGTATATTCCCTGCGTTGCACTCTGCTATACGAATAAAGGAGCACAAACAAAGCAGGGAACCAGTCAATACCTATGCGCAAAGTATTCATGATGCCATCCCTCATCCAAATCATTGAATATTAAATAAATCCTGATCGCATTATATGAATCCTTCAAGTAAAAAAAAATGCACAGCAGCAAAATGTGTGCGTCAATTTTCTCCAGCATGTATCCCTGATGCACATATGTGTGTAAAGTGAAACACTGCTGCAGTGTGACAGTTTATAGTGATGTCTAGCACTGGGGCATCATGCCACAGACATGTAGCATGATGTCCCACCCAGTCACACTATCCTAACACCACACCAACCAGTCCTAACACTAACCTCTTAATGCTGAGCGCCTAGCAAGGCAGCTGTTTGTACCATTTTTTTTGGGTATGACTCGGTAACGAACATCGAACCCACGACGTCCCGCATCCAAGGCAGATGCTCTAACCATTAAGCCACCGGAGCCATGTATATTCAAATTCAAGTCTAGCTTGACCCCTGATACAGTGAAAGAAAAGAAGTCAAATGTAAACAAGCAAATAAGTCATTTAATAGTATTTATTTGTGGAACGATTTGGAATCCTCTTTGCTATTATCAGTATCAACCACAACTGTCCTTTCAATATGTAAAGTTTGATAGCCATCAGATTACTGGTATGCATATAATATGATTTTCAGTCAAGGGACCAAGTTGACTGGAAGAAGACCAGCATGGCAGCCCCATGTCCTACCTGTAAGACCTGATGCTGATATTTATGTTGTGGGCGTCAGGGTCTTACAGCCTAACTAACGGCTCTGTGTAGTGTGTTTTGATGTCGACTAACATCGTTACGAAAGTCACATTTTTAGGAATATTTCACACAGATGACAACTAAAATAACAACACTTTTCTACAAAGTAAAGTTATAATGTTTTTGTCAGACTTTTTACTTACTATGATGCCTTTTCTCGAATAAATTCAAATTCTCACTAAAGAAATGGACCCGTTTTTCAAGTTTCTTTGGCCTACATATCAGTTGGCTGGAAAGCCGAGAATGCCGAAATCGGATACTGTTGTGATATTAATTTTTTAACAAAACGAATAAAAAATATATTACGCCTATTGGAACTGTAAGCAACAGTTCGTTTCGTTCAAAAAACAGATCCCCAACATGAACCTACTTCAGCATACCTCAACTACCGTCGCATTGCAACAAATTCAAATGTATGTCAATGGAACATGAAAATGCATCCATTTGCTAGTGTCATATTTTCATTCCACAAGGATAAAGACAGCACAGTAAGTATATTAATTACACATAAATTAGTGGGAAAATGTCGATATTGGCTGCCAAGTGTGTGAGATGTTCCTGAAACTCTGATTACTCATTCCGATGTCAACGACATCAGAACACACTATACAAGGCCATTATTTGGATAGTAAGACACAGCACCTAAACAAAATCAAAATGTGCTATGTCTTACATGTAGGACTAGGCAGCCCCCACTGAATGGCTTCATGGTATTTGCCTTGTAAGCAAGTCCTGATGTATATAAAAATGTAATGCTTGATGCATCTCAATTAGTCTTCATGCAACAAGATAACTACAACGAAGCTCTCAATACTCTCTCAGTGCCATGATCTACTGCTGCACACAAATGCAATATCCAACTGCATAAATGTAATTTACACATAACATATTTTCGTCAACATTTAAATGAGTTTCTGAAGTTAATAATTTATAGCTTTTCATTTATTATGTAATATGCGTTATATTTGTTTATATCACACACACATAAAAATCCTACATATCAATTCATGCAGACATTCTGTCCGGACTATTTTAAGTAATAGGTGTATTTTAACAATTTCATTAAGCATACCTTTAAAAGGTGATTATTCACTTTATTTGGTTCCTCTCCCATTCACATTCCTTTGGAAGGTTTTTATTTACATACCCTATCAAACATGTATGGCAAAACCCAATGTTAAAGTACATGGGCATATTTGGACGAGGTCAACCTGAAGGTGTGGTCCATTACAAACCAGTTTGAATGTAGCATACACTTATGATGTCAGAATGAAATTTATGCATGTTGAAAAAAAATTGTGCTACCCTATATTGTCACCCACTTTAGTACCTGGCAACCACTGTAAATTTACACAGCGATCAAACATTTTCGTCTGAAGTTCCTTGATGACAGTTAATTTGCAAAGCACTCATTAATCATGATAGAATAGGCTTTGGTTAAACTATATTAGTATTAAATTTTAGATAAATTGATATTTAATTTAAAATGAGTAAAGGAGCCTACATGACCACTACATCGACATACACTGTAAAAAAAAAAAACTAGTATTATCAATAGTCCTTACAATTACAGGTCATGTTCCGTGAACGTTTCAAAACCGAGCTATGTAAAACAAGCAGCCTTGGATCAACATTTGCAAGATACACACCAGAAACTATTGTAACTGTAAAATGCACGAATAAGAATGTATTATGTTAGTGTGTTTGATTTCAAAGTATTTTCTCTATTACTCTGTAGAATGTTGCTGCGGATGGGGAGGATGGGAAAACCTACCAGCCGATATGGTGTCAGCCAAATCATACTTGGACGCTATCTTGGGATACTCTCTTAATTTTCTGCCACTTAAACTAATTTCTCCTGTGTGCTGGGCTTCTTCGAAAACTCGCTCTATACTCCGTGAAAGTGAGTTAGGGCTCTGTCCCCCCGCTCCGAAAGTTGTCGCCATTTTGAAGCATTTTACCGGACTACGCATGCTCTTGACTCAATCACATCATTTGGAATATCTCTGATATCTTTGTCCGGACTACTTTCACAATTTTTGTATGGACATGTGCATATCATTTACTGTAATTCATTGCATGAATCATCCAATTTAGCCTATCCCTGCCAGCACGAATTACTTTGATAATTATGTCTAACTAGTGAAAATAATATTAGTTTATGTGTATTCTGTTTCAAAGAACTTGCACCATTAATCATGCCATTTTACATGACTCAATGTAGCAAGCTTATTATAAAAACACTAATTACATTTCATAAACGAAAGAAAGAAAGACTAAGTCAATGGTGCTTGCGAAAGCTTCTTTCTTACAGTTAATGATACTTTTAAGCATAACCATATGCGACAACAAAAAAAAACTTTTTTTTGCGGGTGTCAAATCCATTAAAATTAAATACTCAAAGGAAGAGTTCTTCGTATCCTCTTTGGCACATTTTGCATTAAAAAGCCCACCCATTTCTAAAAAGCCTTTTCATAAGAAAGATTATATATATATATATATATATATATATATATATATATATATATATATATATATATATATATATAGTTCTTGTAGTGCAGATAATATTTACCGAATTTCTATGAAATCAGTTTTTAAAATTTTAATCTTCAACATTCTGACAAAGTCATGTTTGTAAAAAACGGGTTTTATTTTTTTATTTTGGGGTGGGGGTGGGATGTTGACAATCTATGCCGAGTGTCAACAATAGTTTCGTGAAACACAGGAGAATATTTGTGAGCTTATTTTCATAACATTTTAATTATTTAAGTTTTTATTGACAACCCTGTCATCAATTGCACCTGTATATTAAATTTAACATATACTTTGTGCTTCATACATACAGTGCCGGAATAAAACCTGTGGAGGCCCTTAGGCCCTTAGACAGTCGAAATCTTGGGGCCCTTCTCGCAAATTATCTTCTAATACGTTTTATCAATATTATTGTGTTCCTTTTTCGTGGGGCTCTTAGGCCGGTGCCTACTCTGTCTATTTGGTAATCCGGTACTGCATACATATTATTTATTTAACGCAAGATTGAATTTATAAATGTTCTCTTTACCTGCATGCAACTTGTGCCTTCGATGTGAATAGGTTCCTTGAATGATCACACACACACACACACACACACGCACACACACACACACACTTAGTTCAGTCAATTCAAGAAAGCCCCTGGAACGATGCCATTCTGGGTTTACTGGGAATTTCATGTTAAACATACCCATAGGTTTAACACTGGATGCCACTCTGGGTACAGGAGGAATTTAACAATTTTCAAAAGGATTAAAACCACAACACTTGTTAAATTCCGTCTTAGGATTAACAGTTTGACACTGGTTAAATGGTCATGGAACGGTTCTGTTAAAAATGTACATATGTTTAACATGAGTTTAACATTCAGGGTACATGTTGAAATGAAACATTGAAACTTTGCTTACTACACGTATAAACCAACACTCTGTCTGAGTGATCAAAAGCCGCCTAATCTACTAACCAACATATTCACTTGATAACCATCATATGCATAAAAAAGAACTGAAACCCCCTCTAAGAAAAGAGTAAAGCCTCCTAACACCTTTTATAAACCGTACAAACCCATAGAGACAGTAAATCTTGTTTGGGACCTTATAGGTTTTTAAGTTTCTTTTTATAATAAAATAATAGCTTGAATCAGTTTCGTCCAACTGTTCTTGGACTTGTTCACGGATCATTCCTAAGACGAAATTGGTTTGAGCCACGACACTATTCTATACTTAGTCGGATGAATGTTTTCTTCCAAAGCCATTTCTCAATGAATGTCGTGGTCTAACTGTGAATTGCTATCATCTGACCGTGAAACAACATAATTTATTGCTGGGAAACTCATCACATAATTGTTCAATGTATATTTAATTTGGGTTGTGTGTCGGCTATTCTCCATGATTATATGTTATGTATATCGATATTGTGTGATTGACCTTGGTCAGTAATAGAGTTTAGGCTCTACCTAACTAATGTCTTTTTTGTGTAACCAATATATTACATGTTTAATATTTGTCTATGATTTTGGATTATATTTTAAGATCAAAGTTACTTTTAGATAAACATGTTTACAAATGTTGAGCTCAAGGTCCAGTTTTTACATAACTTAAGAATGTTGTAGAAGCAATAGATGGAAAATTCCATTCTAACTGACTTAGGTCGAGGGCATTTTGTTGTGTCGTAAGTCAGGTGAGAGTCATTATGTTAGTTTGAAGTAAAAAGAAATATTCCATATTTTAACAACAGTCTTAGTTGAGTCAGTTTTAGGTCTTTTCAGTTGAAAGGATTCTATTTAGTTATTTTAATCATTCACTGAAATTACAAAGTGATCATTGAATTAGGACAAAATCACTGTTTTAGGATTCTTGCGAATTCATTCGAGGATATTTTGGATTACATCATTGTGATACATCAAGACTGTTGGCACATTAACACTTTCAAGACTAATGGCAGATTGCACATTAAAAATTGGAATTCATTCAGAACACTTCTGGAATTCACAATGTCATCTAAAGTGGAGTCCTTTATTTCAAACCCTACCCAGGAGGCTTTTTAGTCCTTGAGAAAAGATAATGGAAATGTAAAAAGAGACAGTAATACAGATACGAAATGAAAGAGAAAAAGAAGGAAAAGAACTGAAATTTTGATAAAAGAATTAGGAACTGTAAAAATATAAATTGGATACACTCTGTCTAATTTAAAAGAATAATTAGTTGATAGGTGTTGCTTGACCAAGGAGGATGATCAGGATTACGATAACCTAAGATAGCTCATTTTATATTTATTTGAAGATTTCAGCAATTGTGTCCATTGTGGCGTCTAGACCTATCCTGAAAAGTTAAAGATTGAAATGTTAGAAAATGTTGCTAGTACAGCTAACGATTATTCCTTGACTCGAAAAAGTTTAATTTGTCAGATTGTGGTCAAACTCCATCTCAGTCTCATACGAGTACTTCCAAAACGCAGTCTGGCACAACGTTTTAGGAATCAAACTACTGAAGACATATTGAAATCCGCATCTCTTCTTACGTGTACTTATTGGAAGAAAAAGGGTAGGTTCTTTCTTATTGTTAAATATTGAAATATAGGCAACATAATAAAGATAGAGTTATTCCAAATGCTCTTAGTTATAAGAGGACAAGATAACCGTGATCTATTAAAAACAAGACATTTGTTGGGTCAGAGAAATCCCAGCCTGATATTGTGATGGTGCTTATGCCGACATAGAGTCTGTTATTATCAGGTATGTTGCCTTTTTCTGAGAAGACTCCTACTCGTGAAAGTGTTCTTGACCAAGGCGTAGAGTTAGGCTTTGTTAACTTTCATCTCCATTGTGTAAATTTGTCATCAGACTTAGTCTTAGGAACATTGACAATCGGAGCAGTGTATTCTTTATTTATCGAGTATAATCATTTATTACTAAGCAATCACCTCGCTGGATTCGTTCTTATTGAAGATGAAATCTATATATATCCTGCTTGTTTCGTTACTTGAGTTATGGCAAAAGGAGGTCTTGGGAATTATGTTGATCAGGAAATCGTTCGTTTAGGTGACACATTTATTGGTCAGTCATTTGATGAGGTCACGTTTGTTCATGGTAGTGCCATCTGATATGAAACGTCCGCATTCAACGCTCCATCAACTGGTGTACGTGATGACATTTGGTTTAGATAGCTGTGATGCTTAAAACGATATCTCTATCATCTACACCGATACCTGGATAAATCACTAGGAAACCATTCAAAAATTCTTTGATCGACTCATGGATTCAAATTTGACAATTCATTTAGGTAAAGGTGAGTTTTGCCAAGCATGTGTTACAAGTTTAGGACATATTGTGGGACACGGCCAAGTTAAAGATATAGAAGTTAAGGTCAAGGCTATCTCTAAATTGCCTATCAATAATTACAAAAATGATGCAGTGTGTAAGTATGGCTGGACATTATTGTAAATTTCACGTTTTTCCATATTGCTGAACACTCGACTAACTTGCTGAGTAAGAAAACCAAGTTTAATTGGTTGGAAAAATATCAGGAGGATTTTGATACATTAAAAGCTATGCTTAAGAGTGCACCAGTTCTTTCAGCTCCATATTTCAGTCAATCATTTAAAGTGTCTTTTCATGCAAGTGATGTGGCGTGGTTTAGTATTGATTCAAGAAGACAGAATTGTTGTGGATCCTTTTCCTAAACAAATCAACGAATACCAGTTCTATTATTCCACGATCGAGATGAAATGTTTGGCTATACTATTAGTTTTACAACTCTTTGAAGTGTATATTAGTTCAGCTCCATCTGCGATTATTGTATCCAGTGGTTACAACCCCAAACTTTCATTAATAAAATTACAAACAAATCTCAGCGACTGTTAATATGGAGTTTTTGACGTTGCAGGAATAGAATAATGACATTAGGCATATTAAGGGAAAAGACAATTTGATTGGAGATGCACTTTCACGTGTATAGTATTGTACAATATTTCTTGAAGTATATTTTGAGCCATTATTAGGACATTTATGTAAAAGATTATATGTATATTTGATTAATTTGTGTTCTAGATTTCGAGGACTCCACACATCGACTCTTTCGTAATTCATGCTTGTTCCAAAAATATTTCTGCGTTTCTCCGTTGTTGAGGCAAGTGTGAGTTTCTGATTCTCCACCATAATAGTGTCCATAACGTTGAACGTGTGTTCAAGTCATCGTGATGACTCTGGATAAACAAATCGGATCTTGGTCATTCTCGATCTTAACGATACTTGTTTTGGAAGACAGGTGTTGATCCACCGATAAAACTTGGCGTCGTCTCTTGACTCTCTCTCTGTTCTGTCTTGGAGAGGATGACGTAGATTGTGTTGGATGGACCATGTCCTCTTCAAAATTACTAGGCTGAACTTCTGACAACACTTCTCTCAGAGTATAAACTATACAGAACATCTTCGCCGCTTGGCTTACGGTTTCCTTGAAAACGTATGATCGTTTCAAGATTGTTCGTGATTGAAGTTTCATTTGACTAGAGTTACCTCTCTCTCCAAAGAAAAGATAAATTAACGCACCCGTTCAGATTCAGTCAGAGAAGACGAAACAGGCAAAACAGATTACACTTCTCGTCAGAGATGTATAGACGGTCATTTAAAAAGAAAACAATATAAAAAGACTTTTGAAGAACTCCAAACTACTCCTCGCGAGAGAAAAATCAAGATGACGTTCGACGTTTGTCACGAGAAAGTATGTTGGGCAACATAACGTCCATAACGTTAGGGAAAAGGAATCTCCAAGATAGGATAAATCACATCCATCCAGAGGCAAAGGTAAATATACCTGTTATTAATGTGAAGAAAGTGCACATTGGTCTTCAGATTGTCCAAAGAATGTGGGAACAAAAGAAAGAAAGAAAGAAGAAGAAAAATAAACAGGTTGCGCGTTCAGTAGCATAAAAACCCGTTCCAGTGAAGAACTTCAAAGCAAGACAAGGAGACTAAAAAGCTGAACACACATCACAGAAAGTAAAAAGAACAAAACACGGACTTATGTGATGTGCTTTTAAAGTTCCTTAAAATTCTTATTCACGAGAATATACCAACACATGTACGTGTATCTATATCTTGATTTGTTTAAAATTGTTGTTAGTATTTTTTGTATATTCAAACACATAGACAAACGTTTCATGGGATGGGATTTGTGCAGTATCTTTTAAACGAGGAGACATTGGTGGCCTTGTAAAGGGCCATTGTTTTGTTATATAAAACTCGTGGACTGGAAAACATCATCTGTAACTGCCTTAAACCTTTTCCACGTCAAAATCCTACTGCTGCCTCTAATGTGTAGTTCTTGTGACATCTGACGTCTTAGTGGTTGACGTTGATGTAGCCATATAAGGTTTAAAATGTGTAGTTCTTGTGACTTCTTGCGTCGTAGTGGTGGACGTTGATGTAGCCATATAAGGTTTAAAATGTGTAGTTCTTGTGACTTCTGACGTTGTAGTGGTGGACGTTGATGTAGCCATATAAGGTTTAAAATGTGTAGTTCTTGTGACTTCTGGCGTCGTAGTGGTGGACGTTGATGTAGCCATATAAGGTTTAAAATGTGTAGTTCTTGTGACTTATGGCGTCGTAGTGGTTGACGTTGATGTAGCCATATAAAGTTTAATACTTTGGATTGTGAATATCAGATTGTCTTAGACTTCGCATACATTTCTCTTAGACACTTTAACTCAGTCAAAATGCTCTGTAACAAACTGATAGTTTTGTTTTTCCTTGCTTCCTTCATTCAATGTTGAAAGGTGTACTATCCTCTTGTTACTTTCTCTTTCCTTCTTCTTATTGTTTTCTGTAAACAAAAGTCTAAACGTTCCGTACTATCTACAATCCAATGCACTCCAAAGATGGAACGAAAAGGATGTGAGTGTATATACACCAGCGATGCCCTCACACAAATATACCCTACTATCACGCAAAGGTGGAGGTGTTTATAGACGCGTTATACGAGCTAGCACACTAATTAACGAAAAGCGTGGGAGCGTACCTTGTAATAACTGCTCATCTACTTACAGTATGAGTTTTAAGAAAGCTACTTGAATGTCAGGATCAGAAGAATGGAACATCCCACCCCGACGAGATTTAAAACAGGCTGATTTACAATAGTTAATCAAGATTCTATTGAAAGTTTGTAATCTTCATGTCGCATTTCACTTAAAAACAATATTATCGTAACCATAACAGACTGGACACTAAGAACTCAAACACGATCTTAAAAACTGTGTCCAGTAAGGTTCAGTCCCATACTTTTACTTATCAAACTCCACATGAGCAGAAGTTACTTCTCAGTTTCTATCTCCGTTTAGATTTTGCATTAATCGGTTTGCACGTGTTTTAGTCACTTGTTTTATCTGGGTTTGATTTTGACATGTGATATTACTAACCCCAAGAGATCTATCACACTTTAGATCCAAAAGAAGTAATAAATACTAAAGATGTTTTTCTGGATCAAATTGTTTGCTTGAATTTAACCCAAACAAGTGGAGTCCGATGGTCACACAATACAAGATGGGTTCCAAGCCTGCAGTAACTGCCTTAGCAAACGCTAAGCCCGATTAGGATCATTTTGTTGGGTGCCCCTGGATTTACGTGCTGACCCCGCTGTGGCCACGGCATTTGGAAACAAACTTTTAAACAAGTTTTATATGATATTGAGCTTAACATTTTCTTCAATCGCTAGAAACGTACTAACGCACAGGGTCCCTGTGAGTTTGGTCCACTCGGCTTAAAGCCGGCCCTGCAAGCTAAAAGCTACGAAACCTGCGTCTATTATATTATCTTATCACTGTACAAATATGTATGTATGTATGAAAGTATGTATGTATGTATGTATGTATGTATGTATGCATGTATGTATGTATATATGTATGTATGTATGTGTATGTATGTCAGCATAATAGTGGCTATATGGTACCATTACCTATCTGCAAATTCAGTTAGATTCTTGATAAATATTTTCTCTCCGTTGTTTTCCCGCTGGTTATTCCAAAAGCTGAAAGACAAAATCGTGATAAAAAATGAGAAAGTAACTATTTTAAGTACGTTCTTAATCTCAAACATGTGCTCGTGCTCTGTGTATTTCTGGTTGCCTTTCTTGTAACATTTGACCGAAAACTTGACCACCCTCCCCCTCCCATCACCTCCTTTCAGAAACAAAATAAACATAAATGTAAACAGTCGTGAAGAAAACTTCTGGATTTTGTTATATCATCTGATCAAGTGTCTCAGATGATGTCATATCATTTTGTTTCCTTGTATCTCGAAATTTTCATGCTTGTTCCAAAATTATTTCCTTACATGTATAGTAGATTGGAATGTAAAAAAAAAAAAAAAAAAAATAGCTGACGGAGACTTAAAATTATACAGCTCCATCTCTAAAATGTATATACAGTCATAATATTAGTGCTTGAAACAGTACAACTTTAAAAGTTCTTACAGCGGATAATTGTATGCTCAACCTTTTGCTTTGTGTGTATCGATTTCACAAGATAAGCAACGGGCTTTAAACACCGCTCCCTTGTAAGTCTCCACACGCTGTTACCTGTCCAAGATGGAGATGTTAAAATTAGTAACGTTTATCTCCTATCTTACGTTTTCTTCAGTTAATGGAGGTAAGAACCTTAATATGGTAGAATATAGAAATTATAACTTTTAAAATCTTGTATCAGTATAAATCAGCAAAATATTTATGCAGTGCAACTCATTCATAATGAAACCCGGTTTGGTCATTTTGCTAAAATAGTACTCTTTCACTTCCGAATTGTCATACAACCATTTTATTATTATTATTATTATTATTATTATTATTATTATTATTATTTATATTGTTATTATCATCATTGAAATACCGTTGTTATATTATTATTATTATTATTATTATTATTATTATTATTATTATTATTATTAAAGAAAAACAATTATTATTATTATTATTATTATTATTATTATTGAAATACAGTTGTTATATTATTGTTATTATTATTGAAAAACAATTATTATTTTTATTATTATTATTATTATTATTATTATTATTAGGAAGCTTATTTAGAAGTCATGAAGAACACGGCCTCACCATAAAGTTGGAATGGGATTCTGGAGTCCAAACCTCAGACGTGCCATTTTTGCCTATAGAGGCCTCATACTATAAAAATATTTCAGGTGAGTGAACCTAAATGTCACGTTATGTGAGAAAATTTATTAATAATTCCTGCTCATGTTTATAAATGTCTTCTGAGAGAATTCGTAATTCAAAGTACTTTGGGTAACGTCAATACGTGTTTTATAATATTATGACTTTAGACCCATTCTGAAACAAAGAAACTATCTGTCTGTGAATTAGCCATTGCGTTACGGTCAAATATGAGGTTACTTCGTTTGGAGACCTTTTCCACTGAGCGAGATTCTCGGTTTGTTTGCAATTAGCAGTGATGTCACCGGTCGACTTAGACTTAGAGGCCGGAAACCCGACATTGTAACACCTCAGTGATACCACCCCAGACCGTTGTCAAACAGACCACCACATCCAATCAGAATGTAGATAATATAATTTGGGCGGTTTTTATCACGCAGCCAGACATTATTCTGTTATTTTCATTGTGAAAGAATCACTGCACGTCTGGATATTGACGAGAGCAGGTCATAGGGAAGTTGGAGACTAGATTGCGATCCGAGTGCCTAAATTACGCGCTCGTTAAAACGGGGGAAAGGGAGTACTAAGAACTTCGGACGAGACTGGAACAAAGGCTTCTGAGGAAGATTTTTGGGTGGAGAAGTATGGTCTGTTATGGCAAGAACTAAACAAACTGCGCGTAAGTCCACAGGAGGAAAGGCTTTGTAAGTGGAAGTCACATAAACTTACACGCTTTTCTACTTATCAATTTTTTCTTTCTT
Source organism: Sinohyriopsis cumingii (assembly GCA_028554795.2). NCBI lineage: Eukaryota > Metazoa > Mollusca > Bivalvia > Unionida > Unionidae > Sinohyriopsis > Sinohyriopsis cumingii. The sequence continues at coordinate 117,475,157 of CM068828.1, forward strand.
CTTCTTTAACTTTTTTCACTTTTCAATTTTTGTCATTTTCACTTACATTTTCATTATTTTTAATTCATTGTTTTTTATTATTCTTATGTACAAGAACTTGTGAGAAATTGTGGACTGTAGTCAACACTAATTATTGGTTTACAAAGGGTAAAAAGTATAGGAAAATACAAAAATATACATTGGTGTGAGACCCACTTAGTCAAATTCATTTTCGAACTACAGTGAGCTAAACTCATACCAGAATGAATACTGATATGATTCAAGTGTGAGGTTACAAACGTGTACAACCGCCCGGTGCAAATTTGAATACGTACTTTCAAACAAAGCTAGAGGGGAGTGGGGAAAGTCAGAGGCATTTAGCGTTCCTTCCCACCCACCCCAGGGTGTCAAATATTGCATTTTGGTGATGCCCAGAATTGTCATCGGCAATCGGAAATACTAATGGCATTCAAAACACAGGGGATCAATAAAGACGCCATTGATGGATTACAAAACGCGGGGATAAACAAGTCCATCTTGTATCGCAAAGACCTTGAGACTCCAATCCTAGAGGCACAAAATATAAAAGTAAATGGAATGAGGGCACAGGTGGACAGGACTACACTAATAAGAGAAGTAGAGGCAACGGTGACGTATGTTTTCTTCTCCGTCTCCCTCTCGAGATAGAGAGTAAAGAAATAGTGGACCAAGTCGAGACAAAACTGAAAACTAAGGTAAAAAAGAGCAAAATGGCAACATTATGGGGAGGGGGGGGGGTTTAGAGAGTAAAATCAGGTTTAAGAATAATGGCGGTCCTCAGAGAAGAGGTAAAAAGAATACCGACGTACTTTTACGTAATAGGATTCTTGCTGAAAACCTGGTCTTGGGGATGTGCATTAGACAGGACTTGCCCATAATGTAGACAAGCAGGACACAGTCCTAGAGACTGTACAAACCAGCCGACAGTACAAACATAACCGAGGAAGGCCTCAAATAATCAAATGAACCTAAACGTAGATGAGAATGATGAATTACAAATAGAAATACTTATTGAACGAGTAAGAAAAGAAATTATACCCCAGGATACATCTGTACTCACAGAGAAGTGGTAGAAAACCCTAAAGAAAGAGGAAGTTCTCTAATGACAAATAATGCAGAGGAAACAGAGAAAGAGCCATGAGAAATAACATACAACACATGATTCCCCAACAATGACGTTACAGCCGTGATGGGTGATGATAACGCTCAGAAAAGTCAAGAGTGGGACAAATATTTAAGCCAGAAAAGAACGGGTAGATTACTAGCCCCTGGCAAGGTAGAGCACATACTGCTTAAAACAGATTTAATGTGCTGACAGAGGAGGAGAGCTCCCTGTAGGGTGAGTCCCCCTTAATAGAAACAGGGCCGGTGTACCTCATTGGACTGAAGCCACTGATGTCAACATCGATGACCAATAAGATTTAAAAAAAGGAAAATGGCACAATCTCTATCCATCTCCTTCCAGGGCAGTCATAATATACTGCCGGTGGACAAAGAATCACAAATCATACAAACCGAAAGGATGAAAACAATTGTCAGAAAAGGAGGGCGGATAAACCTCAAACTGAGACAAAAGGACAGGACACGAAAGTGTCATAGACAAGGACAAAGGAAGTGAAAGCGAGGACGAGGACGAAGAAAATGATTACACGGACATGGAAGTAGAAGAAAAGGAAAAAGAGACAGAGAACACAGACAGCAGCAGAGAGGGTGAACAGACCATAGAATTCCGACAAAACAAATAAAACAAACAAATAAAATCATCTCGTAGAAGGTCAAGATTTTACAAATGAACTTTTCCTTGAGATGTTTTATTTCTGTAAAGGACGATTATACTAATAAAACCTCAGTTTGAAATAGTATCTGAAAAAATAAAGTACTCTACGTGTTTATTTATTTCTTGTTTATTTTTTGACGACCAACGTTGGTAGTCACCCTCTTTGCTGCTATTAATTTACCACCATACCAAGTTTGATGAATATTTTTCAACGCGTTCTCGTTGTCGTTTTTCCTCATCTGTTTCATCTTCATCTGTTTCATCTTTATTTGTTCTATGTTTCAAGTAATATTCAAGTTCTGACGGTGGTTTTTCTATTTTTGGATTTATGTTCTTTCTGTGTTTATAATATATCATCAAACTTCTGTATCGATCTCCACCGCAATTTTTACAAATCTGATATAATCCTCTAACGCCGTTGTTACATCCAACACAACTTCGTGGACCAGCATGAGGATGTTTCTTTATAAGATAATTATGTTTCTTGCAATATTCTCCACGGCATTTTTTATTACAATTGTTAGTGGTTCCTTGATGTAACCACGCACAGTTGTTCATTATATTAATGATATCTATTTAATTCAATTTAATTTTATCATCACCCCTCTCTGCTGCTCCCCTGTTACCCAAATATTTTATCAAGACCCACACGATATCTTGTTCTTGGATCATGTAAATTTATTGTTATAAATCCATGTGGGGTAGCTTGCGCTCGTGAGAAGAAATTTTTGAATTTAATTATATCCATGTCACCACCACACCAAGTTTGATGAATATTTCGCAACGTGTGTGTGTCTACGCCATTAAACACAACTAAAATGTTGCAGTTGTCTCTGATCACCTTCGGAATTTGTGTATATCGTTGAGTAACATAGATCACGTCTGTATTTTTATGTCTCCCTCGGGAAAATATTCTGGCTGGATTTGATTGTTTATCTAGCATCACATCGTCGTATACAACTAAATTATTAATAAATCCGTCTATGGAATCTACGGATGGTGCTTCATCAATATCGGTTATAAACTCTATAACATCATTATCTTCATCCAGTAATCGTGCATTTTCATTGAAATCTTTTAAGTACATCATAACATCGTTGATCATCAACGGATGGTGCTACTAAATATAATTTATCCCATTTCAACCATCTCATTATCAGATTAAGTAATAATTGCGTCTTACCCGATCCAGATGGTCCTATGATAATCATTCTGATGGAGTTCGGTAGCGCAGGATGATGCTTAACAGGTTCTCGCTGCCGAGTTGCTGAGAAATCAATTATATCCATATATATTATAACATGAATTTATATTGTTTACGCTGTAGAGTTAAAACTCCAACCACTGATTTAGCTACAGTTATAACAAAAAATAAAAAAATAGCGTACGGTGGAAAATGTTCTATATGCGGTAGAAAGAAATTTTCGTTTTTACCTAATAGGCGCGGTGGTGATATTGCTAATTTGATGTCAAAGTTTCCAGGTACTCCATGGGCTAAATATCCAGGAGAAAAACATCTACCAGGATATAATTATTGCGGTCCTGGTACTCGACTCGATATCAGGCTCGATGATCAAGATCAACCAAAACCAGGCGAGGAACCAGTAAACGCTATTGATCGAGTTTGTCATGCTCATGATGTAGCTTATAAAAGTCAAAATCTACAAGATAGGCATATTGCAGATGTAAAATTAATTCATTCATTAAATTCTATAAAAAATAAAAATATTAGAGAATCATTAGCTAATTGGTTAGTAAGATCCGCGATGAAAGGTAAATTAGCGATTGGGGCTGGTAATTAATAATGGAATCAATTTATTATTCACCGAGAGGATACTGGAGAGGCAAAGCAGCAATTGGTAAACTCGCTGATGCAGTGGCGGTTAAACATTCTACTGCTAAAGCGTGGTTGTCCAGGCAGGCAATATGGCAAATTTATCTACCACGTCCTAAACAAATTCAGTACGCGTATTTCGATGTCAGTGTTCCTAATGAAGTTCATCAAGCTGATATTCTGTTTTTACCGCATGATACTGTGCGTGGAAAAACGTACAAATACGCGTTAACCGTAGTTGATGTTGCAAGTAGATATAAAGAAGCAGAGCCGCTATCAGCGAAAACATCATCTGAAGTAGCCGATGCGTTTGAACGAATTTATCAACGAGGTGGTGGACCACGAGGTGGTCTGCGATGGCCACAGCTACTACAGGTTGATCCTGGTAAGGAATTTCTTGGTCCAGTATCATCGCTGATGAAACAACATAATACCAAAATACGACGAGGTCATACTGCAATTCACCGTGATCAAGCAATTGTTGAGCGATTTAATCGAACACTTGCTGAGCGGTTATTTGGATATCAATACGCGAGGGAATTTATTCAGGATAAAAGATCTCGCGAATGGGTTGCAAGATTACCAGGCGTGATAGCTGCATTAAATAATGAGATCACACGAACAACCAACATGAAACCCATTAGCGCGGTCACAAAAAAAAATATACCAACACAACGAAAATATGTTGGAAAACAAAAAATATTAGGTGATGTCACAGTCAGATATTTATATGAGCCTGGTGAACTTGAAGGTGGTAAAGCGAGAGCAACTGATCCTATTTGGAGTGTTACCACACACAAAATATCTACCGTGACAAGATCCACCGGGAGAAACGTAGGCGTTTCCAGACCTGCAATCTACAGATTAGATTCGGCCGCTCCTCAACGTGGATTTACACGTGAACAACTACAAATAATTACCGCGGATACACAACTACCACCGCGATCACTTCAGTGATTTCGATCACTTAACTAGCACTAGCGCTAAGGGCGCCAGCGCCTCTACGTCGATTACACTCAAGACAGGTTAACATGGTATTTTCTCGTGTATGACCGCGACTATTATCTTTTCTATCTACGGTAAATTGTCTTGAATCATTACTCGAATACCGCCATAACATTATACAATTACAACTGGTGCAATGATTATTCTGCTGCTGTTTTAACTCAATAATAAATTCAACATCAAGATCAAAGTCACGTTTATTTTTTTTATCAGATTGTTTGTATCCGATTAATTTTTTTCTTATTATATCATCATCGATGATGTTAAATTTATCAACGATTTCAGGAATTATGATTCTACGTAATTGAGATATATTTCTGACCCTCGATACCGCCAAATAAACTAAATTTGACCACTCGATGCGATCGTCTACAATCCAGACTCGTGTATCAGAAATAGTTAATCCCTGAGACGAGTGGATTGTCATAGCGTATCCCAACACCCATGGAGATTTGTCAGCGTGTATTGCATCTTCGACCACACTGATAACAACGGCGACAATATCATTTAATACGAGATTCTGTTTCCTTGACTCTGTCAAGGGTCCTGGAATATCAACATTAATATTCAGTTTTTGTGTATCTGATGGTCTATAACACAACGGTACGGGTAATTCTGAATATTTTTCTTTATGTAGTTGAAATAACTGCTGTTGTAAAGCGTCTCTGATTATTTTTCTACTTGCTACGATCAAATCGGTGGGTCTCCATAATTTCAAAAAATCACTCATTGATGTCTCTGAGATCACTCCACGTATTATTTCACACTGAATTTTGTTTGATTGTAATCTGATTAATTTTTTAAATTCCTTCAAATTTGCATCAAGAGCTCTATGATCATCATCTATTTCTTCGTAATAATCAACGAAATTTTTTAACCAATCATGTGGAGATGGTCCAACAAAGGGCGGCGGTTGACCATGATCGCCACACATTATTATGGCGGTATTTTTTGTCAACAACCAATCAAGAAACATTTTTAATGTATCCAATGACACCGTGCATATCTCATCCCAAATAATTATTTTAGGTATATATTTTTCTCCCATCCGTTCAGGAGTCCATGTATCTCCGCGCCACCGAAAGAAACTATGATACGTACACGATTGTACTTGCCGCTGTTTCATCTCACGTGCGAGTCTATGTGTGGGTGTCAGCACGATTATATCTGAATTTCTAAAAACATTAATCGTTCGAGTTGTTTTGCCGCATCCACCAGGTCCATTGAGATATACTGTCTTATATCTGGTTATTGGATCACTCAACGATGGTGCTTTCGACATTTCTGATATTTTATTACCCTCACGATAAAAATCTCTCATTGGAACATCTGCTGATTCTGTATAATTGTGTAATAGTTCCTTTTTTATTCTCCACGAACCCCATCGTTCATCATTACTTGTAAATTTCATAACAGGTTCTAAATATTTACTTGAAATATAAAACGAATCTGTTGCGACTCTGACTGCGGTCTCAGGAAATCTATTAATCATCGATAAGAAATTTATAGAAACATAAGCCAACATGGAAGATCTTAGATGAGTATATTGCGGGGAGACGTCATTTATGTAACTAACGATCGTACCTAATTTTGTTCCGTCGGATAAATAAACATTTTCTCGATTTACAAATATATTTTTCGCCGTTGTGTCAGCGATTATAAAATCGTACTCGGCATCATCTAGAATTAATCGTGCGTGATGTCTTTTATAATCATATGCACCACCTTGAGTAAATTTACCTATAATTTTTCTACCGAGATCTTTTGCGGTTTTGAGTTTATTAGGAATATCATCTTCGGAAACATCCTTAAACTCGCTAATAACTTCAGAATCTGACATGGGCAACCAAACTTTGGTCTGTGCATGATATGATATAATTGCCTCACTGACCACCAACGATGTCAGTATCATACAATCTAGCATATATCGCAACAAAACTATAGGTGCCCAACGTTTTTCACAAAAATGTCTACCAAACCAAACATAACAAATCTTGTGAAGATTTTCGTTAAACTCGAATGATTCAATACAGGCGAATCCAGTCAGATCAAAATCAGGTAATGGTCCATTAATTGCCACTCGCGTCATCTCGTTTGTTGGGTGACCAAATCTTTCAAAGTACACAGAACAATCTCCGTATCCCAGAAAACTTCCTGGATAACATGCAACCATATCAACCGAAATAACATCATTGTAATTGTATTTGGTATTCCATAATCCGCCATGTCCATATTCGACGCAACTTGCGCGTACGTCCTCGAGTAAATCAAATCGTGTTGGTTTCCATGAATTTCGTTTTCTGGCGAAATGAGCCGCAACAGATGGAACGGTAAAACAATTAGTTAGTAATTTGTCAGTATTTTCCGCGTGCTTGTACTTGAAAAACGTCGCGAGATTTTTCATCTCGTCATGGAGGGATTCTGTGCGATATATTTCACCGTTCGGTTTGACAAACTGATCAAATTCACCCTCCTCATTACTTTTAAATAACCATACCGATACAGGATCGGTTTTACTTATTTCTTTAATAAAATCAAACATACCTCCCCCCATATCTGTGGGGTAAAATCTAACAGTTCGATCACGTGGAAATATTGTTACTGCGTTAGTCCATGCGTGCGCGTTATGATCGATAATATTTATTGGAGCTCCCTTCGATTTATATTTCGACTGGTACAGTACTTCTCCCGTTATTGTCGCCACAGTTATTGGAAATTTTAATATTTTTCCTAACTCAGCAACATCTTTTATTGTAGCACCGGTATCCTTAACTGAATCAGCCCACGAGTTTATTTTTTCACGCCTTAAATCAGTTAATCCATTTCCACGAATCACGTTTGTAAAGTGTTCTATTACTCGTTCGGCTACACAATTTAACCTTGAAATTTTCATCGGCGCTAGTTTATCAACGTTGGGTTTTTTATTTATCTCATAGATTCCATAAATAACCGCTGTTACAGGATATGCTCGCTCATAATACGGTTTGTCAATACCCGTCAGTAGACCCGGTCTGGAATTTTTACTTAATATGATAGTTTTATTATTGCCAAGGACAGGATCATATTTCTCACGGATAATCCAACTACCTGTTTCTGTTAATACAATAAATTTTACTCTGAAGAAATATTTTTGATTGCCCTCGTATTCAGCGATGTAGTTAATGATAGTTGCCGCTCGCTTGTCGTTCATTGTGGCGTCCGTGACTTTGTCGACACTGACTTTGTCAAGGCGTATGATCTTGAACGTTGACCATGTATGAGATGCACCATCCGTGTAAAATTCTTTCTTGGCGTCGTGAATTTTCGAGATCAGACTTTTATTTTTCGGATCAACCAAATCTCGTACTGGCAAGTCAGAAGATAATCTGTCAAGGTTGAATTTATATTTAACATGCCTAGTTTGGGATAATCTCTCAAACTCGTTCATATAATTAAAACAAATATTTAAATAAAGAAAATTATATATATATATACAATGTCTCAATGCAGATGGTTGATGATCGGCTCAGTAAATCGATGCAACAAATCCTGTAGAAAGGAATTTTGTTGGATGCACTCACAAAACATACGACGAGGAAGTCTAGGACCAATACCATGTCTACGGTGTGGTATTGGAGTGCGAGGAAAACAGAATTATGTGGAAAGTGCGGCGGAAAACGGTTCAGAGAACTTAAAAGATATTATGACAAAAAAAATAATAGCGGTGAAAACGCTATAAAATCCGTGAGGGATTATATATCAAGATTTCAGACAAACAATGATTTAAACGTATAATATTATTATAATGGAGCAAAATATATTTGTCCCACATCCTGTCATAACAAACTATGAATCAAATATTAATGGTATCATCAGACACTGCAAGTTGAAGAGACAAGTTGGTTATATTAATAATTTTGGTTATCTTAGATTTACAATTGGAAAGAAACATTATCTGTGTCATAGATTTACGTATGAATGTCATAATGGGATGATCAATGACGGTCTTGTTATTGATCATATTGATGGAAATCCTCAAAACAATAATTTATCCAACCTTCGTGTTGTCACATACAGCGAGAATAATACACGTGGTAATACAGGAAGATGTAAGACAATCGGAAAGAGGGCGGTAATTTCCACAAACATAGAAACTGGTGAAGAAATAATATTTCGTTCAATGCATTCAGCTGCAAAATATTTTGATATTCACTCGCAATCAGTACAAAGAGTGGCAGAAAATATATATAAAACAGCTTTATCGAAAAAATATAAGCAGAAAATCATCTTTCAGTATCAATAATTATCATCACCACATTATTAACTATCATCACCACATTGAATTAATTTTTTTAATTTATGTCACAGTAGGTCCTCCATACACTACTGAATTTTTGATTATATAAAAGGGAGATTACTTTGTAATATATAGTTTTCTTCGTAGATTTTTGGTTTTTTATGATCGTAATTAGTCAGTTTAACTAATTACATCGTAATTAATTACTCGTAGAAGTATTATTTATGGTTTTTAAATATTTCCCATCATACAACATTACGAGAGATCATGACAATGTTATTGATCCGCAGGAAGCTGTGTGTAGAACAGAAACCGTTGTCATTGTAATCGATCTGCAGGTGTGTTCGTGCCACTGTTATTATTGATTCGCAGTCTGCTTAGGAAAAATGCTGTTATAAATACAGAAACTGTTGTTATTCAGAAACCGCTGTTATAAATACAGAAACTGTTATTATTCAGAAACCGCTGTTTAGTGTAAATATTGGTTCCTTAGCTATATAGCTAACTATATATTAACTTCCAAAACATATGTTCGTAACAAGGTTTGATAGCTCAATCAGTATGGTATTGGACTGTGACGCTCGCGGTCCAGGATCAAACCCCCATGGCTGACAATTTGTCGGTGGTGTACGCATAATTGCGATTTTTATAATAGTGGGGGGGAACCGCAAACCCCCCCCCCCCCCCGCTCAGCAAAATTCACCCACAATATTGACTTGTGGTTGATACATATTTTCGTATCACCCACTGGATTAATTATTGTGGGTGGGTTTTTGCTGAGCGTGTATGTTTGTACTGTCCTTAGTTAGTTATATGTTTGTGCCGTCCAATGCATAATCTGAGCTCGCTAATACACTCGATAGGGGCTCTTCATTCATTGTATATAACCATTTCATTGTATATATCCATTTCCTTAGTTAGTTATATGTTTGTGCCGTCCAATGCATAATCTGAGCTCGCTAATACACTCGATAGGGGCTCTCCATTCATTGTATATAACCATTTCATTGTATATAACCATTTCATTGTATATAACCATTTCATTGTATATAACCATTTCATTGTATATATCCATTTCATTGTATATAACCATTTCATTGTATATGTTGTGCTGTCCCTGAAACATCCCGACGAACTCGCTAATACACTCGATAGGGGTTCTGGGATATTTTTTTTTATTTTAAAGATTTATATATTATATAATGAACCATGAAAATATCAATGATGTAATTGTTGCTATTAAAAAATTGAAAAAAGATGGAATTAATATATCTGATGAACTAAATCCTGAAAAAATAGTTTCTGACTTTGAGATTTTACAAGAACGTAAAACCCAGGGGACACACACACTATCATCTGAATACAGGCTCATGAAACGGATTCAGGCGGCAATGTTTCAGTCGCTAGCTACCGTAGAAGATGATCATGTGAAGGAGTTCGTTCCCCTCTCTGCCGCCGTAGAAAGAATTAAATCGTTATTATCCCACGAGTATGAGGCAAAGAAAACGATTAGTACTCGCATAAGACTATTAAGAAAAATTATGTTAGAGAGTAACTTCGTTACTGGTGAAACGATCCAGAGTAGTAATTCCGATGAAGATGACTGAGATCTTTGATCAGAAATATTATTTCTGAATTTGATGGGTTAGTTGGTACTTAGATTCATGCAATTTGCAATTTTGATGGGCTACTTGGTACTCAGATTTATTATTTATTTCTGAATTAATTTATTTATTTACTGAATTAATTTGTTTTTTTTTTACTGAAATTTAACAAAATTGTACAAATTTCTTAATTTTGACTACCATTTACCCCATCAAAAACATAAAATTGTACAAATTTCTTAATTTGACTACCATTTACCCCATCAAAAACATAAAATTGTACAAATTTCTTAATTTTGACTACCATTTACCCCATCAAAATCATAACATTGTACAAATTTCTTAATTTTACAAATTATTTATTTCTGAATTATTATTTTATTTCTGAATTATTATTTATTTATTTCTGAATTAATTTATTTATTTTTACTGAAATTTAACAAAATTGTACAAATTTCTTAATTTTGACTACCATTTACCCCATCAAAAGCATAAAATTGTACAAATTTCTTAATTTGACTACCATTTACCCCATCAAATTTACAAAATTGTACAAATTTCTTAATTTGAGTACCATTTACCCCATCAAAAACATAAAATTGTACAAATTTCTTAATTTTACAAATTATTTATTTCTGAATTATTATTTTATTTCTGAATTATTATTTATTTATAACTCTGATGGGTGAGTTGGTAAATCCTCCATTACATAAAGATCTACGATAAAAGTCTTACGACAAAAGTCTTACGACTTTACATACAGATTTATTACAAGCTCTTCTTCACGTATGTCAATTAAGCGATTAAGGTGGTCTGTGAGTTTAAAATTGATTCGTGTTAACATATTATTGTGACACCGCAAATACACGGGATTAGTTGGTTCTTGCACGATTAAACTTCCAGGGGGAACTTGTGGTGTGAACGTGTACAGGATGTATCCTTGTTGAGCCTGATTTGATCTTCCGAGATCTATTTGATAGCTGCCATCGATTACGTCACAAACCAGATTGACCGCGACCGTCGGTGTTATATTAACGATTCCCGGAGATATGTGTCTTCCGCCGCCGTGTGGATCATTATCATGTCTAAGAACAGCTGCTGGTGGAATTAATTTTCTCCATGCATCGAGTATTTTAGGAAAAAACTCATCAATGACATCACTGACAGATTTTCTTAACTCGGTTACACTATACCCGGGAAATTTAAAATTTGGTACATCGGCTTCTGTTAATTTATATTTATCTAACCATATTTTTGCAAAAGTTCCTTCAGAAAATCCTAAACTAAGCATTGCTTGAACTATTCGGTTATTAATATATTCCATATCTGATATAAGCTGATTTAATATTTCCACACGCGTGATGATTTTTTCACGTGATGACGCTGATATGTCAAAAATATGTTCGTTAAAATATTGATTCAGTTGATCTAGTTGTTTTTTACATTCTTGATTGATTTCCTGAAAATATTTAATAATCTCACTCCGATAAATAACAAAACTATTTGCTTTTTCCCCGGAATTGTTAAAAGCCCATAACTCATCAAAACTGTGAATTAAAACTCTGCTAAGCATTGATTTACCTTTTAAAATACGTAGTTTTTCCCCGTATGATGGATTAATTTCATGATATGATTGCCTATCCGTGACATAATCAGACTTTTTCGGCTCTGGTGGTATCGGTGTTATCGGTGGTGATATTTCAGGCCATCCTAGCACGGATCTTATCGTGGATTGATAAATATCAACGGCATAATCAGGCGAGTTTATTTCAATCGTCGAGGACAGGGTGGGTTCATGAACATTAATTGATATTTTTGATTCTTTTCCCGTTATTGATTTTATTCTACGCGCAAATTCCTCACTGATCTCTTCAATCTCGTAACTGCCAGTTGGTATTCCAACAACAACCCAGTCAGGTGTTCCATCGGGTTTGTTGTTGTTAGCAAATACGAGCGAATTATTTGCTGGTGTACCATTAAATGATTTTGATCTGATATTTGGCCAGCTGTAATATACTCGTAATTGTGCTAGTGCTATTTCTTTTACTGGAATTGCAGTAGGAAAATTAACACTAAATTCAGGATTAATTGAACTTACCGAGATCATCGTTATCTTTGGCGGAGTTGTGTTGGTCACGATCTGCTGGAGTAATTCTGTCATTATTGATACTTGTATCTTTAATACCTTCGTCGTATATTTTGGTTATCATTGAAAATTCGAAATCAGATATAATTCCATCACTGAGACTCGCTGATAACAACGAGGATAATTTCGAGTATGCTACCGTCGCTGTATGTAATTTTATTTTGTAATCGGATAATTTTTCGTTCGTACAAGTACATATTTTTTTTGTGATGATATTAAGCACACCTGCAATAGTTGTTGCTGCTGAAATACAAATAGTTACAGCTACTGGTGCCATCGTTGTCAACGCTGATAATATTACACCGGTTCCAGCAACAACAGCGGATACTGAATAAACAATCACATCAACGATAACCAATCGTCGTAGATATTTTTTTACTTTTACTAAATATTGATCAACTTGATCTTTTAGCGCCGCCTGCCATTCACGCGCTTGATTGTACCTGTATTGTGCACCGTCCATATATATTTTTATGCAGTAACCAATTGAGGTGTTTCAGCTACAAATTGCAAACACCACCAGAAGGATGTTGCGGTTAATTTCTTATCATCTGCTTCCAGAATAAATATTTCTTCGGTTCCGATATTTAATATAACAGATACAACCCCGGAAAACCTGTCGGTGGAATGACGCCATGGAAACGTTGTAAATATTTCAAATTTTGCAGCACTAAACACAGACAGCCTGTACACGCCAGTGACTGTTGCGGTATATTTGATAGTATTATTTTGCTGCGACCATGTTGCAAATCCCGATGATACCGTGCATACGATGTTTGTAATATGCCCGGGAGTTATTTCAGCTGGAATTTTAATCAAATTGGTTTTATTGACAATCTCAGGAATTCCCGCTACGATGTCTTGCTGTGTTTGTTTGATCGTGTCTAGGTCAGTTTTGATATCAGAAAGTTTCATGTTGATGACTGGAGGAGTGCCAAAGAACTTATCAATGGAATCATCGGTTTTTTGAAAATTTCTTCGAAGCCTTAAAAAACCGGTTACGTGAACATCATATTCGGCCCGTAACGTGGATAATTTACCGTCTACGGTGCCATAGTTGACGTCGACGTATTTTTTTGTTGCTGCGTCTTCGTCAGATGTTGGATCTCTTAAAACTACTATTTTGTTCCCGTTCATGCTGAGTTCACCCATCATTGTGTCACCGGTGTTTCTCACGCGATTAGCAACACTTTTTGCAATTTCATCTCTGATGGTTTTAAGTGACATACTTGAATCTCTGATTCTACCACCGTCAGTAAACACGGGAATATTATCCGTAATTGCACCGAGTACTCGCCGGACTATATCATTCCATTTGATATTGCTGGTTTTTAGTTTACCATATCGATCCTGAAAAATAACAACTTCATCTGGGTCAACTCCAGCCAGGTTCATGATATCAGCGAGGTCATCCTTAGTCACATACTTCGACAGATCAACGTCGCCGGGCTTTTTCTTAACGCGTGAATAAGATCTTCCGTAAATATCAACCATTATAATAAGACCCGTTGTTTAAAATGCTTTACGCGCAACAAATCGGTTGCTTGTATAATCGTGCACGACTTTATGTGGCGGCCTGGATGATTTTGATATAGCGTCGAGTACATTAATTACTTCACGGCCGCATATTGGTGGATCTGTCATTGTTTGTGTGGGTAGCGTTGAATACCAAACTTTACAACCAGAAGTTGTTGCGTGGAGTGGTGCGACATACTTGATAAATTCAACAGGTGGAGCTAACCCGTACGAATCAAAATAATCAATTCCACGTGGATCAACCGCGTATGATACCCAATGAGTACCAGGTCCAGAACGTTCATCGAGATTAATAATACCTGTTTCTAGTTTGTTTGGTTGTTTCGGTAATTGATCTCGCATAAAAACACCTCTAAAGGCAGATATTTTTAATTTTTTAGCGGCATTAAGTAAATCAAAATTTGATGCTGGAACGTCTAACGAAATGATCCTGGAAGCCTTAGGCCTCTCCCCCAACGAGATCCTGGCAATCTTAAGCCGCGCCCCTTTTTTTGTATCCTTGCCCTGTTGCTTTCTTTAGTGCCATTCCAGCGGCTGTTCCAACAGCACCTAACGCGGCCTCTTTTGCTACGGCTGGAGCAGCTGCAGCTATTAATGCCGGAATAGCCGCGAGTAGTGGAAATATACCACCGGTTTTAAACATGTCTTTGATGGCGCTCGGGGAGAGATGGAATTGAACTCCAGTTTTTGATTCTAGGGCTTTATTGAAATGTTTAATCTGATTATTTGTCAACGATAATTTGTTTGGACCACCACTAATATGATCTCGTTTTAGTGATATTTTAGTTCCGCATTTGTTGGCGGTTTTTGATTGAAGCTTTTTTACCTGACCGGGAGTCAGAGTAACATTAACATGACTATACTACATTTTTATATAAATAATATTTTTCTAAATAACACGATTAAATATTTTCCACCGGTGCATCAACGACCCTCATTCGACCACTACCACCTTCAAGTAACATGGCTTTGTCGCTAAGTACGACCGCGATCGCTCTGTAGAAGGCACCACCAGGTGGTGGGTTAGTAACATGAGCTCGAAAGTGTATATCAACAACAGATTGTTTGGATAAATCAAGATGTTCTAGTGAAAAATAATAAATCGGATATAGACCTGTAAAATCTAATTGTGATATTTGCAAACCGGTATCTATATTTTGATCACGTCCCATGAATGACATTAAACGATGATATGCGCGCGCTACATGATTTTGATCAAAATTTAACAATATATCCTCAGCCGGTTCTTGATGTCCATTTATCCGTAAGGAAACTTCACTAACTCCAAGGTTATCAAATATCATATGTGAACGTTCTTGATCATTTATCCGGTTAATATTTTGCAGTGCAATAAAAATATGTCGTGGTGCAGAAACACCCTGTTGTGATGCTATATGCCATGTAAATAAACCATTAATATTGCTTTGAGCAGCATCTTTGGTTACTGTTAACCATGATAGCAATGATTTACCGCCTTGATCCATAAAAGATAGTAATTTTTGTTCCTCAGTAATAGATGGAGTCATTACTGGCATCCACAGTGAAAGTTTTGATATATTTACTTTACCATCAGCAACACCATCACCTCGCCAGATTGCATCATTATCATTACCTTTTCTTACGAGCACAATTGTGTGTTTAGCTCCAAAGATGACTTTTCTAACATTTCTGCAAAATCCAAAGATGTGAGATAATGGAATTGCACAGGAAAAATTTCTATTATCTCCTGACAGCGTTGCTCGGCGTGTTGCAAATCCCAGGTTGTAATTCGTACTAACACTTTTTATAATATCAAAAGCAGCACCCGGTCTGTCTTCGTGTTCAAAATCAACCGGTTGTGGATTAGATGCAGTAACTTGAGGTGTCTGTAACTTAATATACTGAACATGATTAGCGTTGTCAGTAATATCCTTAGCAAACATCATTGTTGGACCAGCTGATCTTGTAAAGTCGTCAGAATATCTCGCCAGACCAATTATTGTTGTAGCAACGTCGACATCATTCTGAATTGATTCAATATTTTTTCCATCAATCATATATGTGGCGCCACTAAATAATGCCATGATCCCGTTGTTGACAAAACCAACACGTAAATTAGCAGCATATGGCGTATTAGCTACAACATTCGTTACAAGTCTACCTTCTACTTCAATAAACGCCTCAGCGGGCAAGAAATATCTACTTGTATCATGAACCTGTAATTCGATTCTCCCCGGCTGATTTGGTAGTCTTGCGTCATAAGAATAAAATTGATAATCACGTACCGACTCGTACTTAAGGACAGGTGCCTCCATATCAAATGCTGTGTCTGATTCGCGCCTGAACATTTTTATTATAGTTACCATTTTTCCAAATGATGATCATCGTCGACGAAGACCACTTCCTGCTATTAAATTTGCTGTTATATTTTTTTCTGCTTCTTCAGATATCGCCGCTAGTTTTTGATTTGCAGCCTGATTGATTATTTTACTTACGTCTGCGGGCATCACCTCAGTACTTGCCAGTTTCACCGGTGGTTGTTGTTTTCGTCGCAATAATCGTGCTAGTCTTTCTTTGATCGCCGAGAACGCCTTACCAGCAACATTGACAATTGCTCCAGGAGCTTTATCACGAACAATATCAATAGCCTTCATCGATAATTGTTTTGCAACAGGTGCTACTTTTGGAGCTATCCTCGTGAATAATCCCCGAATGACATCACCAAGTCCATTTCCGTAAATAACACTATAGATTGGTAATCGTGAGTTTACCGCTCTAATCTGTGCGGGTTTACGATGATTATCATGCACAATCATCTTATTTTATTTACCATTTATCTAACAACTAGTCATCAACGAGCTCATCAATAAGTTCTCGGTAAACGCCGATATCCATGATACCACCTTGAAATAGTCGCCGACAAATATCAGCTGCTTCATTGGTTATTTCTGGTGAATTATTTCCGGCACGTTTTCCTCCTATGAGAACTTCTAACCGTGACACGTCATTGATGATATTATCAGGACATAAACCAGATCCTGTTTTAGGTTCATCTTGAGATGTTTTAAATACTGGTGGTTGCATTACCGGAGTAAGTACTTCAGTGGTGGCCGGGGGTGATCCAGGTGGTGAATCTATCGGTATAAATGTCATTTTCGGTGCAGAAATTTTACGTAAAGGTGAAGGAATTTTCTTCGAGGGGGGTGATTTAAGTGACTCTTTAATCCTTTTAATTTCCGACTTCAACTTCAACCTTTGCTGCGGCGAAGAAGATTGCTGTTGTTCTATTTGTTGCAGAGGTGGAGGAAGCTGATACTGGGAGGACTCTCCTTGTCCTAGTTGTTCCCGTCTCCCTCTAAGTCTATTTACTTCTTCATTAAATCTTTCAAATTCTTGACCTCTAGCTTGTTTTTTATTGTGATATACGCGATATATCCATTTAATGAAATTATCATCACTTGTATTTTCATGAGAGGGTTTTAAAAAATTAGATTTATTAGATATATTATCTAATGTCATCTTAGGTAATTTCTCTCTTTCAGTTTTTCTAATTTCCTCAACAACTCCTTCGTTAAATCTTGCAATTAATTTTAAGCTCTCTCCTCCTGATTTGGATTTAGATGCAAGTTTTTCTCTCACATCGGCGACTTGAGTACGAAGTTCTCCAATACCTTCAAGTATTTCCTCACCAACAGGTGGAGGTTGAGCCGCAGCTATGTCAGTTGGAAGGTCTCGTAAAATCTTCTTTGCCTGTTTAGTTCTTCTTGCTATTTTTTCAGTCTGCGCCGCAGTTTGTTTTGATACCGGAAGAAGATCTTCTTTGATGACAGTTGTAACTTGTTCAGTAGCTGCAGTGACGGGTTTAAATAGTTTTTTAGTTCCTTCTTCAAGCTCAAATCGTGCTTCTTGCCGCGCTTGCAGATTTTTTCTGAATGAGTCTCTGACAGGAAGAAATTTTTTAATTGCTTCTAATCGTTCTCGAGCTGTTCTTGCAGTATGAGATTCTGGATGTATCATTTTATTATAACATAATAATTTAATTAATATCAGCAGAAGAGGAGCAGCAGAGAGGGTGACTACCAACGTTGGTCGTCAAAAAATAAATAAGAAATAAATAAACACGTAGAGTACTTTATTTTTTCAGATACTATTTCAAACTGAGGTTTTATTAGTATAATCGTCCTTTACAGAAATAAAACATCTCAAGGAAAAGTTCATTTGTAAAATCTTGACCTTCTACGAGATGATTTTATTTGTTTGTTTTATTTGTTTTGTCGGAATTCTATGGTCTGTTCACCCTCTCTGCTGCTCAGACGTATGACAAAGACGAACTGAATGTTAACTCTAACAGTGGAAATGATGTGGGGCCGGTGCCCCTTACAAAATAGGCAAAATTATCTACAAATAGATAAATTATTGAATTGTTTAATAACCATGATTATAAAATTATAAACATTATTAAGGAATAGTATCAAGAGATGCAGCAACCTGATGTGGAAAAATGGAAGGAAAAAGCTTATGTATAGCTTCAATAAATACGAATGGAATTAATAGGGATAAAATATTTAAATTAATTAAAGAAACCATCCTTTTAGTACAAGAAACTCATAATAATTTTTTCAAAAGAACTTGTAGCGATGATAGAAGATAAACTAAATGTTGTAGTAATTTTTAATAATTACAAACAGTATCATACGAGAAGGGGGTTGCAACAGTT
Organism: Sinohyriopsis cumingii; assembly: GCA_028554795.2. Classification (NCBI taxonomy): domain Eukaryota; kingdom Metazoa; phylum Mollusca; class Bivalvia; order Unionida; family Unionidae; genus Sinohyriopsis; species Sinohyriopsis cumingii. The sequence goes on from CM068828.1 coordinate 117,494,049, forward strand.
ATCAGGAATAGAAGGGATTTACGGCTATAAACTGCCACACTGCAGAAATCGTAGCGATATGACTGAAAAATTGTTAAAGCTACGTTAAAAATCCAAATCACACACACACACATACACAGTAGTAGAAAAATTTCAAATGTTTATTTTAAAGTAAATAAATATAAAAGTAAGAGTTTATAGATAATATGCATAAATACTTACTCAGTGGAAAACTGAAATAACAGAAGTAAAAATATCTGATCATAAATTAATAAACATAAATTTGTTTTAACAAATTAGGTTAAATGGAGAAAGGGGTTAAGGAAACACAATAATAAAATTTTAGCGGGGAAATACATTTTTAGAGATAATTAATAAAGAAACTGGAGAATTCATCAAAAGATGAAACAGAGACATTATTAGAGAATGGGATAGTTCAACCAAAAAAAATTTAAGAATAGAATCAGCAAGTTTTCGAAAAGAAAACGAGAACTGCAAAAAATGGAGAAGGTGGAAAAAAAAACAATTAAAAAAACAAAGGGAAACAAATACAGAGAAATGAAAACAAAATAAAAGAAAGATTAAATAACATTTTAGAAAAAGAAAATAACGAAAGGAAAATAAGGGCGGGAAGTTTACAAAGTTATATAAAATGCAGAAGGATTGTATAAATGAGAAGAACCGAGAAAGGGTTAGGAAAGACATCTAGAATAATTAAGGGATAACAGCAAAATGCTAACAGAGAAAACGGAAACAATGGATCACATAGAATATTATATTGGATTATAAACAACTCAAAATATTGATCCCAAAACAATAAATGAATATTTAAAAGGAATAAGATGTGAGAGAATATCGTTAGAGAAAAATGTGACAAATTCATCTCAAAAGAAGAAATGCAGAATACAATTAAACAACAAGTGAAAGTTAAATCCCCAGGTAGAGATGGACTCTGCGGAATTCTAACAAAAATTCCAAAGTGAGTTATCGCCAATCCTTTAATCATTTTTGTTTGTACAATAATATCTTTTTTAAAAAAATGAAACAATATCATCGTCAGTGAGGGAGGGTTTACCGGTAATCACATTAACCTAAAAAAGAAAGGGAGATAGGGAAGACTTGGAATATTGGAGGCCCATCTCCCTCCTAAATATAGATTATAAGATTTTAAGTAGAATCCTAGCAAATAGGGCAAAGATAGCAATGGATAACATAATAAATATAGACCAAACAGGTGGGACAAAAATGGAGGGATATTGAAAGTAAGTGTGAAAACAGTAATATGTTTTTTTTACTTGAGACAGGTCAAAAAGGTGCCATGGTACTTTTCGACCGAGAAAATGCTCTTGATACATTGGAAGATAACTATGTTCAGAAAGTTCTGGAAAAAAATTGGTTCTGGAAATTATTTCCAAGGATGGACTAAAATTCTGTACAATAAAATAACTTCAAGAGTACTGGTAAATGGTGCAGTCACGGAGAAATTTGAGATACAGAGCTCAGTGAGGCAAGGATACCTACGGTCAATGTTATTATACGTGATAACAATTGAAATTTTTAGCATAAAAAAAAACGAAAAACCAAGAAATTTTAAAGAAGTCAAAATGCTCCAACATGCAGATGATTGTACTAACTTTGTAAGGAATCCAATATCATTTAATCACCTGGTAAAAGATTTAGTCTTTTGGAAAAGCTTCCGGGTCAAAAATAAATCTTGTAAAAATGAGATACTAAAAGTAGGAAGCTGCTGAGGAAATCACCCCCACCCCCCTTCCGATAAAAGATGCAGTAAAAGCATTAGGACATTTTTACGGAAAAAAGATGAGTTAGAACACAACAAGAACATGATAAAGAAAATCAAAGAATACACAAAAATCTGGGCACTTCCGCCTCTTTGCATAATGGAGCGGGCCCAAGTGGCCAAGACATGTTTGTACTCAAATATAATCTACATCCTAAAATCAATATAGATTGAAAACAAGAAACTAGATAATGAAATTATTAAATATATATGGGGATATATGGCGAAAAATAGGGAGGACTAGCATTGCCCAGCCCAATACTACTGAAAAGTACCAAGATTAATGAATAGAATAAAAAGAATAAATACCGAACCTAAAACACCACAGGAGGCCCTGTATATATACTGGTATGGGTTTACAATCACAAATAAAGAAGACATATGCAAAAATAACACCCTAACAAAAGAACGAAGTACCTAGAACATTTAGGAACATCAAAAAACCTTTGGTTAAATATAAGAACATAAAGGAATAGTGGGCAGTGGATATATATAAAAATAATGAATGGTTGATGGAGGCTATTACAAAAAGTGTGTGGAGCAAAGTTGAGCAAGAAAATTGAAATATAAATTGGGTCAGGGCATGGGAACTCAGGTCAAACATCAGATCCCTAAAGATACAAAACTTAATATTTAAATAAATGCACAACTCATGGCTCACAGGGGAAGTAGCCGTGAGAAGGCCAATGATTAAAATAATGTCAAAGTGTCCGATGTGCAAGACAGCAAAATGCACAAATGTATATGTAACAGTGCAATGTGAAAAAAAAAAAAGAAAACCCGAAAGAATTAACTTGATCATGAAAATACGTAAGAGAGAGAGGTACCGGAGAAAAATGTATGTACCGGCCTGAGCACGTAGAGATTGGCTGTTGTGTGATGAAGAAGTCCCGAAGACGGAAACGAGGGTACCAGAGGTACCGACAAGGAGGCGAAGAGAACGGACACGAGGTTACCGGAAGTACTGACAAGTTGTGTCGCGAAACGGAAACAATGATACCGGAAGTACCGAAAGGAATACAACGCGGAAGTTACGTATGAGTAACATAGAAGGGACATTGGAAGTAAACCCTCTCAGTTTAATATCGCCGGATGAAATATATGGCAGTTTGGATAGGTCGTATATCGATATGGAAGCAATTGCATTCAAAATTGTTATGTAATTGTGGAATGCCATGATATAGTTATTAAATTTGTATACCTTTTACCTTATTAAATTTATGTTTTAACACCTAGATCTCGGCTGTTTAACCCTTAAATTGTTCGTCCTTCTCCGGGGTTAGTAATAATTCCTCAGGGGCACGTGACACTAAACATAAAACAAGGCAATTCAATTTAGCATTGAAATCCGGTTAGAGTGTGACGCTTGAAAGCAAATTTCCATCCATCACATACGTATGTCAGCAGAAAAGTAGATAGGTAGGTATTCTTTAACATCAAAAGTGTCATCAAAACTTACATGAAAACCATTTTATAACAATTACCATTTTATAAAACTCGCGACACCGTTATTTAGTCGGACATTCGCCCGTTTCAGTTTCATATACAGTATGTTACTATACCTGCGCAGGACTTTGTTAGGTATATATATATATATATATATATATATATATATATATATATATATATATATATATATATATATATATATATATATATATGTCTTACTTCTCTTCTTGTTTGTGTTTGGATTGATGGCATCTAAGTATGTGGGCTGATTACTGCAGTGTGATCCATCCATCCATCCATCCATCCATCCATCTATCTATCTATCTATCTATCTATCTATCTATCTATCTATCTATATCTATCATCTATGTGTGTGTGTGTTGTGGGTAGTAAATATAAATAGGTGTCAACCAATGACTGTAAGTGCCAATAAAATGGCCATTAGGAAAAAGTTAATTAATACAATTTGCAAGAATGATCTTCTTATATCTGTATAAGAAACAAAGCAAATGCAACATATATGGTCTCATTGGATAGTTTCGTAATTTGACACTTCCCTAATTTTTACGGTTGAAGGCATGCACCTAATTATCATAAGCCTAGCATTTATAAATTCACACAGAAGCTAAATCTGTAATGTGGTTTAGATTTACTCTGAGTTAGGCTTGAAATGGAACGGCTTGCTTGGTGGCTGCCTGTCACAATTAGACTAGCGCAGGAGATCAAATGCATAACTTGGGCTGCAAATGAACAGCCGACTTGGCCTACGTATTTGCGTATTTCTGCTGCAGAGGTAAATATATTAAAATCGCGATGGTTGATGGGTGATGAGTTATACTAATTTGTTATAGTACTAGTGAACTCTATTCATGCATAAGGTACATACTGATTCTTTTAGCTCCCTCGTCACAAGAAAATATTAAATATAGCTCTTTGCTGTAAAAAAAAAAATGAATGTAAAATTGAGGGGTTGGTGGCAGTGTTGGTTCAGTATAAAAGCCACCAGTTGTATCAGGAATTAACCAGATTGCCACAGCCAAAATCTCACATGCATGCTTTTTACAAAAATCATTGTTTCGTTTTAATTTATGTCTTCAGTGTAAAATTATTCTCAGTTTCTGCAATAGGTAATTTTTGGATGAAAATTCACCAGATAAACTGCAGTGAGACCTAAAGATTTGATTGAATAAAATCCATGTGTGTAAAAGGTGAAAACGTTTCGCTTTCATTTATACTGTAAGTACGCCTCATTTAATGGTTGATAATTCGGTACGTTTATAGATTTCATTTTGTTTTCCAGTTACATCACTGTTCAAGCGTGACACCCATCGGGCGGGTCATTCCACCATGACGCACAGTTGTGGTCATGTCCAAGGTGTTCCGAGTAGCCTACGGTCTGCCAGTGGAATCGGTCCGAGCGGACTAACCAATTTCTATCAAAAATACACTGAAGCTTATGGTATCCCAGTTGTTGGTAAATTAAACATTTCCTTTACATTTAATAGATATATAATCATATTTAGTTAGAAAATGGCGCTTTTACCAAATATGATTTGTAATTTTGTACCGATTTATTACTGAACAATAATTTAATTTAAACCATATCGTCATGAACAACATGGCCAAATTGCACAATTTTCTCCAAAAAAGGGTAGTTTTAATTTGAATAACTGTTACTAATTCAATGACCTTAAGTGGGTGATGGGTACACAATGTCATAGATTTCTTTCGTTCTCAGGTTTGTACCACAATTCAGTACAAATAAAACGTGAATTCCAGGTTTAATCATCAACACCGCAAGCTACGGGAAACAATCGGATACGATGCTTTGCCGCAGGCGATAAACGAACGTAGCGGATTGTTGCCCCTAGCTTTAGACAATGGTGTTTAATATTCGAAAGACGGTTATTGTTCACACGAATTTGCATTGTCCAAGATTATGTTTATTATTTATAGCATCGGAGAGAGTTTCAAATGACGCATTAAGGCGGGCATGTTATGTGTTGCGATTTTTACTGGCGGACCACTCGGGTGTACGGGAATGGTTTTACAAGATGTCAGGACGAGTCGCTGTGGTCGGAGCAAATGAAGAAACTACAGATATTCCAGAACATCATTTTCTTGACAATTCATGGAATGCGAGATCACGTGGTCTTGGGGCGACTGAACAGGCTCCGGTCTCTTCGGGAGGGGAGGAAAACCTGTTATGCCTTGCAAACGACAGATATCGTCCAGAAGATATATTCTTACACGAGCTTTCGCACGGAGTACATCTGCTTGGCGCCAAGTACGCTATTTCCGGTTGGGATAGTCGTCTGCAGCAAGTCTACAATCATGCCAAGTCTAGCGGGCTCTGGAGTTCAACTTACGCTTTGACTAATTACATAGAATATTTTGTATGTACAATTCTTGAAAATAATCAAGATATGTATATATGTAGTTTATTGGGTATCATTCCTTTCTTACTTAAACTGACATTAATCATTACACAGGAGAAGCAAAAGAGCCTCAGGGAAATAAAAACAACTGCTATACGTCTTACCTGATAGATAAGTGTTACGCAGTTATATTGAGAAACATTCATCTGGCTAATACATTTGATTTAACCGAGGAAATCATCACACATTTCGTTTTACTTTCTGTCAGTCTTGGGATCTAGTCCTCTACAGTAAATGGAATAATCATACGTTTTAAATAAGTTCTTTTTCTTCGGATTCAAAACGTGGAGCCTGGCGTTTATTTCCAATTAAAGCTTGAAATACATATTAAAAACAAAATTACTATGAGACTAATTTGCTGACCATGTTTCCCCACCTTAAAATAGATCTAGGATTCTATGAAACAGGCCTCACTCTAACATGAATGCGACGTCATACAACTCCTTTGACACCGTAAACGGTAGAGTATAAAATTTATAAATGTCTTTCGGTAGATTACATATATGTACAACATTTGTAAAAAAAAATTAAATATTGTAATATAAACCCCCGTGGATTCGTAAGATGTAGTCTATTACAAATTTCATAAAGATATATTTTTCTTAGTTGATTACTTTTTGCGTCAACATAAAATTTAACCAGTTTCTTTTCGCCTTACGTTCCATTCTACGACTTTGTAGCCTCCGTGAATGGGTGGGTGAGCTATAACAAAAGGTGCGGTTTTAGGGTTGGTTGTTGGTGTGAAAACGAGAGGTTTGTATTTTATTGAAAAAAGTGGAGGGGTGATACAGCTTTACCTCCGAGTGTATTTATTTAGGGTCTGACTAATATACGATAAATGACTGGACGAAATTAAACTTTATTATAAAATAAAAATCAAATGATTGGCATGTTGGTAGTATCCCCCAAAACTTTCTCCTAAACATTATTGTGTTTAAGATTTGTTTTAGTAGCGGAAGATGTACAGCTGCCATAACCAGTCAACAGCTGCCATAACCAATGTACACCTGTCATAACCAATGTACAGCTGCCATAACCAATGTTCGATTTCCTCCTTTTATTATCGGCTTCCTTGGTGATCTATACTTACTTGTAAAGACACAGAAACTCCAGCCAATGTAACTTTATGAAGATCTGTTTTGTTGCAAGGACAAACTTCTAAGTCAAACGGCGTAAAAATATTTAATAACTGTTTTAAACTTTGATTGTTCATAATAAAATCAAATGTTGTCTTTTAATAAGCATCAAGCTACATTTTCATTTAATTTATAAAGCTCTTTGAAATTTAATAGAGCAAATGAAACTTGTAAAACAAGCCAACCATCCTAACTAAAACGGGCCATAACACAATGGCTTTTTAATAGAATAGAAATTGTAAAGAAAATCGTTCATTGTTCTTGCAAATTACCCAATGGTCGCAATAAGTAATTACTGACGACAATGCTAATAAAACTAACATCCTGAAATACAAATAAAAATATCGATATAAAATATCAATGTATATCTTTCATCTTTTACAGGCTGAAGGTGCCCAGAGTTTCTTCAATTGTAATGACTATGCCCACCCACCTAACGGCATTCATAATGAGATCAACACACACGACAAGCTGAGACCATATGATCCCCAGCTTTTTCAGTTGATCTCTGAGGTCTTTCCGTGTGGGAATACGTATCTCAAGCGATGTGAGAGCAACAGAGGTAACAGCGAAAGTGAATGCACTGAAATATGTCGCATACCATTACTGAAAATGCGCAATGAAATTTTCATAAATTCGATTTGGTTATCAATTATGTGACCTATACGTTTAACGTTTCGGATCATTGGTTAAAGGTTCTCCTCAATTATTTCAATACATTGTTGTTCTTTTGCGAACTCCTTGAATTCAGTAAACGGTCCACTAAAATGTATTACACACACACACACACACATGATGCATGGGATGAAACTTGTATCAGATTTCTAGTTTTTGCTTCATGCTTCCCGAAGTAAACATTTCAACCGGTTAGAAAGATCTCACATTAGTGAAATTATAAACCTTTGAGTTTTTAAAACACTTAGAATCTCTCGGAATGTTTCAAATTCCCAGGCCTATTCAAATGAATTCACAATATGTCTAATCAAAGCGATATTTTATAAATTCCCAAAAAGTCAAATCAGCTGGATATTTAATAGATTCATTCATATAATCCATTTGATAATATTCAGTTTCCAACAGATAAAGAGGTAGTAGAAAAGGATGGAAAGAGCAATACCTCTATAGTTTATAAATTTAGCACTTTGGAATCATTGCATTCTTGAAAAACACAACAGTTGAGGAAATCCTCGACTTGGGAACATCCTAAAATTTCCAGCGCAGACAATACAAGGCAACTTTCAGACAGATTCCAGTAATATTTCGGTTATTTAATCCGTGATGCATGTTCAATTCTTTTGTATTTTTAAAAAATTAAAGACAGGTTATGAAATATGTTTTTAAACTTCAGTGTGAGGAAGAGTTTTGTGATATTGATTGGAATTTGGCGCAGATATGTTTCCAATATATAACTCCGATATTGTAGCATCATGTTCTTATTTTTTGGTGATGTGTGCTTATCCGTGATAGTATATGTACTGGTTCGCGCAGGTATGGGAATGGGTGCAGCTACTCCTAGTTTTCAGATAAGAGGATTGCATTGACAATAAATTAGTATCTTTGTTGATTTTACTTCAATCCCTTCATGACCAGTATATGATAATAGTTTATATTTCGTCATATTACCACCACACAAATATGGCTCTTTTCTTAAGTTTATTTATGTTTAGATATTATATTTGACTGTTACTGTGTTTTGAAAAATAAACAATAGTTTGGAAAATTACTTTTTTTTAGGTCCTTAGTTTTTGCGTATTTATTCGCTAGTACTGTCAACATTAAATGTACGTTAAATGCATGCATTTTTGCGGTATGTGACTACTTGAATATAACAGTTTAAGTACGTATACATTTTGTATTCTAGATAAGGAGAGTGCACAAATCTTAAGAATGAACTGTGACCATGCGAGTGGAAGTGGTACAGGAGGGAACACGATAACGACACCTACGAGTGGTAAGATATGCAGGCTTGTAGGAAAAGGATGGTCGAATATCTCAGTTGTATAGCTGAAAATATAATATTTGCTATCGTTAATCATTTCTTGTCCTCCTTTTCGTAATATAACTTGTTATCCTGGTCGTATGCTAGTGTTTGGGTTAGGTCTTGGCTTGTGGTCTGGGCTACATCAGGGCTAGTGGCCTGGGCTTGATCAGGGCTAGTGGCCTGGGCTAGATCTGGGCTAGTGGTATGTGCTAGATCAGGGCTAGTGGTCTGGGGTAGTGGTCTAGGGTAGATCAGGGCTAGTGGTCTGGGCTAGATCATGGCTAGTGGTCTGGGCTAGATAAGGGCTAGTGGTCTGTGCTAGTGGTCGGGCTAGATCATGGCTAGTGGTCTGGGCTAGATCAGAGCTAGTGGTTAGGGCCAGTGGTCTGGTCTAGATCAGGGCTAGTGGTCAGGGCTCGATCCGGGCTAGTGGTCTGGGCTAGATAAGGGCTAGTGGTCAGGGCTCTATCCGGGCTAGTGGTCTGGGCTAGATAAGGGCTAGTGGTCTGGGCTAGTGGTCGGGCTAGTGGTCAGGGCTCGATCCGGGCTAGTGGTCTGGATAAGGGCTAGTGGTCGGGCTAGATCAGGGCTAGTGGTCTGGGCTAGATCATGGCTAGTGGTCTGGGCTAGATCATGGCTAGTGGTCTGGGCTAGATAAAGGCTAGTGGTCTGGGCTAGATCATGGCTAGTGGTCGGGCTAGATCAGGGCTAGTGGTCTGGGCTAGATCATGGCTAGTGGTCGGGCTAGATCAGGGCTAGTGGTCTGGGCTAGATCAGGGCTAGTGGTCTGGGCTAGATCATGGCTTGTGGTCTGGCCTAGATATGGGCTAGTGGTCGGGGCTAGATCAGGGCTAGTGGTCTGGCCTAGATCAGGGCTAGTGGTCTGGGCTAGATCAGGGCTAGTGGTCTGGCCTAGATCAGGGCTAGTGGTCTGGGCTAGATCTGGGCTAGTGGTCTGTGCTAGATCAGGGCTAGTGGTTAGGGCCAGTAGTCTGGTCTAGATCCGGGCTAGTGGTCTGGGCTAGATCAGGGATAGCGGTCTTGGCTAGATCAGGGATAGTGGTCTGGGCTAGATCTAGACCCGGCAGCTCTATCAGAGATAGAAAAAAGGTTGTTATTCAAGACATACGATAGTGGCTGTTTGACATGAATTTTGATTTTGACGTATTTTCTCTAATATAAGCATGGTCAAAGGTTAAGATCATCCGTAAAGCTACACAGGTACCAGTCTAATGTGCTAACTTCTGTTGAAAACATTCATTCAAACTGATACTTAACAGAAATTAACTTTTGTATTTCATAAATGTTATCAATTCTTGTACTAGTGGATGTAAGGATTAATGGTCATGGTTACAGCAGATCGTCATATCCTACAAAGTTAAAAGAATTAAATTAAAAAATTTGCTTTGCACAATAATTTTCTTTTCTTGCGTGTGTGCATTTTGTCTCGCGTAAGCTCCTGTTAACGGTTGAAAAGAGGGAGTTAACTATTTTATTACTTCATTGAGAATAAAGCTACAAAGTCCAACATAATACTAGTTAAAATTATGGACCTAAGTGTGCATGACGTGAATATACGATCTTCGTCATTAGTATGCAATCTTTCTTATCTCCTTGCAGTATCAAATTGAGTAACGTTTTAAAGCATTGATTGGCTAAATAGCTTTCACTGAACGATGAAGAGACATTTTATTACATAGCAAAGCCGGATATTTAAAAGCTAGCATCCTTTGATAATGAATATACTGACGTATCTCAGTCAGACCTTTCAGTGTGCACCGTACGTCTGAAAATGTATGTATGTATGTATGTATGTATGTATGTATGTGAGAGTTTAATGTTGTTTTTTCTAAGTTTATCGTGGTACAAACTGTCAGTTGCCGAATCGCACAAAGAGCGTGTTAGTCGGCAACTGACAGTTTGTACCACGATAAATTCAGAAAGAAAAACAAAGTTAAACTCATAACTGCAATTATTTGTAATTTTGTTATGAAAAAGATTTCGTGTATCATAACCTTCTTTTCAGTTCTTGCTATGAGATGGAATTTGCCCATGGTGTGTGTGTGTGTGTGTGTGTGTGTGTGTGTGTGTGTGTGTGTAGCGAGAGGTAACGGGATTGACTGTAAGGAAAGACAGAGCTGTTCTGACTCTCGAAGAACGAATTTTGTTTAATATATATATATATATATATATATATATATATATATATATATATATATATATATATATATATATATATATATATATATATATATATATATAATACTACATTCTAGAGATACATCTATAAAGCCTTTATATTTAAAATACATGAAATACATATAAGATTACACTTTTTCTTCGAGCTTACAAACTTTATACAATTGTATAATTTCTGCCTTTTAGAATAAAATACAGATAATTAAATGTCGACTAAATTCATGATAGCCAAATATTATACAATTCAATTGTTGCGATTAATAATTTTTGAAGAAATGTATTTTGCTAAATTTAAAAAAGAATACTAATTTAGAATAGATTACTAAACATTTTTCTTTATTACTTAAAGAATCTTTTATTTCCAAATTTAATCTAAAAATGAAGTTGGTAGCAAATTCGTCTTTTCCAATAATACACATCATAAATACAAGTGAATATAAACTCTTTGAAACAATTAAACATTCCATTTCAATATCAAATAGAAAGAAGTCACAAAAATGTTGCAAAAATATTAACTTTACCGTTAAAATCTTTAAATAATAAAAAGTTAAGTGTTTCTTCATTGGTGCCAGCAAACAAACACTTTAGCCATTTCATTCGGAATGCCTTCGGATCGCTTCCGGAATTCTGAAGAAATGATAGTACATTTAGTATGCTATTCTAAAAATACACAGAATTCTGTAAGTTGTTTTTAATTCTTTTACTTTATTCGATTTTTTTTATATTAGGCAAATAAATTTATATCTTGGAATATTGAATGCTTGTTGAGTTATACCTTGTCTTATAACATAGTTTAAGCCCCTAGACGTAACTATATATCAAAGTTTGCAAATTATTTATAACATGAAGGAAATGTCTATTGTTAGATGCATACATGTATTCGAATACGACGATAATGAAAACTTTAATAAATTGCTGAATTCATCATTGCTTTTGTAGTAATACATTTACGAAATATGTTGTATTAGCACATTATCTAGCATAAAACTACGGGAAATTTCTCCTGAATTCATGGGAAGGTCACCTCCAACCTCAGTCTTGTTTTTCCACCTTGCATCATTTATGCGGGAAATGAACTGTAAAATGGAATGTCTTGGCAGCAAAACTGTCAGAGAGATAAGACGAAAACCGGTGAAAGACAACGTACATTACTCCTGCGATAAGACGAAGATCGGCGATTGATAGTGTACATATCTACTCCTACATTAGGAAGTGATGCAAGGACGGTTGTACTCACAACAGCTATTTTTAGCAAAGCTTGTCTAATTTTGCAATATTATTAATAAATATTATTTTAGTAGTAGTAGTAGTAGTAGTAGTAGTGTTAGTAGTAGTAGAAGCAGTAGTAGTAGATTCATCGTTGTGGGTATATTAATAGTACAGTTGGTATATATATGTGCACATGTTATCAAGAAGATGCAATAAAGAAGTGTGCATTTCATTTAATGAGAATGCAACAAGACTGATGTATCTATAAGTGTCTCCCTCGCCATTATTGACTTACAGAATGATACAGAATATCCTCTGTACATTGAATTGGTAAACACTTAGATCGGAATGTGTAACATAATCATTTGGAAATATCTTCAACAGCTGCAGTGAAACCGCTGATGTTGGAAATTGGATCAACAACGCGTATTGAAGCGCCATTTGTAACTGGAATGTGGGAAAACGAAGGAAAAAATGCAATAACCTCGATGAACTAAATACACCAATATAAATCTCCAAAGCAATGTGTTTTCCGTTTGTTGTTTTGTTGCAAAATGCATGTATGTGGCTATTAATTACTACAATTCTTCAAGGTGGCGACACTGTTACATTCCAAATTTCGAATACCAGGTTGGAACATGTTCAGATGAGGCAAGTGCCTACCCAATGGATAAAATAAACATTACGCATTTTTCATGTACTAAAAGAGAATGGAATTCAGTTCATCAGAGTTTGTAATCAGGTCAGAGTTTCTTAGTAACGCGGGGAATTGTTTGCATGTACACCACTGATTGATGATGACGATATTCTATGAAATGTCTGATATTTGCTACCTATAAGACAGCATCTGTTTGATGTTTAATGTGATCAGGAAGATTCAAATTATAGGATACTTCAAGAATATCAATAGACCTGATATTAAAACCATAAACAGAATCAGTTATTCTTAATTAGATTTTCTTGCGCTTCTTTAAAAATCATATTTAACACATTTATTTTAACAAAATTAATTGCTTTATCATTTGAAAAAAAAAAAAAAAAGAACGAATAATTCGGTCAGATTTACCTCCCATACAAATAGGTGTCCGCCATCTTTGTAGTCAACCTTTCTTGACATCACCATGTAGAATGTTAGACATTCAGGACGTAAAATTGTATTGCACATAATACTAGCTATGCTGTTATAAATAGCACGTTACTTTGAAATTATCCGAGTTGATGGTGACGCAAAAGATGTGCGGTTGTAATGACACGGGAAGTAAATATGATTCTCTGTGACATCGTATAGAAAATCTATATTCTTTATCGTGTTTCTAAAAAGTAGAATAAAAATGTTGATGTTTATAAGGATTAACGTATTCAAGCAATGAGTCCTTTGACCGGTGGTTATATGTGATGTCATAATGTCAATGCGGTCCCGATTATTTGCAAAACGTTTTCCATTTCTGTACGTTAGGACGGAGCAGTAAAGCACGTCTTTTGGAAACCATTCTCGGCTCTTGATAAATAATAAAATAATCAGCGAATAGTCTGACCAAGTTTCATATAACACCCATAAATATACATCGTAGGTCGATGATCGATTCACCATTGTTCATGCATTATCACAGCTGTCTTTAGCTATTTGTATGTAGGGTTGACTATCGATGTACCATTATTTCTAATTTGTTCGTTTATTATTTTATTCATAATGTGATATCATCAAACCAGGTATAAACTCAATGATGAATACAATCTTGGTATTTACGTATAAACCCAATGATCAATACGATCTTGGTATTTACGAGTAAACTCAATTATCAATACGATCTTGGTATTTACGTGTAAACTCGATGATCAATACGATCTTGGTATTTACGTGTAAACTTGATGATCAATACGATCTTGGTATTTACGTGTAAACTTGATGATCAATACGATCTTGGTATTTACGTGTAAACTCCATGATCAATACGATCTTGGTATTTACGTGTAAACTCGATGATCAATAGGATCTTGGTATTTACGTGTAAACTTGATGATCAATACGATCTTGGTATTTACGTCTAAACTCCATGATCAATACGATCTCGGTATTTACGTGTAAACTCCATGATCAATACGATCTTGGTATTTAGGTGTAAACTCAATGATCAATACGATCTTGGTATTTACGTCTAAACTCGATGATCAATACGATCTTGGTATTTACGTATATACTCAATGATCAATACGATCTTGGTATTTACGTATAAACTCAATGATCAATACGATCTTGGTATTTACGTGTAAACTCCATGATCAATACGATCTTGGTATTTGCGTGTAAACTCGATGATCAATACGATCGTGGTTTTTACGTGTAAACTCAATGATCAATTCGATCTTGGTATTTACGTATAAACTCAATGATCAATACAATCTTGGTATTTACGTGTAAACTCGATGATTAATACGATCTTGGTATTTACGTCTAAACTCGATGATCAATACGATCTTGGTATTTACGTATAAACTCAATGATCAATACAATCTTGGTATTTACGTGTAAACTCGATGATCAATACGATCTTGGTATTTACGTGTAAACTCGATGATCAATACGATCTTGGTATTTACGTGTAAACTCGATGATCAATACGATCTTGGTATTTACGTGTAAACTCAATGATCAATACGATCTTGGTATTTACGTGTAAACTCAATGATCAATACGATCTTGGTATTTACGTATAAACTCAATGATCAATACGATCTTGGTATTTACGTGTAAACTCAATGATCAATACGATCTTGGTATTTACGTACAAAATCAATTATCAATACGATCTTGGTATTTACGTGTAAACTTAATGATCAATACGATCTTGGTATTTACGTGTAAACTCGATGATCAATAGGATCTTGGTATTTACGTGTAAACTCGATGATCAATACGATCTTGGTATTTACGTACAAAATCAATTATCAATACGATCTTGGTATTTACGTGTAAACTCAATGATCAATACGATCTTGGTATTTACGTGTAAACTCGATGATCAATACGATCTTGGTATTTACGTCTAAACTCGATGATCAATACGATCTTGGTATTTACGTCTAAACTCAATGATCAATACGATCTTGGTATTTACGTGTAAACTCAATGATCAATACGATCTTGGTATTTACGTGTAAACTCGATGATCAATACGATCTTGGTATTTACGTACAAAATCAATTATCAATACGATCTTGGCATTTACGTGTAAACTCAATGATCAATACGATCTTGGTATTTACGTGTAAACTCGATGATCAATACGATCTTGGCATTTACGTACAAAATCAATTATCAATACGATCTTGGTATTTACGTGTAAACTTAATGATCAATACGATCTTGGTATTTACGTGTAAACTCGATGATCAATACGATCTTGGTATTTACGTCTAAACTCGATGATCAGTACGATCTTGGTATTTACATATAAACTCAATGATCAAAAATACGATCTTGGTATTTACATATGTGCAAATGCTGTACATGTAATATTATGGTAGCGATGTTTTATTCAAACATCATTTGATCATCCAACTAGCTAGGTATTACAAGTTTTATTTTATCATTGAACTTTGTATTATCGTCCCTGGCCATATTAAAATTTCACACCAAAACATAAACCTGTATTCAATGTATTCTTTACAGGGGAGAGCGTGAACTTGTTGAGGTACCTGCCTTAAATAGGTCATAATTGTTTTTATTATGTTGGACCAATGTGTTTTTTTCTCTCGTGTCTTAGGTACCTACGCATTGATTCATACCAATTAGCATTTGTCCTACGACAGTCAGAATTATCTGGGTGATTTAGTGATCTATTTGAAAATAGCCGAAACGTTCAAGTGTTAAACGTATTCTGTGTAAAGCCAGTTGTTCGAAAATCACTTACAAAGATTTTCAATATTAGGAGGATATACACTGTAAAATTGAATCATCTCCCTTGTTAACTCTAGAGTATAATGATCTGAGATGGTATCTATTGTAAAGATTTTTCACCTTTTAAAATGTGTCTCCGTGTTTTTTTTTTTGTTTTTTTTTGTGGAAATATACACCATTCTTTGTCTTACTGCTTTTAACTGATGCACCGTGTTGCTTTAGAAATTATTTAGTTTCTGAATAAAATGGGAACAATAAATAATGATCTTTGTAGTGCAGCAATTCAGAGAAAACCCCAAATTATTAAACTCTTGAAAAAAGGGGTCTTTCTTGAACAAAATGATGTGGTCGCTACACAAACGTACCATGTACATTAACGAAGAATCTACATCTCTATACTTTCGATACAATGAGATACATGTATTTGGTTCGTTCCTTCAGAATAGGTCAGAGGTAATTCGGAGTAAACGTTACGAGTCTATGCTCTTCAAATAATTAACAGAAAAGAGTGAAAAACAATAAGCTTTGTAAAATTTAACAAACATATATTTTTTTCTCCCTGGAATACAAAGTGAAAATGAGAAAAAAAACTTACGATGTTGCGAATTAAATCCAACATTAAGCCAAGAATTACAGACACAAGTATTGTAATTTAAAGTCCTGAATACAATTCAGTAAAAGTCAAGACAAAATCCCAAAATTGAAGTCGATGACGTGTCTTTGGTAGCTATCGAAGTGTTGATGTGTCAACAGTCTTTTGGTGAATCACAAAACTGTAAGTCCAGGTCTGAATATACTATAAATTCCAGTGAATGTCTCTATCCATGAATTTTATCAGAGCACTATTGTATTTCCAGAGAAAGTAATCACTTGAATTCAATAATTTGAACAAAAAACGATTCCAGCCCAAATCATCTGGTCGCAACACATAATACAACTTGAAAGTGCTATATGTTAAAGCACGAATGACCAAGTACTCACAATCACAAGACTATATAGTTTTCTACTTGACCTCAGGTCACAATTAGCATTTTCTAAAAAATAAATAAACATTGCCTAATGGAAAATAACCTTTTAGAATGATAATGATGTTTACACAATCAAAACCATAACCTGTAAAATTCACTTACGAAAGTCCAAAACCCTGAACAAATCAACATACTTACACTTCTTCTATTAATAAAGATCCTGATATTAAGCTCATAAACATAGAGAATAATTTAGCTATGTATTAGTTGTTGACATAAAATTAAAATTAGGTCTAGCAGAAATGAACGCAAATTTGTACAAGGTCAAGTCCAGCATACAATGTTATATTACAGTAGCATGTAATGAAATGAAAAAAATAAATAAAACTAACAAACAAACAATTAAATTAAATATACATGACAATACGCTTAGCGGATGTTCATTAAAATGGGTCAAAACTATAACTTGACAGAATATTCAAGAATCATGTGCGAATTCAGATTAAACATAAGCTTACACGACAAAACATAAGCTTACAAGGCATAACATAAGCTTACACGGCGTAACATAAGCTTACACGGCGTAACATAAGCTTACACGGCATAACATAAGCTTACACTGCATAACATTAGCTTACACGGCATAACACAAGTTTACACGGCAAAACATAAGCTTACAAGGCATAACATAAGCTTACAAACTTTGCTAGACTGTACCTTTCCTAATCTTGCTGTTTTACGTTTGAACACTTAGAATAGTTGAAATAGAATCTATCGCATAATTAAACTATCTGTCACATTAAACCTTGCCTTAATTGAGCGTCATTCGGTCATCTTTCACACACATGGAACTTAGGTTTAATTGTTCAATTTAATTTTTTACTAGATTGCGCTGACCAGCATCAGTACTGCTCGAGCTGGAGTAACGCTGGAGAATGCACAAAGAACCCCGGTTACATGCACGTTTACTGCAAGAAAAGTTGCGCTGTATGCTCTTCCCGTAAGTGTTAGACACCCTTCCTTCCACTACATTTCTCCTTCCATGAACTTCACGCACAACTCAGTGCCACTTGAATTAACAATATGTTTTAATTTTTTTTCGAAAATGGGTATTTTTGCATAGTCTACAATTAGCACTAATCAAGATGATTTGATCACGTAGCGAAACTATTCTCTGCTTCAACTGCATAGGCCCAGATCATAATACGCATGCTGATCTGGGTTTTTGCACATTGTTAGGAGTAATCAGTTGAACAAGGAACATAAACCCTGATCATCTGTCGGTACATATGAGGGTAGAGCAGGGTCTATGTTGTTTTGAAGTTGGACACAACCTAAAGGCGCGTGTATACGGTTGTATCCTAGTGTACATGCGTCAAGAAACTCATGTTACGTGTTTAGGCTCTAATAAACAGTGACAAAAGAAAGAGTGAAAACAACAAGCTTTAATAAATTAAGAAATAATTTATTTCCCTGGAAAAACAATGTAAAAATGAAATTAATAAGAACTTACGGTTTTTAACAATCAAATCCAAAAATAATCCAAGAACAAACCACGAATTAAATTTTAGAAGTCCTAGTAATGAAATGTTCTAATAAATTCAAGTTCGAGTCCCGACGAAAAATTCAAAGTAGAAGGCGATGATGTATAGAGCTGATGCGTACAATCCTTTTTAAATCCACACACAATAATATTCCGGTATTTGAATTTCCGAATAAAATTTAAATAAATGTTTTTGTTCAGGAATTCTGTATGAACACTCAAATATTTCCAGGAAAAAGAATTAATTTTTTAGAATCCAAACACTCTGAGTAAAAATCATGATGTAATTCCCAAATTGGTTACAAACACACACTTTCCAGTGTAAAGAAAAAGCCCCAACTGAGAGATCTCTCTTTAAGCATCACTATTAAAACTAACTAATGCACAATTTCGGAAAGCCCAGAATTGCGAAATGGATGCTGTTTACATATTTTTTAAAAATCATGTAGCCCCAGTGATTCTGATAAAAACCATTCATTTTACTCCGAAAATAAAAATAAAATGAAACGTTGTTTACTTCTCACTGATTTCTAAATCAAGGTCGGGAACTAGGCCAGCTTTATGTGATCACAACCGAAGAGTCAAGGTCAAACTAATTTTCTGGAAAATATCAAACTCCTAGTAAACAAAATTACATTGTTTTGACATATATATTATTAAAAAATAATGAAAAATTGTAAAACTTACTATCTGACAACTAAATTAAATCAAATATAAATTAAATTCAAACATACATAACATATCAGATATAACTGATGCCTCAAATAGTTGAGACAGTATTTAAATACCATACAGTTGGTAGGATTTTTGATTTGACGGAAGTAAGCATTTTAACCTTTTTCGAGTAAAATAAATCAATAAATTGGACACACTATTAAAATCAAGGATCAACACAGGATGAATGTAAAGTTTTGTGTGCTTCAATTTTCCAGAATCTTGCTCAGATCAGAACGAATTTTGCAGCAGTTGGGCGAATAATGGAGAATGCTCCAAGAACCCCGGGTACATGTTGAATAGCTGTAAGAAAAGCTGCCATGTTTGTTGATTTTCTTCAGGTGAGTTTTATCTACGGCTACGCACTAATATAAATTTAATTCTAATTTACATGCACGCATCGTTTTACCTTCTCATCTGAATCACATACAATTTGCTGATTTATTTTCGAGCAAAATATATTTAGATGCATTTTTACGCTGTTAAGCCGATAATTTAAAGTTGGAAGATAACAGTGTATGTATGGACAAGGGCACCTTAGTTTTCTGAATGGTCATCAAAGTTTACCGTCTAATTTGAGCTGTAAACCTATCGTGCATCTGGCATGCAAGTTATTCAGGTGTCTGCGACAGATAGCTTACACTGATGTAAAAGGAAAATTTAAATGGGTTTTCATACGATGTTTGTGTGCTTCAGTATAATGATAATGCTAACCGTCTAGGTAATTAAAAACAATATTTTGTATACTTTTATTTTAAAAGTGTACCTAGAGGCAACGATTTTCTCCAACACGACCAATCATTTTGCGTGCTTTGAACATGTTACCCTTGACATTTGTCAACTTATGCACCAAAAATAAATATTAATAGCTAGTATTAAAAGAAATCTTTTTTTTTTTCCAGAGCAAGTTTCTGAAAACTTCCGGTCTCAAACGAGGCCAATGGGATTGTATCACACTGCATTTAAATATACACTTATTATCATGCACATGTACTATATACTGAAAATAAAGTTTAGAAAAACATTTTCGTGCGTGACTTTCAATACTTTAATACATTTGAAAGTTTTGTCAGACGTTAAAATGATAAATAAAGAAATGTTGAAAAATATAAAGGATTCAACAAGAAGAGTGGTAGAAAATAATGATTGGGTCATAAATACATTTACGGATAATTACAAATTCGGAGAAGAAAAAGTTGCAAGAATGCTGTCGATAGTACTTTCTCACTCGTGTGTATCATTTCGTTATGTCCGCATGTTTCATTATGTCCATACGCAACAGAAACCTACATTGATGTAAAGAAAGAAGGTCGAATAATAATAATAATAATAATAATAATAATAATAATAATAATAATAATCAGAAGAAAAAGAAGAAGAATAAAATATTTAAATTATGTTTATGTTACAAATTTTATGAGTCACGTGTCAGTAGTAAGGTGGGCCACCTTACGTACAATGGAAATTAGCATTACAGAGACCCCTGGGCCACTTTACGTACAATGGAAATTTAACATGGCGAAAAATCGTGGGCCACTTTACGTACAAGGGGAATTAACATGGGAATAAATCGTGGGTCACTTTTACGTACAAGGGGAATTTAACATGGGGGAATAGAGTTTGGGCTTGTCTAGGGACAAGGGGAATTGAACATGGGATTTTTTTTTTTTTTTTTTAAATTTAAAAAAAGGGGTAGGCAATTGAAAAGTCATTCTCTTTTCGAGAAATATGCGTGGCCCTGAAAAGGGCCTTTGGGTTTTTCTTCTTCTGCTTCTAACTCCTTAACTTCTTCCACCATCCTCTTATTTTTTCCATCATTCCTTTCTTCTTCTTTTCTGTTTCCGGCATCCAGTCCGGGTGACCCATGGCTCGGAACTTGTTTTGGATTTTCATCCAATTGTTGTTAAGCCGCTCAAACTCTTCCTTTTTCTTTTTGTTTTCCACATCTTTTCTTTCTTCCCTCCATTTCTCTTTAATCTTCTCTACTTCTTCCTCCATTACTTTTCTCATCAGATCTTCCCCTTTCTTCACCTTGTCCAACCCCCATTTTACATTCCTCCACTCTGTCCAGTATAATATCTTTTCTAGGAAGCACCGGACTTGGATGACATGATCCAGTGCTTCCTTCAAACTTCCCACTCTGAAGTAAGGTGGGTTAATGAAGCCTCTTGACTTATTGACTTCTTCTTCAATCATACCTGCTATGATATCTCTTGCTGTCTTTAGGCCTTGAACTTGACTGGTTACAAAGTCTTTCATATCTCCATGCTTCCATTCCTCTTCTATTTTTCCTACAACATATTCTACATCCATTATCCAAAAATAGATGTCTCTCAATAGATTAAATAGAACTGATACTTGAGTCATTTTCTCTCAGTTATTCCTTAGAATGGTTCCAACATCAAACTTTGTGGGTTCTTATAGTAAAAGCGCGGACGTGAAGGAAAACATCCCCCAAAACATAAAATTGATCTTACCTAGATCATGACCAAACAACGCGCGGACGTGAAGGTAAACATCCCCCTACTTTCTCATTTCATATAATATAACCCAAACTATACTCTCCACATACGCTAAGAAACAATAAAGAAACCCATAATCTTCTATTCACACAAACTTACTTGAGCATTTACAAACACAAACACACAAACACATACACTCTCACTATCAATAAAGAGTTAGTGTTTATATTCACACTACTCAACCTACACACATTGGCAAATTGATCGTTATTTCTTTTCTTGAGTATTGGGTAGCCCTGAAAAGGGCTGTTTTTTTTGGAACTTCATGGACACCTGGTTAATGGTGGCACCTTCCAGGCCTGGCGCCACATACACATCTTGTTCCCCAGTTACTTTTTACTTTTTTGGGAGAGAGAGCAGAGGCAGGATATGTGGCTTCAGAATCCCAATTTTCGGTTTCTGGGATTCTGAAATTTCTTCTTCTCTCCTTTTCCTCCTCCTCTTCTTTGTTTCTTCTCTCCTCCTCTTTGTATCTTCTTTCCTCCTCTTCTTTATATCTTCTCTCCTCCTCTTCTTTGTTTCTTCTTTGCTCCTCCTCTCTCATCCTTCCTTCTTCCACAATGGCCTCCGCGGCCAGTTCGTTCAACAGGCGCCTGGCATATTCCAGATGCACATGAAGTTCCAACAGTTTCGCCAATCTCGTGTTCATTTTTTGGTGTTGATCAATCAACAAGGGTAGCTAGACTGCCGAACGAGTTTCAATTTATAGTGAAAGCGCGGACGTGAAGGAAAACATCTCCCTAAAAAACATAAAATTGATCTTACCTAGATCATGACCAAAAAAACAACGCGCGGACCTAAAAGAAACACTCACTCACTTTTTTATGCTACCCATCACTATTTTAAAATTTTTTATAAATCACTTCAATAGACTATTTACATACTCAAAGCAATCCAATCTAACCCCAAATCTACACCTCAAACACCAAAAAAACATTATTTTAATCTACTATCCTCACCAACTTACTTGAGCACTTACAAACACACAATCCTATACACAAACACATACCTCACATTTTTTAAAAAAGAGTTAGTGTTTATTTTCACACTACTCTACCTACACACATTGGCAAATTGATGATTATTTCTTTTCTAGAGTATTGGGGTAGCCCTGAAAAGGGATGTTTTTTTGTTTTTTGTTTGCTATGGCAATCTTTTTTAGTTTCTAAGAATGCGATGTCCTCTGAGGATAGACTTTCTGGCGATAGGTCTGCTTCTTCGGAAAGAGAAGAAGAACTCTTTGGTGTCGATACGACAATCGACAAAGCCTCTGTCAGCTTCAGGTTGCTGCTGTTGTTGTTGTTGCTGCTGCTGTTGCTGCTGTTGCTGCTGTCTCTGAAGTCTGTACTTCTCTGTCCATTCTTCTTTCTCCCTGTTCACTTCTTCTCTGAAGAGCTCTTCTATCAGGTCTTCAGTGACTTTTAACATTCTCACATTCTCTATTTCTTCTGGCTTCGGTATCAGACTGTGTCTGACCCTATGCAAATTCACGTAGGCTTCGTTGAGCTTAGCTAGTTTGGAGCACATCTTCGTAGGAGGATGAGTCGACAATGGATGGTTAGACTGGAATCAACCCGGTTCTTAAAGTCAAAGCGCGGACGTGAAGGAAAACATCTCCTACACGGTTTTCGAGTCGCAACGTTCAATGAGTGTCATGAGAGGGATAGTAAGAAATGAAAGAGCATCAATCCAACATTCTTATAGCTAAACAAAAGACAAAGGCATTTTTTTCAAAACACAACATTTTTTATTCAAAAATCACTTAACACTAAACAACAACAACTCTAACATTTTTTAACAATAATCCAACATGATAACATCAAACATTTTTTAAAAAAATGACAAACATTTTTTCTCAATTGACAGTCTACTTTAAACAGGGCTGACAACGTTGTGAATGAAATTGTGATTTCCACTGTTGGAAGTCATTAGGCCATTGATGGACACTACGTTTCCTAGCTTGAGACAAAAGATAAGCATAATGGTCACAAAACCATCGATCTACTTTCACATCGTTTCTAGTAGAAGAACGAGGATCAAAATGAGTCACTAAATGTTCTAAGGAATAGCCCAGGCTGCGATGATGCAGAAAATACACGCAATATTGTCCACACACCAAGGAATCTGTGCCTTGTAATTTCACATTATTGAATCGGGTGGTCTGAGCATTTCTTCTCATAAAGTCAATAATATCGTCTTCCAAAGGGGGCAATCCGTACGAATCGAAATATTCCACACATCCTTCTTGAGGAAAGTAAACGGCTACCCAGTGGGTTCCTGGGAGATGACTGTCGTCCGTGTTGATCACGTAAGCTTGATGGTCTTGAGGTTTGCGATGAGGGAGTTCATCTTTAGCACAGACGACAGGATTCCAAGAAGCCGTATACGAACTGTGGTTCAAAAGGTAATAAAGTTCCCAGGTATCCATGTTTTGTGTGTTTTTTTTCTTCTTCACAGGTAATGATAAGTCGTCAATTCGATCCTGACTTTTTGCTTGAAAATGTCTGACAAATAACCGTTTCTTCGTTTCGTCTCCTCACTTTGATTCAGGAGAGCTTCAATGCGATGGATCTCTTGAGTGGTTAATGGTGGACAAGAATGTTTACGCAAGTCTTTATACCACTGGTGCAACACGTCTTCGTCCGAGATGAGACTCCAAGCTTCGTCCAGGTACTCGTCTAATTTTTCTTCTTGACTTAACATCAGGCATTTATGGTGTTGAATTTGACTGGGATGATCGTTTTGACATCCATAGCAATTTTTCTTGATCAATTCCGTCATTTTTTCGACCAAGTGTTTGGCAAAACAGCAGACTAAATGGGCTTCTTGTTCTGGCCATCTCGACTTCATCATGATCACTTCTTCTTCCACAGTCTCCTCACATTTCATGTGCAAAGTTTCTCCACTAGGTAAAGAGGGATAACAGTCTTCCATAGCTTCTAGTAATCTAGAATGACTTCTCTCAAACTGTTGATTTCTATCGTATTATCGAATTCTGCATACAGGATGACGTTCACTGTGTTCTCTGGGGG
The DNA here is from genome assembly GCA_028554795.2 of Sinohyriopsis cumingii. Classification (NCBI taxonomy): domain Eukaryota; kingdom Metazoa; phylum Mollusca; class Bivalvia; order Unionida; family Unionidae; genus Sinohyriopsis; species Sinohyriopsis cumingii. The sequence continues at coordinate 117,518,918 of CM068828.1, forward strand.
TAGTGGACTCGCAAACTGAATTTCCACACGAATTTGGCCGGATTTTATAGGGTGGAAAGGTCCCTCGTCGCTGCCTTGGTCAGGAGTGAAATCGAAAGCCCACAAAGCATAGCCTCCTTCATAATCCTCGTACGTAATACCGTGACTGGTGTTGGTTCCTAACTGTCCCGTGGCTTCGTACAGGGACAAGTACGATCTCAAGTAATTCTTCGCGGCACCAAAGTTAGGCTCGAAAGGTCGGGTACACAAGGTCTTGCCATCGCGACTGACTTCAATCTTGGACACATTGTAATGATGAAAGTTGAAAGGATTTTCGTTGTAGGCTCCGTTGAAGGCTGCATTCTTGACGATACCAACAATCAAACGCTTGGGTAACTGTCCTTGGAACAGATGATCTTCGATCATGGATCGCTGTCCAGCAGGAATGGTGAAGGTTTTCACTTCCACGCGACGTATCGGATACTTGGCGGTCGTTCTGCTCAATGTCTGACTGATGTCGTTACCTACTTTAGGCAACACTTCCACACGTCGCACGTAGAGTCTGGCTTCTTCGATTTTGGTTTTGTAAGGGGCATCAGCAGCAGCCATCAAATGGAAAGCGGCACTGCTGCGATTCAGTCTCAGACTGATATCCACCCCGTTCAACAAATACTTTTCTTGCAACCACATGTCCAAATGCAAGCGATCCATCAGTTCTAAACTACGACTTCTAGCAATTTTCTTTCGTCGTTCTACAAATCCCGATAAATTTTGAGCATCCCCAGCAATTGTAACTGCGTTGAACCTATTCACTTGGTCAGGTTTCCATACCACGCAAGCATCCAGATGAGTGTTCTTGGCTTCTTTTCCGTACGTCAAGAGATTTTCCAGGTAGGCACGGTAAGGGTAAGTATCCATGCTGCTGCTGACTAGTTTGTTATTCAAGTACAAGTCCACCTCGCTAAACAAGAAATGCATGAAATTGTTGACGGGAGCTACTGCATCATCATCGGCTAGGTTATCGTTGGGTGGTTCGATCACTTTCACTTTTAAGTATAGGTAACTGCTATTCAGATCGATGTAATCTTCGGGTTGTCCTTTGATTTCAAACTCGATGGGAGCGGAATCCGTCAAAGAGGAGACGGGGTGAAATTCCACCCACTGCGATTCTTGCATCGTCATCATCGTGGGGGGCATGGCAAACAGGTCCAGTTCCGTCTTGGAACAAGCGCAAGATTCTCGGTGCATCATTTTTTTGTTGCTGTGTCTCAATAATCGAAAACGTCTAAGTCTCGAACGGTTATTCTTTTCTTGGCCTTTCTAGCTTGAAGTCTGGTGAAAGGGTGTTTTCTTCGTCGTCTCTTTCTGCCTTGTCCTTGCTGAATGCCTGACTCGGTAGCGTGCAGGGCATTTATAGGTGTGTCTCGTCGACCCAAAAGGTCTTTACCCGTTTGCAGCAAGACATTTTTGCCTGCCCTCATGAAGGCTTCTTTAGGGTTTTGTTTGTCGATGATGACATTTTGGAGAAATTCTTTGCCTTGCGTCAGTGCAGCATCTTTCAAGGCGTGCAATCCGCGTGTCACCATCGGTTTCAACACCGGGGCCACCGAACGAAAGGCCGATTTTAACATATCTCCTAAACCGTGTCCTCGCTGTCGAGCAACCCCTCGGTACACTGGATACATGACTTACGAGTCGTGAGAGAACCGTTTTCGAAAATGGAGTTTCACCGTGACTTTTCCTTTGGTGAATGGAATATTTTGTCCCAAATCTCCTTTTATAGCAATGTTGACCGTGTCCAAATAAGACTTGCTGACCGGCAAATAATGAGGATGTACAAATTCGCGGTGGACGTGGTAAGTGTTTCCACCTTCCTCGTCACTGGTCGTGGTACTGTCCACTTTGAAAGGAATGACACGCAGTAACGGCACAGAGGTGTGTCCCACCACGTTGTACTCCACTACATCGGAGTACACGAACATCAAATTCAGTCCTTGGTTCAGTTCTACCGGGGAACGAAAAAACTTGGCAAAAGACTTGTTGTCAGAAATGACTGGTAATTCGGGTTTTTGTTCTACTTTCTTCCTCAGCTCCATGTCCCCGCCCAACATGTCAAACAATTCAGGACAAAATACAATGGGCACGATTTTACTCGGCTCAAATTTCATCAAGAAGCGACGAGCTGCTTTGTGGTACTCCATGGTGACCTTTTTTTGGGTATTTTCCGAAGCTTTCAGAAACACGACATTAAACCTGGAGCTTATGGTGCTGACCAAATGTTGACCACTAAAATAATAGCCTGGGGGAATAAACAACTGGTAGGTCCACGTTTGAGTTTTCTCATTATAGGTTTTATTGTCATATTTGACATTATTCAAGTGCTTTTGCACTTGCTCGTCATGAACTTCCACCGTAAAAAAAATTTGATTGGGAAGGACATTTTGGACTTGGGTCGGGTAAATGATTTCCACTAAAGCCACTTCCCAATGGGCTTCGTGATCTAAGGGGATGGCTTGAGGTAATTTGGCCGTGTAACAACAAAACGTGTTGTGGGGAAACACCTGCATGGAACTGTCACTGGGTAAGGTTAAGTAAAATTGGTTTTGGTGACTCATAATTCCAGAGTTCTGTGGCTGTCCGAGGGTTTACTGGACGTCAGAGGCGTGTCTCCGCTCAAAATGGGGTTGTTGTTATTATTGGAGTGGTGACTGACACTGGCACTGGACACAAGGTGCCCGTGGTTCCCGTTGGAGGAGAATTTCAGGGAGGGATTGGGAAGCAGGTAACCGATGCAACTGCTCAATAAAATGGTCCACAATTGTTTGTCTCCTTGTTGCAAACTCGAATTGGCAATAGCTGCCCCGATGACACAATACACCACGAAGATTTGGCAGAAAAAGACGATTTGCGTTTTAGGCACACGTTCTCCGCACCACACCCACAAGGGTTGTTTTTGTAAATCTTGCACAGAAGAACTGGGTGAAGGAGGAGTGGTCGACGTAGCTGCGTCTGTGTGAAAGGGCATGATGGTCACTTCTTTTTATAGTCGATGACTTGCGAAGCGTCGATCCAAGAATAAAAACTGGGTGGATATCCTTTCCAACGTACTTTGAGTTCTTTGACACGTCGTTTGCCCACTTTACGGGTTCTGCGTTCGAGAATGCTTTCGATGTCGTACACGTCGTCTTCTTTTTTGGTCACACGTTGTAACTCGGGCAAATAAAACGTTCCTTTGAGCACTTCTCCGTTCATGTCTTCCAATTTATAGACGGTAGGATGACGGCCATGCACTCGTCCAGTGACGTGAAACAATTCGGTCGTCCAGTTAGGTAAGTAACCTTTGTCGAAAGTGCGTTTGGTTTTGCCAATGCGCACCCAATCTCCTACGGTCAACTCCCCACTTTTCTTGGGGACAGCCCTCGTCGGGGACGTACCAAACAGGTGCTCAAACACCAACACTTCGTTGTCGGGAGTCACTTCTTGCGGGGAACGTCCGATGCTTCGATGGTAAGATTGGTTGTACGCTTGCACCAGGTGCGGTAAGATGTCGATGTACTTCAGAGTGTGGTGATGCGTAAAATATTTCCACATGCGTTCTTTCAAAGTATGTTGAAAACGTTCCACGATGCTGGCTTTGGTTTCGGGATTCTCGGTGGTAAAAAAATGAATGTCACGTTTCTTTAATTCTTTTTGGAAAGCTTGGTTCAGAAATTCGGTGCCTTTGTCCGTTTGCCATCGAAGAGGGTGACGACCGCTTTGTTTCAACACCCGTTGCAGGGCTCGCACTAACTCGCTGCTCAATTTGGAAGTCAAGGGCACGACCCAAGCAAATTTGGAAAAGACGTCGATGACACAAAACAAATATTTGTAGCCACGATTGTAGCTGGCCAAATGAGAGACATCGGCTAAATCGGCTTGCCATTGATGATCGATGCCTTCCACTCGGGTGCGACTTCTGGCAAACTTGCGTCGAATGGGTTTGTGTAAAGTGTAGGTAGCTTGTTCTTGTAACCATCGTTGCACTTGAGGTAAACGGAGACTTTTCAATCGAGTTTTGGCAGCACTATACAATTTTTGAACTCCTGCGTAACCTGCAGGATGGGAGGGATCGTAGTAAATGCTGGCTAAGACTTTTTCCATTTTTTATTTTTTTGTGTTGATTGGTGTGTTAATAAGACACCCACTCTTGGAGGATGCTACTCTTTTTCTCTTGGGGTATTTTCTTGGATTGCAATGCTTTGCGTGTGCGACCGGCAATAGGTGTGGAAGAGGAGGATGTCTGAGCGGGGGATATCGGTTCTTGTTTCACTTCTGTCTTCACTTCTGTCTTCACTTTCTTTGTCTCTTGTGATGAAGAAGGGGTGGCCATCATCTTTTTAATCCATCCAATTCTGGATGTAGGTGGTGTTGTTAACTTGTGTACTTTTTCTGGTGGAGTTTGAAACCCTTCTTCTTCTTCTCCTTTTTCTGTCTTGGTCACTGGTACTGGTACTGGTACTGGTACTGGTGATGGTGCTGAACTTTTCATCAAGGTCTTAAAATCTTTCAGAGTGGGTAGAGCTGTTTCGTCTAAAGCTTTCTTGTGAAAGAGTTGCAGTCGTTGCAAGAGTTGACCGTACTTTTGCGATTTTTCTGTTTCGGACAAATCTTGGCGATCCATCAAGGACTGCAATTCGTGTTGTAACTGGGACATCTCGCTCAAATTGGGATTGGGAGGTAAATGCGGGGTGCGTTGTTCTTGCCACCGATGGTATTCCATCCATCGTTTGTAAGGCACTAAAGCCAGTTTTCGTCCTTCCATGGGGTTGTCAGGGGTCGATTCTGAGATCTAGGGACTTCCGAGGGCCTTTTTATCTTGCTCCCACCAGTCCTCCCAACATGGTTCCCAAGACTCCTTTCAGTATGGGACCTAACAAGAGAGGTAAAATGCCTCCACGTTGGACCAACATCTTCTTCTTTTGACGAATGGGAATTTTCCTTTGAACCATTTGGCGAAGAACGTGACGATGTTTGCCTAAGCATTGTTTCTGGTGTTTGGACAAAGGGATCGTGCCTTTCAAGACGTTCAAACAACATTCGCATACGGTATCGATGACCTCTTTGGAGGCCGATTGAATGAGTTTTTTTCGTAGGGGTATAGAAGCTTTGGACAGGACAGATAACATGTCCCCATGTTTGACTAAACGTGGTGGTAGTCCTTTCCTTTTCTTTCCTTGGGGTTTTCTGGAGGGTGACATCTTTGAGTCTTCAGGAGCACCAAAAAACACTGATACCCTACTTGGTCACACGCCTTTTTTATACTGGAACGCGTCGCCACTGATTGTCTTTACGTCGTATTAGTTTGAGGACAGGCATGACACGTCGTGCAGGGGTACGTAACGGACTAAATCGAGCCAGTTCTTGCTTGGACAAATCCAGTAAACTTTGTAACATGCCCGATCTTTCATGGACTTTGATTTTGGGAGAAGGTACTTTGTGAGCAGCAGCCACTGCCGCTTAATTGGAGGGTCCTGCCACTGGGGAAGTTCTTTTTGGGGTCATCAACGGAGAAGTTCTTGGTGTAATCAACGTCTCCAAGTACTCTTCAGTTCTTGGTGTCATCAACGGAGAAGTGGATGAACGTGAGGCTGCCGGAGACGCAGTCACCGCCGTGGCAGGTCGTGGTTTGCGAGTGTAAAGTTGCGTCCTGGCCGAAGTGCCTCTCTTGCGACTAGTTTTCTTCTGTGGACTTTTCTTTTTCTGGGGACTTTTTCTCTGTTTCTTTTTCCGGGGGCTTCTTTTCTTTTTCCGGGGTGGTGTCTGGTCAGAGGAGGGTCCCGCCACTGGAGAAGTTCTTCTTCTTGGGGACCTGGTCTTTTTCTTTTTCTTCTTGGGGCTTCGTTGGACTTTTTTATTGGGTATAACTTTGGGGGCATTAGGATCCCATCTTAAGAGAGAGCGAATGATGACCCCTCCTAGAGTACCGCTCCCTCCAGGTTTCAAAATGATTTGTTTTTTGGTTTGAGTGTCGATGCGGGGATCGGCCAGTTGGACCAAAGCGACTTTGTTTCGGTCGAAAAAGCGTTTGGTTTGATGAGGAATCTGAATGATTCCTTGGAGTATTTGACGTGCCGTCACCGTGATCGTAAGACTTCTTTGAGACTAGCTTCTAAGACACGAGCTCGTGTTTGTGGATCTTTTTCTCGACTGATGCCATACAAGGCACGAATCAATTTGACGGGAAGATGCGACTGAAGGGACGTCATGTTCGCACTGAGAGTGAGACAGACGAAAAAAGGGTCTGAGGTTTTTATAGATTTTTTATGGGGAGTGAAATGAAGTCGAGGACGGAGACGTGTACAGGACAGGCCCTCCGTCTTGGCACCAGTGGTGAAACAAGTGGGTACGAAATCGCAAATCCTCGGGAGTCGTAGGTTTCAAATCGACGAGTAAATAGGCGTGTGGAGTTTGAGTGGCATCGTCGTACGCCTGAGTCAGCCAAGGCGTTCCTAACTGTTTGGCTAAGACTTGCACTTGCGATTTATCTCGAGGGCTTTTAAACAAGACCACGTAATGCGCATTGAGACTGATGGTGCGATGGGCTTTACTTTGTTGAAACAAATTTTGGGTGATGTAAACGACACTGGCATTACGGTGATGCCCTTTGCGCGTGAACCACAGTTTAATTTCTTCTTCGTCTTCTCCTAACATGTCGAAAATGACCAAATGGGTTTGACGGGAGTCAGAGACGATGCCGTCGTCTTCTTTAGGAATGCCTTCCACAAACACGATGGAATCGCCTTGACTTTCTCGCAAGAGGCTGTACGCCAATTGCCACTCTTTGTAACACCACACGATCCGTTGAGGTGGCCGATCGATCAAATGATGTTTATGTTCGATCAAACGTTTGACGAATTCGGTTTTGCCTGAACCGCTAGGTCCAGCAATGAGCATGTTAAAGGGATGGCGAAGATACAAAGCCTCCCAACTGGCACGATCTAAGTGTTCGTCGATGACTTTGACAGTAGAGGAAGAGGGAGCAGAGACAGCAGAGGTAGCCATTGTGTGAGAAATGTCACTTGTGACACGAAAACAAACAAGACAAGAGTGTATATACTTTTTTCAGAACACGTTTATTGAATGTTTTTTTTCAAACATGAATACGAAAGCCAAAAATACATAAAAGCCAAAGGCTTAAGTACAAGGATAAAAGGCACATGATAACCATTAACGTGGAATAAAAACAAGTGTCTGTACAACATGTTTTGGGTAATGTTCTAACCAGTTCTATAGTAGGGGGTAAGGTCACACAAGTGTCCTCCCGAAAGGGTCTTTCAGGCCTGTCCACGACAGTCCCGTCCTGGGTGACGGGTTCTTCTGGCACCGTCACTAACACGGGTTGAAAAGTAACTTTTTTCCTTGAACAACTCTCGTGCATACTGGGCCACTTCTTGGGTCCAAGCCTCAAAATCCCATTCTTTCCAGGCACGGACATCTGTCCAATGGGGATGTAAGTCACAAGCTACACACACATCGTCATACGCGTCTTGGGTAGCTAAAAGTTGACGAATCTTTTTTTCCCGTAGAGGTCGAGAAGTATCCAGATGAAACCGCAAGGCTTTGAGCAAAAGGAGTTTTTCGTGACCATTTAAGGCCATTGAGGTGGTAAGTACTGATCGTAAAGAGTCCACAAAGAATCGGCTGGTAAACGAAATCCCAGAAAACAAGTCACTAAGACACACACCACTTGTCGACCCAAATTGAATGGATACAGTTCTTGTAATAATTGATGGTAATGATCCACGGTTTGAATATGGTCATTGAGTTCCTTCCACGGAATCTGTTCAATGACTTGTGACATAAGCCGTGGCATGGATTCCTGTTTTTGTACTCTCTTTGTTTCGGAAGCAATATACGTACATTCTACCCAGACATCTTTGTTCTCCAGAAGGAAATCTAGAATACTGTAACCTACAGTTCAAACTTCGATTAGAAGTTTTCTCTTCCACTAAGTAGATTCCACGTAACATATGTTAGTAATCCTTTAACTCGTCTTCCTCAATGCGTTGCTCTAGGTGAATCTCGAAGTAACCAAAATGATGAACATTTCGTTCGTTCACTAACTCACTAACAAGGTCTGACCACTGAAACAATTTGTGACGAATCAATTCTCTTATACCATTCAGGTACCAGTGGTTAAAGATCTGGTGACGTAACGGATGCAATTGTTCTTTACGTTTGACTTGTATTTTCACCAGCTCTCGGTAAATCCTTTCTCTCAACTCCTCAGGCAAGCCCAAAATGTTCTCTTGTAAAGTATCCATGAATAGGTCAGTCCGTACAATTCACAATCTTCTCCTAGAGCAAAAGTAATCCACATAGTGAGTAATTTCTGACCACTGCCATGCAGGGTAACGTCCAAGAATGTCACTGAACTCTTTTGATGTAAACGGTCTAAAGTAATACAATAGGACGAATGCACACTTGACCCAGAGAAATCTAACACACTGGTTGACTTTTTTCACTTTCCTCTTGTGAATTTCTCGACACAAAAGTTCTACAGTCACCCATTGAGATTTCACTCTGGCAAGTCCCTGCCAAACTTCCTTGTAAATCTTCTCTTGCAGTTCTTTAGGTAATGATTCAATATCGTTTTTGAAATGAAGTTTAAATACTGGTCTCGTTGATGTCCAACATTTGACTCCTAGCCAAACTGGTTTCTTCTTCGTCAACGACATGGTAAGTTACTTTAATGTCTCGGTCCCACTAAGGGTAAGTAATGACAATTCGGTGACCATCGAGCATGTTCTACGTAGGCCGAATCTTGCGGTTTCCAGTAATGAAGTGACACACCGCAACTGAAGCACTTGACTTTATCTCCTTCGCCCAAGTAGAATAATCCTGCTCTGGCTAATTCTTCGGGGGTCGGACTCCCAGATACTTATGCCATTTTCCTTTGAACGATTGAAGACGATTTTCAAAGTCGCAGTATTCCGACAAACGCACAGGGAACGAATATTCGTCTTTCACAGGTTCGTTTCGATGAGGGTTGGGTGACATGGACAGGAGTTTGCTCAGGGCTGGATGACATCCGTAAGGGGGTAGATGTGAAGGTGAACATTCCCCTTTAAAACGAAACCCAGTAAAATGTCCAAGAGGACGAGCGGCATCACTTTCGCATCCCTCCGGTTTGACACGCACAGCATCCCTTTCCATGATAGGGGTTGTGAGAACAAAGTTCCCATGATGCTTTACGGCATCGCTAAGGTCACAACGTACAGCATCGTACCCATCGCAAGGTTCACAATCGCATTCCACTTCCGAAGCCCCACACTTGAATTGTGCCTTTCTAAACAACTTGTTTTGTGTTTCTCTGAAAGTATTCATCTTGTTCGCTCGGTCTTGGTAGTCACAATGAACTATCGATTTTGACCATAGCCCTTTTTATACTAGTCGCAATGCAGTCTCCAGCTTGTACATCTTTCCTTTTTTACGTTTTTTATGTCTTGTTCTGGAAGGTACCGTCTCTAAGGTACCGTCAACATTGTACCGTAGTGTGATGGGTGGAAAGGCCATAGAAAGGTAAGGGCAGTGCGGAGACCATCGAGTATGTTCCAGAATAGCTGAATCGTTATAGATACATAGATCCATTCGTAACTTCAGTCCGCAAGCGAAACAATGTACCTCGTATCCCAATCCTGACTCAGGTCCCAAGTAGACAAATCCTGTTCTAGCTAAAACATGCGAAGAAGGTAATCCTTCCCTATCCGTAGGCCATTTCTGAAACGTGTCCAATCGACGGGCACAATCACAATAGTCAGGTAAGAAGACTGGAAAATGGTAGGGTTTGAACTTGGAGTTCTCATCGGGTTTCTCACTCGATTCTTGCTGTGGCGAAGTCATCCTTCTAGCGGGTGACTATCCTCTTACAACCAATGTTTTATACCACGTGTCCATACGGTAAGGTGAAATGATTGGGAAGTCGAACTCGCTTCTGGTACACGATTTGATAGACTTTTTCCAAGGGCCGACTGACGATGTGGTGAGTGGGTAAACGTACAATCTTGTTCGGTTGATAGGTGGTCACTTTAAAGTTTCCATCCTCTTCCGATTGCAAGGCTTCTTTCAATACCCCAAAGTTGACCACTCGACTGGTACGATAATTCAGAGTCAGTCCTTTCACTTTGCACGTCGTGTGCACTTCTCCTTGTTTGTCCCGGTATTCGTAGCCGTAATTTTTGGGACCGCCACTGACGAAACTTAGAATCTTGTCGTCGGGATGCTCGTCTGTCCAGGCTCCTAAACGGTCTCCTTCGATGTTAGGGGTGCTGTTGACTCGGGTGATGGATGTAAATGCAACTGTCCGTGTCAAAGTACAGGACGCGTTCTCCTAACAGTTCTAAAGCTTCGTACAATTTTAAGCGAGCATGAGCTGTCACGTAAGCCGCAATGATGACATTTCCAAAAGGGTCGTCTTGTACAAAGTCCAGATCTTCTTCGTAATTGACCAAGATCAAATTCTCGCGAACGACGTCCACGTGTTTCATGTATTTGGTTTTGTCGTGAATCATCTGGAAGTAGCGGGAAGGTTCTGTCAAATATTCCGTCTTGGGTAAACACGGTCGTTGTGCCATTTTACCCCACAAGCAATTTAACATCACTTTGGCAAACGATCGCCTGCCTTCGTTTTTCTCGATGTGGTCTAAAGAGATGCCTTCTTGTTCATAGTATTTCTCTTTGAATTGTATTTGGTCTTCGGGAGTGTGACACCAGGAAGGATAGCCGCTGGCTTCTTGCTTCAGTTTCAAAAAGGCATCCACGTAGTCAGCGAAAATGCCTTTCTGACTGGGATCACCCTTGTGGTATTGTTGTGTCTTGGGAAAGTGGCAAATTTCGTACACTTCTAACAGTTGGTATCCCATGTCCAGAGGTTTGAACAATTCTACGCTGACCCAGGTTCCCGTCAAGGCCCGTTCTTCCTGGGTGTGCTGACAAGGCTGATCTTGGTTACACGTTTCGGCACAAGTACGGCACAAGGGAAACATCAGTTTGCCTTGACAATGGTGAGGTAAGACGGGATGGTATAGGTTCGTGGGAGGCAAAACTTTACACTTGATCAAGCCTTCGTATTGTCGAATGTTTTTCAGTGTGTTCCGTCAGCAATTGTGGGTGACCTACAGGAAAGCGACAATATTTGCACACGTAGGGATACAGCGAACACACGTCCAAGTATTTGATTTCTTCTCCTTTCTCTTCGTCGGCTTGGTACAGCAAACAGGTGGCATTGGTCCTTCCTCCGTACAAACTATCCCTCGGGTTCAGCGGGTCCATGAACTGGTAACTTTCCACGAGGCGTTTAAACTCGGGATCGGTTTTCATACGGTGATCGTACTCGTGTTCCCACATTTCCACCACTTGGTATCCTTCCTGTTCCAACTTTAGGCGCCGCTGACAAGTGTCCTGGTACAAGTCTTCCATGGTTCGTTGTAAAAACTGATTTTTAGTGCTACGGTCAGGGTAACAGACGGGACATCCGTGAAATAAGCAACCGTTAAACTCGTACACGATCTTGGGGTTTTCTAAGTCCCAGCCATCGACCGAATACGTTCCGATGGTCTTTTCGCCCCCTCCGTTGCGGGCATGCTGAATCCACTTGTCTTCCTTGTCGCACAAGTAATGTAACCAACGTAGGGCTTTGACCTAGTATTGACGTTTGACAAAGTGGATCGTTTGAGGGCTGAGGGCTGATGACAGCCACGGTGTTTTCAGGCATGAATCGTTGGCGGTACACTAAGGAACACGCTTTGGCAATGGTGCAAGCTTCTTTCAAAGGATCGACCCCTCCGTGTTCCATGAACAGTTCTCGAAATTTTCCACAGCAATGCCGTAAAATGTCCACGTCGGATCGACAATACTTTAACATTTCTTCCTGAAAGTCGAAAGGGTCCGAGACGTGAGCCTGGTACCAAGCGTAGAAAGCTTCTCGTTGTTCGGTACGCATGTTGTCGGGGTCGTAATAGTGAACCTCGGGTAAATGGGGTAGAACGGCATGTTGATTGGCTTCCGTATTGAAAAAGTGTGGAAAGTACCCTTTAGCCATTTCTGTCATTCCAAACGTTTTAGGCATTCGACTCAAAGGCATGGCCAAATAGCTCATCGAATCTTTAAACTGTACTTGTCCCACTTGCATGAAAATGATTTTGGCTCCGTTCAAAGTCACTTTAGGACGCTCGGTGCCTTGTTCCGTATAGTATCTGAGAAGAAACTGTCCATCGTATCCGGAGAAATTGTGAGCCATCACTGTGGCATGACGATGACAATCTCCGTAACGTTCGATGTCCTCTTGGCTCCACATCTTGTCGATGGGGTCTAAGACCCATTGTGCAAAATCGGCTAACGTGTTCGGTCCCCGAAAGATTTTTTCACGTCCTCCAGGAATCTTGCTGCAGTGAGGGCAATGACTGAAGATAGGTTCTTGAATGCACTTCTCGCACGCTCGATGAGCCACGCAAAAATTAGGAATGTGAATGCCGGTCTCTTGCATGCATTCGAAATCGAAAAAGATGAAATTGCCTTTCTTCTTGTGACCATCCTCTTTCTCTGGTGGGGGTTGGCATTTTTGCACGTAGCATTGGTGTTCCAAGTCCACGATGTGGTGACAAATGTGACATTTTTTCTTTCCTCGACATACGTGTGCCTTGGCATTATTGGTAAGTAGGCCTTGTCCACACGTAGGGCACAATCTCAGCAGTTGACAAGCACATTTCTTCTGTGAACCTTGTGTTTTCAAATGTTGTTGGTAATAGGTAGGGCTGACAAACGTGCGCTGACAAGTTGAACAAGGAACTGGTTCTTCGCTCAGACAGGGTGGAGAGGCCAAACATCCTGGGCATTTCATACCACAATGCTTGTGTTGCTCTCGATTGTTATAACCATAATCACATTTCTCACAGTAATATCTGTATCCCAGGAATCCGGTGATGGTGGTAATGGTATCGAAATGGTCATCGTGATAATAAACATGAATGTATTTTCCGTCCTTAAAATCTTGGCCTCGAAACAACAGAGGTCCGCGCATTTCTTGAGGGTGCACTTTCAAGGTGTAGCGTGGAGCTAGGACATCTTGCGATTTTTGCATCTCAGGAATGCCACAGGGTGTGTCTTTGGACAGGCCAGCTTGTTGCAACAGGAGTTCTGCTTCGTTTCGTTGTTTGGCTCGATAGGAACGTTGAATAGTGTTCCAGGTTCTTTTCCATTCTACCGTGTCGTTCTTGTTGGCATAGGTTCGTCCCACCACGATGGCACGGGCTAAACACATCTGGTCATGAGTGTTGTTAATTCGGACGAGACTCTTTTTGGTGTTGCGAAGGTCGTCCACCAACAACATCTTTTTGAGTCCAGTCCCTTGAGGAGGAGAGACGTGGGTCATGTCCAGTGTGGCTTTTCCATCGGTGATGTCAAACTGGTCATTAGATTGTTGTAGGTGTTGAATCTTGTCCATGACTTTGGAAGCGGTCAATTCTGCAGGGGTGCTAAACTCGATCCAAACAGGGGATTTCAAACCGTCGTGTTGTATGGAAAGTCTCAAGCGATCGTCTTCTTTGGGTTGACATTGTCGCTTGAGTGCAGTGAGCAAAGAATCCCACACCCCAGTGATAAACACTTCTGCTTTCTCTAACGGCACTTCAGCCTTGAAATCTTTAAACTTCACCGTGTATTTGTAAGCCGTGGTTCTAAATTTTCTAGAGGAGCGCTTTTCCGTCTCTCGAATGGAATAGTATTTTTCAGGGTTGACTAAGGGTGGTGAACTTGGTTTAGAGGGTTCGGATTCTGGTTCACTCATGTCCTCTTCAAAATCACTGACATGAATTTGTGCCAAGATTTCAGCACTGGTACGAGGCGATAGATCACGTTTCTGCCTCTTACTTTCTTCTTCTTCTTTCTTCTCTAATGAATAGGATCGTTTCATCTTGAGTGTAAAACGTCAAATGACTCAAGTTTAATCACCATAGACTAATTTATAGTCATGGCAGACCAGCGTATATAAAAGGGTGTGTGTCTTGTCCTTTCACTATTCAATTCACTCTCAAGCTGAGCACAACGATGGAAGAGACTAACCAAATCGAACGTTTCGTCAGAGCTTTGCGAGGGGTCATTAGAAAATTCTCTTCAGACCAGCCCACGGACTACTCTCCTTCCTTTCGAGATAAAAGTCAAGATACTTGCTATATCTGTCAGAAGAAAGGGCATTGGTCTTCAGAGTGTCCAGACCGTCAAAAAAGAAAAAAAAAACAGGGACTAAAAAAGACAAAAGTCAAGATACCTGTTATTATTGTAAAGAAAAAGGACATTGGTCTCCAGATTGCCCAAAAAAGAAACAAGAGGAGTCAGAAAAAAAGAAGGATTCTTCAGAAGAAGAGAGGGATTCTTCGGAAGAAGAGAGGGATTCTTCAGAGGAAGAAGAGGAAGAAAGAAGACAATTCTATTTACAAGAGGCAAAGAAACAGGAGAAGAAAAGAAGAAGGGAAGAAAATGAGGAAAGACGGTGAAGACATTTAAAAAACAGAGAGACTAAACAAGGAGAAAGAAGAAATCAATGAACTTTTTTAAAGTGTTCTGTTGTGAATTGTGAATTGGATTGTAACAATGGATAAAAGAATAAATTAATGATATAAGGTAAGTGTCTTTGAGTTATGATTTTAACATAAGAAGCTACACTCACGCGCTCATACAAAGACACGTACTATAGGGGTAAAATGTTTTTTTTTGTTTTTTTGAGTTATTGGCAAATTGAAATTGTATTTCTTTTCGAGAAATGTGGGTGGCCCTGAAAAGGGCCTTTTTATTTTGGTGTTAGGGGTGAGTTTAAGCAATCAACTTTAACTGCCTTAAGCCTTTGCCACGGCCAAGGCCTACTTCTGGACTGCGTAATGTTGATGATGATGATGATTGGGTTGAAATCACTAAGGGTGGTACGGTAGGCTTAGTCACAGGGTTAACGTGTTTAGCTCGGGAAGGTCGTATTCTCTTCGGTCGTAATAAAGAAGTCTGATACATTTGTTTCAGACTTCTTAACTCCGCTAAAATGTCCAACAGTACCGTGACCGTTTGATTTTCACCCTCTTGTTTCTTTGCTGCAACTTCTTCTTGCTGTTGCTACTGTTGTTTTTTTCTTACCTCTTCTTCTTGCTGCTGTTGCTGTAGGAGAAAAGCTTGTTCCGCTTCCTTTTGTCGTTGTATAAATTTCTCCAATTCTTCTTTCTGTCTCTGTCTAAAATTCTCCACTTGCGGTAATGAAGAAGGTAACGAAGGTTCCGGAACAAATTCTTGCGAGGAGAGAAAATCCACAAAATCCCAATTCACCTCTTCTGAAAGTAAGTCCGGGTTCCCTTGGGCAGTCTCTCCTGTTGGTACACCCCAATGGATCGTTTTCTGAGTTTCCGTCATGTTGAATCACTGTCGCATAGATTGACTGCACACAAGCGCTAGCGAATCTATATAGACCAACTGACGTCACAGACTACTCTCTTCGGATTGGATGTGAGCTGACTGAATTTTGTAACGCGTGTTTGGATTGGTGAATGAACTCAATCCGTTTCAATCCTTCCTCTACCTATAAATAAGCGCAGTTCACTGCATTGATTCACCTGTTCTCGTCGCTTCAAGATGTGGACCACAGTCGAATCATCCACCTTTGTGTCTTCCATGATGTTTAGGACGGACATGCTCATGTATGTCCGATCCAAGTGGACCGTTGTACACAGGACAAACACCAGTCTGTGGATACGTAGGATCTACGTAGAAAGACAAGGATGCCTCAAAAGAGTGCTGATTTACGGGACAACAGTGAGACCCAGCCTAAGGACAAGAAGAAGACCAATGCGGTGCCCTTTATGTTAATGGATACATTAACATAAACCCAAAGGCCCTTTTCAGGGCCACGCATATTTCTCGAAAAGAGAATGACTTTTCTATTGCCTACCCCTTTTTTTAATTTTTTTAAAAAAAAAAAAAAATCCCATGTTCAATTCCCCTTGTCCCTAGACAAGCCCAAACTCTATTCCCCCATGTTAAATTCCCCTTGTACGTAAAAGTGACCCACGATTTATTCCCATGTTAATTCCCCTTGTACGTAACGTGGCCCACGATTTTTCGCCATGTTAAATTTCCATTGTACGTAAAGTGGCCCAGGGGTCTCTGTAATGCTAATTTCCATTGTACGTAAGGTGGCCCACCTTACTACTCGTGTCAGATGTGTTTCTTCGCGGAAGAAGTCAGAAACTCATACAAAACCTACATTTGACCAATAATTTACTGGTTAACAATTTTCGGTAATTAACAGAATAAATTGTGAGAAAAAACGGTGAGAAATGTTCCAGCAAATTGACCATAATTACGACAACAACAATAATTATCCTTGAAAGGATCGGTAGAAGAAGAAGATAACGATCTTCTTCCTGCTGTTACTTCCTTCATTTCTTCTGATGTCTCTATTACAACTACTGCTATTACTACTACTATGTCTACAACAAGAACAACAACAACAACTACTACTATTTTTAAACAACATATCCAATAAAATGAAAGAAGAGAGGAATTCATCATAAAAAGGTTGATAATTAGGAGCTATTAACAAGCAGGAAAGACGAAATAAACGGTATGAAGAACTCTTTTAGAAAAAAAGAGATATTAAACCTTTATCACCTTTTCAGACAGTAAATCATTTGAATGTCATGCATGACACGGGGAATCATATTTTCGTCATTAATTTGGCCATAAATCAAATTTATAGATATTCATCTGATGAAAATGAACCTTATTGTCTAATATTGACAACAAATTCTCGTCAACAGAGGATGTTAGTGGCAGCAGAGGCCGCAAGCAAATCAAATTCAAAATAATGTTAATTTGTCAGTTGACATGAGCTACAAGAATGCTTTCTTAGAAGCTGGTATTGGATCCTTGGACTTTAACCTAAAATTTTGTCTTAAAGTGCAGAATCGAGACTAAGATCCACCATGTTCTGCGTGGTGTCCTTGGAGAATTTAATCAAACATGGAGGATCCAGGCGTCTATTCAAAAACGCCACCGGTATTATTTTTTTCATCCAAAAACTGACTAATTTCTTTGACTACATCATGCGCCAAATAACCTTAAATTGATGTATGAACTGATACGACTGAACAGGCAAATATGTGACTTTCAATTTTGACTTTCAGTTACATATTGTTATGTATATTTGATTTATTTATATCTGATTTAATTGTTTGTATGTTCTAAAATCTTTTTAAAAAAAAATTCCATTGTATGTCAAAATAATGTAGTTCTCTTTGTTAGGAACTTAATACTTTTTTTAAGGAAAAAGTTTGACCATGACTGTTCATTTTAGTAAATAACAGGTGTTGACCTAGATCCTGACCTTGATTCAAAATTAGTAGCAACCACGTAAATAAGTTCTATTTTTATTTTAAAAAGGTTGGTTGTTGTCGAGGTCATGATGGAACTACGTGATTTAAGATGTAAACAATTTTTTAAAGTTTATTTCTTAGAGTAAAATGATTGGGTCTTATCAAGGACATACATGGGCTACGTGATTTTTTTAAAATATGTAAACATGACCAGGTGACCCTTATCCGGGGTGTAAAATTAGTTTTAAACCATCGTTTAGAGAAGTAAACACAGTTGGGCTTTTTCGTTACACTGGAAGGTGTTGTGTCATTTGGAGTCATTTCAAATTACTTGGATTCAAAAAGATTATTTCTTTTTTTCCTGACAAATACGTGTGCTCATGTGATTCTTGAGTAGAGACAGCTCTTATAAAAATGTATTCAGATTTCCAAGACAGGAGTAATATTTCTTGTTTATACAAGGAAAAGTAAACTTCAACACTTCAGATTACAACATACGTCATCGTCTTCCATCTTGGATTCTTCGTCGGGACTCTAACTTGAAGTCATTAGAACATTTTATTATTAGGACTCCTAAAATGTTATTCGTGGATTATTTTTGGATTTGATTCTTAAAACCGTAAGTTCGTATTTTTTCATATTTTTACAGAATTTTTCCAGGGAAATACATTATTATATATTTTCAAAGCTTGTTGTTTTCACTCTTTCTTGTGTTACTTTTTATTTGAGCCTAAACAAGTAACAATATACATCACGATTAATTCATTACTGTGTGTTAAAATCTAACCAGTTTTTGATGTAAGAAGTTTTGATTTCTCATAGTGTACTTGCTATTAGCTGACATCTGACCTAATCATGACCATTCAGAAGTAAGTCCTGAGTCCGGATCCGTCCGGTTTGCTATTAGCGGACATACGACCTAATCATGCCCATTCAGAAGTAAGCCCTGAGTCCGGATCCGTCCGGTTTGCTATTAGCGGACATACGACCAAATCATGGCCATTCAGAAGTAAACTTCGAGTCTGGTATGGGTGTTATTATGTTTCTACTAAACAATGTCATTAAAACAAAACTATGAGGCTCTCAAAACCTTGGTTGGCTAATATAAAGCACGTATCTTTACAAATTGCGCAAAGCGTGGATACAGAAGTGAACATAATATGCAAAGTGGTCGAGGAAATCATAATGTATCGTTAAATTCCATTAATGAAAAAATAAAATAACTCCCTTATGAAAGTTCCAAAAACATCTACCAATGTATCCAAAATATGTATTAAAAAGTCACACACACACACACACACACACACACACACACACACACACACGGTTTAAATAACCACACGCCGTAAAAATGTACTTTTCGCACAATTTCTTAAAAAATGTTTAGATTGTTTTTAATTTAAAAGCTTAAAACCATGTACCTTAAACTGCCTTGATTTTGTATGATCCATGGAATAAGTTGACCACTAGGTCAGCTGAAACTACATTCAGGTAGATGTGGTGCGGGGATGTCGGCAAAATGAAACTAAATTCAGGTCGATGTGGTACGGGGATGTCGGCAAAATGAAATTACATTCTGATAGATGTGGTACGGGGATGTCGGCAAAAGAGTCTTCAGTACGTCCAATTAGGTTTATGAATTTAGTCAGCTAAATCCATTTCATCCCATTTATGGACGTTTTCAGTTGAGACAAAATCTGTATTATTATGCAAAAGCAGTTTGCTAAAGTGTTCTGTTCTCAGATTGTGTCCATTCTAAAAAAAATAACTTATGTTGCTTACGGGAGAAGGCAATAGTTAAATCACGTGAAGGATAAAAGAGAAGGGTTTCATTCTGACATGACGTGACTTATTTGTTATCAATTCATTGGTTAATCTTAAATTGTCTTAATGCGTATCCAACATATGGATCATAAACAGGTACTTACAATCTAGTTTTCCCTCTCCAGATATAACAAAATTTCAACTACATTACTTCGGCAAAGTATAGAACTGATTAATTTAATTAATTAATTTAACATTATCATATATCAGGTCAAAAACGAAAGTAAACAATAGAGAAAATACACAAGCAGTTATATCAACTGATAGCAAAGATCGGCAGCATGAAGCCACCTCACCTCCACAACCATCACCACCCGAACAAAAAAAAATGTAGCATGCCCAAAACATATGAATGTTATAATATTACACATATTTTAGAAAGACACTTTAAAAGTAGTTTGATTTGTTGTATCTAAATATATTGTATTTCTGTTAACAGACAGAAAAATGGATAAAGAGCGTTCTTTTTACATGGGTTTTGATAATTTTGCATGCTCTTTTCCCAGCTAACGAGAATAATTTTAAACCGTTCTTTTCCAAGCAAACGCGAATGCTTTGATAATCTTAGACCGATCTTTTCACAGTTAATTTTTGGACAGTTGTTTTCCCAGTTAATGCGAATACTATGATAATTTCTGGACTGTTATTTTCCTAGTTAATTCAGATAATATGACAATTTTTAGACCGTTCTTTTCCCAGTTAATGCGAATACTATGAAAGTTTTTGGACCGTTCTTTTTCCAGTTAATGCGAATACTATGATAAGTTTTGGACCGTTCTTTTCTCAGTTAATGCGAATGCTATGATAATTTCTGGACCGTTCTTTTCCCAGTTAATGCGAATACTATGATAATATTTGGACCGTTCTTTTCCTAGTTAACGCGAATATTATGATAATTTTAGACCGTTCTTTCCCAGTTAACGCGAATACTATGCATTTTATTCACCTTCAGAGGATCAAGGCCTTCATTCTGCAACTTATCAGCACCCGGGAGGAATATCCAAAAGCTGCAGTAACCATTTAGTTGTGATCTCCCTTGAATAATCATTCAATTTTGTCATATTTGTTGTAATCAGCACTCATTATTGTTTTTCTGTAAAAAAATAAATAAAAAAACATTAAAGAAAAAAAAGATTTTTTTTATATATAAATCAACTCAAAATATATCAGATAAAATGCTGCAATAGACCGGAAATCAGCTGTGAGGTTGTAGCATCCAAACTTTACAATGTAAAAGCATCTCACAACCTGGCGGTTTTATTATCGAGTACATAGACTTCTACCCTGAGAGACAGGGGATTTTGAGGTGAAGGAAATTAAGAAACTTTTTATGATGTACCACCAGTAACAATTTCTTTGTGTTTTTGAGGGAATGCGGTTCACATGCAGACAATGTTTTTACCTTTCATGTTATATCAGATCATTTTTATGTTACATTTATATGGACGGGTTTTCTTCTTAAAGTTTCTGTGCAATTTTTATATTACATTTGTAGAACTTTACATTAAATCGGCACCAGACTGCTATAACTGTACTGATGTACTGTTAATCCCTAATACATACATGTTTAATCCCACGACGAAAATGTTATGCCGTTCTAAATGCCGATGGAATGTGCAATACATTCGGTCAAATATTATGAAGATCTGCTCTTTGAAATCTAATAAAAGTTGCATAGTTGTTTATTTTTTATCCACCATGTAGAAGTTGACATCCAGATTTTTCATAAAAAGATTGCAAAGTTTCATAAATAAACTGGAAAATTTGGAAAGCCGATCTCTGCCCTCTCTGCCTATAATTTACATTTATCCAGATTTATTAGATTCCGGTGAAGAAACCCGTCCAGAACTGCAATTGCATATTCTAATAGTGGTTTCATATATGTTACGTACGTTGGAAAAAATATTTTTTACTTTTGCTAAACTTAAGTTTCCTTAGGTTACCAGCCTAAATAATATTGATTTCATCGCGATTTATGAGTTATTCACTTATCATTTCTCTGCCTCAAGCAGTATTTGCTTTATCAAGGACAAACATAGATTTTGACTAATAAAGTGTACGTGATTTAAAATTGTTAAATGTTCTGCAACTATAATCAGATCTATTTAATATAAATATAATATTCCTCACAATTTCTTCTGTGTAAGTAGGTGAATTTTAAAAAATTGTACATACAAGGTTTTACTAAAAAAAATGTGTTAGTCCTGAGCCTAAATCGCTCAAGTTGTTTTTAAATTGAAAAATTGCAAAAACGGTTTAAAACTGAGGTCTAATTATCTACCTATGACAGTAATAAAGTGTGTACATGTTCATGCCCCAGGATGAAATAATTCTGTGGTCGAAGTATGTGCAGACATATGGATATACAGCTGCAACAATGCACCTTTTCTACTTTCACAGTAGGGCCATATCAATATCAGTCACTAAAAATATGCTAAGTTTTTTTTTAATATGATCTGAATTTATCCGATAATGCTATATTATTTTCTTTACTTCTCACATAATTGTAGTAGTTTGGAAACTTAAAAAGAAAACAACATATATTTTTTTATTTAAGAAAGCTTTTATCTCGCTTAGGACTTTAAATCCCTTACCAAAACATTGAAGCACATCATTAGTGTTTAACTTAATATCATTAAAACGTTAACAAAATATGTGCATTTTCGAGTAATTTTTAAACAGATTTTTTTTCTATAGGCTTCTAATATTTTGACATTTATATACCATTTTATAGGTATATTAAATTCCAGAGGTCTCTTCATGGTACAGATAATTCCAGAGGTCTCTTCGTGGTATAGGTAATTCCAGAGGTCTCTTCATGGTACAGGTAATTCCAGAGGTCTCTTCATGGTACAGGTAATTCCAGAGGTCTCTTCGTGGTATAGGTAATTCCAGAGGTCTCTTCATGGTATAGGTAATTCCAGAGGTCTCTTCATGGTACAGGTAATTCCAGAGGTCTCTTCGTGGTATAGGTAATTCCAGAGGTCTCTTCATGATATAGGTAATTCCAGAGGTCTCTTCATGGTACAGGTAATTCCAGAGGTCTATTCGTGGTATAGGTAATTCCAGAGGTCTCTTCTTGGTATAGGTAATTCCAGAGGTCTCTTCATGGTATAGGTAATTCCAGAGGTCTCTGTACTCAGTTTCTTTAAAATATGAAGGTCTTAAAATTGGCAAGTTTAATGTCCTTCGTACGTTTTCTCGTGTTTTTTTTTTTTTTTTTTTTTTGGGGGGGGGTAAGAAGCAAAAGTGGTTACTGTGTAGATACTCTGCTGTCTGAAAGTGAGCACTTCAGAGCGTTCATCATTAGATGAGTACAAAATATATCTAGTGAATACGGATTTTGTGAATTTTGGGATAAAGAACTCATCCAGTTTCTTATATTCTCGTAATCATTGAATGCTCATCTGGTTCGAAAGAACATTATTATTATTATTATTATTATTATTATTATTACTATTACTGAGTGTATCTAGAACTCACAGAGAACACGTCATGGCAATGAATTGGACTCAAGAACCATCAATGATATAGAACACTATTATTCGATGGAAGCATCGAACTACAAAAACGCAAAAGGTAAGTGTATGTTAAAACACGTTTGACTTGATTTGTTTTTCTTCTTCAAAAAGATGTACACAATGTATGGCAAATATAGGCAGACAAGTGTAGACAATTTTCCATATCTCGCATGTGTATGTTTGTTAGTAGGTATGTATCGGTACAGTATATACGTACCGGTACATAATGTATGTATCGGTACAGTATTATGTATCGGTACAGTCCTGGCTATACGGAACATAGTAACAGTTAGATAATAACAACGGTAAATTTAACGAATTAATAAATTTCTGGAAGATAACCACTTCTCAATAAAGTAAACATTAATTTATATACGATAAAAAGCAGATAAAGATGTAAGAATTATTTAAACGTGCATGAAAGATAAAGATAGAAAAACTAAAATTCCCCTCAGTGTGTGTGTGTGTGTATGTGTGTGACGAACAATGCCCTGTGCAGTACACCTGTTCCTTGCAGATACACGCTGCTGTGTACTAGCTGCGATGCACCCATATCAAAGTTACCGGGGTTAACTATGGCAAATTATGGCTACATCAATGTCATAAGTTCAACATTATGTACATTTCTTTAAAAGAACGAAATTTCATCATAATCAAATTTAAAATGATGACATGATTAAGGATTCTGGTCTACTGACCTAGTGTCCCTTTGTAGTTAGCACCTCTCTTTACAGAGCAAACCTGTGCAAAATATAAATTGACGATTCTCAATATGGTATATATATATATATAATATATAATATATATATATATATATATATATATATATATATATATATATATATATATATATATATATATGTGTGTGTGTGTGTGTGTGTGTGTGTAGGCGAGTAGATAGGTGGCTGCGTATATATGTTCATAGGTAAGTTTTGATTTCGTTAAAATAATTCCTTAAAGGCTGTATTTTTACTTATCAATTGGTTATATTGTTAGTTCAGTTAGTATGGTTTTTGAAGATTCTAAAAAAACATGTAATGTTCTTTGTCGGCTTTGGCTATGTACATAGTACTATACTAACGCCATATGAAAATTATAAAGTTAATACATTTTCTTGTTTGTATTGTTTTATCTTTATTACAAGCTGAAAATTCAGCATAGGTGCAATTATCTCCTAAGATGACTCCAGTATTGGCACTACTTACATAATAGTACATATCCAACATATAATCTGTCTAAGAACAACCATATAAAGCAAATATTAATAGTCCAATGTAAACATTTACATATCAATCTACTGTGAAATTCATAAGTTCTTGTCTATTGAAAACCGACCACTTCTTTTTAGGCATTATGATATACCTACAGAGTATTCCTGCATTTATTGTGGCTATGCATAACCAATGACAGCTAACTGCAACAAATGGCCATTTTAAACTGTGAGGAAAAGTTTGAAAACGACATTAGACAAAATGCGAAAAAAGTATGTATAAAGTATGTCAAAACGAAGACTAATGCAATGCGTAAATGAAGAAGAGGCGAATGAATTCATGCTGGAAAAGGGTGAAACGGTTCTATTTCTAAATCGAATGGACCACAGGAATGTGAGTGTAGTTTGGTTAACTGTTCAGATTTTAGTATACTGTTGCATTTCAGTTTTGTTATTCATTCACAACACAGTTCAAACGTGCTACACAAAGAGTGGTTCATTCCAATATGACGCATAGCTGTGGCCATATCCAACGCGTTCCAAGTAGCCTGCGCACTGCCAGTAGAATAGGTCCAAGCGGACTATCCAATTTCTATCAAAGTACACGGAGGCTTATAGAATCCCTGTTGTTGGTAAATTTCAAAATGCTTGAAGAGACTATCGCTTACGTCAAGCTCTTTGATAAATTTATAGCTATAATTACATTTTTTTAAAAAAAATGTTTCCCGTGAAATCATGGTTGTTGTCGTGTATTTACTTCCTGTTTCCAAATTCACCATTTCCGGTCGAATCAGTTGTCTGCAGCAGGCATACAAGCATGCCAGTCAGCGGACTCTGTAGTTCAACTTACTTTTTGAGTACATACGAAGAGTACTTCGTAAGTTCATGTAATATTGTTTGCTAGCAATCATCATTAATGAATGACTATATGTAGTTTCTTTTTATATCACTAACTTTTCAACACTTAAAGTGTAAATGGATGAAAGACACCTTTAGATCGATCGATCTTAAATTCATCAGCTATGTTCAAGGTATTTTTTAATATTTTATTTCCATGAGTAATTTATACATTTCGGTTTCATTGCAGCCTGGATATTACATATTTAATAGCTTTCTTGTCAGCAATGGGAGAATTTCATACTCTAAGATATAAACATTATTTAATACCTAAATGCCATACATCCCAAAGGAAAGGTGTTGTTCAGGTGTTTTCAGATGTAAATAAAAACGCGAACAAAACAATTTCTCTAATGTAGGACGATTTGTCCTCGATAGTAAATTAGAGTTTACCTCATTTTTTACTCCTAAATATAAGCATAATTCAGGAAAATCAAAATATTTAAACTTGTTATAATGTTCAACTTTTATTATAAGCGGTATTGTCCTTGAAAACACCATAGCAAGTTAAAAATAGCAAAATGCTGCAAAGTTTACATGCCGAAAATGATACATGGGTGACTCAGCGCTGAAGACGTTGTAGCAAACAGTAGTAATCGTCAACTAAAACAAAATTCGAAAAATTAAGAATTATACAAAAAGCCTTGGAAGATAACTTCTTCTAAATAAATGTATATACCTGAAGTACAAGAAGAAGAATATAGACTGGCGTTTTGTAATATCGCGGTATTATCGACTGTCACTATTACAAACGATTTTAAATGACTCGCATGTTAATAAGTTGGTTGTTAGTTTATTCGTTAATGTTTTTTTAACAATTTGTCACGAATATTTGTGTGAGCGCCGTAAAGGTTTTTAGTTCATTGTCCGTTCCGTAAAATGCCAAGAGACATCTATTATTTATAAAGGGAGGTTACCATAATGTAGCGCTAAATGATTACTTCTCTGTAAGGTGACTCAAAACGGAAAAAACACAAAAGAAGAAATGAGAAATAATGTATAAAATAATAAGTTTTTCCCAACTGCTTGTAAAATGGTGAATGTGAACACTAATCAAATGAATACTAGAACATATTTACAGGAAATGAACACAAGAACATATTTACAGGAAATGAATACTGGAACATGCTTACAGGAAATGTACACAATAATATATTCACAGGAAATGAATACTGGAACACATTTACAGGAAATGAACACAAGAACACATTTACAGGAAATACTGGATTATATTTACAGGAAATAAGCACAGGAAATTATTTATAGGACAAGACAAGTATTGTTCTGTGAATTATTTCACGAGGAGACAGCGAGGATACCTCAATACGCTGTTTTGCCTTAGACCTCTGAGCAATAAATAAATCAAATGAGAACAAAAATGACATTTCTCCCAAGTAACAAAAATTAGTTGATGGCTTCCAATAAGCTCCTTATGCCGGTTCTTACTGCATACACAACACGTTTCCTTCTCTATCACTGAGCTGGTTTCGCTATGAGTTGTGACCTCGGGTGCACAACAAATCATTGGCAGATCTTTTAGGCTAGGCCCGGATTTGCTAGGTATTGTATCTTTATCGGCACATAAAGAAGTGCCTTCTATGTTCTCTTTTTTTCTTTCTTAGGTCCTGCTACTTTATCATTAGTTATTGTGTTGAACTTTTTTGTCTCTTTACACGTGAAGCCAAGGTTTCAGTGCTTCCCTTCCTTAAGAGCTTTCCTGTGATATAGAATGTACATCAGCTGCTGCATCAGTGGCCACTTTAACCTGGGTATCAGAGGTCTCGTCATTTAGAGAGCTCGGATTATCCAATGATATTTCGTCTTTCTCAAAACTAGATTGTATATGATGCCAACTGTGATACAGAAACAGTCCGGCTGTTGAACGAGTAGATTCTTGATTTACAGAATGCAGAACAAATATTTTTAGAGTATAGTATATTAACACGGGGTTTTGCTGTCTGGTAGGCGACCTCGTATCTTATTATGGCTATGTCTGTAAATTTTTGTAGATACAGTTTGTATTCGTTGTAGTAGTAGTACTTTAAGGTACCAGAGTTGCTAACATCTAAGAACTGAGTGAAATGGCTTGTGTGTGGAGGCCTATTTTTTTCCTTCAGTAAGGAAGCATGTTTAGAAAGATGATCCATCACGTAACTCTCAAATATAACAGTTTGACCATCGTGTTTGTGACATCTTGCCAGCATATACACGAGTTCCCAACAATCACTTCATCTCTTGCGGATCCCCCCCGCACCCCATAACAATGAGGTCTGTGATTTCCTGTGGCATTTGTTTCCGCAGTAAAGGTAATTTTTGACGATCTGGCTGATGTGCCGGTCTATAGTTTGCTGTTCTTTGCATTGACAATCGTATTTGTGCCGATATCATTTTTGTCGATTTTGTATATCCTGTCGAGTGTGTCTCTAAGCCCATTTCCTCTCAAGTATTTGTGTATTATATCCTTTGATGCTGTTCGCTTTACATATGTGTAACTCTGGGCGTTTCCAAGTTTTCCATCTGTATATCGCTTCAAACATGCATAAAACCAATTATGACTAAGGTTTTTCTTCGGCTTTAAGCCACTTTTCTAGGGACTTTGCGAAGCCTGCGACAATATACCGGATATTGCTCTTGGTATACCGTAACCAATATTATTCATATACTTGATATGGTCTAGACGTATGCCCGGACCTGGAGTTCCATCTAATGGTGCATTGGATCGTGTTTTATCTCTAATGTGACAGACAGGTCTAGGTCGGTAGATGGACATTTCAGAAAGAGTAGCCTCACACGTTTTGATGACACTGGTCGTATCGTTAGATTTCTTGGCTAATGCTTTGCAATCCTACAGATAAAATAATATTGTCTAGACTAAATTTCAAAATGAGTCACAATCTAATACATTATATGTATCATATTGTTAACTTGTATATAGTTTCTTCTGTGACGATGAAAATGACATAGTTTTAGTACGGTAAACAAACGTGCAAGTTTAAATCGAATTATATTTCTCATTTTTCTATCGTGCTTTTCTTCGCATGACCGAACAATAGGCTGTCACGCAACAGATGCATCATCGACATCCACAGACATACAGACCACCTGTTTCTGTCAACTGGGAAAATTGTTTACTGCGTGTTTGGTAGGAATGCTGTGGCGAAAGAGTGTATACTGTGGGGTGGGAGGATTCCGTTTTCATTGTTTTTCTTCTATTTTCTTCTTTTTTCCATTATATATATATATATATATATATATATATATATATATATATATATATATATATATATATATATATATATATATATATAAGTGGTCTACTGAAATTCAGGAAAGAACGGCCGTTTATGCAGTTTGCAATTCATTTTTAAGCTTAGAGACTTCACTAATCCTGTAAAATATTAAATTCAGTTCTTACAATTGCAAATAATTATAAATACGATAAAGAAAATCAATCAATAAATATCAGAAAAATAATTCAGACTTTTTTCCGATTATTGTCAAAGCACACAAGAAAGGCGCATGAATAGATAAGTAGTCAAATCACGCAAGAAAGGCGCATGAATTGATAAATAGTTCATTTTAGGAGTAGGAATTACAGTTGTTTGCGTAGCATGATGTGATTCTAACCAATTTAAATGCTTGGGATAAAGGATTAGTAAAAATGTTTCATTATACAACACTCGCACTTTGAAGTACAATCGTAAATTATTATACTCGCCTTAAATTTACAATAAGTATTGCAAATACTATATAATGGAAAACTATATATAACAATGTTAATAACAAACATAACTAATTTACAATTTGAATATTTTACTCGTAGAAACATTATTTAAGTAAATAATTTTACGACTTACCGTAAATTGACCACGTTTAACGTATCTTGCAAGGTAGTGTGTTGGCCTGTCTCTTGCAATCCACAATATATGTAGCTACCAAATCGATTGAGGCATTCTGTTATATTTGAGGTCACAATCGCTAATATGCTTTTTTAAAAGAGACTCAAGTTTACCTAGCTAAATTAAGAAAACGTCTAGATCTGTGACTTGCTGCCTCCGTTAATTTTAGTATCATGTTATTTGCATGTTGCATACTCGACATTAGCCGCTGCTTTATTTCACGTATGGCGGACTACTTGTAATCGTTTTCTTTCTTTTATTCAATAGCTTGTATGAGACAATAATTTTACAAATCTGGACGTAAAGCATGGAGAAATTTAGTAAAAACGTCTGATCCATATTAAATCCCAACTGAATCCAATTACATAAAATCCGAGTACAAAGACGATCATGATATATTCATGCCCATAGGGACAGAATTCCAAGCACTGTATTCCCGCTGTCTTGGAGCTAATAACCGAAATGTGCCGTCAAGCACCAAACCAAAGCAAACATTGCCACACTGTAACTTAACACTTAACAACGTTTTGTTGCAACTTCATCTCGAGTAAATTAAACGTCCTTCACTTAAGGACCAATCCCTTAATCTGGGAGGTGGGGAGGAAGGCCTGAGATTTTTTTCAAGAAAAAAATTCGCCTCCTCCCCCCAATAGCAGTAAAAAAAATCAGATTTGCAGACAAAAATAACTGACTCTGTCCAACATATTTTATTGCAAAAATAGTATATGAGATAAACGGTAAAATAATAAAATAAATTGATTGGAAAGAAAATCCCAAGCCCACCCACCCCTTTTCCCAACATAAATTTCAGTGGTCCTTTCGTTATGCGATCAATATAGTCTTGTTCACCAGACATGAAATGTATGAAAATCATTAAAAATACAGTATGACATCAATTATGATATTTAATATTACTGAACTCAGATAGTAGATTTCGTATCTAAGTAAACGTGCATATGATCAACACCCCATATAAGGAGAACTAGCAATTTCTGAAGATGAACTGTGATCACACTACTGGACGTACCACTATAACAACAACAACAAAAACACTGATAAATAGTGAGATACAGATACAAGTATTTTATAAAATTACAGAAAGCTATTTAAATGATTAGTAATGTTTACCGTAGTCAGTCATTTTGCGATTTTTTATTTTACATATTGGTTTAAACAAAAACTAATTCCCTGATGGGCATGAACAGCACGAAATTGCCTCTGTGTAAGACCTCCACCGCCATTAAAGTCCCAAATTTTAGATAGACTCTTTAGTCATCGACCATTTTTCTTGGGGATCGTTTTTTATTTATATTTTTTGCTGTGTTTAATATTAACATTTTTGCTCTGTTCAGCTCACTTATTCTACCAATCGCAATGTATTAGCCGGCCAAGAAAACATCTTTTACAGCGAGGTGAGAATATTTTGCGGCTCCGATGAAATTCTCTGACTGGCCACCCCCACCCCCCGCGTCTGCGACAATTTAACGGTAAGCGCCTTAGTTTCAAAGTCATTTAAAACTTAAACCTAGATTACATATGATTTTCTATACAAGAAAAGAAAAAGATACATGTATAAAAAGGATTTGATTAGTGAATGAGAATGATACGTACATTGACAAGGAGTAGATCAGTATTCAATATCTTTGAGGAGATACGGGATAAAGGTTATGTTCCTTCACCATGGGTCTGTGATCATTCGGGATAAAATTATATTTACTCTGCAAGTAGTATTCATTCGAATGCGTTAAGAAAACTGTCAGTGCACAAAATACGCGAGAAATTGGTCCAAATCCACCTTAAATACACAACATATCAACGTATTCCTTGCTAAAACGTTTAATCACCTTCAGTTTTACTAGCTGGAGGCTTTTTTGCTTCCCTGGATGACCAGTTATCTTATGAGTTCTTCAGTGCCTAAAAGGCAAATTTGGGCCTCATGCTAGTGGTCAAACGAATTGCAACTTACTCCGAGCAAGAAATGCCCCAAGTAATGATACAATCTTAACACTACCCGGAGATTTGATAGTTCCACGGCTGTACAAACGCTATAGTCTGTCGGTAAATATACTGACTTTCAATATATAAAGTGATGACACTTTTAATTCTCATTCATGTAGATGTAAAAGAGTAATACTGACAGTTGTAAAAGCATTATCTTATTCTTCTCCGTGAAATCATTCAGCATTAAAAGCCGACATTAAATGTGGTATTTTTGAAGACTGGCAAACATATATAGTTACTGGGTATAACTGACTATTATCGAAATTATCTGATCGAATTGGATCACATCGGTATAGATCCAGCGTTTCGATAATTTGATTGTCCAATAATTCCTTTTACTCGGTAAATCGCCTGACCCATGGTGTCGATTCATGCATTGCAAAGCTTTTTTTTATCTTTGTTCCTCTTTGTTTCGGAATAAAATAAACAAAATAGAATCGAGTCAAATCTGAAGCATTAAATTTCAACTTCACCCTCAACTTCTTAGGAAACAATTTTTTAAAAAAAAATTTGTTTTGACAGATGTCAGCGAACAAATAGGCGGAGAATCAGTGTGCTGGTGGAAACAGTAGTGAAAGAACAAAAACGGTATATGTA
Organism: Sinohyriopsis cumingii; assembly: GCA_028554795.2. Classification (NCBI taxonomy): domain Eukaryota; kingdom Metazoa; phylum Mollusca; class Bivalvia; order Unionida; family Unionidae; genus Sinohyriopsis; species Sinohyriopsis cumingii. The sequence goes on from CM068828.1 coordinate 117,550,233, forward strand.
AATAGTGTACAAATAATCAGACTTCTTTTAATGAACGTATACCGACAAATAATTTGGTACATAAATGAAAGTGATTTTCTTTTTTTATTAATCGAATGTCCAACGAGATCACTGTGTATACCAAAATCAACGCTGCTCAAGCTGGAGCAGCGAGGGAGAATGCACTGGGAATACAGATTACATGCTGATTTATTGCAAGAAAGGTGGTGATGTATGTCCCACAGAAAGGGTCTCTCTCTCTCTCTCTCTCTCTCTCCAATTTAACCATCGTACATCAATGGATGAACAAAAATATGTTTTAAATAAGATGAAAAATGAGCATCTTTTAAGGCGGAGTCGTTCAATGCGAATTGTAATGTCCTTTTAAATCTTTCATTACAAATTGAGAATGATTTCTTTTTAAAGCAAATATAACTATGAAAAATAATATATTTTTGAAATGCATATACATATGAGAATGCATTAAACTATATAAATAACACAGCAGAGGAAACGAATATCTCTGAAATCTGCCGTTCGAATCCTTTTATTACATTTTTAGAATATATAGCTTTCCCCTCGTAACTGACACGTAGTGTCCGTAATTGCACAGGAATGATATCTGTCAGGAACAGGTGATTAGGTAATATTATAATCATTACATAGGGTTGCATCAACTGAAACATGTATGAAATTTTAAAGCAAAATAAGGTTGATGATACTGAGAGAAACAACATATACGATTCCAAAAAGAAAGAAAACGAAAAAGAGAAATATTCATTGAAAGCGAAAGTGTTAGGCCAGGTAGATGTAGTCCATCCTTGTTCAGTTGTTTCTTCCGGTTTTCCGATTTTTCTCCACCCCGAAGACCACAATACGCACACACCCGCGTTGCTCAGTGTGCCTTAAGATTTGCATAATTAATGTAAAATAGATCAAGTTAAAATTTAGAAAGACTTACAGGATAATACGCGATAGAAAATGTAACGCTCTTATTTTCCTCTCAGACATTTGCCCAGACAAACATGAATAATTCACCAGCTGGACAATTAGCGGAGAATGCTTCAACAATCCTGGGTACATACTGGAAAACTGTAAGAAAAGTTGCCATGTTTGTTAATTTTCTCCAGGTAAGTAGTATATATGGCTACACATAAAATATAACGTAAATTCCTATTAAAATATAATTTCAAAAAAGTTCCTTTACGTTCTGAGTTGCATTAATATTTGACTGGAATTTTTTTGCATTACATTTTGACTGGTGTTTAATGCATTATATTTTGACTGGGTTTTGGGATTATATTTTGACTGGGTTTTGGGATTATATTTTGACCTTTCTCAGAAAGAATCAATTTATGCAACTTTTCACACTGTTTAACTCAAGTTAACTGAGTATGATAAAAGGTACAAAATTCCAGTAAGTAGTGGTAAAGTGAAAAGTTAAAATATTTGGGTGTGCAGAAGTAAACGTGACTATAAATCTTATTTGAATTGTTTCTAAACAAGGATCATCTCATCAATCGGGTTCCTTCTGAATTAATCCTGCTCTGCTTGATTTGCAAATAGACACAGTAACAGATAGTGTGTTGTTTTTATTTACGTCTCCATTTTCTAGTTTTGTTAGATTATAGTGACTATTTCGTTGATGCTGGGGATCGGTGCTTTGAAATTGTTAAAACCGAGTAATTAGCCATGGCATTTGGTATGTGCGTCATTCATACTGAACTGTATTAACCTGACATAATATATATTCAGGATATTTTCAAGTATGAATGTTCAGAAATTTGAGATAGGAATAATTGTATTTATTATGTATTTGGGACCTGTTTAGTAGTATATGGCATTAAATACCGATCTACGGCTTAGAATTGCGTACTGATAAGTCATAACAACGTGAATCAAGAAGAAACATGCAAACGTGAAATAAGGATCTCAAGAATGTGTGGTCCTAATTTTGATTAGAGGTAAAGTATGCGTGCTATTAGCGCGTTTAGTAATTCTCCAGTTGACAACGATATCAAGCAGTTCCAGCACCGGGTTTTGTTTTTTCGCTCGGTCTTGTATTAAACTTCGGCATTGACCATCTCTTCTTTGGGGAGAAGGGGCAAAACAAATTCCGGCCCCCATAAAGCTTCCAAACACATACTCTTGCTCGGTTTTCGGGGACAAAATATAACAATTTCTATCCATCGTATAAGTTAAAAAGGTCAATTTTCTCAATGTAAAATAAAATATTCCTTGTTGGACGCATCTGCCATGTAAATTCAATTGTCGGTCCTTACACAAACCGATTGTAGACACATGACATATTACAATACCAATCACGACCATTGTTTTTGAATCTATTACTACTCGCCTCAGTTAAAGAAGGCATAGATGGAATAAGTAAAATTCAACAGAGGTTAAGTAAGTATGTGTTAGTAGATATTATTGGTGTATATATCGATCATGAAAACTACATCATCTTGAGTGCGTATCACATATTCACCAGAGATAAGACAGTTTTCACGATCAACGTAGTAAATTGATCACAGTTTTCATGATCAAGGTAGTAAACTGATAACAGTTTTCACGATCAACGTAGTCAACTGATCACAGTTTTCATGATCAAGGTAGTAAACTGATAACAGTTTTCAAGATCAACGTAGTAAACTGATCACAGATTCACGATTAACGTGGTAAACTGATTTCAGTTTTCACGATCAACTTAGTAGACTGCTTACAGTTTTCACGATCAACGTAGCAAACTGATTACGTTTTCACGTTCAACGTCGTTAACTGATTACAGCTTTCACTATCAACGTATTATGCTTATTACAGTTTTCACGATCAATGTTTTAAACTGATTAGAGTTGTATTATATACCTTTAAAAAAAAACATGCATTTATTGTAATTAATTGTTGGAATTGCTTTTTAAAGCGTAAAATGTTTATTAATTTGATAATGAATTGTCGCATGAGGTGTACGAATATTCTATCCTATTTCTGTATGCACATTATACACATTCGCATTAATGTGATTAAGTTGGATTTCTCGTCGACTGTATTCTTCTTACTTGACAATGATACAGCAATTGATACGTTTTGCACATCGAAGCATTTCACCGATTTTTCTATTGAAACAGGATACAAAGGATGTAAAACTTAAAGACGGTCAGGTATCACCACACGATAACTACTACGTCGTAGTTCCGTACGCTTTTAAATGTTCACGAATAATAACTGTTGAATGTTAGTTGCTATAGGAACTTAAACATATGCATTCTTATTTGAATTATACACGTGCTTTATTTTTATACGCAATGTTGATTTGTCGAGAATTGGGTTGATTTTGGCCATCTTGGTGGCGTCTTAAAGTAGTTATAATTTTTCTGAATGATTGGTGTTCAGAAAATGTTACAGTACTATTGTCATAAAACTATTGGTTGGAATTATACACCAATTATTGGTATATATTGAAATGAAATAATTCATGAGTAAAGTGGAAACATTGTTATGTCACGAGTGGAGAAGCGTTACAGTAAACAGTATGTTCACTTCACAAGTGAAATATTTCTTCATATCTACTAAACAAACGTAGTTTTGCTTTCTATTGCTTCTGTACAAATACTGAAAACGTTGATTTACATTAACTTTAACTGTCAGTGCCATTCAATGTTAACATTGTAGACGAGTAAGCCCTTTTACTACATCAATTAAAGGAAGTCCCACTCTTTTAATAATAATTACGAATATAAACTGTAACCAATTTGTACCCAACATATAATACTTTAAAATTGTGTCTTTTATTCGGTGAATTAGTGTTTTATACAAAAGGTGCCGAATATTTATTTTTTCGGCAACACATATATTGCATGCATTGATAGAAGAAACATTGTTTGGATGGGTGAAGCGTTATCGTAGATAACTTTCGACAACCTTCTGGGTATAGCATATTATTTATTAACTTAAGATTTGAATGCTTGTGAGTTGACTTGTTATGGTTATTGTGTTTTTATTCTTTCAACTTTTGCTATTTTTGCATGGACTTAAGAAGCTGTCAGTCTATTTCCGTAGAACATTCTTCATCCCGATTTCGAGAGGCATTTGATTTCGATTTTAAATCAACATTAATCCTTGTCGATAATTCCAACTCGGTGCTGGTTCGGAACTGATTAATAGACCCAGTTCAACTTCTCACCATATCGTCAAAGGCTACTGATGGAAACAGTTACTAATGGGTCTTCGAATAGGGACCGAATCGATACGGTTTCGAAGACTACCATTATATCAACCAGGGACTCTGATAAAGTGTTGATATTCTTGGGCAAGCGCTTTACTAGAGTTGCGTCAGCAACAAATAACATATATGTGTAGTTGTGCCGTAACAGATCAACCAAACCAAAATCAGCTAGACTTCTCTAGCGCTTGCTAGCGCTTGCAAACATAGGCATGTAAGTGATGAGACGAAAAATAAATAACTGGTTAACCAAGCTTTAATAATATATTAAACGGAGAGTTTTGCCTTTCAACTTTTATCGTTTATCCTAAAATGTATTATGTATGTTGACAATAGTGACACTATATAACAAGCCATTGTAAGTTTTGTCAGAAACAATCTGCATGATTCAACTGGAAGATTAATTTAAATAAGCTAATACTAAAATCTATCTGATGTGTGTGGAAGGAGGGGACGTTTTTATTACTGGATCCTCATCATTGCTTCACAATACCCTCATAACTGTACAGTGTATGCACATTTATTATCCGTTTATACTGCTGAAAGACAGAAGAAGACATAAGACAGAAGAAGAAGAAGACAGACAGACAGCAGAAGAAGAAGAAGAAGAAGAAAAAGAAGAAGAAGAAGAAGAAAGACAGACAGACAGACAAACAGGCAAGACAGACAGACAGAACAGACAGACAGACAGAAGAAGACAGACAGACAGAATAAGAAGAAAGACAGATAGAAGAAGAATAAGAAGACAAGACAGACAGACAGACAGAAGAAGAAGAAGAAGAGAAGAAAGACAGACAGACAAGAAGAAGACAGACAGACAGACAGACGAAGAAAAAGAAGAAGACAGACAGAAGAAGAAGACAGACAGACAGACGAAGAAAAAGAAGAAGACAGACAGAAGAAGAAGACAGACAGACAGACAGAAGAAGAAGAGAAGAAAGACAGACAGACGAAGAAGAAGAAGAAGACAGACAGAAGAAGAAGAAGAAGACAGACAGACAGACAGAAGAAGAAGAAGACAGACAGACAGACAGACAGACAGACGAAGAAGACAGACAGACAGAAAGAAAGACAGCACGAAGAAAAATGAAGAAGAAAAAAGAATGACTAAATCAGTTAAAAATTAGCAATATATCTTATCTAAAGGAACATTAATGTGCTAAATGGGGAAAATAAAATTCCACAGACGATATTTCCAAAATGGCGATATCGGTTTTTCTCCCATTTTAGTATCACATTATCAAGAATGTAGTAAAAAAATTGTTATTAAATATATCTAAGCTTACATATCATGTACGTAGTCGAGTATCGCTGTAGGCTATCTATGATATATGTATGTAAAAAATATTCCACACGGATTTTTCTTTCAGGACACTATCAAAATATTTACGGACATCAAGGAACATTATAGGCGTGATTTCATTTGAATCAAAAGAAAATAGTTCGATAACGTAATGAGTTGTTATACAAACTGGAGGAATCCTTAGTGATATATATAGTCTAAATATCGGACGTCTTTGCATGGGAAAGTGTATAGATAAAATAGGTTAATTTATAAACTTCAGAAATATGGCATTGCTTGTAAATTTCTATGATGCCTCCAAAGTTAATGACAAACAACTACCGAGATTTTCTATCGAAATTCAGTGTCAGCAAAATTTTAACTAACTGCTCTTTGCCCCTTGCTATTTTCTCGACTATATCAACTACATAGCAGTCAGTTAAACTCGCTTTGAGAAATAGCTTCTTAATGACTCCCCATCATTTCTTGTTTTGGGGTTTTTTAAGTTATTTTTAAATTATTGTTTTTAGCATATGATAATTTTTGGAACTTTTTCGATAGATATTGCACAAGTACAAAGGATTATAAACTACGATCTTGTAAAACGTAGTGTGTAGGCAAAAGGCTGGTTTGTTACGTTAAAAACTTGGAAACCATATTTTGTATCGATTATAAGCAGGTAAACTGATTTTCCTTTCTGAAGTTCTCTTTTAAAGATATGAAATTTATTCCCGTTAAAAATCGCAGACTCCACTGATTTGCACTTTTTCTGATTATAAAAGGGATGGCCATATTAGTATGAATATTGATACGCATCATTCAATCACGCGGATGCAAACCAGGCAAAATGAGTTTTACGCACCACATACTTAAATATGCTTTTAATTAAATTGAAAAGTATTTGTGAACATAAAGTTTAGAAAATTATACGTTTCCAGTGTTACGCTTTAGACAATTGTTTTGTTGTTGATATTTTACTGTAAGAAGGTCAAATATTGAAAATATTGAACAAGCAAATATTGAACAAGTCAGAGTACTTAACGTGCACAAGCGTGTTCAAAATAACGATAGTGGTTTATAAATACTTCTCAGCGTAATGGAAACTACTCGAGGAAGGATCTGCATGAACGCGATTCTTACGAATGCCAGATCATTTGTAAAGAAATTAGTTTAACCTGAACAATCTGCAGTTTAACACGCAATTCATTTAGTTTTATTATCCCACAAGACGAATGAACTACTTAGGGCTATCAAGTTACATTGAATGAAGAAGAGAAAAAAATCTCGGGTCTGTGGCGTTGGCATAAATTTTAAATCTAGTTCATGAATATGAGTGGGGTTTTTTTCAAACATATTTTACTGTATTTTTATCAAACAATGTGTGGAAAGACGGAGCGAAAGAGAGCTGTTGCACTAGACCACACCGAACCAGTTTTACGATTATAATATTTTCACTTATTGCTCTTACGTTAGTTTGAATGTGCAAATTCTTTTTCTTAAATGAGCATGTTGAGGTTTGATTGCAAATGAACAGACGTCATGGTTATTAAGGTAGGACTAACACAACACTAAAATTTTCACTTTCCTTACTCTTGGTTAATACCAAATTCTGACGCCATTCTCTTCGCAAAAATTATAGTGACTATTTCGTTGATGCTGGGGATCAGTGCTGTGAAATTGTTAAAACCGAGTAATTAGCCATGGCATTTGGTATGTGCGTCATTCATACTGAAGTGTATTAACCTGACATAATATATTTTCAGGATATTTTCAAGTATGAATGTTCAGAAATTTGAGATAGGAATAATTGTATTTATTATGTATTTGGGACCTGTTTAGTAGTATATGGCATTAAATACCGATCTACGGCTTAGAATTGCGTACTGATAAGTCATAACAACGTGAATCAAGAAGAAACATACAAACGTGAAATAAGGATCTCAAGAATGTGTGGTCCTAATTTTGATTAGAGGTAAAGTATGCGTGCTATTAGCGCGTTTAGTAATTCTCCAGTTGACAACGATAGCTGTGTTGGTGTTCTGTGAAACATAGAAAACAACGAAATCAAGCAGTTCCAGCAGCGGGTTTTGTTTTTTCGCTCGGTCTTGTGTTAAACTTCGGCATTGATCATCTCTTCTTTGGGGAGAAGGGGCAAAACAAATTCCGGTCCCCATAAAGCTTCCAAACACATACTCTTGCTCGGTTTTCGGGGACAAAATATAACAATTTCTATCCATCTTATATGTTAAAAAGGACCATTTTTTCAATGTAAAACAAAATAATCCTTGTTGGACGCATCAACCACGTAAATTCAATTGTCGGTCCTTACACATGCCGATTGTAGACACATGACATATTACAATACCAATCACGACCATTGTTTTTGAATCTATTACTACTCGCCTCAGTTAAAGAAGGCATAGATGGAATAAGTAAAATTCAACAGAGGTAAGTAAGTATGTGTTAGTAGATATTATTGGTGTATATATCGATCATGAAAACTACATCATCTTGAGTGCGTATCACATATTCACCAGAGATGAGACAGTTTTCACGATCAACTTAGTAGACTTATTACAGTTTTCACGATCAACGTAGCAAACTGATTACGTTTTCACGTTCAACGTCGTTAACTGATTACAGCTTTCACTATCAACGTATTATGCTTATTACAGTTTTCACGATCAATGTTTTAAACTGATTAGAGTTGTATTATATACCTTTAAAAAAAACCATGCATTTATTGTAATTAGTAGTTGGAATTGCTTTTTAAAGCGTAAAATGTTTATTAATTTGATAATGAATTGTCGCATGATGTGTACGAATATTCTATACTATTTCTGTATGTACATCATATACATTCGCATTAATGTGATTAAGTTGGATTTCTCGTCGACTGTATTCTTCTTACTTGACAATGATACAGCAATTCACACGTTTTTCATCGAAGCATTTCACCGATTTTTCCATTGAAACAGGATACAAAGGATGTAAAACTTAAAGACGGTCAGGTATCACCACACGATAACTACTACGTCGCAGTTCCGTACGCTTTTAAATGTTCACGAATAATAACTGTTGAATGTTAGTTGCTATAGGAACTTAAACATATGCATTCTTATTTGAATTATACACGTGCTTTATTTTTATACGCAATGTTGATTTGTCGAGAATTGGGTTGATTTTGGTCATCTTGGTGGCGTCTTAAAGTAGTTATAATTTTTCTGAATGATTGGGAATCGGAAAATGTTACAATGCTATTCAGCTACTTCTAATAGATTGTCGGAAAACTATTGGTTGGAATTATACACCAATTATAGGTATATATTGAAATGAAATAATTCATGAGTAAAGTGGAAACATTGTTATGTCACGAGTGGAGAAGCGTTACAGTAAACAGTATGTTCACTTCACAAGTGAAACATTTCTTCATATCTACTAAAAAAAGTAGTCTTGCTTTCTATTATTTATGTACAAATACTGAAAAAGTTGATTTACATTAACTTTAACTGTCAGTGCCATTAAATGTTAACATTGTAGACGAGTAAGCCCTTTTACTACATCAATTAAAGGAAGTCCCAATCTTTTAATAATAATTACGAATATAAACTGTAACCGATTTGTACCCAACATATAATACTTTAAAATTGTGTCTTTTATTCGGTGAATTAGTGTTTTATTAAAAAAGGTGCCTAATATTTATTTTTTCGGCTACACATATATTGCATGTATTGATAGAAGAAACATTGTTTGGATGGGTGAAGCGTTATCGTAGATAACTTTCGACAACCTTCTGGGTATAGCATATTATTTATTAACTTAAGATTTGAATGCTTGTGAGTTGACTTGTTATGGTTATTGTCTTTTTATTCTTTCAACTTTTGTTAGTTTTGCATGGACGTAAGAAGCTGTCCGTCTATTTCCGTAGAACATTCTTCATCCCGATTTCGAGAGTCACTTGATTTCGATTTTAAATCAACATTAATCCTTGTCGATAATTCCAACTCGGTGCTGGTCCGGAACTGGTTAAAAGACCCAGTTAAACCTCTCACCATATCGTCAAAGGCTACTGATGGAAACAGTTACTACTGGGTCTTCGAATAGGGACCGAATCGATACGGTTTCGAAGACTACCATTATATCAACCAGGGACTCTGATAAAGTGTTGATATTCTTGGGCAAGCGCTTTACTAGAGTTGCGTCAGCAACAAATAACATACATGTGTAGTTGTGCCGTAACAGATCAACCAAACCAAAATCAGCTAGACTTCTCTAGCGCTTGCAAACATAGGCATGTATGTGATGAGACGGAAAATAAATAACTGGTTAACCAAGCTTTAATAATATATTAAACGGAGAGTTTTGCCTTTCAACTTTTATCGTTTATCCTAAAATGTATTATGTATGTTGACAATAGTGACACTATATAACAGGCCATTGTAAGTTTTGTCAAAACAATCTGCATGATTCAACTGGAACATTAATTTAAATAAGCTAATACTAAAATCTATCTGATGTGTGTGGGAGGAGGGGACTTTTTTTACTGGATCCTCATCATTGCTTCACAATACCCTCATAACTGTACAGTGTATGCACATTTATTATCCGTTTATGCTGCTGAAAGACAGAAGAAGAAGAAGAAGAAGAAGAAAAAGAAGAGTAAAGAAGGAAAAAGAATGACTAAATCAGTTAAAAATTAGCAATATATCTTATCTAAGGGAACATAAATGTGCTAAATGGGGAAAATAAAATTCCACAGACGATATTTCCAAAATGGCGATATCGGTTTTTCTCCAATTTTAGTATCACATTATCAAGAATGTAGTAAAAAGTTGTTATTCAATATATCTAAGCTTAGATATCATGTACGTCGTCGAGTAGCGCTGTAGGCTATCTATGATATTTGTATGTAAAAAATATTCCACACGGATTTTTCTTTCAGGACACTATCAAAATTTTTACGGACATCAAGGAACGTTATAGGCGTGATTTCATTTGAATCGAAAGAAAATAGTTCGATAACGTAATGAGTTGTTATACAAACTGGAGGAATCCTTAGTGATATATATAGTCTAAATATCGGACGTCTTTGCATGGGAAAGTGTATAGATAAAATAGGTTAATTTATAAACTTCAGAAATATGGCATTGCTTGTAAATTTCTATGATGCCTCCAAAGTTAATGACAAACAACTACCGAGATTTTCTATCGAAATTCAGTGTCAGCAAAATTTTAACTAACTGCTCTTTGCCCCTTGCTATTTTCTCAACTATATCAACTATATAGCAGTCACTTAAACTCGCTTTGAGAAATAGCTTCTTAATGACTCCCCATTTTTTATTGTTTTGGGTTTTTTAAAGTTATTTTTAAACGATTGTTTCTTTGCATATGATAATTTTTGGAACTTTTTCGATAGATATTGCACAAGTACAAAGGATTATAAACTACGATCTTGTAAAACGTAGTGTGTAGGCAAAAGGCTGGTTTGTTACGTTAAATACTTGGAAACCATATTTTGTATCGATTATAAGGAGGCAAACCGATTTTCCTTTCTGAAGTTCTCTTTTAAAAATATGAAATTTATTCCCGTTAAAAATCGCACTTAAATATGCTTTTAATTAAATTTAAAAGTATTTGTGAACATAAAATTTTGAAAATTATACGTTTCCAGTGTTACTCTTTAGACAAATGTTTTGTTGTTGATATTTTACTGTAAGAAGGTTAAATATTGAAAATATTGAACAAGCAAATATTGAACAAGTCAGAGTACTTAACGTGCACAAGCGTGTTCAAAATAACGATAGTGGTTTATAAATACTTCTCAGCGTAATGGAAACTACTCGAGGAAGGATCTGCATGAACGCGATTCTTACGAATGCCAGATCATTTGTAAAGAAATTAGTTTAACCTGTACAATCTGCAGTTTAACACGCAATTCATTTAGTTTTATTATCCCACAAGACGAATTAATTACTTAGGGCTATCAAGTTACATTGAATGAAGAAAAGAAAATCTCGGGTCTGTGGCGTTGGCATAAATTTTAAATCTAGTTCATGAAAATGAGTGGGTTCTTTTCCCCAAACATATTGTATTGTCTTTTTATTAACCAATGTGTGGAAAGACGGGGCGAAAGAGAGCTGTTGCACTAGAACACACTGAACCATTTTTACGATTATAATAGTTTCACTTATTGCTCTTACGTTAGTTTGAATGTGCAAATTCTTTTTCTTAAATGAGCATGCAGAGGTTTGATTGCAAATGAACAGACGTCATGGTTATTAAGGTAGGACTAACACAACACTAAATTTTCAATTTCCTTACTCTTGATTAATACCAACGCCATTCTCTTCGCAAATATTTTTACTTCAGTGTTTCTGGTATTTCTTTGGTGATATTATGGTTGAAGTAGGAAGATAAACTCAATATAGGCTTACCAATACTATCCAGAAGAATGGGAATTCATTTCACCGCACCTGGCTGAAGCAAGATAATAACCGTAGTCACCCATAAATATGCTCTGTTGATGTTATACAGAAAACAAAACAAAAATAATAACAAACAAAAAAAAATAGTGTTATAGTTATTTGACTAGAAGAGTCGTAGAAGTAGATTACGTATAAATGTATTATATATCTGAAACCTTTTGATCATTGTATTATTTTTTTTCAATCATACTGAATGTCTAGCAATGTTTTCTCATTGTATTTTTGAATTTTGCTGACTGTCTTAATAATTTTATTATCACTGTATTTTTTATCTTTCGCCTTTTACCTTCTTTCATGAATGTAATTTTTTTCTCTCGAGCCCCGAGGACTCGGCGCAAATGACCCGGGGGATATTATTAAGACAAAAGTTTGGAGTAAAAGTAATAAGTTTGAATTTTTCTCTAATTGTATTGAAAGTAATTTTTCATTGAATCACATTGAAAGTAATTTTCCACTAAAATATATTGAGATTAACTTTATCTATTTCTGTATTACTACTGTATACTATTTTAATAAGGATTGTACTTTGCAAGCAAGAGCAAAACCCATAAAAAATTAATTTTTCTTGTATCCAAAGCTCAGCAATTTAGACTTGGTGGGAAGTTGCTGAACAGGAAAATGACTAAATTCCTAGTCAATGAGTACTCTAGCTGGTTAACGCGTTTCCCGTGGGAAAGGACGAGAGACTTGTTCTGATTCAAAGTGTGCAGAATCAAGCACTGCGTATAAATTGAGAGCAAGCTTGTGCAAAATTAATTCGTTCATCGAGAATCAGACGGCTCTGTCTTTTCTTACAAGTAAGAATCGTCTGTGTTCGTAAACTTCTTTAAAGAAAAGGCACTTTTTAATATTTGAGATTTTAACGGTAAAGTTCATATTTTTGCAACATTCTTCTGAGTTACTTCTATTTTATATGATAATCTAATGGAATGCTTAATTGTTTTAAAGAGTTTGTGTTCATTTGTACTTATGGTATGTATTATTGGAAAAGACGAAGTGGCTACCAACTTCATGTTTAGATTTAATTTGGAAATAAACATTCTTTAAGTAATAAAGCATAATGTTTAGTAACCTATTCCAAATTAATATTCTACTTTAAATTTAGTAAAATAGATTTCTTCAAAATGATTGTTGCATTAAACACAACTATTGAATTTTATTCTCTTTGGCTATTATGAAATTAATCGAGATTTAACTGATCTGTAGTATATTCTAAAATGCAAGAATTATATAAATGTACGAAGTTGGTAAGCTGGAAGGAAAAGTGTAATTTTATATGTATTTCGTGTAGTTTACATATAAAGGATTTACAGATTATCTCCAGAATGTAGTATTATATATATATATATATATATATATATATATATATATATATATATATATATATATATATATATATATATATATATATATATATATATATTTAAATTATATTCGTTCATCGAGAAACAAAAGACTGTCTTTCCTTAAAGTCGCTCCCGTTACCTCACCTTTTCCTAAGTTTTGAGGAAAAATCCTTTCATCACAAGAATTGCTTTATTTACTCACGCAACGTGCATGTATAACCATCTTTTTTATATCCCGCCATACATTGGCATCATCCAGCACAACACGTGACACCTCTCGGAAAACAACAAATCCATGCTTAAAGAATACGGCAATATTTAACATCTTAGGAAAATAAAACCAGATCAATAGCACTAACTAAATTGATTTAGTAAATAGATTTGTAGTCTAGGTTGAATATTTCTTTTGCGTATGGTGTTTCTTTTCTATCTTTTGAAGGTTAGTTAAGATAAACCAAATACAAAATTTACACAGAAAAATAATTATAACAATCAAAGATTACGAAAGGCCCGGACTAAGTTGATTCTGTAATTAGATTTATACACTAGACTGAAAATGAACTTGGTGTTTCCTTTTTTCTTAGATTTATTTTTATTCTAGATAATCGTTGATATACATGGTGTGGGCTGTCATTACCAATGACAACCCAACGTGAAAAACTGCAGTCGCACGAGAGATATTCCGGTTAGTTTTATATCAATAACAAGAATGGTTTGAATACAGTCTTACTAAAATCAGGTCTCCATCGTCCTAGAACAATAGCGATCTGATTTTAATCAGACTGGGTTTGAATACAGTCTTACTAAAATCAGATCACCATCGTCCTAGGACAATATCGATCTGATTTTAAAAGTGGGTTTGAATACAGTCTGATTAAAGTCAGATCGCCATCGTTCTAGGATAGTATCGCTTATATTTTAAACAGAGTGGGGTTGAATACATGGTATATAGGATGCGAATACATCGATGCGTGTACTGGCATTGTTTATACGGGATGTTTCGAAATAGTTTTACACTTCTTAATTTTTATTGTAATTTTAGAACAAAAAAATAAAAATAAAATTAAAAAAATACGTTGCTTGTTTAAGTGACAGTTGATTAAACAGTTTTACCTATTTATAATTTCAATAGTATAATCTATGCACTCTCGTAATATTTAGGGTCCCCAGGTCAAGGCCGAGTGGTCAAAAACACTACCATCTCACCTCAGTCGGCGTGGGTTAAAGTCTCGGTCTGAGCCAATGTGGGTATTGAGAAAGGTTGCCAGAAACTTCGCGTGGATCGATGGTTCTTACAGGGGTATTCCCGGGTTCTTTGTGCACTTGTTAGATCGCTCCGGTGGCCTAAGTGGTTAGAGCGTCTGCCTCATATTCGGGAGATCGCGGGTTCCAATCCCGGCCGAGTCATACAAAACACTTATAAAATTGGTACTAGCAGCTGCCTCGCTTGGCTCTCAACATTAAGAGGTTAGTCTTGTGTCAGGGCTGGTCGGCCTGGTGTCATGATAATGTGACTGGTTGGGCCATAATGCTACTAACTGCGACATGATGCCCTGTGTTAGACATCACTATAAACTGCCACAGTGCAGACACAATAGCGATTGGGCTGAACAAAATTGTTGGAGCTACGTTACAAATCCATATCACACACACACACACACACACACACACAGAGGCTACCATGCACTGAGAAATGGCTTTAAACCCAAAAGAACAAGCTGTGCATTTTAATTAATTACGATGCGTTGCTCATTTAAGCTATATGTCCCAAAAACATGGAGTAATGGTCAAAAGTAGCACATAAACCTTAATAGTGTAAGCGTAATTGGCAGAATTACTTTAAGGTCAAAGGTCGTTAGCTCCGAGTTCGGCAACCGTTGGTTTGAGGCACGTAGAGAAGAAGTTGTCTTTTGTTTTTGTTTTGAATGACGGTTTTGATAACCAACATTTTTTTTTTCTTGGCATCCGTCCGTCTACGGGAGACGATGGCGTAGATCCAAAGTGAGCTTTTGTCTATCCTTCTTTCTAGCTCTCTTTTTCAGCTTGTTTTATTCTTCTCTCTTCCTCTGCGTTTTGAACTCCCTGCCTGACAGCTAGGCGCCAGCTGAAACGGTTGTTTGCACAGCTCTCCCAGTCGTTGACAGTGGTGTTTGCCGTCTTCATATCCTTCTTGCAAACATCTTTGTAGCGCAGATATGGTCGTCCAGTTGGTCGTGCACCTTCTGCTAACTCCCCATATAACAGGTCCTTGGGGATGTGACCTGGGTCCATTCTTTTGACATGGCCAAGCCAGCGAAGGCGCCTCTCGCTGAGAATGGAGAACATGCTGTTCATGTTGGCGCGTTCTAGAACCTCTGTGTTGGGTACTTTGTCCTGCCACTGGATGTGCAGAATGCGCCGCAGACATCTCAGGTGGAAGCTGTTGAGTTTCCTCTCGTGTCTTGCATAGGTGGTCCATGTTTCGCTGCTGTAGAGAAGTGAGCTGAGTACGCAGGCTTGGTAGACACGCAGTTTGGTCTTCTCTGTGAGGTTGCGGTTGTTCCAGACTCTCTGGTTAAGTCTGGCCATCACTGCTGCTGCCTTGGCAATCCTGCCGTTCACCTCAGAATCAATGGAGAGTGAGCTGGAAATGTTAGACCCGAGGTATGTGAAGTTCTCGACAACTTCCAAGTTGTACCCATCGATGGTGACAGAGGGAGGGGAGTCTGCGTCCTGCGCCATGACGTTCGTTTTCTTCAAACTGATGGTCAGTCCAAATTCCTTACAAGCATGGGAGAGGCGGCATACCAGCTGCTGCAGTCCATCTTCCGTGTGTGATGTCAAGGCTGCATCGTCGGCGAAGAGCAATTCACGGATGAGTACCTCTGTGACTTTAGTCTTAGAACGGAGACGGGAGATGTTGAACAGCTTGCCGTCAGCCCTGGTATGGATGTACATTCCCTCGCTGAAGTCCTTGAATGCGTACTGAAGAAGCATGGAGAAGATGGCAAAGAGCGTCGGCGCAAGGACACAGCCTTGTTTGACTCCGCTGATGACTGGGAATGCTTCAGATGTTGCGCCATTGAAGCACACTGTGCTGTGCATGTTCTCGTGGAACGACATAATGACAGCAAGCAGACGTGGGGGGCAGCCGATCTTCTGCAGGAGTCTGAAGAGTCCACTCCGACTAACCAGGTCAAACGCCTTCGTCAGGTCTATGAAGGCAATGTAGAGGGGCATCTGCTGCTCGCGACACTTCTCCTGCAGCTGACGTAGTGAGAAGATCATGTCTACAGTTGACCTGCCGGCTCGAAATCCACACTGGGACTCTGGGTAGACGCGGGAGGCTAGGATTTGCAAGCGCGCCAAGGGAACACGGGCGAAAGCCTTTCCAACGATGCTGAGAAGGGAGATGCCCCGATAGTAGTTGCAGTCGCTGCGGTCTCCTTTGTTTTTGTACAAAGTGACGATGTTGGCGTCACGCATGTCCTGTGGGATGTATCCCTGTTCCCAGCAAAGGCAGAGGAGTGTGTAGGGGCTGGAGCAGTGCTTGTTTTCCGCTCTTGAGGACTTCAGGCGGAATGCCATCGCTTCCAGGAGCCTTCCCACAGGCAAGGCAATCGATGGCTTTTCCGAACTCTTCCAGGGTGGGCTGTGTGTCTAGCTCCTCCATGACAGGCAGGTCTGGAATGGCGTCCAGGGCAGTTCCAGTGACATTGTTTTGGGTTGCATATAGCTCGAGATAGTGCTCAACCCATCGCTGCAGTTGTTTCCCCTGGTCTGTGATGACTTCGCCCGTCTTGGACTTGAGGGGGGCGGTCTTGTAGCTGTGGGGGCCTGTCGCCTTTACATTCCTCTTGTATCCCCCGTGTCAGCAGCTGTCTGTATACTGTTGCAAAGGTTCAGCCAGTAGGTGTTGGCACAGCGGCGGGCAGTCTTCTGGGCGTTGTTCCTTGCAATCCTGAGGGCTTGTAGTGTTCTGGGGCTAGGTGCAGCCTTGTATGCCAGGAGGGCTTTCCTCTTTGCCTCAGTCACGGGCTCCATCTCCTCCCAGTTTTCCTCATACCAGTCGACATTCTTTCGCTCCCTCTTCCCGTAAGCTGTGATGACTGAATTGCACACAGAGTCACGGATATGGGACCACTTGGAGTCAATGGTGTCATCAGGTGTCACTTTGGTGAGGGCTTCCTTCAGTTTGCTGTTGAACTGCTGTGTTTTCTCTGGGTTGCTTGCACAACAGGTGTTGATGCATGGGTGACCCTTCTTCTTGGCGTGGTGCAGCATCTTGGGTAATATTCGCACCTTGCTGGCCACGAGGGAATGGTCCGTGTCACAATCGGCACTGTGGTAGCTGCGGGTGAGGAGGACAATGGCCAGTTCTGCACGCCTGGTGATGACGAGGTCTAGCTGGTGCCAGTGGCGTGAACGTGGGTGTCTCCACGACACCTGGTGGATCTCCTTGCATTTGAAGAAAGTGTTGGTCACACATAGGCTGTGGAAGCAGCACATCTCCAGCAGTCGCTGACCATTCTCGTTGATCTTGCCCCTTCCGTAAAAGCCGAGACAGGTGGACCAGGCCTCATGGTCAGCTCCCACTCTAGCATTGAAGTCTCCTTGTAAGTAAAGGCTTTCATTGTTGGGGATACTGGATATTGCCTGATCCAGAGCCTCATAAAACTTGTCTTTCTCCTCGTAGGTGGAGCAGAGGGTTGGGGCGTACACGCTGAAGATGTTGACCGGGCCTAAGGATGTTGACAGCCGGAGGGCAAGGAATCTCTCAGTACCTGATGATGGAGGTTCAATGAAGGCGATTAGCGTGTTCTTTACGGCAAAGCCTACACCATGCTGCCTAGGTTCATCCGAGGGCTTCCCCTGCCAAAAGAACGTGTAATTGGCTTCCCTGATGGTGCCGCTGTCAGCCAGTCGGGTCTCCTGGAGGCAGGCAATGTCAATGTTCAGTCGGGAGAGTTCTCTGTCAATGACGGCAGTCTTCCGTGCATCGTCGATCTGCTGTAGGTCAGCGGTCAATCCAGGACACATGGTCCTGATGTTCCAGGTTGCAAAACGAAGAGTTGGAGTCTTCTTATTTCTTCTTTTAGTCTTTCCTGGTGCAGAGTTTTGTGGCCCACTTGTCGAGATGGTTCTCTAAGCTCCACGCACCCAGTGAAGCAGGCAGGCCATGGCGGGCTGCACCTTACTGACTGGGGGCTGCCCAGCTTGAGGCGGGCGGTAGCTGTCCAGTGAGACCTGGTGATCTCTCCCACCGTCAGAAGTAACCCCTGGCGCCAAGCTCTACGCCAATCGAGCTTTGACTTAGAACCGTTAAACTGCTACTTCTCGTGTTGTGCCGACGCCGTATGACGACGCTGGAGAGTCCTCTCCAGTGGAGCTATGAAGCCTGGGCAGGGTGGTATGGAGAATCAGCTGTTGTTCATTCAGCAGATCCCCCCTCTCCACGCAGCTGGTGTGCCCAAGGGAACGACGAATGCCGATACAGCTTGGCACCAACGGCGTCGCAGGAGTTGCCGGAATGACATTGAAGTCAATGTCAGACCGCCTTAGGGACTCCATCTCCGGATTTTCTGTCGGGGTTTACTCCCTTAACCTTTCCCATGAGTGGGTATAGCCACAAGGCAGCAGAGGTTTGGAATCGGAGTTTTCCTTCTCCTAGATGAGCTACCATCCAAGGTTTACGAGTCCCATCTACCCGAAGCAACTGGTTTTAAGGCGCCAGTGGGCCGCCTTCACCCTTCTCTTGTTAGTAGAAAACATGGTCTGCCGGGCTTCAAATCTAAGCCACTCGCGAAGGCCAGGAGCTGGATTTTAGTTGACAGAGGCAGTCAGAGACGTAAGCCGCATGGGGTATTTTTGGCAGGATTGGGGCGCTTGTCTCCCACTCCCACCCCGGGCAATGTGAACCTTAGACCACAAACCAACATTTAAAGCAATAATATCAACCCCTAATTCAGTTGGATGTCATATATTTGTGTCAGAGAGAGAGAGAGAGAGAGAGAGAGAGAGAGAGAGAGAAACGCTGATATATTAATAGGAACTTCTATCACAGAACAGACTGTCAGACACAAAATATAACGTCTGCTCATCATGAAAAATGTGAGTTTTACAACCGTCTTTATCGTGAAGAAAAAATATGGACAGAGTAGAATTTGGTATCGCTGATCGGTACTAGCTGCAAACACTCTCTGAATACACTAGAAGGTCACCTTTACGCATTTTGTAACTGAAAATATGAAGTGGCTGAACCCATCTCGCTGCTTTTCTAAAAATATTGATCTAAGCATATTACGAGTCAAGTTCAATAATGTGTAATCAATTATCGTTGATAAAATAATGACTTATCCCACTATACGGATGGAATAGCAATATTATATGAACAATAAAAACAAACAAGCAAACAAACACTGTATTTTTTTTTTAATAATATGACACTTCTTCCTTACTGCATATACTGTTCAATTCCTTGTAACCGGCATTACATGCGCAAGTCGAAAGGGTGCACTCTCTTGGCTTTGTGGACAATGGGCAGTAGGAGTTTAAAAACAAATTCGTGCAGTCAGCATTATTAGCGCAAGGTGTATCTAAACAATAAGACACAGTATAGAAGTCGAGTCCAATTGCAAACTGTACAAATACAGATATGCGTTCGCGTTATGAGATGGCAGATAGCGGTCTATACGATTTGTTTGGAGTAATCAGTATAACAAACAAGAGAAACCCTTGTCTGCCAGCGCATTATGCAGGTCTATGCTATTTGCAGTTTGTCTCTACTTATAAGCGATTATGCAAGGTAAATTTCGGTCCTTTAAATATGATTGAATGTAACTTTGCCCATTATGGCAACAAAAAATAAAAGAAAGGACAACGTGACTTTTTATTTCAGTTCAAGTGGTAGACATTCAAATAACAATCGTTGTCATTCATTGTATAATGATTCTTCAATACTGTCTGGTTAAAATCACAAGAACACATAACATGTTTGAATTAACATTCAACCAGCATATCTCTTCTCAGACAGATAAAATATATTTAAATCCATTCAAACTACAGAAATCCACGTATACTGCTAAAACTTACGTCTTTAAGGCACGTGTACTATTTAAAAAGACAAAAGTCGCATTTCAGAAATAAGAAATAAAAAAAATGTTATTTTGAACTAAGATGTTTCACAATTTATAAATACCGCAAAACATGTTTCAAGCAGTTTGCAAATAAAAGTTAAGAAATGAAAATATAGGCCTATATGGCTAAATGGGCCTTATACTTGACACTGAATCAGAAAGTCTGAATACAACGAACGAGAAACATATAATGGTCAACGAGAAATGAAATCTTGATATTAAATCTTACATAAAATCCAGTTTTTAACGTTGTTAATTTTATCAAAGGATTTTACATGATTTAATCATATTAACGAATAAAAAACAAACAAAATTATGTTTGAGAACACTATGCTGTTCAATAAATTCATTGTCAATTTAAAATTGTTATAAAGTTCAATAGTTTCAAAATAGATAAGCATTACTGGAAACACAAATATTCGTCCGTGCCACCAACGCCCTTTCTCACATTCGCTACTCTTAATCGGTAAAGATAACAAAATTGTTTAGAAAAGGTATGTCATGGCTACGACGACGACTACGACAACGACGACGACGAAGAAGAAAGGATAGAAACAGAAGAAATAAGAAGAGTAAAGACCATTCTTCTACCAAATAAAGTTTACAGTATCTAGTCCTGTATTCAGAGTTTTGTCGGACTTTAACATCTCATAAAAGATGTTTTGAACTTTATCAAATTTAATTATTCCAGGGATATGTGTTTTAGCAGAAAACACTTACTGTTAGAACGGAATCTTCTACTTGATTTAACTTAATATATTTGTGCGTACCAAATTAAGTATGACACTTACAGATATGAACAGTTCCTTGATTTTGGTCTTGTGATCAATAATAGATTTAACGAAAATTCCCGGAAAGGGTATTGTAAAATGATAACGTCATGATGGGAAAAGAGGACATGTACACTGACTTGAAGAAAAAGAATGCGTTCTGCTTAGTAAAACTTGCTTTAGAAGTTAAATAATAAAAAAATATGTTTTAAATTTACATTCTTCAAAAGTGGACGTTTTTTCCACTTCATTTTATCCAATTTAATCAAACACAATCATGCCCAAGTATTTGAATACACTGTCTTTTAATGCAATTTTTCAGACCGAACAATCGGGTACCACGTGCTACATATGAACTTTGATTGGTCTAACAGGTGTTGTCTCGATGTTTACCTGTATTTTTCAAAATGTGAGTGGTCGGGTAGGTGTTGTCCCGATCTTTACTAGTAAGTATTTTTAAAAATCTGATTGGTCAAGCAGGTTTTGCCTCGATGTTTACGAGTAAGTTTTTTTTCTTCAAAGCTTATAGACGCATTCAATAAGTCACACTTTGCGTATGTTGGATTGTTTTCCTTATCAGACGTGACGTCATAAGAGGGTTTTAGCTGAACATTGATAAACAAAGCCATTTCACAAATCCACGTATCCATATTTTTAACGTATTTTCTATATTCTTTTATTTATTTTTAAAGTACAGTTTATTTTTGGAAAAAAGAAAAAACATTGGTTTCTTGATATTTGTCAATGGATAGCTCACTTGATTTTCGATCATGGTCTAATAATGGAATACATGATAACATAGTTTTAATTCTAATTTTATTAGATTATTTTAATCTTTTTAATTTTTGATATAAATGTTGTGATAGTTGTTCCGATTTAGATTAAACTGAAGCTTTATCTCTGACATATATTGGTCTAATGGGGGGGGGGGGGGGGCATATATTAGTTACATTCCTTACAGTAATAGAGAATAATGCGTTTTTCATTGATCCATTTAAAAAAATCTTAATTTTAAATGTCCATCTGCATTTCTGAACTACATTTTACGCGCAGGGTTTCCTTGAAAATATAGTAATTTACTACTTCATAGAATGCAATAATCATTTGATCTCGACATTTTGTTGGTTCAAATCGAAACTATTAAAGACATGCCAAAACATTTAATCAACGCAGATTTTTACATTTGCACAACTTAGACTTAACGGATTTCCTTGTCAAACACATCACTCTGCATGATTCCTTAATTAATTGAAAAGAAACACACAAAAAAAGTTTTCTCACACATGCCGATAAGAACGAAATATTTATAACCCCGTTTCTTTGATGTCCGTTTTATCAACGCACGGCTTGTCTTACCGGGAAAGCTAAGTAAGGATCTTCAGACATTTATAACAAGACTGTCAAAGAATATTTATAAAACCACAACGAACATGCAGAATTGACTTTTCTATCTCACTCTATCGACACAGCTAGCAATTATTTCGGTGCAGGTGTGGGTTTTATACGTAATCTTCTATTACGAGGGAGTGTTATCTAAAACTCCAACTTAACTTAATGAGTCTTATTATATGATCGTTAATGGGCAAAGAGTTATGAGCTAATTTGGTTCCTCTCTTCTGCTATTAATACTGGGAGGTGATTAATCAGGTGTCAAGGTTCACCTGTCAATAACTGTGCCAGGTCATAACCTAGGCCAACCAGATCATCAAATCCCGACAAGATGCAATTTTCTTCGAAGGCAGTTAAATTCACACCAACAACGGACAAAATCTACACTCCCTTTTAATAGTAACGTGTTGTGTTTTGAGTCTCCCTTGATACCATACATCGATTTGTCCACTGATTGCATAACTGCACAATATATTAAACTGGTCAAGCATTTTTCATACGTCAGTACGTACCTGCAGCTAAGAGAAACACTAACCATTTCACCATAGTGAACCATGCAATAGTACACATCTGAAATAAATACCATAGGGTGTGCTATGTTTTGTTCGACGTTTGTTTTTCTCCACTCTCAATATTAAGGTTTTGTCCTTATTCAGTCAACTTAACAAGGAAACTCACCAAGGGCTCCACAACAAACTTTTTGTACCCCCCCCTTACTATCACTTTATTTTCAAAACTTCTTTTCTTGGTTGGGCCGGGCTTTCAACACGGCCCGGCCCCACAGCACAGCTGTACCTGCTACCACTGTAGTTCCGCCACTATTCAGAAGGAATATGCTGACTCCACTGATACATGTTTAATACACCTTTGTGATCATAGTATGGCCCATCTGTCCAAAGGTTTTTGGATCATAGTATGGCCCATCTGTCCAAAGGTTTTTGGATCATAGTACGTCCCATCTGTCCAAAGGTTTTTGGATCAAAGTATGGCCCATCTGTCAAAAGGTTTTTGGATCATAGTATGGACCATCTGTCCAAAGGTTTTTGGATCATAGTATGGCCCATCTGTCAAAAGGTTTTTGGATCATAGTATGGACCATCTGTCCAAAGGTTTTTGGATCATAGTATGGACCATCTGTCCAAAGGTTTTTGGATCATAGTATGGCCCATCTGTCCAAAAGTGTTTGAATGCTAAAGATGGAGGACAGAGTGAAATAATGAGGACTAATCATGTTCATATTTCTTGTTTCAAAATGGGAAATGCTTATCCATGTATTATATGAATTAAAAATTTGTTAAACTTAGTGATCATCGCCGTTTTGTCACTAGAGAAGGAAATGTAATTTTGCTACATCATGTGTTAGTAGCATAGCTCCCTATTTCCGTATTACACCGTAAATAATTGGAATCTAGTTGTATCAATGGCATTTCAGAGATCATTTAAAAAATCGAATGTTAAGTTTACTTTTTAAAGCAGAGTCCAACGCTATTTATACTATTATGAATTCGTTTGTTTTGATGTGCTTAATTAAAAAAATCGGTTGTCAAGTTTTATAGTATTTAATAGTAATTTCTCATTTAGTCGAATATATAATTTTATTTTATAAATGTACCCTGGCCAAAATCTTGACCAGTCAAGACCCAATTAGTGGGCTATGTTTGTTTCTTCTGTATGTGCTGTGTCAATGTTACCGGACTTGTTATTAGTTATATATACTTGTGATGTTATTTGCTGAGCCGGGCCCCGAGTGGTCGAGTGGTCGTTAGCGCTCCCCGTTACGGATCACTGCCATCTCACCTCTGTCTGCGTGGGTTCGAGTCTCGAATTTGGCTGTGGGTATGTGAGAAAGCTTGCCAGTAGTGGTTCTTTCCGGGTTTTCCCGGTTCTTCCTCCATCATTAATACTGGCCGCTATGTATAGCATATCGTGTGCTGAAAAATAGCGTTAAACCCTACAACAACAACAATTTGCTGAGCCTGCCTACATAAACGTATTATGTTGTTCTTATTTCTTTCTTTCTTTATTTACTTATTTAGTTGTAGTTTTAAACATTTTCAAAACACACATTTATATCAAAAGTACAGCTGGCTCTAGAAACTCAAAGGGCTCTGTGATTGTGCTGCTAATCTTGAAATGTGGTGAAAACCACATAATCAGAAATAAAGCCAAGGACATTGGATGGCTGACCACCATCGTAAAGCACGTGCTGGTTCCCGAAATTTAACCAGGCACTGCACAAATACAAAGTGAGCATATACACCATTTCTCAATCTAGGCTCATGTTTTTGCACTTAGTTGCATTTCGTGGCAAGATAAAAATAGGGAAGCCATAAAAAAATAATACAGTGTCCCAATTTTCTGTGTGAAGGTGATTTCGAAGGATAAATAATTTATGCTCTAATAATAAACGTATGGTCATTACTGGGCACAACATTTTTCAAAGTATACTCACTGGAACTAGTCTTAACACGAGTATAAATGTGTTGAAATTGTATTATAACGTCCCTATTACATCGAAAATTCCAAACACTTATCCTCAGATATACCATCAATTCTAACCATAGTCATTTGCCATGATGCGTAACCACACCTCGAGAAAAAAGAAAGCAGAGAAAAATCTTTGAATGGTCAATTATAGATTAATGCAAATGACTTCCTGGAAAAAAGAACAGACAAGCCAACCAATCATCACAATCAAATAGTTGTCTGAAATATGGATGAAATTTAGCATCTTCTCTGTGGAGAGGTGATCGTCATAAAAAAAAAAAATATTGATAGAGGTACGAGTGTAGGTCAAGATATTGCAGACATAATTATATTGCCATCCAAATTTAAAATTTTAATATATTTTATATTAATCTGCCAATGATTTAAACATAAAACCGTTTGTCCATAACACACATCGTATGTGTTGCTTATAAGTCGCGTCGAACCGCCAACAACACAGGCAATGATCTGCCGTCGTATACTGCGCTGGCATAACACGATTTTTTAATGTTTCTTCTGAAAAACTGCATAGACCCAGATTATGGGACAACATAGTTGGATCTTACAGCCTGGAACTGAACTAGACTTGTAAGCTAGTATATACTGTAACTGGTGCATTTACAAGTACAGAAGGAAGGCTGGTATATATAATCCAATGCCTCGTTCCAAAAGACGAGTGAATAAATACGGCCACTATTTTAGGACTAATTTCAATGAATAAGCTTTTCTTGTTTGCTGTCTGTGCAACTGTGAACGATAACGTACCTGCAAAATATGATTACAAAACAATTTAAGAGCTGCGTTTAATAAATGAAATATACACAGGCGAATTAATATTTTGCAGCAATCAACTCGTTGTCATGATTTCATTACACACGTTGATCTATCTAAATAACCAACCGTATCGGCTGTACAAGTACATGCATGTGCTTCAATGTTTCAAATTCGATATTTCGGTCGTGCCATTAAAAAGGTAAATAAAACGAACGTGGAACAAAGAGAAAAGTCTTTAAGACCAGACACCTTTGTATCACAAGGAACTTATTACCAAACAATGACTGAATCAATTTCTGGGGAAGTATCGGTTCATGCATTCTGAAATAGTCGTCACTCTGCGTTTTCTTAATTTCTAACACTACAGTGAATCTAGCTAGTTTCAAAATTATATTACCAAACACTGAGGTTTCATTTTCTGAGAAGACAGCTTCCGAAATCTCAAAAGGCACACAATCACGAATATTCTCTGCAATTTCAAATGCAGTGATTACAAATGTGTGATCAAAAGTCATTTGCATTATTTATTTATTTTTAAACTACTAAAATAAATCAATATTGGTGGAAATATAAACTTTGTATTTTTGGCAGATCTGATGACTCGTGTTTTTCAATCGCTTGCTCTCTCTGATAATATTTGCTTTATTAAAGTTTGCTTCAGACGTCTTTTTATCGTTTCATCTAGTAGTTTGGTTAATACAGAAAACAGTAAATGATTACTCAGTTGTTACCTTGGCAAAAACGCAGTTAACGAACAGAACTGGGATGTAAATGTTGCGTGATAGTAACATACCCTTAAATACAATTTACCATGTATCACTGTATTTTTATAAAAAGAAAGATTATATTAAAAAGGTTTCATTTGTTTGATATACCGTTTATAAACAATGTGATTTTCCGATATTAACGATAAAATATTTGTAGTATAACATTTTCAGTGACCTCGTCGTTGCAGTATATGATAGTAGCAGCAGCAGCATTAATAGTAGGTTTTCATCGTCGCGGTTGTTGCAGTATAGTCGTGGTACGTTAAAAATAGTGTTTGTAGGGTTTAAAGCCATTTTTCAGCCCAAGATAGGCTATACATGGCGGCCAGTATTAATGGTGGAGGAAGAATCCGGGGAAACCCCCGAAAGAACCACCAACCCACGAGAAGCTACTGTCAAGCTTTCTCACATACCCACATTGGCCGAACCCGAGACTCGAACCCATCCAGACAGAGGTGTGATGGCAGTGATCCGTAACGGTGAGCGCTTTAGACCATTCGGCACCCCCGTTGCAATAGTAGTAATTGTATGACACAGTATCAGTAGTAGTAGAGGTAGACAAACAAGTTGTTCTCCACCTTTTTGTTTTTGTTTGACTGGTGGAGAACAACTTGTTGGTCTATAGTAGAGGTAGCAGTAATAGTAGTAGTTGTACGTTTTCACTGCCGTCGTAGTAATGGTATGGTGGTAGTTGTAGTAGTGCATTCTCACTGCCGTCGTTGCAGTACTACGGGTAGTAGTAGTAGTTGTTGTACGTTTTCATCGCCGTTGTCGTTGCTGTCTTAGTAATGGTATGGTGGTAGGTGTAATAGAAATGTTATGATTGTATGAATGTTAGTAGAGTAGGAGTAGAAATGGTATATATGTGTGTGTGTTTGTGTGATTAAGATTTTTAACGTAGCTTTAACAATTTTTCAGTCATATTGCCACAATGTCTGCAGTGTCTAATTAGACAAGTTAACTTTTTTATTTTCAGATTATTCATTACCATGTAGTAATGGGGGGGGGGGGACGGAGTTAAGATGAGAGTCACGATGCAGTAACATAAAGCAATAGGTACTAGATACTCATTTATTGTCAAAATAATTGATGATGAAAACGTACAGTTTAACTCTCATCCTTGTGGGCTCGCATATTATTGTTTACTACTACCTGTGGCGATCGAAAATGACAAATGTTCTATTCATGTAAGAAGTGTAGGTCACTCGAGTTGCCCTACGTCAAATGCGCATGACCATACAGGATGCGGCTCTGGGATAGGTTTGGCCAGCTAAAAATAGAATCTGACAATGACCTATAGCCTATCGTGAGCTAAAAATGACGTTAAACTGACAAACTACTGTACGTGTGACATAATATTCATTACAGTCATTCTTGGCATATCAATACAGATGCCGTTATATTTATTTTCAGCAACTAGAGGTATAACTCTCTCTGAGATGTTATATTTATTTTGAGCCACTCAGGGCATAACTCTTGTGACATATGCAAATAAGCAGCTCTGACCTGGGAAGAACTCTTTGTAGCCATTAACTGCTCTGAGTCCAGGCCTCATCGTCTTATGAGACTGTGGGGCCTCATGGGAAATTAGAAGTCCAAGTGAGAAAAGAGGGAACTGATTAGTGTGCATTAATCATGACATCTAAAGTAAATAAAATTACAATGTAGTAATATTTATTATTAGTTTTATTATTACGTTTTTGTTTCATATATATTTTCACTTTTCTCTGTACTGAAAGAATAATGAATTTATTACTGCTTGTAATTAACTTGTTTGAGACTAATAGTGATTTGTTTCTTTTCATTTCATTTTGAAATAAAATATGTTAAAAAATATATTTACAGGAACCAGTTTAAAAATATTGAGTGTCCATGATGTGCTGAAGTGCCTACCTACCACAATGGACTTTGCTTTTGAAATGTCACTTTGGACTGGCTGTGACTTGAAAGTTGATCCCAAACTTTGTTTTGTTTTAGGATGTTCACTTTAGACATAAAACAATATTAAATAGACATTTACTGAACAGCTAATAACATAGAGTAAAACCTGCTCTAAATGCCACCTCTGTAAGACAGCCACATTTTTAAGATCCAACATAACACATTCCATATAACAACTATCATTATATCACAGCTGGTTTAAGTAAGTCATAACGTGGCTTTGTTATTCAGGTTTCATTGTAATGGACAAATGGCTGAAGATACGAAAGTTATGCCAGCATAAATAGGTCACAGTGACATAGTTTTAATATGGCAAGTAACATTTTGGGACTTGCATTCACATATCAATTCTCGAGTGTAGGTGAAACTGGGTCCAATATATTGTGTACAACAAATGTATGAAGCCTGAACAAAATGGTCAAAACATTATACATATCCAAAATACTTAATTGGCAAGTGAATAATAACATATTCCTGTCTTATGTCACAATCTGTTTGGAAAATAACTTTGCATAGGGGTTAACACACTATCACATCTTGTCTTTGTTCCCATAACTGCTTGGAATAAAATGTCATATTTCAACCTATGTCCACAGTGACTATTAAAATAATTACCCATGGTAACTATTCTTGTAACTACCCAATCATAGTGACTATTCAATTACCCTTAGCAACTATTCAATTACCCATGGTGACTATTCAATTACCCATAGCAACTATTCACTTACCCATGGTGACAAATCAATTATCCATAGTGACTATTCAATTACCCTTGGTGACTATTCAAACAATTACCTGCAGTGACAATTCAAACAATTACCCATAGTGACAATTCAAACAATTACCCATACTGACTATTCAAACAATTATCCTTAGTGACAATTCAAGCAATTATCCATAGTGACAATTCAAACAATTACCCACAGTGACAATTCAAACAATTATCCATACTGACTATTCAAACAATTATCCACAGTGACAATTCAAACAATTACCCATACTGACAATTCAAACAATTATCCAAACAGTTACCAACTTCAGTCTTGTTACCAGAGCTGTACCATAAAAAAGCCAATGTTTGTTTGTTTCAATTTAACAAATCTGTCACAGGTGTTTGTGTTGTTTTGCACACCTTTAAATTAGTGACTTTCTAGTCCATGCTTGACAATCATAGCTGCCAATCTTTCAGGCTTGCAATGAGTGAAAATAGGGATAAAAAGTAGTGAATTTGGACATGAATTAGTGAAAAATACCATGACAATAACTCCGTTCACTCTGACTGTCAATATTACACTATATCAATATCCCAATATAAAACTAAAACACTACATATATGCAGAAATATATCTGCATTTCTATCTATTATGGTATTCATAAACTTCACTTGTTCTTGTGGTTATTTATCAAGACATGATACTCTGGCAGACATGAACTTCCTCAACAGCTTGATCGTAAATTTGTTTTCTAAAGAGTTCAGACTTCTTGCCTGCTGGCTGATCTAGGTGACTAACATTGCTGACAAATTTTCTGCAGCTAAGGAGGCCCTACTGTCTGTCCTCACTAGAAAAAATACTCTTTCGCTGTCACTGTTGTTGTGAATAATGCACAGGAGCTGCAGCACTTCTGGTTTTTCCAAAGGAAAATTTGGAAATGATTGTCAGAACAAATGTTTAGCATGGTCTCCAGCTGATAAAGGTAGACTGTGTTAAACAAGAAAACTCACAAATAATGCTTCAGCTTTGGTAGCTTGCAGGTCTTCCACTATTGGCTTAAAATATTCCAGAGCTGAAATCAAATTCTTAATTGTTCCAAATTTTACGTGTTTTTTGCAACCTATGTGCTTCCTCACATCATCTCTACCACCATGCCCAATACTAAAATTTGTGGCACACTGTGTGCAAAAAGCATGATGTATATCAATGTTTCATGGTAGAATGCGCAGCAAATTTTTGATACATTTCAAATTAAACTTCACTTTTTGAGCAAAAAATTTAGTTTTCCTTGGTGGTGAAAACATGCGATGCCGAACGATAACTCAAATCAGTATTAGTGACGCATGTGCTGAACAAAATTCCGGTTAGGCCACCATTTCTCTCAAAAGCGTTTGTAAAACTACTCTTATACATATAGATTAAAATAGGATAAAATGCTTGCTACTGGGCCAACTGTACTAATTGGCTGTAGTTCTACTAATATCGCAATCAGCAGTACCAGACAGTTTTGGCAACCGCCAATATCACGACTAGCGCTTAACAGGAAATCAGTTATTTTATTAAAGATTTAAATAATTGAGAATTGAAGAAATCATGAATTTTTGGCTTGCGGTGTGAATACATGAATCACTGAAAAAGTTGTGAAAATCACGCCAAATTCATGAGAGTTGGCAGCTATGGACAACTGCCACACTCATCAAGGTTTTCAATTTTCCAAGGATACTTCTCTTGGACATTATTCTGGAATATCATTCCAGGTCAATGGAAATTTTTAAAGACCGTTAACCTAAGATAAAACCTTACCTTCAATACAGTGACTCTTGACCTTCCTAAACTCAACAACTGAATGGTGACCCTGACATTTGTTTTATCCACATATCAATTCAATTCTACCAATGGAATTGGTCTAAGATTTTTTATTTCTTGATTTGCAGAAAGAGGTAAAAATCATTAATAACAATCTGGATTGTTGATATTAATTTTGAATGAAAAGGAACTTGTTCAGAAATCACTCTCATAGAATGTAATTAAGAACATCTAATACAACTGTTTTTCTAAAGAGTACAGTTACACTATACAGGTGTCTGTCATTAAATAAACAAAACAAAAAACAATAAAAAACAAAAAGAACTTCTTAAACATTTACTCTGAATTGATTTTAATAGGTTACCTATTGATTTTGTTTTTGTGGCAGTAAATTTATAAGCCCAAAGAAACAATGATCTTTTTGTGGAAGCAATAGGAATCCTTCCTTAACCCACATGTTTAAAACCAATATAAATGCAATATTACTCAAACCACAGAAATATATATATATATTCATTAAATTAAATAAATTA
This sequence comes from Sinohyriopsis cumingii, assembly GCA_028554795.2. NCBI lineage: Eukaryota > Metazoa > Mollusca > Bivalvia > Unionida > Unionidae > Sinohyriopsis > Sinohyriopsis cumingii. The sequence continues at coordinate 117,581,839 of CM068828.1, forward strand.
ATTGATAAAAACAATAGACGGATACAACCATTCTTGATCCCACAAATGAATCATTTGCAAACTGCTTTGTACATGATAAAGCTCACACACAATACATTTCAAGCACTACTGTTGTTCCAATCCACATGGTCAAGGGCATATTCATAATGATTTAATACATACATGTATAGTTAACATGGTCTCGAAAGACCATTTCCTCAATGCACATATTTAGTATATAGTTATAACCTGTCATGAGAGATTGCAGTTTTTGAAAGACCATGATATTTTGGCAGAAAGGGTGGTCTTTCAAGACAGGTTCCGCTGTATATGGATATTTGAATATCTAGGGATTATTTAACTGCATGGTTGTCTGTGAAGGCTTAAACCATTGTTGTTTTGGTAGTTCATAAACATCATTATCTTAATTGGACTAAGATGAATCAGACATATTATTACACCCCATAAAAACAACAGCATCAATGACTTAAGTACTGAATATCATGTGACAGGGAACAAACCACTGTGTCATGCTCACATGTGTTTTCTTGTCTTGTCTAATTCTGTATAATAAACAATTTTATTGCCCATCTTTGAGGAGATATGAGGATTTGTTCACCAATGACAAGTCTTGTTCCATTACGGGTTTGTTATTAAGGAATACGACTTGCCTTGGGTGAATACATTTTCATATTATCTCCCCATTCCACAGGCAATAAATGTATTATGTTCATCAGAAATTTGTTCATGGAACACAGTCCCTGCCAGTGACCTTCTTTTGATACCATCATGTTAAGAAAAATCCCATACAAAGCTGCATAAATCTGCAGCCACCAATATCCCAGACACTGACTGATATGAAGCCCAAGATGCTGGCATGAAATATAAACCAGTGTGACCATCTTTTTAAAAAAAGACAACATAATGATTTTGAACCATTAAAATCTGAGAAAGAAAGGTCCAGAATGCCTAAGCTGGAACATATTCCAAAAATTTGTGCTTATTTCTGTTTTGGATTTCTAACATTGCTTTAACAATTTTTCAGTCATACTGCTATGATGTTTGGAGTGTGGAATTTTACAGTGGCATCAAGCCACATACATGTAGCATCATGTCCCACCCAGTCACATTATCCGGACACCAGGCCAACTAGTCCTAATACTAACCTCTTAATGCTGAGTGACTAGCAAGGCAGCGGTTTGTACCATTTTTATAAGTCTTTGGTGTGACTTGGCTGGGGTTCAAATTCACGACCTCCTGCATCCAGGGAGGACACTCTAACTACTAGGCCACCAGCGTGATCCTATTCCAAAATGTAATGCATAAACTACCTTAACCCAACTTTTGATTATAAACCTTCGGTACTAAAAGTCCTTGTTTTGTAAAAATGTTATGACATTGATAAATGTAAAGAGAAGTTAACTTTCACAGTATTTCCTCTAGTTATTTAATGAACAAACCCAATTCTTGATAGCACGTTGCAAGATGCACCAAGCAAGTTCAAGACTTGGCAGCAGAAACAACTGAGACATTGACCTAACTGTAAAAGTGAACCGAAATCAGAAAGGCTAGAAATGCTGGTCACAGTGATCCATGGTTTTAGACCAAACAAAATGCATTCATAAAGTTGTGCGACTCTGTGATCAGCCACGTCTGAAAAATAGAAAATTTAACCAGTAAATTATAAGTCACTGTAGCCTGGATTACGTAGGATGGTGTTGTGATCACCGAGATGCAAGGATGGCCATGGGGAACATCTGGTAATGGAAGCATGATAATATATGAGTGTGTGTTTGCATGTGTGTGTGTGTGATTTGGATTTTTAACATAGCTTTTAAAAAATTTCAGTTATATTGATACAATGTCTGTTTGTAGTGTGGCAGTTTATAGTGATGTCTAGCATTGGGGCATCATGCTGTAGACATGTAGCATGATGACCCACCCAGTCATATTATTCTGACACCAGGCCGACCAGTCCTAACACTAACCTCTTAATGCTGAGCACCTAGTGAGGCAGTTGTTAGTAATATTTTTATAAGTGTTTGGTATGATTCGGCCTGGGTTCGAACAGGCGACCTCCTGCATCCGAGGCGGATGTTATAACCACTAGGCCAATGGAGTGGGCAATTATATACGGAAAGAAATATTTTTAAATAGTATATATATTTTATTAGATGCATGATTTATAAGTGAGGCATTAAGTTTCATTGTGAACATACTGCTAATGCATATATAGTATTATTAATAATGACAAGTATTTGAACTTCCTCAACAGAAGAACTTCAGTCAATTAACCAATGCACTATGTCTGCACTATATACTAGATGAATTTTAACTATAGTATCTTTTATCTACTTCTTCTTGAAAAAGGACATCAAAGATCTTTGCGTTGTTCCAGCTCCTTTTGAGGGAGAGCCCTTCTTCTTTGGGGATGGCTTCTTCTGTACAAAAAAAATAAATACAGGATTAACTATTTGCCTAAAGAAAACTGCCAATGGTGACATGATCAAACTGCAAACCATGAATGCTGTAAATTCATTTTTATTCATGAGGCATTAATCTTTGATGATTTTTTGTGTCTCTAAACCTTGGAACAACACATAAATATCTGCTTGTGTAACATTTATGGGTGCAGTGCTCCATGTGGCACATTTAATGCTATCAGCAATGAAATGCAGGCATAGCAGACTACTTCAGTGAAGGAGAAAACGACCGAAACACAAACCCCAGCCATAATGTTGATGTTCCACAAACTGGCTCTGAGACAGACATCATAAATCCATAAAATGTATTCTTTTTCAATTTTGGTGCATAACATTTCTGTGAAAAATAAAATTTGCAAACCAAAATATTCCATAATATTTAAATCCATCTGATTAGATTATTGTAAAAATATGTTATTACTATCAGTAACATGTTTACCATGTTTACATAATGCGTGTGAATTGAAAACAGTGTGCCAAAAGAAATTGATAAATGAAAGGCAAAAGGAATGCAATTGAAAAATGAATGCATTCTGATGAAAATGGAACTTAAAATAAATTATTTTTTAACATGTGATCGTTTCCATGGTTGAAAGTCCGCTTGAATAATAATTCAGAATCAGATCCTTTTCAACTTAAAATTGTTCATCGCATATAAGCCATGACATTAATCTTGTTGAGAAAGATGCCAGGGGGCCCTGAGTGGCCAAGTGGTCTAAAGTGCTCACCGTTCCAGATCAATGCCATCTCACCTCTGTGTGCATGGGTTAGAGTCCAAGGCTCGGCTAACGTGGGTACGTGGGAAAGCCTGCCAGTAGCTTCTCGTGGGTTGGTGGTTCTTCCCTGGGTTTTCCAGGGTTCTTCCTCCACCAGTTATACTGGCCGCCATGTATACCCTATCTTGTGCTGGAAAATGGCGTTAAACCCTAGAACAACAACAACAACAAGAAAGATGCCAATGATGTAATGACATCATCACAATTGGTTATATCTGTAGCCCTTATCAGAACAAAATTAAATAAATACAATTTTTGACAGATACTCAAACAACTATATTTTTTCACTATTTGATATTGTGGATATATCCTTATGATTACAGGACAAATATAAATATGCATTTAAATGGGATATGTTTCTAAAAGCAAAAACATAAAATCCCCCCACCCACCCAATTAATGCCATTCTTTGATACCAGTATGAGAGTGCTATCCCTTGATCCAACGGGAGAGTACTTGATAATACTAACAGAATTTTTATAAATACAAATAAATTAAAATATTATACAAGTTATAATACTTTTAATTCATACTCTATAGAGAGCTAAACTCAGGTCCACAGAAAAATGGCACCATCACCATGTCTGCACACACCAACCCCTATACCATCTCAATCATGCAAACACAACAAATGATGCTGGTCAGTGGTATAGGCATTACTGCATAGCAGACACACCTGCATGCTGACCTAGTAATAAAATCTCAGTAAAGTACTTCACCATTCCTAGGTCAGACTAAATATATAGACCTTTTTAAAAAAAGATGTAAAAATGTAGAAAAATTCTGTACTGGAATGAAAATTAAGTCAAGCCATCTATATTCACCTAAAAACATGCATCACAAATTCTCTTTGTTTGCCACAAATTGTTTTTGATAAAATGAGCTAACTTTTGTCCCAAAAAGTTAAAAGTCCAATTTAAAAACTCTCTAAAAGATGGAATAATTGCTGTAATAGTTTACCAAATTTAAATTGCCCAATTCAAGTAATTTTTGCATAATCATGATTTCAAGACTGTTGTAAAAAATGTCAAAAAAGATATAAAAAATATAAGAAAGATAGAAATTGACAGAAGGTCACAAAAAATAAGCTGATCTGCACAGTAATACAAATAAACCTGCCAAATATAAGTTGTCTCCCTTGTAATTTTTTGCATCAACGTACTGACAAGGTTTTGCCAAAAAAGATCCTGAAAATTCAAATGGGTCATCCACACATAAGAGAGAGAGACAGTGAGAGAGAGAGAGGGAGAGAGAATAAAATGTAACAGCATATTATCAGCAAATTGTAGTCATCAGGAACAAACTATCTGACAATTTCAGTTAACCCCATGCATGCAATTATTATACTAGATTTCTTTCTGTAATCAACAATTTTTCTTTTTGTAATCAACAATTTTAACTAGCTAAATCTGGTAAAATCTATATGGAATACTTTAGCCATACTAAAAAAACTTGCCTACTACACTCAGGTTTTCTGACCAATAATCCATCTGAATGTCTCCTGTGACACTTGTCTACTTTAACATAGATATTATAAGCCATGTAAATGGAATACTTCAAAAATAGCTACGGGTAATCATTTAATACTAGGGGTTGAGACTGTCATCATGAACTGCTCTTGCCAGAAATTTCGTGTGTATGCAGTATACTTTTACCATTTTATTTTAACATGATTGACATGTGATTTTGCTGTTACTGGTTGCTCAGTGCTAGAAGTGAATTGCTTGAAGATGTTCTATGAGGTCATTTGTGCAGGTTCCAAAAAACATTGATGTGATTTAGTTAACTGGACATAATCCTGAATGAAAGCTGCATGCATAATTTTATACAGTGACTGACTGAGGAGTTCTGCAACTTCTGACAAGTCTGGTAACTATTAAATAAAAGTCAAATGATGATATTTAACATATGTTTTGCACAACTAATCAATCTAAAGTAAAGTGCTTTTCCAGATCTCTAGCCAAGTTTTGCTAAAATACAAGACTGCTCCTGGTTTAAAACAAACCTTACTCCAGAGCTTTTTCAAGTATTCCCTGAAGGGTGGAAACTCTGTGATGTCGAACTAAATTAAAAATTATTATTCAGAAACCATTTTATTCTTTTTATTACAATGACCTTGACTATTGACCCCAAGATTTAACGGTTTTTCTCCTTACCCAAAGTACTAATCAGTCACAAGTTTGGTCCAAGTCTGTATTGTAGAACTAATGTTATTGTGCAGAAACCATTTTCTTATTCAGTCGTTGTGACCTTGACATGTGACACCTTAATCGATACACTTTCTTCTTACCCAAAATGCAAACCAGACAAAGATTTGGAAAAGATGGATAGTGTTAAACTATTGCTATTTTGCAGAAGAAAAACAAACTGGCAAATATCATGACCATGTATGCTCAGCCTTTTTCAGACCTGCCAACCCTGACAAGTCTGTCTCAGTAAGGCAGTTTAATTTTTTCTGTAAGATTTACCAGTTTTAAGGTGTAACAAAATATCATTAACTGCTATTGTAAAGCTGGAAAATGTAATTAAAAGTTTGACGCATCGATGATAAATATTATGTTCAACTGAAAAGTTTTAAAGGTCGCATAGACTTTATTTACCACTAGTACAGTTGCACAAGCTCTAGTTCCAAATCCTATGCAGCTCAATGGCTTGTTGCTATCTCTCAACTTGACATAATTCTTGGAAATTCTTTTCCATTTCACATGATGACAGCAATCATATCTCACATCACGAGTCATACTCAAATTGGCATTTCCAATAAACATAACTGTGTCCTTTCCAGCTTTTATTCACAAGAATCTGAATACACCTTTTTATTCTTCTGTGTCGATTATTAACACTTTTATAGAAGCTTATTTTCCCTTTCATATTAAACATGCATCTCTTTCTGGACGCCATTAAAAAAAACAATCTATAATCAATAGTTTGATTATGCAGATGCTTAGCATGAACAAATAGGTGCAGTTTAAAGCATCTGGGGTGCTGCTGTAAAATTAGTCTGGTTCCCTGATTAATTTCACTAATTCTAAGAAGAAACCTGGATCAAAATGAAACATGGATGAACCAATTATCAAGATTTTGTGGCAAAAATCATTTTCCCAGTTTTTGGTATTATGCTGTAAGTCCATATTTTAAGGGTAATTTTCGTACGACTTACGGCAAAATCATTTGAGTTGGCAGGTCTGCTTTTTCCATATAAAAGGTTTTGTGTCAATAAGAAGGGGTATGCAAAATGTTTTAAACTGGACTCTCATTCCATGCATTGGGCATAGCATGAATACCTCTGTTCCGAAGACGTCTGGCCTTCAGTGGCAGTCCAATGAGATCTATTGTTAAAAGTTTTACAGAAGGAGAAACAGCAACAACCTTAAACATGTGTTGATAATTGCTGGAACTCCACTCTAAATGTGTTTCTGCTAAACAATGAATGGGTACTTCTTATTTGTTCGTTTTAAAAGGTAAGATAAAGATCTCTGTCTCTAACAGCTCCATGCTTTCTGCTGCAGTTTTTGACCCCCAAACAAAATCTCTATCATTTGTTGTATAGATGAGGCATGAAAATGCAATTGTTGAGGTACACAGGGAAGGTATTTAAAAAAAAATATATCCCAGGGTACTTTGATATCACAGAGTTCATATTAAAATCACAAGAAAATTATTAATTGCATCTACTGGCGAGTACCCCATATTAAAAGTGCCTTCTCTGGGTAACAGGTATGTTTTACTGGAACAGCCGTGAGGTAAAAACTTTACTACTGACATGGAGAGATGGGAGTAATATTACAAAAGAATACCTCTTTCTTTCCTTTTCAAGTAAGAGACTGGCAGGGACTTAAAAATGAAATCCAAGCTATCCTACTTCTTTTCCTTCAAACCCTTACCTGAGGTGAAGACGGTTTTGCAGGGACTGGAGGTTTCTTGACAGGTTCCTCAACTTCAGAAGCATCTGTTGATTCGCTTTCCCAGACTTTCTCTGTGACTGTGGAGGACATGATTATGCAATAAATAAATGTATGCCTGTATATAATAGCATTTGATGGCACCTCGGCACAACAATGGCCATATAATGCCAATTACAAGTATATTTAAAACATATACAATTAAGAAATATATATATATATATTAAATCTCATCCTATTACATTGAGGCACATGCTTAATAACGCCACTGAGAACTGAAGAATCCTGTCAACTGAAAAATTGCCAAGAACTGGATAACCTTGTTTACTAACGATATTTCAAGTAAAACCAAAGTTAACCTTTTAGAAAATTTACCATTTTATTTTAGAGAGATTTTTCAGTTGATAGTGAAATGATCCGACCATCCATTCAGGAGTAGTAATAACATTTCCACTGGTGGCCATCTTGAATGTCTGCGTGGTATCATTTTCATTTAGGACCATCTAGATCATGGGATGAATGTGTGTGTAAAGTTTTGTGGCAATTCTCCAAGTAGTTATAGGAGGAGTAGTGATACAAAACTTGTGCTGACAGATGGATGACAAATATCAGACCATCCCATAAGATCTTCTAGTCCAGAGGTGGGCAAATTTTCCAGTGCAAGTGCCTCATACACAAATTTACACCTTGTCATGGGCCGTATAGTTCAATAAGTAAAATAATTAATATTTGAAATAGCAAAAACAAAAGGTTTTTCTAAATAACATAATTAATTTTCAGTTGTTAACATGTTGTTAATATTTGAAAACTTAAACTTACACTTCAAAAGAAGGACATTTATTTGATAAACAGAGTAACATAAACAAAGTCAGTGCGAATGATGACTTGTTCCTAGGCTGCATAAAAACTATTGGTGGGCCACATGTGGCCCACGGGCCATAGTTTGCTCACCCCTGTTCTAGTCTATGATGAGTACAGCAAAAAATATATAAACAGACCCAACAAAATGTCACTTTGTTTAACCAAATGGAGAAATGTCAGATACATTTTGACCCAACTGAAGAGCACTGGCTGCATATCAAAGGACTTCACTTGCCTCAGTTAGCTCATGGCTGTCTTAAGTAAGGAAACACTACAATACGGTGTATACAACAGTAATGAATCATATTTTGATATATGGGGGGCAAAATTTTCAAATCAAATAGACATGTGTGGCTGGTTCACTGTTCATGTAAGACATGGCTAAAGAGGGAGCCCTACCAAGAGCAAAATGTTAGGTCATTTAGAAAGAAATAAAATATGGGTTGCAAATACTCATACTTGTTTATTCAAGTATTTCAAACATGTATCACTACTGCAAGCACTTGTGTTATGGATTTACTAATTTCTGCAATAAATAATCATTTTTTTAAGCATTATTTTTTTGAATCAGTCACTGTAGAAAGCTGAGCTGTCCACAGGCTCCAGGCCAGTACCCTTATCAAGAAAACTGAACTGTCCACAGGCTCCAGGCCAGTACCCTTATCAAGAAAACTGAACTGTCCACAGGCTCCAGGCCAGTACCCTTATCAAGAAAACTGAACTGTCCACAGGCTCCAGGCCAGTACCCTTATCAAGAAAACTGAACTGTCCACAGGCTCCAGGCCAGTACCCTTATCAAGAAAGCTGAGCTGTCCACAGGCTCCAGGCCAGCACCCTTATCAAGAAAGCTGAGCTGTCCACAGGCTCCAGGCCAGCACCCTTATCAAGAAACCTTTACTGTCCACAGGCTCCAGGCCAGCACCCTTATCAAGAAAGCTGAGCTGTCCACAGGCTCCAGGACAGTACCCTTATCAAGAAACCTTTACTGTCCACAGGCTCCAGGCCAGCACCCTTATCAAGAAAGCTGAGCTGTCCACAGGCTCCAGGCCAGTACCCTTATCAAGAAAGCTGAGCTGTCCACAGGCTCCAGGCCAGCACCCTTATCAAGAAAGCTGAGCTGTCCACAGGCTCCAGGCCAGCACCCTTATCAAGAAAGCTGAGCTGTCCACAGGCTCCGGGCCAGCACCCTTATCAAGAAAACTGAACTGTCCAGGCTCCAGGCCAGGGCTCTTATTAAGAAAACTGGAGTGTCCCTGGTTAATCCGCAATATAAGTGCATGTGTCAATGTGTACAGACATGTATATTACACATTATAAATGATATAATTGCTTATTATAAGCCTAAAACAAAACATCAACTAAAATATTTCTTTTCACTTTAATGAAATGTGTACAATGACTTAAAGACTCCTGTGCAGATTCCCCAACACAATAATGAATCTAGGCTCATAGCTTTGTGGGGGTGTTTGAAGGTCCATACTAACATATCATTCATGAAAGATATAAAAATTGTTCTCAAATTGCAAGGGACACTGGCAATGAAATTATGGAAAAAAACTGGTCATAGATTTACCTAAGTAAAACAGGCAATTGAAATACTGGACTTAAAAAATTACTAACCTAAAAACCCATCTTTGTCCATAAATGTTTTCTTGACCTGCTTTTTCCGCCTGACTCGATGTTTTTCTGCAGTCATCACCTTTTCATCTCTCTTTTCCTTTGAAGATGATTTCATAATTATGTTTTCCTCTTTTTTTCCTATTTCCTCTTTTTCATTCACCTCTGCTGCTTCAGGGCTGGGAGATTCTGGAATGGGGGAGGGCTGCTTCACTGGAGATGGGACAGGACTGTCCTCTTCTATCTCAACTTCAGTAAACAAAGACAATACAATTAATGCTCACCAGGGGATAAATGATTAATGTTGACTGATTTGCCGACGAATACTGGTGGATAAAGACTGTTGCAAATTTCATTAACAAAAAGCTTGTGGAATCAATAAAACTTAAAATCTTTAACAGGGTAACCACAGACAAGTCTTAAAAGAAAGCCCTTTCATTTCTAATCAAATGTATGTTGGTTTGTTTCTATTCTAATACAGCATATTATGCTATTTAGAGCAGAAGCAACTGGAGTTAGGTTCCTTGCTAAAGGGAGAAGTATGTGTTAATCAAGGAATTGTGCCAAATTGGTGTCCTGAGGTGGCATGTGTTGGAGTAATCCTTGGAGGATCTCATGGTAGCCACTGGTCTGACCGAATAGTAGGCTTTAAACCTGCACCCTATCAAGTGCAAGACCAGCATTTTAATCACTGAGTTACTGTGGCTACTGACTCCATTGGTCATCTCTTATGATGTGCAGGAAAGCACACTGCACCTACTGTACAAGTCTGCTGGGGGTAAAAACCACATTTGAAAATATTTTAACCTGAATGTAATATAATTTCACTAGTCTCCAATAGCCATTGTAAATATTATCATGCAGAAAATATATAAACTTTTAATTGGTACCACATGGGTAGTTATGCACTGACAAATTGTGAAACCACCCACCTACCTACTTGCCTAAAAGACATAAAAAAACAAAAAAAGACAAATAATAAAAAAGAACATTCTCTTCAATCATATCAAGATATGGGTAATAAGCTGACAAAGGCTGCAGTACTGCCAAAATGTTTTGTATTACTCTGTTTAACCACCTTTCTTAAAAAACAGCTTGATAAGCTGTTATCATTGTTGACCATCGAAGCAATATTTTAATGGATAAGAGACACAGGCTCTGAGAAACCTTAGTGATGGCCAGCAGTGCAAAGTTCATACATTAATAATTACCTTGCAGTCCACTCACCTATACCCATTCACAGTTAAAATACACATATAACCTGCTGATGGTCATCAAAATATACAGTATATAGTCATTCAGATGGAAAGTTTGCTATTTAATGAACATATTTTATCCCCCTTTCAAATGGCACCTCCTGTAAGAGCAGTGCATTTGTTCTGACACGGCCTTTGACTTTTGAACATTAATCATTGATGGAAGATCAACCAGCTTGTCTCAGGCACTAATAAATACCCACATGCTACATTTGGTTAAATCTATGAGATGCCCAAATGCACCTGCTCACATGGCATAGATTATTTTAAACTGCAAAGGTACTGATAAGGCGGGTGTCATGGTTTCAACAATTTCACCAGGCCTGGCTATAAGTCACACCAATGCTTGAAGCCATGTCAGACAAATGTTTAGTAGTAAAGTGAGCTAAAGCTTCAAGTTATTTAGCTGACATCATTCAAGATATTCTTTAGATATATCCACAAACTGAGTTACACTTATTTACATTATGAAGTTCATAAGCCAGTACAGGTAACAAGAGTACCACAAACTGAGTTCAGAATGATTCAAACTTGTTTCTATTATGAAGTTCACAAGCCAGTACAGGCAACAAAGGTACCTGATATGTTCATCTCATAACCCTTCCCCCACTAAAGACCTAGACCTTTAAACCTAGAAACTTGGTTAATGAACAAGGTGTGAACCTGGGTAAAATTTCTTCAAAATATCTGTATGGACTAAAAATAATCTAGATAAGGAAAGATGACACTGACTTGCATTTTCCCTTGTAGTGACCTTCATATTGTTGTTGTTTTTAGTGTATGACAGGCTATACATGGCAGCCAGTATAACTGGCGAAGGAAGAACCCAGGAAAGCCCTTGGTAAGAGCCAGCGACATACAGAAAGCTCCTGGCAAGCTTTCTCGCATGCTCACATTAACTGAGCTGAGACATGAACCTACATGGATGGAAGTGAGAAGGCAGTGATTGGTAAAGGCTAGTGCTTTAGATCACTCCGCTACTCAGGCCCACTATAGTGACCTTGACCTTGAGATGGGTATGACATTGAATATGTGAGACACTGTCAAGTCAAGATATATACTAGGCTGAAATTTCATGAAAAATATTTTCAATGGTTTAAAAGTCACACCTTTACATGGATAGAGGTCACTGATTCATATGTTCCCTTGCTATGACCTTGATGCAGGTGGCATTGCTATGGTATGTGATGCACTGTCTATAAGTACTTTAAGTTTCATTGCAATATCTTCATTGGTTCAAAAGTCATAGCACAAGCAAGGATACAAGTCACAGAAATACAGTTTTCCTTATTGTGACCTTCACCTTGTGGCAGGGGTTTTGGGAATGGTATGTGACACACCACTGCATCACTATACTTGATCAAAGTATCACGAAAATCTCTGAGAATATTGCAAAATTCTTGACCAGACAAGCAAATGATGATGGACAGACAGAACACTGGATGGATAGACAGACAATAACCTAACATAATATGTCTGTCAGACATAAGATTAAGAATAAAAAGTATTAAAAAAACCTGACTCTTGACTTTTAACCTTAAAAAGAAGTGGATGATAAACTTGTTTACTGCAACTAAATACAAAGTCTGGTCTAAATTTGTCTTAAGTGTGAAAATGGAAGCAATGACCTCAGACATGATACTATGGTTAATTGGGTCTGGTTTCAAAAGTGCTGACATAATAATAACCAGATTCACACCATTTTTATTCAGAATCGATGAAATATTGCAGGAGTTTTCGTGGAAATCTCATTTTCAGACCACCATATTTCCAGAGTAGTAGTGGTATCAAGGTTTTGGAGATGGACACTACGGTGCCATGTCGAAGTGGAACTGGGCACCATTTTCATCCCAAACCAGCTACATATTGCAACAGAGTTTTTGTGAAAAGCTCATGTTGGTGTGACAATTTCGTAGCAAAAAGACCTGAACCTAATTATGACTGAGCCTCACAATTATGTCTTATAGTTAATTTATTTATACCCAACACACATACATTAACAGCATACTGCATAATGTTCCAGATTCCAGTGTCTCACCAACATGGCACATGTATGATTGACATTAAAACCACTTTTTATAAACTTTCAAAAACTTTCATGCACCTGTATGATTGACACTAAAACCACTGTTTATAAATTTCCAAAAACTTTCATGCACCTGTTTATAAATTTCCAAAAACTTTCATGCAATGTATGCTTTTCACTAAAACCATTGTTTATAAATTTCCAAAACTTTCAACTTAAAACTTTAATGCTGTTGAGTATGCTGATGCTATCTACTTTATCTCTTCATAGCGTATGAAGGTGAGACAAAAATATGAAGGGGAGACAAAAAATGCTTCAAGATAGCAAATGTAAAGCGAAAGAAAGTGTCAATAAGAACAAGGTAAATAATAAAGTAGTCCAATTAGAATAAAGTATATATTGAAACAGTTCAATTAGATCTGGATAAATAATAAAACAGTCCAATCAGAAAAAAATATATTTTTAAAAAGGGACAAAAATGACAGTGTCATGCTCCAGGTTGTTTTTATTCAATCTATTTTGTTATACATTTGTCAGATTAGTTCAGATACAATTATTCTATTTTTGTCATGTGGTCCATAGCACTATCACTGCATTATAACGAAGTGTGTTATATTGAGATCTATTATAAACATTCCTAAAATGGCTCCATCATAGCCTGAATCCCTCTGCAGGTTTGCCAGATACACTACAACAATACAGCCAAGTAATGATCCAGGATTCATACTGAACTCTCAATGATAAATTCAATGAGTTTTCCCAAACTTTCAAAGACCACAAACATAAATTTCCAAGACCTATTTTCGCTAACATTTTGTATACAGAGAAAACAATGAATGCAAAATACTACAGTATTGTTCAATGATGAAATTTAAACTATAATTAATTTCTTAAAATTGCTTTATAATGATTTGGAAGATAGGTTAACATTCATTGTTATTTCAGAAATATGTAACTTATGCATCAGATGTAATACAAAATAAATTGTTCTCTTAACAGACATCAGCACTGCTTTAAATGCATTATTATATTTGCTGTTTTTTCTCTTCAGTCATTTTGGAAAGAGAAGCCACAGCTGTCATCTTTTCCACTACTCTTCTCCTACGAAAATTTGACTTTGTGACAAGCACAATCGGCCCTTTTAACTCTGCTTCTTCTGCCTTTTGAACAGAGGAAGTATGCAGGCTTGTAATGTGAGCTTTTTGGCTTTAAGTTCTTCCACTTCACCTTACGCATGACTTGTAAGGGTTCCTTCTCCCATCCAAGCCAAGTTGATTGTCTTTTTATACAATGTACAAAACGCCTTTCATTTACATGTTTTGTCCTTTTTCAGCCATTCCTTGTATTTCTCTTGTTCAAGCCAGATATCGTTGAAAGAGCAAAGACCTGACATTTTTAAACAAGAGGTGAAACACAACTGAAGGCGCAAATCGACTGAACAAATTTTTAATTCTTGAGCATGTGTTACTTACGTGCACTTTCTACAGAAAGTAAAATGTAACCAAAATTCAACTGGCTGAACTGTCTTTAAAAAAAAAAAAAGTCATGAATTAGTGTAATCAACATTTTAATTGGCCAAAACTGATGGACTTGTCCAATCAAATTGAATGATTCATCAACAGAAAGAAGCCAGGAAAAACAACTACATCTAAATCTAATGACCTTAGGTAATTTTATTTGTTATTATAATAATAATAATAATAATAATAATAATGAGAATTTTGTAGATCACCTTATCTTTAGAAGCTCTAAGGGCTTTACAACATTAGATAACACCTAAAAACATATATAATGATGAAAAATAAACACAATGAAATTAGAAAACAAACAACATATTGAACATAGTTAAGGTGCTGACTGCTTTTGATGAAGGGTGTAGTTGGCTTGCTTAGATGAAGAGTGCATGTGTTATTGAAGTTGCCGCCAAGGCCAACTTTGGATGGCCAAACAAAGGCTTGTTTGTTATTGTGGCGGCAATGAAACTGAACAGGTCATCAGAAGAAAGAAACCAGGAAAACTCAACTACATCTGAATCTAAAAACCTTGGACAATTTTATTTGTGATTATGGAAAGAAATATATATTTTTGGGGTTTATTTCAATTTTCAAAGACTTTTACAGACTTCAGGGTAATCTGCTTGATTTACCCAAACTTTCAAGGCCTTGAAAATGCTACCTCATTTTCTCCAAACTCTCAAAGACCTTCAAAGACAGTATGAACCCTGTGATCAAACCTCTATCTTATCCACTGCCATATAATGGACAAAAATGTTTTGTCCCAGCAGTCTACTGGAGTTTTACTGTAATACCAACTACCAATTATCTATACCCTCCCAGCAGTCTATTGGAGTTTTACTGTAATACCAACTACCAATTATCTATACCCTAACAGTCTCATCAATTTCTATATAAAGTCAATCGCACAGGCTAACAGAGGAAGTGAATTATACTTTGTTTTAGGTATATATCATCAACAAGCTCTTGCTGTTGTGCACCATAAAATTATGTCATCAATATGACATCATGTAACTCATCCACATACAGTCATGTATGTTCTAAATGAGATACTGAATGAAGCCGAGTGAAGAACAGAAGCAAATGCATCTGAATGTTTTGTGTGATTTGTGATTGGCATTTTAATGTAGCTGTAAAAAAAATTCAGTCAATGCTACGATGTTTGCAGTGGAGCAGTTTATAGTGATGTCTAGTACTGGGGCATTATGCCGCAGACATATAGCATGATGTCCCACCCAGTCACATTACCCTGACACTAGGCCGACTAGTCCTAACACTAACCTCTTAATGCTGAGCGCCAAGTGAGGCAGCTGTTTGTACCATTTCTGTAAGTCTCTGGTATGACTTGGTAGGGGACTGAACCCACAACCTCCCGCATCTAAGGTGGACGCTCTAACCACTAGGCCACTGAAGCAGTCTCTGAATGTTTTGTAATTTTTTTAAAAACAGAAATGTTAGATGGTAACTACAAATCAAAGATCTGTACATACTCATTTATAAGTCCAGTCAAGATGCAAACTGCACAGACCCTGATATTCTGACATATAATGTGCTGGCCGATCTGGGTCTATGCAGTTTGTTATGTGTAGTCAGTAAAACAAATATAGACCATGGCAGCTGGCACATTATGTAATGGCAAGTCAAGGATCTATGCTGTTATGCAAATGAAATTTACTAGGTCTATTCCATTTAAACATACATGGTACCAGGGAAGGCAGTTTAAAAAAATATACGCCTGGGTACTTTGATTTCAAAGCATTCATATTAAAATGAATTTTTTTAAATAATAAATTGTATCTCTGGATGTATACCCCACTTTAAAAGTGCCTTCCCTGGGTCCCATGCCTGTTTCAATGGAACAGTCCTGAGCATATATGGCACATGATAAACAGGTTACAGTATGCGTACATCTATTTAGTGTGGACTTCTTTTTTCAACAGTCAATTAGCAAGCTTGTTTGCCACTTATGCAGATATCAGCCAGTACACATAACATAACCCATAATTCACCCTAACCCTCTGATTCCTACTTCATCAACTTACCCTCCTCCTCCTCTTCACTACTGCTGTCAAACAAATCCTGCTTGATCCGTCTCCTCTTCTTCTTAATGGTATCTTCATCATCTACATTTATTGGTAAAAAGAAGAAATAAGCAAAAATTCAAACAGGCTCAACAGTGTCCACCTTGTACAACTAATGTATTTACCCTACCATATATACTCACTTATAAATCAAGTCCAACTGAAAACTACAAAGACGCCAAACTGCTGTTGCATAATGTGCTGGCAGATCAGGGGCTATGTTGTTTGCAGCTGAACCTGACTTGTGAGTATATACAGTACTGGAAAATATATCTATCTACCCAGTATCTATCTCTGTCTTGAACTCCATCTGTCTATGTTACAGCAAGATGAGAAGTGATGCACATTGGATCCCATGAGTAAGTAAAAGTTTAACTTTTGTTGTCTGCACTGTGCTATAATATTTTTCTTGGACAATTACATTATTGTAATAAACATTTTATCATATCTTGTGAAAACACTAACACATCTGAATATTTATTTCACCTGAAATGTGCTGCACCATAGAATTTTCCATTCCAGATCTTTCTCTCATTTAACTTTAGTGTATACTCATTATCTATCAATACATGTATATATTAAAGTGAAAAACAATGTTTTCTGGATTTCATTTATTTCCAAACAAACAAATCGTTTATTAAATAACAAATTGTACATATGCATGAATTTAATCTCTCTTGTCACTATTTCCACCTCAAAATAAATTGAATCTTCCCTGCAGTTGGGGCTTGGTGCATGCCACTGTTAAAAAGACAAATTTAGTATTTATTGTTCAGTTACTTGACAACTGTGATCTTTCTCACATACACTGGCACTACTATATTCCATTACAAACAGTTCATTCTTGTTTGAATTTGATATCCATTGTCCTAAGAACCACATGGCTAAATTGAATTATTACATGCGAATTAAATATTCCTAGAGCTTTGGCTAGCTAATTCTCATCAAGATAGGCATGCGGACAAGATTCCCAAAAATGAGATCAAATTAGTAAGAAATCCAAGATTTTGAACAATAAAGGGACATTATCTAAACAGCGGTAGATATTGTAATGACAAACAATCACACACATCATTTGTTCTTTATAATCACCAATAAAGACAACAGAAAGATGTTTCGTAGATCAGATTCTCAATAAAACGTCGAATCTAAGTTTTAGAGTAGGTTGGTTTACAATTACCAAAACAATTACCTTTCCAAAACAAGATGAGCAAAGACCTTCCGCAAGACCAAAATTTGGTGATTTCTTTTATTTCCTAATCTTTCATTTCATTATTTGATGTCTTAGTTAAAAGGTTACCAGAAGTACTGGTATCTTCAAATGGTGATTATTTTTTAAAATCTCGTTTAATTATTTGATGCCTTGACTGAAAACCAAACCAAAGTTAGTCACCATTTACAACATATACTTAGCAAAGAATAAGATGGTCGTTGGGTGTAACTAAATTATACATTGGTCAATTTTCTAATCTATGTAAAATGTGAAGGTTTCTTCCTGATTCGATTATAACACATCAAAATAAGAGGTTTAAAATACTAATAAAAAACCCAATAAAACAACATCTTAACTGCATATGATTTTAATCTAATCGTGTTTTTCAGCAATATTTTAAATCATGGTTTGCAGATTAACATTCTTGTAAGAAACTTTAGAGAATCTGATGAAGAATACAAAGTACCATATCAGAAAAAATACGATGATATACTTAATAATTTTATGGATAGATGATGTACAAAAAATTAGAGGGTACAAAAAGTTACAAGAATTATGGTAAGCCTGTTTGGAGAGATCTGTACATTATCAATCAATGCTATCTTTTTCTTCTTTTTTAAATGAAAAATCCACAAAATGATCCATAGATTTGCTTTAAAAAAACCCACATGAAATTTGACACCAATGAATTTCAAGTGATTTACATTCTATACAAATTCCAAGTCAGTGACTGCAGGACAAGGCTTAACAAGTTCATAAAGCAATAAACAGACCTATTACAGTGACATAAGATTTTGTACTCATCCAGAGATTCCACATACAAACTATGACTCCAAAACCAACACTAAATGAAAAACTTCCTTTGATGCAAAACTCATTAAAAGTCATTGAAACAATATTGATCATATTCTTTTTGTTTAAGATCAATTTTTAAAAAAATTTGTTTAGTTACAGTTGGTGTACAGAAGGATGGCCAGGGGTAGCACTGTATGTCTCTCCCACAACGATGGATATAAAAGATCTATAATCTGTTTATAATGAAAATCAAAAGATCCATTTAAAGCTCTGTTAAAAACATGTGTGCGAAACTGCAGTTGCAAATTTTGTCTGCTTCATAATTTGGATCAAAACGACTACTTCCTGTAATCCTTTGAAAGACTACGTCCAAGTTTAATAAAAACAGGTTCCATTAGAATTACAAGAAAGTGAATCAATACCTAGAAGTCACAGCTGACTGTGAATGTACTTGACAGGTACAAAGCATACCATTGGCTTGCCTTGGCATTGTAAGCTAAGTATGTGAACCAAAACAAACAACTCAACTCAAATACACATACCTGACCCTACTCTCTGAGTCTTCCTTGAAGATCTGAAGATGAGAAAATAAATATTTTATCTTTACCTTAAAACATATCTACTGACTAATTAATTTATAGTACATTCAAGATGAGCTTACAATCAACACATTTTTTTAAAATGTTGTCAATAACCACAATTCCAATTTGGAAATTAATTGCACAAACCTTCAATTTTAGAATTTTTTAATATCCATATTTAGAATATTTCCACTGTGTCAAATGATTGGGGTGTATTATGATTTTCAATGGATCCCAGCACAATATTGACTGTTCTCATGTATTCCTATTTGTATCTAGCATACATTTGACCTGTTCTCATGTATTCCTATTTATATCTAGCATACATTTTACATGTTTTCATGTATTCTTCTCTGTATCTCACATACAATGACAAAACTTGACATTTCTGATGCTGAAACTACTAGTCACAAAAAGTGGTACCATACATATACACCAGTTTGAAAGTAAAGTCCAACTGAAAACTACAAAGATCCAGAACTGCTACTGCATAATGTGCGAGCAGATCTGGATCTGTGCAGTTTGTATGCAGTCATCAGTAGAACAAACAAGATGGCTCATTATCCGACAGCCATGTTATGAGATAATTGGTTAGGGTCAATGTTATTTGTAGTTTGATTTAACTTTTAATATATATATATATATATATATATATATATATATATATATATAGTCAAGCAATCAGATTGGTTAAGCAGACAAATACAATTGAATATTTTTCTTATCATTTTTCCCTTTCATTCTGCAATGGCACCATATTATCATAAAAGAACAAAACCATCAGTGTTTACCCACTTTTCCAGGTTTCTTCCTGAATGAAATTGAATTTTTTTCAAGGTTCACTTATGATCCTCACTGAATGGAATTAAAAACTTTTTGGCTAAGAATACATGCATTTTTTTAAATAAAAGGCTGTTTGTTTTCAGACTCTCTCATAACATCTGAATTAGACATACATAATAAACCAGAGAATGAGTCTCTACAAACAAATACAACTATAGAAATTCATATACATCTGCATATAACTTAGAACAAGAATGTTAACTTTACTGCATATTTTGGTATATAGAATTATTTTTAGAACAGGGTCATTTTCAATTAGCGCAAGAAGCACTTAAAAGTTGTATATCTTTGTATAAAAAGAAGTGACAAGTTTAATTTGTTTTTGTTTTGAATCCACTTACGCAAGTAACAGGAAAAATCTTTCCAAGCACTTGTCCTTGGAGTCAGTTTCAACAAACATTTGTTCCTGTCGTTACTTTACTCAAGACAGTAAACTTATTACATGTGTTTACTAAAGATTCACTGGCATTCCATGCAAGCTTAAAATACTAGAAAAATTCTGTACCTGTTCTCATCACTCTGAACATAATATTTTCATGATCTGAACCCATTTTTAGTATCAAGTTTGAATCATGACCCTGTATAAATAGCAAAGTTGTCTCCCTTTGGGACATGTTCTTGACTGACATCAAATGTGCAAAATAGGCAGTAGTAACTTATAACTGACATACACTGGAATTTAAAGCAATGATGGAGTTCAGAGGTTGTTAAGGGTGAAAAATGAACACAGGTATTCTCAAGGTGCGTAGCTTTATCACAAAGCCCAGTGATGAATAAGTAGTCAAAACGAGAGTATGATTCGGTTTCCTGAACTTATGTCTGACCAGTACCGTAACATCCACTTTCAACATAATCTATGGACTGTACATTTATTGCAGTCATTGTCAAGGACACACAAAGCATGGAATTCAACATTGAAAATTGACCCAACAGTTGGAAGCCTTTTAAGTATTTAGCATTGAGAAATTCATAATAATGGCTAGTTCAAGGCATCAAGTTACTATTTACAATAATTCTTAACACTGTTTCCAGTGCAAACTACCAAATAACAAGCAAAGATTCATCACAATACATTCTGTTGACCGTACAAATCAAAACGGGAACTGGATAAAATAAGCTTTATTAATTTTCTCTAACATGACACAGAGTTGTTGGCATGATCAGAACATCCTTGGCATGTTAAATTAAGTTGACAAAGAGGCCTCAGATGTAATTTGTCACCATGGAGAACTATATTCTGAACTACGTTTGTTTACTATGGCATAGGCGAATTACAAAACCATCAAACTCGTGTATTCCTACAACTTGTTACCACAACAACAACTTCTGAGGTTATTTCTCAACTTGACGAAAATGGTCGAGTGATGTTTGGATCATGTGACGGAATGGCGTGAATCTAGACTGGTCTTCTTATCTTCAAGATAACAGATACTGATATTGAGTGAAGTGAGGGGTGACCAGGCTACTTAACTAATCTGATTGCCTGAGCACTTGGACTGACTACTAAACATATTTGTTTCGGGTCAACAAAAATTGTTCATTGCAGCAACTTTATCTAAACTGACTTAAAGAGTTATGTAAAATCAGAAAATTACATTATCAACTCAACACATTTAACTCGCAATCAGTTCAATTACACATTTTTATGTCATCATATGGATTATGAAAATTCCCAATTATTTCCTGACTTATCAATAATTGCAAAATTAACAGGGGCTTCTCTGTCAGGATAAAACGTATTCTGAAGACTTCTATCTGATTTCCCAGTAGTGAGGGAACCCTGCAACCTATTATAAGAAAGTGGCAGCCTAATAAATCAAACAACAGATTTACCAAAGAGATAAAAAAACAAAACAACAGAAGGTCAGGCCTGCATCTTGATCCCATGATGAAAAGCACTGCTACAAAACATGTGACCTTGACTCCAAGGTCAAATGATTATGTGGGCATGCCACATAATGATTTGTCTTAGCTTTATCCATCCCATGTATGAGATTAATACATCAAGAAGTTTAGAAAATAAAAAGCAAACAAAAAAAAGCTCCAAATCTTAATGCAAATTGTTATTTGCTATGACTCTGACCTTCACTCCAAGTCATGTTGGATAAGAGAGCCTGTCAATGAATGAATAATATCATCATTATAATGATTCATGCTAAGTATAATGAGAATCCATCAAGGGTTTTGGACATACAAGCAAATGAAAATACATTACACAAAACCTAATCACACATTTTCTCTCTGTCACTGACCCCAAGGTAGGAGTAAGTATGTTGTAGAATCAGCTGTGTTAACTTCATAATGATTTATTTTAAGTAGGAAGAAGATCCATCATGGGTTTTACAAAATATAAACAAAATGAAAAACTCCAAACAAAACCTTAACAAACTGTTGACACTGATGACAATGGAATGGGTCTTCAACAATAATCAGATTTGCAAGAGGCAAAAAAAAAATTAAATTTGCAGATTGAGACTAAAATTTTGTATAGAGTAAAACATAAGTAATAATTCCTCCATGTTTTCTTTCAATATAATTTGATATCTGATGAGAGAAGAGCATCTGTAATAACAAAAATCTAACGCAAAACTATTTTGAAAAAAGCATTAATATTTTTTTGGTATCAATACAGGAAATGTTTGCTGTAGTTTTATGACCAAAAAAGGACATACTTTCTAGGTGGTGATAGCTCCTTTCTCTTGGGTGGTAACTCTTCTTTCTTCTTAACTTCTATACTGGTATGGTCTGTCTTTTGTTCCTTCATCCTAGGCGGCAACTCTTCTTTTTTCTTAACTTCTTTACTGGTAAGGTCTGTTTTTTGCTCCTTTATGCTGGATGGTGACTCTACATTCTTCTTAATTTCTTTATGGTCTGTTTTATCTGTTGATTTATCTGGAAAAAAGGAAAATAAAATCCAGTGCAAGAAAATCCCAACTGAAAAGAATAATGCAATTATCTAGTTACACTGACCTTGGCAACTGGGCCATAACATGTGATATATGGCACTTCTGTCATGTGATATATGGCACTTCTTATGTCTTATGTGATATATGGCACCTCTTAGACCTAACTGCTAAGTTTCACAATAATTAGGAATCAACATAGGCAACATCACTTAAATAAAACAATTTTTTGAAGTTGAAACCTATACCAATACAAGATGGCCTGGGCCTTCATATCCAGCCCATGATCAACACAATGCCTTAAAAGTGTGACATTGACCTTGGCCAAAAGGGTTAGTGAGCATGTTGCAGAATGACTTGTTAGCCTCATTCTGATCGTGAGATGTACGAACAAAATCCATAAGGGGTTTAGGAAATAAAGGCAAATGAAAAATGAAACAAGAGTACTATGAACGACACATCATACACCTGCTCAATGTTTTAGTAGTCCTCTGTGTAGGCACTAGTAAGGTCTGGCTGTCTCTGTAGGTTACTGACCAGCAGATCTGACTGATCTTTGTCTATAGATAATGTATGCATTACTGAACCAAGCTTAAAGAGCAAAAAACCACTACTTTATTATAGGCTTACCATGACCTTGACCTTTCAATTCCATAATCTATTGGTTTCTATATTACCTTATGTGCAAAACAGCAATACTGTTTGGTCATGGAATTCTTTTTCAAGCAAAAGTTACTCAATAAAACAGATTTTTATTTAAGCCACAATTACCAAGAGCTCCATTTGACCCCAACACCAATAGGACTCTTCCAAAATTTAAGTGCAAGCATTCCAAAACCTCTGAACAAAGGATGTGGTCTAGAATAAATGTTATTATGCAAAAATTATTTCTCTTCTTTCAGTCAGTGACCTTAGCCTCAGACCTTTCAATCCTGAAATCAATAGGCCTATTTCTTATTATATGTGCAAGTCCTCCACATATATTGATAAACATACATAATGATAACTGCATATTCTGTGTGGAAACCACTTGTTCCCCCTTGTGGTCAGACTTTTCAAGTTTTGACCCCAGAATCAATAACCATTGTCCTTTTCATCTGTGCAAATCATTCATAATGTCTGGTCTGGGCTTGTCATGTAGAACTAATGTTTTGTGCAGAAAACCTTATTTCTTCTTCCAGTCAGTGACCTTGACCTTTCAACTTCTTGAGCCAAAAATAAAGAGGCTACTTACTTATCTCAAGTGCAAGCCCTCCACAAAATTATGTCCATGTATGTGATGTGGAACTAATGTTATCATGCAGAAACCAATTTTCTTCTTTCATTTCTTTTTTCTGTGACCCCCATATTGAAAGGGTTCTTCCTTATCTCAAATGCAAGCCATTCAAACAGAGTTTGGTAAATGTTGATGGTAGATAACTAGAGTTATCGTTTGGAAACAATCTTTTTAACAATCACAAGGACCTTGACTTCTGACATTTCACCCCAAATCAATAGGGCCATCATCAAAGTATCACAATTACAAATGGTTTAGAACTCAAGTTACTGAGTGGAAACAAGTTTCTTCTTTCAATTAGTGTCCTTATCATTTGACTAAAGTGCAGATCATTCACAGAAAACACCCTAACATAATACACTCAGCCTTATGGCAATCATGTAAGTTTCTATGACTGTGACCCTGATGTCAAGGTCAAAATGGCAACTGTTCATGTCAATGAATAAACTGTCTTAGTTTCATGTGATCCATATGAAGTATGCAGAAAATCTACAAAGGGGTTTACGAAATATATGCAAATGAAAAAAAAAGTTAATCAAGACCTAACTGCATACATTATGTGACCATGACCTTGCACCAATGGTAAAAGGGGGAAACACGCACAAAACAAAATGAATTCTTTGCTTGTTAATGTTTAATGCCAAGTATGATAAGAATCATGCGATTTGGACTGTTAACAATTTCAGTCATATTACAATGTCTGCAGTGTGGCAGCTTATAGTGATGTCTAGTACTGGGGCTTCATGCCACACACACGTAACATGATGTCCCACCCAGTCACATTATCCTGACACCAGGCTGACTAGTCCTAATACTAACCTCTTGACGCTGAGTGCCAAGCGAGGCAGCTGCTAGTACTATTTTTTATAAGTCTTTGGTATGACTTGGCTGGTGTTTTTGAACCAGAGACCTCCCATACCCGAGGCAGACCCTTTAACCACTTAAGCCACTGGCACAATATGATAAGAGTCTATCAACAGGTCTAGTTAACATTAGCAAATAATAAACAAACCTAAAACCTTAATGACAATTCCCTATGAATGGGACCATGGCCCCAAAAGGTCAAAGGTGCAAGTAAGCATTTGCAGAATGAATTATCATAGCTTCATAATGATTTCATGCCAAGTATGATCAGAATCTATCAGGAGGTTATGGAAATTTATGAAACAAAAATAAAATATGACACCATAATAAACTGATGATGCCACCTGTCTGTAGTGTCATCCTTTCTGCTAACAAGTGAAAATGGTAAAATTAATACGGGAACCAATATTTAAAACAAGTTCCAGGGGAGCTGTGTCTTGCCTGCATCTTGCTATGAAGTACCACTACTATATTCAACAAACAAAATCTTCAACAAATACTATTTGTACACAGAATCTATAGTTTACGATGCTGCTGTTAGCAGAAACGAGATGCCTGAATCCAGCAATGCCTAAGCGAGCACAACAATGAGTTTTTGAGAACACAGCTATTGAATTGAACTGTAAAATTATCATAAGCATGAAATGACAATTCACCATTCCAACAAGCCAGGGCAAGCAAAAGTCATTGTTAGCCTAGATTACACTGTGAAATAGTGTTAAACCCAAAATAACTGCAACAACAACCAAAAAACAACACAAATTCTGAATTTCAAGGAAATCTACCCTACATCATCCTTGCTGAACTAGCAGGTAAAAATGTGAATTGTTGCCACCGCAATAAAGACTTTTAAAAACTCTGATACAAAATTTTAACATTGTTGATAATGGTAATAGCATTTTTTCACTGTTTTTCTATTTACCTTCAAACATAAAACAAAAGAACATACCACATTAGCCAACTCAGGTTGATTGATCCTCATCACACACATGTAAGTAATTTAGTGACGAGGAAACTGGATTGAAGTGCCTTACCCAAAGACATACCATGGTAGCAAACTGTCGCTGATTTGATACTAGAATCCAAACCCGCACCGCTTCCAAGATGCTAGCCACACGGCTACAGTGGATATGGTCTCCATTAGTCACTTTTTATAACATGGAGAAGAGTGCATTAGGTCTATTTTATACCTCCAAGCACCCTGGGATTCACTTGAACTAAGTATTAATTAATGCAACTGATTCCCTTACCTGTCTGTTTTGTGAAGAATGACATCACACCTCCTTGTTTCTTTCCTGTAGGCTGTAAAAATCAAAAAGCTTATTTTCAATGATTTAAAAAAAGATGTCTATCCTATGTGAATTAAATAACATTTTTTTTCTATTTTAAAAATGACAAAATAATGACTCTATGGACCATATCACCTCATTAAAGTCAGAAAGCATACAAATATATCAATGAAACATTTCTAATTCATAAATCCCATGTTGGTAAAAGAGGACCAAATCAGCTTCAGCTTCACATAAATAGGCACACTCTTACCCTACCATAAATGCCTTCTCTTGAACCTTGGAGACATCCTGCCTGCACTCTAAACCATCTACTCTGCCTCTTTCTTTGGTTATTTATACCAGTAAAACTGTGCTTGTTATTTTCTTTGAATTTCATATTTCTCTTATGCATTTTACCAATGATGCACTAAAAGACAGTATTTTTGTATGTTTGTTGTTTACTTCTGTTATACTTTTTACTCATGATGATACATATTTTTGTTTTGTTTACAAGAAAGGGAAGTATTAAGATACATATGCACAAGAAAATCTGGTGTTTGTTCACAGAAAATGTTCCTTTGTTGAAATAGATTGTCTATATGGTATCTGGTCCCCTCTCACCCACCATTCTGCAAGCTATTTCTTACTACATCACAGACTATTTTGGAGGACTTTGCCCAAGAACCTGTCATCAACAGAATCTAAAATCAGTTGCTAGAAACTGAACAAAGTATTAACAAGAGTGCCACGAATGGGACTTGATACAAGATGTTTAACAGTCCTCAATTTAGGACATGTTTGACTCCAATATGGGACTTGATACACGATGTTTAACAGTCCTCTATTTAGGGCATGTTTGACTCCAATATAGGACTTGATACACGATGTTTAACAGTCCTCTATTTTGGGCATGCTGACTCCAATATGGGACATGATACACGATGTTTAACAGTCCTCTATTTAGGGCATGTTGACTCCAATATAGGACTTGATACAAGATGTTTAACAGTCCTCTATTTAGGGCATGCTGACTCCAATATGGGACTTGATACACCTATCCCATGTTTAAGTCCTCTATTTAGGGCATGTTTGACTCCACTATAGGACTTGATACACCTATCCCATGTTTAACAGTCCTCTATTTAGGGCTTGTTTGACTCCAGAGTAACATGAATGGAACTTGATACAACTATCCCATGTTTAACAGTCTTCTATTTAGGGCATGTTGACTCCAATATGGGACTTGATACACCTATCCCATGTTTAACAGTCGCCTATTTAGGACATGTTGACTTCAATATGGGACTTGATACACCTATCCCATGTTTAACAGTCCTCTATTTAGGGCATGTTGACTTCAATATGGGACTTGATACACCTATCCCATGTTTAACAGTCCTCTGTTTAGAGCATGTTTGACTCAGACTTTTAGTCATTAAATGCATCACATTTTGGCAGGCATATCTAAGCTTAATTAAATTACTTCTATGGAGACCTGAAGAAAGCTGCGAAACTCTATGCCTGGCATAACCTGAGTTGCATAGCAAAGTAGATAATAAACTGATCATTATTGTTGTAATAGCTTTCAGAAAGCAAAGAAAAATAGTGAAAGCATTCAGTTAAATTCTCTTGAATACATGCACAATGTAGTCCTTCCCAAGACAAACCTAAGACCTAATTTAAAGAACAAACTTAATTTAAGGCACAGACTTAATTTAAAGTACAAATTTAGTTTAAAACCCAAAACTGACAGTAGATGAAATAAAGTGTGAATATATTTTGTTAAAAATTTATAAAATTCAAATACTGAGAAAAATAATAATAATTTAAAACCAAAATAGGGTCTTTTGAGATTTTCAAACTGATTTGCCTGCTGTTCAGATACATTTCCACCATGTTACGAGACCCTCAAATACGATCATTAATTATTTTGGTACATTTCCAGCATGTCACAAGACCATCAAATATGATCATTAATTATTCTGGTACATTTCCATCATATAACAAGACCCTCAGATATGATCATCAATTATTCTAGTACATTTCCATCATGTTAAAAGGCCATCAAATACGATCATTAATTATTCTGATACATTTCCACCATGTTACAAGACCCTCAAATATGATCATGAATCATTTTAGTACAATTCTATTATGTAACAAGACCCTCAAATATGATCATTAATCATTCTAGTACATTTCCATCATGTTACAAGACCATCAAATATGATCATTACTTATTCTGGTACATGTTACCAGACCATCAAATATGATCATCAATTATTTGGGTACATTTCCATTATGTTACAAGACCATCAAATATGATCATTACTTATTCTGGTACATGTTACCAGACCATCAAATATGATCATTAGTTATTTGGGTACATTTCGATTATGTAACAGGACCCTCAAATATGATCATTAGTTATTCTAGTACATTTCTATTATGTTGCAAGACCATCGAATATGATCATTCATTATTCTGGTACATTTCCATCATGTTACAAGACCATCAAATATGATCATTACTTATTCTGGTACACGTTACCAGACCATCAAATATGATCATTAATTATTCTGGTACATTTCCATTATGTAACAAGACAATCAAATATAATCATTAATTATTTTGGTACATTTCAGTCATGTTACAAGACCATCAAATATGATCATTAATTATTCTGGTACATTTCCATTATGTTACAAGACCATCAAATATGATCATTACTTATTCTGGTACATGTTACCAGACCATCAAATATGATCATTAATTATTTTGGTACATTTCCATGATGTAACAAGACCATCAAATATGATCATTAATTATTCTGGTACATTTCCATTATGTAACAAGACAATCAAATATAATCATTAATTATTTTGGTACATTTCTGTCATGTTACAAGACCATCAAATATGATCACTAATTATTCTGGCACATTTCCATTATGTTACAAGACCATCAAATATGATCATTACTTACTCTGGTACATGTTACCAGACCATCAAATATGATCATTAATTATTTTGGTACATTTCCATGATGTTACAAGACCATCAAATATGATCATTAATTATTCTGGTACATTTCCATCATGTTATTAGATCATCAAATATGATCATTAATTATTCTGATTTATCTTCTGGCTCCCACATTCCAATTTTCATTGTTATCTTGCAAAATTGTTTCTCTGCACAGGATCTCGAAAGTTTCATAATCACATGATAAGGATTACTGGGGAAAAGAACATATATACTCATGCAAAAGTAAGATCAGACTGCAAGCAACTTAGACCCTACATTTTACCTTTGCAGCTTTTTCTGATGGTTTATTTTCTTGCTTTACTTCTAGTTTCTCATCTTTCGCCTCTGGTTTGGCGTCTTTTATCTTCTGTGCATTGGCAAACATGCTTGCTATGGCTCCTTTAGGCTTTTCTTTTGGTGCTGCTACTCTTGAGGGAGGTGCTGAATCTCCATTTGTTGTTTTAGCTGCACTCTGGAAATAGAAAAGAAACATTTTACACCAGTGTAAAGTAATAATAATAATAATAGTCATAATAATAATAATAATAATGTTTTAAGAATGTGACTTAAATAACTTTTAAGGAACTAATCTATCTTGAGACCATCTATTATGTACAAGGATTTCTTTTTAAAATAATATGTAAATGCCATGTCAACACCTAAACAATGTGTATACACAAAAATACATAAAAAAACCATTTTTAGCAGACTGAGCATCTTGCATAATGTAGGATCATTAAAGCTGATGCAGGTGAAGAGAAAAATTTTACATTACTTGCCAGGGCTCGAAATTAGCTGTAGTCCACTAGCCCGAGGCTAGCAGATTTCCTGTCAGACTAGTAACTTTCGGTTATCAATAGTCAGCGTTTGTTTATGCCATTCTCTAATAAAGACTTGACTTAGCCGATGTTCTGTAGAATCAAAGCAGTGGCCATTGTAAACACAGTCATAAAATATTAGCATGAGAAGATGAAGTCAATTTCTGCCTCGGAAAGGTGTGTTTCTATAACAAGAATCAATTCAATTTTGTGCATTTCACTTAACAGCGCACAGTATTAGTTTGCACGTTTTTTTGTTTAGGGCTCTTTTTTGTGTGCTCACTACCCAAATGCTCCACAGCCACAAACAGGAAACTACATGTTACATTTCCATCGAAATAATTATAAGAATTAGACCAATTTATTACGATTACGTTATTGACACATCCTTTCCATACAACTACTTTTTCTATGATGATAAGAATAGTTTCTATATTTTCCCCTTACAAGAATGAACCAATAATTGAATACACATGGAGATATCCAAGCAGAATGCCATACATTTGTTGGGAATTAAAATCTCTGAGCGTGGTCATCTAAAATTTGAAAATTTTCCACCTTATTATTAATTTCAACGATACATTGACGTTTGATTAATTAGGAACAATTACCAAACTTATGACTTATGATACTGTAATTGAATCTGTTAAATACAATGCGCTGAGTGTCAGATGGCTTTGTTTGATGGGAACACACCTTTTCCAAGCTGAAACTAATACTACCTTCTGATGCTAATATTTTATAATAGTGTTTACAATAGCCACTGCTTTGATCATGCAGAACATCTGCTGAAGTTAAGTTTTTGTTAGGGAGAGGCCATTTAATTGTGGGAGGGGGCAAAGACAAGTGTTTTGAAACATGTTTCTTGCTCTGACTTATATAAAGGACACTGTGCCATTCCTTTTCTTGCTTTAAATAATTCGCATCAGCTATACTTCTCGTATTTCAAAACAAGACAGGCAAAATGTGGCATTTGATAGGTGTTCAGCCACAGGAAAAAAGCAAAAGCTGAATGAGAATGATGAGGAGTAACTCTATGATAGGGAAAAGCGTAATGGAAAATTTCAGAAAAAATGGACAAAAGACAGGGAATGGTTGAATTATGATGAGGAAAGGAACATTATATGGTGTAACTGATGTAGGCAATTCACTAAAACAAACACAGAAAACATCCAGTTTTGTTGCGGGTTGTTTAAACTTTAAAACTGAATCGGTAAACGTACATGAAAGTTGTGTGACACTGTTTTGTAAACAGGACTAGTGAAGAAATTTGTGTTAAATTCGGGCCCTGCTTGCCCTATATGACAACAACCAAAGTAAAATATTTTGAGACCTGGCTTTACCTCGGGTTTGCTGTCTATCATTTGCATGGCTAGCAGCTCCATGTCGTCTTCTGATCTTATCTCTGCTCTGGGATACTGAATGGAAGAATATCTGAAAAAGCGTAATTGAAACTTTACTATATGTACCATATATATTCAGTCCAACTGAAAACAATACAGACCCTGATTTGCATAATGTGTCAGCAAATAAGGATTTCTGTTGTGTGTTCTACTGATTACTTGTAGCAATCTGCTGTGAACTCTGCCAACACATTACACAATGGCTGAATTGGGCCTGTGAAGTTTGCAGTTGGATGGGACTTGTGCCAAGTTATTTCTGATGTTGTTGTTGTTGTAGGGTTTAATGCCATTTTTCAGCACAAGATAGGCCATACATGGCGGCCAGTATAAATGGTGGAGGAAGAACCCGGGAAATCCCCAGAAAGAACCACTGACCCACAAGAAGCTACTGGCAAGCTTTCTCACATAACCACATAAACCAAATCCGAGACTCAAACTCACACAGACAGAGGTGAGATGGCAGTGATCCGTAACAGTGAGCGCTTTAGACCACTCAGCCACTTGTGGCCCCCAGTTATTTCTGAAGTTGTATAAATGATCTATGGGACTAAAGTGCTATTTCTACTTGCTGATAAGTTGGTTCCTACTGCAAGCTGTATAGATCCAGATCTGCTGTCATGGACATGTCTGGGTCTATGTAGTTTGTCAGGAGAATCTCATTAAAAAACCAACACAGACCCTGATCTGCTAGTGCATTATGTGAGAGCTGATCAGGGTCTATGTTGTTTGTAGTTGAACCTGACTTGTAAGAAAGTACATACAGTATATGACAAAAGGACATGCAAAAATGCAAGATTTAGTAACAAATCAAACTTTGATTAGTTTCAAAAGAAAATTTCTAAGACGGGGACCTGTGAGAGGAAATAAGAGCAATGGTAAATGACTAAACTGGAATAGCAGCCATAAATGAAACAGAACATTTTGTAGTGCAGCCCTTTTCTGGTACACTAAACATTTGAACACATAGAGATCTCCCTTGTTTTGGAAAACACATGGCTTATGTGACTGCCTAATGGCCCAATTTCTTATATAAAACAACGTAAACATAAACCAAGAAAATGTGACAGGCCAGTACTGCTTAATAATGTTCTTGGAACAAAATAGTTAGCAGGGATGGTCCTGCCTTTTAAAAAGTTGTCGCCAAAAAAAACGCCAACCTCAATATTTTGTCGCCAATTTTCAAAAAGTGTCACCAGAACAAGTAGTGTACATTTTTCCAAGTGTTAATTTAGTCTATTAATGTAACAGGCAATGAAAATTACAAAAGATGGGTTAGTTAATACTTTAATTACAACAAGCATTAACAAAATGTTACAAAGTGTTACATGAAGATCCGTCGTGATTTTAGGGCTGCCCACATGTTGAATGCAGTTTCAAAGTCTAACTTTTCACATCTGTACATGCTGATTCTCATTAAATTCTCGAAAGATGAGATGCAGAGTTTATTTCTGATGTCAGTTTTTATGAGGTTCATCTTACTGAATCCAAGTTCACAGTCTACAGTGCTGACGGGTGACATCAGTAGTCTCTCAGCAGCACCCCCATGGCTAGCTTCACAAAGCTTGTAGTGAATTGCTTCCTAAATCCCAAGAATGATCCCCGAATGCTGTATAAATTTTCTCGACAAGCAAAATAGGATCTCCATTCCCACGAATCAACACCTGGCAATATTGGACCATATATATAAGCATAAATTCACACCCAATTTAGAGATTCTTTCACTCCTGTATTTTGAGAAATAAATAATTATTTTTATTTATGCAAAACTGATTTTATTTTGCTATTTCTTGTTGCAGAGTTTAAGTCTCTGCAGCTGTAACACGGGATTGATGGTAAAAGGAAAAGATTAATGAGTAAAATGCTGTACTGGCGACATATATAATTGTGATTGAGATTTTTTCCATTTGCTTTGTATTTATACATAGTAGTCGGTATTTCAAAGGTTATCAGTTTTCTATGAAGGTTCAGCAAAACTACTGTATTGGTATATGTAAAAAAACAACAACAGAAGGATTAGCCATTCAATTAATTGTATCTGTTCTATTTGCGTCTTCAGAAGTCGGTCAGTTGTAGGTATAGTTCAGTAGCATGATTGACTGTACTCAGCCCAGATGTCAGCATAAGCAGATTATGATGTAACAATGCACAGTAAAGATGGGGTTGTCAATACGAACAAAGGATTGTTTGTGTAACAGATTGATTCCAATGCATTGCTTAGTCAAGTTTGTGGCTTCCTTTCATTCTCCCTTGTAATTTATCCAGTCCAAATCCATGATTCTATGTACAAATTAAATAACCAAAAAGTCTGTTGCCAAAAAAAAATCGCCAGATGGGATATTTTTGTCGCCAATAAGGAAAAAAAATTGCAATTTGCGACATTGGCGAAGCCCAGGACGATCCCTGGTTAGTCATGCATTACATTAAAAAAATGAATTTATCTATTCGTTATACTTTTCTTGCAAACTGATGCTTTTCCATCCCTGAGAGATCCATGAAATAATCAGTATTTTTCTGAACAAATCTGGTCACATCCTGGGAAATTCTACTGCCAACCTAGCCATAAAGGCCCCACTTAGTTTATACGTACTATAAATTTTTGTGAAAAAATTTTGCACTTCTAGTCATGCTATTCCCTCCATTTAAATTAACTTTATGAAATTTTCACAGACTTTACTTTTCGGAAAAACTGAATGCAAATGTAGTTATAAAACACCCATGATATATATATACACATAATATTTCTGAGGAAAACATTTGGTCCTAGAATTCATTCTCAATCAAAACAATGCACTACTCACTTGCTGAATTCAAAGATGTTATCCTTCATAACATCATAATCAGTGATGTAAAGTGCACTGGAATCCTGTAACAGACAAATATTTTAGACATTAGACATGATTCTGAATTAACAGAAAGATTACCATATATATTTGCTTATAGGTTGAGTCCAACTGCAAACTTCACAGACCCAGAAATTCTATCACATGATGCACGAGCATATCTGGGTCTATGCAGCTAGTAAAAAGGACCAGCAAAACAAATAATATAGACCATGATCTGTCAACACATTATCCAAAGGGAGACCATAATGTATGATGTGAATGAGTGGCATTTTTTTGGTACAAGTGCAGGCCATAAAAAATTACCCCACACACATCTGACCCATGGGCCAGTAGTTGGACCACTCTGTTCTAGAGTAATGATCTGCATGTGACCCATGGGCCAGTAGTTGGACCACTCTGTTCTAGAGTAATGATCTGCATGTGACCCATGGGCCAGTAGTTGGACCACTCTATTCTAGAGTAATGATCTGCATATGTGACCCATGGGCCAGTAGTTGGACCACTCTGTTTTTGAGTAATAATCTGCATATTTGATTTTGTCTTGTCATATCAATGGTGGTTGTTATAATCAAATCAATTACACTACAGCAGTGGAAAACTGTGCAGTTTAAAAAAATCAGATCATGGATTATCGTGTAAAAGGGTATCTGACTAGAAATTTAGCTGTGGCCAGATAGTCAGGGTCTTTATCACACTTTATGATTATAAATGAACGAAAGAAATAATTTCAACAGAAATTATCTCAGATCACATTCTAACAACATTCATCATATAACATTTGGGTTCTGACAGAAAATTGATGAGATGAATGTACTGAATGTACTCAATGATACATTTTCAACGGTATATTTGGCTTCAACTCCAATCACACTTTTCTGGTAACAAGATTCATATTTTCTTAATACAAATTATTCTTGATGAAAACATTTTCTTTATGATTTTATGTTTGGAAGGAATATGTTAGAGGACAGCTTCTCAAGATTTTAACAAGAGAAAAATTTGTTTTTAATTTAGGAAACTATAAACATGATAAAAATGTTTTGATTATAATAATATTAGCCATGAAGCATATTGAGGATATTTTCTTTTCCTACCTTAATAATGGATATATATCATACCAAAAACGTGATATTTTCACAAGCTGCAAAGCAACAAGTTAAAATATATTGTTTTTGGTACAAGATGAAATATATGTTAATAACATTGTTGTTGTTGTTGTTGTTGTGGGGTTTAACGCCATTTTTCAGCACACGATAGGCTATACATGGCGGCCAGTATTAATGGTGGAGGAAGAACCCGGGAAAACACCGGAAAGAACCACCGACCCACGAGAAGCTACTGGCAAGCTTTCTCACATACCCACATTGGCTGAATCCTAGACTCGAACCGCCGCAGACAGAGGTGAGATGGCAGTGATCCGTAACGAAGAGCGCTTTAGACCACTCGGCCACTCGGGGCCCCGTTAATAACATAAAAAAAGAAAATTTTCTTTTTGTTATATACTAACCTTGTTCAAGAATCTAATTATAGAGGATTAAACTCACTCTTTGGCACAACACATTCACTCCCACCCCCTTTTCATAAATTCACCTCACTTTCATAGGCTGATCATAAAAATATACATGACTCAAGAAAGCGATATAATTGGGTTGACATAATCTGTCACAGTAAGTTATATTTTTTCATTCTGTAAACTATTGGACCTTATCTGAAAACAACGAAGGTCCGAAGCGTCAATGCATCACATCAGGTTGATCGTTGTTGTCAAGGAAGGGGAAATATCTTGAGAGAGATGCAAATGCCAACTGGTTCAATCTCTTTATCAAAGATTAATTTCATATCAGAAATATAAGTCGGTTTCTACTTATTTGTTCTAGCTCACAAAATACTGTTGTTGCTGAAGGTACAACATTTGGAGGTACACATAATTATGTGTCACATAACATGATGGCCAATCGTATATTTTCATGAGAAAATATTGAGATATATTTTTCACAACATGTGAAAATATCAGAATGTAATTAACATGAAAATTATTTAATCAGTAAATCTCTATATTTCTCACTTAAGTAAATAAAAAGAACTTGTATTGCTGATTCCTGGTTTATACATGCTGATCTAATTCTTCGTTAATTCTGATCCAACAATAAGATGAGGAAGATATTTCCTCTCAAATCATGAAGTTAACACCACCATATTTGTTACTATGACCAAATGTCAGGTAACAAATTAGGCTGTTGTAACAAGATAACTGTACAACCAAATCAAACTGATATTACTGCAAGTTAGGAAAACATGAACTGCACTCTTTATGGAAAAAATATACCTTTAGTTTCACTTTTTGAACACTGTAGACATGACAGCTGGTTACAACTGACAATGAGCATTTGTACTCTGAAAGCTTTTCCTCTGGGACTACACCACACTTGAATACCTGTGGAAAAAGTGATTTTGTTGGATTAGATTACTTTCGAAACCAACATAAACCCTGTAGCATGTTTTCTTAGTAATAATGAAAGTCATTTCTGAATATTTAATCATTTGTTGTAAAATCTGATCTAATGAACAAAAAGTAGCATAGATTCAAGATATGAAAATTAAAAGCATTAATTAGTTTTCTCCTAAATTATATGGAAATTTTAATTTAAAATGCTACTGAAACAAGTTCAAAAGATAATCACAACTATTTTTGTCAAAAAACATCTTCATGACAAGAAAACTACAAATGATTAAAAAATGTCCTGAGAACATCACCTTATCAGTTTACAGTATAACTGGGACAATATTTGCAATAATATAATTAGTCAAAAACCTTTATACATTTACAACAGGAATTCCCTCACTGACACATGTCAGCCCATGTTTATCAAGTAGGAACTAGTGGACGTGGCTAAAACTGGAGATTATTCACCAGCGGTCATTTTTGTTAACTAGTAAGGGGCCATCCATTTAGTATGTATGCATGGTGTGGGGTTAACCCCATTGTGTACACTTGTATATTGGGGGATGGGTCTACTGATAATGTAGGTATGCATTGGAAACAGGGGTGGGGTGAAACCTCAATAATAATTTGTCTAATACATAACCTGTTCAGCAGGGTTCATTCGGTGTTTGAATTTTAGTGGACACTAGACAAACTTTTTAAAGTTACGAAGCTTATTTCTTTGATGCAGCCAGACACGCAATATTGGTGTACTATCTGTTTTAATAAACACATTAATATTATTAATCCTTGATCGTTTCTGCGTGGATTAAATATTGACCATTCTACAGAATTGGGTGGGGTGGGGGGGTGCATCAAGCATGCATATGCAGGTGGGGTGTGTGTAAAAAAATATGCACATGTACAGGGAGGGGGACAGGGGTCATGCTTTGCCAGGTTTTTGTGTGCATACTAAATGGATGGCCCTTAAAGTTGCTGTGAAAAAAAGAACATTTTCCTATTACATTTAACATGACCATGACTCAGACATTTAGAAACCAGAATACATAAGTTTGCCTAAAGCCCTTATAGAGAGCCAGCTATAAACTTTGGGCAAGGAACTTACTCTTAAACGTTCTTTAGTAAAGACCAGATTTCTTGCAGCCACAATGACTTTTACCATTGAACCCCTTTGCCTCCTGAACCATTCATGTACAAGTCTCTCTTAAAATTATATTAAAGATAAATGGTCTAGAATCAATGGAATTATGCAAAAACAAATCATACAAAATGGTTATAGTGTTCACATGAATATAATATAATGTTGGTTAATTTGAACCATATGATATACTGTGTCATGTGTGAAGTGCTTGTGCCTTGAAACAATAAGTTAATATTTCTCTCTTGCTCACTTGTCTGTGATTTGGTTGGATCCTAATTTTAGTCTGATAACTCTAAAGGATGAGCAAACACAATATGTTTATATATCTTCATGTCAACAGGCATCTTTGTTTTTACCGAATAAAAGCACTACACATTATGGACGCATACACTACATCACAAGACAACGTGGATTTTAGAAAGCTGAAACATTTTTCATTTGGTTATGAATAACAAAAAATAAAAAAGTATAAGAGAACAGTATCAGGTTAGTTTCCGTGTATTATCAAATTAAGTGTTCTATTTACCTACTTTACCATACACCACTCCCTCGATAACTCATGCACATCGGGGTCCAGAAACATCGACTGCACTATAAGTGAGGGGCGAGTTATCGAGGGACCTATAAAATAAGCCTAAAACCAATAAAGTGATTGAGGACATAACGGAAAAATAAGGGGGTGGGGTAGGCAGATTATACTGTTGAATACTCACTTTATAATCGTTCTGAGATTAACTGTGAATAAATATCTCTTCATAACGGTGCACTTTATTATTTCCTCATAGGACAACACTGATTTCAGGATAAATTACAGTATATTGAGGCGATCATCAAAAACATTATTCCACGTGGTTTCCGTTCGCTTAACATGTGTACCACTTTACACATTGTGTACTGTGTCACTAATTTTTATGTTGAATTGGATACATTCTAGTTTTATTGTTTGATCCAAATTAGACGTTTTTTATATACAAAAGATCAACTCTTTTCGAGAAACAGTGTCGATCGAACGATAGAAAGATATATAGATTTGAATGCGATAGAAGTAAAATGAAAAAAAACCCCAAAAAACAAGGGTTAATCAGTACTAACATATTTAATTGGTCTACAAATTTAAAACAACGTAAATTAGAACAAGTTAATACTTGTCATTTGTGCCACGCTTGACAATATCAATTCACTTTTTGAAAAAATCAGTTAATTTTTTTGTGTGTGTTACTCCTTGGTTTCTCTGCCGCCGAGCAAAATCCCTCAGATTTCTCAACTGCATGAGCTTTACGTAGTCAACATTTTGGGTCTCCGGCCACCTTATGGCAATATCAAAATATTTGATTGCTTCCTGTGCAGAGGGGTGAGGGGTGCAACATCTGCATCTGCATCACTTTCAACACTTGTGTTACTCCAGTTAGAATCGTCTTCTGCTGCAAATTTGTTCGTTATATAATTAATTATAATTTCATCTGACATGTATTTGGCTGTGGGGCAATCATTGTCAGCACAAATCCACTCCTCCATATCATCAAAAGAAACGCCCATCTCAGGACCATGAGTTTGTATGAATTTCTCCCAAACATCCTCGGCATTAATGACATCAGTTTCACTGAAACATTCGAAGTCACTATCATTGTCGTTGTCTCTGTTACTGTTTTGCTTTACGTCAAAGGCAGCTCCAAGACCCTTAATCCAGCACCCCAGGTCTCTTGTAATCAATTTTTTTTTAATGCAACAAACACTTCCCCAAGTTGTTGATCAAAACAAAGCCGGCATGTACATGTAATTAGGTTCTCACAGAAGTACTCACGGGTTTTGATGTGACGGTCGATTGACTCTTTTCATGTTTTCAATGAACAGAATATGTTGCGATTATAATGTTTACACTGAAATGGAATTAAAGGATTAGAACATGACTTTCACACAGGAAGACGTTTAATTGGTGTTTATTTCATTCTCTGTTGCCACCTGTTAGCATTTACCAGAAGTTTTCATTGATCGCTATTTCACCAGACTGTTTCTTTACAGTATACTGACAAATATTTATCATAAAAACTCACATAATATATGATATCTTTAAACAGGTCTCGCTAGGATTTTAAAACTGGGTCTTTCTGCCTCTGAATTCAATCACTAAATATCAGTACATTTTCTCACTCAGCCACCAGTCAAAGCTTTTGAACTAGCCGCCTAGCTGTTGCATCATGTTCTTTTAAAAAAAAAAATGTACTCTTATAAAATGGCAACAGTACATCAAAGAGTCTCTCAGTCACTGAATTCTGTCATTGTAAATATCAGCACAGTTATCTGATCAACACATTTTCCCACAAAGCAGGTGGCTGAAACAGGACCGTCAAATCTTTGAATTTTCCTGCGCACCTATTACATGCGTACGGAGGACTCCCGCCTCAGTGATTTTCTGCGTCCCAGATAAAAAATTGGCGTCCAAATACGGGTAATTAAGCGTTTTTGAGATCTCAGAAATTAATTCTTCTTTAGAACTTGCAAATTTCAAAATATGGATTATATTTTTACGGGCATTAATCACCATTTCCGATGATAAAACGAGCAATGTATCAAGGTTTAATTTATCAGTTCTTATCGTAATTTTTTCAAGTTCAGCATATTTTAAAGATATTTTAAATACATTTTCTCTGGAAAAAATCGGGAGCCAAGACGGACACCGCGTTATAAGCGGGATCGCGAGTTAACCGGGCGCAAGTTATCGAGGGAGCAGTGTAATAAGCAGAGACAAGGGCATCTTTGCTAGCCAAGGTCCTGATGTGTTAACCCTATCTACACCTTGGCAGAGCAATCAGATACTTCAATGCTTTATGTCTGTGAATTTCTCTGGATATGGTGGCAGGGCACTGCATCCAATCAAAATCAAGTTGTTTAAATCTGAACAATGTTCCTATATGAGCGAGATGAGTGGAACAAATAACTGGAATAGAGTTATAAATAAGCAATTTTCCTCTGCAGGTAGGTGTTTATACAAACAAAAACTTTCCCTCAAATACACCTGTAATGGCTTCCGTCTGGTATACAGTCAACCTTTCAATGCTAAACTTACAAAGAATCCTTTCGAAGTCAATTGTCTCCACCATTTTCTGTCCATGTACAATGCACCACTGTTACACACTATTAGTTAGTTAGCATTACATACTAAGGGATATAACTCATGACGTCCAACAGCTGTCATTAGGACAAAGCACTGAAATATCTGATTGATCTGCCAATGTGTAGTTAAGCTTTGTAAAATTTAACAAATAATTTATTTCCCTAGACTATAAAGTGTTTAAAAAAATAAGAAAAGAACTTATGGTATTGTGAATTAAATCAAACTTGGAATCCAAGAATTAAAACACAAGTCATATCAATGAAAAGTTCTAAAAGAGCCAGTTCAAATCCCGATGAAAATCCAAGATGGAAGGTAATGATATATGCAATAGTCAGCATTGTACTAATGTGTCAACAGTCTCTTGTTGAATCACAGAAAATATTATTCCAGTCTTTGAATTCTGTATAAATTCCAGTAAATGTCTTCGTCCAAGAATTAATTTAGAGCATATTTGTATTTCCAGAGAAAGCAATCACTTGAATTCAATAACCTGAAGAAAATGAAAATTCACCCCCAAACTGGACACAACATAAAACAACTTGATGTTTCAAGTGTTAAGGCATGACTGACAGAATTCTTATCATAACATCAGTTATAAGACTAACTAAAATGCAAAAGAGATTCCCGGATGGGGGTCAAGAGTTCATCCTTCTGGAAAAAATAGAAGTTTGTTTACGAATTAACATATGTCTCATGTCACACAGTCCAGGTATGACCCTGATTCAACTAAATGATTCTTACTCTGAGAAAATGTTTCTAATATTCATACATGCCAACCACTGACGAGGAAATAGTGTAATCCAAGTAGACAAAAAGAGGAATCCAAGCAGAAAAAGAGGAATCCATAAATAACATGCTAAAAATTAAATAAACAATGATTTATTTGCCCCTCTCGTCTTTTAACATCATTTACTGCTTAAATTTTTCATACATAGCACTTTTAGCTTTCGAAAGCAACAGATTTTCATGTTGTATTTTAAAACACTTTGTACCAGCTGAGACCATGAATGTTTTGCACACCAGTAGAGCACAAAGTACTGGGTTACTGAGTCTGGACCTGAATTCACTTTTATTTTTGTTAACAATACTGAACAATCTCTCACAGTCAGCATTAGAATGGTAAAGAACCAATATTCCTTTCAAAACCTGACAAAGAAGAGGAAATTTATATCTTCCAGTGATTGTGTCTTTTAGCTGGGAAGTAAGGTGCCACTGCACATCAAATCTATCTGCATTAAGTATATTGTCAGGCAGAATCCCAACTTTATACTGCAGGAATTCTCCTTCCAGATGAGCCAAGGTAGGCAAAGATGGTAATAGAAAGGGATATCTCTTGACAAAGAATCCAACACTTTTGAAGCTTTTTGACTGTCTCTCATTTACATCAGCAACTGAAGCAATTAAAAGCACTTCATCTCCATAGGGGAATTTCTGGAGCATGTAATCACAGGTTGTAGCATAATCTCTAACATTATCATCAAACACCTTCACAACTAGAGTAGAATTGTGTTCTATGAATTCTCTTGCTTCTGCACCAATAGCAAGATCTTCATTATCTTTCTAGAACTCGGTAAATAACACCTCAGCATTTATAACATTCATGTCCGAAATTTAGTTCTGCTGTAGATAGGAAGTTACTTTAGTATTGGAGTTCGTAAGATGAGCTAATTTGATGTTTCTTTGTTTTCAAGTGTTTCTCCACATAAAATTACCACCATGCCCAATATTAAAATGAGCATGATGCTGCCCTAGAATACAGGGAATAGTATCGTTGCTTAAAACTGACCTGTCATACATGTACTATATAGTATATAGTACATGTATGACAGGTCAATTTTAAGCAACGGTGCGAGCCCCTGTGCCTGAGAAAGGAACGATGTATTATGCCATTCATGTATTCATCTTTGAAGGATTTGTTTTGTATTTTTGTGTCTTTTTCTGATCCACCTGTGAAATTCTTTGAAAAATATATGTGCTCTAACACAAACATCAACTAGAATACATCTGATGACTTTTAGCACCAAATAGTAAAATTATTTCCACATGGCCTGCAATAGACGTCACGTGATGCTGCCCTCGTGTCCTCATCTTTGGAGGATTTTGTTATTTTATGTTTCATTTATTATTGGCATTTTTCTAATCCATCTGTGAAATTATTTGAAAGGAGATATTTTTGCTCTCATACACGCACTGACTAAAATAAATTATACTTTTTAGCACCAAATACCTTTAGACTGGTTCTGTACTAAATATAAATTAGAAGAAAAAATCTGCAAGATTAAAAATTAGAAAACCAGTCTGTTCTCTCCTCACTAAGCCATACAGCTGCTATAAATAGAATACAAGGTCGAAAGTTTGAAAGTAGAACCAGCATGTTTCTGGGTAATAGGATAGTTGCTATAAATAGAACATAATACTGTTAGGAAAGTGCATGAACAAACTTACTATTATAGTGTAGTTACGTAGAAACCGTCTTTTCTAAAATACAGTATGTGGGATAAATGGGATGTTAATAAAAACAAGAAAACAAACAATTGATTTGTTTTGGAAGGTGGATATACCGAAAAAGCGTAATCCATACATGTTTACGTGTAATTTAGTGAAAAAAAGTGTAATGATTCCGCCAAAAACATAATGGTTGGCATGTATGAATATTACGTATTTACATCAATGAAAAAATGGGGCCCTGAGTGGTCGAGTGGTCTAAAGCACTCTCCGTTATGGATCACTGTCATCTCACCTCTGTCTGCTCTGGTTCGAGTTTAGGATTCAACCAATGTGGATATGTGAGAAAGCTTGCCAGTAGCTTCTCGTGGGTCAGTGGTTCTTTCCGGGATTTTCCCGGGTTCTTCCTCCACCATTAATACTGGCTGCCATGTATAGCCTATCGTGTGCTGAAAAATGGCGTTAAAATCCACAACAACAACAATGAAAAAATATTTTAAAAATCAATCAAGTCAAACCAAAATGAACTAAATTCTTAAAACAAAATCAAGTCCACTAAATAATATTACATTACAA
This sequence comes from Sinohyriopsis cumingii, assembly GCA_028554795.2. Taxonomy (NCBI): domain Eukaryota; kingdom Metazoa; phylum Mollusca; class Bivalvia; order Unionida; family Unionidae; genus Sinohyriopsis; species Sinohyriopsis cumingii. The sequence continues at coordinate 117,625,887 of CM068828.1, forward strand.
TAACATGTAATGGAATAAAAATATTTTAAAACCAACAGACAAACAATTAATTTAAGTATACATAACAATACCAGAACCTTGGCAAGTGAACATAAAGGAAGCAGGTAGGGGTGACAAATTCAACAAAATTAGTTTAGTTCATGAAAGTTATGGGACATATCCAACAAATCCAAATCTGGAGACTGTGCCTCAGTGGTTAACTACCAAGCTCTCAGTCAGTAGGTAGCAGGTTCAAATCCTGCCTGTATTGACTGCCATTAACTTTACTCTCACTGCCATGGCAACTGTGTCTTTAATGTGCTGATATGCTGTTAAACAACAATCAATACATTTTGTATCGGCTAACGGATCTGAATATGAATGCAAAATAAGTTTCAAAGTTTTTCTTGAATCTTACCATCTCTCCTGTGTCCCTTTTACTGACCCCTGCCACAAAGTAGGTCACTGTCAGGTCATCCTTTTCCTCGTTTTCCCTCTGAGTCTTCACAAAAGTACATAACATTCTAAACAAGACATAAAATATCAAAATCAGTTAAGTTCATATTTTAAAAATTTACAAAATTTCATCTTTTGTTAAGTTTCTGGATAGGATTCATTTTAGTCTATAAACATCCGTTTAGTATTCTGCAAATTCTTTTATTTTTGAGAAATTCAAATTTAGTGATGTTAATGAAGAAATACTTTATCAGTGTTTAAATTTGTACATGTGAACTGTTTGAAAATGGTATCCTGGCAGATTGGGGTCTACTGAGTATGTTAGGACTAATTAGAAGAACAAAAAACAGAGACCCTGATCTGCTGGCATATTCTTTTATAGCAGATCTAGACTAGGTTGCATGCAGCTGGACTTGACTTGTGAGTGTATACAGTACCCAAGACATTTTTAAATGAGTATTCAACATCAGATACAGAAATTATGAAGAAATGTTAAGTGTAATGTGTAAATTGTGTGTGTGTGTGTGTGTGTGTGTGTGTGATTGGATTTTTAACGTAGCTTTAACAATTTTTCAGTCATATCGCTACGATGTCTGCAATGTGGCAGTTTATAGTGATGTCTAGCACTGGGGCATCATGCCGCAGACATGTAGCATGATGTCCCACCCAGTCACATTATCCTGACACCGGGCCAACCAGTCCTAACACTAACCTCTTAATGCTGAGCGCCAAGCGAGGCAGCTGTTAGTACCATTTGTGTAAGTCTTTGGTATGACTCGGCTGGGGATCGAACCCACGACCTCCCGCATCCGAGGTGGACGCTCTAACCACTAGGCCACAGGAGCAGTCGTGAGTAAATTGTCAGACCTTAGCATTATTAGTCTGCATACCTGCAACCCCAAAAAACAAATCTGTATAAGGCTAGAAACATAACATGAGGTCAGCCTATAGCAAACACTGTGAATACAACACTACTGCAAACTATGCAACCTGTCTTAAAAGACAACCTCTTGGAACCTCCAAAAAGTGCATCAAAAGCAGAATGGCTGGAATTACATTTTGTGATCTCTTGAAACATTTTGGAAAAAAATATTAAAAAGGTTAGCACAGAATGTCTTGACTAAATATGACTTAATTCTACTTTTAATATCATGATATGAAATCCAAGAATACATAGATTATGGGAGTAGCATTTCCTGTGAAGGAAAAATAAAAAGTCATATATGATGCATAAAAACTTGAAGAAAGAAGCCAGTGGAGGAATGGTGAGCATTTCCTTTATCCTATCCGTGCCCATATAACAGAGATGATCCAGAGTAAACAAGATGCACAACTCATCCAACATGAGTACCATAAAAGGCAGATTATAAAGCTCATCATGTTTAAAAGACATCCATTTAAATAACTTATATTTTTGCACAGAAACCATTTTTCTCCTTTTGCTCAGAATGACCTTGGATTTTAACCTTTTCAGCCCCAAATCAATAGGTTTAATCCTTATACTAAGGGCAAGCCACCCACAAAGTTTAGGCCATATCTATGATATTAAACTAATGTTGTTGTGCAATGTTTGAGTTCCATATAAATAGCATTTGTCCATATTCCAAGTGCAAGCCACAAATAACATTTTGTTAAGGTATGTCAATTTGAACTAATGTTATTGTGCAGAAACCGTTATTCTTTATTTAGTCACTGTGGCATTTTATTTTTGGCATTTGATTCCAAAATAAATTGGGTGCTTTCTGATGCCACGTGCAACCAATCCAGTTTGGTAACCAGAGATGACTAAGAAATTAAGTTATTGTGCAGAAATGCCTTTTCTACCACCTGTTACAGTGAAATTAACCTTTTCAGTCCAAAGTCTATAGAGCTTGTCCTGAAACCCAAATGCTAGCCATGTGTGGTAAATGTAGATTGTGGACAATTCAAGTTATTGTGAAGAAACCATTTTTCTTCTGCTAAAATGACCATGACCTTTCACCTGTTGACCCTGAAATCAACAGGGTCCTTCCTTACCCCATATGCAAGGTAGTCACAAAATCTGGCAATCTTATGTATATGGTACTGAGCATGAGCATTTGTGCAGAAACTATTTTCCTACTTTCAGCCAGTGACTTTGACCTTTCACCTTTCCAGTCAATAATCGATACAAGCTTTTGTGGATATGTTTGAAAACTAGAGAGATAGACTTACAAAGTTATTGTGCAGGAATCAAATTGTTAAAAGACGGACAGCCTCCTAACGTAACACTGCACATTATGGGGACTGTATAAAAAGTGTGCAAATATAATAACCAGTGAACATACACATCTGATGATGAAGATACTATTTACCAAGTTCTACAGCAATCAACTGAAGACTGAGAGATTAGATGTGTTTATGAAACACTTTCATGATGTACTGCAACCAGTTGCAAGTAAAGAAAGACAATAACTATTATAAAAACTTTAAGCACAAACATTTATCAATATGTTTCAAAGATGATGACTTTAATATGTACTAAGTTTCAAAGCGATCCATAAAATCTGCAAGACAAGTTGCATTCACAAGATTCTGTCTTGTACTGCATTCAGCTGCATGATAATAAGGGCAATAACTCTAAAAAATACTGCAAAAGAATAATGATGAGACAAGCTGCACATCTTCATATGCTTACTATAACATAGAGAAAGTTTCGTGGAGATCCACTTAACTCTGTAAGGCTAGTTGTGTTCACAATATTCTGTCTCAAGATTGTGTGGAATATGTGTGTACTTTTGTTGCTATAACCACAGTTTCTGTCTATTTCGTGGAACATGTGTATACCTGTTGGTATAACCAGTTTCTGTCTATTGTGTGGAACATGTGTATGCTTGTTGGTATAACCACAGTTTCTGTCTATTGTGTGGAACATGTGTATATTTGTTGGTATAATGACAGTTTCTGTCTATTTTGTGGAACATGTGTATACCTGTTGGTATAACCAGTTTCTGTCTATTGTGTGGAACATGTGTATACTTGTTGGTATAACCACAGTTTCTGTCTATTGTGTGGGACATGTGTATACTTGTTGGTATAACCACAGTTTCTGTCTATTCTGTGGAACATGTGTATACTTGTTGGTATAACCAGTTTCTGTCTGTTGTATAGACCAATTGTATACCTATCAGAATAACTACAGTTTCTGACTTTCAAAAACTTGAACACAAATCTTTAACACTGCTGATGATGCTGCTGCAATCACAGACATAACAAAAAAAATGATTACTATGTCATACCATGCTTAAACAGGTGAGACAAAAACTAAACACAAGTTCTTGAAACACTGACATCTGACCACTATGCCTGAAAAGTGAGCTAAATACAAAATTTAACCATGGTATGCCTGATCGATGAAGAGGGATACCATTGTATGTTATACCACTGCAACGGTGGTGCTTAAATATAAAAATTACGCTTGATCACAATCAATTTTTAATTCAGACTAATTAAGTAACACTAATCCTGCATTTGATCAGTTCTGAAATTTATTTTCCATTCAACCATGTGTTCTTAAGTTCAGGTCTAAAGCTTTTGAAGTTTGAAATTTCTACACTTGTCTACTTACTGTTTGGCAATGTTTACATGGACCTTTAATGTCAGACTCAGCCATTTGTACGTCACCTGGAATGAAATTACAAATAGACATAAAAACCGGATATAAATGAAAAATCAGAACTACGGTAAGTGGTAACACGCTTGCTTTCATTTCTTGATTTCTGGCTGGAAATTCCACCTTGTTGTAGATATACTTTCATGTGTATGTACATCATTTCAGCCTGGGACAATGTTTTTGAATGAAGTCCCACACCACAATGTGTGGCCCAATTGTGACCATATATGTACATATTGATTCTGTTTGTGTTTTGGGTTTAATGCCATGTTTCAGAACATGATAGGATTTACACGGTGCCCAGTATATTTTGTGGAAGAAGAAGCTGGGAAAATCCCAAAAAGAATCACTGAATCCCAGGAAGTTATGTACTGGCAAGTTTTCTCACATACCTATGTTGGCTTACCATGAGAACAGAACCCCCACAGAGGTGAGATGGCATTGATCTGTAAACTAAAGGTGAGCGCCTTAAATCACTCAACTAATTGGGGCCCATTTGCCAACTCTTTGGTCTAACAGTGTGACCATATGTGTACCTAGTGATAATAATAGTAGATTGAGGCACAACTATTATATCTCTTGCACACCTAACCATTTCCTCAACAAAAAGGGGAAAAAATATCCAGTATCATTTACAGGAAGGTAAATTCTGTTACTGTGTATCCTCTGATGTTCTACTAGAATTTTTCATAGTCAGCAAATCAGATATATTCAATGCATATTACTGTCACTGAATGGTTGTCCTTAATACATTATATTTCTGGCTCCTCATGAACCTTCCACAGTCCAAAAATACAAACATGGATGTGTACATAATTCAGACTATAGTTATAAACTAGAAATACAATTCAGCTATACATACCGATTTTATTACTATTTAAAAATGACACTAAAATTATTGCTGAAACTAAAGTATTAAAGATTCTTCCTATTTCCCAACTCCTGGATTAGAGGTTGGGTCTTAACACTAACTGGTGAAGAAAAACAAATGATGGCCAGTAGTAAAAATCAAGTTGAATTCTAGCCCGGTACACTGTTACTAGTCTGTTTTGGTGTCACTACTAATAATCTAAACCTCTGTGTTGGATTCTTTAGATACAAGTCCAGGGCTAAGTTCTGAAAACTAACAGTTCAGGCCCAGAAATCAGGCCTTCAAAGCTAAAACTCATACTTGAGAGAAATCTGGCGAAGTGCCACTTACAAATTGAGATCTTGTAGTGATGCAGAGCATTTCCAGAGTAGACTAGATGAAAAAGCTTCATTTCTGGCATTACATATTTATGTAAAATGGTCAGGTGACCAGTCATTGATAAATGACAACAGAAATAGATTTTTAGTGTAGAAAGGGCTTTTATTTGATTCAATTGTCTGATTGATTAAACTTAAGCTAAAACGTCATTATTTGTCAATCTGATGAAAGATGCAATAAAGTTTGCCAGATTACTGAAAGTCTGAGCTTGATCACTGCTCTTTATTGTTCCCATCTGATTTTCCAGCTGATGCGGTAACATACTGACATCACCCTGATCATGAAAGAACTAATACAATTTCAAAAATATAAGACAAAATTTTCAAACAAAATAATAAACTGAAAATCTACCTCTGATACCATAAAAAACTTCAATATGTGCACTTCAATGACATTTAACCCTAACCAATAGACCATAATCTGCAATGTTACTTTTTTTTTTCAATATTACGGTTTTGAAATGGCATGTTTTATTATTATGTTTAATATCCCATCAATGTTCATCGAGTACCTCAAGATTTTGGGACACTTTGCTTTCTTTTTATAACTTTTTTTATAGCAGAGTTAGAGCAAGCCACCGTGTAATGCAACAGTGTAAGATGTCGACCCTAATATGTATGATGCATATCAGGGTAAATGTCTTACACAGAAGGACTAGTCACTATGTGGAGAGGGTGCAGGTAAGGAAACACAACCATGTTATGGGCTATTGGTAACAAGAAAAGGGTTAACAGGGTGGGTGGGTGTGGTATAGCCAAATATAACATATAGTCTGTAATAAGTGTAAAGTTATAAATTATTAACTTAAAAAACTGCCTCTTACATGTGTCTATTTTGTGGAAAATATATTTTATGAGTTAAAATAAGCAAATGAATATTGTATTTGCATTGAGATACAATTGAGGTATTGTATTGAAATTATCTTGTTACATGAAGAGTAAACAAGGTGTTACATTTTTCATAAACTTTGTGCCATATCTTGATGCACTGTAATGGGGACTGCCATATTGGTCTTTTTTCAGTCAACCTAGTCCCATGACTGACAGTCATATTACATGCATTATCAAGCTTTCCATATTGAAAGTACAGATGTGGTCGGTACTAATAATAACAAAGAGAATTCCAATACATTCCTGAAATACATACTACAAAATGACTTATTTGCTTGTTTACATTTTACTTCTCCTTTCTTCTTTCACTGCATGCTGTTCTTAAAGTACTAATCCACCAAAGTTCATATTTTTTGGTATCATCTGTCCTTTGGTTTTCAATACCTGTCTAAAAATAATGATAAGTACTTGCAATAATAGCAATTAATCCTAATAAACCTCACATGTATGCGTAACTGTGATATATACCTTACATGTATGCATAACTGTGATATATACTGAATTGGCTTGTAAGTGTGCAAACAACTGAAGTTTTGGTATGCCTTTCTGCTAGTGTGAGAAGGCACTTTCAGCAAAACAAGAGTATGATTCAAATTAAGAAAAAAGTTAAAAACTGATCAGGCAAGGTATATAAGCAAATGCATACTTTACAAGATGGTATTTTGTTTGTTTCTGTAGGTTGTCACAACTGTCTCTAACTGTAATGTTAAACAACATGTTTAATGATGGTGAATACATGATTATACTGCACTGGATTCAACGGTATGTTGCATAGGCTTCGAATAGGGAAAGAATTGACGCTTCTTTGTTCACTTGATTATATACAAATATGTGGTGATTTAGTGAAATTTGTGTGTATTTGTGATGACTAAAAATTGCATCATTATTATTATTACCAACATACATGAAGAACTGTTATTATCTTCATCATCAAATGCTGCTTATGGCCACTACTGGCCTTCCTACCTTTTTTAAAGGAACTACTGACAAGGTTGATGAGGACCGACTAGAATCCATTTTATTTGCAAAAAACAGCTTATATTCAATTTCTCCATGTTTCATACAAAATCCACTTCTCGATGCCACTAAATGGATTATTCTTAAGTGTCATGGCGTTTCATTTTCACTACCTATATACTCTATATTACTGTACATTGCAGCAAAGTCTGTGAACAAAAAGCTATGGAATTTTGTTATTATTTATTTCACACACTCACTGCTGAATATTGAGGGATTCTTAACTCAAAGAAATAGGACATCACTATTACTATAATTTGTCTACATTTATTCACAATCAGATTACCATCCCCAACCCACATATACTGAATTGTGCATCAACAATAACCCATAGACTAGAAACACCCCTATTTGTCTAATGAATCAAATCAAACTGATATTTAACCACTTATAACAAAACATGTATCGATGGCTGTCGGTAATCAGTGGTTATGGATCCCCACTCCACCCCCTTTTATTGCGGTCCTCATCTTGATCTTTATGCACCAAATTGACAGGTGCAACAGCCATAAACAAATATCTGCTTCAGCAGGGGTTTAAAGGAATGTGGCGATAGTGGACAAATCTACGTGTTAATCAGTCAGGTACTACATTTCTTACAATCTTATTTTCATCATTGATATATTCATCAATGTTCTCTAAATACAAATCATCAACAGCCATCGTTTCGTTTATGTTGTTCTTTCCCGCTATCAGGTCCATTACTAAAACACGAAACGGAATACGCTTGTAACACGAAACGGAAAGGAAAGCATGGCTGCAGTATTGTATACTATATTATCTCATCTTCATATTTTCCTAACGACTTTAACCAAGAAATAATAAATAGGTAGGCTTTTATACTAGTCATGAAGAAGAGTGTATTTTCTGATGCAGCAAATTTGTAAGGTTTCTTCCTTGTATCCTTGTGTTGTTCATAACCAAACTTGATTTCAGAATTGCATTTTAAGTACCCTTACACAACATTATATAACCAAAATTTTCAATCAATTATATATATATATATATATATATATATATATATATATATATATATATATATATATATATATATATATATACATACATACATACATACATATATGCAGTATTGTATACTATATTATCTCATCTTATATATATAGAATATATATATATGTGCATATATGCGTGTGTGCGTGCGTGCGTACGTGCGTGCGTGCGTGCGTGTATATATATATATATATATATATATATATATATATATATATATATATGTGGGTGGGTGGGTGGGTGATATGTGAATGTGCGCACGAAAAGCAAGCAGAAGCGGATATTTAAAAACATTACTGCAACCATAAAATAGGCTAATTTGTCAAACAAAGTATAGCAATGCTACGTCAACCATGTTTCTAAGTCATTTCAATTAAAAATGTAATATAAAAAACGACAACAAACAATATTAGGTAAGCAAAGCTTGGTTCTGCTGACGTATGAGAATAGTCCAAATAGAATTTACCAGACGGTATGAACAATCATGTCATCTTTCAAATATCCAATAGTGAAACACCTCAAGGTGTGAAAAAAATGAATGAAATCAACATTATGTCGTATGAATAAAAAAGAAATTACAAATCAGTAATAATCTTCATGAATAAAATTACAAATCTCTGTTTAAAAAGGTCCAGGACATAAATCAGTTAATGTCAACTTAGAGTTAAAAGTATGTCAGGCTTTCTAGCTGCATTCTGATGCTTTGGCATTGTTGTGATGTAACAACGTTATTAGAACATACCTTATGATCAGTCATGATGGAACTTAAAACACAAATTATACTACTTAAGTAAAATTGCATGGAAGTCAAATTTGATAAAAACTGACCAAGCCAATCCAGACAGCTATATTTCTTTATTTACTTCCAAGCAATGTTTTATTTCTGTAGCATCTCTCCTCTCCGTATGTAAAAGGAGAAGGGTTGGTCGTTTAGTAAGCAGCCCGACCCTGTAAAACCCAACATGCTACAAAATCGCCAACAGAAGAAAAACCAGAAACTGAAAGCCTGAGGAAGGAAGGTTCTGGAGGACTTATGACGCTATAGGGTGAAATTCGCGAGCCCGTGGAAGCTATAAAGGAGATCACTCTTCCATCAAACAGGAGAATTAACATCGCAACATTGAACGCGAGGACAATGCATGAGGCAGGAAAAACAGTACAGGTGGAGCAGCAGGGAGGGCGAATCGGACATTTTGTCCAAACGTCATTTGGTTTAATTAATACTTTCTGCACTCAGCGGATCCGGTGTCGTCAGCGCCCGGTAAAAAAAACGACGTCGTCGACGCTGGGATCGTCCAAACGTCATTTGGTTTAATTAATACTTTCTGCACTCAGCGGATCCGGTGTCGTCAGCGTCCGGTAAAAAAGCGCGACGACCGCGTCGATGTCATCGCCCTCCCTGCTGCTAAGAGGCTACTTACAATTTAACCGAATATTTGGTCAAGTCCGATACGATATCGTGTCCGAGGGTCATGTAAATTTATCGTTACAAATCCATGTGGGGTCGACTGAGCATGACTAAAAAAGTTTCGAAAAACATTAAAGTCCATGTCACCGCCGCACCATGTCTGCCAAATATTTCGTAGCGTGTGTGTATCAACGCCGTTGAATACAGCAAGAATATTACAGTTGTCTCTGATTACTTTTGGAATCTGAGTGTATCGTTGAGTGACATATATCACGTCAGTGTTTTTATGCCTGCCTCTGGAAAATATCCTAGCTGGGTTTTTTTGATTGTCTAACATAACATCATCGTACACGACTAGATTGTTAACGTCGCCATCAATATCATCGATGCCTGGTGCATCATTGATATCTGTAATAAACTCGATGACATTTTTTTCAGTGACCGCTGATGCATTCTCGTTGAAATCTTTCAACACCTCGTAGCATCGTTGATCATCTACGCTAGGGGCGATTAAATACAACTTATCCCACTTCATCCATCTCATTATTAAATTGAGTAACAATTGCGTCTTGCCGGATCCAGATGGTCCGATGATAATCATCCGGATCGAGTTTGGTAACGCTGCAACATGCTTAACTGGTTCTCTTGTTTTAGTCGCTGAAAAGTCAATTATATTCATATCTCTATACATAAATTATGGATCTATATTGTGTGAAGTGTAGAGTGCGTACTGGCACAAATGATATGACAACCGTTACAACAAGAAATAATAGATCGGCCCTTACTGGTAAGTATGTACAATGCGGTATAAAGAAATTTAGATTTATTTCTATTAGACCCGGAGATGTTTTTAAAAAAAGCGAGGAGGTGATATTGCAGCCAAGTTATCAAAACTCCCCGGAACACCGTGGGCAAAGTATCCAGGAGAAAAGCACCTCCCAGGATATAGCTACTGTGGCCCCGGAACACGATTAGATATCAGACTCGATGATCAAAATCAGCCCAAACCCGGTGAGTATCCAATAAACGCTATCGATAAGGCGTGTCATGCTCATGATGTTGCTTACTACAAAAGTAGCGATCTGCAACAGCGTCATATCGCGGACGTAAAATTAATTCACGCGTTAAATGCTATTCCTGATAAATCCTTCAAAGAAAAATTGGCTTCATGGTTGGTAAAATCGGCTATGAAAGGTAAATTAATGATTGGAAGCGGAGCTTCTCGCGCTGGTAATTGAAAACGCTAGCGTTTATAATAACAACATGGAATCCATCTATTATTCTCCGAGAGGATACTGGAAGGGGAAGGCCGCAATTGGTAAGCTTGCAAGCGCTGAAAAAGTAACGAGGGCCACTGCGGCTAATTGGTTGTCCAAACAGGCTATATGGCAAATCTATCTACCACCGCCTAAACAAATCAACTTCTCGCGCTTTGATGTCAGCGTACCTAATGAAGTTCATCAGGCTGATGTACTATTTCTGCCGCATGACAACGGTTACAAATACGCGCTAACCGTAGTTGATGTTGCGAGTCGATACAAACAAGCGGAGCCGTTAAAAACAAAGTCAGCAACTGAAGTAGCCGATGCGTTTGAGCGGATTTATCGAAGAGGTCCTCTGCGCTGGCCAAATCTATTGCAAGTTGATCCTGGTAGTGAATTTCGCGGCGCTGTTTTATCAACGCTGAAACATCATAGCGTCGCGATACGACGAGGTCATACTGCGCTACATCGTGATCAGGCAATTGTTGAACTATTCAATCGGACTCTTGCTGAACGGTTATTTGGGTATCAATACGCGAAGGAATTCATCCAAGAAAAACGATCTCGTGAATGGGTTAAAAGGTTGCCAGGCGTAATTGCAGCGTTAAATAACGAGATTACCCGAGCAATCAACATAAAGCCCAGCGACGCGATTAAAAAAAAGTATATACCCGGAAGATCAAAAATAGATAGCGTTTCCAAGCCGATTCTCGGCGATGTTACCGTGAGATATCTATATGAACCAGGAGAGCTTGAAGGCGGTAAAAAAAGAGCTACTGATCCTATCTGGAGTGTTACCACACATAACATATCAACGATAACACGATCAACTGATAGACCACCGATCTATAGACTGGATTCAACTGCCCCACAGCGGGGGTTTACACGCGAGCAACTACAAGTGATACCTGACGCTACTCAATTACCCCCGCGTGGTCTTAACTAGCGCCGTTGCGTCTATGGCACTCAAGACAGGTCAACCTCACATTGGTTTTGACATGACCGAGACTGTTATCGATCCTGTCCACGGTAAATTGGCGAGCGTCTTTATCCGAATAACGCCAGCGCATTACACAATTACAACTCGCGCAGTGATTATTCTGTTGTTGTCGTAACGCAATTATTAATTCGGCATCAATATCAAAACGCCGCTGTTTTTTTTATCCTGTTGGCGGTAACCCGAGAGTTTTCTATCGATGACGCTTGCATCGATGATGTCGTTGGTGACTTTGTTGGTGACTCCGTCACTGGCTTCGTCAATAACAATTCTTCGAAGCTGATTTATCCTCCGTACTCGGGACACTGCAAGATAGACTAGATTTGACCATTCGATGCGATTATCAACCATCCAAACAATTATGTCCGTGATGGTTAGTCCCTGCGAGGAATGTATTGTTGTTGCGTATCCTAGCGTCCACGGGGATTTATCAGCACGTAGCGCGTCCTCGACGACGCTGATATCAACGAGCACGATATCATTCAGCACGAGAACCTGTTTTTTTGTCCCTGACGCCGTCGGGCCCGGGATTTCAACTTCAATGTTCTGCCGCCGTGTGTCCGCGGGTCTATAGCATAACGGAACTGGGCGCGTTGGAAACTTTTCCTTATGCAACGTTAACAACTTTTGCTGAAGTGTGTCTCTGACTATCTTTCTACTCGCTACAATCAAATCGTTTGGTCTCCATGTTTCCCAGAATTCATTTAACGGCGTTTCCGGAATCACCTCGCGGATTATTTCACATTGAATTCTATCCGGCTGTAATCTGATTAATTTTTTAACCTCGCGCAGTTGTTCATCAAGTGCTCGGTAATCAGTATCGGTTTCTTCATAATAGTCCACAAAACCCTTTAACCAATCATGTGGACCCTCGCCGACAAATGGTGGTGGTTGGCCATGATCCCCACACATGATCACCGCTGTATTCGCGAGCAGCAACCACTCAAGAAACATTTGTAAAACATCTAACGAAACAGTACATATCTCATCCCAGATGATAACCTCAGGAATAAATTTTTCCCCCATTCGATCAGGAGTCCACTCACCGCCGCTGTATCGAAAAAAGCTGTGATAAGTAACGGCGTCAACATTTCGTTGTTTTATCTCTCGCGCTAGTCTATGGGTCGGTGTAAGCACGATTATACTTGTCCGCGTTCGAAATAATTCAATTGCCCGAGTCGTCTTTCCTGACCCGCCGCAGCCGCTTAAATAAACTGTTTTGTGCCTACAAATTGGATCAGAACACGGTGGTGCATTAGACCATTCTGACAATTTATCACCGCGTAAGTAGTTGTTCTCAACGGTGACATCTGCTGACGGGGAATAATCGCGTCGTATTTCATTTTTAATTCTCCATGTACCCCAACTCTCGTCCGGACTAGTAAACTCGGCTATGTTTCCCTTATACTTTACGTCAATATAAAATGAATCAATCGCAACTCTAACCGCGGTGTCGGGAAATCTATTTATCATCGAGAATAAATTGATAGCGGTGTAACCCAGCATAGACGCCCTCAAATGCGGGTATGCTGGGCTGTCTCCATCGCTGTAAGTAACAACTGTACCCAACTTTGTTCCATTGGACAAGAAAGCTGTTTTACAGTTCACGTATTTATTTTTCGCCACTGCGTCCTTGATTACGAAATCATATTCTGCGTCATCTATAATCAGCCGTGAGCAATATCGTTTGTAGTCGCAGTTTTTTCCACCTTGTGTGAACTTACCGATTATTCTTCTACCGAGATCTTTTGCCTCTCTGTTTCGTTGGTTGAATATCTTTTTGGACCATTCGATGATATATTCCTCGTCGGCATCGATGTGTTTTCTGGACTCGTCAATTATGCTATCTAGACGCTCCGGTTCTGGTAACCAGACTTCAGTCTGCGCCCGGTATGATATAATCGCGTCACTGACAATCAACGAAACTAGCATTTTACAATCAATCATATACCGTAGCAGCGCTATTGGCAACCACTTCTTTTCAGTCATGTGTCTACCGATCCAAATATAGCAACAGCGATGAAGTCCTGCCGCGAATTCAAATGATACTATGCGAGCGAATTCGGTTAAATCAAAATCAGGCAGTGGTCCATTAATAGCAACACGAGTCATTTCATGTCTGGGGTGTCCAAATCGTCTAAAGTACTCAGCGGCGGATCCATACCCGAGAAAACTCGCTGGATAACAGGCAACCATATCAACGGAAATCATAGCGTCGCGGTTGTATTCAGTGTTCCATAGTCCACCGTGATAGTATTCCAAACAACTGGATTGTACATCCGGTAGAAATTCCTTGCGCGTTGGGCTCCACGCATTTTTCTTTGCTGCAACATGAGCCGCAACCGATGGAATCGTGAAACAATTTGTTAGCAGTTGTTCATCATGCTCTTCAAATTCTATGGCGGTTTTTTTCATCTTGTTGTGAAACGCTTCAGTGCGGTATAATTCACCGTTTGGTCTTACAAACTGATCAAAAGTATCCGCATCGTTTTCAGCGCTGCGAAGTAACCACACTGACACAGGGTCGTTTTTACACAAACAAGCAATAGCATCAAATAGTTTCCTCTCCGCGAGAAAACCATTTTGTATAAATTTCCCCGGGATATACTTTACTGTTCTATCCCGTGGAAACACTGTGATCGCGGGCGTCCACGCGTGTTCGTTATGATCAATAATTTTGATTGGGGCTCCCTTTGATTTATACTTCGATTCGTGTAATACTTCACCGGTTATCGTTGTAACGGTTATTGGAAATCTTAACGACGTTTCTAATCTCGCTATGTCGCTGATGGTCGCTCCACGCTCGCGCACTGTCTCCTCCCACTGGTTGATTTTGCTGCGTCGTAAATCAGTCAATTTGTTTCCTCGACATGCATTTGTAAAATGCTCTATTATTCGTTCTGCTACACAATTTATCCCCGTTGACTGTTTCATCGGCGCTAGTTTTCCGATATCAGGTTTCTTATTTAACGGGTATATTCCATAAACAACTGCTGTTTCAGGATACGCTCGTTCATAGTATGGTCTGTCAATTCCGGTTAACAACCCCGGCTTGGAGTCGCGGCTAACAGTGACTGTTTTCTTGTCGCTGAGAACTGGTTCAAATTTATCACGTATGATCCAATTACCTGATTCCACCCGGACAATGAATTTTACTCTGAAGAAATACTTGCTGGAGCCAAGTTGTGATATTATCGTTGCTGCGCGGTTGTCGTTCATGGTAGCATCAACAACGCCATCAATTCGAAATGTTGACCAACTATGAGATGCACCATCACGCTTGAATTCATTGATACAATCGCGTATTTTATTTAACAGGGTTCTATCGTTTATTAACGCTTTTGGTGCGTCCTTGAGGGCTCTATCGAGATTGAATTTAATATTTTTCCAGGGCTTAATTGCTGCTAATCTCTCGAACTCATCCATATAATTAAAACAAGTATTTAAATAAAAGAATATAGTATAATGAATAAATGCAAATGGTTGATGATTGGGTCGACAACCCCGTGCAATAAATCATGTAGAGGTGAATTCTGCGGGTATCATTTACAAAGCGTTCGTAATGGTTCTCTTGGCCCCCTCCCGTGCTTGGTTTGCCACGTTGGGGTGCGTGGTAAATCGCAGTTGTGTATCAATTGTGGCGGAAAGCGATACAGGGAGTTAAAACGTTATTACGACAAGCGAATTAAAAACGCCGTCATTGACCCCACCGCCGACTTCGTTATCAAAACTCCTCAAGACTACATTGAAAGGTTTATAATTAAACCAAATAATGAATTAGACAAGTAGTATTATTATACAAATGGACCAAGAGTTCAGGCCTCACCCTGTGCTCGTTAATTACGAGGCATCTCGCGACGGCGTTGTTAGAAACCGCAGACTGAAGAAACCGGTTGGTACCGTAAATAATCAGGGGTATTTGATGTTTGGTGCCGGAAAGAAGAAGTATTATGTTCATAGGGTGGTATTTGAAGTATTCAACGGATTAATCGAGAATGGGCTTGTGATTGATCATATTAATAATAATAAGACTGATAATTCTCTTATAAACTTGCAAGCTATCTCGCAAAGTCAAAATACCAAAAAAGGCGAAACTGGTAAATACTCAAAGAAAGCAAAACCCGTAAAGTCATTTGATACAACAACTCACGAGGAAAAAATATTTCAGTCGATGAATGAGGCAGGAAAATATTTTGACATTTGTATCGCCTCAATACGAAAAGTAGCAGAACGAGTATATCAAACAGCGATCTCAAAAAGGACCGGACACAGAATTCGATTTTCGTATATAAATAAGGTCACCATGACGAATTGTCTGTAATACCTCTTTTATGTTTAAATACTATCAATAGTAATAAATAACACACTGCGCGGGGTTCATTTTGTAAAATAATTTTTTTTTTTTATTTAAAAATAAGATGTTTTATAAGAATATGAATATCGAAGACATTAATAATATATTAGCCGAGATTTCAAAATTAAAAAATCAAGGAATTGAATTATCTGATAGTCTCGACAGCGAAAAAATATTATCCGATTATGAGATTATTAAAGAACAATCGAAACGGGGGCGTTTTACCCTGGCCCGCGAGTACTTTTTTATAAAACGATTACAACATGCGATTAATGAGAGCCTGTACCACAATGACGTAAATGCATTCATTGGACTATTTACTGCCGTTGAAATAATACGAAAAAAACTTGGACGTGTTTATGAACGACGCCGGGAGATTTCTAGTAAGATCAAAAATATTAGAAGGATTATAGACGAAAACTCCGTGGAGCCCCCGATGGTATACATATCCCCCCCGCCACACTCGGCGGGAAATTAGAAATTGCGGAGCAATTGCAATAATGGTAGGCGAATCACTTACTACTCGGCTAGCCAGAGAGCGGTTAGCGGCGCTTAAAAAGTTCATACCTTTACGAGACAGGGTCCGAGAACAACTTCAAACGCGGCAGCAACTACAAACTGATTTTACTGTTGGAAGTGAACAACTCTTTGCCCCGGTAAAAAGCGCAACTGTGCCCGTCCTCGGTACGCTTGAAAAGATAGCAACTCAGACCAAACAAACAAAAAAGTCTCTGGAAACACTTCCTGCGAAAATAGCATTCGCTACAACACGGAGGCCACCACCACTCGCTATAACGGACCCACAAGAACCTTATGTTACAATGGCCGACGAAGAAGAACTAGGTGCTACTGCGAAAGAACCAGAAGAAGAAATACCGGAAGAAATACCGGAAGAAGCACCGGAAGAAAAAAAGAAAAGGGAGAATATACCCCGTAACGTATTTACAAAGTCCGCAGTAGATAAAATTAGAGCCTTCGACAGCGATGAAGAATTAGCTAATTTTATTGTTGCAAACCTTAATAAGAACCTTCGAGAGACGTATGTCAATAGCGGTTACGAGGAAAGTGTAAATTCGACGGAAAAATGGGCAAGAATGGTGTATTTAGCGAGTATACATGAGAATGCGATACCACGTGGTGGTGGTCCCGATTACAAAGCATTCCTCGATAAGGTTAAAAGGGCAAAATCAAAAAAAGGAAAAGGATACTCTGTTGGTAAAGAATCCCACGGCGTTACCTGTCCTGGTAGTGTTCTCAGTGATATATCACGGCTGGAAGTACTAATCGGAGAAAAACGAGCCGGAAATAACTCTCCGGAAATAATCAATGAGGCCGCTGATATTTGCAAGCGGTTATTTGCAGGCGGTATCATGGACATTAATGCATATCGAACGCTCATAGACGAGTTAGTGGATGATTAAAAAAATTATAAAATTGTCGTTTTTGTTAATTTTTGGTCGTTTTTGGTCTTTTTTTTGTCGTTTTTGGTCGTTTTTTTGTCGTTTTTTGTCGTTTTTTGGTCGTTTTTTTGTCGTTTTTGGTCGGTTTTTACGGGTGAAAACCCCAGGAAATCATTTAGAGAAAATCGATGTTTTTTACCAAAAACCGGCAAAAACCAACCAAAAACGACCAAAAAACGACAAAAAACGACAAAAATTGACAAAAATTGACAACAAACGCGGATTGTTGCCGCCGATGAAAACCCCAGGAAATCATTTAGAGAAAATCGATGTTTTTGACAAAATTTATAATTCGGTGGTGGGGAGGGGGGTGATCAATCACTAATTGGAAAACTAGTGTTTTTATAATAAAGATGATCATACACTACAACCATGATAAACCAGTACTCGTCTACGTGGTAAACTCGCGATTGCCTGTTTACCGCGCGTACTATGGAGATGGTCTCGGTAATACCATTGCGGGGTTATTTACAAGAATGGCTCCAAAAGTGGCGCCGTTAGCCAAACAATTAGGAATGAAGGCTATTGATGTTATTCGTGATAAGGGAATTAGTGCTATCGGAGATGTTGCCGGAAAGGCGTTTTCTGCAGCAAAGGACAAACTAATGTCATTGGTGAGAAAAAGAAAACAGAAACCACCGGTGATGCCATCAACGACAGTGATGCCTGCAAATGTCAGTAAAGTAATAAATAACGCCGTGGAAGAAAAACTAGAGTCGTTGGCGGCTCAGTCATCCACCGATGCGGCAACCAACGCGCTCATGATCGCGATAGCGGGAAGTGGCCTTAAACAGAATTCAAAGAATTTACGACGAAAACGACGTTGATGAATTGCAATTGAAAACATCAACATGAATAATAATAAAAATGTTTGCGCGAACCGCTGATCCCGCGTTTGATATGGACGCTCCAGTGCGCAGGGATGATTCTGTCCGTGATAATCAATTTTATTCCTATCAACCACCACAAGCCGACCTACGATCGCGAATTGAACTTCAAGTCCAAGATACCAGTAAATACTTTTTGCCGTGTGAAGCGTTTATCGAAATTGAGGGAGAACTCGTGACAAATGTTGCCGCTAATACACCGTACGCAGATGACAATCGTGTTCGAGTTGGCTTCGTCAACAACGGTATCATGGCGTTATTTGAAAGTGCCAGATATCTTATTGACGGGCGAGAAATTGAATCAATAGAACGCGAGGTTGATGTTGCAACGACGATAATTGGGTTAGCGAGATACTCGGATGATTATACAAGATCGGCGGGCCCATCTATGATGTTCGCAAAGGACACCACTGATAACGCTGATCATCTTCAGTACATTAACGTGCTGGCGGAAAGAGATACCGCAATTGACCCACAGGCTGAAGCAGCCAATCCAGACCGCAGAGCAAGACCAGGCGCTAATTTCAATATTATAAAAAGTATTAACGATAATTACAATATGGGATTCGCAGCACGAGTAGGAATGTTGCAAAGACCACGCCGAAAGTTTTCATGCGCGATTCCACTCCATCACATATTCGGATTCTGTAGAAATGTCAGAAAAGTTATCTATGGGGCTAAGCATACAATCGCGCTAACGCGAAGGGGCGATGATAACAATGCAATATGGCGTGCTGCTGGCGTCGATAACGGTAAAGTCGTTTTAACTAAAATAGCATTGTGGATGCCGGTGTTGACTCCATCAGTTACCACGGAAGCACGATTGTTATCATTTATGGAACAGGGAGGGAAATCGTTGTTGAGTTGGCTAGCGGTAACAACTGATGCTAAAGAGGATAACGTCGCCGATACATTTACATGGCACTTGGCATCAAAACAGGGTGTTTCCGCCCCGCGTCATATATTCATAGCGCTACAGAATAGGGAACGATTGGGTAATCAAGAACGCAGCCATATGATATTTGATCAATTAGGAGTCAGCGATGTTTCGCTGAGAATAAACGGACAACAGGAACCATCCGAGGATATACAGCTTAATTACGGCGACAACCATATCGCACGTGTGTATCATCGACTGCTGTCATACATGGGTCGTGATCAAAACGTCGACACTGGTTTGCAAATATCACAACTTGATTTTAAAAACCTATATCCGATTTATTATTTTTCGTTGGAACATCTTGTTGATATACACTTCCGAGCTCGTATAGCCCCGGGCGGTGCTGATTATAGAGCGGTTGCTGTCATTCTCAGCGATAAATCAATGCTGCTAGAAGGTGTTGGTGGACGAATGAGAATCGTTGACGCGCCAGTGGATAACATGTAATTGAAAACACAAACGCGTTTACAATAAAATGTCGTATAGTGTTGTCAGTGTAGAGTTGACTGATGGTCAAGTCAAAAAATTACGATCAAAGTCGGCTAAACAATGCGGAACCACAATAACGCTGAAGCCGTCGCAGATGGCGGGTGGTAATCATAAGATATCGTTGACGGCGCGTCAAATAAAACATTTCAATGATGCGATGAAGAATAAAAAGGGTATTCAAATAGATTTTTCGGCCGCAGCGATTAAAAACATGGAAAAGACCGGTGGGATATTTCCGCTGTTAGCTGCGATTCCAGCGTCGATTGCCGCGGCCGCACCAGCAGTGGCTAAGGCGGCGTCGTTAGGAGCCGTTGGTACCGCGGCGGGAATGGCATTGAAGAAGGCAACCGGGAAAGGCTATAAAAAAAAACGATCCGTAGCCGGAAAGGGTCTAAGACTACCGGGAACCCCGTATTCATGGTACTCGGGGAAGGGTCTAAGACTACCGGGAACCGTTTAATGACTCCTATGTCTAATTTTGATTTAATAGACGCCGCCGACGCGTTAGCGATAAAAAACTTCAGGGGTGTATTTATGAGGGATCAATTACCGGCGGCACCAAGGGATATTGAAACCGGCATAATTAACCTCGATGGGTCCTCCGGAGCGGGAACTCATTGGGTTGTGTACGCGATTGATCCGCGTGCGATCGTCTATTTTGATTCATACGGGTTAGCTCCGCCGAAAGAGTTCATGCGGTATATCCGGGCGTGTTCAGCCCCGGTTTTTTATTCCACGCTGCCAACACAGCGATTAAGTGATCCACCGATATGTGGCCGCGAGGTATTGAACGTGCTCGCCGCGATTTCATCATCGCGGAAACCACCTCATGTGGTTGTAAACGAATACACTAGTGGGGTCGTAGAGGCCCGGCGGGTTAATTAAAAACACCGTTTTTTTTACAATAACGATGATTGATATTTGGGGACGACCGGTTTCGGCGCTGAAAGAATCCACGGAAACGCCCGCCACCGATGACATAAAAAAACTAATCGAGGATGAAATCGCTGAGACGTTGAACCTAACAAGTGTTGACCCAGGTGAAATAGTTGTATTTCAAGACCGCCAGGGTAAATTGAAATCCAGTAATGTGTCGCTGGATGACGTTTTAACACGACAGCGTGATGCCGCCGAGAACACTATCGCGCTGTATACCAGCGACGGACGACTCAAACCGGGTGAACATCTATCGACGATAACGAATAGGGTAACATTAGTCCAAGACGGTTTTACAAGGTTAGATAGATCGGTGACCGAACTCGACGCGCAGGTGAAAAAATCTGTCACCGAGGTGAAAAAATCTGTCACCGATATACAACTCACTACCGCTAGTTTTTTTGGGACCCCGACGGTAACCGAACCGAATCTTGCGGGGATAAAAACTACTATTTCGGAGTTTACAACGCTGTCGGGCCAATTTTACACGTTACGAAAAAATGTTAACAGGATCGATGACAACTTTGATAAATTCTTTGGTAAAAAAAATACCAAGCTGGATGAGATTACAACAACTATAAATGATATCACTGCGTATGGACAGGAAATAAAAACAATCAAAACTGATGTTGCAGCGAACAAGAATAATGTAGACGCGCATGAGCAGGAAATAGAAACAATCAGCACTAATGTTGCAACGATCATAAATAATATAGACGCACATGGACGGAAAATAGAAACAATCAAAACTGATGTTGCAGCGAACAGAAGGAGTGTAGACACGCATACAAAGGAAATAAATACACTCCTTATTAATATAGACGCGTATACACGGGAAATAGAAACAATCAAAACTG
Source organism: Sinohyriopsis cumingii (assembly GCA_028554795.2). Classification (NCBI taxonomy): domain Eukaryota; kingdom Metazoa; phylum Mollusca; class Bivalvia; order Unionida; family Unionidae; genus Sinohyriopsis; species Sinohyriopsis cumingii. Next base: position 117,647,710 of record CM068828.1, read on the forward strand.
ATGTTGAAGCGAACAAAAAAAATGTAGACGCGTATTGGCGGGGAATAGGAATAATCAAAACTGATGTTGCAGCGAACAAAAAAGTATAGACGTGCATACATATGAAATAGGAACAATCAAACTTGATGTTGCAGCGAACAAAAAAAGTATGACCGAGAATACACGGGAAATAGAAACAATCAAAACTAATGTTGAAGCGAACAAGAATAATATAGACGCGTATAGAGGGGAAATAGAAACAATCAAAACTAATGTTTCAGCGAACAAGAATAATATAGACGCGAGTTGGCGGGGAGTAGGAATAGTCATAACTGATGTTGAAGCGATTAAAGACAGACTACCTAGAATGACAGAGCAACTCGAAAAAATGAAAACACCTCATGGGATCATCGGCAGTGGCGTATACACGGTTCAATACGGATCATTCGATTGGACTCCTACGCGTAATGCAATAGATGTCACCGCAATTGTTAAGGGCATTTATCGATTGACATTGATTTCGGCGATGCAGTTCAGTATATCATCGCCGAGTTCATCCGGGTTTAACAATACAATATCAACAATCATTGACAAGGATACAATCGAACGGTTTATAATTAAAGCCGTTGATAGCAGTCTATTTAGGGCAAACATCACATGGTATGTAGAATTTGTAGTGGATCTAAGTGAGTAATTGAAAACACTAGCTCTTTTAAAATAAAATGACCACCAGGGTAATTGAATCAGAGGTATCACCGACGTCACATCAATATCGATTCGATACCGCAAAAGAATTCTCCGCGAACTTGAAAACGCTTTCCGAACAATACCGTGTAAAAGTAAAAAAATACCGTCGAAAAATAACCACCATCGACGTGGCCGTGTACTCGGTGTCCGGTATAGTAGCCGGTACCGGTGTCATTTTATCCACGGTGACCATGATGGCCCCGATCGCTGTTCCAATCGCTATCTCCGCGGCGACAACAATTGCTGGAGTCGCCAACGCAATCACTAGAAAGATATCATCGTGTTCTCAGAAAAAACTCAACGAATATACAGTAAAACATCAAATAGTATCCGACGCGTACTCGAAATTATCCGGGTTGATCTCGTTATCGATCGATAATTCGTTCATATCCGATGTTGAATTCTCCACGATGGTCCAGTTGTATGGCTCCGCGATGTCAAAAATCGAAAATTTTCAACTGGAAGCCGGAAACCACTTCAATGGGATTAAAACACCCCCTGAAAACAAGCAAGTTGTTAATATTCGGTGTTGAAATTAAACACTAAAAACAGCTAATAATAATAATGTCGCTGAACCCCGAAGGGTTTCAATTGCTTCAACGGATCGCGGAGAACACCACTCCGGTACAAACAAGTATGATATCGATAACGTCAACGAAACCCGAATTCAGTGTGAACTTCCCATCACCGGTTCCAGTAAAGGAAATAGCGCTGGCAAAATTGCGAGTATATCACAGTTGGCCTAATATCCGAGCGGACGCATTTAACGGACAACAACCTAATAACTCGCTGGTTTTTGCATGGACAAATAAGCCCGATGGGACCCCAGACTGGAAGGAGGTTACAATACCAACTGGGTCATACCAAATAGAACAAATCAATAAAGAATTTCAACGCAGGATAAAATCGATCACAGGAAAAGAATCAAAAATCGCTATTACGGTTCATGAACCGACGTTATCGTCGACGATTGAAATAAGCACACCGGGGTATATGGTTGATATTTATAACAGTTCAATAAGAACCATACTAGGATGGCCTAAAAATCCACCTCATGAAATCCCCGCGGACTTGCACACGAATGCGCAATCGTATCATGGAATTAATCCCAGTTATCAAGATGATTTGTCTATTATAAGAAACACGTTATTACCCAGTAGGTTTATATTTCAAGACAGGAATACCATGCAATGGTATTTTCCGTATAAGCAAACTCCTGAATCATCCGCCGTGGTCACAGTTGGTTTAAATGATATCACTGGTGCGTTTGCCGAGATTAATCGTAATTACCAATCACAACTAGAACAGCTACGGAAAACGAAAGCACGCAAACACGTTGAGGTGTTAAACCAACTTATATCAGACATGGAATATATCAATGAACGAATCGTTAAAACAATATCCGCTAACAGCGATGATAATAAACAAAAATTCCTAACCGAGTATAATATCACAGAAGCCAATTTACCCGATTTCAAGTTTCCAGGATACAACGCACCAGAACTAAGAAAATCTCTTAATGATTTTCTCGCCCCATCAACTATCCTCAGACACGATAACGGAGAGGATGGTAGGCATATTGCTCCATACAACGTAAATGTCGCATCGGTGATAGCGATTAATCTAGTGTGTGATGTTATCGAAGGGAGTTACCAGGTGGATACCAAGCAATCAAATCAGGCTCAACAGGGGTATATCCTTTATTCATTTTCACCAACAGCCCCTCCGGGATTTTTAATCGTTGAGAGTCCAATTAATCCGGTCTATATGCGATGCCATAATCGGTTTTTAACGAGAATTAATTTTAGACTTACCGATCAGTCAAATAACCTAATTGATCTACAAGAGGAGGAGTTAGTGATCACTCTGTTTATAAGATCATTGTAACTCTTAGCAGCAGGGAGGGCGATGACATCGACGCGGTCGTCGCGCTTTTTTACCGGACGCTGACGACATCGGATCCGCTGAGTACAGAAAGTATTAATTAAACCAAATGACGTTTGGACAAAATGTCCGATTCGCCCTCCCTGCTGCTGGTAGCAGCATAGATGAGGAACTACAACCTATTCCTACTGGGCATTAGCGAGACAAGATGGATTCAATCTGGACAAAGAAGACTGGTGACAGGAGAGATGCTACTGTATTCAGGACATGAGAAAGATAACGGGCCTCATACACAGGGGGTGGGGCCCATGCTGTCGAAGCAAGCATATAATGCACTAATAGGATGGGAACCACACGGGCCCAGAACCCTCACGGCAGCGTTTAGGACCAAGAAGGAGAAAATAAAGATGAACGTCATACAGTGCTACGCTCCAACAAATGACGGCGAAGAAAAAGATAAGGACCAGTTTTACAACAGACTACAGAACATAGTAGAGAACTTTCCAGACAAAGACATCAATATCCTCATGGGTGACTTCAGTGCCAAAGTTTGGACAGACAACACAGGATATGAACAAGCCATGGGAGTAGTGAATGGGGACGATTCAGGACTACGGCAAGTTCTATGGAGAAAGTGCATATTGCATATAGGGACTATGTAAATTAACATTAGGCAAATAACATTAGTTTTCCATAGTCCATGAGAATTTTTCCTATAAGGCATAGGCATTATAGGGACAAGGGGAATTTAACATGGGAAAAGAACATTAGTTTTTCCCATTATCCCTATAACTGGACAAACGTGACAAACATCATAGGCATTATAGGGACAAGGGGGAAATGGAACAGGGTCGGGACCCTATTTTAATACGGTCCCGACCTTATGGGGTCTATGGAAATTGAACATGGTGGGACTATATAGCGTTAAGGGAAATTGAACATGGTGGGACTGTCTAGGGACAATGGGGAATTTGTTTAGAACCTATCTAGGGACAATGATGGTAAAGGGTCAAACACAACAGAGATAGAGACAGACATACACTAGTACAAGCCAGAGATTTATATATAAAGCATTACCAAGACCTGAAATTTTGCTGGGGTGTTCAAAAATTTGCATAATTGTAATGATGCTATAAATAGCTATAATCAAGGAAACGCTCAACGAAAAAATGGATGTGACTAAAAGTAACGCTAAAATGACGAAATTGTCTCAGAATTTAAAGGAGAATAAACATATTCCCGAAAATTAAGTTACAATGGTTTAGACTAAAATGGATAAACTTAGTAACTACTTACAATATCAACTTGTGTGACGATCGTGGATAAACACCCATGTATCTATTTGTAGCTATAATCAGCTGAAATTCCTATGAAATCTCACTATCTATTTATAGCTACAACTCGTGGGTTATTCCTTTGGTAAACCACACTATCTTTTTATAGCCTCAGCTTGAGCGACGTTCCTGTTTATGAACTCTAGTATATGTGTATAGCTACAACCTGTGGAAAACCCCCAAGTCCATATTTATAGTCTCAAAATTTTCAGCGTCAGTGACGTCACTGTACTGGACACTAGCGGATAAATGGCAACAGTGCTGCAAGTGGCTGACCTGAATATGCGCTACTGTTGGTAGGTAGGTAGAATGTATTTGATGGGGATAAAGGGAGTTTTATAGGGAAAAACAGAGACCAATAAACACACACACACACACACACACACACACACACACACACACACACACCACAGAGGGAAGAAGAAAAAACAAACCCAAAATATACTATTCACACAGGGAAGAGGAAAAAAATATATACTATCCACACACGGGAAGAAAAAAAACAAAAATATACTATCCACACGGAAGGGAAGGAAAACAAACCCAAATATACTATCCATACAAACGTACGCGAACGCATACAAACCCCAAACATACTATGCACACAACGTCGCTAACGCGTACAAACCCCCAAATATACTATCCACACAACTTCGCTAACGCATACAAACCCATAATATACTATCCACACGAAACGGAGGGAAAACAAACCCAAATATACCATCTATACAAACGTACGCGAACGCATACAAACCCCAAATATACTATCGACACAACGTCGCTAACGCGTACAAACCCAAAATATACGATCCACACGAAAGGGAGGGAAAACAAACCCAAATATACTATCCATACAGGATACTAAATTGGCCACGATAAACAGTGAAAATAAGAACAAAGAGCTGCCACTGTCAAGGGTAGTACGATCCGACATCTGAAGCCTCCATTAGAGCGGCAGTGCTCCCCCAGACAAAAACTGCTGATTACGATGGGGCAACGTTTCTAATTTGCGATAATGTAATGCTCATCGACAGAGTTTATAAGACGTCTTGCCTGTACAACTCGGAATTTCAACTCGTATCTTACTATACATTTTCCGAACTCTACGTGACGTGTGTGTGGTTGATGAGGGAGAAGTAGCTGTGTCTCTACCGTTTACAAAGACGATCCAGTATCTGACTGCCACTGCTCCCATCACACCGACCAGGAGCATCACTATCAAGTATCATTGTTCTGGACTGGCTGCACTCAGCAAGGATACGCTGGTTATCTCCGAGTACAATGATCTCGGAAACCAGAACTACTACTAGCGTATAATGAACTCATCAGGAAAGGAAGAATATATCATGCGATTGACCAGAAGGGAGAGAATTATACTTATTTGGCCTTGAACAAGTCGAAAACACGTCTCTACATATCATGTGCTTATATCAACACAGTGTACTGCTTTAGTCTGGATGGGCACCTGTACTGCACGTACAAGGACTACGACTGTCATCACCAAGAGGGATCGGTCTTGGCAGAGATGTCTATGTCTATGTGATGGGATTTATATCCGATAATCTTCACCGACTGTCCCCGGATGGACTACTATTACAAGTCATCACGTCAACGTGTCCTCAGACGATTGCTTTTCACATAAATGGTTGAACGTTTCTTCTTAACAAACTGGAGAGAGAAGAATAAAATTCAGACGTTTCAGATGAAGTGGTGACATATATGAACAAGAATATCTAGGGACATTTATACTGGACACGTAAGTAAATGACAAACGTTTCTCAATTGTTTATTAGAAAGGTAATGATAACAAACTTCTTCTCGAATGGACAGAAGTTTATATTATGCAATAACTATTAAATCATTAGAATCTTGAGGAATATTGTATTTGTAAATTTCTTAGCTTTTAAATTTCCTTGATCCTAATAGGTATTATTTTCAATTAAAATATATAAATTAATGTACTCACTCTTAAAGTTCTAGTGTAAATAAGACAATGCAAAGACTTCAGTTTAGTTTCTCAGTCACGAAGTGAAATGATCTTATACATGCACAACGCAGACTGGTATAAAAGTACTGCTACATATCGATTACTAATACATATCCAACCCAGACTAGTACAGAAGATAGGGAACAGAAAATTCATTTATGTTTAAATCAATTATAATTATTTATAAATTGAAATACATTCTTTAGCGGCAAATATGTTATATTGGGACTTTTCAAATGGTAGACGTGTTGCGAATTTTTGAGGATGGAAACTTTTGCGATTTTACTTTTAACTACTTCGTCAGTTCGTAGGAGTACATATTTTACGGCCAAATTTTCTGTTTTCGACTGGACCTCAAAGTCGCAAAATGAAAACCACGAGGAATTTTCCTATTCACAATATTTGTTCTGTCGATGAAATAAATGTATTTGTCCCATTCTGAAGCAAAATGATAACCGAACATGATGAGATGTTTTAATTTTTTTTCACACCTCTAATGTTCTTAAATTAAATCACAGAGTAAAGTGCCACCAACAAGTTTAGTAACATTCAACAAATAATTTTTTCACAAGAAAACAAAGTGAAAATTTAAAAAGGAATTCACAGTTTTGTGATCTAAATACCAAATAATCATAAGAGTTTTATCACAAGTCTAGAAGTATACAGTGTTCAGAATGAATTTTCTAGTGGTGTTCCGAATGCGTTCGAATCTCGAATGTGTTGATATGCCAATATTCTTGAATGTGCCGATGTGTTAATAGTCTTGATGTATTACAGTGATATAATCAAGAATGTCTTTGAATCAACTGACGAAAATTCCAAAATAATTTTTTCGTCCAAAAGTCAATAAGTATTTTGTAATTCCAACGAATAATTTAAATACATAAATTCACTCAAATTATAACTGAACACGACAAAAACTGAGTCCACAAAGACTGATGTTAATATCGGAATGAATAATTTTTAAAATCCTTATAAAGAAAGCTTAGGCACAATAAGATAACTAGGATGTGGATTTTTTCCAGTGCAAATTTAAACCCAGTTCGGAAACAAGTTCGGGTATGTTTACTTATATGTTAGCAACCAACCTAAAATAAGTCAGACAGACCATATAATTTGCAAGAGAAATCCAGTGTTCTGAACACAAATCCGAATAAACATGCTGACAAATATTATCTTAATGCTGAGTCTACAATCAAGGACAAAAGTGACCTATGTGATGTGTTTGTAACAAAATGAATCTTATAATCCACATTCATGGACAAACGTTAAACACACACTTTGGACCTGATAAGACTCTCTATAGCATCGGTTATAACATTAATTTGTAGCATTTGCTCTGCTTATTGTATGTGGAAGGTGGGCAGGAACTGATGGGCCATTACTTGATGCACGAAATGAGAGAAGGCTCTTTCGTCGCCTGTACGTTTCAGCCAATCCAACAGACTGAACATATCGCCACAAGGCATGTGACCAATGGAAGGCACAGGCCTTAACTTAGACGCCAGGAAAGGCTCTCTGATACATACAGCTGAAATTATCTAAAGAACGATCCCTGAATAATATCGTCTGTGTATCCAACCATTCTATGTGATAGGTAATAAGGCTCTCTGATACATACAGCTGAAATTATCTAAAGAACGATCCCTGAATAATATCGTCTGTGTATCCAACCATTCTATGTGATAGGTAATACAGTTCTCATAAAAATGCACGATGTACTTCTTTTTTTTCCAGACATGAAGTGTTAGTGTTATCGATTATTGTTCAATTTTGATTTACAATAGTCTAATTTAAAACAAACTGCTTACCTTTCTCGAAGTCCAATACGAAGGTTTATAACAATACATGTTCCAGTCTTGACCGCAGAGAACGAAACACATGCAATTAAAGATTCGAAATTATAACAGTGTTCGTATGCGTTGACTAGAATCAAATTTACAGCGGATAGCTAATGTCAGTTACCTCGCAATCAACAATGAAGCATCGTTTAACTATTGGAACGAAATAGAAACGCTGGCAAAACTGGGTAGAACATTGAGCAGATAATGGCAGAATAAAGACGGAAATAAACCAATCGCTTAATAACACAGCAGATCACCAACACATCGATAAATAAAGAAACATATTTGGAGGAATAAAGCCTCCATATGACTCTGAGAGGAGACCCTACCAAGGTCTCATCACACAGGCGTTTTATTGTGTTACCGTTTCCTCTACATATCACATATCCCTTCAATAAACATGTTGTAAATGTAAACGCGTTTTGTAAAAGGTAGAGAAAAAGAAAGCTTAAACAGATTAGCTTACTGTGAAGTAGTCTGACTTAGTCATCCGGCTCTTGAGACAGAATATAATCGGTAACTGCTTCTGTGCACCGTTCCTTTCAATGAAGGCATTGATGGACATTAGCTCACCAAGTCCGACAAACAGACCTCTTAAATTTGTATTCATACGGATGGAAGGTATGTGGGTCTAATCTTACATGTTCATCAAAATGTGCAATTGTTCTGCATGGACATATTTCCGGAACACACCTGCGTACACTTTAGACATTACCTGTATTTGGTAACAGTCATTTTTAGCATCGCTTATTATGAACTGTTCATTAATACACGTTCGGCTTAATAATTTATTAATTTCACTATTTAGTCTACATATCTAATGAGAATAAATGAATAACCCTACCATGTACTTCATTTATAGCGCCCCCGTATCTTGGCGCCCTATATTTGATCAAGAGGTGTTTAGCTTAAAACTGACAAAGTCTGGAGTTCAGCAATAAATGGTAATCGTACAGCAAATACTAATATGAATGCAACACATTGTTTGCCTTAATTGTTCCATCCATATACCAGCGCTTCGCTTCTTCCAAAATAATAAATAAATAAAATCATCGATCCTTCACATTTTTTTTTTAAATATTAAGTTCAAACAGTTACACTTAATTCCAAAAGAGGCGGGTCAATTGGCTCGTCTTGGTCTTCACTTCCTACCGCCATGGCCACATGATCTTTTTCAACACGATGAAGGTATGTTTAAATACAAAATCACACACACACACACACACACTATATATATATATATATATATATATATATATATATATATATATATATATATATATATATATATATATATACACACACACACACACACACACACGGTAATATCATGAATCTTTTGCATGGGTGTTATTAAGTATTACCCTTCATATCCAATCATATTTAATTGTTAACGTGTGTGTCGCATAGTCGAGATGAATTGAAAATGAATGTAGCGTGTGTTCGATCTGTGTAGACTTAAGATGACAAATGTATAATTCTTCTATGGAACATGATTCCTAAATGAATCGAGTTAATGATAAGTAGGAACTTACTTTTGCATCTACCGCTGTTTTCAGATTAAAGAATTAATGTATCGTAGAGTCCCAAACACCGTATCTGTCTGTATATAGGGCAGATTGCACATTGTCAGTTCGTCCCGGCAGGCAAAATTCGCGCATTTCGTACGTTTTGGAGCCCGTAACTTCATTTTGGGGCAACGAAGAAAAATCAATGATATCTTATTGAATATAAAAATATATCAGGAGTAAAACAGACCATATAATAAGGTCGCGTGTCTTCAAAGACGGAAATAGCATAATGAAATCGAGGGTCAGGCGCTTAACGAATATTTTAGAAGGTACTTTCCTGGTCTCTTTCATAGTATGATAGAGAGGATCCTTTGTCAGAATGTGTAATGGGGGTAATCTCGGGTAATTTTGTCCCTCGGTACATTTTGTTTCCTTCAGCTTACTGCATTTTTAACATTAAACTGTCGTCGAGTACCTATTTGAGGGGGAATGCGAGCAGATAGTTTTCGAAAGAGTCGGTTCAGACCGTTTGCGGAAACACTCTCTAGAAGGCAGTACATCGATCTAAGCCTTCCAAACCGACTTAGGGAGAGAATGCTTCTTTTCTTTTCTCGATAGCTTGTTTCCTATGTCTCAGGTATATAGTACGTCTAATATTTTTCATTTCATGATCCGAACAATATAATTAACCAAATCATGAAATATTTCCTTCCTGATAGTTAAGTTATATATATCTCAACCCCAATCTCGCAACTTCGATTAATATTTTAAAGATCCTATGAATTGTTTTAGTCGAATTGTTATCACTTTAACTGGTATAATGTCTTCAATGTATCCTCTACGTCATTCAGTCCAGATGTAGGCAAGACTGGGGGTTCCTCCTCGTCTTTAAAGTCTGGTTCTTCAAGGACGTAGCATGGTGGAGCCTTTTTTCTCAACTAGATGTAGTTGTATCTTTTCCTTGGCTGTCTTTGTCTTTTAACTCATTTTCTTTTTCTTTTTTTATGTTCAGCCTTTTTAAGGTCATAACTATCTCATTCCATGGGTTCGTTTTTTGTCGTGGCGTCCGTTTCGAGTGCCACTTCCACCTCGTTTTATGCGACGCTTTATGCGAGGTTTCAGGCTATTGAAGGTCAATGTTTATTATTTGGTTGCCCCTTTTATCTACTGCATTATATACATTGGAGGATTTATGGGGGTCATGATTGTTTTCCTCTTGATTAAGCTCCTTATCTTCCATTGGATCTGGTACATATTGAAGGCCGTTTGTTTGTCGCTTAATCTATTTGGACATCCCTCGGAGCGTGACCCTTTTGGTCTCAACGAGTGCACGACCAATAGCAGATGAAAATGCGGAACTACGACTTGACTAAAAAAGCACATGATCTTTAAAACATTTTCCTCATTCATTGTTATTATTCTTATATACGTGATAAATTCATTTTTCGTCATCTTCCCAGAAGAATCAGTTTTGCATGCTTAACTTTTAATCACATTTAATTTCATTTGATTCCACACTGGTCCTAAGATTGTCACCTTTATTTCATTGTCTCTGCTGATTTATTTGTTTAATGATAACATAAGACATAAAAGTTTATACTGCATGTCTCCAAGCATCAAAAACCAAACTTTTCTAGTTACGTACATCTCTCCAGTGCTGGTATGCATCATAAGCTATACACACTTTTGAAGAGTCGATAAAGCACAAACGTTTCTATCAGAGATTGCAACACTTTTAACAGAATGAGTCTTTCGTGCACATTTAAAGTTGGATGTTTTTTCACATATTATTCATAAATAGTCCACAAGGTATCTGCCGGGAAACGAAATGTGAGAAACATATCACAAACACACATCCTACACGTCATACAAAATTCATTGCAATCGTAGGTAGTGGAAACACTAGAGAGAAAGGTTATGGTATGGTAATTATTTATATACAGGTCGAGTTTTCGTGTTTGTTATAGTGTCTTATTAAAGAGTATGGAGTGAAAGCAATGCAATGAAAGGCGTAGGTAAAAGACAATTTAGACCCATATTCCGAGTCAAATGAAACATATGGATAAAATATGATTATCTTCTCTCTCTCCTTTAAATATGTATTATTTGATCCAGGAGCGAGATTAATAGATGAAATTATAATTCTTGTTGGTTTTTGATACTGGTTCTCAGTGTACTTTTTTCTTGGATGAATTAATCATGTATTTGGTATAGTCAGCCACTTCTTGTCCCCAAGCATCAAAGCCAACTTCTCAAGTCACGTGTAGATCACAAGCTACAAACACTTCATGGTAAATATGAAGAGTCGATAAATCGCAACGAATTTTTTCCTCACGCGGAGGTGGAAAGGTATCAATCAGAGATTGTAACACTTATAACAGGATGAGTGTCTCGTGCAAATGCAAAGTTGGATGTATTTGCATGTACTATTAAAAAATAGTCCACATTGAATCTGCTGGGAAACGAAATGTGAGAAAAGATATAACTAACACAAATTCCACACGTCGTCCGAAATTCCCTGCAATCATAGGTAGTGGAAACAATTGCAAAATATTTTCGTATTCCCTTAATTCTGAATGCTTTCATTGACGTCCTTCCAAGGAATGCGTTGCAACACTAAAGATAAAGGTTATGGTATGGTAAGTATTTATATCCATGTCGAGTTTTTGTTTTTGTCATAGTGTCTTTCTAGAATCAATATTCTTATAATCTTATAATGCCTGGAATCAAATTTGAAAGATATAGCTAGGTAAAGCAACAGGAAACATGTATTACTCTTTGATTGGCGTATCATGATGCGGTAGTGGTTTCCAAGTTCATAAATAAAATAAGACCCGTAGTTAGGTATACACACGATATCCCTTTAAAGAAACAGAAATGTCGTGCTGCATCGCTTCTCTAGTAGAGCAGTAACGTACAAGAAACGCATCGCATTCGATTGTCACAGGAACGGCATCTCTTTCAAGGGTTGTAGAGGGGCGGCAAGGCCGTGCTGTATAGCTGAGGTCATAGGGTACGGCATCGATGGGATCGGATCGCAAGAAACAACATCGCACTCGAGTTAATGTTCGAACTTGAAGTCTGTAGCGAGAATTGTGTCAAGTTCGCCAGTATCAGTGAAAGTATGCTGAACTCAAAATTGCCATTAGTGTTCATGATGGGTCCCTCACTTGGTTGATGCTGTGTTGAATTATTCATCGTTCTTCTAGGTCAACGTTTGTAATGCAGTGTTGGTCTTGTAACCTTACCCTCTTTGTAGTGGAGCTCGAAATGTCTGTACTTTAAAGTATTGGCCTGGAGGTCGCACTCGTTTCTGCTACACAATTTGGTGAACTTTTCTCAAGGTTGACTGACGATTTTGGCGGTTTGTAAATGAACACTTTTGTGTGTGGATATGATGTTCTCACTCGAAAGTATTGACATTCTACCGACTATAAAGCTTCTTTCAAAACAGTTTACCATTTGACTTGATCGATAGTTCTGTGTCAGAGCTTTGGCTTTGCATTTGGTATGAATTTCTCTCTGTCGGTCATGGTATTAGTGTCCATAATGTTTGGGATCGTCAATAGAAAAACAAAGGATATTATCTTCTGGGTGTTGTCTGTACATGTACCTAAACGATCGCCTTCGTTTATTAGGTCATAGCTATGAGGATGATGGATCTACATACAACTATCAGTGTCAAAGTAAAGGACTATGTCTCCTAAATGTTCTAAGGTTTTGTACAGATTTAAACAGTACTGTCTGCCACGCACGCAGCAGTAATAACATTTACAAACATGTTGGGAGGTGTAAACTATATCACTTCTTCGTAACAGATAAAGATAAAATCTGCACGGATGATTTCGATGTTGTTCATGAATTTTCATTTGTCGTCCACCAGTCGAAAGTAGTTACAAAGATCTGCCTAGTATCATGTCTCAGGCAATATCTGACGTTGTGCCAATTTCCCACTAATACTGTACCCACAGCAGGCGTACCCAATGCATGGTCTTGTAAACTGCGCACGAATACTGCCGCGCCTATATACTGAATGTTATGTCACATGGCCACTCTCTTCCGATTGGAAGAGACTGCCTGCTCTAACTGAATTTTGTAACGTGCATTTGGATTGGTGAAAAATGTTCAATCCGTTTCTATCCGATTATAGGATATATATATATATATATATATATATATATATATATATATATATATATATATATATATATATATAAATGCCTTGTTCCATTGTGTCACCTGTTCTGAACACCAACGAAGATGTTTACAATGCTGGCTAGCACAGAAGCATCAACACCAATTTCGCAGATGCTATTTAGTGCGGACTATTTGATATATGCCAGATCATCATGGGCCATTAAAAGAATCACCGGCACAGCGGTATTGAAGCGAAGAATCTATGTGGATAGACAAGACTGTCTGAAGAGTGTCTAGCTGCATGGACCCCTATGCAAAGACGTTTAATGAAGAGACGAAGACTAGTGGGATGCCACTTTTAATAACTCACTTTGTTTACCCAATTGCCTTTTCCAGGGCCACCCAGATCTCTACTCAATCATTGCCATTTGGGTTTGTCTATTATTGTGTATATGTTTGTTTGCTTGACTGTGCTGATAACTAAAACTTCAAACCCTTGCCATAAACATCTTTGACCCCATACCAATATTCACATGTTAACCGATAGACCACATCAACATAGGATTTCACATATTGTGGTTTTTGATAGTATAATTTGTTTTTTCTCCTTCTCGTGTGTGGATAGTATATTTTGGTTTTGTTTTTTCTCCTTCCCTTGCGTGGATAGTAGATATTGAGGTTGTTGATAGTATATTTTGGGTTTTTTTTTCTCCTCTTCCTGTGTGTGGATAGTAGATTTGTGGTTTGTTTCCTCCTCTTCCCTCTGTGTGGATATTAGATAATGTGTTTGTTTTTGCTCCTCTTCCAGTGTGTGGATAGTATATTTGTGGGTTTTTTTCTCCTCTTCCCTCTGTGTGGATAGTATATTTGGGTTTGGTCTTTTTCCTTTTCTCTGCGTGTGGATAGTATATTTGGGTTTGTTTTATCTCCTTCACGTATGTGGATAGTAGATAATATGCGAAGTGAGTGTAAAGGATGTTTTCCTTCACGTCCGTGCTTGACAAATATAAAGTCAAAGCGTTCGTCGTTCGTGCCATTCAACATTGAATAAACGAAAATGGCAATATATTTGTTTAAGAATTTGAAACAGTTGGTTCTGGATGATGGATGTATCCTATGTTGTGGAAAGGCTTGATAATGAATTGAAGTATAAAGGTAGCATAGACTTTGTGACCAGTCTAAAAGTAGCCAGAGACCTGGTATAAGGTGTGATAGAGGAGGAAGTGAAGAAATTAAGAAGATTAATTACACCAAAATATGTGAGAATGGAAAACTTGAAGGAGGCACTTGATAATGTCATCAAAGTCAGGTGCTTTCTAGTAGACACATTGTATTGGACAGAATAGTCATTTGTGAAGTGGGGACTAGACAAGCTAAAGAAAGCAGAAGAAATGATGAAGAAGGTGCTGAAAGTAGAGGTGAAAAATAATAAAGATACCTGGGCAAAGGAGAGAAACGAAAAATAAAACACAAAGGACAAAGAAAATAGAAAGAAAAAAGAGGACTTTGAAAGACTGAACCAAAACTGGATGAAGGTGCAAGAGAAAGTTATATCCATGGAACATCCTGACTGGATACCAAAGGATGAAAAAAAAAAGAAAACAGGAATCATCGAGAAAGTGAGAAGATGGCGGAAGAACTGGAGAAAATAAAAGAAGAACCCAAATGCCCTTTTCATGGCTACTCATATGCCTCGAAAAGATTTGCTTTCTTGCCTAGATTTTGTTTTGTCGGTTGTATAGTTGTTTGTGTTTGTATGTTGTATATTGTACATGCTATATATGTATATGTCCCGCCAAACGTTCTAGGGTTTTTTCTCGCTCTTTGGTCCCGATTGAGGTCAGCCCATTGCTATATTGTTACCAATCTTAAGTACCTCATCAGTTCCGTTCCTATTGTCCTTATACAACTAAGTCCAACCTTTTGTCCGTATATAATCCCAAAATTCCCGATGTTAATTCCCATTGTCCGTAAACGTTCCCAGGGAAGGGTCTGAAAAACCTTGTCCGTACACGTTCCCACGACCTTTTTGACTGGGATTTCCATTGTCCGTAGAGTATCCCCATTCACTACTAATGTATTTACAGGGACGTAAGTGTTTATGGACGAAACAAAACATACACAAATATTCACACGACACAAAGACAAAACAAAGACAATAGTCGATCTTTTCGACGCAAATGAGTGGCCCTGTAAAGGACAGTTGAGTTTCTTCTTCTATTTCCTCCATTTCTTCCACCATGTTCTCAGTTTATGTAGGAATTTCATCTTCTTAGGTATCCAGTCTAGATGTCCCATGCTCCTAAAAGTTTTCTTGACCTTTATCCAGTTCTCATTCTAGACTTTCTTTTTTCTATTTTCCTTTTAGTTTTTCTCCTTCGCCCAGGTAGCATTGATCTTTGCCACTTCCTCCTTCATCTATATCCTCACTAGAAATTAAGTTATCTATAAGGCGATAGTCACCTTTATGGGTGGGTAAGACCAATCTACACAGGCCTCTATATGTTGCTAAAAATGATTTACTTCTTCCATGAATCTACTCCCTCTTTCAATATACCCACTCTTCAAATGTCAAGAACATTTCTTATTCAGCTCTTCATCCTCCATCACTTCTTTGACAAGACCCTTAGCTTTTTTTAGATTTGTCATTTGCCTTGTAACATGGCGTAGGGCGCCAGGATATATCCAGTAACCTGCTTTCTTTTCTGCAACATACTCTACATCCACCATCCCATGATAAGCTTCTTTCAGATCAACCAGGGAAGTCGTGTTCGTATGTGTTAACTAACGTACGAGGGTAACCCTAATGGCGAACACACCGAATTATATTCAAGAAGCACGAACGTGAAGGAAAACATCCCCTTGTTCAACATTACATTCAAGACCTTAACATGGAAAATACATAGTAATGCGCGAACCTAAAATAAGCTCTATTCACTTTGTTTGCACACCAGTACTCTATTGCAAACAAAACAAACCATACGTCATTCAGGCAAATACTGGAAAAGGGAAAAACGTTTTGAAAAACGTACACAAACAAGCACATAAAATCCCCAAACATCAAACACACACTATGTACAAATTAGGGTAGTAAGGGTTTATAGACACTCAAGTAAACCCTCAGATACAAACTTCCATTGGAGAAGGGAAAGTGATTTGTGTTGGGTAAAAAGACGAACTCATACATACACAAACATAAACAAGCTTTTGGGCAAATTGATCAGTCTCTCTTTTCTAGAGATCTCGGGTATGCTCGATTGGCTGTCCAGAGGTTGTTCTAGAACAATGCCAGAACATCGGTGAATCGAATATTTCGGAGATGTTCCGGAATCGTGCTTTCTTGTCGTGAATCGAACGTTTCGGAACAAATTTTAGCATGGCAGGCATAGCAGCTGTGTTGGTGACCAGAGAAGACGCTGAAAGTGATGAAAATGACGACACTGACGTTATTGATGCCCTTATTCTTACATCCACTGCACACTTGTAAAATAATTGTGATGCAATAATTGTGAAATCGCAATCCTTAGAAAATAGTTGTAGCTGGTAGGGTCAGGAAACGATATATGATGAAGAAACTATCATCGGCTTCTAATGAGACAAATCCCAGAATAGAAACATTTAAAACTAACGATTGTATTTTCGTCTTCTTCTTCCCGATGATTTGGTATGGGACTATACTTATACATGAATACGCTTGTACTTGTCTGCTGTGCAGTAGCTAGTAATTTATTTCTACTTAGACAGGAAAGCAAAACATTACAGCATTAGAGTACTGAAGATTGACCCACTTTTGTTCTTCATATTTTGTGTTGGAAACCCATGCTGTATTTAAAACAGTTGAAAATATTAAAACAGTTTCACCTTGATATTATTCTCATTTTTCAAATGTGTCCTTGGCCTAAATAAATCCCAAATTTATGTTTATATACTTCAATAAGCGTTAGTCAAGTTAATACGCTTTGCAAACTGTACATCAATGCACAGTGCGTTATTTTCTTTATCAGTATATTTTAAAAGCACATTTTACTCAACCCATGGACAGAAGAGGGGGGACGAGAAGTCACTGTGATCCATCTCAGGTAGTGTTCAGTAAGGGACCATTTAAATTTCAACCATCTTTATTATTCTTTCATAAAGAAATATATCCATCAATAAACAGACGCATAAACAAATGGATACACAAACAAGTAGAAACATGTCATGGGCTACAATCAATCATGTGGTTATCGCTCAAGTTAATCAGCCAATCGTTAAGAACGTTTCCAGAGTACTCGGTTTTGACATTCGACACAAAGTTATGTTCCGTTAGGCACATGGTTGATTTATATACACTGAAGATGAAACATTTTAGAACGATTTTTGCTTTCATTCAATATTATCCTACCTGCATCATTTCTACCACAAATACAACATTTGACGGTACTAATTAATATTGATTTGTCAGTTGTCTTTTTGGCACAAGCACTTGTTTTCGCGAAAAGTATTTATACATAAATGTTCTGGCATAATACACATGCTATGAAATTTTGATTCCGTAACTGATATTACATCCCGAAGATTATTGCCTGGAAATACTTTTTCAAGATGACAATCTTAGGGACATCATACAAAATATTTTTAAAAATCATAATATTGCCTGTTTGTCAGAAATAACTGCGTTATATTTGATAGCAACGCGAATGATTAATGCTCAACTTCACTATTCTGTCTTTCGATATAAGCCAAGGAACTTCCAGCTTTATGTTTGCTTTTGTGCTATCGGGGAACTTAATTTCAAGTATAATCTATATGTCCTTATCGACAATTAAATCAGATTTTATCTTGAATATACGTGATGATTAATGATGATAAGGGTTTGTTAGCGACTCAAAATTGCGGAGTAAGATGCGCGCGTTACATTGTGGGTATTTGCGTACATAATCGTAACGTCAGTGAAAACAATCCATGATATATCGGGAGCACCTAAGAATCTTACTTTCTGGCTTACAGAGGACATATTAGTTGCAGGATGGGATGAGTCATGGAGAATTACTTTTTATCAGTACTTACTTCATACCATGATCAGATTACTACAAATATGAACGGAATTTGCATATTGAATATCTGCCTTAACAAGGGAGTTTAAACATATTGTTCACATGCTCAATTTTCATGATGGGATAGACTGGTAGGCAGCTACGGCAGAATATCGATTTAAAGTGGAGGTATAATTTAAGAAAGCAGTATAGTTAAAAAAATGTATATGTACAAAGACACCATGGTGCGTTTTTTTTTAAAAATATATCGTTAAGTATCGCGCCAATAATTCAGAAATCTATATATGTTACCATGATCTTATCTGAGGCAAAGACTGTAGCTCGGGTAATGTTTTTGGATATCCCGTGAAGTGTGTATTTACTTCCTTGTTCACAGTTGTATTAAAGGCATAATCAAGACTAGGACAATCAAACCAGTTTGAACTGGCTGTTGTCAAGTCATTGTACAGGGAATATCTTTTGCATGTATATCTTAAAGGATTTCATCGAAAGAAATGGTATGTACATATATGATACTGAATGATTACTGTTCATTCTTATAGTTTATTTGATCAACTCTTTAGAATTGTCAAGTAATATGTTGCTTACTGGTTTTTTTAGCCGTGATACTTGTGTGCAAATTGTGACACGAAATCGTTTTGATTGATGGACTGGGACAAAATGGCGACCATCGCATGGATAGTCATTATGAACCTATTACCTTTATAACGTTGGAGAAACGCCATTATGTAGTTTAGCTGGGCAACAATGGTCTCAGCAAATGTTTACTAATTTTAGATCATCAAATAGGTCACTTTAATGCAATTTTTTTTTTCATTGATTCGAATATAATAATATTAAGAATACATGTTACTCATGAATACCTCCTGAACGGCCATTGCGTAACGTGACAGTATCCACTGGTTTTATGATTACACACACAAACACACACACGAACGAGTACATAACCATCATTACGGTGACATATTTCACAGAGCATCAATAGGGTGACATAATGACATCATGTTGTGTTATGTAAATGAAGCACATATTTGTATGTGAATTCATCAAAATATGTTATCATTCCTATTATCAAGATCCGATATTGATGTCTGAAGCAACAAAGCTTATTTTTAAAAGAAAATACATTTGTTGCCACAATACTGCGTTGCCATGCCTACACACAACCGTGACAGTCAAAACTTTCTTATGGCGATCGGATCTGTTATCAATCACAGCAAACAAACCATGATAATAAAATTATATTTTAATATGCATTAAGTTCTGCTTCTTAAAGCTGTATCATAACGTCATCACATCGATTGCAGCGTCCATATGTTGATTATTTCTTTTTTGTTTGGGGGGGGTGGGGGGTGGGAGTGTCATTGGGAGCCGTGTGATGGAAGATATAAGCTGCACTATTATTTGTGTACAATAATAATTATTTAACTCCTTCAGAAGGTATGTAATCATTATATATATATATATATATATATATATATATATATATATATATATATATATATATATATATATATATATATATATATATATGACCCATGAATAGATAAATTACTGTTCCCCTCTCTTATTTCCCATACTGAAGTGACCTAAATGTGATATTTGGTTGAAACGTGAATAACGGGTAGATGATGTTGTAATGGTGTTCAAATTAATTCGGTAATGAATGTAATCAAAGCTTTCTCAGAATTTGCTTTCGACTATATTGTAAAATCATTGATATGCAGTAATAATAATCGTAATTGCTAGTTAGTAAACATGATTTCTATCGTGCAGTACAGTATGAATATACATTTTTGTAAAAGTGTAGTAAAATACGTTGACTTGTAAAAATTATTTGGCAAAATCCAGAATTTTCAGTAGTGGCGACTGCTAGTGAATATAGTTTAGTTTTTTTTTTCTCCCACGAGATAAAATATATCCGTTATTCACTCCGAGCAAGCAAGTGTACTTTATATGCTAAAATGTAATGGCTAGCAAAGTATATATAACGTATTGAAAGCAGATTTCTTACAATTATCCAAGGGATAACGTCAGCGGTTTACCTTTTATATTCTGCTGTGGTTGGTGTACATTCGCACAGAAGATATAGGTAGGCCTAGTAACTTAATTCTGCTTTTCAGGTCAAGGTAAAACAGCAAGTAAATAATGAAGACAAATATTTCCACACTGGTTGAGAGGCGTCTATGTTTATCACTTTCGTGTCTACGTAATTTCCCGGCCGAGTCATACCAAAGACTTATAGAAATGATGTAACAACTGCCTCACTTGGCGCTCAGCATTAAAAGTTTAGTGTTATGACTGGTCGGTCTTGTGTCAGGATAATGTGGCTGGGTGGGACATCATGTTACATGTCTGCCCCTTTGGCCCACTGCTGATTTAGCGCACACATTTTTTTTGTCTTGGTCGGGTGACACACATTTTTACGAATGCGATAAATGCCACATAGTCGGTATATACAATGAATAATACATTGTTGAACAACTCTTTAATTAAAGACGTCACTCTTCTTCAATAAGCGAGAAGTAACAGACATAGTAACGTACGTTAATCCACAAAACACTGAAATACACATCAATATGAGCATGATGCAATCGTTGCTTTACCTTCACTGTACTTAACCGAATACGGCAGCTGCAAAAGGTATATGTGCGATATTTGGACTCCTGAGAAGCGTATACCTTTAAAATATTGCTTTATTTATTCATATGTTTAAAAAGCTCATGCTAATGTAAGAAGAAATATCAATTTATTTCTTTATGAGAAGATTAGACAAAGATTAAAAACTATTTTCACCGAAACTAACCCGAAATTAGGCCTTCAACACAATGCACTTTTTTTTTTAAACCCTAGAGGGTTGTTAGTAGTAAAGGGGGCCATTATAGCCTCAATGGGAATTAGCATTACAGAACCCCCCTGGGCCACTATAGCCTCAATGGAAATTTAACATGGAGAAAAACCCTGGGCCACTATAGCCTCAAGGGAAATTGAACATGGAGAAAAACTCATGGGCCACTCTAGCCTCAAGGGAAATTGAACATGGAGAAAAAACCCTGGGCCACTCTAGCCTCAAGGGAAATTGAACATAAAGAGAAAAAACCCTGGGCCACTCTAGCGACAAGGGGAATTGAACATGGGAATAGAGTGTGGGTCTGTCTAGGGACTAGGGGAATTTAACATATGGAAATTGAACATGGTGGGTCTGTATAGCGTCAAGGGGAATTGAACATGGTGGGATTGTCTAGGGACAATGATGGTAGAGGGTCAAACACAACAGAGACAGAGACATACATGCACTAGTACAAGCGTGAGATTTATATATAAAGCATTACCAAGACCTGAAATCTTGCTGGGGTGTTCAAAAATTTGCATAATTGTAATGATGCTATAAATAGCTATAATCAAGGAAATGCTCAACGACAAAATGGATGTGACTAAAAGTAACGCTAAAATGACGAAATTGTCCCAGAATTTAAAGGAAAATAAACATATCCCCGAAAATTAGGTTACAATGGTTTAGAATAAAATGGATAAAACTACTTACAATATCAACTTGTGTGACGATCAAGGATAAACACCAATGTATCTATTTATAGCTATAATCAGCTAAAATTCCTATGAAATCTCACTATCTATTTATACTACAACTTGTGGGTTATTCCTTTGGAAAATCCCACTATCTTTTTATAGTCTCAGCTTGAGTGACGTTCCTGTTTATGAACTCTAGTATATATGTATAGCTACAACCTGTGGAAATCCCCAAGTCCATATTTATAGTCTCGAAATTTCCAGCGGCAGTGACGTCACTGTACTGAACATTAGGGGATAAATGTCAACAGTGTTGCAAGTGGCTGACCTGAATACACGCTACTGCAGGTAGGTAGGTAGAGTGTATTTGATAGGGATAAAGGGAGTTTTATACGGACAAACAGAGACCAATAGACACACACACACAAACACACACACACACACACACACAACGTACGCACGCAGACATACACACACACACACACACAAACACACACACACACACAACGTACGCGCGCATACTCACACACACACACACACACACACAAACACACAACGTACGCGCGCAGACATACTCACACACACACACACACACACACACAAACAAACAACGTACGCGCGCAGACATACTCACACACACAAACACACACACACTATAAAATAGATAAAATTAGTTACTACTTACAAAATCAACTTGTGTGACGATCGTCGATAAACACCCATGTATCTATTTATAGCTATAATCAGCTAAAATTCCTATGAAATCTCACTATCTATTTATAATACAACTTGTGGGTTATTCCTTTGGAAAATCCCACTATCTTTTTATAGCCTCAGCTTGAGTGACGTTCCTGTTTATGAACTCTAGTATATATGTATAGCTACAACCTGTGGAAATCCCCAAGTCCATATTTATAGTCTCGAAATTTCCAGCGTCAGTGACGTCACTGTACTGAACACTAGGGGATAAATGTCAACAGTGTTGGAAGTGGCTGACCTGAATACACGCTACTACAGGTAGGTAGGCAGAGTGTATCTGATAGGGATAAAGTGAGTCTTATAGGGACAAACAGAGACCAATACACACAGACACACACACACACACACACACACACACACACACACACACACACAACGTACGCGCGCAGACATACGCACACACACACACACACACACACACACACAGAGGGAAGAAGAAAAAACAAACCCCAAATATACTATCAACACAGAAGGGAGATAATACAAACCCCAAATAAACTATCCACACAAACGTACGCGAACGCATACAAACCCCAAATATACTATACACACAACGTCGCTAACGCATACAAACCCCAAATATGCTATCCACACTCGGGAGGAAGAAGAAAAAAACAACCAAATATACGATCTACACAACGTACGCGAACACACACACACACACACACACACACACAGAGGGAAGAGGAAAAAACAAACCCCAAATATACTATCAACACAGAAGGGAGATAATACAAACCCCAAATAAACTATGCACACAAACGTACGCGAACGCATACAAACCCCAAATATACTATCAACACAGAAGGGAGATGATACAAACCCCAAAAAACTATCCACACAAACCTACGCGAACGCATACAAACCCCAAATATACTATCCACACAACGTCGCTAACGCATACAAACCCCAAATATGCTATCCACACTCGGGAGGAAGAAGAAAAAAACAACCAAATATACGATCTACACAACGTACGCGAACACACACACACACACACACACACACACACACAGAGGGAAGAGGAAAAAACAAACCCCAAATAAACTATCCTCACAAACGTACGCGAACGCATACAAACCCCAAATATACTATCAACAGAGAGTGAAGAAGAAAAAGTTTTTGAAAGCACCTAAGCCCTCACCTGCAATGACCAACTCTGCCAAACACCTACACCCCACCCCACCCCCACTCCCAACACTACAAAACCCATTTAACCCGTTATTTTATGGCATCAGTGTGTGATTTAGGAAACATCAAGACACAAAATGATGGATGAATAGACTGACTATTGTTTACCAACTTGCATGCCTAAAGAGCGTGCGTGAAGGAAAACATCCTTCCATTTCAATTCTAACTAAAACATGATCCAGAGGGATAGAGAGAGGTGAAAGAGCACATTTTCATAAAGTGTGAGTAAAAACAAAACACGCCATCCTTATTATACAATGTCAAGACCAAGAGACACTTACGTTTTCTTTCTGGTCTATTCTCTTTTAGAAGGTAGTATGAAATTTCACATCAGGGCCAACGCATCGGCTCACATTGTCAATTTTTCCATTTCCATGTCTTTACTGGCACAAGTTCTTCATCATCTTCAATTTCTTCTTCTTCTGAATCCCTCTTCTCTGTTTCGTCTTGTTTTTTGTTTCTTCTCTTTTCTCGTAGGGCACTCTGAATTCCAGTGTTCTTTCTCCTGACAACGATATTAGGTATCTTGACTTTTGTCTCTCTTTCTTAGACGAAGCAGGTATTCTGGAGACAAATACCCATTTACCTTTGCAGATATAGCAAACTTCATTAGCACTTACACACTTTCGTATGAATCTCATCAAATCAACGACCAAAAGAGTAAGTTTTGTTGCCACTTTCGCATGTGAATTATGCTTTCGTATGACTTTTAGCAAATATTTGACCAGCAGGTCGATCTGTGCTGACTCTTCCATCTTCTTGATCGTTTGAGAGCGGAATGAATACTCTGGCGCTAAGACACTCTCCTTATATACAGGGACCTGCTGCGTATGAAACCTAGTCAAATGTAATTTTGCAATAAGATGAAACGATTTCATTGAGGAGGTAAAAGGCAATGATGTACCGTATCGCCTCACACAAAACCTGAAGTGTTAGTTCAAATCCGTGTCAGCGATTTCGAAGACGACATAACTGGGCTTTAATCAATGCTCTCCAATTATGCCACAAAACCACGAGTCCTGATTCACGCCAAAAGAAATTTCGTTCGGTCCATAAAAATAGTATCACATCTGAGAAACGCAAAAACGAACTTCCAGAAAACTGAGAACGACGGCTTACACCTACAACGTTAATGTATGAGTTCAAGTAGTGCGTAAAACTTAGTCAAATTAAATTTTTATAGTCAAGACGAAACGATCTCTTTTCGAAGAAGAAAGCAGACACCAAGCGACAAGGGCGATCCGTGTCACACAACACTTTTCAAAATGTGTATTATCAGAGGTTTGTTCTAGCGATCTGCACGGTTAAATTAAATGTTGATGTATTTTGCAATAAGACGGACACAATTTCCATGGGATCGCCCATGGTACGATTGTTCGTGCATTAGTTTAATTTTTAAAATTATTTTTTTTATATAAATCGCCTATAGGATAGACCCAGTAAAGCATGGCCATTCTCGTCACTGTCTGAATAGCTACTCAAGTCAATTCGAAGCGAACGCGGTAAGAAAATAAGTATAGCCAATGAAATGGCTTACAACGGGTGATGCATTGTTTTGTTCTAGGACTGTGTGGCATAATAATCCCTATGTTCTTGCGTTGTTACCATTACAGTGCAGACACTGAAATGTGAACTTACAAGCCCTCTTTGTGTGTGTGTTGTACCATTTCCTCTTACCACATCAAAATACTGAGCGTCACAGTATTGGTTCGCGTTTTCAAGCTGACCATTTATTTTATATCTCACTTAAACATTTCGACATAAACACTCACACTCACATCGGTAGAGTCAGAACAGACGTGTTACAGTATTGAGGGTCATGTTATCTTTTTTCTTCTTCAAACTAATAAATTTGGGGTTTGTATGAAGTAAAGAACCGAAAGTACAGTGAAACTCAAGGATGATGACCCAATCTGTCTGTCTATTGATGCGTGTATTTACTTAAGAAGAAATATGACCTCTAAAACACAAAGAGATACGGCAAGCATGATTAGATTAAACAGCGATGTTTTTCCTTCACGCCCGTGTAATTTAGAGTTTCAATCGTCTTTGAAGACAAACTTGATCTCCTTTTGTAGGGCTTGAAATAATAAAAAAAGCTGAAAAATCTTAAGCACTTTGCTATAGATAATTTCATCAACAGACTCAACAACATAAATACCGTTACAACAATAGAAAGCCTTAAATCTTCTATCAAAAAGAAATGCATGAAAAAAATTAAAGATTAACGATAACTAACCAATGAAACCGAATTTAACAAAGGCAATGACATGTGAAGAAATGTCTCTCACTTTGGAAAGGTAGGCGAATGTACTCTGTCATGCACCATCAACCTGAAAAAAATTATAAACAGAGAGAAACCTGAATTCAAAATTCAGTTGTTTTTTTTTTCTTCAAAATTATTTCGTTTCTTTTTTCTTTCTTTTTTGGAACAAATCTAAGCACTAATATAGAGTGGAAAAGGGAAAATGCACATACAAGCTTTGATATTTCTGAAAAAATGAGGGGATATTCCTAACGTTCATAACCACCTATATATGCTTGGACTTGTCTGTGACTTATCCACAAAACAAGATGTACATATTTCTGGTCAAGCTGCAAGTGTGTGCGTGTTTTTGAAAATGGTAAAACTTGGATATACAATTTTCTCGTGACACGTATAAAGTGAAGAGTCTGTGCAAGTGTCAAAAGCCAAAGTCATATAAGTTTTGTATTTTGTACGGCTTGTAAAGATTTCCACTTTAGGAAATGTGAAGTATCACAAGTTATTATCACAAACAGAAGTGGAACATAGGGGCTTGCAAGAAAGAAAATAACCCAGACAGTTGGTGTCATCAAGAGTGCTAGAGACGGTACCCGAACTTGCTTGCTTGCTTACTTGAATTAAAGTGATTTTCGCTCTAATAGAGCATGTATCACTGGTTTAATAACGCACCGCGTGATTTTTAATTACTCCTGGGGAAGGAAAGAGAGCCTCATCCCCCAGGCTTTTATGTACTCACAGACTATTTTTAAATTTAGCCACTCAGGTGTAGGACTAACTAGTCCTTAACAACCTGACTGAAAGGCTTTAAACATGAGTGGGAATTGTCTCACCACACACTCATTTTTCTGTCCGAGCGTGGTAAAGGAGGAAAAAAGGTGCTCAGCAAGACAGCCATGAATGTTAAGTACTCACCAAAACGCTAGCCCGTACCTATTTCAAATCAAGTCGTGTCACCAAAAAAGATGACGTGTACGACATCAAAGGCATTGTCGAACGCAGAATGCCTCAATGCTAACTGGCTAGGTCTGCATTTCTTGCTCCCGCTGCTGTTGCGTATATTTCTTCCCTCCACACCGAGTTCGGGGCCTAATTCTTTAAATTTCGTTGTACCCGAACTTACATTATCCATATTATCACCAACAAAAAAAAGACAAAAACGCACAGACCTAAAAGAAACACTCACTCACTTTTTACAGAACATTACTATTTTTAAAATTTTGATAAGCGACGGAAACGAACAACTTAGAGTCACACTTTCTAACCAAGATAAAGAAATCATGTGCTGATTGACTCACTTCTGTATTTTTTCTTCTAACTGAATAACATATCATAGGCAATGGAATGTTATTTCTTTTCAAGAGTATGGGGTAGCCCTGAAATTTTTTTTGGGAACTTGAAACTATGGCGATCCCTTAGGTTATAAGATGACGGCCTCCTCTGACGACAGGTTTTCTCACAGGATAAGGTCTGCTTCTTCGGAAAAGAGAAGAAGAACTCTTTGGTGTCGATACAACTGTTGACAAAACCTCTGTCAGGTTCATGCTGCTGCTGTTGCTGCTCTCTCTGCTGTTTATGAAGTCTGTACTTCTCCATCCATTCTTCTTTCTCCTTCTTGAATTCCTCCTTGAAGAGCTCTTCTTTCAGGTCTTCAGTGACTTTCAACATTATGATATTGTCTATCTCTTCAGGTCTCGGTATCAGACTTGTCATGACCCTATGCAAATTCACATAGGCTTCGTTCAACTTGGCTAATCTTGAGCACATCTTCGTAGGAAGATAAGTTAACAATGGATGGGCAGACTGGAGACTTCCTCGTTTTTATTGTCAAAGCGCGGACGTGAAGGAAAACATTACTACACGGTTCTCGAGTCGAACCGTTCAAATAGTGTTATGGGAGGGATAGAGAGAAGTCAAAGAGCATGAATCAACATTCTTATAGTCAAACAAAAGACATTTTTTTCTTCAAAATCACTTAACACTAACCAACAACTATAACATTTTTTTAACAATAATCCAACCATATAACATCAAACATTTTTTTTCAAATACCAAACATTTTTTCAATTCACACTCTACTTTAAACAGGGCTGACAACGTTGTGAATGAAATTGTGATTTCCACTGTTGGAAGTCATTAGGCCATTGATGGACACTACGTTTCCTAGCTTGAGACAAAAGATAAGCATAATGGTCACAAAACCATCGATCTACTTTCACATCGTTTCTTGAAGAAGAACGAGGATCAAAATGAGTTACTAAATGTTCTAAGGAACAGCCCAGGCTGCGATGATGCAGAAAATACACACAATATTGTCCGCACACCAAGGAATCTGTGGCTTGTAATTTCACATTATTCAATCGGGTGGTCTGAGCATTTCTTCTCATAAAGTCGATGATATCGTCTTCTAAAGGGGGCAATCCGTACGAATCGAAATATTTCACACATCCTTTATGAGGAAAGTAAACGGCTACCCAGTGGGTTCCTGGGAGATGACTGTCGTCCGTGTAAATGACATAAGCTTGATGGTTTTGAGGTTTGCGATGAGGGAGTTCATCTTTAGCACAGACGACAGGATTCCAAGAAGCAGTGTACGAACTGTGGTTCAAAAGGTAATAAAGTTCTCAGGTATCCATTTTTTTGTTTTTTTCTTCTTCACAGGTAATGATAAGTCATCAATTCGATCCTGACTTTCTGCTTGAAAATGTCTGACAAGTAACCGTTTCTTCGCCTTGTCTCCCAACTCTGATCCAATAGAGCTTCGATGCGATGGATCTCTTGAGTTGTTAATGGAGGACAATAATGTTCACGCAAGCCTTTATACCACTGTTGTAACACGTCTTCTTCCGAGATGAGACTCCAAGCTTGGTCCAGATATTCGTCCAATTTTTCTTCTTGACTCAGCATTAGGCATTTATCGTGTTGAATTTCACTGGGATGATCGTTATGACATCCATAGCAATCTTTCTTGATCAATTCCTTAATTTTTTTCTGTCAAGACTATAGCATAACAGGAAACTATATGTGATTCTTGTTCTGGCCATCTAGACTTCATCATGATGACTTCTTCGTCTTTGTCTTGGGGTTCTCCTTCCTCAGGATCTTCACATTCCATGTCCAAAGAATCCCTACTATATAAACATTGATAAAAGTCTTCCATGACTTCTAATAGTGTAGAATGACTTCTCTCAAACTGTTGGTTTATATCGTATTGTCAAATTCAGCATACAGGAGGACGTTCACCGTATTATCTGCGCGTAGATTTTCTGCAAACTGAAATTCCACACGCATCTGGCCTGTTTTTATAGGGTGAAAATGTCACTCGTCGCTGTCTTGACTTAAAATTCGTTAGAGAACCGTTTTCGAAAATGGAGTTTCACTGTAACTATCCCTTTGGAGAATGGAATATTTTGTCCCAGATAGCAATGTTGACAGTGTCTAAATACGACTTACTGACCGGTAAATAGTGAGGATGTACAAATTCACGGTGTACGTGATAGGTGTTTGCACCTTCCTGGTCATTGTTTGTGGTACTATCCACTTTGAAAGGAATGACACGCAGTAACGGCACAGAGGTGTGTCCCACTACGTTGTACTCCACCACATCGGAATAGACAAAGATCAAATTAAGTCCTTGGTTCAGTTCTACCGGGTTTCCAAAAGCTCTGTAAAAATCCGTATTACTTTTGATCTTGAGGCTCAAATTGTTTGCGACCATTTCTGCATGTCCACCCAAAATTTCAAACAAACTACCATTGAACCTGAGGGACAGTGTGTCCGTATCTTGAAATTTGATCCTGAGACGATGAGCCACTTTATGGTACTCAATCTTCACACTTTTTTTTGGCTCTGTTCAGTGCTTTGCCAAAGGCTAAGTTGAACCTGTCCGCAATAGTGTCCACCAAATGTTCACCACTAAACTAATAACCTGAAGGAATTTTCAAGGTGTAGATAATGAAGGCTGGATTGCTGGCTGGTCTTGTGTCCCCTAAAAACCCGATTTTATTGATTTCTTCCTCCAATTGGGCATTCAGGATTTCCACCTCGAAAGTGTTTTGCTTTTCGGTGATGTTTTTGATTTGTGTTGGGTGAATGATTTCCACTAAAGCCACTTCGCAATGGGCTTCGTGATCTAAGGGGATGGTCTGAGGTAATTTGACCGTGTAACAGCACAACGTGTTGTTGGGAAACACCTCCATGGAACTGTCACTGGGTAAGGTTAAGTAAAATTGGTTGTTATTGCTCATAATTCCAGAGTTCTGTGGCTCTCTGAGGGGTTACTGGAAGTCAGAGGAGTGTCTCCGCCCAAAATGGAGTTGTTGTTGGAGTGGTGGCTGGCACTGACACTGGACACAAGGTTCCCGTGGTTCCCGTTCGAGGAGAATTTCAGGGAGGGATTAGGAAGCAGGTAATCGATGCAGCTGCTCAATACAATGGTCCACAATTGTTTGTCTCCTTGTTGCAAACTCAAATTGGCAATGGCTGCCCCGATGACACAATACACCATGAAGTTTGGGAGGAAAAGACGATTTGCATTTTAGGCACACGTTCTCTATACCTCACCCACAAGGGTTGTTTTTGTAAATCTTGCAGAGAAGAATTGGGTCAAGGAGTGATCGCAGTAGCTGAATCTGTGTGAAAGGGAATGATGGTCACTTCTTTTTATAGTCGATGACGTGCGAAGCGTCGATCCAAGAATGATAACTGGTCGGATATCCTTTCCAACGTACTTTGACTTCTTTGACACGTCGTTTGCCCACTTTACGGTTTCTGCCAGTTAGCACTCCACCCACCTCGAGAACACAAATAACATCTAGTCAACAGCCGACTATACCTAACAATCAACCCGTCCCGGAAAGAATGGTGGCAAAACAAAGGTCCAATTATGTTAGACAAACGGTATGGCAAACTCAAATGTAATTATCGGAGGCACTACGTTCTTTTCTCACTCCGATACTACAGGCAATCTCAGCTGAAATAACAACCACAACAACAATAACAGCGACAGACACCATAGCAGCGGATTTGAAACTATCTACCTCAACTGAAGAATTAGTATCAGAACCAGAAGAGGAAATTGAGGCGGTTGAGGAGGAGGAGGGGGATGCTGACCCTCGTTGAAAAGTACACCGAAATGGGGCTAGATCAAGCATTGTATGACGTCAACATAGCAGGGCAGTTTATTAGAGCCATACAATACGTTGCCTACAGATCTCTAGACACCTTTAAACCAAGACCTTCTCAATGGGGATTAGGGGTCAGAGTTCTTCCCCAATTCTACAGACAAACCTACACTGGATACCCCCTCAGTCAACTGGTAGAAGCCGCTGCTTACATTACCGCCCATCATGGCTACGCATTTCCTGATATCAAGAATCATGAGACTAGGAGTGCGGGAAAGAACGTGAAAGCAAAAGAGAGACGTGTTACCTTCTAACAGAAAAAACAGACTTTTTTTAGGGCTCTAAAAGATTGCTTTTTATTAAATAGGGAACCATATTTGGCTTGGTATCCCTCCTTGACTAAACTATTCTCGAAACAAACTTGACCCATTGGAACACTGCAACAAACTTAACTTTTTAAACCTAACAGTGACCAAACTGGTATATGTCGCTTAGACATAATAATTTAAATAAGATCAGTATGGCTATTTTTATGTACACTAAGTACTAATATTAGACAGATATGTTAGGAAATTTAACAGACTCGTTAGATTTGAACTAATTGCACAGGTGGTTAACACATTATTGGTACTTATTATTGTCGACTAGCAAAAAACGGGACTTGATTTGAAATAAGTACGGGCTAGCGTTTTGGTGAGTACTTAACATCCATGGCTGTCTTGCTGAGCACCTTTTTTCCTCCTTTACCACGCTCGGACAGAAAAATGAGTGTGTGGTGAGACAATTCCCACTCATGTTTAAAGCCTTTCAGTCAGGTTGTTAAGGACTAGTTAGTCCTACACCTGAGTGGCTAAATTTAAAAATAGTCTGTGAGTACATAAAAGCCTGGGGGATGAGGCTCTCTTTCCTTCCCCAGGAGTAATTAAAAATCACGCGGTGCGTTATTAAACCAGTGATACATGCTCTATTAGAGCGAAAATCACTTTAATTCAAGTAAGCAAGCAAGCAAGTTCGGGTACCGTCTCTAGCACTCTTGATGACACCAACTGTCTGGGTTATTTTCTTTCTTGCAAGCCCCTATGTTCCACTTCTGTTTGTGATAATAACTTTCCTAAAGTGGAAATCTTTACAAGCCGTACAAAATACAAAACTTATATGACTTTGGCTTTTGACACTTGCACAGACTCTTCACTTTATAAGTGTCACGAGAAAATTGTCTATCCAAGTTTTACCATTTTCAAAAACACGCACACACTTGCAGCTTGACCAGAAATATGTACATCTTGTTTTGTGGATAAGTCACAGACAAGTCCAAGCATATATAGGTGGTTATGAACGTTAGGAATATCCCCTCATTTTTTCAGAAATATCAAAGCTTGTATGTGCATTTTCCCTTTTCCACTCTATATTAGTGCTTAGATTTGTTCCAAAAAAGAAAGAAAAAAGAAACGAAATAATTTTGAAGAAAAAAAAAACAACTGAATTTTGAATTCAGGTTTCTCTCTGTTTATAATTTTTTTCAGGTTGATGGTGCATGACAGAGTACATTCGCCTACCTTTCCAAAGTGAGAGGCATTTCTTCACATGTCATTGCCTTTGTTAAATTCGGTTTCATTGGTTAGTTATCGTTAATCTTTAATTTTTTTCATGCATTTCTTTTTGATAGAAGATTTAAGGCTTTCTATTGTTGTAACGGTATTTATGTTGTTGAGTCTGTTGATGAAATTATCTATAGCAAAGTGCTTAAGATTTTTCAGCTTTTGTTATTATTTCAAGCCCTACAAAAGGAGACCAAGTTTGTCTTCAAAGACGATTGAAACTCTAAATTACACGGGCGTGAAGGAAAAACATCGCTGTGTTTAATCTAATCATGCTTGCCGTATCTCTTTGTGTTTTAGAGGTCATATTTCTTCTTAAGTAAATACACGCATCAATAGACAGACAGATTGGGTCATCATCCTTGAGTTTCACTGTACTTTCGGTTCTTTACTTCATACAAACCCCAAATTTATTAGTTTGAAGAAGAAAAAAGATAACATGACCCTCAATACTGTAACACGTCTGTTCTGACTCTACCGATGTGAGTGTGAGTGTTTATGTCGAAATGTTTAAGTGAGATATAAAATAAATGGTCAGCTTGAAAACGCGAACCAATACTGTGACGCTCAGTATTTTGATGTGGTAAGAGGAAATGGTACAACACACACACAAAGAGGGCTTGTAAGTTCACATTTCAGTGTCTGCACTGTAATGGTAACAACGCAAGAACATAGGGATTATTATGCCACACAGTCCTAGAACAAAACAATGCATCACCCGTTGTAAGCCATTTCATTGGCTATACTTATTTTCTTACCGCGTTCGCTTCGAATTGACTTGAGTAGCTATTCAGACAGTGACGAGAATGGCCATGCTTGACTGGGTCTATCCTATAGGCGATTTATATAAAAAAATAATTTTAAAAATTAAACTAATGCACGAACAATCGTACCATGGGCGATCCCATGGAAATTGTGTCCGTCTTATTGCAAAATACATCAACATTTAATTTAACCGTGCAGATCGCTAGAACAAACCTCTGATAATACACATTTTGAAAAGTGTTGTGTGACACGGATCGCCCTTGTCGCTTGGTGTCTGCTTTCTTCTTCGAAAAGAGATCGTTTCGTCTTGACTATAAAAATTTAATTTGACTAAGTTTTACGCACTACTTGAACTCATACATTAACGTTGTAGGTGTAAGCCGTCGTTCTCAGTTTTCTGGAAGTTCGTTTTTGCGTTTCTCAGATGTGATACTATTTTTTATGGACCGAACGAAATTTCTATTGGCATGAATCAGGACTCGTGGTTTTGTGGCATAATTGGAGAGCATTGATTAAAGCCCAGTTATGTCGTCTTCGAAATCGCTGACACGGATTTGAACTAACACTTCAGGTTTTGTGTGAGGCGATACGGTACATCATTGCCTTTTACCTCCTCAATGAAATCGTTTCATCTTATTGCAAAATTACATTTGACTAGGTTTCATACGCAGCAGGTCCCTGTATATAAGGAGAGTGTCTTAGCGCCAGAGTATTCATTCCGCTCTCAAACGATCAAGAAGATGGAAGAGTCAGCACAGATCGACCTGCTGGTCAAATATTTGCTAAAAGTCATACGAAAGCATAATTCACATGCGAAAGTGGCAACAAAACTTACTCTTTTGGTCGTTGATTTGATGAGAGTCATACGAAAGTGTGTAAGTGCTAATGAAGTTGCTATATCTGCAAAGGTAAATGGGTATTTGTCTCCAGAATACCTGCTTCGTCTAAGAAAGAGAGACAAAAGTCAAGATATCTAATATCGTTGTCAGGAGAAAGGACACTGGAATTCAGAGTGCCCTACGAGAAAAGAGAAGAAACAAAAAACAAGACGAAACAGAGAAGAGGGATTCAGAAGAAGAAGAAATTGAAGATAATGAAGAACTTGTGCCAGTAAAGACATGGAAATGGAAAAATTGACAATGTGAGCCGATGCGTTGGTCCTGATGTGAAATTTCATACTACCTTCTAAAAGAGAATAGACCAGAAAGAAAACGTAAGTGTCTCTTGGTCTTGACATTGTATAATAAGGATGGCGTGTTTTGTTTTTACTCACACTTTATGAAAATGTGCTCTTTCACCTCTCTCTATCCCTCTGGATCATGTTTTAGTTAGAATTGAAATGGAAGGATGTTTTCCTTCACGCACGCTCTTTAGGCATGCAAGTTGGTAAACAATAGTCAGTCTATTCATCCATCATTTTGTGTCTTGATGTTTCCTAAATCACACACTGATGCCATAAAATAACGGGTTAAATGGGTTTTGTAGTGTTGGGAGTGGGGGTGGGGTGGGGTGGGGTGTAGGTGTTTGGCAGAGTTGGTCATTGCAGGTGAGGGCTTAGGTGCTTTCAAAAAACTTTTTCTTCTTCACTCTGTGTTGATAGTATATTTGGGGTTTGTATGCGTTCGCGTACGTTTGTGAGGATAGTTTATTTGGGGTTTGTTTTTTCCTCTTCCCTCTGTGTGTGTGTGTGTGTGTGTTCGCGTACGTTGTGTAGATCGTATATTTGGTTGTTTTTTTCTTCTTCCTCCCGAGTGTGGATAGCATATTTGGGGTTTGTATGCGTTAGCGACGTTGTGTGGATAGTATATTTGGGGTTTGTATGCGTTCGCGTACGTTTGTGTGGATAGTTTATTTGGGGTTTGTATCATCTTCCTTCTGTGTTGATAGTATATTTGGGGTTTGTTTTTTCCTCTTCCCTCTGTGTGTGTGTATGTGTGTGTGTGTGTGTGTGTGTGCGTATGTCTGCGCGCGTACGTTGTGTGTGTGTGTGTCTGTGTGTATTGGTCTCTGTTTGTCCCTATAAAACTCACTTTATCCCTATCAGATACACTCTGCCTACCTACCTGCAGTAGCGTGTATTCAGGTCAGCCACTTCCAACACTGTTGACATTTATCCCCTAGTGTTCAGTACAGTGACGCCACTGACGCTGGAAATTTCGAGACTATAAATATGGACTTGGGGATTTCCACAGGTTGTAGCTATACATGTATGCTAGAGTTCATAAACAGGAACGTCACTCAAGCTGAGGCTATAAAAAGATAGTGGGATTTTCCAAAGGAATAACCCACAAGTTGTATTATAAATAGATAGTGAGATTTCATAGGAATTTTAGCTGATTATAGCTATAAATAGATACATGAGTGTTTATCGACGATCATCACACAAGTTGATTTTGTAATTAGTTACTAATTTTATCTATTTTATAGTGTGTGTGTGTGTTTGTGTGTGTGAGTATGTCTGCGCGAGTACGTTGTTTGTTGTGTGTGTGTGTGTGTGTGTGTGAGTATATCTGCGCGCGTACGTTGTGTGTGTGTGTGTGTGTGTGAGTATGTCTGCGCGCGTACGTTGTGTGTGTGTGTGTGTGTGTTTGTGTGTGTGTGTGTGTATGTCTGCGTGCGTGCGTTGTGTGTGTGTGTGTGTTTGTGTGTTTGTGTGTGTGTGTCTATTGGTCTCTGTTTGTCCGTATAAAACTCCCTTTATCCCTATCAAATACGCTCTACCTACCTACCTGCAGTAGCGTGTATTCAGGTCAGCCACTTGCAACACTGTTGACATTTATCCCCTAATGTTCAGTACAGTGACGTCACTGACGCTGGAAATTTCGAGACTATAAATATGGACTTGGGGATTTCCACAGGTTGTAGCTATACATATATACTAGAGTTCATAAACAGGAACGTCACTCAAGCTGAGGCTATAAAAAGATAGTGGGATTTTCCAAAGGAATAACCCACAAGTTGTAGTATAAATAGATAGTGAGATTTCATAGGAATTTTAGCTGATTATAGCTATAAATAGATACATTGGTGTTTATCCTTGATCGTCACACAAGTTGATATTGTAAGTAGTTTTATCCATTTTATTCTAAACCATTGTAACCTAATTTTCGGGGATATGTTTATTTTCCTTTAAATTCTGGGACAATTTCGTCATTTTAGCGTTACTTTTAGTCACATCCATTTTGTCGTTGAGCATTTCCTTGATTATAGCTATTTATAGCATCATTACAATTATGCAAATTTTTGAACACCCCAGCAAGATTTCAGGTCTTGGTAATGCTTTATATATAAATCTCACGCTTGTACTAGTGCATGTATGTCTCTGTCTCTGTTGTGTTTGACCCTCTACCATCATTGTCCCTAGACAATCCCACCATGTTCAATTCCCCTTGACGCTATACAGACCCACCATGTTCAATTTCCATATGTTAAATTCCCTTAGTCCCTAGACAGACCCACACTATTCCCATGTTCAATTCCCCTTGTCGCTAGAGTGGCCCAGGGTTTTTTCTCCATGTTCAATTTCCCTTGAGGCTAGAGTGGCCCAGGGTTTTTTCTCCATGTTCAATTTCCCTTGAGGCTAGAGTGGCCCATGAGTTTTTCTCCATGTTCAATTTCCCTTGAGGCTATAGTGGCCCAGGGTTTTTCTCCATGTTAAATTTCCATTGAGGCTATAGTGGCCCAGGGGGGTTCTGTAATGTTAATTCCCATTGAGGCTATAATGGCCCCCTATACTACTGTTGTTGTCCCCATCACTATGAAAGCAATAGTTTAGAACATTTGGAAATTGAGATGATTATTGCTTGCCAGGCTAATGGAATAGTTTCTAAACAAAATATGTCTGACTGTAAAAGAAGAGAAGAGAAATGGGTCGTGAAAAATTAGGCCTGAGGCATATTTCGATCAAATACACGATGTGACCCAATATACGTTTCTCACACTCCAACTTTGACCTTTGTTTGCGGAACTGATATATACACTCGTTTGGTCTTTATTCCATTCTCAAAAAACACGTGTCACTGAACAATTTACTGTGATATTCATTATCACCGTTAGTATTTGACTGGATATTAGTGGTTTACATGCTACATGTACGAATCAGAGATGCTGCCAGGATGCGCGAATGCGGGAATAACGCAAAATTTGTACGAATTCACACACGTGGGGAATAATGATGCACGAAGACTCCCGCGTATTAATCTAAAGTCGCGCATATAAAACAGTATTCTATGCAGTATACAATGTTTACTTAACCGTTAAGCCTTAATGTTCTTGTCGCGACATAAATCGTGCAGAGGTTCGGTAGCGCTTGTCGGGACATCTGCTTCCTTTTAGGTAGATAAATGTTAACACATCTGGGTTCTTTGGCTGCAAATGAATGTTTGCTAAGTTAAATATACTGGGCTTAGGAACAAGCATTCTGTCGTAGTTAGAACATTGCATCAAGGAAGTTTTACAAATACGTGTTTAAAATACGGGCTGCCTACAATAACAAACTGGCTGATTCACAACGTAGTTCATCTTTAGATTTCTCGTTCTTTCGGCACAATGTTTGATGGTAGCGACGATGACAATCATATTAAAATTATGAACTATATCAGATTATCTGAGCTGAGAAAATGTTAATAAAGATACTGGTAATTGACTTTGAACCCAAAATGATGAGCTGTGGAAAAATGTACGTCACAACCATAAAGAACAGTTTCTCAACTTGCAGGGTGTATTATCAAAATCGGATCGACGTTAAGTTGCTTCTTGTTGAATTTCGTTTTGTTATATATCTGTTGTTGTTATTTAATTTTGTAACAACTCCGTCATGCACACCAGGAGAAAAGTAGTTTCTAGCATGTAGACACTATGACTACCTGACTGAGACAACCACGATGAGATAAGAAACGTAGGGCAGACAAAACAGCTAGATTTCTCTGTCCCATGGGTGAATGAAAAGAGCCATGTTGCTGAGGCCACCAACGGGATGAGGTATCATAGGGAAATGAAAACTTGTCAACAAGTGGAAAGGACTATATAGAATAAGGGAAATTTTCTGCTCCCGTCTCAAATTTCTTTGAATAATGCATGTTGTAAATATCAGGTGGCTTGATTTAATTTCTGTAATAAAGTTTTGTGTTCACTTGCTTGGTTGCCATGGAAACTGTTTTTTAAGAAATATAAAAGATATACACATTTATTTTCTTTCCCATGTATTTGGTATTAATATTGTCTCTTTATAAACATTTCATTCAAGGTAAAATGACATTATTTATTTGAAATCTTTTTCTGGTATAAAGCTGCATGAAACAAGGATTTAGCCTGTGAAAAAGTTACAAGAAATAAACCAGAGTAACATGTGGTGTATGAATCTAACTTAGAAGTCAACATGCAACTGTATTGACTGCATTTGTTATTCATAACATCAAACGTGAGTTCTCTTGGAACTTTGTTTAGCATTGATGGTTGATAGGATAGTTGTGCATGGAGAAATATAGGTCTGATCTTCTGCAACCTGAAATTTTAAGTTATTGAATTTTGAATATCATAGTGTTTCCGTACTTTTACAATGAGAGTTGAATTAGTACCGTGAGTTCTATATGGGACCTATACCATAATATTAATCTGTTGTTTTCATGGTTACCACGTGCATGTAGGGCATTAGTTTGCTAGTTTTTGCATATAAGAATGAATTGTAGTATTTATGTATAGTTTGCTTGTGATGTTGGAGAAAAAAGCTATACAAAACACATATGGGAAGGGTTGTATCCAATAGACAGGGGCGGTAGATGGATCATGCTATGGGATAAGAGAATACTATGGCCTGATGGCAGAATGTCATATGTTGGTGCCCACAGATAGGCTTATATAGTTCAATAACATTTAACATATGCAGCAATCCCCACAAATGGGGTGGGGGAGAGATTTTAAATGTAAGCCACTTATGTGAAAATCGTTTTTGTATCAATACTGATCATTTAACCTTAAAAATGCATTCAGTAAATCAAAGCAGAGAGCATTGTAAAAATCAAGGACTATGTACAATACTGCACATACCACACTGAATCAACCTGCAGAAAATTACTAAAATTATTTATGGTAATAATTATATTTTGCTTTTAATTTGTGTAGCCATAACATATATTAATTTGCCTTTGTTCTAATTCTTTTCTTCTTTATACTTCTCAAAGAGTTTGTAAAGAAATGCCCTTTTCTCAGATTTTGTCTTTTATGTACTGTACCTGCATTCTAAATGTTATCTCTGAGATATATATCTCGCTTGCTTTTCTTTTCTTGCTTTTCTGCATCCATTTTTAGAGGGAACAGGGATATTTGTTCTTAACAGAATAGTTCTTAACCCCTTGTTTCAAACGGAAGTCCGTGAGAGTCCTATCTGTATTGTGCTATTTACACAGGCAGCTTTTCTTCCTCGCCTTATACAGTTGACACATTCTTGATGTATTGTTCTTTCCTGTCACACCATGCCTGTTTTTTCTTCATGTTTTAAGTCACATGAGAGAAAGCCATTACAGTCAGGATACTGGAAATGGTGCCCGCGGAAGACAGTTTTCCACATCTCTTCATTTTTTCCTGTGTGCACTAAGCATTATGTGTTCTTTTCACCAGATCTGTTTCTGTGAATATTTACTTCATGTCAGAAATGTGTGATCAGATTTGAAACAATAGCTATTTATAAATGCAACATTGCTCGGCACTTACTATCAAATGGTAGTATGTGATCATTTAGCTGTAAAATAGAGCTCGCTACTTTGTATGCCAAATCAAGGTTTATTACCTCCCCTTTGTAAGTGAGTGATTGCAAGTTTTGATTGTTTCTCTATTGTCAATAATTTATGCATTTTAATCCGATTTACTTTGAAAAGTAAATAATTTAACAATTCTTGTAGTAGAAAGTTGCCATAGTAATAATTTTGGGGCCTTGTCTTTTGTGATTTTTGGTTAAATGATGGCATATATATATATATATATATATATATATATATATATATATATATATATATATACTACAACTTTAATATGCATTTCAGTGCTGTTACTAAAATTTACCAAGTAGCTTATACAGCGATAGATTATAACATTGTATTATTGTTGCATAGAAGCAAGGACTTACCTTGGCATTGCAAAGTTTTCCACGTATTTGTCCACCTCTAGTTACTTATTGGCTTCGCTTTGGCCGTAACAGTTTACTCGTGCTATCCGTCTCCAACGTCAATGTCAACATTGCAGTGACTTTGAATAGCTTTTTTAAATTTGTCTCTTGTTATCCTTATGTAACAGACCTCAAGTGGCTTTGACGTTTGGGTTGATGCACATTTTTTCCCCTTGTTGTGGGGAACATAACCAGTCTTGAAGAAATGACTGTGTATTCATTGCTTCCTTCCCCTTCCCCATCGTTTTTTATTAAAACGTAGTACTCAGTTATTTAATTCTTCAGTACAGTAAAACGTATGGAATTTGTTTTGGCTTTTATACCTTTTTGTTAAGATTTAGAGAGTTGATAAATCTAATGTGCTGATAGTTTAAATAATTTTGGAATGTCAGCATCTCTTGATGCTTCATGGTTGTGAGTATTTGTTTTACTCACAAAAGGGCAATTACCTCTTATCATTTTCCTCTGCCATGTGGCCCACTGTTTTGTTTGGTTTGAATGATAGGAAATGGGATGCACTGTACCTTATTTCAGTGTGAGTGAGAAAGAAAACAAATGCAATTTTTGAAATTTATAACTTTTAAAACTTGTGTTATAGTTGGTAAGAGATGCAAATACAATGCATCATGTAATTTGGTACCCAGTAATATAATACTTGCTGATGTCAGCATGTTTGTGTTTCTTTTGTGTGGCATGTATGCCACATACATATAACACGAAGATGCAAATGCAAAAAACAACTATTTTAATAACAAAATTAAACCACTCATATGTACAATACAATACAGCAACATGTAATGCGGATGCAATTCAGCTATATACAGTGGTGTCACATAAAATGCCACTACATATTATCTTTACACAAACATGGCCAGATCATTATTACAATTATGCTCTAATATCAGTGAGTAAAATACATGCATTTCAAAGAAGAAAAAATCTTGTTATAGGACACACTGTACTATTTGAATGGAATAACTGAGCCAATCAAGAAAAGAGTGAACATAAAATGGAGTATATATGGGTTGGTGGTCCATAATTGGTTAATAATGAAAAGTAAAATTTTAGTAAAAATATCTTTTGAGAATTTATCCTATCTGTAATTAAAATAATATAGACAAAATTGTATTGATACAATTTTACTATTTTTACAGACTCGACTTAGGAGCGCACAGTAATAAAAGCAGCACCTGATTCATCAGGTGCAGAATGGATAACATGTGCTTCAAGCACATGTAGGTCCAAAAAAAAAAAATGCAGCGACTGATATGGTGTTCTCAACAGAGAAACTTGCACTAAGGATAGTTGTGCATGGAGAAATATATGTCTGATCATCAGCAACCAGAAATTTTAAGTTATTGAATTTTGAATATCATGGTGGTTCTATATCTTTACTATGGGAGTTGAATTAGTACTGTGAGTTCTTCAGGACCTTCTAAACTGCAATTCCGTTATTAGCCCGCTACATTTTGAGTACTGGATTACTGTGAATTCATACAATTTTGTATTTTGTATTTGATAATCGACATAATACACAATCTATATAACTTAAGAGATAAGTACCGCACGGTCTAGGATCCAGTTGTAATCTCTCGCGTGCAACTAGTGTTGGTTTGTAAAAGGAAGGTCCACTTGAGTGTTTCGTAGTATCAAAAATACGCTTATATTTGACTGCAGATCAGAACGATTGCTTGATTCGAGTTCGTGGTATTGATTGTCAGTATATTTTGCTTTATATTAACCTATCACAAGGATAAATACAAAAACTAGCATTAACTATAGCTAGAAGAAAAGCAGTTTCACTATAAAGAGATTTTAAAACGAATCGCGTTCCAACAAAATTACTTCTAACACAACACCAGATAAACAAAAGACCAAAAAAATAAGCCATTTATACTCGACCTGTTAGTGGCACAAATAACAGCTTTTGCCAGATCGAAAGCGATCCTTGGTGGATCAATCGGAACATCAATAGCTGTTATGTTGCGAACCATATTGCCAAATATACTGCCTGTGCTAGGAATGTTAGGTATAGCTGGAGCGTCAGGTGCAATATCAGGAGCAACAAAAAAGCTGTATCCAGCGATGGTATAAAACAATTACTATAAATGGATTAAAGTTCAATTTTATCTGATCAATGGTTATAAACAACGCCGACAACATGAGCACAAACCCCAAAAGAACGAACCGTAACAAGGTCAGTGGTGGGTTTTATAGGCCCGCTGCTAGCAGGGATAGCAGGAAGTTTATTACTAAACCTGTTAGGGATATGATGTGGAATGCAGGTAGCGAAAACGGGCTCGGGGAAGTCGGGGTCGAGGACTGATGCTACCTGGAACCAGACGTTGAAATCGTTTGCGTTAAATAATTTTGAGATTTGTGATAAATTTAAATCTGTCGACGGATTTATCAGAGTATTTTCAAAAGACGAAATACAAATAGATCACGAATTTCTGATCAAATCTGTGTCATCAATATGAAAGATTTTAACGATGGATCTGGAACACATTCGGTAGCACTTCACAACAACAACTACTTTGACTCGTTTGGTCTTTCTTCGAGTGATGTTATCAAACAGTACATCTTAAAAAAAATAAAAAAATAAAAATTATAACTCAAATCAACTTCAGCCAGTTGGAACTTCAGTTTGTGGTTATTATTATATACATTTATCTCGCAGATGTACACGTCTGATGTTGAACCAGGTAATTTTTAAAAACGTTTATTCTACAATTTAACCCGTTTTCAAGTATCAGCAATGATCGCCAAGCGGTACTTGGATCGTAAACGATCTTAACATTAATTTTGTGTGACATCAATTATAAAATGACAACATACTGTCTCATATAAAGAACCAAAACCAATAACATCGATGAAACAACAGAAACACACGCTAATAACAGAAGAAATGGTAAAAAGTTTCTGTGATAAGAGAAAGAGTATGCTCCTTGAACGAGATAAATCCGGTGACACAATCACTGGTGGTTGTGCACTGCAAACCCAGAGTTTCAGCACTATGGCAGTAACGTCCGACGATAAAATAAGCGACTAAAAATAAATGAAATGTAATTACAAAGATGTGAACAAAGATCTGTGCTTGGAAAAAAATAATACAGTTGCTTATTGCCAGCATTGTAGTTATAGAGCTGTCATCGGATGAGGATTGGATATACATAACATTATTGGCAAATTACCGAAAGCAAAGGGAGGTCGGACATTGCTAGGACATAAATATACCGGTCCATGGAATCCACTTAATCAGCAATTCGATGAAAATGACATACCGTTACTGTGACAAAAACCTTGAAATGCAATTGATGCAATTGCGATGGGTCATGCTATTTGTTATCGCGATCACTTCAACGATAAACTAGGTTGCGATCGGGTAATGCTTGACGAACTACGAGGTATGAAACCGTATAATAGGCGAGAAAGATTTGACAGAAAACTAGTACAAGGTATCATTGGAGAAAAATATAAATTTGAAATTAGTGTACCTGGTAAACTTGCGATGGAAACGCTAGCACATGAGCTACACAGATATAAAAATAAAAGCTTTTTCGACGAAAGGTCGTCGCAAAAGCAATCGCTGATATGTGGATAATAATCTTGTGGATATGCAAAACACTGAACAGTACAACGATAACAAACGGTACCTGTTTAACGTTATCGA
This sequence comes from Sinohyriopsis cumingii, assembly GCA_028554795.2. Taxonomy (NCBI): domain Eukaryota; kingdom Metazoa; phylum Mollusca; class Bivalvia; order Unionida; family Unionidae; genus Sinohyriopsis; species Sinohyriopsis cumingii. The sequence goes on from CM068828.1 coordinate 117,692,228, forward strand.
TGTCTTTAGCAAATACGCGTTTGGTGTTCCTGTTGCTGATAAAACAGGACTGACGATAACAAAATGCGCTACAAGATATTATTGTTAAGACGGAGAGAAAATCAAACAAAATCTAGACCGACCATGGATAAGAGTTTTTTTAATAAGCGGTTCGAGCAGTTTCTGAAACAAAATATATAAAATACATTACCGGTAACGAAGGAAATAGTGTCGTCGAACGAGTTAATCGTACGATAAAAGAAAAGATCTACAAATAACTGACAGCAAACAACACCAACAAATATATTGAGGATCTGCCAGCGATGATAACAGATTATAATAAAACTAAACACAGTACAACAGGCATGTCACCGAATGCTATAAAAATCATATTCTTGCAAATGATAACATATATCGCAGACACCAGTTTAGTGTTGGTGATCGTGTCAGAATTTCATTAACGAAAAGGATATTTGAAAATGGTTTTGCTACGAACTGGTCTGAAGAAGTGTTTGTCATCGTCAAAATTTTAACAACAATATCGGTAACATATAAGCTAAACGATCTTGCAAAGGAAGATGTCAGAGGAAGTTGGTATGTGCAGGAACTTCAACTAACAACACAATATGTTTGTTATTAGACGAGTGATAGAAAACAAGGTAATACAATTTGGTTAAATGGCGCATTTATGGTGATAGTTTTAACAGTTGGATTCCAACTAGTGAAATCAAAGATCTTTGATTAGATCGCTGTAAATTTCGTATTTTAGAAGAACAGACTTGCATTTAACAGGTCTGCACAACTATATCAGATATCGTCTTCGATCTTCTGTTCAATCTGTCAATAAGTTTAAAATCTTTACAAAAATAAAATCAGATTTTATATTTTTGACGACCATAAACCTCAAGTTGTCCAATACATGTAAACGACTTAAGCATATCCCAAATATATCTTAATGTTCTGTGACAGTAAAATCAATTTTTAAACAATCTTTTTTGGCAAGATGATACCTGACATTATATCGTGATTGCGCTGCAACATACACTTGTTCGTGTTGAGGTATAATTCCAGGTTCATCAGCGAGTTGATCATCAGGTACAGGAAAAAAATATGTTTCAAGATCAAACTTTGAACTGTCAGCAGTTTTGTTATGCTCTACGTGTTGATGTGTTATTGTGATTTGATTACAATCTAGAATTTTATTAAGATCAGTAAGTCGTTGAAACATATTTTATCAGCGATATTAGAAATAAAACTTTCGTCCAATAAAGAGTAATAAATGCCAGACGAAATAAGGAGTATTGTCCGAGCAAAACCCTTTAGCGACAATAAAGGTTATAATAATACTAATATTTTTATAGCTTTTACCATTAGTACCTAGTTTTATAACTTATATGAATATATCCAAATTTCCACAACCTATAGAACAGAGAAAAAAGAATGATCAAATTACTTTGTCCGTAATTATTTAAGTATGGTATTCACATGCACCACTCCTTGCTTTTGTTTTGTTTTACCTTTGTTTAATTCATAAATTACTGGTACATGATGATAGAACAAAAATATTGGTAATTTTCTGAACGAATACATTTAAGTCAATGATAAAATACCTATACATTTCACGTTTGAGTAATATGTTACGTAAAGAAAATGATATATCGGCACAACGGATGTGTTAAACATAACTTTTATGATGACACTGGTGTCTTTGCCCTTTCTATTGCTACTATGTTGTTAAGGTTTATTTGGTGGTGCAGCCACTAGTATTTTCGTGAAGTAACAAAGAACGTGAATGCAGTTATATCCTCCCCACAATATTTCATCCATTGATTAAAAACTCGTCACGAATGAAAATAATCAAACTAACGAGTTGCTCACACTCATTGAAGTGTATCTATTCTAACACAAGAGATAAACAAATATCCTTTACATACCGGTTAATAGGTGTTGATGTAGATTAGTAAGATAAAAAGTAAATAAAATAATATATTTTCGGTTTTAAAAAAATTAAGTGAGTATGCGAGGAAAGATTCAGTCATCTAAGTTTTGACCTTATCATTTGGTTTTATATCATAAATACATTTGCGGGCCTATATGATCAAAGTTAAGTGACCCCACCTGTGCGATCGTAATGTTGAACATAAAGAGGCTTTTAACATTCAATTTCCCTTGTTCCCGGAGTGACTGACTATGTTAAACCAAGGTAAATCTTTTGAAACTCAATTTTTATATTTCTCCTATTTGGTCATACTGGGCAATACTAGTTGATGTTGTTGCTCTAGGGTTTAACGCCAATTTTCAGCACAAGATAGGCTAAATGACGGCCAGTATAAATGGTGGAGGAAGAACCCAGGAAATCCCCAGAAAGAACCACTAACCCACGATAAGCTACTGGCAAGCTTTCTCACATAAACACATTGGCCGAGCCCGAGACTCGAACCCACGCCAAGAGAGGTGAGATGGCAGTGATCTGTAACGATGAGCGCATTAGACCAATCGGGGCCCCTGCAACAATAGTAATGCTTGAGACCATCTTAACAATATTAATCCCCTTGCGCCATAATGGCCAAAACCAAAATGTCGGTCCTAATGTTAATTCATCGTTCACTCTATTGACACATTCCTCACAATTGCGACCCCAGCTGCTGGACGTTTGAATTTATCGTTCCATTTTGTACAGTTTTATCCGCAATGAATAAGTAGTGTCTAATATTACGAATTTCCTTAGAAAAGTAATGAAATCTCCATTATTCCCAAAAGTAGCTGGATGAGTATTTTCTTTCCAGTTGAAGTGATCATTTTTTTCAAATACTTTTAAAAATATATTTCAAATATAATATAAACATTGAAGCATAGGTACTTAGGTCTTGTAGAATGTCTCAAATATCAGCCTAATTGATGCGAGACGTAATTATCTGTTAATTAGCACAGTGAGAGGCACAATAGCGCTCGGGTTTACCATATGTTGTCTTTGGAAAATGCATATCCCTGCCAAAATTTAGTACGGCTGGGGCCACACAGAAAGTGCCATGCTTTATGTGTCTGTCTGTTTGACTGTATGTCTCTCTGTCTGTCTCTTTCTATATCATACACACATGCGCGTGCACACATACCTTACCTAAATGGAATATTTCTAAACAAAAAAAAAAAATTGGGTAGTTTTACTTACGTATTGGTATATAAATTAGATGGAGAGAGAGAGAGAGAGAGAGAGAGAGAGAGAGAGAGAGCAAAGAATTTTCTGGCGAATAATGTCCGTGAGGTAAATTATTATTCAGCTGTACTTTCATATCTTGGAATCAGTGGAACAAGAAGTACAAAGTGGAACCAGATGATAGTATCCGGGATAGCATATCTAAACTACTGCGACAGCAGGATCAAACAACAACAACTGCTTCTACTACGATAATAATAATAATAATAATAATACAATTATGCCGTTACTGCTGCTGATGCTACTACTATTTATACTACTACTACTACTACTACTGCTACTAATAATAACTATAGCAGTAACACTAGTATTGTAATCAGTGTTGCTAAGATGATTACATCTGTACCACATAGTACCATGGAATATACTTCTAGCACAAACAAAAATGAATTTGCTTGCATTCTTCTTTTTGTTCATCTACTATTTTTTTTTAAATATTATCATTTTTATTGGCACTTTTCAAACTTCATCTAATGTTTCATCATAATATTGAGGATATTGTTCATTAGGTGATGCAATATAACAGAAACCTTATGTGTCTAATGTTTTTTTCTTGTTAAATAGTGGGGATGAACGCAGGTGTGTGTGTGTGTGTGTGTGTGTGTGTGATTATGTGCACTTTACTATTGGAATACATTTTTGGCATTCAATGATAATTCTTTGCATATTTATTTTCAGGATTTGAATTTAAAATCGGATATGTATCCTTGAAAAACTTAAAAGTTAAATTTACGCCAAGGACTATTGTGTTGAAAAAATGCTACATCAAATTAACTTCCAATTTTTAATTATAGCTCTATATTTTGTCTGACACACCAAATATATGAATTCAGTTATCAGGACAAAACCAAGCAGCCATCTTCAAGGCCACCCAGATTCCTAAAATTAGTGATACTGCTCAAACATTGCAAAAAACAGTTTTTTTTTTAAATTTACGAATCTTAAAACTTCTCTGCACTTCTATCTTTACATGTGTGATACTATACAAGTATGCTTGTTTGTAATCTGTTCTACTCTTTCTCCAACATACCTCTTTAGCTCGACTTTGGGTATGTGTGTGAGTGGGGTGGGGTGGGGATAGTTCAGAGTGTGCGTATTTTGTTTGTTCTAGGTGTTACTCTTTCTTACTCGACTTCCTACTTTACAAACCAAAACAACATTGTGTAGTTAGTTTTGTGGGTGTTGCTGAGTAAATGGAGGTCTGGGACAGTAAGTACCTACGTTTGATGCTATTAATGAATTAGTGGATTCTGCAAGAGAATTCATTTGATAATTCACTTAGAATCTTCTTTGATTTTGCACATAAATAGAGACCGATAACATAAAAATACATTTCATCTATTATGTCGGCAACCAGGTAACTGTTGGGTCTAGTGGTAAATATTACGACTTCTCACACATAATTACCGGCTTCAAACCAGCAATGGACCTATCCTTTTGTTCTTAATTTGTTTTTGTACCTTAAATTAGTAAAGTGAGTTTTGTTACTGCTAATTACACAAAACGCATCAGATCATAAAAAGTAAACAGCTAACTCTCATATACTCATCCGCTAGCTCATACATTTGAGCATAAAGGAGAAAGAAAATTTGCTTGTTCCGAAAGAATAACGGATATATTTCTTCTGTGGGTGCAAAAATCGCAACTGGTGAAAATAATGAAATAATGACTTTTCACACCTTCGTTTACCTATATCCGTTCTTCACACGAGACAAGCAAATATCTTGCATCTATTAGATAGTAGGTGATGAAGCCTTTTAGTAAGATAAGATATGGTTAAAAGAAAAAATATATTTTGTAAAATGTTTAAGTGAGCATGCACAATATAGAGTCGATGATGTTGTTGTTAACTTTATCATATATTGTTGTATCATAAATAAGTCTGGCGCCCTATTGGCATTACATCAAATATACCTTGTCCCCTGAGTGAACCGTCATGCTAAACTTAGGGAAAATGTTTAAAACCATGTTTTTACATTTCTCCTTCTTGGCCACACTGGCAAATGCTCTTAATCTTGTTTTACCCTGTCGCCGTAATATTAATTTATGTGGTCTCTCTATTTATCCAATTGTCGCCATTGAAGTCCCAGTTGCGTCATGTGTGAAATTCATTGGTAATTCTTGTCCAATTAAATCCACAATGAGTAGGCAGAAGCATATATTAAGGGTTTCTTATTTAAAACAAATTAAAGTCGACATTATTCCAAAATGTAGCTAGATGATTATTATATTTTCAGTGAACTGGTGGTACCTTTGAATTACTTTCAAAACTATATTTTAAGTATAAAGTAAGCATCGAAGCGTATGTAGGTGGGTCTGGTCCCTGGTCTCAAATGTCATTCAAATTCAGGCGCAATTTAATTATCTGTTAATCAACTTATTGGACGCACAATAGCCTTCGGGTTTACAATATATTCGGAAACTGTATATCCCTTCTGAGGTTACTGTAGCTGAGGCCACTCAAGACGTGCCTTGTTCTCTCTCTCTCTAACACACACACACACACACACACACGCGCGCGCGTGCACACAGATATTACCTATATGGATTCTTTCTAAATATATACCTAAAATGATAAATTAAAGAAATCGAACAGTTTTATCTCTATTTTGACAAATAAAATGTGCGGTGAGATCAAACAATTTTCTGGCGGAAAATGTTAGTATTTTAATGGTACATTCAGACCTGTCCAATCGGAAAGTTACTTAACACTTGTCATATAATATAACAACTCAGCATGACCAATAATCAGCGTAGCTTCGTTGTTCAGATTGAACAAAACTTGAGCAGGTAATCCTGGTTTAAGGTTGCCTAATTTGCTAAATAGGTGTAAAATGAGAATAACACAATAATTGCAACTGATGACTTTATTTCACTCATCAATGAACACCAATTAATTAAAATAATAAAATACACACTTCTGCCTAATTAAAACATGAATATATAAAATTATACAATATATAATCCTGCTACATATACACAGGTTGGCATTTTGCCCTTCTTTTCTTAACTTTTTTTTTATATGTGGAATAAACATCCAACTCCTGTGGTGACCCATATAGCTACGACCTCCAATGTCTCCATTACTTTAGTGTACACTCATTATTTACCAGCAATTAATATAATAAATACCTATGTTTTCGGAAATGCTTTTTCTTCCAAACAAATACATCAGTAATAAAAAAATGACAAATTGTGTATTTACATAAATTCAGTCTCCTTTGAATTTTTTTTTCAGCCTCAAAACATTTCTCACCGTAGTGGTGAGCTTAACCTCAGTAATTTGTTGTTGTTGTTGTGGGGTTTAACGCTATTTTTCAGCGCACGACTATACATGGCGGCCAGTATTAATGGTGGAGGAAGAACCAGGGGAAACCCCCCTGGAAAGAACCACTGACCCACGAGAAGCTACTGGCAAGCTTTCTCACATAGCCACATTGGCTGAACCTCAATAATAGGTTAACAACTAGTAGCTGTCGAACACTTCACAGTGCGACAGGGCTAGGCCGATAAACTAGACCTGCAACCGTAATGATATTGATGTTAGGGTTACCCCAACATCGATATCATCACAGGTGAAGGGCTGATTTATCGGCCTTCGACAGAGCTAGCTACCACAAACATTGCATATTTTCAATGGCACGAACGTAGTCTGTTTCAAAATAGATATTCATTGTTATCTTAGTTTTTATCATATTTTGCATCTCTGACTGTAGCTAGTGCCAACAGAGACATGAATATCCAACAGTGAGAAGTTGTAAGCATATTTTTTGAATTTCATCTGACCAAAAGTGCACCCCAGTGTACATTGCATAGGGTGAAGATTTGGGGGGACACGGGACAAAACAATGCAGGAAACTCATGAGCCCATGCTCAATGTACAGCACTGTAGTCATGGTTCTTAACAGGCATGTACCCATGAGTTTTGACACTTGGAATTAAAACGCGACCCATTTCTGATACATGGAAATTTCATCCTTCACAATTTTTTGAAGCATGATAACTTCAGACAGAACATGTCTTAATTACTCCATATTCACCTCAGACACAAGTTCCTACCAAGTGCATGCTGTCTATATTTTACTGTGTGTGCCAGGGATTGTCATTTCCTAGACTATGGTTTACACTTTATAGGCTAATAATATAGCTCCATTAGCATCAATACAAACAGGTCACTGATGTCACACTTAGGTGGTCGTAACTGAGTCAAGGTTAGATCGCCTTCAGATTATCTTTGCCATTTTTAATAGTTAAAGGAAGAGGGAATCACAGCTTGATTGGATTAAAATTGTGATCAAATATAGGCGCTTGTTTCATAGCCTAACAAATAATAATCAGTCGGACCAAACTGCGCAAAATATAGCAGCTCATGAAATCAGTTGTCAAGTGTAAGTGGTAAAACCGAGTTTTACATGACATCAATCTGCTTCAATCGGCAAAATGTCAAAAAATGTCACGATTGAATAAAATGAGATGGAAATAAGTTTGTTGCATTTCATGCATTTGTTAACTGATATACCACAAATAGTCAATGAAGAATATGTTATCTTCTGGCCCAGTCTTAGAAATGACCTGCCAGTTATAATCAGTCTAACCCATAGGCTCTAAAGGAAGAAGAACATAACAATAATGAAGAGATTTATTGTGTAGAAATCAGATCACATGGTTCCTATGAAAAGAATTATGCTGCTGCTAAATAATAACATTGCTTTTTGATTATTTTAGGATTTTAGCTTTTGAGCAGATATTTAAAATTAAGTTGATAATGTCTTGAATTTTTAAAATTAAATATTTTAAAATTTCTTAAGTGCTCTTTCAGAAATTGATAATGCATACACAGTGAAAATCTGCTTCTGCATATGAAGAAAAAGCAAATTTACTGTTTATTGTGCTCTTTCAATTTTGCTTGTGTGTATGTGTGTGTCTGTGTTTCAGATTTTTAATGTAGCTTTTAAAAATATTCAGTCATATCACTACGATGTCTGCAGTGTGGTAGTTCATAGTGATGTCTAGCACTTGAACATCATGCCGCAAACATGCTGCATCATGTCCCACCCAGTTACGTATCCTGACACCAGGCGGATTAGACATTACTCTAACCAACCTCATAATTCTGAGTGCCTAGCTAAGCAGTTGCTAGTACTATTTTTATAAGTGTTTGGAATGACTTGATGGGGTTTTAACCTGCGACCTCCCACATCCGAGGCCGACACTCTAACCACTTAGGCCCCTGGAGTGGTTTCAGTTTTACTTTCCGAGACCACATGAACTGTCATTTTCATCAGACGAATATCTTAATAGTGATACAAAAATAAAGGTCAATCCAAGTAGGCAAAATTCATGTAATTGCATGTTAATTTTCTCCTAAATGACAGCTGTATAGCAAATAATCTTGTCCTTTACCTGTACCATCTTTCATCAGATGTAAATATGAAACTAGATGGATCAAAATAAATTGTGGTTATAGCTATGTTAAAGAATGATCATGAACACTTATAATCACACTTAACTGAGACGTCATTAATAATAGGATGCATTCAAATTTATTTTTTTATTATAATTATGAGAGATAGTGTGGGGCAATGAAAGCATAGGTAGATAGGGAATCATTAGTAATAACTCAGCAATCCAATGGTGTAGAATACTAACAATGAAAACCAACCAAGTTCTCATCATTATCAAACTCTGAACCACCAATTAGGCTCAAATGCACAACGCTTTGCAAAACGGTGTTTAATGACATTTACAAGTTTCAACTAGATACTGATGTACATATCATTACAATGATGCAACCCTTGTCATGCAAGCTAATCCATAACTTTAGCTGTAGGTACAAGTTTAGTTTGCATTATGGGAAAACATTCAAACTATTTGCACATAATCTCTGATCTAGACAGAGTCAGAGCTCCAAATGTTAGTTATGTTTCATATGAAAGAATGCTTGGAAAATTTGAAGAACTGATTTTGTTATGATATGTTGTGACTTATGCATCTAGCACCATAACTTTTAAGGACAGTATAAATGGGAGTAATAGTATTTACTGAAACCAGTTTTAAAGAAAAGAAAACAATGCACACTTTAATATTACCTGATTGCAATTACAATCTATGTATATATGTTTCGATCACACAAATGATAAATTGAATTTATTTACATTTCAATATTACATATCTTCGCTGACTTAGAGAACATACGTGACAATCCTTAATGAACATACAGCATATAGTAATTGTCTGGTCGAGTATTTTAATCACATGCAAACATATTGATTTCTTATAATGTCTACATAAAGAGGAGTGTAAATATTTCACATACTGGAATAATTTATGATTAAGGCTTATCCATCAATGCATCCATGAATTGGAAATCAATAGGGTTTAAGTTTATTGTACCTATGACTGGTAAATGGAAAATGGACTGTAATGCAACCAATATTTCCTGTACGTGATGTTTTTCTCAACTTGGTGCAGGACACAATACACTGAAATCAAGTTACAAATGAGGATACCAAGGGTCATGACTTTGTCATTTTGCAGCAACACAAGAGTACCCTCGGGTAATATAGTACACATTAGATGGAGAACTCGCCCTTATTTTGACGCAGTGTCATAAACTCATGTCTTGAGAGAACGCGTCTCACTTTGATGTCACAAACGCAACATTTGTTTACACGATCAACATCGAGTCACACAGACAGAAATATTTGCCAAAAATCCTATTATTATCATTTGAGAAATAAAGAATCATACCATGAAAAAACTACATTTAACTAGTTCTCCTTGTTTCAATCAGTAAGACCTCGTAAAAATCATTATCAGAAATTGTCACAGGGCAAATAAATTTCCCACCATAATAAGGATCCAGCCTGCTACACAACAATGTGTTTGCCACGTTTGTCATACTGGTTACTGCATCAGTAATACTTGTAAGAACCATACACACAATTACAAAGTTTTATATGGAAATGCCATTAGTGATATTCTGAGGTGCTTCTTTTGTTATTACAACCAGTGGAAATTTACAGTAAACATTATTATATATTTCATAACTTAATCAGCATCCTTTATATTATTTATTATTGAACAATATTCTTTTATTATTTTCTGTCTGATAAATAGCAAATTTTCAGTCAGCCCTTTAGAGAATCTCGATATTTATCTTATAGTGTAATTGATAATGGCAAGAATTACAAAAAATAAAAATCAAACCTCCTGTGACGTTTTGTCATCTGTATCTGATTATTAACACTTTTAGGCCAAACAATATTTGTGTCTACCATAACTATTTTATATTACCAACCCTAGCACTGACCACCACTATTTTATATTACCAACCCTAGCACTGACCACCAACCCAGCCCGTAAAAATAATTATATATATATATATATATATATATATATATATATATATATATATATATATATATATATATATATATATATATATAATGCTTAAACTAAAAATATTTTAAAAAAATACCTACCTACCTACCATAATTTAAAAATCAGTGCAATAGGAAACACGCATATTTTCTTTTTTCGGCCTTAGAGACATAAATTAGGAAGGATGCACACATGTTTTGAAGTTTAACAGCCACAACCCCCAACTCCCCCGTACATTCAAAGATTGAGGCTCTGTTCATTAATAGCGCTGTGTTATATCGGGCTCTATATTATCGCGGCAAACGGGATTTTCCGATTAATTTTGGACACGCACCATCTAGCGGTTGTTTACAGATGTAAAGCTGTAGCCAGTAAGGATGCAAATATCTTATAGCACAATTTCCTTTAAAATGTCAACATTTCTTATAAGTTTACAACGAAAAAGAATGAACATCACTTTTTGTAAAGCGCATGCAATTACGTTGATTATCATATAAAAAAACTCCAGTCAAACTTGCGACAAGACAAGACAAGACAAGATAAGATAAGAATTCTTTTTTTTCATACTACATAGTCCATACATCTAAATTAAAATATAAATATAAAGTAAAAATATTTTAAACATAAAAGAACATTTGTATCATACGTACAAGTATACATATGTATCTACAACAATTAACTGAGCTCTGCATTGTTAATAATGAAATTAAGTGGCACATTTAAAGAGTAATTTGTTCCATCTACTACTAATATAAGAATTTAAATGAATGCCATAATTCCAAAGAAATTCCAATATACAGTTCTTCTGTTAGATAGTCTTGTCATCATTGAGAATAACTACTTTCTCATTACTTCATCAAAACTGAATACATTATAATTTACAAACATGTTGAAGGCACTGTTCCATCTAGGAAGGCCTAATATAAAACGAAGACTATTATTATAACCAATAACTAGTTTTCTTTTCAAACATTCACTAAAGCTATATATGCATTGGCTTTGATTACGAAATATATTCAGTGTATTGTCTTGTGTTTGATGATTATAGGTCATATACTAATGGTGAGATACATGTTCTTACAAGGTTAAGCTTGGAATTTCATCCCATGGTAGTCAGTATGAACCACAACTGACAAAATGTTGTGTGTGATCATACTTCTGGTACATAAATAAGAATACTAGAACAGCTAAACTTTCTTGAAATCAGTAATATTTCAATAATAATAATAATAATAGCTTTTTTTATATATTTACATTTATTTGCCCATATTGCATTTAAAGTTCATATAAAGTTAAATAATAATTGATCTTAATTTGTAATGTTGTTATTCATAGATTTCCACTTTAATTACATTTATGTGTTCGATTTGATCATTGAATCCTTTCGTTTATTGTGGAAATATTCTGCTTGTACAAGAGTGGACATCCCTTCTCATTGGTAAGTTGCAATTTACGTTCATGGTATAACTACCAATTGTACATTCCCAGTTGGGCGGAGCTTAAGGCGCAGGGAACATTGTGTTCAGAAATAAACAACAAAACTAGCTATGATTGGTACATCATGTAAGAGGTGTACTTTTTGTCAGGCTTAAAATAAACTTGAGCCTCTTGACAACATGTGAGATCATGTTAATTTATATCTAGATCGCATTTTGTATTTTTTATGATTTTTTAAAAATGTGGCTGAAATTTTAGTGAAAATGCGTCTGTTGTGACTGGATAACTCTTACCCCGGACTAGTTCCAACATAGTTAACTCTTAAATGCAATGGGGTACCTGATTCTGTCCTTGTCAAATTGACAATCTAACATTGTTCTCTATGACAGTGTGTGACACGCATGCTGAGGTAGGATAGAAAGACAGGCACTTGATTCAGGGGTAAACTAGTGTGTACACCACCAATTAACATAAGGTAACTAACTCTCGCTAGTCACAATCTGACTCCTCGATGACTTCGACCTAATTTACCGATACTATCTGCGCATTCAGTCACTCGTAACGTACACCACTGTAAAGAAGACACGCCACACCTTTTATCCATTACCATTTATGTAATCGTACTGATTCTGAAGGACCAATTTTGCGAAAAATTAATCCGTTGCTTCGTGTCTTTCACACACAGATGACAATTCCACGGCACAACTTCCGGTTTACTTCGTAGTGAATGCGATTATTGGACAGGATGTAAATAAACAATGAATACATATAAATAAGAACTATCAAAATTAAAATTAAAATTAAGTTCATTTTCTTTCAGGATCATTTAGTCAATATTGTTTTGTCGAATCTTTTCAACTAATCTGTACATTCACTATATTTTACTTTTCTAATAGAGGTCACGACACTTTCACAGCTGCATAAAAGGAGAGACATCCCAAATGTGATATCTCAAAAAGAGGGAAATTCAAAATATTTTTTCTTAATACGGAAATCGCTAAAACCCAAATGTTATGCACGACATAAAGCTTAAGAAAAATCTGGTTAATACAGGGAATGACAGAAAATACAATCTCAACGTGGCATGTGCTGGCCAGTATATTAAAGTTAACAATCCCCTTCCCACCCATTCCTTGCCAATCACAGGTGCTCAACGCGAGCTTGATGATGATACAAATCCAATAATCTCTTTTATAGTACGATAGGGTGCTGTGTCAGAAAGGGTCATGTGGGTAATCGGAGAAAGGTTTGCCTCTCAGTATGATTTTTTTCCCCTTCAGATTATTTTTTTTTACTACCTGTGTTGCCAATGGTATCAATTTTGTATTTTTAAAACAATAATAAAAACGGGTGATGGTAAATTACTGGAAGTTATGGGAACCAAATTTCAAATTGTCAAGTAGATTCACAAATATTTCTTGCTCTGATTTATAGACCACAAACTACTACATGAACTGTATTATTTTGAAGAAAAAAATATTGATGGAAAAGAGAACAAATCACCATGGATCCAAACAAATCACAGTAACCCACTCCAATACCCGAAAATTATATGGTCGGCCCCAAATATAATATGGAGTAACCTGGCTAATCTGACTTCCAAGTATCCTTATACTCATATGGACATCCAAATCTGCTTGATGGAAACTCTGCAAACAATATTAAACTTGCAACCATCCAATGTTACCACGGGCACTTGATTGTGGAGTTCGCTTATAACACACTTACCAATTAATTGGGTTACCATTATACGCCCTCCCCAATAAAATGCTAGTATACGAATATAATTAATTTTGTGTTTAAAAAACAGTGGAAATTATATATATTTATTGTCATTTTCTTGAGATAGTGCAGTAGGGAGTGGAAACATTTTTAGATTGTGACAGAAAGTGGGCGTCGTTCTGACAACGTACTCCACAAATGGGAGAGATATGCTCATCTGTTTCTGTTCCATTGGCTGTAATCTTTTTATTTCTCCAATTCATTTAATATTGGTAATTTACCATGCATTTCTGGATTGTTACTGTTAAAAGTTAATGTCATTCTTCTATATTCCTTCCATGTGTAATTGTTGATATTTGTAAAACATCACTAGATTATTTGGATTACCTATCCATTAAAACAACTGAATTGCTGTGTTAATTCTCTCTCTCTCTCTCTCTCTCTCTCTGACCACTCCGGTGGACTAGTGGTTAGAGCGTCTGCCTCAGATGTGGGAGGTCGTGGGTTCGATCCCCGGCCGAGTCATACCAAAGACTTACAAAAATGGTACTAACAGCTGTCTCGCTTGACGCTCAGCATTAAGAGGTTAGTGTTAGGACTGGTCGGCCTGGTGTCAGGATAATGTGACTGGGTGGGACATCATGCTACATATCTGCGGCATGATGCCCCAGTGCAAGACATCACTATAAACTGCCACATTGCGGACATCGTAGCGATATGACTGAAAAATTGTTAAAGCTACGTTAAAAATCTAAATCACATCACATCACATCACATCACATCACATCTCTCTCTCTCCCTAATATATATATATATTAGCACACTTAAGTCAATTCACCATCTCATCGTGTAAAACGTATGAGAAGCTACTATAAAGAAATGTATGAGCCAGGCAAGCTTGCCCTATTCAACATGGAATACAGGAATGAGGTTATAATAATTGTAAGGAAAGCAAAAGTAATTAGCATGCTCAGATAATGTAAAAGGAATAAAGACAATAATTGAGGACAAGAGGCTTCGTTTTTGTGAATCCTTTTAATTATTTACAAATTAAATATAAACTTGGGCACTGAGCTTTAATATACAGAACCCTACTTTGGAAGGTTAATGTTGAAGCAACATTAATATTACCAAAATGTATGTTTTGGGCAAACTGACAGAATGAGACACACAACAAATGATTTTCCTCTGAGGAGTTATAGCTAAGGTGGATTCAACCAGTATCAATTAAACTTTTGTTATGAGGTGTGGTATTCAAATAAATCAGTGAGCTGATTTGTTAATTACATGGTCTATTTCAAACTTCATAACAGTATACATAACACCTAGCTTTCAAAATCGACATAGATACATCTATGTTTTATCACTATACCATACATACTCGCTTATAAGTCGAATCTAATTGCAAACAAAAAGGATCCTGATCCGCTGTAGCATAATAAACCTGCAGATCAGGGTCATTGTGGTTCTACTTACTATTCCTATCAAACTGCAAAGACCCAGACATGCCAGCATATTATGCGACGGCACATATGGGTCACTAAAGTTAGCATTTAGGCTCATCTTATAAGCAATTATATGCATTGATTTTCATAAATATTCCAAAGCATAACAGTTAAAAACCATTGTATAATCATCTTAACTGATGCTATCATTGTTATTGGGATCAAATCTAGAGATGTGAGACAAGGCAATCCTTACCATCACTGATCTAAGCAATCCTAATGAAATCCGAATTCTGAATAATTGGAATATATGATGCAATAGTTTGATCATCAATTTGCCTATGATCTGGAAAACCATATTCGTTGCGAATACTATTGTGTATTATATATTGGAAACATAAATATAGAATTACAAAATGCTGAAAACGTGAGGTGAAATTTGTGAAAATTAAATCTACCCTATAAATTGTTCAATTATTATTCTATCATGATAAGACAACTTGGTATTATTCCTGATCAGTTTTATAGGTGTGTGGTAAGACAATCCTTACCATCGCCATTCTATACTCTGATGCAGATTTTAAATCAAAAGTGGACTAATCTACAATGAATTAAAATAAGTACAAAATATAAGAAACTTAAATGCAAAATAATATTTAAGGCATACAACATTTTGTTTCATTGAGAAGAGGTCTGAATCAAGAAGGTATGTCATATAGTCAATACTGTGAAAACAGCGAAGAAACTTTTGCAGTAGGAATGTCACAATCTTTGTACACTATAAATCATTGTAACGGAATTGCAAAATCCTACATAGCCAATATCGTGCCACTACTGGACTTGGATGTATGTCATCCAAACGTAGATCAAAACATAATGAATAACAACACAAATGCAGTTTCATATGACATTTTGAACAATCTTTTCCTTTTCCAGATTCTCACTAGGTCCAATAAATAAATGTGTTAAACAGAGGGAGAATTTCAAGGAGCCCAAATTTAATTGGGGGATACTTTCCAAAAAGCACATATCGGTGCATATTTTATACACTTACCACTATTTTTTGCAGTTGTTGAGCTACCGTCAGCAGGAGGGTTCTTATGGTGATATGTAAATACTATTTTCGAATTAAAATCTATGTTTGGCGACTTGTAAATCCACGTGGAATATCACAACCGCCTTTCCTGTTACTGTTTTTAATATAACGCGGTAGATAAGGCTGTTACCAAACATCGGTAAGTGTTTAAACTCTACGCAGTTGTGTTCCTGAAAGGTTTGTATGCAATACATATCTTGTATCAGTATTGACACAGATAGGGGGAGGGGGTTGATTTATCGGACTATGTTTAAGATACAGATGGTCCTAATGACAATATTATTTTCTTCTATTACGTTTTGAGATTTTACAGGCACACTCACTGACTGCATTAATATTAATGTTATTTATATCTATTAATATGTGATTGTGTACATAAATACATACGTACATATTTACTTACATGCATTCATGCATGCATACATACATACAAGCATGCATACATACATACATCCATAAATACATACATGCATGCATGCCTGCCTGCCGGCCTACCTACCTACCTACCTGCATGCATGCATGTCTGCCTGGCTGCCTGCATACATACATACATGCCTACCTACCTACCTACCTGCCTGCCTACCTACCTACCTACATACATACATACTGTACACAACTCAATAGTAGCTAGGGAGCTTATGATGTCGCAAATAGATTTTGATACAGTACTGGTAAAAGTCTAACATAAAGACTCCAAACGTATACATACTGATGGCTAATAACAACCACATTAACACGGCCCAAATAGCATGGATGAAATTTGTGCATCTGTTAACTTAGTAATAAAAACGAACTCCAAGATTTGATTTGCAGAGGATTTTAATCTTTCTAAGATGGTTTTGAAAAATTTATGTTCCACTGGGAATCGCAAATTTCCAAAGTACATGTACTACAGTAGTGTAGTGGGACCCTTTAGCCTCAGTGGGGAAATCCAGTCAAAAAGGTCAAAAGGCATTATAGCCTCAAGATTTATAGCCTCAGTGGGAATTAGCATTACGGACCCCCCTTGTTAACATAGAGGGCATCGCTTAGGTCTCCTTCTTTTCCTCAAACTTTGTCTCACTTCTGGCCCATAAATCAAAACCCTCTTTAAACAGCCTTGCCTCTCCAAGTAAATCCTTCTCTTCCAAACGCTTGTGTCCGTTATCCTGACAATGGTCCACGATGATCGGACATACATGGGTAAGTCTGTACGAAACAGCATTGAAGATACGAGAGTGGAGGATTCTACGTCGGTCCACATGTTGGTGACGTGAACAGGTGAAGGAATGCAGAGAACTGCGGTTATTTATAAGGAAAAGGAGGATTGAAACGGATTGAGTTGGTTGACCAATCCAAACACGCGTTACAAAATTCAGTCACCACACGTCCAATCTGAAGAGAGCAGTCTGTGACGTGACATTCCCTATATAGAGGCGCTAGCGTCTGTGCGCATTCAATCCATGCGACAGTTTTCAAACATGACGGAACATGAATTGGGGTGCACCGGCCGTGGAAACGAAAAGCGATGGAATGGCATCGACTACCCAAGTCAACCCGGACTTACTTCCAGAAGAGGTTAATTTTAATTGGGATTTTGTGGATTTTCTTTTGCAAGAATTTGTTCCAGAACCAGTACCCTCGCCACCTTTTCCTTCTTTACCACACGTGGAGAATTTTAAACAGAGACAGAAAGAAGAATATGAGAAATTTATACAGCAGCAAAAGGAAGCAGAACAAGCTTTTCTCCTACAGCAACAACAGCAAGAAGAAGAGGTAAGAAGGAAACAACAAGAAGAAGCAGCAAAGAAACAAGGGTGTGAAAGTCAAATGGTCACGATACTGTTAGACATTTTAGCGGAGTTAAGAAGTCTGAAACAAATGTATCAGACTTCTTTATTACGACTGAAGAGAAAAAGACCTTCCCGAGCTAAACAACCCAGTCCTGTGACTACACCTGCCATACCACCCTTAGTGATTTCTACCAAATCATCAATAGTACGCAGTCCAGAAGTAGGCCTTTGCCGTGGCAAAGGATTAAGGCAGTTAAAGTTGATTGTTTAAATCAAAAAATACCCAAAGGTCCTTTTCAGGGCCACCCATTTCTCTCGAAAAGAGATAGTATTTCAACTGCCAACATCAATTAAAACTCAAAAAGCCCATTTTTTTTCCCCTTTTGTATGTGTGAATGTATGAGTGCATGAGTGTAGGTTCTTATTCTAAAAATCAGAACCAAGCGACATGTTTTATGCCTGCTCTATTCTGGTACAAATTTTTACAATCCAATTCACATCACAACACTTTAAAAAGTTCATAGGCTTCTTCTGTGTCTGTCTTCACTCTCTGTTTTTTTTTTAAAATTTCTTCACTTTCACAGTTTTTTCCTCCATTTCTTTCTCACTTTCTCCCCTTTTTTTTTCTTCTCCTGTTTCTCTTTCTGCACGTGTCTGGGTTCTTCCTTGGGGGAGTGTACCTCTTCTTCTTCTTTATAATTCCTCTCTTCTTCTTCTTGCTCCTTTTGTTTCTTAGGGCAATCTGGAGACCAATGTCCTTTTTCTTGACAATGATAACAGGTATCTTGACTTTTGTCTTTTCTAACTCCTGTTTTGCTTTTGTGACGGTCTGGACACTATGAAGACCAATGCCCTTTATTCTTACAGATATAGCAAGTATCTTGACTTTTATCTCGAAAGGAGGGTCAGTAGTCCCTCGGCTTGTCTGAAGAAAATTTTCTGATGACCCCTCGCAAAGCTCCGGTGAAAAGTTCGATCTGTGTAGGCTCTTCCATCGTTCTGCTCACTTTGAGAGTGAAATGAATAGTGGAAGGCAAGTCACACACCCTTTATATATATGATGGTCTGCCATGGATATAAAGTGACCCATGGTGTATAACACGTAGTCATTTGACTTTTCGCAGTCAAGATGAAACGATCGAATCAATTCGAGAAGAAAGAAGAAGAAGAAAGTAAGAGGCAGAAACGTGATTTATTGCCTCGTACAATAGCTGAAGTCTTGGCACAAATTCATGCCAGTGATTTTGAAGATGACATGAGTGAACCAGCATCCAGACCCAGCGATTCTACACCCAGTCAAAGTTCACCACCCTTAGTAAACCCTGAAAAGTACTATCACATTTGAGAGACGGAAAAGCGCTCCGCTAGAAAATTTAGAACCACGGCTTACACGTACAGGGTGAAGTTTAAAGATTTCACGTCCGACGTACGATTAGAGAAAGCAGAGGGCTTCATCACTGAGGTGTGGGATTCTTTGCTAACCACAATGAAACACCAATGTCAAACCAAAGAAGACGATCGCTTGAGACTTTCCGTTCATGACGATGGTTTGAAATCCCCTGTTTGTATCGAGTTTAGTAGCCCAGCAGAATTGACCACTTCCAAAGTCATGGACAAGATACAACACATTCACCAATCCAATGACCGATTTCACATCACCAACAGAAAAGCGACACTGTTCATGACTCACGTCTCTCCCCAAGGGAACCGGACAACGCAGAAAAGTGTTATTGGTAGACGACGTTCGCAGCATTAAGCGTAGCCTCGTCCAAATTAACAACCATCAAGACCACATGTGTTTAGCCCGTGCCATCGTGGTGGGACGAACGTATGCCAACAAGAACGACACGGCAGAATGGAAAAGAGCCTGGAAAACTTTTTGACAATCAGACCGTGCCAAACAACGAAATGAAGCAGAACTCCTATTACAACAAGCCAGTCTGTCCAAAGATACACCCTGTGGCATTCCTGAAATGCAAAAATTGCAAGATATCCTAGCTCCACGCTACACCTTGAAAGTGCACCCTCAAGAAGTGCGCGGGGCTCTGTTGTTTCGAGGCAAAGATTTCAAAGACGGAAAATACATTCACGTCTATCATCACGATGAAAATTTCGATACCATTACCAGTATAACTGGATTCCTGGGATACGGTTATTACTGTTAGAAATGTGACTATGGCTATAACAATTGAGAGCAACACAAGCATTGTGGATCGAAATGCTTAGGATGTTTGGCCTCTCAACCCTGTCTGGACGAAGGACAAGAACGATTGCATTGCTCTGCTTGTCTGCGCACTTTTGTCAGCTCTGACTCCCCTACCGTGAAGTCAGACGCTCTCTTTCCCTTGTCGCTATACAAATCCACTATTCCATTTCCCTTGAGGCTATACAGTGCCAGGGTGTACTAAAAAAGTCTTGAGGCTGTACAGTCCCAAGGGGGGTCCGTAATGCTAACTCCCACTGAGGCTATAAATCTTGAGGCTATAATGCCTTTTGACCTTTTTGACTGGATTTCCCCACTGAGGCTAAAGGGTCCCACTATACTACTTACTACGAGTTGATTCATTCTCTGAGTGATGGTAACGTAACCCAAATGGTAAATATACCCACCCGTGACAAAAACATCCTTCATCTCTTATTTACAAATAACGTAAACCTGGTATACGCAGGACAATTTCCAGGAATTAGCGACCTTGACATTGTACAAATAGCTGTAAATATTTCACTAAATTTGAAACCTGAAAAATCTCTGAAATTATCTGTCAGTTTTCTCTGGTATAGAAATTGGTAAATATTGTCCTATGTTTAAAAATCTGACCCGTCAAACCCCGAAAATTAAATACGCGTATCATTTACACGTTGTTCATACAAAGTTGTATAATATATTTTGGCTTATTCAATCACTAAACGTAAATTAGCAAAACAATTTCTCCGAACTCCAATATGACTTTTGTGAGAAAAGCTCCTAATATTAGTAAACGAACTTGTAAAGTTATTGCATAACAAAAACGATACTGATACCATCTATTGGAACTTCGTAAAGCATTTCATTAAATTATTGCATGTGTCTATAAAATGCACAACTACTATATTAGGGGTATAACACTTACGGATAAAGTCATTCCTTGATAATCACTCTGCCAGAACTGTTAGACCTATGAGATCTGACATTCGATGTTATATTGTCAGCATTTGTCAATCTCTTTTCACCAGCACCCTCGCCACCCCCACCCCATGAAAAATATTGTATTATTTTTATAATTTATGCTATTTGAATACTTCTGAGCAGTTTTGGGATTATATTTTTGGCGGTCACATAGCCTGGGTTTAATGTTGTTTAGTTCCAAAGACATAAATACAGTAAAGACAGCCGTAAGTGCCATCTCTGTGAGATCTGGCAATAATGCTGAAAATATCAATACTCTGAGTCTTTGTTCTTTAGACCTCCACCATCAGAGTGGTAGGGACTTGTATAGTTAATGCAGCCTTAGTCTGTGTTCAGCCAATCGAATTACCCCGACTCACATTTGTATCACGATATACCTTTGACTTATACCTGTCCATTTACTTTGCATAATTTTTCGCCATTGTTGACCAACAGTATTGATCCACTGTAGATTTGCTGATTGGCCAATGTTTCGACCCAATGTTGGCAACTTTTGGTAGCAAATTGACGTTGACAGTTTTTTAATACACTAATAATCACTCCGCTCCTTCTTAACCACTAACATTTCTCTTAATATTAAATAACTATAACAAAGAAGACTCTTTACAACCGGCTAGAGGGCATAATCGGCATGTTCTGCATTCTACAGCCATAGTGGCGTAACTGCAAATTATGCATCTCATCCCCGCCCTCCTCCACCACCCTCGCAATCCCCACTACCTTAATTCTGTTTATTATGGGTTATCCTTTCAATAAAATTATTGTTTGTCCTCCACTGGTTTTCACCGCATTTTGTTGGGTGGGTGAGTACTTGGGCTACACCACTAACCAACCAGCTAGCATGAATTTAGCTGGGGATGGGGAGAAGATAAAACTCTCAAGAATCTTGCTGTCTGGCTTATATAGGTCACAAGACTAGTTGGATGGGCCATGGAAAATTACAACACTGTTTACTTCCTACCATGGATATATCTCCAATATTTAAAACTTGTTCAAATCACTACACGTATGACCGAAACATTCATACAGACCGATTGAATACATGCCTTAAATAGTCAATTAAATATATTGTACACATGCGCAATCGTTATGATTGGATAGACAAGTAGGTTTAAGGTGGAGGTACAGTATAAAAAATTACCGTAAGAAAGGGATATGTAAATATTCAGGGCTACGTCTTTTTTGGTATTACAGAAATATGAACACGGTATTATGAAGATCAGACTTCAACCCGTTTTCTGCATTCCAGTGAACGTGCGCATTAACTTCATTGTTCAGTTGTATTGAAGACAATCCAACCGGTTGAAACAGGCAGTTTTCAAGTCAACGTGCAAGAAAGGATCCAGTTAATCGACTGAAAAAAGGTAAAATATGATCATGAATGCGCACTGTCGTTTCTTAAAGTTTAATTAAGTTTCTTAAAGTTTAATTAGTTCAAACAGTTGATATATTGCCTAATGGTATTTTTAGTTGAGATACGTACCTAGATTATTCTTGACTGGGGCAAGATGGCAACCATCGTTTGTTTAGTCGACGTGAATAATTACTTGTAAGAGCGTGGGGGTAGGTGGGGAAATGCAAATCTGTAATTTGGTTGGCCATGAAAGTCCCAGCAAATTCTAAATGATTTTAGATAATCAAAGGAGTTTTTTTTATTATCTTGCAGTTTCTTTTTAATGATACAAATATGAATCTTGAAAGTATCAAACATCTTACTTATGCAGACGTTCTGAAGGTTAAACTTCGACTAGAATACTTACCCTGACAGTATCCACTGAAAATGGAAACCATTCTTGTCGAGTATATTGACTTCTACTCTTTTGAAGCACATTAAAAAACATATATGGACTTAGTTAACATACTTTATGATGATATACCACCAGAGAACCTCTGGGGGCCCCGAGTGGCCGAGTGGTCTAAAGCGCTGTCCGTTACGGATCACTGCCATCTCACCTCTGTCTGCGTGGGTTCGAGTCTCATATTCAGCCAATGTGGGTATGTGAGAAAGCTTGCCAGTAGCTTCTTGTGGGTCGGTGGTTCTTTCCGGGGTTTTCCCGGGTTCTTCCTCCACCATTAATACTGGCCGCCATCTATAGCCTATCGTGTGCTGGAAAATGGCGTTAAACCCTACAACAACAACAACAACCAGAGAACCTCTGACACCTTTGGCTGAATGCGGAATGTAAGTAGTATCATAATGGGTGGGTTAGAATTCGGTAGCTAAATACCGTCTATATCCCATGATTTCATAATTTTTTAATCACACTCACACTGGAATAAAGTCAGTGAGACTAAAATTTCGGTAATAAAATACTTTTAGCGCTAGCGTGAAGGATTTTGCAAAGTCAGCAACATAAAACAATGTAGCCATCACTAATTTTTGTTTGAAACATATTTGCGAATTCTTTGGAAACCCAACGAGAGAATTATTGGAAATATAACAGTAAGACCAACAAGAACGCTATCACCGCATGTGCAGACAATCTTGTCTTTGAATATGTTGCCAACATAGATGTCGTTTTTCAAGCATACTGGGTGTTTTTTGCTTGCATGAATGATTTGCCCCCAAACTCAACTAGTTTAAATGGTTTAACCCTCGCATAAACGATTTGGAAAATGTGCTAGTGTAAAACTCCCCTTTGCTATTGAAATTTAAATTCTTTTATTTCGGAATTTTCTAAGTCTTGGGTTTATTTTACATATCTGAGAACTCTATAGTGAAACCAACAAGCTTTCACAATGCCATCTAAAGTGGAGAACTTTATTTTAAATCTTACTCAAGAAAGGTTAGCGTCCTTGAAAAAGGATGAATTACTCCAGCTTGCCAGACAATATGATCTTTATGAGACGAACGCTTCTGCCACATGGCCGAAGTGGTTAGCGCGTCCGCCTCGGATACAGGAGGTCGCAGGTTTGAATCCCTGTGGAGTCCTACCAACGGCTTATATAAGGTACTAGCAGCTGCCTCGCTTGCCGCTCAGCATTAAGAGGCTAGTGTTAGGACTGGTCGGCCTGGTGTCAGGGTAATGTAACTCGGTGGGACATCATTCTACATGTCTGCGACTTGATGCCCCAGTGCTAAACATCAATATAAACTGCCAAACTGCAGACGTCATTGCGATATGACTGAAACGTTTTTATAGCTACGTTAAACATCCAAACATACACACGCACATACATACACAAAGTGTAATTTTTGGCAAAGCTCGTGAAAAGTGAACTTCCCTTTCGGTATAGCAAGGTGCTGATTATGACCTGTTTAAGGAATGTATCTTGAAGGGTTATGAGTTGGTACCTGAGGCATATTGATAAAGGTTTAGGAACTATAGGAATTATATAGTTTAGGAACTAAAGAAAGGAAACTTGGCAAACCCATGTCGAATTTGCAAGAGATGAAGATAGAGTTTTTTGATAGGCGATGCTCAGCGAAGAAAGTTGGTCAAGACTATGATAACCTGAGACAACTCATATTAGTTGAAGAGTTCATGAAATGCCTCCATAGTGACAATAGGACCCACCCTGATGAAGAAAAGGTTGAAACTTTAAAAAATGTGCTAGTACAGCTGATGATTATTCCTCATCCCACAAGGAAGAGAAAATAATGGATAAAGGGCAATATCAGAAAGTGGACTAGGCAGAGAAAATAATGGATAAAGGGCAATAAATATCAGAAAGTGGTCAAGGCAGAGAAAATGATGGATAAGGGCAATATCAGAACGTGGTCAAAGTCTATCTGGAAAACTAAAATTGTGACGTGTTTAAAACAAAGTTAGCAACTAATCGGTTACTAGAGAAAAGCAAGAGTACAAAGAAGAATTATACATAACTATTGCAAATAAAGCATGCAAGGAGAAAACAGGAGAAAATCATTTGAACATGTGTTTAAATTATGGATGAGATGCAAGTCAATCAGATGAAAAGTTGCTAAATTTTCCAAAGAACTGAACGATGACCACATACAATTCACACGAAATTCTATGCCTTGCTGGAATGTTGTGATTCAGATTGGCAGTGGTTATATCAGCACCCAGCGCTAGTTTGGTAACATTTAAACATACGAATTTCAAATTCATTATTCAGTGTGAAGGTACTGATGTATTCGCAGTTAAACGTATACTGGCTTCTTTACTTTAGATGCATTTGCTATTTTGGATGCGTTTGTGCCTTTAACAACAATTGCTATAATAGTTATCATTACTGAAGCAACTGTTTACCATATAACAAAATTTCCTAAAGAGAGTAAATTAGGCAGTACTATTCAAAATCTCTTGAATGGTTCAACATTTATGGTTTATTTTGTCTCATGGTGTTTGACAGCTTCCATGTTGTCCCGAGTCAAAGGGGTCTAAAGAGGAGCACATCATATGACAAGATCAATGTCGATATCATCATTACAAACACATTTAGGTTTTCTAAAATTTAGTCATCTTTATTAGTAATTTAACACGCGGGACATTGGCGTAACACTGTAATATTTAATGATTTGTTTAAGATCTTGCAATTAAATTATTCTGAAATTTACATCACTATGGTTCCTATGTCTCAGGTATCAATTTCTGTGTATTTTTCAACACTATATTTTTCCATTGTTTTCTGTATGATATATTTTGTACAAGTTGACAATAGCTCTTGTTTCGCCCCTTATCTGAAATATACATTGATATCCACAGGTTTATTATTTTTTAAAGCAATTGCATTTTACATAATTCACATTGCTTTAAGTGAACTTGTACGTCATTAGCTTTCATCCAGATTAAGATTTATATTCATCAAACTTACAAATACACTTGCAATTTAAATGCATTATAGTGAGACCAAATTAATACGAGAGCAAGGTAAGCGAATAACCCAAAATGTACTTTCACCAAAGCCATATGATCCATGTGGAGAAGAATGTGATTGATAACCTATAAAGCTTAAGGAAAGAATAGAAAGAGACTAAAATGTCGAAGATCATGAAAATACAATAGCGCAAAGTGCCGCAAGTATACTACGTGAAAGAAATGAACCTATACAAATAGCTCAAATCACACTTACTATTATATGATTGGCTATGGTGCAGATGTTTTACGAATTTTGTTTTGGTAGTAAATGAAAGTTGTTTATTGTGTTAAAGGTGATGACATAAGTCTGTACAAGAAAACCTTTTAAGACTATGACACTTTAACAACTATAAAACTCTCAGTTTGTATCCTATTGACATCACTTCTAAACCTAATTTCGTTTCACAATTTAGGACATGCTTCTTCTGTACAAAATATATGCTCTCCTTCGAATACGTTCCCCAATCATATTACTTTAGGATTATTCGCCTGCTACCTTGCGAATCCAGCTGTAATAAAAGACAAAAATCATCTTTTCCTGTCTATTTCCAATAGACAAAGAGCAATAACTCTTGCCCTTTACCTCTCCTTGGTACTACCAGTCTCGCTAGTTTTTAACCTTGCTTCTGTACTGATCATTTCATACAGTTTATCTTCTGATAATCCAAGCCATTTGTGATTGAACCATCCAACGTACCCTTTTGATATGTTGTATGTATTAATCATTCTGCTGCAGGTTGAACACTTTCGTTTTTCAATTTCTGCTAAATCTGAGTGATTTTGTTACCTTTAGGAACTTTGTCCTTTTAAGGCCACTTCACACTACGCTATCATCGAACTCTGTCAGGTTATTATGAGTTAGCGCGACTTTGTTAAATGCATGAAATGCAGGTTCAAGCAGTAGTCCATTTGGCATTGAAGAGAAGGAAAGACGAATTAGGTCCAGGAAGATAACCTAGGGTATGTTATTGCCGATACCGACTCATTGGGGAGTATTCCCCAATTTTAGGCAGTCCAGTCGGTGTAAGTTCCCCCGCCCCGGCAACACGTCCGAGCATGGCCCTCTTACCTGTAAATCAGGGCGCATTAGGTTCGTACCGGATCAGTTGAATCCATCACCTTATACCAATGCACCGTCGCCTAGCCATCTAATTTACTGCTTGCATTTCGGACTTGTTGGAGGAGTGTTTCCCAACTTTATACATCCCAGTTGGCGTAAGCCCCCCCCCCCCGCATGTCCGAGCATGTTCTCCCAGCTTATAAGTTAGGACGCATGGGGATTGTACCGGATTCATTGGGTCCAAATAGTGTAATTCAACCGCATCATCACTGGCCGTCTGTCCATTCCAATATGGGGACCTTTTCGTTGAATTGGTCCAGCTTTCAAGCCGCCGTCGAAGACATTTATCTGGTGTTGGCTACTTCACAATGCTACTTTAAAGATTAGGTAGATCTCGACGAGGAGGAGGAAACGCAATCCTTTAAGTTCTCTCCTCCATCGGATAGACTTAAGGTGACATACGTTTTCAGTACTGATGTTCCGGAACTTGACAAGAATATATGAACTGTCGATATGCTTGCTGTTCTGTTTGACGAATTATCTCCATGCCCGTCAGAGCTAGTTCGGGATGTCATTGCATCTATTTCATTGTTGAATTTGGCCTCATTTGCCCGTTTCAGACTTGACAGAGACACCCGGCAATAGCCACGCTTGGAATGCAACGGCCAGGATTGATAGCGTCATTAACCGGGATATTCACCATACCATGGTCAATACTTTGATGGGTTCTTCCTACTTACTCTTGATATTACGTGTCGCATGTCTGTGATCCACGTTGCTCAAACCTTGTCATACATCTCCTTTCCGGAAGAACCTGTTCGAGTTACCATTGCTCTGGAGGAAGATTATAGTAAGTTCTGAGGCAGATCAGTTCAGGAACTGCCCCTCCACCTCGTCTCTCAACCCATACGTGCGTATGGAACGACACGGTGTGAAATGATGTTAAGGGGGCTCGAAACAGAGGATCCTCACAGTCACATGTGCACGAATATCGATCGATTGGAAACAATCGTACACAGGCGGTGAGAAACCACAATTTTGAGCTTACTGGATCTTTCTATTCCCTTAGAACGTGTGTGTGTGCGTGTGTGTGTGTGTGTGTGAGTGAGAGAGAGAGAGAGAGAATAACTGGATCTTCCTATGCCCTTAGAATGTGTGTGTGTTTTTGTGTGTGTGTGCTAGTTTAAATGGTTTAACCCTCGCATAAACGATCTGGAAAATGTGCTAGTGTAAAACTCCCCGAGGCGCCCTAAGTGAAGTTGCTATAATTCGCCTGAATACACACTACTGTAGTTACCGATTGTATTATATATTTAATTTGCATTGTCTTTTTTATAATTTATTATGTGCTATGTGTTATATATCATTGTATTTTGTAGCTGACCTTCTCCAAAATCAAGTTAATTGTTTTCCTGATCAGAATCATTGATTTATTTTGTATTCTGTAAATAACTAACACATAGTTTCTATTTCTCTGTGAGTGTGGGTTAAATATTAGGATCATTATCTTAGTCGGAATCATGGACAATTTGTTTATCATTCGTGTTCTTTAGTATGATTGTAGCAGCAGGCCTTCTAATTATAACTTAGATTGTTATAGAAATGAACTTTTTGCCCTCATCTGAGTACTTCTTTTGTGCTTTAGTTATTTTAAAATATAATCGTTTTAACTGGGAAAATTTTTTATTCCAGCGATAACATCTGGTCAGAAAACAACCATTGTTATGTTCAGAACTTTGAAGTGGGTGAAATTATATAATTAAAATTATTTTTTTTGCCAATGACAAAGTGCTCGATAATATTCTATGAAAGAGACAATAACTTTGAATTATAGTGAATTCAAACAAGGATACCTTTTAATATACTACTGTGATTCAACAAATGACTGTTGGCACATCATTACTATTCAGGCTATTGGTACATTAGTACATTAGAGACTAACGGCCACGACAGGCACACCAACAATTTCAGCGTTGTGAGTTATTTGGAAAACCACCAATGTTTATTGAGAACTTTATTCATTAGGACTTGTTTTAGTAATTATATGGGATTTTATTCACAATACCGTAAGTTCTTGTTACATTTACACTTTGTATTCTAGGGACATAAATTATTTGTTGAATTTTACAAAGCTTGTTACTTCTCATTCATTTCTACTACTTATTGTTTGACCATTGAGTCCTAATATAAATTGGGGGCTCGAGTATGGGATAGGAATTTGTCTAAAATATTTCAGAAAACTTTGCTATTGAAATTTAAATTCTTTTATTTCGGAATTTTCTAAGTCTCGGGTATTATTTTACATATTTGAGAAATCTATAGTGAAACCAACAAGCTTTCACAATGCCATCTAAAGTGGAGAACTTTTCTTTAAAATCCTACTCAGGAAAGGTTAGCGTCCTTGAAAAAGGATGAATTACTCCAGCTTGCCAGACAATATGATCTTTATGAGACGAAAGGTTCTGACACCTGGCCTAAATAATTAGAGTGTCGGCCTCGGAAACGGGAGGTCGCAGGTTTAAACCCCTGTGGAGTCCTACTAACGGCTTATATAAGGTACTAGCAGCTACCTCGCTTGGCGTTCAACATTAAGAGGCTAGTGTTAGGACTGGTCGGCAATGTGTCAGGGTAATGCAACTGGGTGGGACATCATACTACATTTCTGCGACTTGATAACCCAGTGCTAGACATCACTATACACTGTCACACTGCAGACATCATAGCGATTTGACTGAAAAGTTTTTAAGGCTACGTTAAACATCCAAACATACACACGCACATACATGCACAAAGTGTAATTTTTGGCAAAGCTCGTGAAAACTGAACTTCCCTTTCGGTATAGCAAGGTGCTGATTATGACCTGTTTAAGGAATGTATCTTGAAGGGTTATGAGTTGGTACCTCAGGCATACTGATACAGATTTAGGAAATATAGGAACTATATGGTTTAGGAACTATAGAAAGGAAACTGGGCAAACCCATGTCAAATTTGTAAGAGAAAGAGAGGAAGATGAATTTTGTGATAGGCGATGCTCAGCGAAGAAAGTTGGTCAAGACTATGATAACCTGAGACAACTCATATTAGTTGAAGAGTTCATGAAATGCCTCCATAGTGACAATAGGACCCACCCTGATGAAGAAAAGGATGAAACTTTACAAAATGTGTTAGTACAGCTGATGATTATTCATCAACGCACAAGGCAGATAAAATAATGAATAAAGGGCAATATCAGAACGTGGTCAATGCAGAGAAAATAATCGATAGAGGGCAATATCAGAAAGTGGTCAAGGCAGATAAAATAATCGATAAAGGGCAATATCAGAACGTGGTCAAGGCAGAGAAAATAATGAATAAAGGGCAATATCAGAACGTGATCAATGCAGAGAAATTAATGGATAAAGGGCAATATCAGAACGTGGTCAAGGCAGAGAAAATAATGGATAAAGGGCAATATCAGAACGTGGTCAAGGCAGAGAAAACCAAAATAAAAGGTAATATCAGAAAGTGGTCAAGGCAGAGAAAATAATTGATAAGGGCAATATCAGAACGTGGTAAAGGCAGAGAAAATAATGACTAAAGGGCAATATCAGAACGTGGTCAATGCAGAGAAAATAATGGATAAAGGGCAATATCAGAACGTGGTCAAGGCAGAGAAAATAATTAATAAAGGGCAATATCAGAAAGTGGTCAAGGCAGAGAAAATAATGAATAAAGGGCAATATCAGAAAGTGGTCAAGGCAGATAAAATAATGGATAAAGGGCAATATCAGAAAGTGGTCAAGGCAGAGAAAATAATGGATAAAGGGCAATATCAGAAAGTGGTCAAGGCAGATAAAATAATGAATAACGGGCAATATCAGAACGTGGTTAATGCAGAGAAAATAATGGATAAAGGGCAATATCAGAACGTGGTCAAGGCAGAGAAAATAATTAATAAAGGGCAATATCAGAAAGTGGTCAAGGCAGAGAAAATAATTAATAAAGGGCAATATCAGAAAGTGGTCAAGGCAGAGAAAATAGTGAATAAAGGGCAATATCAGAAAGTGGTCAAGGCAGAGAAAATAATGGATAAAGGGCAATATCAGAACGTGGTCAAGGCAGAGAAAATAATGGATAAAGGTCAAGATCAGAACGTGGTCAAGGCAGAGAAAACCAGAATAAAAGGTAATACCAGAAAGTGGTCAAGGCAGAGAAAATAATGGATAAAGGGCAATATCAGAAAGTGGTCAAGGCAGAGAAAATAATGGATTAAGGTCAATATCAGAACGTGGTCAAGGCAGAGAAAACAATGGGTAAAGGGCAATATCAGAAAGTGGTAAAGGCAGAGAAAATAATTGATAAGGGCAATATCAGAACGTGGTCAAGGCAGAGAAAATAATGAATAAAGGGCAATATCAGAACGTGGTCAATGCAGAGAAAATAATGGATAAAGGGCAATATCAGAACGTGGTCAAGGCAGAGAAAATAATTAATAAAGGGCAATATCAGAAAGTGGTCAAGGCAGAGAAAATAATTGATAAGGGCAATATCAGAAAGTGGTCAAGGCATATAAAATAATGGATAAAGGTCAAGATCAGAACGTGGTCAAGGCAGAGAAAACCAGAATAAAAGGTAATACCAGAAAGTGGTCAAGGCAGAGAAAATAATGGATAAAGGGCAATATCAGAAAGTGGTCAAGGCAGAGAAAATAATGGATTAAGGTCAATATCAGAACGTGGTCAAGGCAGAGAAAACAATGGGTAAAGGGCAATATCAGAAAGTGGTAAAGGCAGGGAAAATAATTGATAAGGGCAATATCAGAACGTGGTCAAGGCAGAGAAAATAATGAATAAAGGGCAATATCAGAACGTGGTCAATGCAGAGAAAATAATGGATAAAGGGCAATATCAGAACGTGGTCAAGGCAGAGAAAATAATTAATAAAGGGCAATATCAGAAAGTGGTCAAGGCAGAGAAAATAATTGATAAGGGCAATATCAGAAAGTGGTCAAGGCAGATAAAATAATGGATAAAGGGCAATATCAGAAAGTGGTCAAGGCAGATAAAATAATGGATAAAGGGCAATATCCGAAAGTGGTCAAGGCAGATAAAATAATGAATAACGGGCAATATCAGAAGTGGTCAATGCAGAGAAAATAGTGGATAAAGGGCAATATCAGAACGTGGTCAAGGCAGAGAAAATAATTAATAAAGGGCAATATCAGAAAGTGGTCAAGGCAGAGAAAATAGTGAATAAAGGGCAATATCAGAAAGTGGTCAAGGCAGAGAAAATAATGGATAAAGGGTAATATCAGAAAGTGGTCAAGGCAGAGAAAATAATGGATAAAGGGCAATATCAG
Source organism: Sinohyriopsis cumingii (assembly GCA_028554795.2). Taxonomy (NCBI): domain Eukaryota; kingdom Metazoa; phylum Mollusca; class Bivalvia; order Unionida; family Unionidae; genus Sinohyriopsis; species Sinohyriopsis cumingii. The sequence goes on from CM068828.1 coordinate 117,724,663, forward strand.
AACGTGGTCAAGGCAGAGAAAATAATGAACAAAGGGCAATATCAGAAAGTGGTCAAGGCAGAGAAAATAATGGTTAAAGGGCAATATCAGAAAGTGGTCAAGGCAGATAAAATAATGAATAAAGGGCAATATCAGAACTTGGTCAGTGCAGAGAAAATAAAGGATAAAGGGCAATATCAGAAAGTGGTCAAGGGAGAGAAAATAATTAATAAATGGCAATATCAGAAAGTGGTCAAGGCAGAGAAAATAATGGATAAAGGTGAAGATCAGAATGTGGACAAGGCAGAGAAAACCAGAATAAAAGGTAATATCAGAAAGTGGTCAAGGCAGAGAAAATAATGGATAAAGGACAATATCAGAAAGTGGTCAAGGCAGAGAAAATAACGGATAAAGGTCAATATCAGAACGCGGTCATGGCAGAGAAAACAATGGATAAAGGGCAATATCAGAAAGTGGTCAAGGCAGAGAAAATAATCGATGAAGGGCAATATCAGAACGTGGTGAAGGCAGAGAAAATAATGAATAAAGGGCAATATCAGAACGTGGTCAATGCAGAGAAAATAGTGGATAAAGGGCAATATCAGAACGTGGTCAAGGCAGAGAAAATAATTAATGAAGGGCAATATCAGAAAGTGGTCAAGGCAGAGAAAATAATGAATAAAGGGCAATATCAGAAAGTGGTCAAGGCAGATAAAATAATGGATAAAGGGCAATATCAGAAAGTGGTCAAGGCAGATAAAATAATGGATAAAGGGCAATATCAGAAAGTGGTCAAGGCAGATAAAATAATGGATAAAGGGCAATATCAAAACGTGGTCAAAGTCTATCTGGAAAACTAAAATTGTGACGTGTTTAAAACAAAGAATAACTAAATGGTTACTAGAGAAAATCAAGAGTACAGAGAAGAATTACACATAACTGTTGCAAATAAAGCATGCAAAGAGAAAACAGGAGAAAATCATCTGAAAATGTGTTTAAATTTTGGATGAGATGCAAGTAAGTAAACTGAAAAGATGCTAAAGTTTCCAAAGAACTGAACGATAACCACATATCGTTCTCACGAAATTATATGTCTAGCTGGACTGTTGCGATTTAGATTGCCAGTGGTTATATCTGCACCGAGTGCTAGTTTGATAACATTTAAACATATAAATTTCAAATTCAGTAGTCAGTGCGAAAGTACAGACATATTCGCAGTTAAACGTGTACTGCCTTTATTCTCTCCTTTAGATGCATTTTTAGTTTTGGATGCGTTTGTGACTTTAACAACAATTGCAATAATAGTTGTCATTACTTAAGCAACTGTTTACCATATAACAAAATTTCCTAAAGAAAGTAAATTAGGCAGTACTATTCAAAATCTCTTGAATGGTCAAGCTTTTATGGTCTATTTAGTCTCATGGTGTTTGACAGCTTCTAAGCTGTCCAGACTCAAAGGGGTCTAAAATGGAGCACAGCATATGACAAAATCAAAGTTGATATCATCTTTACAAGCACTGCTAAGTTTTCTAAAATTTAGTCATTTTCCATAATATTTAACACATTAGACATTGACATAACACTGAAGAACATTTAATGATTTGTTTAAGATCTTGCAAATACATTATTCTAAAATGTACATCACTTTGGTTTCTATGTCTCAGGTATCAATGTCTGAGACCTATATTCTCATTTTACCATAATTAAGTATTATGTTAATTTTCATCTCTACATCTTCTCATTGTTTTCTGCTTTATATATTTTTTACAAGTTGATAATTGCTCTTGTTTTGCCTCTTATCTGAAAAATACATTGGCGTATACGTTTTGTTTTAAAGCAATTGGATTTTACATTATTCACTTTGCTTAAATTGAATTTGTACATCATTAGCTTTTATCCAGATTAATATTTATATTCATCAAGCTTACAAATACACTTGCAATTTAAATGCATTATAATGAGACAAAATTAATATGAGAACAAGGTAAACAAAGAACCAAAAAATGTGATTTCACCAAAGCCATAAGGTCCACTTGGAGAAGAATGTTATTGACAACCTAGAAAGCATAAGGAAAGAATTAAAAATAATGAAACGAGATTAAAATGTCAAATATTATGAAAAAACAATATGCTGCAATTACACCACATGAAAGGAATGAAGCTATATAAATAGCTCAAGTCACACTGTGCATGATATGATCGGCTAAGGTGTAGATGTTTTACGGATTATGTTCTGGTAGTAAATGAAAGTTGTTTATTGTGTTAAAGGTGATGACATAATAAAGTCTGTACAAGAAAAATATTTTAATACTATGAAACTCTAACAACTATAAAACAAAGATAAAGCTGTACATGCAGTACCACGGCACACTTGTAAAGAACAGCTGTACACAAAAATAAACTACTTACAGACAAGCATATCCATGAAATACAGAAAAGATTTACTTAGGGTAAATAGTAATCGAACAACTGCTAATTGTTTACTTTAAAGAAAATAGTTAAATTTTAAATTTTGAAAAATAAACAGCCGATATAGCAGCACAACTCCATGATATACCTTCATCCAAAATAATAATTTAACCAGATTTTCTAACCAGATTAATGTATTTAAGGAAGGATTTGTTGTCAAATAAATAATAAATTAAATAATTAGGACCACTTGTGAATGAAATCCCTTGCTGGTTGTCAGGGCAATGTGACAAAACCAGTAAGCCCCCCCCCCCCGCCCCAGCTACACAAGCATTGCCTTCGAACCTGTAAATCAGGGCGCATGTGATTGGTACTGGACCAATTTGAGCCATCACATTGTATCACTGCACCGTCACCGAAAGCACAGCACTGTGACCTTTTGAGAAGATGGCATAGTCTACTGCTTGCATTTCTGACTCGTTGGAGGAGTGTTTCCCAGTTTTTGAGAGCCCAGTTGGCGTAATTCCCTCCATGTCCTAGCATGTTCCCCCAGCTTATAACTTAGGACGGATGGGGATTGTACAGGATCCATTGGATCCAAAGTTTAATAAAACCGCACCGTCACTAGCCGTCCGTCCGTTCCACCTTGGGGATTTTTCGTTGAATCGATCCAGCTTTCAAGCCGCCGTCGAGGGGATTCTACTTTGAAAAATGGATAGATCTCGACAAGGAGGAGGAGATGCCATCATTTTAGTTCCCTCCTCAATCGGATAGACTCAAGGCGACATAACGTTTTCAGTACTTATCTTCTGGCAATTGGCAAAATATACGAACTGTCCATATGTTCGCTAGTCTTATTTAAAAGCCGGACCAATTATCTCCGTTTCCGTCAGAGCTAGTCTGGTATGTTACTGCATCTCTTTCACTGTTGAATTTGGCCTCATTGGTCCGTTTCATACTTGACGGAGACACGCGGCAATAGCCACGCATGGAATGCAACGGCCAGGATTACAGCGTCATTGACCGGGATGCTCACCATACCATGGCCAATACTTTGATTGGTTCTACCAATTTACTCTTGATATTACGTGTCGTATGTCTTCGATCTACGTTGTTCAAACCTTGTCATACACTCCCTTTTTCCAGAAGAATGTGTTCAGGTCACCGTTGATTTGGAGGAAGAATACAGTAAATTCAGTGGCAGGTCAGGACAGGAACTGTCACTCCACCTATCCTCTCAACAGACACGGGCGTATGGAACATCCTGGCCCCCACCAGGGTGAATGGATGTTAACCGGTCCACTGGCGGGGGATCTTCTCAGTCACATGTGCACTAATTGTTCCCTTGGAAACAATCATACAGAGGCGGTGAGAAACAGAAATTATGAGCTTACTGTATATTCCTATCCCACTAGAACGTGTGTGTGTGTGTGTATGTGTGCGAGAGAGAGAGAGAGAGAGAGAGACAGAGATAGAGAGAGACAGAGATAGAGAAAGAGAGAGAGAGAGAGAGAAGTCATTCAGGGATTTTCTTGTTTCGTTCATTAACAACCCCATCTATTTCCTCTTCTTACATAATTAAAGATGCACCGTCTATTCGGAAGAAGGACGAGTTTCTACGACAAAAGATCATCAAACTTGTCGATTCCGTTTCCAACAGGTCATGGACTTCATTTCTATTTATTCAATGTGACAGGGTCTTGATCCCGCTCCGCCGTCTTTTAATGCTGACATTGAGAGCACAATGGCACCCATTTTCAAGTCTCCTCGATCAAATTGTCATGATCACACCCAATATTCGGTGATGCCTTCGTCAGTGGTGTCACCTTGGTTAGCTGAACATTGGAAATCCCGCTGTAGAATCCCCATGCGTAATATCTGTGGATTTCGACGGTTGCGGTGATTACCTTTTACTTGCCTTCAGTACTGTCAGCGGCACGTGGGATCCAGGTGATCGGCCTCTACACATCAACATCCTAGAAAAGAAAGCTGTCATCAATGCCATTCGCTTCTGAGAAGATAGACTCTTAGGCAAACCTGTTCTCAATAGGTCTGACAACTATGTGGTGGTGACCTATCTCCTCAATCAGGGAGCCGCCAAAATCACCAGATATGTGTGTTTTGATTTAACAGTTTACTTTGGTGCGACAAGCTCCATATCAAGATACAAATTAGACACGTTCCGGCAGACTCACTATCTTGGCCAACACTTTATCCAGGAAAGGTCAAGTTTTTCACACGGAATGGTTTATCCATCAATCGGTCTTCAGTCGGATTGTGCGTACTTTGGGGGAGTCCGATGATCGACCTCTTTGCGACGAGATGGAATGATAAGTTAAACACCTTTGTTTCTCCAGTTCTAGACCCGAAAGGCTTTGGTAATGGCTGCATTGTCAGTCATTTAGGAGAGGTTGTTGGCGTTTGTACCCTCTCGCATGGTGCTGATACCTAAAATAATCCAGAAGTTACGGGACCAGAATGGCAATATGATTGTAATAGCCCGTGTCAGACAGGAAGGGATAAGTTCTGGGTCACCGATCAAATCGTTTTATCGACTGATCTGCACCTGAATCTTTTCTAGCAACTACGTTCACGGGTGGTCCATCCTTGCCCAGACCGTCCTCTTCTACACGATTGGCTCTTATAAGGACGACATTGCGATATAAACAATTCAAACCTTCTATTTTGAAGTGAATCTCAAAAGCAAAAAGCGTCTCCATTGTCCGAGCCTACGAAGGAAAGTCGAATGTTTTCAGAGACTGGTGCTATACCAGCGACATCGTACCTCTGCGTTCCTAATTAATCAACTGGACGACTGTTTCGTCTGGCATTGGGATAAGAAACAGTTGGCCGCGATTTATATCAAAGTCTACCGCCCCATGATATTGGACATTTTCCTGCATCATTGCAGACACGATTTTGGGCATGACACAAGCCTATCGATGTTTTAGCCATTTACGTTCTCAATCGACCAAAATCTCCCGTATGTTCTCAAATAGATCCAGTCCTACGTTTTCATATGGAAACATTCGAATCCATTAGAACCTTTAACCCTTACTTCGATAAAATCAATAACATACAAGTCATGTTTCCTGATAGCTTTATCTTCTGCATGCAGGGTAAGCGAGCTGCATGCCCGTAATGTTGACCCGAACTCTCTTCATCTCAGATCGGAGGGTCGAGTTGTTCTCTTGACACAACCAAGCTTTGTAGCCCAAACTAGGTTACCGTCTGTCGATAACCATTGAGTCGTCCCTCGCTCGCTCTCATCCACAGACAGGTATAGAGCAGGAGCCATGCAAGATCCTGTTCACGCTCTCAGGCACTACTTGAAACAAGTTTTGGCATGCGCAAACACCTGATATCACCCGTCAAGCCATTGCTTCATTGGTGAAGTGGGTTGTACGCTCGGAATACTCTGACATCTCACCTAACCAGAGTCGCCTCACGAAGATTACTGCACAGACGCTTTGAGCCATCTATGGGATCCAAGATGTCATATAATCTGTTGGCTGGGATGCAGAGTCATGCTTTTATAGCCATCGCCTTAGAGATTTATCGTCGCTGAGGCAAACTTTGATTCTGGCAGGTCTTGGGCGGGAGCATGGACGGCTACCAGACCTATTTAAATCCATCAACACAACATGTTAGCTTCGCTGGATTCGCTGGTGAAATTTAGTAGGTAACAATATTTTATCTTTCTTCTTACCAATTAATAAAGTTCATAGATTAATTGATCTCATGCTCTATTGCTTATGTAATTAGGAAAACGGGTTATCGTACACACGGGGAATCCAGCTATTCTTCTCTAGAAGGATACCCAAGTAGAGATCGGATGCACAGTATCTCTGCCTCATATTACTTATTCTCCTAGCATAATGTGATTCGGGAATGTAATCAAGCTTGTTCGAAGGAAAAAGGAAACTTTTAAGTAAATTATCTTTCTTTGAGAATACTTACATAATAACATTACTTTAAAAAAAAAAAACAACGATCACTCCGTGTGAGGATCCTCGTTAGTATCTAGTTCAGCTATTAAAAAATAGTGACACTTGGTGGTCCCGAGAGTAGGTAATGTGCAAGAGTTAATGCCCATTTATATATTGGAAATATACAGGAATAGACGAGTTTCGTGTTATTTTAGGACTGTATTCGCGAGGTAAAATCTAATATTCCTAACGTAATGTAATTGGGTAAGTGTTCTCGGAGAAACATTATTTACCTAAAAATTTGTTTTCCATTTTTGATTTATTTTCTTGTTGTTTTTGTTACCTTTATCCCATCATCATAAGCACATATTGTAAATAAATGTGCTACCTACACTTTACATGTACATGTGCTGTGAGGTAATGGAGTGGCAGACAAAAAATGTAATGGTTTTAGAAAGAATGTAATATAAACAGAAAACTCATGTATTGACTACAAAGGTAGTATATAAGATCGGAAAGGAAAAATAAATAGAAGACTAATAAGAATTATTATGTGTAATAGATTAATGGCTTGCAGAGTTGCTTTTGGAGTTCTCTTAGATATGACCAGATATGGTCCTATTGCAAGTACCAGAACTCTTTCCTTTGCTATCGTTCAAATAATCATCTTTCTTGGTTAGAACATATTTTCCTTACAAAACATCAACATTTTGACATAGCGTTTAAGATGTTATTGAGAGAATGTTTAGACAAAATAAATGTTTGTCAATATGACTGTGTATAAATACACAGTCACTGACAGCATCAGAACACTTATTAATTGTGGTAAGTCAAATATTTTCGTGACATGGTGATTCAAAATATTGTCATTCAAATGATTCGCTGAGGATGTCAAAACGAGAAAAAACATTTCATTTGAAACAGAGGATTATTTTAGGTTTTTCCATATAAGGAATGAAATCATAACCCATCGCTACGCTTTACTGTATTCCATTTTATTATATGAACATACTGACTAACAAACTGTTTTGCCTAAAATATATATGTACCATTGTGATTGTGTATCAAACTATGCTTTTTATTACTTACCGGCTTTTAAGACTCACTTCCTTACCAAAACCTTTTCTTCTCCTCTTTTGACAAACGTGATTCATGATATGTCATATCAGACCTAACGAAGTAATAGACCTGCTGAGTTTTTACTTTTGGACAGTAATTATTTTATCAGGCAGAATTATGTTAACATACTACAGTCGATAAATCGTTCTATTGTAGAGACAAGAAGTACATACAGACACACGAATATGAACACACATTTAGCAATATATATATATATATATATATATATATATATATATATATATATATATATATATATATATATACATATACATATATATATACATATATACATATATACACACACACACACACACACACATATATATATATATATATATATATATATATATATATATATACTGCTAAATGTGTGTTCATAGTCGTGTGTCTGTATGTACTTCTTGTCTATATATATATATATATATATATATATATATATTGCTAAATGTGTGGTCATATTCGTGTGTCTGTATGTACTTCTTGTCTATATATATATATATATATATATATATATATATCGTAAAATAAGATAAAGTAGCTTCTGTTGACTGTATAAGCTATCAAACAAATGCAGCATGTGACTTGTTTTAACAAAAAGTATTTTTGGGAAAAAACATTTCAATACACAACAACTACTCTCAAAAAATGTAGTACAGTCAGAAAATCAGGATCGCAACATGCTGGCATAATTTCTGGAAAACGGAAGCGTTAAGTGCTGCGAACTGTTCCTAAAATTATGTTGCACTAGTAAAAAATTTCTTATAATACGCTGACTAAACGTTTGGCAACCTTTATAAGAGGGAAACAGATCAATACTATTCCACAAAAAACAATATGGCCACTTTGATGCCTGGACGCTTGCATGATATTTGCAACATGTAGTCATTTTCTTGTCTCTTAATTAGAAATTAAGTTAGCGATGACTGATGTGGAACTCATTGGTCAGAATAGTAAGGTGAGAGCTATAACAATTTAGTAAACTATATCACGGTAATAAACAATTAGAAGACAATTTTCAACGCAATTTCTGTCATCAATACAAAGACCTATTCAAATTGACAGTTATTTCCTCACGCGAAATTAAAGGTGATGGTGTTTTCATTCCCGCGTCCCTTCTATGTTACTCACCTGCGACTTCCGCCTTGTATACCGATTCGGTACTTCCGGTATCCTTGTTTCCGTTCTTTGTCCCCACTTCTTCGCATAACTGCATATTCGCTTGGCCCTGCGAATTCGCATAACCGACTATTCTCACGCATTTTTCACGTCTTACTCTCTCTCTCTCTCATCTCGGGTGGCGCCCTATCCCATCGGTAAACCTTTTCGTGAATTAGAAGGGACGTACATCTGTCGGGGGTACTTGCACTGACATGTTACAATGTCGGGTTGTCCGGTCTCTAAGCCTAAGAGCTACCGGTGACATGAATAGCTGATTGCAAAACAAACATAGTTTCTTACCACCGCGGCTAGGTTCTCTTTTAGTCCTACCTGTAAGACCCGATGCTGATATTTATGTTGTGGGCGTCAGGGTCTTACAGCCTAACTAATGGCGCTGTGTAGTGTGTTTTTGATGTGAACTAACATCGTTACGAAAGTACAATTTTCAGGAATATTTCACACAACTGACAACTAAAATAATGACGCTTTTCTACAAAGTAAAGTTATATTGTTTTAGTCAGACTTTACTTACTATGATGCCTTTTCTCTAATAAATTCAAATTCTCACAAAAGAAATGGGCCCGTTTTCAAGTTTTTTTGGCCTACTTTTCATTGGGCTGGAAAGCAATGAAAGCCGAGAATGCCGAAATCGGATAAAGTTGAAACATTATTTTGTAACGAAACGAATAAAAAATTTTTTATGTCTATTTCAACTGTAAGCAACGTTTCGTTTCATTCAAGAAACATATCTTAAACATCAACCTACTTAAACTTACTTTGGCATACCTCGACTACCGTCGCATTGCAACAAATTCAAATGTATGTCAACGGAACGTGAAAATGCATCCATTTGCTAGTGTCATATTTTCATTCCACCAGGATAAAGACAGCACAGTAAGTATATTAATTACACATAAATTAGTGGGAAAATGTCGATATAGGCTGCCAAATGTGTGAAACTTTGATTACTCATTCCGATGTCAACGACATCGGAACACACTATACAAGGCCGTTATTTGGACAGTAAGACATAGCACCTCAACAAAATCAAAATGTGCTATGTCTTACATGTAGGACTAGGTTCTCTTTGAATTAACCGTGAACTTGACTGTGACGCAATGGCTAAGGCACGGACAGGTAGCTTCTTTATTTTAGAATAGATCTAAAGTCGTAATATTATATAACATGGATTGACATTTCCCAAATTACTTTGAATTAAGAATTCTATCAAAAGATATTATAAACATGAAGCAGGAATTGTTAACAATTTTTCTCACACAAAGTGACAGTCAATGATCTTAAAGTTATGCAACGAGGCCCACTTAGAAGTTTTTGTGTCATTTATAAGTGGTTCACGGTCTTAAAGCGCATGGTTTACCTTGAATTACTCCAAGTTGGGTAGGGCCTGTTTAACACTTTGCAAGACATTCGCGACGAGACCATTAATACCACAAATCAATATGTTAAGATAAATAAAAGACGTGCTGTTTATATGGATCGTCTGCGCGTTGATATCTTGAACGAACTTGATATGTTAAGGTCCTATTGCAACGTTGCTCAGTTGTCACTTGTTGAAGTGAATTAGTAAGGGGTTTTGGTACTATTTTGAATACGACCCTCGCTCAGGGCCTAGTTTTTATACTAAGGCTTCTGCTCTTTAGTACATTATTCACGAGTCGATATATAATATGGATCCAGGGTTATAGGCTGCCTGACCTTTATTTCCTTACATACGATCTTTATTATACACCGATGGTCTTTACAATACTATTATAAAACTTGGGTCATTGTTCATTAACATTGTATTTCAAATTCTTGGCCACTGAACGTCAAAATGTAATTGTAATATCTGGGCCAGTAGTCGCCAAATTTTTACCAAATTTATTGTAGATGTTAACTATATGCTTCATAAAATAGTCGTTGCTAGCACGGGTCACTGTCTGACTGTAAGGGCCACAGTTAAGTAAAAATGCATTCACCACTTCCTTATATGTCAATTACGTGGCCTCGTTAGAAGAACTGCTTTTGAATAAATCGAAATAAAAGTGGCTGCGAACGTTCACCGCATTCATCATTTTGACATTTCCAATGTAGTGCTCAAATGAGTCCAGAAGCGATTTATTTCTTCATCCGTTTGAGGATAAGATAAAGGTACGCAGAAAATCTATACATAAATCTTGCATAACATTCCCTTCTCTTCTGCAAGCTAAGTTTTGTTCACTGTTGATGCACATTTTCATAATGTTATAGTAGTGTATCATAATACGCGGTGCTCAGGTTTCATTCATAAATTGAACAAGACGCAAAATAAGAAATAAAACAAAAATAATTTTATTGTTATAATTGTATTATTCCTTTAATACAACATAAGTATAATATGTGTGTTATTAAGTATATATATGACGCAGGAACCAATTATTTTCAATATTCAGTGAATAACTTACACATACCATCACGGTCGGTGGAATGTAATTTGTTTGAATCTTCATTTAGTATTTTAGGCATTGGGGTTTTGTGAAAACAGATCAAATGAGGAATATGAGTTACCAATTAGATTTCCAAGGTACAGTCACTACAAAATGAATGGTGAAAACGAATGCTGACTCCTAGTGATGTGAATAACAGTAGTACACTTGAAACGTAATAGTTTGTTGTCAGCTTTTACCAACCTACCTGATAATATTGTGCAGCATTTGAGAAAATAATAATATAGTTTTTAAGAAGCTCAGAATGACATTAAAAGGAGTGTAATTAGACGAAACGTACGCGGAAGGTACAGACAAAAGGGTATTTTATAATTCTTGATATAATCAAGCAGTGAAGTTTATAAGTGACATCTTTGATGGTTTTAACTTAAGCACGTTTGAAAACTTAAAGTGAAATGTAATATTAAACAAACCCATATCAACTAATGCGTCTGAGACTTTGTAATAGTTTTTACAATGTTATAAGCGTCTTATATAAACAGTTCCTTCTAATTCAGATACTTCACCTGTGTATACCGACCTATACTGGCGTATTATTAAAAAGTCTCTCTCTCTCTCTCTCTCTCTATATATATATATAATATAAACTACAGTGGTTCCAGCATATAATATTTTGCAGTATGGTACCTTTAAATAGCTATTTGAGCAAGATAGGTGTAATCCAAATTAAACTATTAATTTTTGTAATGAATAAGAAGCCATTCAACATTTGTTTTGGGAAAGAGATCATTGTAATGGGTTTGGTCAATTCTTTCTGAATACGTATTGCAAAATACTGGATAACAAATTCAGTTCTCACCTCTTCAGATCAGTCTTGGTGATTCATAAATAAAACTCAGTAGCACCAAACTATAATGTTCCCATATGTATTGCAAGTAATACAACAACGAAGTTGAATTCACTTGGCCATTTTAAAAATGTATTATCTTTGTCAATTTTACATTACACAAATTTCAAAGTAATTTCACAATTGTACGAGAATTAATCATTCCCCACAATAGAGTTACTTATTAGAAAACCTGCTTTCTCCATTCATCATATCCAGCTTGCACATTTTTGATAAAGAAATAAAATCATGGTTTGTCTTAAATATTTCTTTCCTTTCTTACTACCTTCCTCTCATTCATTTTGTTTGTATTTTAGACTCAGGAAATAGTGGATGTGAATTTGACGAAATGATTTCTATAATTTGCAACTTACTTAATATAAGCAATTCTCAATATACTGTTTTTGTATTAGGTGAGTTCAGGGCTTTCCATCCCATATGTCTGGGGTAAAAATAAATCATAACTATTGAAACCTTCAATAGAAAATTCAACTTTATTGTAGCACTATATTTGTCTTTCAGATTTTCATACACCATTTTTATCATTCTAATATTGTAAATGGTCCGAAGATGGATTTGGTTTGTTTGGTGATTTTGGCTATGACCAAATTTGTATCTTTTGGTATTCTACTGGTCAATAATATACCGATTGTTTTCTTCTGTACGTATTTTTGCTTTTGTTCTTTCTGTCAAATTCTGTTTTTATATTTCCTTCGTTTTCCACATTTTGATGTTGTTAAACGTTCTAATCAACTTCTAATATACAACTAGACTCACTATTAACAGGTATTTTGAAATAGGTTTTCTTCTTCCCAACTAATTTTATAATCACTTGTTCATATAAAGTTATTTGCTGGCTTACATTGGCTCATGGTCCTACCACGTACGTTACTGGTGTCAACGAACATGGTCTTTGATTTCGGTTCTGTTTCATTGAATCTAGTGTCATTTCTAAAAATAATATTCTATCTTAAGCCGTGTTCTACACAATATATCTCTAAAACTGCATCGTGAGCTAAACTAGGTGCACTGTAATGATGTTTTTGGGTCGTTGATAGCGTTATATAATGACATTTAGACATTCTTCACAAATGTCATACAACAACTATGCATTCATGACATAACATACATGTAGATCTAGAAGTGTTTTGAGGTTAAAATGTTCCATGTTAATATTTGCATACTGGTATTTGCAAGCAATATTATCATCATTGCTATCTTGGAATTATTTAGTGATGAGTTAAACCTTTCTGCTCTGTTTCATTAAATCTTTCACATAATGTCTTTCCGCAAATATTTGGATTTCATTGCCTTTTCGGTACAAGCCTTTTCGCTTTGGAACAATTACCAACTGTCTAATATATTTGAACTTTCTTTAAAGATTTCACTTTTTTAACGAGATTCTCTGGATAATGTTCAACGAACCTGTAACATATCAAGAAATCTAATTATTCTTATCACCGTTATCTCTTTCACATCCTTCTTGAAACTGCCAAGGCAGAAGTACGCGGCGAATATTTCTCTTCATTGTTAGATATGAACTTTATTCAATATCTCTGTCAGTTTTAGCCAGTTCCAAGATTAATCAGCGACTGTCGTAGCATGATAAGTTTTGAATGAAGATCACACTGAATTTTGGATACCCGTAAGATCAGCTGCTCATAGTTCTTCTGACTTCTTATGTGCTAATTTTGCGTCGAAATGGCATCTGTGGCTCAGTTGTGTCAGAGTGTTTTATTTATTTTACTTCTGTCACATGGCTCTCATGCATGACCCCGCACAATAGATGCTGCTAGAAATATGTATTACTTGCACGTTACGTTACACGTTCACTTAACATAGTTTTCTCATATACTTGACGCATTTTGATCTTCTGTAAGACGGGAATGTTTTATCATATACAACTAGGCTGTTCTTATTAAGTAGAGAGTGAAATTTAATTGCTACTGTTCTTGTCACTGCTAATGTTTGTATCATATTTGTTTCAATTATATGCTTATTTTTGTCACATGTTTAAAAAAACCATGAAAACCACATATTACCTTGTTTTAATTTGATTTTCAATTTTATTACGTTTTTTTTAAAAATGATTTAAACTTTTCAGAAACGAAAACTATAAGTGCAGCTGGGGTACGATTGAAAGTATCTATACATAACTTAGAAACTCTAGGAATCCCACCTAATGACCATTAAAGGGTGCCCACATACATTTTGCGTTGTGGGGGAGGGGGCTAACATGTAGTGGTCAGCAAGTATGTTTCACGGATCTATGATAAAACTAGTCCTACATGTAAGACATAGCACATGTTGACATCCATAACATAAATATCAGCGTCAGGTCTTACATGTAGGACTAGGATAAACCGTGATTAGAGGTGAAATCCGAGGCGGGCGGAAGGGGTCATTCCCATCTCCCGTATGAGCCGGAGCCCATATACACTCTTACTGGGTATGAACATATAAATGTCTTTATGCAAGTGGCATTGGGTCCCAAGATCATCCACACACAACAGGTACTTAAACCTTGGGTCATAACTTATAGAGTATTGAAATTCCGCCTATATCCGCAACTGATGTTTGCCACATGGTCCATACTTAAACCACAGTGATTTAACCTGCAAGTGATACCTTGAATACAACTGAGTTCCAAAATTGTATAGCCATATACGTACAAGCGGTCATGAACAAGATTAATGCACATACCAAAGATATGTTTGCTAATTACGCAGTACATACATTAAGAGACTTAACCTACAGGTTCAGCTTACGGAACGGAGGTCAAACAGGGAATCTTGGGAATACATGGCTTATAAAAATCTCTTATTATACATATATCACTATAATTGATTGTAGTCTTTTGATCTAATGACAAAACATTTTCTTATCACCTAGTTGTCTTTGCAGATAAATGTTAACCAATTCATGAACTTCCTCTGGCTGTTCCTCTGGCTGTTCGACTATTGACTCATCAAAATAAATTCTGATACACTTGCAGTGCAGAGGAGAAGATTTACAAGAATATATAATGTGACACCCAATCAAGTCGATGCCGAAAGCGCAAAACAAACTTTTACTCAAAGTGTTTCAGCAACATACATGGTATTCGGCATGGATACAGACTCAATTTCACCAGAAGAAAATAACTTGCTTCGCCTGATCTACGTAATAAAGAAACCATGTACGGAATGTTTAAGACATATACTTAAGACATATATTCCTTCTGGCTACTCAGATATCAAACACGCAGTCTCGTCCGAGCGAATTAAGTTACAAGGAATTCTTACGAAAAAGCAATATTCCAGAATCTTTCCGCACAACCAGCTGTGCCCAAACTTTGATGTCTCTATATGTGATATGACTCTTCTTTATACTCTCCTTCGGAACGTTAGCTCCATTAATCCTCCAACAACAGGCTGGGATAAGCCAGTCAACAATCAACCAAGAGACTCTTCCCTTGGAGCCAATGTGGAACGTTTGCGTGTTTTGAGAAATGACATCATCCATGAAGAGAGGCATGAAATAACTGATCCTGAGTTTAATAATTTCTGGAGTGATATTAAAGCAAGTCTGGCAGACATTGACCAATCTTTGGGCAACACAACATTCCAACAAGATGTAATCTATCTGAGAACACTTAATCTAGACACAAGATTTGTCCAGAAAGAAATCACAAAGATCAGAACCAGACAAAACCTTCAGGAAATTAAAGGTAAGGTAAAATGGACTTAAAGTACACACTCAAAATGCTACCTGTAATTGTGAACATCATGTAATTGGTATTTAAAGTCCTCTAATCTGTATGAGCTATTATAGTGACGTATTTGTACATATGCAACTTTATTTCCATTTTAGGTTTTATACTAGATTAAGTCCAAGTTTTAAAACGTCACTTTTTTATTCTCAAAACAATAAATACTGGAAGTATTTAAAAGTCTGTCTCATTTGAGATGTTTAATGTTACCACTTTCTGATTTTCAAAGACTTTCAACCATTCAGGCATGGAGTTTACATTTATATTTCTTTTTTAATCTGCCATTTCTGAAAACTACATATTCTTTGCATGTATGGAGCCCCAAGTAGGCGATTGGTCTAAAGCGCTGGCCTTTACTCTCAGGCTTGGCCAGTTTGAGTATGTGAGAGCTGCTAGTAATGTTCTGCGTGTCGGTGGTTCTTACCGGGATTTCTGAAAGTCTTTCTCCGCCAAGTTAATTTGCGCTGAGAAAATAGCTTTCTATCCCCAAACAACAACTTTGCATGTATACATTGATATAAGTTTATATAGCCTAGTTTACAAATAATTACATTTAAATGTTTGAGCACAACAAAAGTTAGGAAGGGTATTGTGGGTAATTTTTGGTATAGTTTATGAAACAAATAGAAATCCTGTGAACTCTTGAATTGCAGCAAATAATGGTTCAGTCAATTTGGTCATCAAGAGATTGAGAGAAAATAAAGGAAAATAGTTGTGATAATTACTGGAAAGAATTATGAACATAAGCAGAAAACGTACCATCTTGGCATATTTATAATTTGATATCATATGGAGAACATAAATGCATCAATTCGCCATATTTGTTTAAAACACTGATCAATAACTCTTTGAAAATAAACTCAAGCTCTTGAAATGGTATATAGTGATCCTTGCTCCCCTTTCAATGTAACCTCTTTGTTATATATTTTATAATGAGACATTTAAAGTTACCAGTGTGAGAGAATCATATCGCCACAGTAGCGATACCACTTTTGGAAGTACTTTCTGTTTTCATTGTGAACATAGATCGGCACTAACACATGCTATTCCTACTGTATTTCCATATTTAGGAATGTTTCTTCTTTTCTTCTTCCTTTTCTTTTGTCTTTCATTCCCACCCTTTCCTAGCTCATCCTTTCTGGATGAATATAGTTTAAAATGTATCAGGATTGTTTACCCTCTATAGTCTCCTGTCCATTATGATCATACCTGACCTATCTTCAACATAATTTACCTAACAGTTACACTCTGAGGAGTCGTGGAATGTTTCCTTACATCTCCATAATAAATGTATATATTCTCTATATCTCCCATTGTCTATGTGATATTTATAGTTCTAATGTTCTAATGCTAAGAATAACAAAGCAAACATTTAATGAAGATATGCGTTTTAAGTTGCATTCTTTTTTAAGTTTTTTTTACCATGTGCAACAGAAAGATTCTTTTATTTACAATATTCGTAACTTTCATTGAAAAACATTCCTTTACAAATTGTTTCATATTAGCTGAACCCGGGTACAAATTGTAACATTGAAAATAGAAAAGGAATCTCCCAAAATGTTCTGAATGTTTTCCTTTTAAAAAAATGAATTAACATTTCGTTAGATGGGATAGGAAGTTTAAACAAGTGTAAATATATTTTGACAGAATTTTAATATGGTTGTAGTAAATGAGTTTCATGAGTCAAAGTATAAAGTGGAACATGCGATATTGTTATAAAATAGCTAATCATTTCAAGTAATATCTTTTCAGGCTTTCATTTGTATTTATGGAAATACTTTAAAGAGTAAAAGTAAAGTTTTTGTAGAATAGAAATTATGCTACAAATCCTAAAACAGTGCACAGATTACAATATGGCAAGTATAAATAAATTGATTGAATGATTAATAGGGTTATTTCTATTCATATAATCCTTTCTCATATGTATGTGACAAAGTTGTTTCTGTTTTTGCCTCAGAGGAGTGTTACTCAGACAATCTGTCACATTTAACCGTACCAAGACAATAATACTTAGCCTGTAGAGGAAGCTAACGTATGGACCAGAGAGCTAAAACTTATCACCAGGCTTAAACTCCTTTCGTTTGAAGTTCTGATCTACATTGATTTCATTCTTGACGAGTAGAATGAAAATCAGTTCTTATTACTTGACAAGCCTTTGAAAACCTGTATTTAAAATTAATGACAGAATATTAAATCTGAATCTTGAGTTGAACGAAGCTTCTCTTGCAATAACGTCAATGGTCTACTGACATTATGTCCAAATCTCACTTGAAACGGATTAAAAACTAATGATTCTTGGACTGATTCGCTAATAGATAACAACAACAAATTAGCACCCTCATCGTCAAAACAATATGACAGAAAATCATTTTCTTCAAAGTATTATGAAATCTTTTCAACATCCTATGACTCTGAGGATGATAGGGAGAAAATTCAGTCACTGTATGTCTAATTCATGCATAACGTTTTGGAAAATTCCATACATACAATTTGACCCCATTTTAGAATTGACAGATTTGGGAAGGCCAGTAGGTGTAAAGAACACTTTATCAAAGCGTTTACTATTATTTATAATTTAATATTCCATAAAGGAAATGGCTCTAAAAATCATGTGGAAGCATACATTATGGTCAACTTGTATTGGCTGACCGACTTAGGTAATGGACCGACAAAGTCTACTATTATTCAGCTAAATGTTTCGTCAAAAGCAGGAATAGTTTGCAGATGAGCATTAGGTATCTTGTATCTTGTCATTGGGGTTTCCTACCATCTGACAAAGATGACAAGATCTACAGCATAATAGAAAGATCATTTTTAATTTTTGGCAAATAAAATGATTCAAGCTTTTGTGATACGTATTATTGACCCATACATGACTGTTCAAGAGAGTTGCGTAGGTTAGACTAAAAATCTCCTGTCTATATCACTAAGGAACTACAGTTTTATAACTTACTGACCAGTCGTCACTAATGGGTACCTCAACAGGTCTCCATGTTATCATAAGGACCACATTTTCTTCATACAACAACAAATCAGTGTGGTACTTGTGTGGCTTCAGTGTTGTTAACAGCTCTCTGAAACAAGCAGAAGATCTCGCGATCTTGTTCCTGTTTGACTCACAATTGTCTTTTGCCACCCTGGTTAGAATTGAGAAAATAAATGGTAAAAAAGAGGATCACCATGATCAATACCTTTTGATTGATCATTACCAGGAGCAAAAGTGACCTCATTAAAAGGCTGACCGATCCGCTAAAAGAATAATATCCTCCTAATGAACATCATTCTTAAGAGATCGTTTTGCTATAGCTCTAGTACCTACATAAACAGGATATAATTCAAGGCTTACAGTCTCAATAGGATTAACCCTTTGATCCAAACAATGCTTGTCAGTTAAAAGTGGATTAACCACAACAACAGAGGTAAAGAAAAGGCCACTCCAACAGCAACGGGTCCTGAGACTAAGTCTGATGATAAATTTACACATTGGAGAGGAACAGTAACAAAGCCGCACTTGACTCCCAAAATAAGCACACTTTCACTGGAGGAAGACTACACAGATAAAGGCATCGAACCTGATAATAGGGATGGACTTGGCGGAATCATCAATAAGTGATATATAAACTTTTAACAAGAATGGTCCATGATTCTCCATAAGAAACGTCCGACTTGGGTTTGTTTGACCCAACAAATGTTTTGCTTTGAATACATGACCGGGACCACGAACACTTAGAAGTAAGACCATGTGGAATAGCTCTAATAATTCTTCTGATACTTTTTTTTTCAATGGTAGCAATTAGAAATAATGTGGCCTATTTTCTTGCAGTAAGTGGATGATGGAAACGAAAATGATTTCTAATCGGTCTTATTAGAAGTTTGTTTCCTAAACATTGTGTCTGATTGAGATTTGGAAGTGCCTTTACGAGACTGAGATTGTTTTTTTAAACACTGCTGAGAGGAAGGCATTGCCAAATGAAACTTTGTGAGTCAATGAATAATCGTCAGCTGTAGGAGCAGCATCTTGCAAAGCTTTTACATTTTTATCTGTTCTTTGTCCCTTACATATTCTTCATTAGTTTTGTCCAGTTACTTTTTCTACAATTCCTATACCTTTATCGGAATGACCCAGGTACCAACTCTTAAAACTGCAATATACATTCCTTCACCACATAATAATTTCCACCTGGTTGTACTGACAGTGAAGTGTAGACTTCATAAGCTTTGTCAATAAGGACACTTTGTAAAAATTAGTTCTCGCATTCTCTTGGACACTGTCAGTTCTCAAAACAAGGAAAATATTGATCTACTTCTATTTTATTTAAAAGGCGTACTATCTGAACATGTTTGTTAACACCAACACCTTAACTTGGCGGAGAGTTCTTTCTGTTTGGCAGTTCTAATCTTTTTAATTTAAATTGAGTTTCCATTTGTTATTTATCTTTGCATTTATCTTCCTTTTGTATTTTTATTTCCATTTCGCTTTCTTCTCATGTCCGTTCTATTTTCTGTGTTTGCATTTTCAATTGCGTTTCATACGTTTTTCTTTTTGTATTGACATTTGTTTCTCATCTCTCTCGGCCTGCATATGCTCTTTATGAACATGCAATTATATTATTTATTTCAGAAGTTGAAGCTTTTTAAAGCTCTTTTTCCATCAGTGTTTTAGTGCAATTCCTTGAATTTCATTTCAAATCCAGGCAGAAACTTATAAATACACCGAAGTAACATCGAAATTTCTTTCCCACCCAATATTGTATGAAAATGTTATTTCTTGTATTTATACTAAAGATGATTTTACTTACAAAACAGGGGGCCCCGAGTGGCCGAGTGGTCTAAAGTGCTCACTGTTTCGGATCAGTGCCATCTCACCTCTGTCTGCGTGGGTTCGAGTCCAAGGCTCTGCTAGCGTGGGCATGTGGGAAAGCCTGCCAGTAGCTTATCGTGGGTAGATGGTTCTTCCCTGGGTTTTCCAGGGTTCTTCCTCCAGTTAAACTGGCCACCATGTATAGCCTATCTTGTGCTGAAAAATGGCGTTAAGCCCTAGAACAACAACAACAACAACAACTTACAAAACAGAAGAAAATCTGGAAAGCTCCATTAACTCATCCTTCTATAAAGACTTGTTTTCACTAAAGATTTCTCAAATATATGAAATGAAAATACCAGGGACTTTTTTCAGAACTTTGTATCTGGACGAGCCCCCAATTTTGTTACGAATCTTTGGTATTAAACTAAATAACAAAAAGAAGAAAAACCAACACGTTTTGACGAAACATACCAAATAATGTTATTTTCTAAGTTATGAAGTGGAAATTTGCGAGGAACTTACAGTATTGTGAATTAAAACGGAAATAATCATAAACAGTTCGATCACAAATATAAAAGAATAGAATTTCCCGATTGAATGTAAGGTCCAGAATGAGCTAATGCTCCACAATTCTTGAATATGCTGAAGTCCCAACAGTCTTGATGTATCATAATGACATTGTCCAAAACTCCTTTCAATGAATTCACAATAGTCCCGAAATTCTGATTTAGTCCATAATGTCTTATGAGCATTTTGTACATTTTATAAATGATTTAAATGTTTCCTCACTAACTAAAGCTAAACACAGCATTAAATATGTCTTCACACTGATATCACAACAAGAACAATACGAAGAAATAGAATTTAGGCATCATAATAATTTTTTGGCTTTTTGTCGTTATATACCTTTGCACTCTATTATGACGTAAGTCACATTACCTCTGACATGACATGCTTCACAACTTATGCTTATGTGACTTTTTTGCAAACATCCCCACGTGAAAAAAGCTATGTATAGCTCAGTGCAATCTAAAGTCATGGACAAGAGGTGAAGACACACACATAGACACTATATGGGATATTTGCTCTGTAATTTCTGTACCTTTTGAATGTATAAATGATGCTTGAAATCAAACATTTCACTATGAAACCTGAACTTTAATGTGAAGGCCTATCACACTTGGAACATAAAAGATTGTATCGTTTTATCTTTCTTAAAAGATGTCGATAACAATTTATAGAATTTTTATCATCATTTTATACAAATATGTTGCATAGCTTGGCGCTCAGCATTAAGAGGCTAGTGTTAGGACTGGTCAGCCCGGTGTCAGAATGATGTGACTGGGTGGGACATCATGCGACATTAGTGCATAACTGTCAACCGTTATTTATACAATGTAAATTTTTAAAGAAGTTATTTATTTATGATTATTTTTACAAATTTTACAAAGAAGCAACAACATAAAAAAGTTTAACAAAAAATCTGTGGAGAAGATGACAAGCAACTTGACGTATCAACGACATGAAATTGGTATTATTACATATTTGTGTTGATTTACAGTTAATTAATATATAAATGTATTCATAGCATTATTTTTATTTTTACAGAGCAGCAAAAGAATCACACCACCATTCTTGAGGAACTAAAAAACAGATATGGAGGTAAATCATTGCAGACACCAATTTTCCCTAGTTAGATATGGTTCTTCTTCAAATACTGACCCAATTATAATACCTTAGGAGAACTACTACTACTACTTCTTCCAAATTTAGTCCTTCCGTATCCTAAAGTTCGCTAAAGGTGCTAAAAGGTATCTACCAAACTCTGTGGTGGTCACTTAGGTATAATACTTGGTGGTAAGGTTAAGAACATATGTGTTACTACTGGAGCGGAAGGCATGCTCTCTATGGATGTAACTGGCGGGATGCCGAGAGGGTGCATGTGTATTATGATTGGGCACGGTATTTACCGTATATGTGGGGTCAGCGTATTTGTTGGGACACCATACATTAATTTTAAAAGTTATTTTTTGTGCACTGTATGCTCCCGGACAAATTGTTTTTTTTCGAGTCATAAGTTGTGGGACACCCTTTTAAATCATTTGAAAATTACATGTCGGAAAATGCATGCCAACTGAAATGTTATTTAATAAAATATAAAACTTTGTACTTGATATAAGACTCTTTAATCCACTGCAGCAGCATCTCATCAACCTAGCCCTTCTCCTGCACACGTACAATCCATTCTTTCAGTACATACATTTATTAGCTTTCTCATACCGTGAAAAATTGTTAGAGTCAGCACATCACCTGAAGCGGAAACTGCAAGGACAAAGGTTAATTTTTTCTTCAAGTCTACACTAGTCTTGCTCATTCTCACTTTTGATCCCCATCTTATCGTCAGTCCGTCCAGGAATGCTATCAAAGTACACTAGAGTTTCATCCATGTTAATGATCATATTGTCGGCGAAACGATCTGTTTCTCTTCTGTCCTTCACGAATTCATCACGTGATTTTATTTTCTCCAAATCTTCTGGTTGATGCTAGGTCATCGATGTTCGCGTACGAAGCACTATATTGCATCAATTTAAAAACTGTTTCATTGTTTCACTTTATTTTCGAAACTTTTGTGAATACCGGTGAAAAGGATCCAAAGTTAGGTTCCATATCTCGGCCGTCTTTTGTATATTAAAAAATAAAAAAAATAAAAATCGGCACACTTTAAAGGATCCATAGTCGGCTTTTGAGGTCAGCTTGCTTTGCAATAAAATAACCTTTGTATTGATATCCTTAAAAAAATCTGGCTTCAGATTACAATTAGGCTTGCGATGTCGGCTTGCTTTGTAATAAAAATGACATTGTCTTTGATGTCCTGTCGGTAAGTTCAAAGAAGGAGTTAACTACTGACTGCTAGTTGTGTTTATTTACCACCATAGCATATGTGTGCTTGGCATCTGTAGTAATAATGATAAAAAGGTGTACTGATGTCTGTAGGTAAATTGTAATGATACTTTTGTAATCCGCGCTGGCGAAATGATTGTCGCTTGCACACAAGTGAACGTGTTTTCAATTGATGTTTTTTTTTGCAAGATACTGTCATACAGTAGACCCGAATATAATACAGTCTTGGCCATTTTGCACCTTACACCGTGTATGCGTGAATGTCAGTTTTCTTCAACATATCGGTTGACTTTTTCCCTCCAGTTTGCGAAATTGTTTGGTTCTCTTTGGCCTTCAATAATTCACCTGATTTTGTTTTCTCCCAATTACTGGGTGACGCTGGGTCATCGACATCTGTGCACAAAGCACTATATTGTGTCACTGTAAAGTTTGTTCCATTGTTTCAATTTATTGTCAAAATTCCCGTGAAAAGGAATCCACGTTTGCGTCCATATCTCGGCCGTCTTTGTATATTCCAAAAAATATTCGGTTCACTTCACAGAATACATATTCAGCTTTCGATGTCTGCTTGCTTTGCAATAAAATAACTTTTGTATTTATATCCTTTATAGGAAAAGTAACCGTAGTTGGCTTCTGAGATCGGCTTGCTTTGAAATAAAAATAACCTTTTGTGTTTGATGTCCTGTCGGTAGGTTCAAAGAAGGAGTTAACAGCTCGCTGCCAGTCGTGTTTATTCACCAACACGTTTCTATGTGCTTGGAATCTGTGGTTACAATTAATACTACGGAGCATTGATATCTGCAGGTAAATAGTAAAGGTACTTTTGTAACCAGAGCTGGGGGAAAGATTGTCACTTGTACTCAAATGACTGTGTTTTCAAATGATGATTTTTATTTGCGAGATACTGTCATACAGTAAACCTGGATATAATTCAATCTTGATTATTTTGCCACCAACACCGTGTCAAGCGTGAATGTCGGTTGACTATTTCCATCTTGTTTGCGATTTTGTTGGCTCCAGTTTTCAGTTGAATAACATGTTCAAACCTTTGAGCACAACCACAAACAAATGTTTCTCAATGTTCATGTCAATGAACAAAGTGGTGTTTGGTATCAGATATAATTGATACACGCTACAGTATGGAAGCCTACACTACTTATATGGATTTCGTGGATATATTTTATTCTTTAATGCTCATGTTGAAAAATGGAATAAATGATAATAGCACAAGGTTAGTTTCTTTCTTTTTATTATCATTTAATTGTTTTATTTATCTATTTTATGGGACATATGACCACAGTGAAAAATGTTTCACCATAAGTTATGGGACAGGAAAAAAACAAGTATTTAATCGTGTCCCCAACATATGTGGTAAATACGATACGTATTGTAAAGAACGATATTTTATTACAAATTTTTTTTTCTTTCTTCAAACCTGTTACCCACTCCTAATACCTTAAGAGAATAGGTAAGAGGTGGAGGAAGGTACATTCCCTTAACCCTGATATATCATCTCCATTCCCCAAAGGTTTGTTAAAGAGCTTCAGGGTAATATGGCTAGAGGGCAGCGGCTTTAAAAAGGAAAATTCTCTCATCCCCGCAAATCCACAAGAAGTCGTAAAGTCATGTCTTAAGTAGATGTCGATCGATCTGGAAGGTTGACCTCTTGTGCTGCGGATGTAGGTCCAACCATATCGAAGTAGGCCCTTTGGGATGACAATGCTATTAGATAAACGCTAGAGAATGTGGACTACAATTTTCATCCCACAGCCTAAATGATGTCGTTAGCGAACAGTCCCGGTCTGATGCTAGGTTGGTGTCAACTGCTAGACTTTGTGAGCCGAAATGCGGAGTAAGTGTATTTGAACTTGGGTTATTTCGATAGATACTGAGCGAATAATTCCTTATCTCTTTTGATAGGTGGCCTTCAGTTGATGAGACAGGGGGTTCATGATGAACATTTGGTTTCCCGTGGAAGGGAGACGGTGCTTGGTGATGAAAGAGGATGCTGTTAAGAGTAAGAATGACCCGTTTTGTCAGAATTGGCATGTCATTTGAGTGTACTGATGGGGCTTGTATTCGTGAAATGAGCATGGAGTTGATAACGTCATGTGGAAGCAGTTCTTATAGGAAAAGGAGCGCCTGAAGAAGTGGCCATGAAACTTCTTTCCAAAAGGTGTCTTTTTCAGCCAGTATGATAGGCAAGAGATGTCCCGCTTTGAGCATAGGGTTAACATTTGGCATTGTATTCACAACGTTGGCAAGTAGGTCTGATAAGTACTGGGTTGGGTATATCCTTTCTCCCGTAATGAAAGGTGTCAGCGATTGTTGAGCGGTAACCTTTGTTCGTACTCGTTGCTACATTTCTGTCTTTGAAGAGGAGACAATTAGCTCTCTGCAGTATAGATGCCTGGAAAGGCCGAATATGTTCATTTGTGCACCAATGGATGAAAATTTGCCATTTGACTTCATGTGCGTTGAGAATGGAGGGTCGTCCCGCCTTAGTAATTCTCTCCATGACAGGTTGTGAGAAAAGTTGAAAACTGAGCGCCTGTTTGATATGATCCAGATGGTTCTGTTTTCAGGAGCACTCATAGGGATGAAACAACTGCCACTCTGAAGTTTTAGCGTGGTTTCTAATGCAAGATGAATGAGGTTGTCGATCCACGACTTCTCCCAACGAAGAAGGGGTGCGATGAGAACGAGCATGCAGATTGATTGCCTTGCTTTTTGTATCACCTTTGGAATAAGAGGTGCTGGAGGGTTAGGCGTATGCGTTCAGGTTGATCCAGTCCAATGACAGAACGTCAACTGAGCAAACGTTTGGGTCCGGGACGGGAGCGACAAGGGTTAGGAGTTTGACATTCCACCTCATCGCAAACAGGTTCACCAATGGTCGGTCCATTTGTAACATATCTGAATGTAAACCAAGGAAGGAAGATAACATTCTTTCTGTATTAGCTGATGACAAAGAGTCCATTGGTAACATATCTGAATGTAAACCAAATAAGGAAGATAACATTCTTTCTGTATTAGTTGATGACAAAGAGTCGGCCAGTTCGTTGAAGTGTCCCGGGATATAGCGAACATGTATGTGGATTTTTTAATGAAAATACCACATCAGAAACGTCCCACACCATGATGCAAAGGTCTGCAGACTTGAGTAATCATTGTCGTTGGAAATAAATCACCTCTGCAGAGTTGCAATGCGAATATTACTGCCGCCGGTGGAAGGCTTTCACAATGGTTGTCCTCTCCAGAATTATTGATATGAAGATGTCGTTCTTGGCGAGAAATTCCACCACTTGCTTCCCCAATGGAGGGTACTACGTGAACTCCCCCCCCCCCATACTTCCATCGTTACATACTTTAATCTTAGATGGCTCTAGGTGCAGAGTTATACCCCACCGTGAGCCAAGTTAGGTTGCTCCCAATCCTGCAGATGGTGCCTTAATTGAGTGCGGATGGTGAGAGGCTGGTCCAGTGGACAAACTTTAGGGCTCCGTGTGTGCAGAGGAAATAGTTGCAATGGGTGCATAAGGAGGCGACCGAGGACCATGAGGTCCACTGCTGCATTGATGAATACCTAGAAGGCTAAGTGATTCCCGTGTGGATAGCATTCCTCGAAGGTAAGGTGCTACCATGGGTCATATTTTAATGCCTGATCACGAAAGAGACTAAATATGTTTCCTGTGTATTGAACTCCACATTTGTGCATGACTCAAGTGTCGCCTACAGAAACATGAATTCGCAGAAGGTGACCAAATAAAACACTTATAAAGCGCTCACATGTACTTGTCCGACCAAAGCGAAAGAAATACAGAAATGTACACGAGTGTTTACATTATACACAAAACAAATTTCGTGTACAAGGGAACTGAGGCACCGTTAAAGAGTCGTACTCAGAAGGTACGACATTATCCTTTATGAGGCAATACTTGTAGCGAAAAAGGATATCAATACACTCAAGATTTTAGAACTTGTGTAACTAATTGTCTTCTGCAGGGTAAAGGTTAACTCATGAAATGAAATTGGTTGAATAGACCACCACTGATCTACCTCATCCCTCACCTGCAGTCTCACCCACCCCCACCTCCAGCAATAATTATGGAAAGCCGCGAAGGCTCTCTCTCTATGACATTGTTTTGGTTCATTTAATCTTGACTTCTTTGTTGGAATTGTTTCTTTTATAAAGAATAGCCATTGCATACCACATAACATCACTACTACTACTACTACTACTGCTTATACTGCTACTAGTACTATTGTACAATGCTTGGTTTTTATTGAGTTTTATTTAGCTGTGAAATATCATATTTGCTGATGCAAACAGAAAAGTATTGTCCCCCGCGTGAACACGTTGCTTTGTGATGCTGAAATCATCTATAAACCAATAGCGTTTCACCTGCTCAGACATTCATAATTCAGAATATTTCATATTTCGTAAGTAAACAACGTATTAGACTGTCATAGAGATCACCTTGTCTCAATACATGGTTTTACTGACCGTCAGCTCAGTCAGTATAACATTTCGCAACTAGGTAAAAACAATGTATTTGATTCATAATAGCAGTAAGAGTAGTATTATCATCATTGTCATCATCAACACCACTGATAGATAATAAGTACAATCTTTATTATGTTCAGAATGTTAAAAAAATCTTGATGATAGATACGAGTTATAACATTTTGATACCTTATTCTACTATGAAGTAGTACAGTTTGTGATGATGCAACACTTTGTAGAGCTTATTTTGCAGTACATTCTGTCGGGATCAGCGTAACGCATAACCATTAAGTTTGACTTATGGGTTAGACGCACCATACATTGTTGACTGTGAGGGATGGAATATGTTCTTTTGGGGATTTTAATTAGGACCGACTCATTTAATGGTTATATACAGCCTATGGAGCAATGTTAACACAATTTCAATAGCGATTTATGACAATAGTTTGGACAAACCAGGGAAAACATTTAGGAAGTTGTGGGCAATTTGAAACAGGTGTCGTAAAATAATATGTTCCAGAATAGTTATCAAAAAAGATTGTGTTTGGAGGATTATTATGACCTCGATGCAAGTGATGCAAGTTATGGCGGTTAGAAAAAGTAATCTAGATTTTGGCTAAGCTAAACGTGTGGGGTGAGTGCTCCCAGACGGATTCAAGGGTTTAATGTAATTTCCCTCGCGATATTAGTCTGTCCAAGTTTTGTGATGAGGAGGAAAATCTGAGATACTCTGAGAAAAATTAATCAGTAATTTCTCTCGTTAAAAAAATCATCCACTTGTTGTCTGGAACTTTAAGAGATTAGATCCAGAAAGGAAAAAAAGAGTTCTCTAATGATCAGCAAACTAGGACTTGGAAAGGTAGAAAGGAAAAATAGCTACATACCCGATTGCACAGTGGAAGAAGAACAGTCTACAATGAAGATAGTTGATGACCCAAAGAAATTAGAAGGAGAGAGAGAGAGAATGAAAAGAAAGTCGGAAGCACCAACCTATCATGAATAGTGATTTGGAAAAGACCAGGTGATGTTGACAAGCCGGCAATCGGAGAAGATTTTGTCATTTCATTACATGATGCAATTTATGAGTATAACATAATGGCTAATTGAAATTCGCACTAATTTTGTAACTCTAAGAGAAGATATATCATTCAATGTCATGTTCAATTTCATTTATTTTATGTACTTGATTAAATTGTTATATTTTAGATACGGGGGCTTGTGCTATATATTTTATATCTCCCCTCAGAACTATGTTATTTCATCCATTAATTTCATATTGTATTTTATTCTTTACTTGATTCTGGTAATAACACCGTGGTCAATCATATCCTAAATACCTATTTCCACAATCTATAAGGAGTGGGAGATCACACACATCTCCACCACCTTTTGACACAAGTATATGCACCGAAAACACAGTTTGTTACACATATATGCACCGAATATTCACTTTGTAAGCTATACAGTTTAGCTCCATGAAAGTTATGGAAACAATTAATTCCTCTGATGAAATTGTGCAAATGACATTTTGAAATAGAATTCAAAGCAATTTTTGAATGCATTGGTTTCAATATGTGTATCTACCTTGCCCTATTAGAAATAAAAGCATTTGGAAAATCTCTATTGTTCTTCTGACGTGTATTTTTCAAAATATAGCAAAGATAAATAACTTGCTCTATTTTCTTGCCGTAAGTGCATGTTGGAAAAGATTAGGATTTTTAAACAGTCTTTTCAGAAGTTTGATTCCTAAATGTTGTGTTTGATCGAGATTTGGAATTGATCTTATTTTGGTTTCGTACCAAAACACTGCTGAGAGTAAAACACTGAAAATTGAAACTTTGTAAGTCAAGGAATAATCGTCAGCTGTACGAGCAATTTCTTCCAAAGCTTCTGTTTTTTTTTTTTTTTTTGCTCCTCAAGATTGGTCTTGACATCTGAAACGATTTAATTCTTTAACTCTTCAATTAAAAATAGTTTAAAAGGTTATCATAATGTTGATCAATGTACTTGATGAACACTGCCTATAAAACAGATGCTCTGTTTACCATGTGAATTCTGAATTAGGTTGTCCAGTTCCTTTTCTACAATTCCTAGGTCTTTACTAAAATGCCTCAGGTACCAACTCATAACCCTGAGAGACATATTGCTTAGGTGAAGTGTAGATTGTACGATGTTTTACAATAAGGACACTTTATAATAATTATTTATAATGGCCAATGCCAATTTTCAGTAAACCTGAATAATGTTTTGATTTACGTTTTCCTGAGAAGGGGTGGGTGGGGTGGCTGTATTAACCTAATTCTTTTGGCAACACCAAAAACATTAACTAGTTTGTGGATAGTGCTTTGTTACTTGCCAGTTCTAAATCTTTTAATTTAAATTGCATTTCTCTTTTTTCTTTATCTCTTTGCTATAGCATTTTGCTGTGTTATCTTTTTCTTCCCTTTTTCCGCATTTGCATTTTCAATTGTATTTCACTTGTTTTTCTTTTGGCAGTTTTCATCTCTCAGTGTCTGCGTGTGCTTCTTTTAAACATGCAATTCCATAATTTATTTCTGAAATTGAAGCTTTCTTAAATCTTTTGCCATCATGTGTTTTTGTAACTGGCATTACTAACTAAACTCAAATCTCTTTTATCAGTTTTTTTCCCCACCAAATACTGAATCAAAATATTGTTATTTATTGTTTTGAAAATAGTTGTTTTTTTTTACTTCCAAAAGAGAAGACTGTCTGGCAAGCTCTATGACCATGTCTTTCTTTACAGACTATAACCCTTCCAGGGTCAGATTAGAAACCAAGTTCTCCACTCTTGATGACATTATGAACGCTTGTTTATTTTCACTAAATTTTCTAACAGCTAAGAAATTAAAATACCAGGGGTCGAGAAGGTCCCCAGAAATTCAAATTCAGATATTAAAGCAAATGCAATTTTCTGAAATATTGTTCAAAAATCCGTATCCCAGACGAGATCCTCCGATTTGTATTACTTTTCTATGGTATTAAATTAAGTCACAGAAAAAAGCAGGGCCAACTGTTTCTGTAAAAATGTAACAAATAGTTTGAGTCTCTTAAGTTATCTTGAGAAAATTTAAGATGAACTTACATTATTGTGATTTAAATCCATAACAATCATATCAAGTTCTGTGAAAAGTCCAATATTTTTGAGTATTATGCTAAAGTGTCAGCAATCTTGATGCATCACAATGGCATTGTTCAAACTTCCTTTGAATAAATTCACAATACACTGGAGTTCTGAACGTTGCTTTAGTCCATTATGAACTTATTCTATACTGTCTTGTAAATCCAGTAAATAAGCTAAATGATTAATGTCAAGCTGCATCTGAACTCGTTATTAAATGTCTGAAGAATGATATTACAAGGAGAACAATACTAGGCAATAAGAATTAAGAATTAGGTTAATTGTTGATCTTTGTCATTATATACATCTTCAAAACTAACTCTGTTGCAACTGTAAGTCGCAATACCTCCTACGTGACATCTTTCACTATTTATTCCCACGTGAATATTTTATAATATATCCCCACGTGACATACGTCGCAATACTCCTTCGTCGAATCAGATTATATCAAACAGTAAACATGTTCCTATTTTTTAGAACCATTTAGGGTCATAATCTGGAACTTAAATTTCTAAATCAATGATTTATATGTGATTCTCTACAACATTTATACAAAATAACAACAAATTGTTATATGAAATGACAGCAAACGTTACATATTGATGACAAGAAACTGATTTGATTACGTGTATGTGTTTATTTGCATTTAATTAAAGTGTAAATTTATTTCTTGCAATATTTGTTTTCTAACAGAGAAACACACAGCCATTCTTGAGGATCTAAACAACAGAATGATCAAAATTCAACATCAAGTTTGCAGAAATACAGGTAAACAATTGGAGGTATTCTTGGTGTGAATATAATGGAGGTTAAAAATAAACACACATAAAAAGCAGGAAGTGTTTTTATGGAGCAACGAAACGGATAAGTACTTATGCATCTGATGGTTGAAATTGTGATGCTTACGACGATGATTATCAGCCAGTTTTTTTTTCTGTCAAACACTACGACTCAAGGAGGTTAATTAAACATATTTACAAGGGGCTCATATTAGACCCCAAATATGGAGCACAATACACCTATACAAATAAATTTGATATTCATTTCCCAAAAGAGTTATACTGTATCCTTTCAAACAGTGCACAATAAATAGAAACAAATGTTCTATTGAACTACTTTAAAATTCAAGAAGCAATTATATGATAAAAACATCTCCAACTATTGACAAATTCGGAAATAAATTAACCATGTTATAGCTGGCAAGATTTCAGAACAGTTATATATAATCGCCTTCAGCATGGTAATTGATAATTCTCATAAGATGAATTCAGACCGAACTTGTCTTGGCAACAAGACAGACAGAGTGGTCGCACTTTACACTAATAAAAATAGACCATCTCCTCCCTCCACTGTAGGCTCACCCCGATCTCCACCTCCACAAAAGAGATAGGTACTGCGGATACCGAAAGTGGAGCCGCATACATCTCTCTCCGACATTTGCTGTTTTATTTAATCATGATTTCTTTGTCTGAATTGTTTCATAAAATGCAAATCGCCTTCAAAGTGTACCTACTACTACTACTACTACTACTACTATACAATGAGTAAATTTTGTTGAGTTTAATATATTATTTCTTTGGAGCCGTGAAATATCATCGGTAGATGTTAAGAAAGAAAGATCACATCATTGTAGTAACATGTTTATACATGGTCTAAAATATCCCCTGCAAGCATGTAGCTTTGTGATGCCGAAATCACATGGAAACCAATAGCCTCTCACCTGCTCAGTCAATCATGATCCGGAATATTTTGCTTTTCATACGAAAATAATGTAAAGAACTGTCGTGGAGATCACGCTATGAACTAACAAAACAATTATTGACTTTTGTCTAAATATATTATTTTACTGAAATCAGCCCAGCCAGTATAATATTTCACAGTTCAGTCAAACATACATTGAATTCAACAGATTTTTTCCCAAAGTGGCAGTTGCAGTAGTATTATCATCGTTGTGATGATCAACATCAATTATAGATGATGCCTACCATGTTTATTGTGATTGTACAAAATTACTGATGCTAGACATGAGTTAAGAAGTTTTAACACCTTTTTCTTCTATGAAGTGTAACAGATATATACACTGAAAACAAACTGTATTATATAGTTTAACTTCTGTATGAAATTTGTGAAAACATAGGTAGCACATATATATGTACCGAATATACCCTCTGGAAGCTTTGTATTTTATCTCCATGCAAGTTATGGAAACAATTATTTCCTTTGATAAAATTATACAACTGCCATTTAAAAAAAAAGAAATCAAGTTTTGGAATGGAGTTTCTCAGGAATAATATATCATAATTTGAATTTAAATTATAATTTACTTTCCAAATCTTTTGAGAGGTCTCTGATAAACAGATGGAAGAGTTTGAAAATGTTTTCTTAAATTTGCTTTATGTATTACTTTAGTAAAATTACATGAATTGTACAGTGATCTGATAAGCATATTAAACTCTGAGCAAGAAGAAATAATGCAAACGTTCTGGGATAAACAATATATGTTGTGTAAAATGTGTATCTATATCTGTAACAATTAACAAATGTTTGATATACTGATTCAGATTTTGTTTAATGAAAAGAGGAAGAAAATGCTATTTCCTGCTTTATTTCATCACATAATTTGAATGTCACGGGGAAGAACTCTGAGGTGACTATAGAAAGGCAAATGAATGGAAGAGAATCTTATAGTTTGCATATCTCAATATAATATTTAATGAGAAGAATAATTTTTTAAGTATATGAAACTGCAAGTTTAGTATTGTGCGAGAAGACTAGGCGTGCATATTCAGTACGATTGATCTAATCATGTATTGGCATTGACCGCCAGTTAAAATGCGCCCATAGTCATATTACCGTGTAACGTCCCTTGTAAGCTGGAATATGTATTTTGGCGTCTGTTTAGCCTCTCTGACCGAGTTTATCTGAAACAATTCCACAACTATGGCAATCTGATCTCATTCATAGGTGAAAACAGCAAACCTGGAATAATATGGCAACCTTCTCTCTGCCATGATGCTTCACTATATACACTATGACTTTGACGGTCTGCAGTGTCG
Source organism: Sinohyriopsis cumingii (assembly GCA_028554795.2). Lineage (NCBI taxonomy): Eukaryota > Metazoa > Mollusca > Bivalvia > Unionida > Unionidae > Sinohyriopsis > Sinohyriopsis cumingii. The sequence continues at coordinate 117,758,730 of CM068828.1, forward strand.
ATGATCTTGCTTCTGTCAAACCCTGTATCAACCTTCATTATTCTTTGGTCGATACAGTAATATCACACTATGATAACCTAGGCAGCTAATAGGGAACGTGGTACACTTTCCTGTCCCTGACCAGTCCAATAAATCAGCTTGAACTTACAGTTTATTATCCAGCCGATTCTTTAAAATGTGACAAGTGATGCAGTATTTTTGTACACACCGTACATTTTAGACATTTACCAGTATTTTGAGTTACGGTCGGCTTTCAGCAATATTTGTAGAATATTTCCTGGACTAATACTATGTTTGACAAATTGTAAATGCACGAGAAATAACACAACTCCACCTACTTTGGCCATTTTGAATGTTGTGGCAATGGTGGACGACAATTATGGAATTAGCACTGTATTGAAATAGTGCTGCAGAGACCTTTCCCAAGAATTGCAAGGACATGCGGGCCGATATAAATAACAGATCCCCTTAGGTCTTCAGGACATTGACGATGGAGAAAGATAATAAGGAGAATTGGTTTTAATTCTTTTTTATATACATTTTGAGTGATAATTATATTGACGTTTAACTCACAACTAAGAGGGTTTAATATGTGGGTTGAGATGCACAATTTGAAGCACAAGGGAATGTGATTTTTTTCTCATTTGATTAGTTTTGTAGGTTGTGAAAATGGATCTTGAAAAATTATTGATAAGATGTAGATTTTATATTTTTATACATGAAGCTTATGAAATTGATATAATTATTACTAGAAGCAAATACTATATACTCAATTAATGATTTAATTTAATGTAAAATAGCATCAATAAATTGGAAAAATGAATTATGTAGATCATGTCTTCTATTCTTATCAGATATAAACATGACACAAACGCTGATATTATCATCACAGAATCCTAACAATACTTTGTTTAATATGACAGTAATGAAAACGTTTGAATTTTTTCTTTGTTAAATTTGCAATAAAATTATAATAAATTCATTTTAATTTTGATATGAGAACATGACAAATGTTTTGTTAGAAAATAATAAATAGTTATGGGATAGTGGGTACATTTTGGTGATCTAACATTAATTATGACCCTACGGAAATCTTTAGGAATGTAACATTACGTATTTCCTAGATGAATCTACGGGGATTTAATAATACACATAACCATGCCATATGAGTTCTGTGGAAGAATAAAAGCGTTTATAGGAAAATAAATAACATGATCTTATAATTGTGTTTTGATTTAACAAAGTGGAAACCCACGATTCAGTATCCACTTTATCTGATCAAACGTATCCTATCTAGCCAACACCGATGACTGCAAGCTAAGAATGTGTACAGGGTTGGTGAGGGGAGGGGTAAAGCAGATTGTTTGCTCGTGAAGAGTACCACTTCTCCGTATTTGCTAATCCATTATGACCTACCAAAAACATACTAATTTAATGTTTCATAAACCAGTACCCTAAATCCTTCCCAGATAAAACACGCTAAATGAATGACATAATGATAAACCTAAGGTTACTAGCAAATTCTTTTTGTTTTCAACCAAAAACCTGACAACATACTAACTGAACCAAAACAACATACCCAGAAAGAGTCCTATTTTCTTTTTCAAAGATTAAGTTTCACAAATCCGCCTACCAGCCGTTGAGGATAAGCTAAAATTTGACTCGGGAATATTCCAGTTAATAACGCACTTGCCCGCAATGAGTCAGAGTGAGCGAGAAAGAGAGGTTATATTAACTATTGAGATATGGTTAATTATATAAGAAATAATGAGAGAGATAGAGAGAGAGAGAGAGAGAGAGAGAGAGAGAGAGGGACAGGGACAGAGAGTAGACATTTCCATGGTCACAGTCACATTTTTCCAGTTCTTTTAATTAACAAATATTTTACTTCGAATATAATTGTATGTAATAATAAAAGCTAGTTTCATGGCTATATTGTTTGAACATTTAGAAGTATGACATAATTTGTTTCTTTTCTTAGTTTGACTTCACTTTCACTTACTATAATCCGTATTTACTCAGAGTGTGAGTTAGAAGATATAGCGAAAACATCTTTGGGTATTAAAACGAGGGTCAGTAGATAAAACAGTACTTAGTATCTTCATTGTCATATCTAATTTAACAATTTGATGAGTTAACTAAAATTGCTATGTCACTATTTGAAGATTGGATTTGACTGGACTACTTGTGTGTCTGAGTTTAGTAATAATGTCACATATTAAGGTGACTTTTGATATGATAATAATGTGGTGTCCCGTTAGTTGAATTACATATAAATGTTTTCGAAATATAGAAAGAATAGGTCATTGTTTATGTCTTTATGAAAAGAGTATCAGTGACTAGTCCTTCATTGGAGAAAGGACATCAGGAAAATAAACCTAAAACAAAGCAAAAACAGCTTAAGTCTGGTAGAGATGGATGTGATGCATTGTGGAGTTAATCAACAATAATAAGATTCTTTGTATCTCCTTTGTGGATGATGGTAAGTTAAATAGTTAGGTACTTGAATATTTAATATGCATAATCTCTAATATTTCCTTCCTTGTGTAAGAGTTTATTATTAAGTTTCTGCATGAAGTAATTCTCTAGAGCAAGAAATGGGTGCACTCTCTGGTTAAAATGTTTCTCAAGAGAACAATTATTCCAGACTTGATTAAAAGGTTCCTAAACATAGAAGTATGAGTAGTATGAATAATCTGAGCAAAGCTTTTCTGCGAAAAAGTAACATTTTAGTCAAGTGAAACATTGCTATTTCATTGGGTTCTTAATAATAAACGTAATATGATCTGTTCATTTAGCATCAGATAATAACATTGGCTGATACGTTAAGATATAAAACTCTCTGGTAGAAGTTCAGTAAGTAGCTTTCTAACCATGATATAAATTTATGGGTAATTTCATTTTTTTTTATAACTTATAAATTAATCATGTAATCAATATTATCTCATCAATTTAGCATCGGAGAATAACATTGATTGATACGTTATATATAACACTCTCTGTTAGCAGTTCGATAAGTAGCTTTCTAGCCATGATATAAATTTGCGGGGAATTTCATTTTTTTGAACTTATAAACTAATAATGTAATCCATATTCTCACAATGTCTTAACTGGCATCAAGGAAAGTTAAGCATGTGATTTCATTCAAAGAGAAGAACAAATTTTGTGATAAAGTTAAATATTGTTGATGAGTTGTTGAATGGACTGGAAGAAATCCAGATAGATTTTGTATTTTTAATGCCAAAATACCATTGTTTTCTTGACATTTAATTTTTTTGACACCCTTGGACACACAGCTGAATAGAGGAACTGGTCAATAACTAAACCAAAGCATTTTATCTCATTTTTTTTATAAATCAGCATGACCTAATCTAGCTTTGAAACGATTGTTGTGGCTTTGCAGCCTCCAAACGTGTCATGTGATATATTTATGTTGTTCCAGGCATATGTTGGTATTGTATACCCATGTAAATCTCAGAAAATATTTCTCGATCAAGATGCCAAAAACATCATTATACAGTATCTCGACAAAGTTCACAATGACTTAGAATCCTTGGTTTTGAAGAAAACCTTTAGGAAAACAATTATGGTAAGTCCTTTGCCAAATATAGACACAAAATTAGAAATTAGAGTAGGTAGGATCATGTTACAGTCGCAACTACATTGCCTTAAATTAAATAAGAGAAAAAGTGAAAGCCAACAAATTTGTAAAATTCAACAAATAACCTATTTCCTTATTATAAAAAGTGAAAAACTAAAAAGAACTTACAGTATTGTGAATTCAATCCCAAATAGACCTAAGAGTTCTATCACATGTCTGAAATTCTAGAGTAAGTTATTTCAGGTTCCCAGTGAAGTCCAATTTATCATGCTTATGTACCAGTAGCCTTCAGTAGTGTGGTATATATATATATATATATATATATATATATATATATATATATATATATATATATATATATATATATCTTAAATGATTATGCAGTTATGCTAACATAGCGTTTTTATCCTACAGCCGATGAGCACATTGTTATTACAGTGAATAATTGAAATAAACAAATTCACTCAACTAATAATTGAGCATAATTATAATGATTGATACTGCTTGAGATATTAAGATAGGGATGAACTATATTATCTTCAAAACTAAGACACAATAAAGAGCGAGGATGAGCATCCTAAGTTCATTTCTGACAGATGCTAACTTGTTAACAAGGTCAAGTCCTTTAACTGCCAATAAATAAGAACTCAAGAATGCCAGGTTTTCCAAGTAAAAAACCAATGATCTGAACATAAATCCCAACAAACGTATCAACAAGATTGAAAGGTCATGCAAATATGCTTACCCAGATTTAACCACAATCTACTAACATGGAAGTATTTATTTATGTTTACAAAAAAGACCCTTATAATCTAAAGTTGTCATGAATAAAAAAGAAAACACATAATTTTGATGCATATAAACTTATTATACATGCCTTTACGACTTGTAAAACACTTGAGCTGAAAATACTATGTAAATATAGAAGGGACCCTTCAGCGACCATAACTAGAAAGCCTTGAGAAATACTGGCAAGTGTCTAAATGTACTCTGATGTGTGCAGACATGACCGTCTGCATGGACTTTCCCATTTTAAAGAACATGGAAGATCATCCCACTAAATATCAATCGGTGTCAGTACAAGTTTGTGGAAGGATGTATTGGACTAGTTCCTGACCACCTAGGACAATCAGTCAATCCTGGATTCATAACGTTTTGGCCCCAAACGCCCATGTCAGCACAATGGTCTTAGACTTACAACTTCTTTACATCGACCTTCAGTCTCACCTAATGCCCAAAGTTATATATTTTCCAGTCTCCGACTGCCTAGGTCAACCAATGGTCAAATTGACACTCCATTCTGGCCACCAAGAAGATCAGGAGTCCACGTTTTGTCCGATTATGAATATTGTTCATTATGGAACTTAATATGTAGAAGATTTGTTAATTGCAAAGAAGGAAATATAAGCCTAGTGTTCACACATTGATACGTGTTACTTTTATTAATTCAGCTGCTTAAATTTTGTTAATACTATTTAGCAGTACACTGTGAAGAGAGGAATGAAAATGTTATTGACCCACAAGATGTGGCAGGATGCAAAGGGATACAAAGACTTAGCTTAGAGGATTTGGAAAGTGCAGACGGAAGTAACCAGCAGTGTATGAATGACAGAAAAAGTGAAGAAGCCAACTATACCGATTCTGTGAATATTCAAAACCAACACCACAATGAGGCTGATGATAAGGGAGCATCTAACAATGCATTGAACTGTGACATGAGCAGAGAAAATGATATCAGTAAGTTGGTAGAACATTAGATTGACAATATCTTCTCATATGCACTATATCGCGTCATTAAATATTTCTATATCCAGTTGTGTTCCAAAATATCAGCATGTTCCAATTTTTCTCCGAGTTCCATTATGTCCTCAAGTTTTCTCCCAATTTGTCTGTACATTCCATTAGAACACATACATTTTTTCCAATATGTCATCACATTTCATGATGTTGGCACCGTTTTTCTGCTCCAGTAATCATTTGTTCCATTTATGTCTGTTACATTTTCTGCAATATATGCAGACATACATCCAGGCTGTCATTTTACTTAGTATAATATAGTATATAATGTTGGCATTTTAATGGTACATAATATCCTTATGTTGATCATATATGACACTGTGTTGTTCCAATGTAATTTGCATCAACAATTATGTCAGACTATCGGACGGCAACCAGTGCATTAACATCTTGATCTATGGTCAAATATATCATGTTTTATGAAGGCATACTTAACAGCCTCCTTGCTGGATGTCTGCACATAACCTTGTCAGTGTGCATATATTAGGATATTTAAATGTTGATAACAATTCTAAAAAAAGTAATTGAATTCTGGTACATGCATGTCTTTTGATACGTGCATATATCTTTTGAAGTAAACGTGGCCATACTAAATACAACAACCTCGTGCTTTACATCCAGATGGAGTATGAATTCAAAAATTGAAACCCCTTTTCATTTGCTATACTGATTGTCAGGTGTTTTGATCATACATCAGCACGCTACCATTAAAACAGCTTTCGTAGAAATTCTTGAAATAACAGTTTCCTTTTGAGTTTTTTCTTGATCTTTTTGTCATTACGTAGTAACAATAACAATTATTTCATCCCAATTAAAGGACGAGCTGATAAATGTTTCATTAGGCACATTTTTTTTTATTGATGTTGAATCACTTACTCAAAGATTTTGCACATTATTTGTACATGAAGTACAAACTTCTGTAGTAGGTCTGACTTAAATGGTATGTGTTGCTCTCTTATTATGTCGCAGAGTTTGCAGGGCATTACTCCGCCACAGTCAATACAATCATTGTGCTTATTTTACCGACCTTTTAAGTTCTTTAACAAGTTTACTAAGCTTTGATACTTCTTATTATCTCTTGCATCCGACTTTGGAGTCTCGTATTAGTGCTCTATGATGCATGCCATGTACCTCTTTAGTCAACTGTTCCTATGTCTGTCCTCCTGTGCATTTGCCAATGGTCGATTCGATGGTGTCTATGGCACATAATTTTCAACTTACTCTTCTAAACCACTTTCTTTGTTTCATGATTGGTTCATCTGCTGTGCCCTTTAGACCATATTTTTTTCAGGCCGTTGCTAGTTTTATCATGTATTAACACTAGGCTATCTCACTATGCTTCATGGTTATATGGTTGACCGTCTCATTTTTACTCCTGCACATTGATGAAACATTTTGATTTGTACACTTGCATTCACTTTATTGACAATGAGTGAGGTTTTATGTTTCTACTGGCATGCCTTCCTGTTGCTCTTGTTAACTCTAGCAGGGGAAGGCATCTTTAGGTCATTTCCCACAATTTTGATACTTCTATGTGCCTTCTTTCTTGCTACTCATTTCTTCTTTATTGTCTTTGGAAAGGCCGTCTGTTTACATTTGTATTGGAGACATATTGTTTGTGCTTAGCAGTCTTCTATGCTTATCAAGCATCTTCCTCCAATGCCTTAGTAAGTTAAAGTCAGTTTACATCAATTGTATCATGCAGTGAACCTTAGCTGGACCATTGTTTGTCTTGTAACTCAGTTTTGGTCCAATCCACTATGAGGGATGTGTTCTGGATACTTCACACCGTTCAGTTGTAGAGGTGTGACTGTGTTACGTTTGTGAATATTTGAGCCAAATAAGTAACACACCGTTTGCATAATATTTTGCCTGTTTGTCATGTTTGATACTGATAGTCACTCATGTATGAATGCGACCAGGACGTCATTCGTGGCAATCCATGCTTTCTGGACCAGAAAGGCTATTCCAGATTCATGTCACCCATGTGGTTTCAAATATTCCTTTTCTGGTCCTCTTTAGTTAAAATCTAGCTCTTTACTCTATTACTAGTCTCTTCAGTATAATTAGCGGGATTAATAGCAGCATTAATTAAAGTCTTGGAAAGATACATCATGAACATGTCATCCCCTCGTATATTGCCCCAATCTTTGAACTGGGTTCTCCAAGTTAGTATGACCTTTGCCACGAGTCTGCTTTAATTTCAGGGTATACTAACTAGCTCCAGACATTCCAATACGTTTTAGAGGGCTTATGTATTGTAGGATATGCGTTCATGCAATCGACCAATGCAGATCATATGTTCTTGTTGCATTGTCTTCAACGTCAGGTATCCGATCGATTTTTATCAAGTTCTTTATGTTACAAAACTTTGCAAATGGCTCTTATGTTCCCTTGTGAACAAATCTCTGTGTCTAAATCATCACATAACATATCATTGATATTTCCGGTGAATAACCTTCTATCTATATGGCATTTAGTCTTGATTTAGTCAGTGCAGCTTTCTGTCGCACATGTTTTAACAATGCATTTGACCCAAAGTGAGTCACTGTGGGAGTTTTCTGTATATTTCTGCACCAGGTCAGTGACACCTTTGTCACTTGCCTAAGACAGTGAATTCAATCTTGCAATCTTGCATTTGTGCTGCTAATAATATATCATGGATACTCGTAAATGTCCTCAAATTTTATCCTTGAACATTATTTGATTTCCAGTCTTTTGAATTTTTTAAACTAAAGTGGCAAGGAATTATTTTGCTAGTGTGCTGTTTATTAACCGATAAATGTCCATTCGCTCCATGTCAACAGTCTCTATACAACTTGAATTAAACTTGTTCTTTGTTGGTTTGCCACAAATTCCTTCATAATTATGTAGCCTCCTATGATATATGCACTACATAGCAGTTTCCCCTCTTACCGATTGCAATCTTTGCATACTGCTGTTGATGGTGATTTATATGGTTATTACTTTTTTTGTTTCCATTTGTCTTACTGTTAATGTTTGTCGTAATTACCTTGATATTTCTTTTTATTTCTTCTTCCTCTAATGTACTGCTGATATGAAACTTTTACTTGGAAATGCAATTTTAATAATCTCCCATCATTTTTCAAGAGTTCCATATACTTACATCCACTCTATTTGCTCTATGTATTCATGGTGTGGGACTGTTTGTAACGTCACGTTGGTGTAAAATAATACATATAAACACACAAGTATGGGAATCAGATTGTACATGCTAAATAATCAGGACCACTTCACATATCTTTCCTATGGTAGAATTGTATTACATGGTGTGCATAAAATTACCCTTATTGCAACATAACAGGATTGTTGAATGGAAAAAGGAATTAAGAAAAAAGATATTTCAGTTTTATCTAAGACCAGTCTGATTAAAGATAGAGACGTCCGATGTAATGGATATTTGACACCAGTGAGGGGTCATGCTCTCCAGATGCTTTGATTTATCAAGCGGATTACTGCTTTTACACTTGTGTGCTGCTGCAAGGGTACTTATATTATTATCATACATTTGGAAACGTCTGGGATATATTGATAGAAAAAGCTGCCTACTAATATAATCTTTGATATGCACAAGTGATATAAATGGCATATTTGTTTATAATTCTAAAGCAAGGTAGGTTTTGCCACCACACTGAAGCCAAATTCTCATTGTATGGTAGAATTTTCCTATTACAGATTGATGCATAATGGATGATTATGTTTTCTTTTTCTGAGCGAAATATAAGGATGAAAGTTAGATTATGCAATGATGTGCAATAACAAACCACATTTTGAAAAACTTCTTCAAATGATGGAAGAGTGTAAAAAGTTCCAAGTTACAAAAAAATAGTGTGAACATTAAATGAGGTTAAAATATATTGGTGTTGCAAAAGAGTCAAGATATTTAGAAAACCTGCAGCTAGCTCAGCATCTGCATTATGTACTATAAGTACAATTTCTTTAAATGTTTTCAAAATATAATTCACCCTAATCTTGGAGTTAACAGAAATAAAAAAAGAAAAATAACGATTCATTGATATCCATATGATTTTGCTATTGATAACAATAGTAGTAATACAAACTAAATGGTAATATCCATATACAAACTTAAATTGTGACTGAAACCATTTTGTAAAATAAGTTTATTTAGGTTGATCAGTGCAGACTGTCTTTATGAGAGAGCGAGTTTGAATAGGTACAAACATGTGTTATGTGTTTAGGATCTAATAAACAGTAACAAAAGAAAGAGTGAAAATCACAAGCTTTGAAAAATGTAAAAAATACTTTATTTCCCTGGGAAAAAAATATAGAAGTGAAAAAAATAAGAACTTATTGTTTTAAGAATTAAACCTAAAACTAATCCAAGAATAATCCACGAATTATATTTTAGAAGTCCTAGTAATGAAATGTTCTAATAAATTCAAGTTCGAGTCCCGACGAAAAATCCAAAATGGAAGGCGATGATATATACTGTAATCAGTATAGGACGGATGTGTTTTCATTTCTTTGTGAACCACATAAATAATATTCCAGTGTTTGAATTCCGAATAAAACTTAAAGAAATGTCTTTGTCCAAGAATTATATATGAGCACTCAAATATTTCCAGGAAAAAGAAGTAATCGCTTAGAATCCAAATAATTTGAATAAAAATTAAAATATAACTCCAAACTGGTAACAACAAAACGAACACCTTGACATCGAATGTTTAGAAGCCTGACTAACTAAATTTTCTATAGACATAGGTATAGAAGTGAATACTTTGCAAAACAGATGCCCGGATGAGGGTCAACCCTCCAGTAAAACAAGAATTTCTAGAACTTTGTAGAAGTTATTTAGGTCCCAAATCACGTAGTCCCAGTCAGCCCCGATTTCACTATTATCAATCCCACATTACAAATGAATAATAGAAAAAGAAGCTGTTTGCTTGCTTCTCAATCAAGGTCAGGAATTAGGTCAGCATAAGGATACAAGGTTCTATTGTTAGGTTTTGTCAACAGAACAATCAGGTGAAAATAATTTCTGGACAATATAAAATTCCAGTAAACAAAGTTACATTACTTTAACATGTAATACAAGAAATTAAACTTGCAAACAATTAAACTAAATCAGATAAAAATTAAATCAAATATATATAATACATGACAATATTACAGAGCGCTAAATTGGACCAAAAGATTGGGTAATGTGAGGCAAGATAAAAGTGAAACTGACGTGTCATGGAGGAATTTCTCCACTTCTATATTAAGATGGAAAACAAAATCCTATAAGTGTAAAAAATGTGAGAAATTATGGATCATACAGACATACGGGGACAAAAATTAAATGAAAAGGGCCGACACACTGTCACAAAAAGTTGCAGATATAATCATATTTGCAGGCACTGGAACAAAATACTGCTTACACAATGTAACGTGCAAAATTAAACTGGAATAGAATGTTTTGGACATATCTGAATGGATTATCAAGACATAGGTTACATTTATGATTATCCAAGTCATATCACCCATTGTACTGGGACAAAGTGGTTTTAATTGAAAGGTGGTTTAATTTTGTTCATAAAATATGTCCATTTAAACAATAGTTGAGGTTAAACATATGTGGTAGACATTTTATTCCATATGGTCATGACATAGGTTATGTACAGTAGTAAACAATCATATGGATGTATCAATAATGTTTACAAGGATGTGAAAGATTCCTGCAATATATGTCGGCAAAACAGACGACTTTAAAACAAGAACCACATCAGAAATAATGTCTGCACAAAACTCTTCATTCATTGCAATTCAGCGAGGCACTCCGTCAAGTCCCTCAAAATGATCACCATTTATTCAAATTACATTCGGACTGATAATAATAGTGACCCAAACTGAGAATTATTTGATTCTGCAAATGTGAGCATGTTGCAAATTTGTCTTCAACAAAAAACTCATGTTCGTCTATTTTGTTCTGGTTGGTTAATGTACAGTAGGTAACTTTCTTTCCTATCCATTTTTTCAGCATAATCCTCTTATTAGGACATTATTATTATTATTATTATTATTATTATTATTATTGCATGTGATTTGGATATTTAACGTAGCTTTTAACAATTGTTCAGGCATATCGCTACGATGTCTGCAGTGTGGCAGTTTATTGTGATGCCTAGCACTTGGGCATCATGACGCAGAAATGTAGAATGATGTCCCACCCAAACACATTATGTTGACACCACACCGACCAGTCCTAACATTAACCTCTTAATACTAAGCGAGGCAGCTGCTAATACCATTTTATAAGTCTTTGGTATGACTCAACTGGGGTTTGAACCCACGACCTCCCACGTCCGAGGCGGACACTCTAACAACTTTTATTATTATTATTATTATTATTATTATTATTATTATTATTATTATTATTATTATTATTCCTTTCCAACACCTTCCATTGAAATGTAACTTATTTCATATCCCACAAGACAAAAATGATGTTACCAACCGTCCATAAATTAGATTCAGTAATTAAGTACAAGTTTGCAGATATGTTCAAATATGTTATACTGTAAAGATGAAAAAGTTCCAGATTTGTAACTGTTTTATTACTACTTGCTGTCCAAAAAAAACTTTGAGTACCCCTCACGTGCATGTATGTGTGTGTGAGTATATAGATGTCAACAGCAAAGACAAAACAGTGGCAAGATAAAAAGTAAGCACTAAATCAAGCATATAAATTATACAACTCTTCGTGACTTATGTCTAATGGAATTAAAGTTTGAAAATGTTCAATATCATGCTTAGTCGGTTTCTACCCAGGTGATGAAAATGGGAATCTAGTTGGTATTGAACTAGAAAAAAGAACACTAGCACCCTCAGTTCTCTTAATGCTATTAGACCTCGTGTGACCTCTATCACTTAACAGGCATTGCGATCTAATTACAATGTCATCAAGGACACCTTGCTACAAATTACCCACACCTCATAATAATTATGTCCTCACACTAAAACAACAATTTGTTTAAATTTGATTGAAACTTTAAAAATATGTTCTTCATAACTAGATATTTAAAAGAAAATTGTTTTAATTAAAGTTCTTGTTTCCGCATAAGCAAGCCCTGTTACACAATTCAAGAGTTATAAATGCAAAGACACACAATGTACATCAGCTGACTGTTTCATTAACTCCTCTCTTATTTGAATGTTTTTTTACTTTTAGCACTTCATTTACTACCCATAATTGAATTTTACCATGTCTCCTATGAAGTTTGGAATAGCATTTCTCTGTTAAGCGGCAATGCTTCTTTCCACTATCCCTGGCGTCATCTTGGCATCCACCCTGGGAAGGCCAAGGTAGATCCTTATTTATTGATGAGTCTTCATGAATGATGTTGCTAGCATTGTCATGTTTTTCATCGCTATCAATTTTAATCTGATGCACATCCTCATTATCATTGTCATCTTGGGTTTTACATGATGTCATCTGTCAACATGGATCACTTGCGGTACACCCTTATATCCAGACTTTACTAGGTATGTCACATTACTTAGTCGTTTCATAATTTGAAATGGTCCCTTCCACCAAGACAGCAGTTTACTTGACAGTCCTGTTTTGTTTTGTGGAATGTAAACCCAAACCAAATCACCTGGTTTGAACTGTTAACATTTCACTCGACTGTTGTAGAATCACTCCTAATGCAACACACTTTGGTTTAGGTGGTTCCTTGCAAATTAATGAGCTAAACGCATTGTCTCCGAAAGGTTTTCACCCACATTTTTTGAGAATATTTAACTGATGGCCGTCCAAATTGATATCAAGAGGAACGGTCACTTCCTTACCAAGCATCAAGAAGTTTGGGGTCAGATGGGTGGACACATGACAGCTGCGTGGTAAGCCATTATTAATTATGGCAAGTGTTCATCCCTAACATCATGATGTAGTCCAACTCAATAATATCCTTGTCTTCCAATATTGTTATCATAGGGAAATTTCAATACCATTTTACTATTTTTTTAGAAATCATTATTTGAGGACTCGCAGCTTTACCATCACATGTTTAGTTGTTCCCATTGAGCTCATACACATTTAACTTTATTGCTATGGCCTGATACCTTTTTTCGACTTGGCCTTACGCCATCAGTCAACCATTGTCTAACTCTAGATGGGTCATTATCACCACACTCAGATTCCAGTAGCCTTGATACCATATCTGCCGAAATAATTGTACTCTGGTTATCCTTTTTCGAACTAATGCACTCACACCAACAGTTACTAGCACATTTTCCCATTGTTGTTTCCATTTCTTTACTTTGATTATTATGAGGATCTAAAGATTATCAGAATATAGGCATACGGTATGGTATTGAATTAAATCATAAATTTGACAGGACCCCTTTTTAATTTTTTGTATATATGTATTTTTAACATCAATAGCATGGAATGCAAGGTACAAGATAAATATTAATTCTATTTAAATCTAACAGAAGCATGAAGATACACAGACCAATATGTATAGTTTTAAAAAATAATGCATAAGCCCTGATTACAGTTACGTCATTGATTGTTAGTAATTGTATTATTTATCAAGAACAAAAAACTATTAAAATTTTGTGCAAATGCGAAAGAGCTACTTTAAAAATATTACACTGTTAAATTGCCGATGAATAAACAGTCTTACGTTTTTCAATTTCAATATATATAACATCCTGATTATCATGCGTACAATCGAGGTATTGTTTCCTTATCTACATATTTGAACTATTCACCATACCTGGGAGTTGATGAGAAATACCATATTTTAAACAAATGTAAATGTCACATTTAAATCTTAGATGAAACTTAATTATATTTCATTTGGTCCAAATCAGCCCTTAATTTCGGCCGAATAATCCAGGTAGGAATCTACGATGGTACGGCTCATCATGCTATCTTTAACAGGCCATCACTCAGCCATCTTGGCTTCATGTAGTAAATATATAAAGAAAGACTAGCTATACAATTTGTACTTGAACTAAGAATGGCAATTCAACAGATCTGATTCAGATTCTATTGTTCATATTAATGTTCGGTCTACTTTCAGTGAAACATGAATCATCACTTCCAGCATCACTTGTAATAACGGCACAGGCCTACACAAAGCAAACACTTATAAATATCATATTGATCATCACAGAATTTTCTTGTAATCGCAATGGCAAACACAAAGCGATATGGTATGCAACACTTTTTAAATAATAATGGCTGATGATAATAATACTTATGAGTGTGATGATGATAGGACTGGTTGTGATCATGATGACAGTGATGATAATATCAGTAAACGGAAACGCACATGCATATTAGTTTAACTCACTTTGAAATGATATGCAACTTTATAAGTTTCGTGTATGTCTCAATTTTAGTAACGTAATGATCAGTACAGTCATACATTTTGCCTGTTTCATATTACTCTTCTAAAATCATAATATATGACATTATCTATAACAGAGATAACTTTTGTTGTAGATTTGGGATACTGCCTACTGCATAATTTTAGCATATTGGAAAAATTGTAAATAATTAGGCAAATTTAGGATTGTTGCAGTATATGAGGACAATTTTTTCTGATGATTTTCCTTATGACCTTATTTACCTTATTTAGAGTTATAATTTTGTCATGACAAGAACTAAAATGCTATCAGGATTTGTTGTTTCTTAGCGCATTAAAAAGTAGACAGGATCCCTTTTTCTGTGATGTCACATAGGCCATGATGTTTCAAATCTGGCCAAGTATTTTTTTCATTTAACTTCTTTTTGTGCAATTACTTATCTTGTTTCATCTACACATACATGTGTGGCATTATATGGGTGGAAAACATCCTATAATGATAATAATAGTAATGATAATAATAATAATAATAATAATAATGACTTAGTACAGTGCCTAATCTTTAGAAGCTCTAAGTGGTTTAAAAGATTAGATACGAC
Organism: Sinohyriopsis cumingii; assembly: GCA_028554795.2. Lineage (NCBI taxonomy): Eukaryota > Metazoa > Mollusca > Bivalvia > Unionida > Unionidae > Sinohyriopsis > Sinohyriopsis cumingii. The sequence goes on from CM068828.1 coordinate 117,774,068, forward strand.
ACACACACACACATGCACGCACGCACGCACGCCTGCACACACGCACGCACACACACACATACACACACACACATGGACGAGACCAAAAAACAAACACTATGAAAACAAAAACATGCTAACAACCATGGAAACAAACATTATTAAGTCTCTAAGTCTGTACTTAATGTCAAAAAAGTTAATTTTAAGAGAACTCTAGAATGAGATCACAGTGCCCTTCTGTCTAACATTAATGGGCAATCATTCCACATAGATGGGCCCTGGTTACGTTGTCTGCATGATTTCATCTCAATAGTGGGATGAATGAGAATATGCGTTTTTGTGTCGTATTCGGGATGGAGCTGGTAGCCAATGAAGCCTACATAACAGGGGATGTGTGTTCAGTTCTTTGTACTTTAAGGATGATTCGAGCAGCTGTGTTTTGAACACTCTGAAGTCCGGTCTTGAAAGTACTTAGGAACACACAAATATTTTAGATGCATCAATCTAAATCAAACTGCGAATGAAGCTGATGAGTCTCAATTTCAGATATACAGCCTTGCATATGTTCATTACATGTTAGTGTAATGAGAGCATCCTGTCGAGAGTTACACATTGGTTTCGTGATGATGGTGTGAATTTAGTGTTGATGTTTTAATGTTGCTGATCGTTATTGTTTGAGGTAAAGGATGTATAAACTAAATTCTTTTTGTGGTGATCAGGACGACTTTAGTTGTATCATCATTTGTCTGCAGCTTGTTACATGTCATTCATGACTACACATAAAAAATGCACCTCTCTACGCTTTGAATGGTAGCTGCAACTTCAGTTTGTATATCTGAATGTCATCAGTGTACAATTAGTGGGACACTAGATGTCACTCTATGACTCTTGAGAGTGGCTGAGTGTAGATAATGAAGAGAACGTGGCCAAGAAAAGACCTTTGTGGAACAACAAAACATAGATCAACTGGGATGGATTGTCTTCCATTTAAGGGCACAATTTGATCCTCTCGGCTAAGAAGGACTTAAACCATAATGAGACAGAACCATGAATACCAAAAACATGCTGGAGACAGTGAAGCAGTATATCATGGTATTTTGTGTCAAATGCCGCATTAGAGTTAAGGAGGGTGAGGATTGTAATCTTTCCGCTACCCAAATAGTGAAGGTTGTTAACTACTCTCAGAAGGGCAGTTTTAGTACTATGAAAAAGGTGACATGAAGACTGTACATTGCTAACAAGATCAATCTGAATTCGGATGAGATACAAGTTGTAATAGAACAACTTTTCAAAGCTTTTTTAAATGAATTAGAGGTTAGAAACATGATGGTAGTTCTTTACATCATCAGCGTCAAGTGTCAGTTTCTTCAACAGAGGCTTTACGATGGTAGTTTAGAACGGTGATGGAAGTTCCTAGATGATAGTGAAGTATTGATAATATCGGTTATTATAGGCAATAATTAATCTAATCACTCAAACAATAGTGAAATTGGAATCAGATCAAATTCACATGACTCTGAGGTGCACTTTATCACAGTGGTATGTACCAAATCTATAGAAACAGGTTCAAATGGTACTAAAGTTTGTCATATAGATTCTATTCACGACTTTATGGTGACAATGGGTCAGTTGAAATTGTGTTGGCAGCTTATCTCTGATGGATTGAACTGTGTTGGGGAAGAAATTTGCAAACAGGTTCGGAAAGGTCGACTGGAGAGAAAGGTGTTGAAAGTGGTGAACATTTATTCCTTGACATTAGCTTGTTCTTAATCTTGTTGAGTTCATCATAGCTGGAACGTTTTATGATCTTAGTACTGTAGTATGCTGATTTTGCTGCATAAACTCTCTTAGCAACATTCTTTTTAGCAACTTTATATATCTGCTTATAAATAGTGAGGCTGACGGAAAACCGAATCCTATTAATAATGCTTTCTGAGTCAGTAGCGTATAAAGCATTTCGAGTTTAATTTTGTTAGTCTGTGAAAACTATGACACAAACGATGCATACACATTATTGTTAGGTTATCTCCTTGTTTGAATTTTCATTTGGATGCAAAATATAAAGGTAGTTCGACCTAAAATGTAACAAACCAGGCTACGTTACATGGGGGACGAAATTAATTTTGTAGTTATATAGACCTGACATTTTCATTAAAAGACATCATTAGCATTTTGACATTGCTGCCTAAAATAATTTTCTTAAGATCACTTTGATTTCGTTGAATTTCCTAGATGCAATTGCGTTATTCTTTATTTCTACATGTATAAGGTTGCTAGTAATGTTTTACTTTAATTCAATATAACTTACTTAAATAGATTTTAAATATGATTACAACATCAAGGTATTTGCTTTGTTATATTTTGGTTTCTGGTGAGAAGGTCTATGTAGACATTTTTGAGTTTCTTGGTATTGGATAACCACCTTATTATGCTTGTAACTGACTTTTTAATATTCAGTCCATAAGGGTATATCGATGTTCTACATAGTAGTTAGAAGGCTGATTTGAAACATCATCCTAATACTAATCACTAATACAAGATAGCCTTTTTGTTGCTCTTTTAAGGACATTTAAAATGCATTGTACATGGATATAACTCTTTACAGGCATTGCAGAAGGTCCAGATGGTTTCATCTGTCTGACAAAGCAGTTTGTGTATATCAAATCAAACTTGTTAAAGAAAGATGTGGACAAAATAGCTGAATGGCTTTTCAAAGAAGAACTTATTACAAAGGATGAACATGAAGCAATAGCAAACCTTAAAAGAAGAAAACCTTGTGTCGATACTCTACTGAAAAAAATTATCCTTGGAGACACAGACCAGATGAAGACTTTTGTCAGGGCACTTAAATCTGTAAACCTAAAGGTGTTCAGGGAACTACAAGCAACCAAAGTTACAGATGAAGATAGATCAAGTAAGAAAAGGATAGATAGTTCTTCATCATAAATGTATCATTCAGGAGAGTTTTATCACATGTACTTTACTGAAATGTTAATACATCAGGAAATAATTTTAGCACACTCCAGAGGGAGACCTTCCACTTCAAACACAACACCATAACATCTCAGTTGATATTGAATCTAGTTAATTGAAACCCAGGATTATGCGAAAGTGCTCGAAGCAAATACACAATTGAGATATTGCGGTCTTTCTTTTGAAGTAACTTCACTCCCCCCACCGAATGTCGGTGACATGGGCCTTAATACAATCTTTGCTTAGTTTAAAAAGTTAACAAGATGCATAACTGTGTTATTTCTACCGTGTCTATGTGAAAATTTGCAATACAAGAAGAAATACCTATGAAAGACTGTTATGACAATATATAATATTTGCATAGCATCGAGTGTCTCAGAATAACGAGAGAGGTTAAACAAGTATGATGTTTTTTCTTGTTTTTCTTTACTATCGTAGCCAAGTATTTTCATAACCAGTCAACATTTTTACATTGTATTATATGAATAAGACTTAAATAATTGATAATACATACTAATTTATTTTACATAGTAAATAACCCGGCCACATTTGGAAAGTTCTTTATATCAACTCACAGAAAAACAAGTACTTTTAATAACAAGGTTAAGTGACAATTATTATTTGCAATAATATTTAAGAAAGATCATGCCAAGCTATTTCATCAAGTATATGTACTGACAACAACATGAAGTATCGTTTTGATGCTGACATTTTACGACATGCTTTTAGTAGTTAGTTATATGCATTAAGTATATCATCCATCAGTCTGAAAACAAGTTATTTGGCATTTTGTCTTTCTTTTCAGGGTTTAAGCAAGTTAAGGAACGTGCACTACAAGTGACAAATGCAATGAGTCGATCAGACTCAGAAGCCATCCTTGATGATAGTGACATTCTTTTCTTTCAAAATTGCCTATCAGCTTCTAAGGAGGTTGTTGATTCCATAAATGATGCCATGTTGGCCCACTTCAATTTCAGCGTACGGGATCATTCAAACGTACTAGAGTGCAAAAATTCAGATCCAAAAATACAAAAGCTGTGTGAGACAATGAACCTTTGCAACATGGATGTTGAAAATGAGCTGAAGAGTCTCTTAAGGGCCAGTTTGTATGAAGAATGGATGCAGTTCAGGAAGAGAAAGGGTAGATGATATATGTTGTACTTAGTTACTGGATAGCTAGTCAAACCTTTCTTCCTTAAACTCTCTGTACATTAACATTGCAACTTTCAACTGACATTGGTTTCATCATATTCAGATTGATCCTCTTGAAAAACAAAATATTTCTGACTTTAACTAAATGTATTATGTGGCCAGCACTGATATGTGGGATGGTGATTTCGTTGAATTTGTTTATATTAAAGTTGTTTTACATTCACTCTGCTTGACAGCAAGAAATTTCATTGGCGTAAAAGTATTTTATCTAATACTACTAGTGAGGTACAAGAAGAAAAACAACGAAGCATTCAGATCAGAAATTGCTGAAGGTTGGAAACATGTTGACATACACAAAATAGTGAAATTTAATAAAACAGCTTTCGTAATACAATGAACACTGCTGTTTAGAACTAAAGGAGTAATTGGTTTGAAAATATGAGGTAACCAAGTTAGAATTTAAAGGCACCCACTTCTACAAAGGTCAAACATCAACTTCTTTGTAGTACTAGTTTACCTTATAACTCAGAGGAGAATGAACCAAACTTCTTTAATATTTACCATTTCTATATATTGAGTAATTATTGGAGAATATTTCTAAAACTTAAAAATCATCACACAAAGAAATGGTACGAAACTGATATAGGTGAGTTAAATTTTATTTGTCTTGTCTTTTAAGGAAATCATGATAGAAAGTGGTACCTTCGATGGCTAAATGCCCCAGTGACCCTGGTTCGTTTTATGTTTCCAACCCTTCATTTCAAGAAAGCAGTTAATGGCTGCATCATTTTAAAATTTATGACTGGAGCTGGTTTTGACATAGCATCATTGACCAGAGAGTTTGTACAGGAGAATGTAACAGATCTTCTCTGGAAAGGATATTTGGAAACCCAAATAAACATCAGTAATCCGGTTCACATCACGGTCTTCATCATGTCCACTAGCAAAAATGGTATGATTTAATTTTAAAATATCAACTTTAGATCTGTCAAGTTTTCTTTTCTTAAACTTTGCTTTCAGCTAGCAATATGAAAGGCTATCCAAAATCGCCTTACTGAGCAGAATCAAGAAATATTTAAATATGGAAACTCGCAATCTATACTACAGTGGATTATTGCTCAGATGTAACACCCTCTCTGCTGCTTGTCTGAAGGTCTTTGTACTGTCTGATGGTCATTGTACTGTCTGAGAAAAAATAACACCTTTATATTTAGAATCTAATGAAGAATCATTAGTTACGACGGTTTGCATCCAGTTGAGATCAATATCACAAGGAAAAACGTCTAGCACCAAAACCAAGAACAGAGCAATTGAAACAGAGCTGACACTAATCTGGTACAGTTCTGTAGAACAAGCTTCCACTACATATAAATTCTGCTGAAAATATTACAGTATTTAAGAAGAGATATCATGAGTATGTATGTGTTTCTAATAGATGGTGGATTTTAGTATATTAATACTTAACATGTTAAAACAAACAGTTATTGTTGCTATCTTCATATAATGTGCATTGTTATACTCTCCTAAAGGGGGCCTCAATGGAGAATAGTCTTGACTAATGAGTCACCTTCTATAAATAAAGTATTATTATTATTATTATTATTATTACTAGAGGGCAATCCTTGTTGGAGAATAAGAATATTTGTGTAGAATTTAAGTCCCACCTCTGCCCCTACGGAGCCTCCAATTTTTAAAAAAATTAAGTAATATATTACACGTATTTCTACGTTTGTGTGCATATGAATATTACTTATAGATTTATTGGATTGTAATGCATTCATTTTCAGGATGTGAATATATATATATATATATATATATATATATATATATATATATATATATATATATATATATATATATATAGAGAGAGAGAGAGAGAGAGAGAGAGAGAGAGAGAGAGAGAGAGAGAAATATTGTAATGCATCAAATTTCATGAACAATGATGAATTTTGTTACTGTCGATAATGAAATATCCTGGCTGAATAGCCAATCATTCTCTCTTCATTGTGTATTTCATTATTTATTTTTCGTAGTGGTATTTATGTTGTGAATGGCTTCACTATGTCTTGGGCATCAGAGCCCACAATTTCATGCACTTGGGCTTCAGTATGTATGTAAAGTAAGACTAAAGAATGTAGGAAGTGTGCATTGATAAGCTATTCCATTATAAAAGTAACTTTGATATGAATTATGTTTTTGTTCTATATATAATCTACACTGAGGTCAGTAAAAATGGCCTGCAGCGACAATCATGGAGTATGTTATTTTTTATTCCCTAATTCTGAACTCAAACAACGCTCCTCTTGCAGTGTCATTCTTGAGTTATCTGTCTCCTCAGTCTTACTGTCCCTTGGGCTATAAACAAACACCTTACCACAAAACATATTTGCTAACAATAGTAAAGAAACATGTAAAACATAATTATTATGTTTCACTACGATATAAGACATGAAAAATCTTAATATGTTTTCATAGGTAACGATGAGATACATTTCTACCTTGACTTTGATGCAAAAGATGATAGCATGAGAGGAGAAGGCAAGTAATTCCTAAACCAAATATGTATTATCTGTATTCAAGCGCCTAAGTTTCACATATTTGTATAAGGTGACTAGTAAAGGTATTACATAAACATCTGGATTTAAAGACTTGTATAGTATTTAACAGTTATTTTTATATGCTACTTCCTCTTCTTAATATTAGTCTCACTATTACTTATATATATATATATATATATATATATATATATATATATATATATATATATATATATATATATATATATATATAATGTGTGAGCATGGTGTGTACGCATTCATGACATGTATCTTTCAAAAGACTATATTAATTAAGGTATGCAATTAAATTCTTTAATAATCAAGTTCGATGTAATTATTTGGCACTGGTACTTCTGCTATAAGCTGAAGACAACGTATAGTGAAAAATGATTTTTGCATTATAGGGACTTGTAGACTGAAAGCTTACTTCTGTAGAATTGTGCGATATCTGGCTTTAGAAATTATTTTTTTTTTTCAAACTCCAGTTGTATGAATCATTAAATTAAAATCGGAAATTCTAGTGTTCTGTACATGCACTAGGTGAAAATAGGACTTTGTTTAATTTAAATCATTTAACCAAAGAAGATGGAACTTGAATTAATATAGATAATATATGGCATACGTTTGAAATGTCTGTCAATATCCTAAAGCATTAATTAAAATAAAGATGGCAATATTTTACACAAAGCTGTAATTTTGCTCATTAAATAAAAAAGGGTTCTAAAGGTATACATATAAAAACTCAGGGTCAGTACCCCTAAGGCAACACAAAATGGAATCCAGAATATGAGTTTAAAGTTGATAGTAACGGATAATAATACATTTGTGCCCTTTAAATTAACTAAGTGTCCTACACTGAGATGGTTTCAAACTAAACTAATGCACAGATTTTACTAACAAATGCATTTTTGAATGAAGTTCGAAAAGTCCATACATGCATGTGCTATTTATGTAATGACTCTTTAGAGACCTTATCTTACCTTTCTTGGAACGTTTCCAAAACAGTGTTATTACTTACTAGCTTTATTAGGAGGATAAGGGAAGGGGTAACGTTAATCACCTGCAAATGTTCAAGTTACATAAAGAGAATTCTTGCATAATAAACCCAAACAAAAGAGATACAGTGATAAATCTCTTTCTGCTACAACTGAAATTATGTATCTGTATCTCTCTCTCTCTCTCTCTCTCTCTCTCTATATATATATATATATATATATATATATATGTATGTATATCAGTTGTGCACGAGATAAAGATTGATAACAAATGACAACTTGACAGTTTTTTTAGAATGATTCGTACTTTGTTCGCAAATTACAACAACAGTTTAAAATAAACTGAAATATGTAGATAGACAAAATTATTCTTTTGTGCATTGAGAGAGGGATTACCTCTTTTCCTTTGTGTTTGAAAGAAAGAAAAACATGTAGATACACAGGTATAATGTAAGCTAGTTTCAGAGGTGTAAATGCAGTAAATTGTTTAAGGCATTATTTGATTCCTAATTTATGTATTTTTGGGAGATTGTTAATAAGAGAATTTAATGATTTAAAATGATAACAAAATGCAAGTAAAATAAAGAAATAAAGAAAATATAGTGACTGTATAAAACTTGCAATAACGGGCGAATGACAAATCTAGTGGTAACATGAATATATGGATGGGAATTAAAGAACTTATATTCTGGCGATTTAAATCCTAAATAGTCCTACAAATTCTCTCACTAGTCCAAATGAATAGAGTTCCAATTTTATTCTAGAGATGTTCTAAATACTTTTGACTGCTCTGGTGGCCTAACTGGTTAAAGTATCAGCCTTGGATATGCGATGTTGTGGGTTCAAACCCTGGCTAAGTCATTGTACCAAAAACGTATGCAAATGTTGCTTGAAGCTACCTGGTTTGGCTCTCAGCGTCAAGTGATCAATGTTAAGACAGGTTGGATAATGTGGCTGGATGGGACATATCACCATGTGCCTGCGGTATGATGCCCCAATGCTAGACATCACTATAAAGTGCCAGAATGCAGACATACAAGCAAAATGACCCAACATGTTGAAGCTAAAATCTAAAATACAAAAACGCAACTACACACTCAGATAAGTTCCAGTATGCAATTTGTTGATGTGCCTCTAGTCTTGAACGTTCACAGTGCCAGTTGAGTAAAATGTGGTGATGTTTTTTATTGTATAACAATAATATAATCCAAAATGTCCTTTTCAAAATTCTTTGTAATTCGAAAGTAATGATTTAGTCCAGAAAGTATTAAGAAGCATTTTGTAATTCCAATGAATAATTTCAATAAATAAATCCCCCCAAGCTGAACACAGTAAGACTGATTCCAATTGGGATGATGAGTTATAAATGCATAATTTATCCAATAAACAGCGTTAATAAGACACAATATTAACAGTATGAAGGTGAGCTGAGTTTGTAAAACATTAAACGTTGTAACAAGTTTAGTCAGTTTCAAGTGAAAGTCATTACATTAGACACAGGATCAGATAAACATGTTACCTCCATTAATAATGATCCTAATATTTAATCTATGCCCACAGATAAATGTTTGCTATATATCATGTTATTTACAAAATAAAAGTCACTAATCATATACACCATGAACTTGATTTTAGACTAATGTCAATTACAAAATACAAATATACATACATATATATATATAACTGTTTGCACATGTATATGTGTATAATTGTCTATTTTCACGTAAATAATGAGTACAATAAATATACTTTCTATTTTCTTTTTCACTCTCACTCTCTTTCCTTCTATCTTTGCTTGAGACTGTTGACTTATTTATGTTTGTCGTCCTCCTTATTTTGCTCTCTGTCAGTGGGTTTGGAATTAGATTATTGTACTATGCACTATTGTTGACCATTATTCCCTGTTCAATAAAGTGCACTTAGAATGATTGGTGAGGTAGTCACATGGATGGTACCACTTCCCAAGTGTTACCTGTGTACAGAGAATAGTTAATAAAAACGTTTTAAAAAAAGGAACATATATGTGTTCATCTGATTTAAATTAGAAGAATAAATTGCTGTTCTGTGAAATTTCTCTTTGAGGATCTATGCCCTTCAGATCTGGCCAATTATCAATGGAAGCAGAATCTTTAAGAAATACGGCACATATGCAGGTCTGATTTTCAGATTATGAAAAAGATGTTGCCAAGCAAGAAAGCATATATTTAGTCCCTAAAATTGAGGCTTGAAGGAGTTGCCTAGTTGTTATTAAGATAATACAATTTGAGAAAAACTAAAACACCAATACCCCCAACACCAAATCTGTAAAACAACCAAAAATTTATTTAGTTTCTCATTACAGACTACGAACAGAAAATTGCCGACCAAGAAAGGCGGTTTCTTTTGGAGGAATTAGACCTGGTTGAACTGACTGAATGGATGATAAATCAGCCTGATATTGAAGAAACCACAAAACAAATGCTTGAGGACAAACTTTCAAGTAGTGATATGTCCAGGAAAGAGGAACTTAACATCCTTTTAGACAGCATATATGAAATTAAGAATGGGTGAGTTACATAAGTTCACGTGGAGAAATGCAAAATTTAAAGATTGCCGCTGAGCATGTATATTGCCGAGTTGCCAAAATGTTGGACAACAGGTTTTAGTTTTAAACAATTTATGAGACCTTGAAAATACTTTTCTGTCAATAACGAACTGAATTATTAGTTGTCAGGTTTTAAGGGGCATCATTCTTAATCTGACTTCATGATATCGATGGATATAATACTAATTTTCCAGTAATTATTCTGAAGTGCTGATTTTTAAAAAATACCGGACAAGTGCAGCACAAAGTAGTACAAGATCTTTGCATTTAATATAACTAAGTATTTTATATTTTAACCAGTTTCTTCAGAAGAATTCTCAGATAAATGTTGAGTATCTAATAATAAAAAGCCTTGAGAAGGTCCCGTCTTCCTTAACTTTTTAGAAAGAGTACGTTTGGCAGAATCACCAATAAGTGATGTAGGAGCTCTCGTCATGTATGGGGCAAAATTCCCTATAAGAAAATGAGAATAGAGTTAGATTGATAAAACTTTTTTATTGTTGTCAATATTTAACCCTATCATTGCTCTCTTAGAAATAGGAGCATTTAAATCAGTTCTGTCTTGGTTCTGTGCTTATTGTTCAGTCTTTAAGAATCAGAGATTATGTGTCCTTTCATCTTGCAATATGTACAAGTATGAAGAAATAACGATTCTTATCAATATTATGAGACATTTGATTCCTAAAGGTTGTGCCAGAATCAGATCTAAAAAATAAAAATTGCTGAGTTGAAGACTTATTGACAAATTTGAGTCAAGGAATTTACATCAGCTTTACGAGCAGCAGTTTTAATGTTTTGACTTTTTAACCCTTTGTTTACAGAGTATATAGTTTTTTGGCCATTCGATAAACATGTAGCAAAGGTACCGAGTGCAGTGTGCTATAAAGAGAACACCTGTTACCTATTCGACTCCATACACATAGGCCTGACTGTTAACTGTTAAGCAAAGTAGTGTATGTTACCAAAACATAATCAGTATTTTGATATACTGACAGAGGGTGGGTTTGTAGACTTCAATATCTTTGGCAGTAAATACACTTTGTCTTCTTTCTCTTTTTAAAGCTGAAGCTTTCTTATTCTGTTTCTATCTGGCATTTTAATCTGAATGCTATTACTTGCTTTTCATTGCCCAATTGAGACTTAGTAATCATACCCAAAGCAGTGAATAATATTATTAACTAAATGTACGGAAACAAACACTGAACACAACAATAAGACTGATTGCAATTTTGATGTTAGGGTTGGAATGAATAATGTTTCAAGTAACCAACATTAATATAAACAACTAAGAAACAATTCTGGAGGCACGATGTAGGTCAGTTAAAGTTGTAAAACATTTAATTTATAATCATAGAGAATTGTTAACTATGCCTTGCGTTGTTTAGAAAATAAATGTCACTTTTCAGTCATTAACTTACGTTTACACTAAGGTCAGTTAGAAAATGCAAATATGCTTAACATATAGTCATAGAGAAAAGAAAGGAAACAATACAAATTAAAAGTTCATATCAAGAGAGATATAGTAAATAATGCTTTTGAGAAAGTTGTGGATTATGATTTTGTTCCTTCAGCTGACACATTTATAGGTCAGTCTTTAAATGAGGTAATTTGTCCTAGTATGGATCATTTGATAGGTATCGACCACAGTGAAACTGTTTTGATTACTCTTTCCCTTAATTCTAGTCATGGTGCTAAAACACAATCACTTGTCTCACAGGAACAAGATCAAAATATCTTCTACTTGTTTCAGATGGCTATTGGCGAAACTTGGACACACAAGTACCAACTTGTTTATTTCTTTTATCGATAGGAATTTCTTAGTCTAGTTCATGCAACGCATTTGGCTGGTTGTTTAGGAGCCATCAATACTAATCACAGTATTATTCATCTGATCATCTGGAACTCAAACATTTTTGTCTTAAAATAAACTACCAAACAGTATAAAATTTGAAATTCCTGAAATGAGTTCCGAATTTGTGGTGAAATATATTAAAAAATAGACACATTTTAGGCTAAAGGACTTGATATGATTGGACCAAGTCTACCAAAGGCAGCTGGACCTGCAATTGTATAGAGTATAGCTTTCATTTGCAATGAAAGTATTAGGTCTAATAAATTTCCACAAACATGGAAAACTGCCAAGGTTATACCATTACATAAAGCAGGAACAAAAGATGATGTAAATAACTACAGACCCATCTCTATCTTTCCTTGTCTCTCCAAATTACTAGAAAACATGTACATGATTATTTTCTGTACTATTTAAACACTTATGATCTTATTAATGATAATCAGTCTGGCGTTCACCAGAATCACTCCTTTGAAATTGCACTTGTATCTTTGATTGACAAATGGCTGAAAGTATTAGATCAAAGATAATTGGTAAGCACTATCATGGTTGATTTTTGTAAAGCTTTTGATCTTGTAGACCATGAAACTTTGCTTGAAAAACTAAAAATCTATCAATGCAGTGAAAACTCCCTAAACTGGTTTACGTCTTACTTAACTGATAGAGTGCGAAAAGTATCTTTAAATGGTCAACTTACTGACAGTAAAAATATTAATTGTGAAGTACCACAAGGCTGTATCCTTGGGCCTCTGTTATTCATTCTATGTATCAACGATTTGCCTCGTAAGATTGGAACTTCAGTTTCTTCCACTGACCTTTATGCAGATGATACTACACTATCTGAGACAGTACTTGAAAATAACTTACAAGATGCTCTCAACAGACTTTAGGTATGGCGCAAGGAAAACAGTATGTTCATAAATGCAGAAAAAATGAAAGCCCTACTAGTTAGAACACAACAAAAATTAACAAGGATAGATAGCGACAAACTCCATGTTTGATAATGTGAGCCTCAATATGACCTCTCAAGATAAAATTCTTGGTATATTCGTGGATAACAATCTTACTTGTTCTGTTCACATTAAACATATTTCAAAAAGGTTAATTCTTATCTTTGGCTACTGAGGAAAATCAAAGAAAACAATTCTCTTCAGTATAGGGTTATCTTTTATAAAAGTTATATTCAGCCATATCTGGACTTCTGTAATGTAATTTGGGGTACTACATCTAACTCAAACATAACAACACTTTTAAGACTCCAAAAAGAGGGTTTGCCATTTAATTCTAGATGAAAGTATAGACATTTTTTAGGATGCAATGAATAACATAAAGGTTTTAACAATACATGAAAGAATATTTATTAGGTACGCCAATTTTATGTATAAAGTATCCAGAAAAGACATTCCTGTCTATCTAAGCAATATCTTTCACCAAAGAGATGCTGATGGTACTCCAAAGTTAAGGTCCATAAGAAGACAAAATTACATTATACCAAGGCCAAAGAAGGAATTGTTTACAAACGTTTTCAATATACTGGTTCACTGTTATGGAACAACATTCCTAGTGACATAAGGCAGGCTCCTAGCGTTTCATCTTTTCACAATCAATGTCATAATTGGATTAAATCTTTACAAAATTGAACAGTTCTAGTACAAAAGTACCGCCTGCTTTTCTGTATTTTTACATTATTATTAAAATTGAATTTTCAATGCAGAATGAGATTTTATGTCTTAAAGTGATGGTATATTATGTTTTAAACATTTTTATGTTTTCACTGATGCCTGTGCATGTATTCCAGGTTTGATACTTTGCATTTTAAAATTACTTAATTATTTAGTTTCAAGCCAGACTCTTGACATCATGTTGTATATACTATATATATTGTAATAACATATAGGAGTCCTCAAGATAGATTAGTGCTGTAACTGAGTTACCCTCTCTAAATAGATCTTTATTATCATTATTATTATTATTATTATTATTATTATTATTATTAGAGCAGTTCAAGACAAAAGTTGTAGAAGATGGAAGGGTTTGTGTCGGATTTTTTCTATCGTGTAACGTAAAACGTACTTTTGCTTGTTTGAGTTGCCAGGGATGTGTTTCGGAGATGGACATTTTCTGAATTTTAGAAAGGCTGGGTGAGATTCTCATGCCAAAGGAAGGTATGGCATTTTGGTTTATTTTCGTATTAAGTTTTGTAGCTGGGTTGAAAAACAGCCAAAAAAGCAGGGTTCAGAGGGTTTGATCTTAATCTGAGAGCATACTGTGTGGAAAGCATTTATCTACGATGTGATAAAGGTGGTTTGTTTGCTTCAGCGAGGAGGCTTTCACAAAGGGATGTCTTAAATGCTCCCAGAGCGAGTTTTATTTCTTGATGATGAACTGGATCAAGCATTTTCAAATATGACTTTTTGGCTGAACCATAAACAATGCAAGCATAGTCCAGTTTGTAGGGAACAAACGTTCTATATAAATGGCGGATGACTTTTCTATCAGAACCCCAGTCAGTGTGCGCTACTACTTGAATTAGATCTAGAGATTTTAAGCATTTAGCTTTCAAGTTCTTTAGGTGTGGAATAAAAGTCAGTCTTCTATCGAAGATAATACCTAAAAATTTTGTTTCCTCAACAACTGGAATAAATGTTCAGTCCAGCGTGAGTTTAGGTTTATCATGATGTCTTCATAATTGACAGAAATGCATACATACCATTTTTGATTTCGAGAATTTGAAACCGTTAGTACTGGCCAATTTTGAATTTTGTTTATATTTTGCTGTAGTTGTCTTTCAATTGTATGCATGTGCTTTGATCAATAAAATATTACAAAATCATCAGCGTATAACGAGCAATCCACACCAGAAGCCAAACACTTGGTGATGCTATTGATTTTGATGTTAAAAAGCGTCACAGATAAAATACTGCCCTCGGGCACACCCATCTCTTGCTCGTACAAATCTGAGAGGGTAGCGCCCACTCGTACTTTGAATTCTCTGTCTGAGAGAAAGTTTGATATAAAAGAGGGTAGATGGCCTTTTAGACCCAGATCGTGCAGGTCATTTAGTATCCCATACTTCCATGTCGTGTCATGGACCTTTTCTAAATCAAAGAAAACCGCTACTAAATGTTCCTTCTTGATAAATGCATCGCGAATAAATGTTTCCAGTCTAACCAGATGATCATTTGTGCTGTTGCCATATCGAAAGCCACTTTGGAAAGGAGATATTAAATAGTTTCCAGGTACCATACAAGCCGAGATTTGATCATTTGTTCCATTGGTTTGCACACACAACTTGTGAATGCAATAGGTCTATAGTTGGCAGGATCTTTACCTGGATTGGAAACTTGTATTACTATTGCTTCTTTTCTAATTTTAGGTACATTACCAGTAATCCATAAATCATTGTAGATTTTTAATAAAGATGTTAATGATGATTCTGGAAGATGTTTCAGAAACTGGTAAAGTATTTCATCAGTCCCAGCGGATTATCATTTGTCTTGTCTAAAGCCTCCATAAGCTTCAAAAGTGAAAACAGTTGGTTATACGTTTCCGAGTTGTTGGATGTGAACTTTAAATGTGACATTTATTTTTGTGTTTTTAATCTTCGGAAGGCTTCTGAATAATTAGGTGATGAGGAATGTTTTAGAGAAACTATCAGCAAGAATATTTGCTATGTCTTGTTGTGAACTAAAATTGTTATTGTTTAGTTTCAAATGTCGGAAAGAATTGTGGTTTCTCTTTCCGTTTATTTTACGAATAGTTTCACAAACTTTATTAATAGAGGAACGAGAGTTTAAAGAAGAAACATATTTCTTCCATGATCCTCATTTACTTTCTTTGATTATGCGGCGAGCTTTGGCCCGGCGAATACGATATGTACTTAAGCCTTAAGGCGTCGGACGATTGTTATTTTTTTTCAAAGCTTCTCGGCGTTGTCTAATGGCTTCCTTATATTCCTTAGTGTACCAAGGTTTTGGGGTTTTTGTTTACAGTTCGATGAAGACTTGGCAATGGATTCTTCTGCAGTCTCGGTGAAAATAGAAGTAAACTGCTTAATAGGGTCATTAATGTTGAAAACTGTATTCTCTTTCAGCCTAGTTTAACAGAGTATTTCAAATTTAGTCCAGTCGACCTTCTTAATATTCCATCTTGGAATAGCGTCATCAATTGTAGAGTTAATATTTACAAGGGAGATTGGAAAGTGATCACTGCCGTGAAGGTCATCAGCGACCTTCCATTCACAGTTGAAAGCAGCGAAGGAGAACAAACTGTCAAAACGATGCGCGTGTATGTACCTGTTGCTGGGTGCGAATATGTCGGTGTTTTGGTGTTTTATAGACACAGATCCTGCTGAGAAATGAAGTCTTCAACTTTGTGACCTTTGTCCCTTATATGATTTGATCCCCACAATATGTTATGGGCATTAAAATCACCGAGTAAAACAAATGGCGTGGGAAGTTGTTGAACAAGATTGTCTAATTATTTTGGTACTAGGTTAGTGTTTGGTGGTATGTAAATAGAACAAAAGGTAATCACTCAATGTAGAGTGACGCTTACAGCATTGGCTTGTAGATTTGTGTTTAAAGGGATGAAGCTATCAGGGCTCTGTTGTTCACAATAACAGAAACTCCTCATGAGGCCCTGTCAACATTTTGGAAGTAGGTGTTAAATAGTGAGTAGTTTTTAAGTGTGATGTTATCTGTATTTTTCAAGAAAGTTTCTGTTGATATGATCTAAGAAAGACAACTGTTACTCTCTATTCTGTAGTGGTCTTGAAGGAGTTACCTTTGTGTGTGTTGATTAAACACGTGACTTGTGTTTTCGTCTACGAGCTATTCTTTTGAAGATTTCACCACTTATGATGATACAAGCATGCTATCAACATGGTGGCAGCGGTGAACGCATATCCTGATAACGTCTGCAACGTTGATTTTCGCTGGACAAACGCACAGAGTTGAAGAAACTCCGAAAATTTGACCAAGCCAGGTCGCGAAAATAGATCACATTTAATTGAACATTCGTCCCGATTTGATTCGTTCGACATGGCGGACTCGTTAAAGCCACCTGGGACTTTAGATATTACTGAAGGAAACATAAGTGAAAACTTCAAGAGATGGAAGCGACAGATAGAAATATATTTGACCGCTAGTGGTTCCCAAAACAAAGACAAGACAGTTCGAACCAGCATCATTTTACACTGTGCAGGACCGAAGGTAATTGACATTTATGACCAGTTTGTATGGGCAAATCAAGATGACAAAAACGATCTAGACAAAGTTCTGCAACAGATTGAAGCCTACTGTAATCCACGGAGGAATGAAGTTCTTGAAACCCACAGGTTCTGGTGTGTGAAATATGATGACTTTACATCGTTCGAACATTTCCTTACCGAAGTTAGGAGAAGAGCAGAGTCGTGCAATTTTAAAGAAAAAGACAGAATGATAAGAGATAAAATTGTACTCAGCACAAGTGGTAAGCTCCAAGAATTGTTGTTGAGAGAAGAAAAACTTGAACTTGACAAGTGTCTTGAAACTTGCCGAGCATTTGAACAGTCAAATAGACATGTGCAAGAAATCAGACAAGACAAAGTACATGATTCGGTGAACAAAGTTGATAACGCGAAACCACGATCACAAGCAGGTGTATCTGGTACTGGATTGGTAAGACCGAAACTTAAGTGCGGTTTCTGTGGACTGTTTCATGAACGAAGCAAAGAAAAATGTCCAGCCTGGGGAAAGAGATGTAACAACTGTGGTGTAAAGAACCATTTCAAATCATGCTGCAAGAAAGTGCAAACAGTTGACCAAAATGACAAGCCCGAAGAAGCTACAGAAGAAGAATTCTGGCTTAACTACATTGACAGTTCGATCAATTCAAAGGCAAAAGCCAAAATGATTGTAAATGACTGTGATGTAACATTTCACATTGACACTGGGGCCCAGGTAAATACAATCCAACAGAGATTTGTCCGAAAATCTCAGAGAATACAGAAAGTGTCACATCTCAGAATGTGGAACAAGTCAACAGCGAAATCCTTAGGGGAGGCAACTCTGACAGTGACAAACCCAGTGAACAATGAAACTTATAACGTAACTTTTGTAATTGTGCCAAATGAGCTAGATTGCTTGCTAGGTTTGAAAGCGGTTCAAGAACTGAAACTGGTCACAATTAACACCGATAATTTTATCGGAAGCGTCAAACGCCACCTCGGAGATCTTGGTGAAGTGAACCTCAGACTCACAGATGATGCAAAACCCAGGGCATTGCCAGCTCGCAACATACCGCTGGCAGTGAGAACTGAGGTGAAAGAACAAATTGACCTACTGACAGAACGCGGCATTTTAATACCAGTTACAGAACCAACTGAATGGGTTAGCCAGATGGCAATTACAAAGAAGAGCAATGGATCGTGGAGGATATGTTTAGATCCTCAACCGCTGAACAAAGTGTTAGTGAGAGAACGATATAGACTTCCAACTTTTGATGACGTAGTTCCAGGATTACATAATGCCAAAGTATTCACGAAACTCGATGTGCAAGAAGCATATTGGCATATTAGACTTGATGAAAAATCCAGTCTACTTACTACTATGATAACACCGTTTGGAAGATACAGATGGGCTCGACTACCGTTCGGACTGAATGTATCCAGTGAAATATTTCAGCGGAAACTGAATGAAGCTCTTAGCGACCTTGAAGGCATATTTACAATTGCGGATGATATTATCATCGTTGGTTGTGGTGATAATGAAATAGCAGCTCAGAAAGACAATGATGAAAAGCTGGCAAAGCTTTACAAACGCTGTGAAGAGAGGCACATTGTTTTGAATGAAGGAAAGAAGGATATGGGCCCTGAAATCACTTTCCATGGACACAGAATCACGCCACAAGGTATCAAGCCAGATAACGATAAAATCAAAGCTGTTCTTGAAATGAATGCTCCGACGGACGTTACTGAAATCAAACGATTTTGTGGATTGGTACAGTATATGGCTAAATTTGTGCCAAATCTGTCTGAGACTCTTGAACCATTGAGAAACCTGACTAGAAAGAACACACCGTGGAAATGGACAAAACAATGCACGGAAGCTTTTGAAAGAGTGAAACAACTGTTAAAGCAAACAGATGTGTTAGCAATCTACGATCCAAATAAGGACTTGGTACTACAAGTTGATAGTAGTAAAGATGGCCTAGGAGCTGCTCTGCTGCAAGATGGACACCCACTTGAGTTTGCATCAAGATCTTTGAAACCAGCTGAAAGGAACTGGGCACAAATAGAAAAAGAAGCGCTTGCAGTATTGTATGGGCTAGAGAGGTTCGATCAGTACACATATGGTCGCCCAGTGATTGTTGAAAACGACCATAAACCTCTGGAAACCATCCTGAAGAAACCACTCAGTCAAGCACCAAAGCGGCTACAAGACATTCTAATGAAGATGTTTAGATACAATGTTACGTTTCGGTACGTCAAAGGATCTGAATTAATCATTGCGGACACACTAAGTCGTGCTTATAGTTTGTCAGATGACACTGAACTGACTAGGCTGAAAGTATGTGAGGTCGAAATGTTTGATAAAATTCCGGATGCGCGAATTACAGAAATCAGGAGAGAAACTGCCAAAGACACAACTTGTCAGTTGTTGATTGACCGTATTATAGAAGGATGGCCCAAAAACAAAAATGACCTAAAGCCTGAAGTGAGACCTTATTTCTCTATCAGAGACACACTGAGCTTTTATGACGGTATAATACTGAAAGGGGAAGCTGTTTTAATTCCAAAAGCTTGGAGAGGACAAATTAAAGAACGTTTACATAGTGCCCACCTTGGCTTTGACAGTATGGTTAGGAGAGCACGAGGAACCGTTTTCTGGCTGGGAATGAATCAAGAAATAAGACAATTAGCAGACAATTGTGAACACTGCATGGAGAGAAAGCCAAAACTCCAGAAAGAGCCCCTGCGGCAACATGATGACGGCAACTACCCATGGGAGAAAATTGGGTTAGACTTGTTTGAAATACAGGGTAGAAACTATTTGCTGGCGATTGATTATTACTCAAATTTTATAGACGTTGATTTACTCACCACAACATCATCAAGTCAAGTCATTATCAAACTCAAGAAGCAGTTTGCGCAATTTGGAATACCTAGAATAATCATCAGCGATGGTGGACCACAATTTACGTCCGACGAATTCAGTCAGTTCACGAAACAGTGGGGCATTCAACATCACGTGACTTCTCCTCATCACCCAAAGTCAAATGGCAAAGCCGAAGCCGGTGTGAAGATTATAAAAGGCATGATGATTAAATGCCTGAACTCTAGGACTGATCAGTACGAAGCACTGCTAGAACTAAGGAATACTCCAAGACAGGACACTGGTCTAAGTCTGGCCCAAATGATGTTTGGGAGAGAAACAAGATCAATGCTACCTTTGGTTCAAAAGAAGTCGCCCAGAAACAAGAAGCGAGATGCTAGGAAGGACTGTATCAAGAAAAGTTATGACCGCAGTGCTAGAATTAAACTAAAACTTGAAAACAGTCAGCCTGTATATTTCCGACACAAACCAGATAAACCCTGGAGAAAAGGTGTTATTACAGAATCAAACGACCGAAACTGTATTGTAGCTTCAACGGATGGTGTTCAATACAAGAGAAATAGTGAACACATAAGACCGACATCAATCCCAGTACAAATCCGCGATAAATCACCGGAAAGAACAACTGTACAGGAGCAAATGGCTGACACGCATGTAAAGGAACCTGATCAGAGGCGTCCCGTACCAGAGTCGACATGCCTGGAATCAGCGACTACACCAGTTATAAGACCCAGGCGCGAAGTGAAGACGCCAACCTATCTCAAAGACTATGTGAGGTTTTGAGTCAGTTTTATGCAGTTGTGAGGGACATAATAATCCCCTGTAGTGATCTAGAAATGTTTTCAAGTGTTACAGTTATTGTTAGCTAAATTAGTTGAATTTATTTGCATTGCATTTTGATGACTGCATAGTATAAAATCCTGTCTTCTTTAAATCATTTTCAGTTAAAGTCTAGTCAATAATTTTTATCTAAGTCAAAAAATCCAAAGCCAGTACTTTTTGTAACTGTAAATTTTATAACCTGTTAACTTGTTCATAAATTGATGTTTTGTTTAGATCTCAATTAGTTTCGTTAGAGAAAAAGGGATGTTGATATGATCTAAGAAAGACAACTGTTACTCTCTATTCTGTAGTGGTCTTGAAGGAGTTACCTTTGTGTGTGTTGATTAAACACGTGACTTGTGTTTTCGTCTACGAGCTATTCTATTGAAGATTTCACCACTTATGATGATACAAGCATGCTATCAACAGTTTCCTGAAGGCATATTACTGCAGGATTATGTTCGTTTAAAAGAAGAAAAACATAATGGTAGTTGGCTTTAAGTCCTCGACAGTTCCATTGTATAATGCTGTTCTTCATTATAAATTTAAATTGAAGCTTGTCTTTTGCATCCACGTTCTCAATGTATCCAAACCTGTTATAGAGTTTGATGTGGTCATCTGACCCCTTTTGTAGATTTGTTTTAAGTTTTGGTGATTTCGGTGGTTGGGTATTATTGCAAGTAGTTTGTGTAGATGCCGTGTTTTTCAGTGCTTGGTAATGGGGTGGGTGGGTGTTAGAACTTGGTGTTGAATCGGATAAATCTGTCTGTTTGAGCGTCCTTCGTTGTTTTGGGATTGTTTTTAACTACATGGGAGAAGGATGGGCCAGGATCGGCTGTTTTGGCCTGTACAAGTTTTCTGGCTTCTGGAAAGGGAATGTTGGTTGTGTACTTTACCCTCTGTATTTCCTTCTCCTGTTTCCAGGTATCACAATCCTTGGAGTTGGCGTGGTGCTCCTTTCCACAGTTAACACTATGCGGAAGTGCTCTACAAACAGATTCCTGATGATAATGGTCTATGATTCGGCCACATATTTGGCTTTTTGAGCAGCGGTCTTCATGATGGCCATATTTTAGGCACTTATAGTATTGAAGGGGGTTTGGAATGTGTATCTCAACCTTCACTTGCAAGAAGCCAACTTTGACCACTCTGGGTACTGATGGTTTGCTGAAGATGAGTGCAATGGCATTGGTGTCCTGCAGGTTGTTGTTACGTTTAATACGTATTCTGCATACTGCAGTGACACCTTCATTTTTCATTCCTTCAATGATATCTGTGTCGCTGACACCAGCCAAGTCGCGACAACGAATCCCGCTTTTGGACGTATTGAGAGTGGTGTGAGCGAAGAAAGTTTTCATTTTCTTGACATTTTCTGTCTGACATCATCGCTCAGACTCAATAAGAAGGCAAATCGATTTAAAGTTTGTGACACTTTTTGGTGTGCCAATCGATCCTGTGATTGCTTTCTCGATCCCATACTGGTGAGTGAGGCAAGCGGTTTTGTGGCATTTTTAGACTATGACCATGAAGCGTGAAATGACTCCACAATATATGGTTCGTCATCTGATTCAGATCCAGTTTCGGTACGCTTGTTTTGGATTTTTTTGTGGAAATATCCATGTTGGTTTATTTAAAATTCAGCACCCGTGCTCATCTCTCACCATGGAGCCTAACAAGGGGACACTTTTCTAGTGCGAGGGATGCACAGATGCCATACTCAGCTGCTAAAATTACATTTGATTGACCTGTGAAGTCACCACCTTCTAGGAAGTCTTCTAAGACTTGTGAAAGGGAAAGACAAAGAATATAGACTATAGGGGCAACAGTGGTATCAAGAGAGATACAAGGAGAAAGATGAAGAAGATGAGGGAGTAAAGAAAGACTTCTTAGAGCTCGGCAGGATTAGCCGATTTGTCCATACTGGGCCCGTCCAGACCACCCGTCTAGATGAAGTTGAGGCCAAAGTAGTGTATTTCATGGAAAACCATTGCTAAACTACCAGGATCCTTTCCTCCCCCGACACGGGGTGCATCCCACAGCAAACAGTTTGCCCCTAATTAGTCGCATCTTATGATACGTAGTCAGGCACATCAGGTCAATTCTACAACCCCGGACGGGCAGGAGGCTTTGGTAAAGTTTTTTACCCATTATGTCTTTCATAGAAAAACAGAAATGGACTTGGATGAGTGTCCATTTATTGCTGTTTCCTGCAACAGAATCAGTTCAAGGTCCCCTTTATATTAGCTATTAGGGATCTTTTAAAGTTAGAAGAAAATCAAGTGGCTAAATAAATTATTAATATTCATGGATATCCAGACAGAAATAACTTAGTCATGGAAATATACTAAAGGGGTAGTACAATTTAATGATGGAGAAATTAAATATGCATGACATACATAACTGGGTCCTATCAAATCCATGAGCAGATTAAAGTAGTTATTTTTATAGTTGACTTTAACAAGCATTAGAAATTGAAAAATAGCCAATTTTATAAAACTTTACATTTCATGCAATTACTTTTAAGTTTATGAGTAGTATTACAAATAAGTCCAATATGTATCTGGGTCGCTGATGGATGTGATAAAATCTTCTGGCTGAACTTTAAAATGGTACAAATATTATGCATTTTTAAATTACTATTAGAAAGCGTATGAATAGTATCTCAGAACATTTGCTATCCAATGTCTTGTTTCCTGAAATTATGTGTGTCAACGGGTATCAGGATGCTTGGGTACCTGATCATCAATAGGGTCCCAATGAATAAAATGAGCCAATTGGTGATTGTTCATCTTATAAAGTTTTCTGCCAGAGCTTGTAAAGACACCAGTCACTTTGCTTTCAAGTTTTCAATAGTTTGGACTGAGCCGCGAATACATGTACTTTTGAATTGTCAAGCAGAGGTCTACCTTTTCCAGTAAACGTTTTCCCTTAATCCTGTAGCCTGTTTTCCTACGTGAAAATCCTTCGATTAAGCCGTGAGTGTGGTACAGTGGCAAATAACAGATGGTGGTCATTTGATCTGGCTGTACAGATGACATTATTCAGTTGCGGCCTTTAATTGATTTCACAAACTGTATGATGAACGTGTTACTTAGAGACCAAGCCCAGTCTCTAAATAAGCATCAACATAGGAAAATGAGGCAAAGGAAAGGTAGGCAGAAGATATTTACGATGACTAGACTGCGATAATTTAGTAGGCATTCATCGAGGATTTCAGAACTTTATCAGCTAGTGAAGATAACGTTTTGGACTATGCACCATATGCCAATATGTCGTGACATGTATATGATATTGTGAATTAAATAAAACGTGGACGTAACTTCAGATTTTTACACATTTAATATAAGTGATGCAAAGCGAACTCAACTTCTTTGCTGCCATAAACACTTCTTAATCTATGAATGAAGAAAAACAACCTCCAGAATATTTTAAGCATCCAAAATATCATCTTTGCACTAGACATGGAGGTCAACAGAGGGATGTGTAATGAGATACCTGTTATTACATAAAGTCTGTAGGTGCATATTTCTTGCATACTCACGAGTATGTCAGACACACACATGAATTAAGAAAACCAAAAGACAAACTATTAAATCACCATATTTATTCAGTTGTCTATGTCTATGACGCATAAGGATTGCAAACATTTCTTGCAATGCAACATCCATTCGTATCATTTGTCGGCATTTCATAAGTGTTGATTATTTTTATTGCATGTGCTTAGAATAGGTACCACTTTAGTATAATACATACCTGGTGTCATAGTATATACTTGGTGTCTGCCGTTGTCAGAGGAAAAATAATGTAAAACATTGATGTTTCTTATAGGTATCTGACATATAATCATTTGCAACTAGAGAACCAGTCTTCTGGTTAGGTAATGTAACACAAAGTAACAAATATTTTGAGATGCACATGTTAGGTGATAAATGGGTTTAGTTATTATTCCATTAACACGTTTCATAAACTTCAGTTAATGTACTACATTAGAGAATTTTTTTAAATACTTTAATTTAATATCCTTTATTTAATAATTTCCATCTGGTAAAATATCATAAGACTCTTAGTGCTGAGGTATGTAATTAGGCGCAAGAAAATGTACCCTTTGTAGATGCACGAGACTAAACAAATTATGGTAAAACAGATGTTTTACAATGCTCACAATCTCTATGAAGAAATCATGCTCATTTTTTAATGCATTAACCTTAAGTTATATTTTAATCGAATTAGTGGTTAGATCCCTACCTGTGGATCATTATTCGTATTATTTGCAACGATATTGATTACGACCTAGGGGTAAATGCTATTAAATTAGTTCAGAGGAGGAGATGGTAGCAAATAGATACAATGTAGAATATAAGAAAATGAACATGGATGCTTAGACTTAATATTCACGATTTTCGCCTCCTTCATGGATAGCTGCAAACATATGATTTCATATCGGTGGGTTCTGAACTGTGCGAAGCTAACTTAATAAATTGTCTTAAGCTATTTCGTCATGTGCATGTATACACGCTCTATATAGATAAAAAAATAAGCAGAAAGAATATAGACTAACTGAACGTTTGCTGTGTAAAATTTATCATAGACTTATACAATCGACAAAGTTTAAATAGAGTCAATCGCTTTAACTGTTCAACCATGACTTTACAATAGTTTTAAATATATAAAATATATAGCGTCCTAAGTACTCATCAAATATATTTGTGATAGTTCAGATATTTTCCTTATATTTACCTATGGTAGTGCACAAGACTTTATGGTGTTTTCAGAAATATATCGCTATACAATTATGTTCATAATCTTTTGAAAAAAATATATTGAAGAAATGCACAACAGACCATTCTCTTAAAAAAACTTCTTCATTTTAAAAATGATTATAATGTCTTCATTATTGTTTAGCACATGCACTACATAATGAGAATCAAATTTGAATTTGCAAGTCTGTTTCACCCAAAAGATTAATTGTTGTAACTAAAGTTCCTATGAAGGATTGTTGTAACATGCTTAACGCATCAGTCACAATACTTAATGGCCTTAATGATAGAGATAAAACCAGCAACTAAAAACACATTGAAAACATTAGTGCCAAAACAGCCACAGTGACACTGCAATGACAAAACTAAGAGCAAAGGAAACACCTCCATTGACATCAATACTACTAATAATAATAATAATAAAAATAATAATAATAATAATAATACATGTAATAATAATAATAATAGTAATTATAATAATAATAATAGTAACAATACGTGAAGGAGATTCATTCATGATTTAAAGAGCTAAGAAGTTGAAGAGGATATTTTCCCATCAAAGTTGCTGAGAATAGATTAAATATCAAAAAGAACAAGAAACTAGCAAAGATCTCTTTTATTGCATTTGACAGTGGGTTTATGGATATTTTCCTCAACTTCATGTAGACTGAGTTAAGACTGAAATATAGTTTTATTTTTTGGATAAAATTATTCTGTGCCACTGTAATTTATTTGGAAATATTCAAAAGAATATGCAAACATTGGTTCATTTTCGTGTAAAGAAATGTAAACACACACAAAATACACTGAATTTTATACATTCTCTTGGATATTTAACAGAACTTATGAAAAAGTGAATTTATTTGTATTTTTCTCTCCCAGTATAAAAGATTTAAAGAGGTTACCAATGGAGGTTTGTTGGTAGTATTCGTAGCACACCATCGCTAGGAGGAACAACTTGAGTGGAGAATCAGATAGTTTGGTTCAGTTCGTAAAATATTGAGAAACATTGAGTACATTTGCTGCTTAACCATTCACCATTAATGATTCGCAAATCGAACATGTTAATATTTGTAAAGGATAACAAAATACTCCGGATGAGATTTTTATTTTCATTACTCCGAACATTGCTGGTAGTGCCTGTTGATACTTCCATTTTGTTAACATTCATTGTTTCTAGAACCATTTTGACTTTTTGTGAACCCTCTTTTATTCAGAGAAAAAAAAAATTTGTATAATATATTTATATGCAACCACTTATAAATGGAGACAACTGAAGTTTTGTTTATAGAGCCTGAAAATAGAATTACATTTTATTTCTGAGGATGAAGTACAAAATTTAGTTACCATAAATATTTTTTAAAGAAATAAAAGTAAAGTTTGCCACATGTTTCAAACATATTGTACATAAATCTTAAAATATAGTATGACTCCAGTTAAATCTTTGCAGGTTCATAAATATTTACTATAGTTGTGAAGAACAAAAATTGTCCAGCTGACCAATGTAAGGTCTATTAACATTAAGATCTGACTGAAGCACCAAATAGTATGTCATGGATTGTTTTGTTTCTAACTTCATCATATTGTGTTCATCAGCTTTAGAAGACATCCCATTTTACGGCCTTATTAACGCACGATGAGCTGCATATGTCTATTGTATATGGTAATCAGGATGGATGTTTTCATGCTCAAAATTTGTAATCACAGATTGGTGTTGATATATTTTTAGACATCCACATTGTGGTTTGATATTTTATATTGCCAGACGAGAGCTGATTGAAAGATTTTGTAAAGAAAATGATCCAGACGTGTACAGCAGTCTGTTTTCCACAATTGATCAAGATTCCAGTGAGAAGCACAAAAGTCTGGTGCAGAAGCCTTTACAATATGAAACAGGAGGAGGACTTCAAAGGCTTTACTCATTCTGGATGGATATTAATACAGACCAGAAAGGTGTAATATACAAGCCCAGAAAATATAGTTTTTGAATGTTATCAAAAACATAAGGTTCAGCATAGATACAAAATAAATCTAAAACAATTTCAACTTTTATGTATTCAGAATATAATCAAGATATATAAGTTTGAGTCATGTTGTCCTGCTGTATCTATGCATTTATGTATTTTCTCTCAATCTTCCTACCTACCCACCCACCTTCCTGCCTACCTACTTACCTGCCTGCCTACCTACATACATACATACATACCTACATCATGTTAGTAGTAGTTGCCTACATTCGAACTTTCTCTTTAGGCTCAGAAGGTACACAAGGTAAACAAGTCTGAAATGTATTGGTTTGCTAGTCAAGTTTTGCAACCTGAGATGGAACAGAGTCTGCTTTGATAGTAAATTGTTATGGTATTGATTTTGGTAACTTTTAACTTTGAGATTCATTCTCAAATATGACAGAATTGGGGGAAAAAAAACCTCTGATAATTCTGTGCAAATAGTTTTGCATCTAATATATGCTTCTTCAGGCACAACATGTTTTGATAGATACGGATGACGTCTTTATATTTTAAAATAATAATTACATCATTAAATAATGTCATAAATGATATGCAACATCATAACAATTTTAGATATGTGAGATGATGTACTCCCAATGAGCAAACATAAGAGAAAGTACTTTTCTCAGTAGTTCAAATACAAAAGAGGTATTTTCTCTTCGTTATAACACTGTGTATCAACTGATGTGATTTATATGATAACCTGTAAAAATGTAACATGCAATATATTGGACAAACACTTCAACAAAATTCTCAAAGAATGAATAATCATCGCTTTCCTATAAAAGGTTATAGAGATCCTCAGTTTTTCTCTAATAGTTCGACACTCACTCTCTACTCTCTACTTGATTTTTCTTTTATTACAATACCAATGTACTATATAAAATTGTATAACTTTTTTAAAAATCCTACATGGAGAAGGACGAGCTCCCAAAAGAAACAGTAACGGATGCAAGGTATAGTTGTCACCATCTGTAATCTGCCCCTTTTCATCTATTTCACATTACTGCTGTAATCAAAGATGTTATAGTCTTGTAAAAGTGTGCCTGACCAAGACATGGATGTACACTGATTGCGACAGTTATAACTTGTGTGCCCTCCCATGATGCATTTGTTTATTTGCTCAAAAGACAGAGATGAATTGCCAAGTTATATCTCATTTCATTTCTTCTCTTTTACAGACATAAAAATGTCACAAGAAACTGAGGATCTGCCTAGGGTGATTCTAGATGAAAGACCATCAAAGGAGCTTCCAGACCCAGAAGACGCGTGTAAGAAATTTATATTCAGTGCACTGCTGATCATTATTATTTAATCTTAACCTTTTTATCAATTGTCATATAATCTTTCTTTGGTACAATATACGTTAAGTATCATTGTCAGCATTACTCTCTTCAAAGGCTGATTTTCATTTATTAATGATAAGTTAAAATAGTCTGTATTCCAATTTAGAATGTATTTCTTCACCCATCTCATTATCACTACGATTCTATTCACCATTTTCTGTTGCTACTCTAGTATGTATGCTATATTTTATTCTAATATTATCTCATTCAAGTTATTCTTGTTCTTGCTGTTTATTTCCTACTTCATTGTTCAAATTTCGCATTGGGTTATTTGTTTCTTACATCATTTCTAAACTCACTCAGTTTTAAATTGAGCAGATATACAAAATGTCAGGGTAAAATTTATGAATGATCAGCTATATAAACACGACAAGCATCAAGGATATAAAAAGCCCACAAAACTTAATCGTTTCATTCATTAAGTTAAATGTTATAACGCGATGGTTGTCAGTGAGGTCCTAGCACTGTCATCTTGTGTGCACTTAAATCCAAAAGGTGTTTACGGTGTACACAATAAGCCTGCTCACTGCCCTATTCCAGATGCATAAAAAGACTACACAAGCATGGAAGGTAAACAACCTTGTCATTTGCGTTCAATATTTCTGATGTCTAGTTTTAATGTTTCTCAAAATACAGTGAACAAAATAAAACTTCAAGCATTAATAGGATAGCTTGTCTATGACGATGAGCTACATCATACATCACTGCTATTGTCAGAAACCTATAGACTTGCCCATGCGAACGGGTCGGCTGTTTTGGTGATGTTGTTGTAGGGTTTAACGCCATTTTTAGAACACGATAGGCTATACATGGTGGCCAGTATTTATGGTGAAGGAAGAACCCGGGGAAACGACTGACCCATGAGAAGCTACTGACAAGATTTCTCACATAACCACATTAGCCGAATCCGAGACTCGAACCCATGCAGACAGTTGTGAGATGGCAGTGATCCGTGACAGTGAGTGCTTTAGACAACTTGGCCACTAGGGTCCCCTCCCATTTTGGTGAAAAACATGCATTTGGACTGAATCACGAATCAGATCAAAGTGTTAGAGACTCCTGGATGAAAACCACATTATATATTATAAAGTGATTAATGAAATGGCCAAGTATTTTGAATATTTTGTATAGTTTTGAAGTCGGCGGGGGGGGGGGGCAATGGCAAGGTGGGTGGGCAGGGTTGTAGACAAAATCTACAGTTTACTTTGGCTAATGCGATTGAGTGAATTAATTTCATTTGTCAAAATCTTCAGTCTTTAATCAGTTTGGATTTGATTTACGTCTGATTCTGGATCTCAGACATATTGATAATAACCAAACTGTTTTATGAGCTTAGCCATAGATTTATTGTCAAATAGGTTTACTGAAATTAATATTTAGAGTCCTTGAATGCCCCGAAACATGTATCTAAACATCTGAATGAACATTATGCAGCAATAGATTAAAAATCTATTTTACTCACTTCATTCAAGTAAATCTAGTGTCACATGAATCTTACCATATTTCTTATGGAACTACTTAGTATATGTACTAATTTAGGCTTTGTCAATTTTGAAGGAAGCTTTGGCCACCGACATATTTTACAAAATGTTATAAATATATTTATTCTAATACATTTTGATAAGAACACTATTTACTGTGTCAGTGATATTGTTTTTAATGTGAATTACCCTGAACATAATTCTAATTTTAATGTAGACTTAAAATTGGGTCTCATCTTTAGACGCTCTAAGTGCTTTACAGTGTGTGTGTGTAATTGTGACTTTTGACCTAGCTTTAACAATATTTGTCGGACATATCACTACTATAATGGCAGTGGGGCAATTTATGGTGATGTCTACCATTGGGGCATCATGCCGCAGACATGTAGCATCATGTCACACCCATTCTCATTATCATGACACCAGGTTGACCCGTCCTAACACTAACCTCTTAATGATGAACGCAAGCAAGGAAACATTTAGTATCATTTTTGTTATTCTTCTGTATGACTCAGTCAGAGTATTACAGTATTACATAGCACATAAACACACACAACAACAAGATTACAAAAACAAGCAACATCAAATTACAGACAAAAATATACGCCTACAACAATTAAGGAAGTAAACATTATTTAGTCTCCGAGTCTCTTCTTATAGTCAAACTAGATGTTGATCGTGATCAACCTGTCTTTGTGTGCAAGGGCTATGGGTAATTTGTTCGACATAGCTGGGCCCAGGTATGCTAATGAAAGTTGCCTTTATGACTTTGTTTTAACAGTGGGAACAACGAAAATACTAGTGTTGGAGAGGAGCATAAGTTTCTAGATGAGGTGTGTACACTTGGGTGAGGTCAAATATATTGAACTATTGCTAGTCAAGGAAGTGAAGGATAGTAAACAGATGTTATGCTTGATTCTGGATCGAACATGTAGCCTGTGAATGTTACAGATTGAAGAGGATGTCTGGTCAGCTTTTTGTACCCAAAAGATGACCCAAGCAACCATGTTTTGAGCCTCTGTAGTAGACACTAAGATGAACCAAATATGAGGGAATTACAATAGTCCTGTCTTGAAAGTGCTTAGGGACACATGAGGGTTTTAGTGGAATCAACCAACAGGAAATTGTGAATTGAACTGATGTGTCTCAGCTCCAGATATGCAGTTATGTTCAATGTATGTTGGTGTACTGTGAACGTGAACGTCTTTGTGTGGATATCAGGACGGCTTTAGTTTTATCATAATCGATCTGCAGCATGTTTTTTGCCTTGGATTGTAGCCTCAATTTTATTTGGGCAGCTAGATGGGACTCTATTTGAGTGACATTAGATTACAATTGGTGAGACACCGGATGTCAATATATGACACTTGAGAGTGACTGAATGTTCAAAATGAAGAGAGCCGCCAATGAAAGAGCCTTGTGGAAGACTAAAACATTGATCAATTAAGACGGAACATTTTCCATTTACTGACAGAATATGTTTGCTGCTGACTAAGTAGGACTTGAACCATCACAAAGCTTTATGATGTAAACCAAATACATGCTGGATATGGTGAAGTAATAATATCATGGTCTATAAAGTTAGATGCCTCAGAGAAGTCAAGAAGAGTGAGGTCTGTAACCCTACCATTATCCAAAGCAGATATAAGATCGTTAACTTCTCTCAGAAGGGCAGTTTCAACACTATGGCAAAGGCGATATGCAGACTCTACATTGCAAAAAGACAACTTGAATTCAGATGATACACAAGTTGCGTTAGAATAAAATTTGTAAGATTTTTCACAAGAATGACAGGTTAAAAACAGCTGTAGTTCTTTAACTCGTTTGGATCTCTTCAAAAGAGGCTTTACCATTAAGGTTTGGTAAATTTAGGTAATTCCCCATATGACAAAGACATAATGGTGACATTAGTTAGTGACAGCAATATTGAATCAGTGCACTCAAGTAACAATGATGTTTGAATTTAATCAAGTTCACGTGACTTACGGTTGCTTTTCATCATAATTGAATGTACCATATCTGTAGAAACTGGTTCAAATGATATTAAATGTTGCAGTGTATATTTTATATCACAAATGTATGGTGATGATGAGTCTAATGGATAAACCCTTGTCTTGGAAGACATCTGCAAACAAATCCAGAAGGTTAACAGGATAGAAGGTTGCTGGATGTGGTGCACATTTTTCACCTGACACTAGCTTGTATTTTCAGTGAACTTAGTACTACATTAGCTGATTTTGCTGCATGAACTATGTTTATGAATATATGTGTTCCATATATCTCTTACAGAAAAAGAAAACAATTTTTCCTTATAAAATATGTTTCTTTGAAAAATCTTACCCAATCATATTACCTTAGGAGAACTACTGCTACCGCGAAAATCCACTCCAAGATATTACTTTTAGCTAGGTCGAGCTGAAAAGTTGCCTCCCTACTTAGAGGACGGATGGACAGAGTGATCTCATCGTAGGTATAAAGGTTAGCAGAAAATACCTGAACCTGTCATTTACTACTTGAACAGAAGGTACTGTCTCTATGGATGTAACTTTGGGTAGGCTCGGAAGGTGTATATCTATTATGATTGGTTAAATGTTCTCAAAGAAAGATATATTTATGGGGAATATTGGTTTCTTACTTAAATACATCACACAATCATAATACATTAGGAGAATAAGAACAAAAAGGAGGGGTGTACATTCCCTTACCATCAGGATACCATCACTGGTATGTGATACAGCTTTTAGGTAGCCTGACTGGAGGGGACTACATCTGTCGAGGCGCATCTTAAATAGGAAACTCACCAACCCACGACCACAAATCCATTAGATATTGTGAAATCACATCTTAAGAATTTGTCCATCTACCTGGAAGGGTGACCTATTTAGCTGGAGATATAGGTCCCACCAGATCGAACTGGGCCCTTTGGGATGACAGATTCAGATATAAAACATGAGACTGTAGGCTCCAATCTCCATATCACACCTTGAAAGAGGTCGAAGCAGCAGCACTGCTCTGTTACATTACCACTTCAAAGCCCGAAATTGTTCTTGTAGGTGGTTTTATGCTGATGTGTCCAGACTAGACAGAGGATTCATGATGATACTCCGGCTACCCGTGAAAGACAGAATGTTCTTGTTGATGTAAGAGGATGTCACTGGTCCAGTGTTCAAACGTTTGAATCATTCCCAAAGGGCATATGAAACATTGAACTGGGAAAACGAGGTCTGCTGATGCGTTGAGCAAGTCTAGTAGGCGAAGGAATTCGAGAGGGATGGAATTTACTTCGAAACTAAATAAGGCAGCATGGCTGGATTCTCAGTATGAGATTCTGAGGGAGCGGAAATATGTTGCCTGTATATTGAACTCCATACCTAGGTGAAAAGTTGTTGAGATGGTATTAGGTTGATTTCTTTTTGTTGTCGAGAAGCCCAGGTTGGTAAGCAGTACAAGAACGGCAACTTGACTTACCGCCGTAGAAATGATCCAGTCATGCACCGTTCCTCGATTCATTGGACGAGGGAAGACCCAGGATGCAAAAGTTAAGTCCCAATGGGGGTACCCATAATTAGTATACGATGTTGTATGTGATTCGCATGAATGTATTAGTACCTTGCGAATAAGGACACGAAGGTGTGCGTCTTTTAAGTCCACACTGAGTGCTAAGCCTCTC
Organism: Sinohyriopsis cumingii; assembly: GCA_028554795.2. Lineage (NCBI taxonomy): Eukaryota > Metazoa > Mollusca > Bivalvia > Unionida > Unionidae > Sinohyriopsis > Sinohyriopsis cumingii. The sequence continues at coordinate 117,808,339 of CM068828.1, forward strand.
TTGGATGCCATACAAAATACACCATGGTGTTTCTATTAAGAACCATGGGGTGTGAATGGAATGATTGGGGGCGCTTAGGTCGAGGACTGGACGCTGATTGACATTTGCATCTGAGGCCAAGAAAAGTCTGGAATGAAACCCCTGAGAACAGATCACTCCAATGTGGTGGATTGAAAGGGTCTGTTGGGATGTTTCTAACTTTTGGAACTGGGTGTAGAGGATAAAAAATGTGGAAAGTGGAACGTGGTGCAGAGTCACTCGGAAAGCAGTTGCCTGGTCCATGGATCATTATTGCAAAATTTGTTTTAATGAGCAACTGAGAAATGGAACTTTCCACTGCCCGGAAAATATGGAAAGAATCAGGTGGAGAAGATGTCCTGTTTTAAGGGGAAAATGGTGTCGGGAGAAGATAAGTTGATGTAACAAGACAACCGGGTGGGATTTTCGGATTCATAACAGAACACTTTTGACGATGATATAAATACAATGTTTAATAATGGATGACTTGCATGATCAATTAATTATGAATATGTGCGTGTATATATCATCCAAATATTGGATTTAATTAACATAAGAACCAACATACGCAATGATGAAAATACAAATAAATTAATTTAGCAAATACAAAGAGAAGAGGTGAATGGTTCACAACGATTTGACAACGAAATGATGACTATAGTTTACTCAGGTAGTAAACAATGGGGAATTTTACTCATGTAGTAAAATGAATTCACTCAGGTAGTGAAATTATGGTGATAAAAAGGGACAGATATACAACTTATCTTTACAGTCCCTAAAGATATTCTGGGTTTTACAAACCCCCAAATTAGCCCACAGCTAGCAAAGTACATGTAAGGAGATACACTCTGTCATCAGTAAACTTTGTTTCAGCTCCACGGCTGCTACAGTTCAGCTTCACAGCTGCTACGTTTAATTCCTGTGGATGGCTTTACAGCTTGCACTACGTCGACCCCAATCACATAACTGTGAACGCTCGGGTCATTCTGGTCACTCTAGATACTCTGGACACTCCAGACAGCTTTATACAACTCTACACACTCTGGAAACTCAGGTCATTAGACATTAGACAATCCAGAAACCCTGGACATTAGACACTCCGGACTATAGACATTAGACAGCTCTACAGATGAAGATGTGCACATCCTTAGAGCAGACTGCTGGCTGACAAAACTTATCCGTATTGTAAAGAAATGTACGTAGTGTGAGGTATTTATACACAGACATAGTCTGTGCATTGTAGGCATTCGGTTCGTCCCATCAAGAGCACTTCGCACGTGCGGCATGGGATGAACCGAACTCACTATTTCGAAATACGACACAATATACATAAATCACCCTCGGGTATCACTGTACACAAAAAAATGAAACCCGAGTACATGTATTCAGTAAATAAAAGAATTTAATTCCATGACAATACCTCCCCCCCAAAAAAGAAGATGTGGTAACACTTTTAGAAAAATCATGGAATGTGAACATAAACAATTGTTAAAACTTCCAATTTGAAAACTGAACAAAGATCATCTGCTAATTACCCCCTACTTAAAAAATCAGTACCCACATTTTCTGATCCTCGAATTGCCTCGATCCAGAAATTATACGGTTGCAAAGACAACACCCAAAGCATCAATCCTGCATTGGCGACCTTCGCTTTTTTCAAGTATAAGAGCGGCTGGTGGTCTGTCTGTCAGATAAATTCCCTTCCGAAAAGGTACGTATGGAATTTTCCTATCCCCATTACTAAGGCTAGACACTCCTTCTCAATCACAGAGTAGTTTTGGTCCCTAGGGAGCAATTTCCTACTTGCATAAGGAATGGGCAATTTCATCCCCTCTTGCTCCTGTGGCAAAACAGCCCCAAGACCCGGATCAGATGCATCAGTCCTCAGCACAAAAGTTTTGTTAAGTTCTGGCAACTTCAAGATTGGTGTACTTACCAGTTTCTGTTTTAAAGCGTTAAATGCTTTTTCCTGGCATATACCGCAGGGAACTTTATTCAGTTGCCCGTTCTTAGTCAAGTCTGTTAATGGGCTGGCGATAGCCTCAAAATTGGGGACAAATTTTCTGTAAAACCCTATCAAACCTAGAAAAGATCTTACTTGTTTTATATTTTCTGGTCTAGGTGCATCTCTGATTCCTCCTATTTTATCTTGGTGAGGTTTCAACAGTAGCTAAGGGGGTCTCTTTAGCGTCAATGGGAATTAGCATTACAAAACTCCTGGGTCACTTTAACGTCAGTGGGACTTTAACGTTAAAATAGGGGGTTTGCACTTTGGCGTCAGTGGGGATTTAAAATGGGAATGACACCTGGAGGTCAATGGGAATTGCACATTGGGTGGCATCATGAGGTTTATAGGGTCAAACCTTTTATAGGGTAAAATGTATTTGTAAGGACAATGGGTTGATAGGGACAAACATAGACACACAAAAACCCACATTCAAACACACAGAAATGAGGACAGAAATGTTCTAAAGAAAGTCTCACACATAGAATAGAGACTCAACAAAAGAAAAGTCTATTGATTGTGTTCAAAACATTTATTCAAGTATATACATGGGCTCTGTGGCCTGTGCTTTGGTTTAAGCACTATCCATTTAATACATAAACATTTGGACATAAAACAAACCTATTTACGAGTTATTTAGTTCTTGGTTCTAGTAAACTACTGTTTAAAATTAAAGTTTACGCCTTTCTAAAATCACTTCATATACAACGTATTTACATTAAATGTTCATTTATAAGAAAAATCTAAAACAAAGCAAGTAACAACCAATCAAATAGGACAGAGTTAATACTTCTCTCTCTATCTGTCACAAACGTTGTTTAAAATCTGGTCAGCTACCATTTGTGTCCCAGCGTAGATGTTTCCTGTCACATACTCCCTTTCATTCGTAAATCTGCTGTTATGTCAATTGTACTAGGTACACTTATCGGTAAGCAAATCAAGTACAGTCATCGTCTTCTTCCCTTTGAGGTATAATGTATGCCATATGAATGGTCACTTTTCCATCGGTGATGTCAAATTGTTCTCTCATCGTCTGCTCGTCTTCTATAGCCCTCAAAAGTTTGTAAGAAGTTAGTTCTGCAGGTGTGCTAAACCCGAGTCATAAAGGCGAGTTCAAAATGTCGTGATACATAGATGGGCTCAAACAACCTCGATCTTTGACTTGGCAATGACGTTTGAGTTCCTCTAACAGTGAGTCAAGTAGGTCTGTAATAAAACTTGCTACTTCCTCGGCTGAAACGTCAGACGCAAAGTCTTTAAAATTTACCGAGTAAGTGTAAGTTGTCATCCAAATTTTGGATCCTATAATACTCCTTGAGGTCTACTGAATCCTGTCCCTTCTTGGATGCACTTTGCTGTGACGGTATGGTGGTGAAAGAGGTTAATGATGTTTGTCCCTTCTTTCTCTTTTTTCATCTGCATAGAGTGATTCATCTTTATCGTCGCTTGTCCTTGCAGTGAAGTGTCGTTCTTGGAAGTCAACCCTTTTTATATTGGGTGATATCAGCATGTCCATAAGGTAAAGTTTTGTGGTTTGCATGTTGCACTTGTTGCACGAAGTTTGTCATGGTATTAAAATATAAACAACTAAGATGTGGTACTGCATTGGCGATGTGATCGTGAGGTATAGAATCACACCCAAGATTCTCGTTCGACTTGAGTCTTACGCTCGATACCTGATGTTTCAATGGATTCCTTTTTGTCGATTGACGTTGGTAGTCACAATAAACTATTGGTCTTGCATATTGTCGCTTTTTATATGTTGACCAATATCGACGTGACCGTACAGCAAAGTGAAGTGGTTGGGAAGCCTCACTTACTTCTGGTATATGGTTTGAGACAGCTTTTCCAAGGGCCGACTGACGGTTGGGTGAGTGGGTAAATGTACAATCTAGTTCGGTTCGTGGGTGGTCACTTTAAAGTTTCCATCCTGTCCAGACTGCAAGGCTTCTTTTAATACGCCAAAGTTCACCACTTGACTGGTGTAATAATTGAGAGTCAATCCTTTCACTTCAACTTGTGGGTCCCGGTATTCATAGCCGTAATTTGTAGGACCTCTGCTAGCGAAACTTAGAATCTTGTCGTTGGTGTGTTCGTCTATCCAGGCTCCTAAACGGTTTCTTTCGATGTCAGGGTGTTGCTGAGCCGGGCGATCGATGTATTTGCAACTGTCTGTGTCAAAGCATATGACACGATCACCTAACAGTTCTAAAGCTTTGTACAATTTTAAGCAAGCATGGGCTATCATGTAAGCAGCAATGATGACATTTCTAAATTTGTCGGCTTGTACAATGTCCAGATCTTCTTCGTAATTGACTACGACCAAATCATCACGAACAATGCCCACGAGTTTCATGTATTTAGTTTTGTCATGAATCATCTGGAAGTAGTGGGAAGGTTCTGTCAAATATTCCATCTTAGGTAAAAACGGGCGTTTTACCCCACAAGCAATTTAACATCACATTGGCAAATTATCGCCTGCCTTCGTTTTTTTCGAAGTGGTCTAAGGTGATACCTTCCTGCTCCCCGTATTTCTCTTTGAATGTCTTTTAGTCTTCGTGAGTGTGACACCAGGAAGGATAGCCGCTGGCTTCTTGATTCAGTTTCAAAAAGGCATCAACGTAGTACTTGGTATATCATGTCCAGAGCTTTGAACAATCCCACACTGACCCACGTTCCCGCCAAGGCGCGTTCTTCCTGGGTGTGCTGACAAGGCTGGTCTTGGTTACAAGTTTTGGCACAAGTACGACACAAAGGAAACATCAATTTTCCTTGGCAATGGTGAGGTAACATGGGATGGTACAAGTAGGTTGGAGGCAAGACTTTGCACTTGATCAATCCTTCGTATTGTCGAATGTTGTCCAGGTCAATGTGGTCCATCAACATTTGCGGGTGCGCTGCAGGAAAGCGACACTATTTGCACATGTTAGGAAACAGCGAACAATTGTCCAAGTATTTGATTTCTTCTCTGTTCTCCTCGTTGGCTTGGTACAACAAACATGTGGCATTTGTCCTTCCTCCGTACAAACTATCCCTCGGGTTCAGTGGGTCCATCAACTTGTAACTTTCTACGATGCGTTTAAACTGAATCGGTTTTCAAACGGTGATCATCGTACTCATGTTCCCACATTTCTACCACTTGGTATCCTTGTTGTTCTAACCTCAAGCACCGCTGACAAATAGCCTGGTACAAGTCTTCCATGGTCCGTAGTTAAAAAATTCACGTTCAGGGTAGCAGACAGGACATCCACCAAATAAGTAACCGCTAAACTCATACACGATCTTGGGGTTTTCTAAGTCTCAGCCATCCATCGAATATGTTCCGATGGTCTTTTTGCCTCCTCAGTTGCAGGTATGTTGGATCGATTTGTCTTCCTTGTCGCACAAGTAATGTAGCCAGCGTAAGGGCTTTGACAGAGTATTGACGTTTGACAAAGTTGGTCGTTTGAGGGCTGATGACAACTAGGGTGTTTTCAGGCATGAATCTTTGGTGGTACACTAAGGAACATGCTTTGGCAATGGTGCAGGCTTCTTTCAAATGATCAATCCCTCCGTATTCCATGAACAGGTCTCGACATTTTCCACAGCAACATCGTAAAATGTCCACGTCGGAATGACAATACCTTAACATTTCTTCCTGAAAGTCGAAGGGGTCCAAGGCGTGAGCCTGGTACCAAGCGTATAAAGCTTATCGTTGTTCGTTACACATGTTATCGGGGTGGTAATCGTGAGCCTCAGGCAAATGGGGTAGAACGGCGTGTTGATTGGCTTCAGTATTGAAAAAGTGCGGAAAATAACCTTTGGCCACTTCTGTCATTCCAAATGTTTTAGGCATTCGACTCAAAGACATGGCCAAGTAACTCATTGAATCTTTAAACTGCACTTGTCCCACTTGCATGGAAATGATTTTTGTCCCATTCAAAGTCACTTTGATACGTTCTGTACTTTGCTCCATATAGTATCTGAGAAGAAATTGTCTTTCATATCCGAATAAATTGTGATTCATCACCGTGTCATGGCGGTGACAGTCTTCAAAACGTTCAATGTCCTCTTGGCTCCACGTCTAGTCGATGGGGTCTAAGATCCATCGGGCGAAATCAGCCAGCGTGTTATGTCCCCGAAAGATTTTGTCACGTCCTCCAGGAATCTTGCTGCAGTGAGGAAAATGACTAAAGATAGGTTATTGGATGCACTTCTCGCACGCTCGATGAGCCACGCAGAAATTAGGAATGTGAATACCGGTCTGTTGCATGCATTCGAAATTAAGAAAAGATGAAATTGCTTTTCTTCTGGTCATCATCTTCTTCTTGATGTTTAGAATGGTATTTTTTAATGTAGCATTGGTGTTCCAAGTCCACTATATGGCGACAAATGTGACATCGTTTCTTTCCTGAACATACTTTTGCCTTGGCATTATTGCTACGTATGACTTGTCCACAAAGTAGAGCACAATGTCAAGAGTTGACAAGCACATGTTTTGCTGTGAACCTTGCGTTTTGTGATGTTGTTGGTAATGGGTAGGGCTGACAAAAGTGCGCTGACAAGCAGGGCAATGCACTCGTTCTTGTTCTTCGTCCAGACAGGGTTGATAGGCCAAACATTCTGATCATTTCGATTTACAATGCTTGTGTTGCTCTCGATTGTTATAGCCATAGTCACATTTATCACGACAATATATGTATCCCAGGAATCCAGTGATACTGGTAATGGTATCGAAATGTTCATTGTGATGATAGACATGATATTTTCCACCGCCTTAGCTTCAAATTGGTTTCAGTTGTTATTCGCACGGCGAGATGATCAGACACGTTTTTCTGTACCTGATCACTATTCACTTCACAAACAATAAAAGTAACACACAGACGATCACGCCATGGGCGACTCATGAAAATTATATTAGTCATTTTACGACATACATCACGACTTGCTTGGTCACTTTTTAATCACATGCGTCTTCAGTTCACTCTTGTGATATTTTTTTTATGACATATTTTTCAATGGATGTGATTTTGTTATGTTTTATATGTTTTTTTATGTTTTCAATGACTTTACTTTATATCCATTTTGTATTTTAGATGTATGGATTATGTAGCCTGAAATAAAGAATTCTTATCTTATCTTGTGTAAGTGGAATGATTGTTTCTTTGAAACTTTCATAAGGACAATATACCATAAAAACAAACGTACGTGTGATGCCATTTTTTAAAGTACGAAATGCATTCTCGCCGTCATTGTAGATTTGATTTATACCCTACTGGAATATTTTCCCGTTTGAAGATACCTCTCCAAAAATGTGATCAGTAGTCACAATAAGTATGCGAACTGTTTCGTTTGTCATGTCATTTGTTATCAAAAGTTTACAGTCTAAAAACTTTTAGAACGATTTTTTTTCTTCCATCAGTAAATGTGTGGATGAAATAAAAGCTTGAGCTTGTACAATTAAGATATCTTAACTTTATCCTATTTAGGCAACATGTCACGGACTGTGTTTTTCTAACATTAGATATACAGTTTTTCAGAAAAGAAACAATCACATAGCTTTTTCAAGAATGATGCAAGTGGCATTGCACTGTATAACCCTGCCTATAGTTAACTCTGAATTATAAAGCCAAAACATCGGTTCATAAAAAATGTAACAATGTTCATCCTATATTCTCTCAGTTTAGACTGTCGATAGAATAAGGCGCGTTTTGGTGCTGCTTTGTTTCCTTTCCTTAGGTTTGTGAAAACTTTGCAACATTGTTGGTAGCGTGTGGTGCGAAACACAGGACATCTCTTATTGGGATATACAGGAAAATACTAAGCAGTCAGTTGACAATAAATATAACAATACCTTTTTTATGAAATTGATGAATGAATGAAAACATTGAACATTTCTCACATATAATGTGTGGTTGTCTTACTTACCTTTGTCCTATAATATCGCAAAAATAACAGACCCAAAAATGGTGTTTGACGTTTTTTTACCATTTTGTCTTTTTTCTTTCTTCCTTTCTTTCTTTCAGTAACGTTAATTGTGTCTGGCCATCTCTCAAAAGACTTCAATATTGCTAGCACAAGCTTCTTTCAACACATTTTGAAAAGTACTGTCGCTTTGGTGTCTGCTTTCTCCTTGGAAAAATGTCATCGTTTCATTTGATTACAAAAATTTAATTTGACTAAGTTTTACACATTACTTAAACTCGTTACATCTCATGGTATCGGTGTAAGCATTCGTTCTCAACTTTCTGGAAGTGTGTTTTTGCGTCTCTGATGTGACAACAATTTTTTAGATATGAACAATATGTGTGTAAGAGAAAGCCCGCACACAAGTGTTACTGCATTGAGTGACAGTAGAACGAGCGGTACTTTAGTCTGGAGTGTTTTCAGAGATGGGCAGGTAAAATTAATATTCGTCCCGTCTTTCTTTCTGACTAACACAACGGAGGACAAGTATGGGGAACTGGAAGGTTTGGTTACTTCCTGGTTTAACATTTTCCCCATTTCTTGGTTGAATGTCTCCCGCGTATTAAAGACTATTGGATATCCTTTAATCCTGATCGACTCAGAGGTATTCAACTTGATCTCATGTTGAAAATATCCAGTACGGTCTGGTTTGTCCGTAAACATGTCAGGGTATTGAGACAAAAAACCCAAGATCTGTGTACGCTGACCCACTGATAAATACGGGCACACTTTGATGTGATCAATGCCTTCTTTCCCTACGTCAGTGGGGTATTCAAGGGACATTTCGGTACTGGTGACGAATTCTGATTCGTCACACGACCTATCACTGCTATGCATAGTACATTCAAGACCCCTTTATATCACTTGTTTGTCTAGGTCATTCTACATAGAGTTTAAGCATATTGGCGTGATATATCTTTGACTTAACCTCCAAGTCAATGACATAGTCCATTTCGCCTTTCCCCTGTTTGAATTCGTATGACCCATTCCACAGGACTAGCAGCTTGTTTTTATTCGTTGGGAGAAGCAACAACACTTGATTGCCTTCATCAAATTGTTTACTCAGCATTCCTCGATTGTAGTACTTCGCATACCAATGACTAGATTTTGCGAGTTTGTCTTGCGCCATTCGACATGTACTCTCGAATCTTTCATGCAAATCTACCACGTATTGGTAAGTAGTCTTAACTTCTTCGAACGCGACCTCGTCTAACCACAGTTGCATAAGGGTATATCACTCTGCTCGACCACCATCTAGTACATCAGATAACTTTTATCTCCCTTTAGTTGTAGTAGGTACCCAAAGTTATGATGACTAAGTAATGTATTTAAAGAAGAATTTTATATCCATCCATCTTTAACATTGCATATGGTGCAAGCTGACAATGTATTCATTCCTGGTTAAGTTAAAATAATAAACTGGAACAAACAGCAGACATTTTCTTTTCTTTGAATATGCACCGTTATAAATAATGAGCTTTTGTAATGTCATCGTTCATTTTTATGGTTACATCATTTGGTGTCCTTCTATGTACAAGTCATCTGTCTGGACTGGAACCATTTGTCCTCTCCTCGAAGAGTAACTATAAATATGTCATTGTACTATACATGTCATTTTTTCCCATCCAAAATAATACCACTATATTGGGTGCACTCACCAGTTATTATGTACTTTTGAGAGAGTGACTTATATAAGGTGAAGTTTTATGCATTCGAAACATGCACAGTGGAGAGAACATTGGTAAATCTTTATGCTACTATCATGTAATGTGACTGACATTGCTTTGGATATTGTATTTATGAAAATTGTACATGATCTAAGCACAATGCTACCAAAAATAACTGCTCCCTTGTACTCAAACAATCACCCGGAAGCACACTATCTTTAGCACCTATTAAAACTGGGAAAATGAATTTTGTGCAAATAGACAATACCAGCTTCTGAAAGTGCAATGGGTGAATTACCAAATAGGTAAAATGTATTAATTTTTTTAGCAGTTATTGTTTTACAATTTACTTCTGAAATCCAGGAAGTGTAAATAACCAAGTGCAGCTAGCAGTTTTTTGAAAGGTGCAAATCTGATGTAAGGCCCAACTATTTACTAAATAACCCATATTACACCCATCAATCATACACCAAAAAAAAAGGTAATTAAATGGTCCTGTAACAATATCTAAGATATACAGTACAAGGTCTTTTTTAAATAGCCACCAAGACCAGTGAAGAAACCAGGGGGAATTCTTTTTTCTTTAATATTCTGACACCCCTATGCAATATACGAAATTGTAGAGCGCCAGCATTAGAGTTTTAGTGGTTTGGGGGTAACATATTTTACTTTGTATTGTTTGTCTTTGGATGATAACTTAGTCCAGTCCATATGTCATAAGAGTAGTATATAACTGTTTTCACCGAGATATTGATAAAGGATACATGAATATCCTGAATATGTATGTTATTATTATTATTATTATTATTATTATTGTAATATTATCGGAAACGTTGATTTAATGCATGTAGGAGAGACACACACGAATATATAGTTTTCATAATTATCTTTAAAGTATTTGCTACTGTAGAATTGCTAACTAATTCCTATTAGTTAGTCTAATAGACCGCGTAAAGCCTATAAACCAATATGTTTCAAGAACTAAGTTAGAAATTGCAGATTTTGATATTTGATGTGGTTGCATTAAATTTTATCTCAAGAACTCTATAGTATAGTGGAGTACTCGCGCTACGTATTAGAATGATATTAAAGACCACATTTGCAAACTTCATGCTTACCTTAATGATATTTTAATTGCATGTGGCAGTGAATGTACTTTTCATTATGGAAGTAAATTGGGGAGAAGTGTTAGGATTTTTAAAGAAACTAAAGTGAATTATTCATTTCCCATAGTAATTGTCCATGTTAAATAATCTCTAGTATGTTTCGGCTCCACACAAATACCTGAGATTTATCAGAACTCAATTTAAATTCAGTGTTAGGAATAAATGGATAATTTGTTCCACAATTTCGAGTAATATGTTATAAACAACAGTACCAGCTTTAAATTATTCCCTATTAGCAACGTGATGCTCAACTGATACACAAATAAAGTCATTGAACTACAAAACATACTTCTAATTTTATATTCAGCTGCTGGGGCCCCGAGTGGCCGAGTGGTCTAAAGCGCTCTTCGTTACGGATCACTGCCATCTCACCTCTGTCTGCGGCGGTTCGAGTCTAAGATTCAGCCAATGTGGGCATGTGAGAAAGCTTGCCAGTAGCTTCTCGTGGGTCGGTGGTTCTTTCCGGGGTTTTCCGGGTTCTTCCTCCACCATTAATACTGGCCGCCATGTATAGCCCATCGTGCTGAAAAATGGCGTTAAACCCTACAACAACAACAACAACAATATTCAGCTGCTTATATAAAGACATGATTGATTGACCAGATGTATTTCATAAAACTTCTACTTTGTCTTAAACCTTTTTATATATCTGAAAAACTGTGACATTCATTTTTAATGTAATATATATATATATGTGTCTGAATGTTGCTGCATATTGTGGCAGTTTTCTTACTTTCTTCCATGCCAATACCTTCACCGCTCCGGTGGCCTAGTGGTTAGAGCATCCGCCTCGGATGCGGGAGGTTGTGGGTTCGATCCCCGGCCGAGTCATACCAGAGACTTAAAAAATGGTACTAACAGCTGCCTCGCTTGGCGTTCAGCATTAAGAGGTTAGTGTTAGGACTGGTCGGCCTGGTGTCAAGATAATGTGACTGGGTGGGACATCATGCTACATGTTTGCGGCATGATGCCCCAGTGCTAGACATCAGTATAAACTGCCACATTGCAGACATCGTAGCGATATGACTGAAATTTTTTTAAAGCTACATTAAAAATCAAAATCACATCACATCACATCCATGCCAATACCATGATTCTTCTTTCCTTTTCAGACTCAGGTGTCCCATCTGGATACACATACAATCCCGTATATGACTTTGTACATAAAATTCGAAAGACAGACGAAGATCTTTTGGAACCAGCAGGTAATATTTTTGATGCTAACATTAGTTGACCCTGAAAGTACAAAGAGCTTATTCATACAGACTTGAGTTTAACACCTGGTATAAACAGCTCAGGAAATTAAATCCTGTTGTTTTTAACAGAGAAAAATGCAAAATGGAATGACACGTGCTTTTAAGATGTAATCTTTAAATATAGTTTTTGTTATTCCTATTCCAGAAAGTTATGTTGCGAAGTTCATATGCAGTAATATTATACATCATGTTATTCTAACATATATTTATAAACTTTGATTTAAAGCACGTAGGCTAAGGTTTAATTTTGCATCATTGCTCATTTCTTTGTTATATGTCTTTCATATAACCTACTTACCATTATGTCTCAACAACTGTTTCATGTTAGAACTGAAATGGTAAATTTCCTGTTTGAACGTGCTTGTGTCATGTTTCTATCTATAAATGTATATACCATATTTGGTCATTATATGTATATACAAGAAAGTTTCTGCTTCACAGAAAAGGATCCAATTCATCAAAACTCATTATAAATTCAATATGAAACACAGATGGTCATTTTGTTCCAAAACATTGAGTAATATAAATAATTGATACAAATTTATTTTAGTCCCTTAAAGCTATTTGACATTCCACTGATACACAAAGAAGTTTTATCTCTAAGGGGATCTTATAAATTGAAGTACAAATCTCATTTCCATATTTTTCAAACATATAGCTGATGGAATATGGCTAGTGAAGTTAGGAGTAATACGACAGGGATGAAGGGATGAATTAGACTTGTTAGCTCCAATTAAAGATTATTATTATTCATTGGAGTATACTGAATATAAATCAATGTAATAAGAATTAGGATGTAAGATAATACATGCCTGAAAAACTTTATAATTTGACCCAAGATTTTTAAACCAATTGTACAAAGCTTTTACAGGTCCAAAACATCAACATTGCATGTTTCTTACGTATGACACGATTCTTATGCTCTTTGATGTTTATTGATATGATTACAAAATTGTGGTGGGCGCCATGAGTAGTTGAGTGGTCTAAAACAATCGCTATTACGGATCACTGCCATCTCATCTGTCTGCGTGGGTTCGAGTATCGGGCTTGGCCAATGAGGATATGTGAGAAAGCTTGGCAGTTGCTTCTCATGGATCGGTGGTTCTTTCTGGGGTCTTCCCGGATTCCACCGCTCCGATGGCCTAGTGGTTAGAGCGTCCGCTTCAGAAGCGGGAGGTCGTGAGTTCAAACCCAGGCCGAGTCATACCAAAGGCTTACAAAAATGGTATTAACAGCTACTTCGCTAAACGCTCAGCATTAAGAGGTTACTGTTAGGACTGGTCGGCCTGGTGCCAGGATAACGTGACTGGGTAGGACAGCATGCTACGTGTCCACAGCATGATGCCCGAGTGCTAGATATCACTATAAACTGACACACTGCAGACATCGTAGCAATATGGCTGAGAAATTGTTAAAGCTACTTTAAAATTCCTAATCACAACACACACTTCCTGGGTTCTTCCTCCACCATTAATAGTGGCATCCATGTATAGCCTATCTTGTGCTGAAAAATGGAGTTAATCACTACAACAAATACAACAACAAAATTGTAATGTAATTCTGTGTACTATTATTTTACAGTGTGGAAAAGGGGTGATAGTACTTTAGTGATTCAAGTCGGTAAACTGGAGAAGATTTGGGTAGGTCTTTATTTTTTACTTCTATTCTGATCTCCGTGATTATCAGTGTTCGGATTAGTTCTAATTAAGATGAACATAAACACCGATATATTTAATGTTTATAGTAAAATATGAATACTTTTCTTAATTTATATACCTAGGAATTAATCCGTGCGCAGGGTAGCATTGTTGTCACTGTGTCCATCACTCTATCCATAAACAATTAATTTAGCAAACATATAAAGCAATTTAAATAGGAATGACGTTTGAACTCTTATATTTTTCCTGTCTGGTAAGCGTAAGGCCAGTTGAGCATATGATATGTTCCTGCGTACTGTGTGCATTCGTCCATCATCCGGTAGCATTTGCTATTCTCAACTGCTCTAAACCCACTAGCTCTTGATTCAAACTTGGCAAAGATTTGTATGGTATGAATTTATTTTATGTAGAAATGACGTTGATCCATCACCAAATATGGCTGTTGTGACTGCATTATAAAAACTTGGACCAACTTGTAACACCGTATGAAAAATTCAATGCAATTTAGAATGAAGTTAACTGGTATAATATCGTTTAAATTTAAACAATTCAATTTAAACCAACTGTGTATTGAATATGTTGCCATTACTAAAATAGCAAATATTTAATTGTCTTCAGTAGAAACAAAGTAGCAGGTTTGCACCTCTTTCCCCTTAGGGGGACTTTCACCCATCATAGACTCTACCCTATGACTCTCTTAGCCCATGTGTGACCCATGTATGTTAGCAATTTAATGACGTCAAAAAGGGCAAACACCAACAATACTATTACTCGAGAGTGTAGAAACCATCCCATGGAGTCTACATAATTGGTCAAGCATATGGTACCGATCAATACATACTGCAGACCAATAATGAATGAATTTACTGTAACAGCAGCAGCAGTTAGTATGTCTTAATCAATAACCAGATTCTGTTTATTACCAGAATTATCTTAGTGATATAAATTGCTCATAATAACCTGCTGCAGTTAGTCAAAGCAGGTTATCTCTAAATTAAAAAAGAAATAACCTGTTTAGATTTAGTTTAGCAGTATTGATGTCAGTATGCTAAAAGATTTCAATGCAAAATGATGATACACAAGCTGAATTTACACTGGCTATTTAAGAATCTGCTAATACTGAAAGATACCCAAGATTATATTTGGCGAACATGCTGAAAATGTAGAAAGGATTTCTTACAATATTAAGCTCATTATGAGACATAGTTTTCTCGAGGCAATTTGTTGACTACAAATCTGAGAATTGTCATTCAGCTTATCAACACAGAGAGTGGTCTGGGGGTTGAGGAGTCTGCCTTTGAAACACAAGGTTGCCAGATTGAGTCTAACTTCGGGAGTGACAAATGTTTCTTTAATAAACGAAACAGTACAAAGTCGTTGCTGTGATAAAATGTGAAAATGAAACCCAGTTGATGAGTGTAAAGTGAATATGTATATGTGACGGATACGTGACATGCATCTTCGATTCGTATCTAAAACTGGTCCAGACTATACACATTATTGTAAACATCACATGAATCCATTGTTTGAAATAGCTGTGTGCAAACATATGCAAATATATAATTCAAACAAACATGGCTTGCCTGTAGCTTCTAGTAGGTCGGTGGTTCTTTCCGGGGTTTTCCTGCGTTCTTCCTCCACCAATTTTACTGGCCGCCATGTATAGCCTATCTTTTGCTGAAAAAAACCCTTAAACAGTTCAGCAACAACAACATATTGTGTCATACAGATTTATCAAAGAGGCACAACAATGTTATTGCATGTTAGAAATATATTCAGAACATTGATGAATTGGTTAACTTGGGAGTGGCCTTATAAAGGGAATGAACTAATCTTAGGTAGATCTATAAAGAAAAAAGGAGAAAAAAAAAGAAACTGCAGAATATTGTACACCCATAAAAGAGGAATACCTCAGTTATCGAGTCTGAAGCAAGTGAAATTTTTTATGATGTTAATTAGACGTGACTTGGCTGTAATGATCATGATACCCCTGAGCAGGCTAATTAAATGCGTTTGGGGCATTAATATAGGTATGGCATTAACAATAAAACAGAAATAAAAGCTATAATAACAAGGATTTAAGCAATAGCAGCTTCAGATCCTGAAAATATACAAAACTTAAACAAGTCGTTGATGTAATTCTCAATTAAAGCCACGTTCCCCCTTGTAGAAGCATGCATACTGACCTTAGTTCAAACAGCTAGCACGGCAGCATGGAATACACATATCAAGTCATATGAGAAAAGCTGATATACTTCAATTATTCAGACCCATATTTGTACCGAGTCCATAACCACCGGTTGCCACAGCAACTGTAACAGCAACAATTACTAATAAAGCAATGGTACAACAACTAAAATAATTTGCACATGAGCATAGTATAAAAATTTAAAGAGGTACAAGATAAACTGACATACTTGTGTCATTATATGAATATGAACAAAAACAGTATTATTGTTTTGCATCTGCTATTGCTACTAAAGCGGTTGGGTATCTTAATTTGAAAGCATAACAATCACAAGTGTCAGAATTCAAATTTTACAAGCGTCGTGTCGAATATGAAAATCATGTGGCAATTATCCCACCGACCTACAGGTACCGTTGCTCGATAACAGTTAACAAATATGATTACTGGAGCAGTGTTAGAAAACTTTGAAGATGCCCCCAGTCGGTAAGGTGTTGCCCGCCATGGCCTGCCTGCTTCACTGGATGCATAGAGCTTAGAGAACCATCTCGACAAGTGGGCTACAAACTACGCACCAGGAAAGACTCAAGAAATAAGAAAACGCCACCTCTTCATTTTGCAAGCTGGAACATCAGGACCATGTGTCCTGGATTCACTGCTGACCTTGAGCAGATTGACGACGCACGGAAAACTGCCGTCATTGACAGAACTCTCCCGAATGAATGTTGACATTGCCTGCCTCTAAAACTGTACCGATGTCACCTTTTGCCAATTATGCAGAAACCGCGTTTAGCCGATTATTAAAATTGCCGATACCGATTATGAGACCGATTATTTAAAGAAACCGCACATTCTACAGTTACTAAAAGCTCTAGCATTTCATTGACAAGTAAACCATGCCCTATTTTTGTTATAACTAACAATGCCTAAAATGGGTGCGGATTTATGTTAACATTTCAGATGTGGTCTCAAGCTACCATACATGTGATAACTATTTCCCACATTTTATATCCCACCATATTTCTTATTGTTAATGCATATATGCAAATAAAACTCTTTGTTAAATAATATATTTATTCCGAATTAGTTTTTTTGGGGCACATATGCTCTGTGATATGTTTTTCATACCTTCTTTTAATTTAATGATGGTAATCAATGCTTATATATACGATACAGTAATGCCAGGTCAAGTTGACTCGTGTAACTTTCATTTGTAGGAATGGAGATCATAATTTGCTTGTCAAGAAAAAAATATATACAGCATTCAGTGATCATTCCTGGGATTTAGGAAGCAGTTCACTAACAAGCAAAGCATTTAAAGTGTGGCAAAAATAAATTCTGAACACCTGGTTGATGGAGATGTACTTTTTGAAGTTAGCCATAAAAAAGGGTGGGGGCATTTAGAAAAAAATCTACAGCATTCAGTGATCATTCCTGGGATTTAGAAAGCAGTTCACTAACAAGCAAAGCATTTAAAGTGTGGCAAAAACAAATTCTGAACTCCTGGTTGATGGAGATGTACTTTGTGAAGTTAGCCATACAAAAGGGTGGGGGCATTTAGAAAAAAATCTACAGCATTCAGTGATCATTCCTGGGATTTAGGAAGCAGTTCACTAACAAGCAAAAACATTTAAGGTGTGGCAAAAATAAATTCTGAACTCCTGGTTGATGGAGATGTACTTTGTGAAGTTAGCCATAAAAAAGGGTGAGGGCATTTAGTTCCTGAATGCGTGAAATCGATGGTCGCAAAGTACGATCGTAGGGTTTTAGTATTAAAATGTCATTATCTAAATAAAGTTTCTTATAAAACTATTAGCCATAAAAAAGGGTGAGGGCATTTAGTTCCTGAATGCGTGAAATCGATGGTCGCAAAGTACGATCGTAGGGTTTTAGTATTAAAATGTCATTATCTAAATAAAGTTTCTTATAAAACTATTATTTGGAAAATAATAAACATAATATAGATTTGCTTAATACCTGATGTTTCTATTAAAAAAGAGAGACTATAGTGACAACAGTTAGATCTATGCACTAACGATGATGCGCAATTCTGAACTCCTGGTTGATGGAGATGTACTTTGTGAAGTTAGCCATACAAAAGGGTGGGGGCATTTAGAAAAAAAATCTACAGTATTCAGTGATCATTCCTGGGATTTAGGAAGCAGTTCACTAACAAGCAAAAACATTTAAAGTGTGGCAAAAATAAATTCTGAACTCCTGGTTGATGGAGATGTACTTTGTGAAGTTAGCCATAAAAAAGGGTGAGGGCATTTAGTTCCTGAATGCGTGAAATCGATGGTCGCAAAGTACGATCGTAGGGTTTTAGTATTAAAATGTCATTATCTAAATAAAGTTTCTTATAAAACTATTATTTGGAAAATAATAAACATAATATAGATTTGCTTAATACCTGATGTTTCTATTAAAAAAGAGAGACTATAGTGACAACAGTTAGATCTATGCACTAATGATGATGCGCAATGCAAAGACCATGGAAGTATTGCAAAACAGTCATGTAATGATCTATTTTGTAATATTATGGATGCAATGCTTGTTGTCAATAAAGTAATAACTATCCCATCTTTTTAAATTTTCATTGCCTATTAAATTGGAAAAATATTCACTACTTATTCTGGCAACATGTTTTGAAACTTGGCAACAAAATGTTGAGATCAGCGAATTCTTTTGGCGACAACTTTATTAAAGCCAGGACCATCCCTGTAATGTGTATGCTGAAGTTCAACCACCACACGAGGCCTCATTGGCTCGTTGGCTTTTGTGATTGGGATGAGTGCATGGTATTGATAATTTGTTGTGAGCAGACAATCAGCGGTAGTTTACAGCAAGTGTGTTAAAAAGTATTTACTTTTAAGAATATACTGTCTTTCAATTAACCCCCAAATCAAATGTTTATTCCTTAATTTCCACTATTTAATTCTGATTTAAAATTCAAGCCATGTCAATAAGAATGTTATGATTAGATTTATTATTTGGAAATTTGTTTACATCGGCGCTAATTATTTCTGCCGATACCGATTATACCGATTGTTCCAATAATCGGTTCGATTATGAGCATGGCCAATTAATCAGTACAGCTTTACCTGCCTCCATGAGACCCAACTGGCTGAGAGCAGAACCATCATGGAAGCCAACTACACCTTCTT
Organism: Sinohyriopsis cumingii; assembly: GCA_028554795.2. NCBI lineage: Eukaryota > Metazoa > Mollusca > Bivalvia > Unionida > Unionidae > Sinohyriopsis > Sinohyriopsis cumingii. Next base: position 117,827,404 of record CM068828.1, read on the forward strand.
TTGGCAAGGAGAGCCTGCGAATGAACCCAGGCAGCACTGTGTCGGCTTTGCTGCAAAGAACACGCTATTCGCCTTTATTGAATCTCCATCATCAGGTACTGAGAGAATCATTGCCCTCCGGCTGTTAACATCCTCAGGCCCAGCCATAACATTCAGTGTGTACGCCCCAACCCTCTGCTCCACTCAAGATGAGAAAGACAAGTTCTGTGAGAATCTGGATCAGGCAATATCCAGTATCCCCAACACTGAATGCCTGTACCTGCTAGGAGACTTCAGTGTTAGAGATGACCACGAACCCTGGTCCACCTGTCTCGGCTCCCACGCAAGGGGCAAGATCAACAAGAATGGTCTGTGACCGCTGCAGATATGCTGCTCCCACAGCCTCTGTGTGACCAAGACCTTCTTCATATGCAAGGAGATCCACCAGGTTTCATGTCGACACCCACATTCTCACCAATGGCACCAGCTAGACCTTATCATCTCCATTCGTGTGGAACTGGCCGTTGTCCTCATCACCTGCAGCTACCACAGTGCCGACTGCGACATAGACCATTCCCTCGTGGCCAACAAGTTGCAAATAATACCCAAGAAGATGCACCACACCAAGAAGAAGAGTCACCCATGTATTAACACCTGATGTGCAAGCAGCACAGAGAAAACTGAGCAGTTCATCAGCAAACTGCAGGAAGCTCTCACCAAAGTGACACCTGATGACACCATCGACTCGAAGTTGTCCTACCTCCTTGATGCTGTGTACAGTTCAGCCATCACTGCCTATGGGAAGAAAGAGCGCATAAATTCTGACTGGTATGATGGCAGAGGAGGAGATGGAGCCCATGACTAATGAGAAGAGGAAAGTCTTCCTGGCATAAAAGGCTGCACCTAGCCCTAGTACACTACAAGCCCTCATGACTGCCAGAAACAACACCCAGCAGACCTCCTGCCACTGTGCTAAAACCTACTGGCTCAACTCTGCGCCAGTATACAGACAGCTGCCGACACCGATGATGCAAGAGGCATGTACGAGGGTATCAAGAAGGTGACAGGCCCCCCATCTCCAAAACCGCCCCCCTCAAGTCCAAGACGGGCAAAGTCATCAACAGTTGCAGCGATGGGTTGAGCTCTATCTCAAGCTGTATTCAACCTAAATTGTCATCGCCAACACGGCCCTAGATGCCACCCCAGACATGCCAGTCACGAGGAAATAGACACACCACATACCTTGGAGGAGCTTAGAAAAGCCATCTATTGCCTCGCCTGTGGGAATGCTCCTGGAAGTGACCGCATTCCGCTTGAAGTCCTCAAGTCTGGAAATCAGCAATGCCCCAGCCCTTGCACATACTCCTCTTTCTCTGCTGAGAACATGGATACATGCCCCAGGACATGCGTGATGCCAACATCGTCACTTTGTACAAGAACAAAAGAGACCGCATCAATTGAAACAACTACCAGGGCATCTCCCTACTCAGCAACATCGCAAAGGCTTTCACCTATGTCACCTTGGCATGCTTGCAGACCCTAGCCTCCCGTGTCTACCCAGAGTCCCAGTGTGGCTTCTGAGCTGGCCGGTCAACTGTAGGCATGATCTTCTCACTACGCCAGTTGCAGGAGAAGTGTCATGATCAGCAGATACCCCACTACATCATCTGATAAAGGCATTTGACCTGGTCAGTCGAAGCGGACTCTTTAGGATCCTGAAGACGGTCGGCTGACTCCAATGACTGCTCGCTGTCGTTACGTCGCTTCACAACACCATGCACAGCTTCAATGGCGTAACATTGGAGGCCTTCCCAGTTAGCAGTGGAGTGAAGCAAGGCTGTGTCCTTGCGCCGACGCTCTTTGCCATCTCCATGCTTTTCCAGTATGCCTTCAAGGACTGCAGCGAAGGAGCGTACATCCATACCAGGGCTGACGGCAAGCTGTTCAACACCGCCCGTCTCTGTGCTAAGACTAAAGTCACCGAGGTCCTCATCCGTGAATTGCTCTTCGCCGACGATGCAGCCTTAACATCACACACGGATGATAGACCTCAGCAGCTGGTATGCCGCCTATCCCACACCTGTAAGGAGTTTAGACTGGCCATCGGCTTGAAGAAAATGGACGTCATGACGCAGGATGCAAACTCATCTGCCTACGTCACCATCAACAGGTACAACATGGAAGTTGCTGACAACTTCACATACCTCTGGTCCACCATCTCTAGCATACTCTCCGTTGATTCTGAGGTTAACGGCAGGATTACCAAGGCAACAACAGTGATGGCTAGACTGAACAGACGATCTGGAACAACTCCAACTCACAGTGAAGACCAAACCGTGCGTCTACCAGGCCTGCGTGCTCAGCACACTGCTCGACAGCAGCGAGACATGGACCACCTATGCGAGACACAAGAGGAAACTCAAAGCTTCCACCTGAGATGCCTGTGACGCATTCTGCACATCCAGTGGCAGGACAAAGTACCCAAAACAGAGTTTCTGCAACATGCCAACATCGACAGCATGTTCTCCAATCTCAGCGAGAGGCGCCTTCACTGACTCAGACACGTCAAGAGAATGGACCCAGGCCACATTGCCACGGACCTGCCATATGGGGAGCTAACATAAGGTGCACAACCGACTGGAACACCATGTCTGCGTTACAAAGATCTCTGCAAGAAGGACAAGAAGATGGCCAACGTCAACCTCAAGGATTGGGAGAGCTGTGCTAATGACTGCTCCACCTGGCGCCTAGCTGTCAGACACCTCGTTCAGAAAGCCGAGGTAGACAGGAACATAAAACACGCTGAAACGAGAACCAGGAAGAAGGCAAAACAACACCTTACTCTGAAGCTACACCATCATCTCCTGTAGATGGACGGATGCCAAGGCAAGGTTAAAAGACTTTGTAGCGGTGTTACAAAATTTTGGTCACCCCAATGTTAAACGAGACATTGTTCTAAGCGCGCATTTGGTTATGCCACTTTGCCAGGGTGGATTTCAAACAACTACCCTGTGGATTCATACGGACGCCCGCGAAATCCTAAACTGTGAAGATGCCATTGCCATAGGTGATGAAATTGACAATGGAATTGAAATGATTATCGAATCTTTGGGGAAACACAACAATACAGGATCTGGATGATCCCAGGAAACGGTGTGCCCAAGACTTTTACTATGGTGCAATCAGTGAAACTCTGCAGCAAACAATGCCAGAACCAGGTAAAACCATTGTCAGATTTACTGCAGAACATCGAAAGATGAAAGTCCCCTATAACATAAACATGGACTTTGAATGTCTGAACATTTCAGTGGCATACGCGAATGCGTTAGGTCTGCTTTCAAAGACACAAATATGTCTGATATCTTCTGAACTGTGCTAGTCATTTTTGATGGATATGTGAAGAAACTTTTACTTCCACCAATGCCAAAGTCCTTAATCACTGTCATATTACTGGTGTGTACAGACGTGCTGAACACAACAGATGTAATCTATAGTTGAGAAGTTATCCCAACTAAACCGAAATTCCTTTGGTGTTTCATAACCTGTATGGGTACGAAGGTCATTTAATAATGCAAGAAGTAGCCACAGAATCAGACTCACCGATGAGCATGATCCACAACAACGTGAAAAAAAATGACGTTTAGGCTGGGCGAACTGCAGTTCATCCATTTGTCTTTTGACAAGTTAGTAACAGTTGAACAGTAGAGAGCTTTGTAATTTTTTATTGATATGCTAAGAACTTTATGGTTCATGATGCTGGCCAACAGATCGGATGAAAACACAAACTGACATTACACTGGGTATACGTCCCAATCCCAGTCCGTGCATGGATTTGGAAATGTTGAAGCCGGACGTGTGGGGTAAACTTTTGATTTCACTGACGGACCCAGCCCGCAATGCATATATTGACCAAAAATATGCATCCATCAGGACAATCGGTGAATGTTCATGGATGTTTTATCTTGGTCTGAAAACCATATCTCTCAATAATAGATGTACCTATGACATGGTACGCACAGCATACTGCACTGCCAGTTGATCAACAAGCCAGACCGACCACATTTATAAAACATTGCGTACCGGCATCACACTTATAGCCATCCAACCCAGCCATACTAGTCTATACTGTTGTCTTTCAGATAGTCCAAGAGATAGGTAAAATGATCTTGATGTACATGTATTATCTGATTAATGCAAAAAGATATGAATTTATCATTAACACAATGAAAATGAAAGTTCTGATTTTTGACAAATGTTGAAAAAGACAAGAAGCAATTTTCAAATCAGCAATTAGGAACTTGAAATTATCAGAAATTATAGAAGAATGATCCATCGGAAGAATGATATTTAATGGGAATTAAAAATGCAATTAGTCAAGCAAGGAAAGGAATGTACCTTCATAAGAAAAGAATACAAATTAATTTACCTGTCTACTGTCCGCTTAAACATTTTGATTTGACAAAAATTCCAATTCTTACTTACGAAGCCAAGATCTGGTATTTTTGACAACTTAGATATGATGGAACGGAGTCATTTAAAGCTTATAAAACGTGAAATAAAAGTTAAAAATTCGACCCCTGCATATATACTTCAGGTTGAGTTTGGTCGAACCATTCAATATTTAAAAATAGAAAGGAGTATGGATGGATGTTGGGCAAACCTCAGTGGTATTAAATGATCTGAACTACCTTATATCATGTATATTAATGGTATGGGCAGACATAAATGGACAGAAAGCATTCATAACACCTTATGAGAAACTTGGTTAGATACAATCGTTAAGGAAATGTGTTTTGATTAGTTTATACATAGGTATCATTTACAACAAACTCTATAAAAGCTGATGCATCTATCGTTTGTAAAATGAAATTCAGCTTAGAAATTGAGACCAGCTGTCTTGCAGACAGTGCTGCTGCATGCTCCATGGATTTAAAGTTTTATGTAGAAAATACTTAGTCTACAGGAAAATACCTAAGCCATAAATGTTAATACAGTGACCATGGATTACTTGTGATATTTTTAATAATGTTTTAGATGTGTTTGTCACAAATAGGACAAAATGAACTTTCTGCTGTGGATTTTCAAACAGGATGCGTTCATTAAGATGGCTGCCAACATTCAATGACCAACTCAACTGCTTTTCATCATTTGCAATCACTGTACTCTGTATTTTTGTGACTAATACATATCATGCTAATATTGAAATATATACTAAGGGACAAACTTTAAAATGAATATTTTTTATAATGGATTCATCTATCACATCTATGTCAACTTTCTCACATTCGTCTGACTCAGAAATTTTTTCATTTGAAGGATTCTCTGATGTAGTGCAAGACCTTCCTGTTAAGAACTATTTATAGTGTATCATCTACAATGTGAAACATTTAAATTCATCATAGAGCAAGACCTTCCTGTTAATGACTATTTAGAGGGTATCATCTACAATGTGAAACATTTAAATTCAACCAATTTCACAATAACATTTTTGACAGGTGGATTTTCCATCAGTTCCTGAAACAAATTAGGAAGGAATTCAATTTTGATTCATCTCAGTCCAAGTTTACTATTACAACACATTCTGATGGACTAAAATGTGTACTTAGTTTTTAACTGTGCTGAAATTCTAACATAGTGAGGGGTTTTATGGTAACTGAATTGGAAAGATAAGAACTTTACTAGAATGGCTACTATATATTTTTAGAATCCTCCATGAGTGAGGATAGTTTCAATTCCACATATTTTATCAGATATAGTGGACTTGAATGAGAGTTGTAGTCATAGAAACCAAGAATTATCTGATGAGAGAGCTGACTCATTTTCTAGAGTTCCTGCAATGAATAGCACTCTAATAACTATGATCCCTATGCAACCATCAGACGGCCATACTAGAGATCATAGACAGCTCTCTCATGTATGTGTAATACTGACCTGCTGATGACTTTATACAAACATTCCAGAAGCAAGTGGCAGGATGCAAAAACAGATTGACAAGCTAACAAATGAGAAGGTTACATTAGCTGCCCAGAGATAGAAACCTTTGACTATCAGCAGACATTCATTAACCATTGTTCCTAAACCTATTTCTCTAAGTAAAGGTGCACATACACCTGAAGTATTGCCAAAAGAAAACCCAGTGCAGTTTTCCAACTCTGCCACGGACTCAGCCAGAACTGATAAAGTTAAGAGTAATAAAGCACCATACAGACTAACTTCATCAGTACAAAGTTAACATAATACTTTGCCTTCTACCAGCAGAGATAACATCCTCCTTATTAGTAGTTCCATTTTGCATGGAATTAATTCAGGTTCCAAAATACAGACAATAATGGAAGATATAAAAATATAATATGATCTCTCCAAGTTTACCTAAATAGTCCTGGAATGCCAGTGAAGGGACTGATCTAGAACATTTTGAAAAACGATATGACCAATTACTTACACAAATCCAAAGGCAAAATCAAAGCTATCTTGTGCATTGTGTGAAATAGACCCCAGGGGAGATTGTGATGTGTTATATATCAATGAGGTCAACCGAAGTCTCGCAAGTGAATGGAAGTGTGATACTGTTTACAATTACACGAGTTTCCTGGACCAAGAGGGACAAGTGAAGCAGCATTTACTTGGACAAAAGAGATAATATCCACCTGTCTATCAAAGGGGTGGAAAAGCTAGCAAAAAATATAAATGCAGTCATTCGTGTAGTCTGGTCTTACTGCCACATTACAAACTTCATCTGTTCCTATACACCCATGTAGGTCAAAACAACAGACAATATGGTCAGCCATATCAATACAGTCAGTACACTTTGGGATGTGATTACTGTGGGGAGACCAAACATTCAGCACAGGAATTCAGGCACAGACAGACAATACAATGTCATCAGTGTGGTAGCTTTGGACACAAAGCCAAAACTCAAACTAGATTTATGGAATAGGAAAAGGCTAATGAGGCTATCTCAGCTCCGCAGGAAGACTCTGTTCAGCAGGGAGGACCGATCTATCTATCAAGGACTCTCATATACACCAGGCATCCCTTGTCAAAACAGATTTGATCTCCTTGCTGATAGATGTTCTGAATGTGGAAACTGACCATCTACTTGTACATATTCAAATGTGACTGATAGTTCAGATTTATACAATGATTATAAATTAGAAAATGCAGTTGTAAAAAACTAACTTTTTTTACAGTAATGACAGTTGTAACAATGATCATTATGAACGTAGTTTTAATAATGTTACTGTCTCCTTGAGTGCCTCTAATAGCATTGATATTAATCTCATGAATTTAGAGTTTCTAGTAAGGGTCTACATGTAGGTAATTTAAAAATTCAGGGTCTTCATGGAAAGATCTATCAGATGAAGTTACTGCTAACTGCTCCAAATCATATCATCCTTTTATTTGGACTCTTGGAAACAATGTTAAAAGAAAGTCAGGGTGAAAATGTATTGTATATCAATGGCTATGACAAACCTTATCAAAGCGATAGGTAAACATTCGGTGGTGGGCTCCTTGTGTGTGTTAGAACTGGTACTATCTCTGAAAGATGGTAAGACCTAGAAATACGGGAAATAGAATCCATTTGGCTACAGATCACTCCAGCAAAAAGCTACGAAGGTTTTGTGTACAGACCCCATTATCACATACTGATTGGTGTGAATATTTTGAACTTTACGTAGATAAAATTTCAAATGAAGAGAAAGAATTTTACATTCTAGGTGATATAAATAGAGACCTTCTCAATGATCAAATTAAAGTGAAATAAATGTGAATTATATGAAGTTTAATTCTTTGTTAGAATATGGAGCAACTAGCAAATGAACCCACCAGAATAACATCTACCTCTAAAACGCTTATGTATCATATTTATACCAATACAAAATAAAATGTTTGGAAGTAATGGTTCCAAAGATTGGTATAAGTAACCACTTTGCAATTTTTCTAATACGTAAAGTCAATGGCAAATCAACAAAAAAAAACATATCCATAAATCCATTACTTCTGGATCTTTACAAACTTTGATACTGTTAAATTCCTGGAAGATCTGAAACAGATGGCATGGAATACAGTCCAAATCTTTGAAGATTGTGATGATGTTTTAGATACTTAGATCTGTTCATCAGTATAGTGAACAAACATGCCCCTTTGAAAACACACATGATCAAGAAAGACCACCAGCCAGGCTGGATCTCCACATCAATTTTAGGAGCAATAAAACAAGTAGATCAGCGAAAATCAGCATGAAATCAAACGGAATATAGAGTTTGGAGGAATAAAGTTAATAAAATGATCTGTCAAGCCAAACAAGTGCACTACATAAAACGTGCTGGATGAAAACCAAACTAACTCGAAAGCTATCTGAAAAGTGTTTACAGAGTTTGTTGCAAGGAAATCTAAGAGTCAATCATGAGGGCATTTATACCGCTAATCCAACTGACATCTCATATATTTTTAATGGCATTTTCATTCAAATTGCTGAAAAATTTAAAGAACCCAGAGCTTCATCTGATCATCTGGAACTCAAACATTTTTGTGCTAAATTAAAACAACCAAGCAATACAAAGTTTGAAATTTCTGAAATGAGTCCAGAATTTGTGTTGAAATATATTAAAAATGGATGATTGTAAAGCTACAAGACTTTATATGATTGGACCAAGACTACTAAAGATAGCTGCACCTGCAATTGTAGAGAGTATAGCTTTCATTTGCAATGGAAATATTAGATCTAATAAATTTCCACAAACATGGAAAACTGCCAAGGTTACACCATTGCATAAAGCAGGAACAAAGATGATGTAAATAACAACAGTACCATCTTTATCCTTCTTTAAATGGTCAACTGTCTGAAAGTAAACTATTAATTGTGGAGTACCACAGGGCTCTGTCCTTGAATCTCTGATGAAGTAAATAACTACATTCCCATATACCTACAGTCCCATCTGAAAGTAAAACTATTAATTTCGGAGTACCACAGGGCTCTATCATTGGACCTCTTATGATGTAAATAACCACAGTCCAGTCTCTGATGATGTAAATAATTACAGACCCATCTCTATCCTCCTTCTTTAAATGGTCAACTTTCTGAAAGTAAAACTATTAATTGTGGAGTACCACAGGGTGATATTCTTGGACCTCTGTTATTCATTTTATTTATCAACAACTTAACTCTTAAGATTGGAATTTCAGTTTCTTCCACTGACCTCTATGCAGATGATACTAGATGGGTAAAACCAAAACGGTACTTGAAAATGACTTAGAAACTACTCTCAACAGACTTCAAGTATGGTGCAAGGAAAACACTATCATCATAAATACAGAAGAAAAAAAAGTCCTACTAGTTACAAGGCAACAAAAACTAGCAAGGCTAGACAGCGACAAACTCCATGTTCTATTTGACAATATGATTCTTAATATGACCTCTCAGGATAACATTCTTGGTGTATTTGTGGATAACAATCTTAAAAGATTAATTCTTATCTTTGGCTACTGAGGAAAATCAAAACATACATTCCTCTTCAGCATAGGGTAATCTTTTATAAAAGTTATGTTCAGCAATATCTGGACTATTGCAAATGTTAAGTTGGGGTAATGCCTCTAATTAAAACATAACAACACTTTCAAGACTCTCAAATAGGTCTTGCCATATAATTCCATATCAGTGTATAGACAATGTCCAAGATGCAATGAATAATATAAAGGTTTTAACAATACATGAAAGAATATTTCTTAGAAAGGCCAAATTGATGGATAAAACATTTTTCAATATACTTGTCCACTGGTCTCGAACAATATACCCAGTGACAGAAGGCAGGCTCCTGGCATTTCTTCTTTTCATAATCAAAGTTTCAAATGGATCTTTAGACAATTGATCAGTTCTTAGCCTAAAACAATAAACACCGCCTGCCTTTCTGCAATTTTGCATCATTATCACAGTTGAATTTTTTAATGCAGGATTTTATATATGTTCATGTGTTCACAGATGCCTGTGCATGTGTTCCAAGCTTGATACTTTGACTTTTAATATCACTTAATTATTTAGTGTCAAGCCAGATTCTTCGCATCATGTTTTATATACCGTATATATTGTACATAACAGATAGAACGCCTCAGGGTAGATTAGTTCTGCAACTAATTGAGTTCCCTTATCTATATAAAGTCTTTATTATTATTATTATTATTATTATTATTATTATTATTATTATTATTATTATTATTATTATTATTATAACAATAGTTACTAAAATATATAGAAAATATAAGGCAAACATAATAATATTTCAAACAAGCAATTATTGTTTACCTATAGCCAAAGGAGGATATGAAAATTGCCATGACAGGAAAGATTTTGCAACCAGCAAAATTAAATTAAATATCTACTTTGGATGCAGCTAATTTAGTGAACATATTATTTACTACCCAAACACTTCTATATCAGATCAATATACCAAATTAAAAAGAGTTACTGAGTTCTTATGTAGATGTTGTGTTAAGAAATCTCTCTAAAATCTTTATTAGTACTTTATCAAAATTTCGGATATTTCTAATCATCTTTTTAACGGTTTCCAGGAAAAAAAAGAATTGTTTGCTTGCCCTTTTTAAGGGTCTTTTTAATACTGCATTGTTAATTCTCAAACACATATAATAACATTACCTTATTTTACAGGCACTGATCTTGTTATCTCCAAAACCTGATGTAGTAGCAATACTGCATAGTTTTCCCCAGACCCATATAGTAACATTACTATAGGTCCCGGCACTGATTTTATGATCTCCAAAACCTCGTTTAATGACAATACTACATTGTTTATCAACAATTCCATGCACCAGTAGAAACATTGCTCACTTTCAAGGTAACAGGTGATTTTATGATCTGCAAAACATGTTTTAGTAATACTACTACATTGATACCCAAATCCATGTAGTAACAATACCCTACTTCCAGGTGACACTGTAATCACCAACACTTGATGTAAGCTACAATAATACATAGCTATCCTCCAAACACATGGAGTATCATTACCCTATTCCACTGGATCAGTGCTACACTGAATTTGTGATCTCCAAACCCTGCTGTAGTAAGAATACTACATAATGGTAAACACCAAAATCATGTAGTAATATTTCCTATTTCCATGTGAATGTGTACCACCCATTTTTGTGACCTCCAAAAACCTGATGTAGCAACAACACTACATTAGTAAACACAAAACCCATGCAGTAATATTACCCTGTTCTCATGATAACATTGTAACACTGACCTTTTGGTCTCCAAACCTGATACAGTAGTAATACTACATTGACTGAAATCCATGTACAGACTTGACCCTATAATTTCCCAGCGAGGGTGGAACACTGATCTTGTTGTCTCAAAAACCTGATGTAATACAGCTACAAGAATGAGGTGTGATGATATGCATTAATGATTTGTGTTAATATATTAACATTACTACATTGTTACTCCCAGAATCCATAAAATTAGCTTATTTCCAAGGTAATAATTTAGTACCATTGTTTTGATCTTCAAAACCATTAGTAGGTACCGTTACTGCAAGTCCGAAGTTAACTGCTATGCCAAAATATTGCTTCCTAAAGTTGCATTTTTACTTTGTTAGTCTAAAACTTCTTTTGTTATAATGCCCTGTTTCCGAGGAAAAATACAAGAAAATTATAATTTGGATTTTCACCTTTCTTAAATGACACTAAAACTCTTAACCCCACCTCATCCTTTATCCCCCACCAACAAATTCTGCCAAAACAAATTATTAGAGCTTAGTACTAACAATACTTATTAAAATGATGTTCTGGACAGAGGTTTTGGATACTTCGAGATTATGTCAACGAATAAATGTACACCATTTTCAACAACCTTTCCTCTGGTCAACCTTCAGGACCTGTGGAGAAAAGTTTGAGAACACAATTTCAGTTGACTCATTGTCACCATACAGTTGTGATACAGACGATACACATCAACCTTTAACAACATTTGAATCTGTCTATATGGATTTGGTACATACAATTGCCCCCCCCCCCAACAAAAAATATGTGTGTTTCGCATCTCACTGTTTAATAAATTAGGGTATATATTACGAAATAAGTACTTTAAGTACTGGGATAAAAAACAAAGTTCAGTTAGATGCAAAAATCAATTTTTGAATTCTATTTTAAATTTAATTGTAAATTTTATATATAATGTACTAAGAACTTCAAATACTGGGCTAAAGCAGCTCATTTAGAGGCACAAATCAATTTTGCAATATTTGAGTGGGAATTTTTTATTCTTTTTTTGCCCATGGGGAGTGCTAGGGCTAGCAGTGAAAATCTAGGATGATCGGCCAATCCAAAGCACAAATTTCGTTTTCTTTCTTGGCCTTGTGATGAAGAGCACCTCAGAGCCTTGCGATGAAGAACGCTCGAAAGTCATATGAACTTACACTGCCAGTAGTTAATGATTTTCTCTCTTCTTCTGGAAAGTGGAAGGATTACAGTTCTAACCCTCTTTGACTTGTTTGTAGCATTTGACACAATAGACCATTATATATTACTTCACCACCTCCAGCATGTATTTGGTATTCACAATAGCCTTAATATGGTTGAAATCCTAATTAGTCAACAGGATAGAAATTGCGTCCATCAATGGAAAACATTCCAGCACTGTTGATCTATGTTGTGGTGTTACACAAGGCTCTCTTTTTGGCCTTGTTCACTTCATTCTGTACACCCATCTGTTCTGAAGTGGCATCGGTTGTAATAGTAAAGACCACTCCCGTGGCCTAGTGGTTAGAGCGTCTGCCTCAGAAGCGGAAAGTCGTGGGTTTGATCCCCGGCCGAGTCATACCAAAGACTTACAAAAATGGTACTAACAGCTGCCTCTCTGGTGCTCAGCATTAAGAGGTTATTGTTAGCACTGGTCGGCCTGGTGTCAGGATAATGTGACTGGGTAGGACATCACGCTACATGTCTGCGGCATGATGCCCCAGTGCTAGACAACTATAAACTCACACTGCAGACATCGCAGCAATATGACTGAAAAATTGTTAAAGCTACATTAAAAATCCCAAATCACACACACACTCACCAGTAGTAAACTGATGACGCTCAAATATACAAATCTACTTGCCCAAATGAAGCTGAGGCTGCTATCCAAGGTAAAGAGAGGCGCATTTCCAATGCAGAATAATCGATGACATGTAGCTAGCTGCAAATGAATGATGATAAAACTGAAACCATTCTGCAGTGTGACAGTTTATAGTGATGTCTAGCACTGGGGCATCATGCCGCAGACATGTCGCATTATGTCCCACCCAGTCACATTATTGTGACACCAGGTCGACCAGTCCCAACTCTAACCTCTTACTGCTGTGTGCAAAGCGAGGCAGCTGTTAGTACCATATGTATATGTCTTGTGTTATCTGTGTTTGAGATGTCAGCAATCTGACCAACACTTTAGAAATACGTATCTAAATTTAATTTGCTACTGCATCATTAAAATAATTCCACAATTGAAACCTGGTGAATATGTTTGTAATAAACTATAGATTAGATTCTGATGTCATACAAGCATTTTTTATTTTTTATGACATAGCTGTACAGAGATATTTTTTTATAAAATAAAAACAAATAAGAGACCGAATGCTTATCAAAGGTTTAAGAAAAAATAAATACAGACGACATTAGTTCTCACAAGCACGAAGTGATATGGATACTTGACTGGACACCTGGATCATTATATGAATTACACGATTGCACAAAATCCACATGCGACAGAAACATAGGTAGAAACTTTGCATGTTTTCTTTGCATCGCTTAGAACATTATTTCAATTATGGCTGTTGACCCTTTCACCTCCCGTGGTGATATATGCCTTATATAATAAGAACTGATGCTGACAGGTGTTGCATGGTTAAAATACATTAATTTGTGCGACACGGTAGATTCAGGCAATTAATTTTTTGAAGAATTTAATTTGTTTTTCAATTGACATGTCATCTAGCCTTACATTCTATGGTAATGATATACTATAATGTGCAATACACAAATTTGATGAATGCAAAAGGTGCACAAAGTTTCTTATTTCATCACATGCTATAAATGTTAATACAATTAAAATGCTAACTATGCTTGTCCCTACGTTCATTTCATCACAAGTAATATAAGTGTTTTGGTCAGTTTCTCCGTAGCTATCATACACAAAGATATGTTATGTTATATAAAATGACGATTTCATTAAAGACATGAAATTAAGTCAATCCAGACAAATGTGTGAAAATTCTGTTAAACAAGATGAAGAATTACTTTAAACATGCATGGTTAAATATTGTTTCAAGTGACTAAAATTAGGGCTTAGAGAATACATTAAACTGCATACAGTATTTTCCGAACAGACAGATGTGAGATATGTCAACATAAAGCTTGTGTTTCTGCTATACAATTCCCAAAGTATTCCAGGGTTTTGTAGGAAATGTTGGCTGTTTATAGTGTTATATTAGGTACCAATGCACTAATTTAGGCAAGTACCTTCTGTTACGTCAAAGTGTAGTCACTAACAAAATAAGAAACAGTATTCTCTGATATTTGATATGGATTCACTTACCAGTAGAAAATGTTAACTATATTCAATGGAAAGAAGAGTCAGAGACTGAACGAACAATGCTGCTGGATCTCAAAATTTGTACTTGTTCCAATGGATGATAAAGCAAATAATTCTGATATATCATCTGGTTCCTTAAACGATATTTGTATTTCTATTCCATTTATTTCTGTCATATGCAGTTACTTGCATAAAATGCAACATAGTCTTTGCTAATTTTGTATATGTCATGTCCAAACTGGTGCCTAACATAAATAAGATAGCCTTTGTGAATCTGAAACTATAAACAATTCAAAGATTTTCAACACATATGCAGAAATAAATGAAAGAAATAAATATCTTAATTACCTTAGTGATACCTTCAATAATAAATGGGGAAAATGCATTGTTTTGTTTGATGGACATTATAATGCTTTAATATCCAGACCAAGACGGGTCGGATGACATGCTGTCTCTTTACGCAGGAGAATTAACTCTCTTTGGTCTACAAAACCTAAATAAAACCTCAGGACAAAACTGTAAAAGCTGCCTTACCAAATGAAAGCAAAAAGGGTGTTGTGCTTCGCTGATGTACATCACCAATTTTGTGTTGTTTCCTTAGAAAAGACACTTTACTGTCATTGTGCAACAAGCAAACTAAAGCCACTGGGGACTGGGGAAAAATCAGTCTGGACTTAATCCAGCCAAACCTGAAACATTCGTATACCTCTGTGATGCACGTCAGTATTGTTTTGTTTTATTTGTACAAGAGAAGGATTGGATACTTGCTAATTTAATTGAATTCATGTGCTCCTGTGCTGGTGTACTGGCATAGTTTAAATAAGTCCCTTGCTGGTGGTTCAGTTTTGTTTAGTTTGATGGGACAATAACATGTGTAAGGTACCGGTACCATAATTTCAGTCATGCTTAGTTTAACAAAATATATAAACTCAATACATTTCTTCCTCATTTTCTATAAAATTAGTTTGATCTGTCCATTCATGGTGACTATAAAAAAATAAAATGATACATATAGTGAGGCCTATGGTCTTGTCCATTATGGGAATAATACGTACGTGTGTGTGTGTCTGTTAAGACGTCACATTCTTAAGGTCTTTATTCATAGCTTTATTTTATGCATATATGTTGTTTTCATTCAAAATAAATAAAGGTAATTTGGATTATCTACTACTGATAAGGAAGGGATATTTTCTATAACATTCAACCGAAAGGTTGACAAAATAATTTGTATTACAAACGTTGGTATGTATTAGGAGTGTGTCACATGGAGTAGAAACAATGGGGATAATAAATGGAACAAAATCCATTGCTGAAGATGGAAGTTGTAGTTTCAGAGATGTATCGTACTCTACATTAAATACTATAAATAAAGATATAGTTGTTAGATATACATTATTATAGTATGTTGAAATAAAAAAACTATTTAAGGGTCTTTGAGAACATAATATAACGCATGTGAGAAGATAACAACTAGGCTGCTGATTGGGTTGAATTTATAACTTTATATACACGCATATACACAAAGTTCAATTATTTCAACGATTCAAAACAAATAATTTAAACAGGTCAGCACTTATTAACGATGGCGTTATATATGTTATCCATATAGGTATTGACATTGCTGCAATTCCAGTAGTAATCCTACTTAGTTCGATTCCACTACATACATAAATTCTAGTTGTGCAATGTACAGCGAACATGATATAATTTTTCTTGTTTTTTTGTAAATACAGAGTTGTTGCACATGCATGCCATGATTATTTCTGGCAAAGTGTAGTTAACTTCTATATCTGTTCAGGCAGCTTCATTTGATAAAGCTTTCTAAGCCGACAATTAGTTCACAAAAGATGCCCTCATCTTAGAAGGAGCAATATGTTCAGCTGTTATGCAGAAATGACAATAAAGAAAGAAATGAAGAAACGAAACATGCATCTATTTTATCTTATTTACATTAACAGGGGACAATACGTTTGTAAAGCCCATAATACTTCTGACATTTTGAAACACTCAAGAATTCTTTGATTATGTCTATTCCTTCAAGGACTTCTTCAATATACTTATTACACATTGAGTTTGAAATTCAACCAAATAGCGTATGTACAAAAGAAAGGTAATCCTATAAAATAAATATGACCATATGTTTCTCAGTGAATAGTTTGAAATCAAGGCATCAAATTCCGCAAAATAAATATTAACAATGCTGCATAAAGTTGCGCACAAAACGTTAAATTGCAGTACTTTGTGAAGCATTTAATGAATGCCATGAGATTAATAAAGAGAGACAATTACAAGTGTTGAATAAAGATAATGGGAAAATAATGCTGCCATTAGAAAAGTTCTTTTTGCAACATACAAGGGAGACAAAAAGTAAAGCTGAAGCTACAAATTGCTGAGATATAAACATAGATACTGGTAGAGAAGCAGATTATTAAACAAAGGAAAGAGAAGCTGATATGGCAACATATAAAAAGAGATGCAGTTGAAACACATGAAAGAGAGAATCTGATATTTAGCAGAATCATAACATGAAAAGAACAATATGCAAAAGATGCTCATTTTAGAGAATTACACGGGACAAAGACGATTTAGCCAATGAAAAAGTTCTAATCCAATAAAGTTAGAGAGATAAAGAAACGAAGTGAGATGCTAGAGAAAATGTTTATATTAGAGGCACAGATAGAAAGATATGCAGACTGATTAAAAAGAATAATAAAAAATGGGATGTTTTACGGAAGGTAAAAAGAACACGAAACGCTGATGATAGATAGGATTTTGATATAAGAGGAGTAGATGGAAAGAGAGGAGAAAACAGCAAAATATGACAAACTGATAACTGTCAAAGAGATGGAAGACAAAAAGCCGAAACTATATAATACCCACCTGTTAGAGAGGCAGAGCACAACAGGAATAGACACAGTACTCAAAACTTTGGACAGTTCTTTATACACATACAAAATGAAAATCAGAAATAATACAGATAGTTATGGAGAATGACGAGGGCACTGAAATATCAGAAGGTAGAGAAAAGCTTGCAAAGTAAGGCTCGAGTTTTTATTTCGATACAAATTTCCAATGGGGCATACACAAATAATGGAAGAAATTGGGTTTGGCTATTTATGAACTCTGTTTAGGCATCACTGGTGGAAAGACCTGAAATGTGAATAACGTTGTCATGAACATTGGGAAGTATACCTAGTTTCTATCTGATGTCAGTGGTGGTGACCGAAAAACACCCACCTAAATAACCAATCTCACATAACATTTTTATAACATGCAACTGGATGACTCTTTATTGAGTTTAATTCTAGACCAATACAGAAAATCTGATTGCTATACTTTCATTATCTAAAATTTAGAAAAAAATATTTATGACACATTCTTTCATAGTAACCAGGTATTTTCCTAATATAATGTTTAGGATTCCTCATTGAGATTCCTCATAAAATCTTTGGGGTATAATTTTTTATTATTATATAGATATAGTTTGCATGGTAAAAACGATGCAATTTGCAGACTTTAAGCATGAAAACAACTCCATAATAAAAACTAAGTACTTCGACATAATCCCATTTTCCATGTTGTAATTGTAATTTAGAATCAAAGATTTTTTTATTAGTCTCAACAGCCAAGACATTCAATATACAAATAGCCTAGCTACAACAAGGTCATGTAATATAGCATGACTTAACATTAGTTTGAAATATTCCCATATATTGCTTGTATTTACTGTTACAAATCTGTCTTCTTGCCCTGTTTTCATCCTGTCTATAATCGAATAACAACAACTTTAAGATGACCACTTGCAGGTCATCTAAATGTTTATTATGCATAGACTTGACTCTCACACATTAAACTGAGTCCCAGAGCTAGGGTGGGTTTTAATAAAACGATGAAAGTACCCTGCTACAGCCTTAGAATTACTTTATTGTGAATACATGCTGAACATATATGTATTCTTCAAAATGTATGGGAAGAGATCAAGAGTATTTGAAGCGAGTTTAATATTAGCATGCCTCTATTTTAATTGAGTTAGAATAATTTTTTCTCTTGAATAAACATTCCAACTCATATTTATAAATAGAGGTGATCATGTATTCTTTATATTTTCATTTCATATTTTGTGTAGGATATATGTCAATATTTATTAAAATTATTGAATGACAGCAATCAAATATCAGCATATATATATATATATTTGCAAAAGATTTTAACACATTAACTGTGTGTTCACATTCTTTATCATTTTTTTAATTTCAATAATGAAGTATATTTCTTCCGTCCCCATACACAGTGGTTGGAAGAAAAAATGTGTCACAGTCACAGATGAACATAGGAAGAAACGAAGCTGTTTATGTCTGAAATTCAAAAACTTGTGTCTTACTTATTCGGGTTCATTTAATTTGTCCTTTTCTTGAATGGGCTGATTATATAGTTTCTTTTCATTTCATTTGAATCTCCAGTCAGATGCAATGGTCATCTTTGGAAATGGTCGGAGCTCTCATCATCTTCCCAGAACAATTATTGAGAAGGTTGGTCCACAGATCCAGAGAGAATTTCAAGATAAATATCCCAATGGTCTAAGCAAAACGGAGGTGGCGGTTCTCAGTGGCTTCAACCTTCCCGTTTGGAAAATCTTCTATTGTGAATGTTCTGAGGATGTAAGTATCAGGTTAAGATTTACGTATTCATTAAACGATGTTAAATACTTACTGTTTAATTAATACAACATTAATATAATTAATATATCTTGCTACTTATTGCAAATGATATTCAAGTTTGAATTTTAAACAAAGGATGAAACTGCATTTGACAATGCAAAACCATAGAGAAACTGACACTGTATGCGAATAAAAATAAAATTGCTAATATGTATCGCTAGGGTACATTTTTCATTTCAGGAAATTTGTAACCAATGAAAAAAGGAATCATGAGTATTCTGAAACTTAATAATAAGCAATCTGTCATCAGTTACATCTTGATTTCATCTAAATAAGAACCACCATTATAAAAGGGTGAAATGGAGCAAAATTATATATCAACCTAGAGATTTTGCTTCAAAGCTAAGAAACTTAGTGTCTGCACGTGAGAAAATCCATTGGAAACTTTGCTGATTTATACACCACTCCCACGATACTAGCACAATGACAAATCACGAATCCACTTATAATGCGAGGGCAGTAATGGATCCCAATTTTTGCTTTACCAAATGATACCAAAACAATGTCTCTCTCTCTCTCTATCCATACTTGAAGACAATCGTGTTCAAAATTGGTAACAAACTCGGACATATCGCTCGTTTTATGGTCACAAACGGAAGATACAACCTGAAAATTGTAATCAACATTATGATATTATCAACTTGTAATAACTATTCATATAATTTGTTTTTTTTTATTTCCAAACAACATTCTTAATTAATGATATTCATATTCATCCTGCTTTGTACACATGTATAGCACGCCACTTCGGAAAGCAGAGTAAACCATAAACCAAAGGGCAGTGATGTAATACACAAATGGTTGTGTATACATGTGATGGTTGTTGAAAACAGTTGGAATAATGTTAACAATCTTGTAGATGTTGGACGTTTTGAAAATAAATGTAATTTATACAGAACAACTTCCTTAGAAAAAGCAGTGTATAGACAATTATTATCGACACGCTTGTACAACGAGGATTCAGTCATTAAACAACCCAGTCCCACCGACCGACCCCGTAGTATTCTCAATGTCTAGCTGAGATTTTGGAGGTACCATAGTAACTCGCACTCTCGGTTATAGTGCAATCTACAGGAGCTGAGCACTTGTTTGTTTATTAGTACTTTCAAGACTGGACTATTATAACTCAGTTCTGTCTGGTTCATCTCAATATCTACTCTAGAAACTTCAAAAAGTTCAAAATAGAGCTGCTCGGATCATACTTAGAGTACCACGATCAGAGTACACCTCCCCGCTGCTCTGTACCCTACACTGGCTATCTATTTGATCCAGAATCAGACACAAAATTTGTTCTCTGTGCTACGTTTCACTGTAGGACTCTAGTCCAACATACCTATCTGACCTCACCCATGTGTACACACCAGCAAGATACTTACACTCCTCTTCTGACAATCGTATACTCATTTTTCCCACTATGAAAACGAAGTCATATGGACAGCGTTCTTTTGCATACCAGGGCCCAGCAACGTGGAATGAATTGCCCACTGAACTTAGACACAAAGACACAGTGATCACATTCAAGAGTGCTCTCCAAAGCTCACTTATTTCGACTGCAAGAACAAACTTAAAGACCTAATAATGTTTCCTACCTGAAATATTCTCAGCATGTTTTTTTATTTTTTTATGTTTATCTAATTTCATGGTGTTTGTTTCTGTAATAATATTATTATATGTTTTTTATTTTATAGGTGTTGTTTAATGATGTAAAGCACTTAGAGCTTCTAAAGATTAGGCGCTTTACAAAGTCCTCATTATTATCATTAGTATCATTATTATTATTGGACCCCACTGTGTGCGAGTTGCACGAGAGAGGTGTATTATGACTCTTTGGTCTTAAATAAGTAATAGAAAAGAGTGAAGACCAACAAGTTTTGTAAAATTCAGCAAATGTTTTATTTCCATAGAACACAAAGTGAAAATTTATAAACAGCTTACGTTATTATAAATTTTATCCCAGATCATCCAAGAAAGGTCTATCACAAGTTTTAATGAATACAGTTCTAACACTATGTTGATGAACCTGTTTTCTTTAGTGCACTGGTGTACCAATGGCCAGAAGTGTGATGAGGTGCCTATAGTCTTTTGATGAATCACACTAACAGAATCCAGACTGTCCTTGTCTGAATATTTTATAATTCCAGATTAATGATTGTGGCCAAGAATATTATAGAGCACAATATAATTCCAGAGATGAAGAATTTGAATAATTGAATCCAAATTAGAAACTGAAATGAGACTGCTCAGATTTCATTGCAAGAATGAGTAATGTCTTCAGAAAACAAGATTATGTACTCCTCTACTTGATGTGGTCTTAATTAACATTTTCTGAAAATACTACGTCAACTTAATGGTATGTTCCTTTCTAAGTTTAAAGTTGCTAAAATTGTACTAAATAATGCACTAAATATCATGTATAAGAGCTCCATCGATGTGGGATCATTGATTCAGGTTAAAAAAATAATCATAATATCTAACATACACTCAGAAATATTAATTACGTTGTTTACCATATGTCACTGGTTATCAACAACATGAACTTGATTGTGGGCAAGGTCAGGTACATAATGCAGTGTGACCCTATTATAACCTGGTGATTGTGGTTCATAGAACCCAATTGTTATAAACCAAACCGTGTTATAACCACCCAAGTCAGTGAGCTGAAGCCAATCATGCTATTACCTAAAATATAGTCAGGGGGTGGGTAATTAAAGCAGGAGCAAAATACATGCTTTTGAATATATGAAGACACCCTAATCTGAAAACACTTGTATATTGACAACTTATGTTTGTGTTGTACAATCCATAATCAGTTATGTACATGTATATAATAAATCCATAAATTTGAGTTTAGATGACATGTTATAATCTTCATGTATGACTCGTATCCCGTTTGAAAACACAAATAACATATATAACATATTGATAGTCCTCGTTTGATCTATATCCAATTGTCACAAAACAATTTGCTACAATTGATGCAAGTACCATCTGCCAATAGTTGTTTGCATGCTCCTGTACATGTACTTAAATTAGTCTAGAGTTTGGTCAGCTGGAGAGAGCTATCATCTTACCGAGGCTAACCGAGGGGATGAGGCTATTTATCAGAAAATGAAAACATGTGAACAAATTAAAGCTTGAACATATTTGCAAGATATTGCATCTTCTGTTAACTTGACGGCGCAAAATATATATATATATATATATATATATATATATATATATATATATATATATATATATATATATATATATATATATATATATATATATATATATATATATATATATATATATATATATATATATATATATGGTT
This sequence comes from Sinohyriopsis cumingii, assembly GCA_028554795.2. Classification (NCBI taxonomy): domain Eukaryota; kingdom Metazoa; phylum Mollusca; class Bivalvia; order Unionida; family Unionidae; genus Sinohyriopsis; species Sinohyriopsis cumingii. The sequence goes on from CM068828.1 coordinate 117,850,004, forward strand.
TCAAAATTTAATCTGCATTTTATGCCGCCGTTGGTAGTGACCATAAGCATCAATTCTTTTCCTGCATAAATGAAACTTCACAGCACAATAAAAGTGGTACAGTCATTTTGGAAAATGCAATAATCCTTTAAATTCGATTGGTTTTATGTAGGTTTGTGCTGACTTCCTTTGATGAAATGTTCTTTGTTTTTTATCGAAGAGTGTAGTTGATGCACATGTTATTGAAGTTTCCACTAAAGGATAGCATTCAGAGACCTAACAAATGACTGTTTCTTATTGGGACAGCAACATCAAATAATTGTAGAACATTCAGACATATTTTTTTCTTCATTTGCTTAGTATTTAAATAGGATTATCGGTGTTTCAGAGGTAATCAGTTTTCATTTTCATCAAAACCATTTTTTCTGCGTACATTTGAAAAAACGGAATTAACGGTTGTTTTGTCGATTGTAGCAATTACAGTTCCTTGGTCGTTTGCAGCAGTTACTTACTGTTCCTGCCTTCAAAAGTTGGTTGATTTTAGCTAGTCCTGTTAACATGACTGTTGGATAGATGAACAGTAGATCTCCAGTTTGGGGGGGCTACTGATTTTTTTTTACATTTCTGTTAGCGGACTGATGCTGCCTTCTACGCATGCATCGGACATGTTAGAAAAAGGCCAAAAGACAATGAAGACACAGATGGTCTGTTCTGACAGAGATTACTACAGAAACTGTTAGTGCCCTGAAGGATTTAATGATATGAGTGAAAGTAAGAGGAATTGTGCATATCACCCACATACAAAGGTCAATAAAAATAAATATATTAATTACCTGCCATTATGAGACAATGCCTAATCCGGTTGATCTCCGCTATTACACATGTCAAAAAGATCTCACAACATACAATACTCAGGACAGATGTCAGAATAAGCAAAGTATGATATAACCATGCACTGATAAGATGGTTTGTCAGTATGAACAAAGAATTTGTTTATCTATCAATATATACATTCCAGTGCTTTTTATATCAAGTTTGCGGCTCCTTTCATCGTGCCTCTGAATTACTTCACTCCAAACCCAAGACTTCATATGCTAGTTTAAACAGCCTACAATGTCGTAAAGCAATTGTCAGATTATATGCTTTGTCGACAGTGAGGATGATAAATCGCAATTTGCAACATTAGCGAAGCCCAGCGAGATCACTTGATAAACATTGTACACGTTACTTTTTGTGCTTTTATGAAATAACTTTCTTCGTGTACAAGAAAAGTACACATGAATATGTAATTGATGGAACCATATCACGATTGTCTTATAGTATAATTTATCCATGATCTCCTCGCCAAAATGATGATAAACTTAAATAGAACGTGCTATAATAGAGTCACACTGTACAGTTAAACATAGCATAACATTATTAGGAAACGCAAACGAAACATTCAAATGCACAACACTTCCTCTCATAAAGAAAATGAAAGATTTATTCAATAAAGCTTTCTTTTAACTGTTAGTCCAACATTCATGTGATTACAAATGACATAAAATGAAATCTCATGAATGACACAAAATATACATGAAACAAAATAATCTATACACGGGAAAATGCATCTGCTATGATATTAAATTTTCCCTTGATGTGTCTGATGCCAATATTGTATTCCTGCAACATCAAACACGACGGTAATAATCTCTAATGTTTGTTTGCATCTTGCCAACAACAGTAATAGGGTTTTGTGATCACTTAATGCAATAACTGGAGGAAGAGCTATGCTAATACACCACCAAAGTGTTGCAAAGCCAATGTTAAAGAAAAACATTCTTTATCATTTGTTTCCAATAATTTCCCTGGTGTTTATTTAATTTCTCAGCAAAATAACACATTGGATGATTTACACCATTTTTGTCTTTCTGAATCAATACTGCACTAACCCCAGCATCATTTGCATCAATGGACATTTTAAATGGTTGACTGAGCTGAAAGAACTGATGCTTTACTAAGGAGTTCCTTAAACGTCTCATAAGCCACCTGGCATGTTTCATACCAATGAAACTGTTTTCTTACTCAATACATCTTTTCAAAAGATACATTCGGTGACATATTTGGTATTTCCCATTTTGGCAATGTACTAATTGATTCTTGGCAATGAAAATCAGTCAAGATTGGTTACTCCAAAGTTACGTCAGTCCGATTTTATTCTATTACTTACATCCTCACTATGTGAGACGTGTACAACTACGTTAACTGAATGATTAATATGACTATATCTATCAACATAGAACATTAAGATATCTATATTGTAAAATTGTTTTTGTTTCCACCTCCCATGAGTTTTAATGATATTATTAAATTATTTGTCTTCTTTACAACTGATAAAGGACCATAACGCTTAGCCTGACATGGATTTGGAGCTTTGGGTAGGGGAGCAAAAACTTCTTCACCTTCTGAAAACTCCTTTTTTTGTATTTTTTTGCTGTATCATAATCTCATTTGTAACTGAGTAGAGTGAAGATTAGTTTTTGCTACTTCAAAATAAGTTTTTCGTTGCTAAGATGAAACCTCGAGTCTGTTGATTATGGCTCCCATCAAGTATCTTTGTTAAGTTTTTAATTCGTTTGCACCAGCTAAATGCAGACTTTCAACTACATATAGTAACTATGTCTTTGAGACAGGGGCCTCAGGCATTTGGAGTTTTCATTTTGTGGTGTGTATGTATACAACTTTGGTTAATCAAATTTCCAGCACTTGTTGCTTAATAAACTAATAGCTGATTTGGTTTAGATTTTGAAATCTATTTTATAATCACCTCCTCTAAATACTACTTCTGCTTCTGGGTACAGACTGTGGATGGGACCATATAATTATAATCGGTACTTATTTTGGTTTTACAGCTTTGGCTGCGGGTTCTTACTTTTGTCTTCAGAAACACTGTACCATGTTTGTAGTATACAAGTGTCACACACGCTCTTTCTGTTGTTGCTGCTGTTTTGGGATTTAATTCCATTTCTAAGCACAAGGTTGGATATCCCTTTCTGTCAATACAATTGTTAAAGTTCTGGGTACAGTGCAAATTTATCACTACGAATACTTTACTGTCCTTATAACACCCATTCTCTTAGATTCTGCCACTTGTTGGAATCCATGGGATCAGGAGCTGTGTGAAACATAATGGTTAAAGATTTCCGTTGCAGCTTATTTCTACAATCATTTTTTCACATCAGGACTGGAATATTATGCAGTCCACTTCCCACTTGTCATATCCTACAATCCTCCCACGTTTTAGGTAGGTAATATGGATGTTTATTTATTTTACATTATGATTATGATTATTTCTACAATTTGACAATTTGTACAAAACATCTTGCACCTGATCTATTTTTTGACACTTTTTGGTTAAAATGTTTACATCATGTCTTATTTTTCATTTAAATTTTATCCACTTCATGACATGAATGCAATATTATATAATCACAACTTCCTATCTGTGTCACCTTGGTTTATGTCCATTGATGGACCTATAAAGAGAAGTAGGATGGTTTGGTTAAATTACAAGGCACAATGATATAATATAGTTTCAACTGTCTTGCCAGGGCCAGTTTACAAATTTCATTTAATTACTCTTTCAACTGGGGGTGCGTGGCCTGGGCCTGACGTCCCGCTTGCCAAAGGAAAGTGAAGCGTCTCTCATAGCCTCTCCTTCCCAGGTGTAGTGATCGCCGCAGGACCACTGTCTCACTCTGCGGGGCAGGAGGTTACTTGCATATGGCCTCTCCTACACTACTGTGTCCACAGCAGCACCTTCACGCGGTGCCCCCTGTTTTAACAGAGCCTGCTGTGTGGCACGACCGAGTACCTGGCGGTATAACTGGGTGGGCAGACTGGGCTCATTAGCCTTGGCAGGCAACCAGTCTAAGAGAAGGGAAACACTGACCCCAAACCCGGGCAGATGAAGCTCGTTAGCCTTGTCAGGCAGTTCATCTAGGAGAAGGAAACTCTGATTCAAAACCAATCAAGTCCCATCCATTGGATTATGGCTCCACTGCCTTGTGGATATCTTCGGGAGAAGGAAAGGCTACGGGAGTAAACCCAGACATAAAATCAGGAGTGGAGCCCCTAAGGCGGCTGGGGGTCGACTACGGCCTCCTTCCGGCAGCTCCTGCATCCAAACTGGTGCCAAATGTCATGCTCAGCATTCCTTTGGACCCCACCAGCAAGGACGAGAGGGGGATCCTGACGTCTGGGCAGCCCAGGATCTCCATACTCCACGCCCAGGCTTGCGCCCTGGAGAGGACACTCCAGTCTCGCTACTGAGTGAGGAAACAACACAGAAGCTGACAGTTTATGGGTTATAAGTCCCACCCGATTGGCGTAGGGAAGGGGCGCCACGGGTCAGCTTTGACGGTGGGAGGGATCATCGTGTCCCACTGGCCAACTATCGCCCGCCTCAAGCCGGGCAGCCCCCGGTCAGTAAGGTGTTGACCCGCCATCGTCTGCCTGCTCCAGTGGGTATCTGGAGCTCAGTGTGTTGTTCAGCATGACAAGCAGACGGTAATTCCACACCAGACAAAAGAAACAAGAAACCAATAAAGAAGACTCCAGCTCTTTGATTTGCAAGCTGGAATGTGCGCACCATGTGTACAGGCTTCTCCGACGACCTCAGAGAAGTAGACGACACCAGAAAGACGGCCATCATCGATAGAGAACTCACCAGACTAAATATCAGCATAGCTGCCCTCCAGGAAACCAGGCTCGCCTCTAGTGGCTCCCTCAGAGAGGAAAACTACACCTTCTTCTGGAAGGGTCGAGAACCTGAGGAGCCCCGCCGGCACGGAGTGGGCTTCGCCATCAAAAACAATCTCCTGGCCTCGGTTGAACCTCCCACAGGGGGCACTGAGCGTCTCTTGTCCATCCGCCTCACCGCTGCTTCAGGTCCTGTCAACATCATCAGTGTCTACGCCCCAACCCTCACGTCATCAGAAGACATGAGGGATCAGTTCTATGGTCAGCTGGACGAACAGATCAAAGGATGCCCCAAAAATGAACCACTATTCCTCCTCGGCGACTTTAATGCCAGAGTAGGTGCGGACCATGAGTCATGGCCTACCTGCCTCGGATATCATGGCACTGGAAAGACCAACGAAAACAGCCAGAGACTGCTGGAGCTATGCACCTACCATGGCCTGGGCATCACAAACATCTTCTTCAAGTGTAAGCCACAACACAAAGTGTCATGGAAACACCCCAGATCTCATCACTGGCACCAACTCGACTTGGTCATCACCAGGCGCTCTGCCCTTAACAGCGTCCTCTCCACCAGAACCTACCACAGTGCAGACTGTGACTTCGACCATGCCCTTGTGAGCAGCAGAGTGCGACTACAGCCACACATGCTACACCGCTCAAAACCAAAAGGACGTCCTCGCATAAACACTGCGCAGATGTCAGTCACTGCCAAGGTGGAGGAATATGTGTCTGCCCTGAACAAGGCTCTCCAGGACCTACCTGAGTACGACGCTACAGCCAAGTGGAACGCCATGAAGGGTGCCATCTACAGTACAGCTATGTCAACGTTTGGCAAGAAGGAACGACCCAGCCAGGACTGGTTCAATGAACACCTATCAAGGATGGAACCACAAATCGAGGAGAAACGAAAAGCCTTCATAGCTTACAAAAAATGCCCTAATGAACGGACGCTTGCTGCTCTCAGAAGTGCCCGAAGTAACACCCAACGCATTGCTAGACAGTGTGCGAATGAGTACTGGCAACAACTGTGTGAAGGGATCCAGCGCAGTGCCGAGTCCGGACACATCCAAGGTATGTACAGTGGCATCAAGAAGGCTCTAGGCCCTACAGTGAAAGGGGTCGCTCCCCGGAAATCCCTGACGGGAGAGAAGATCACAGACCGTGGGCAACAGATGGCCAGATGGGTGGAGCACTACTCAGAACTATACTCCCGAGAAACGTCAGTCACTGATGCAGCCCTCAGCAGCATAAAGAATCTGCCCACCATGGAAGAGCACGACAAAGTGCCAACCTTAGAGGAGCTCAGCAAAGCAATCGACTGCATTCCAAACGACAATGCACCAGGTAGTGACAGCATCCCGCCCGAAGCTATCAAATGTGGAAAACCAGCATTGATTAAACCACTGCATGAGCTACTTTGCCACTGCTGGGAGAAAGGAGTAGTCCCCCAAGACATGCGTGATGCCACAATTGTGACCCTTTACAAAAACAAGGGCGACCGCAGTGACTGTAATAATTACAGAGGGATCACGCTCTTGAGTATTGTTGGTAAAGTGTACACCCGCGTCATACTCAACAGGCTGCAGTTGCTGGCAGACCGTGTGTACCCGGAATCACAGTGCGGCTTCAGAGCAGGCAGGTCGACGACAGACATGATCTTCTTCCTACGACAACTCCAAGAGAAGAGCAGAGAGCAAGGTCAACCACTCTACATGATGTTCATCGACCTCACCAAGGCCTTTGACTTGGTCAGCAGGAAGGGCCTTTTTGAACTTCTGAGTAAGATCGGTTGCTCCCCAAAACTCCTCAGCATGATAATCTCTTTCCATGCAGATATGAAGGGAACAGTCCTGTATGATGGATCCTCCTCAACCTCCTTCCCAATTAACAGTGGTGTGAAGCAGGGCTGCGTGCTGGCACCAACACTTTTTGGGATCTTCTTCTCCCTGCTACTGTCCTACGCCTTCGACACGTCCACGGATGGCATATATCTACACACCAGGTCCGACGGGAGGCTGTTCAACCTGGCACGACTGCGCTCAAAGACCAAAGTGAGAGCTGTGCTCATCAGGGAGATGCTTTTTGCAGATGACGCAGCTCTTGTGGCCCACACCGAGGAAGCCCTCCAGAGACTGGGAGACCGTTTTGCTGTTGCCTGCACGCAGTTTGGTCTCACCATCAGCTTGGAAAAAACAAATGTCAGCGTGCAAGATACCACCATTGCCCCTTCAATCAAAATCAACGGTGTCACCCTGGAAGCAGTCAACAACTTTACCTACCTAGGGACAACCATCAGCAACACTCTCTCGATTGATATGGAGCTGGACAGAAGGCTTGGAAAGGCAAATACCATCATGGCTCGATTAACGAAGAGGGTGTGGGAAAACAACGCGCTGACAGAGCACACCAAGGTCCGAGTCTACCAGGCCTGCATTCTCAGCACCCTTCTATATGGAAGTGAGACCTGGAGTACCTACATGAGGCAAGAACGCCGGCTCAACTCCTTCCATATGCGGTGCCTAAAACGCATCCTGAAAATCAGCTGGCAAGACCGTGTTCCACACATCGAGATCCTGCAGCGTACAAGTACCCCCAGCGTGTACTCCCTGTTAATTAAACGCCGCCTTCGATGGCTGGGTCACGTCCGACGCATGGAGGATGGAAGGCTGCCAAAGGACATCTTATATGGACAGCTGGCCACTGGCATGAGAAGAGTCGGATGCCCCTCACTCCGTTTCAAAGATGTGTGCAAGAGGGACATGAAGGCATGCAACATTTCACCCGATGGCTGGGAAGAGCTGGCCGAGGACTGAGGCACCTGGAGACTGATGGTAAACAATGGCATATCAGTCGCTGATGCGAGGAGAGGCCAGTTGGCGGCAGAGAAACGTAAGAGACAGAAGAACACAGCAGCAACCACAGTAACGCATACTTCCCAGTATGTCTGCACCAACTGCAGTAGGGACTGTCACTCACGTATAGGCCTGCACAGCCACAGCAGACGATGCCAACAGAGACAGACAACACCCCAAGGGCGCTATTCGCATGGTATTTCGAGACCGAGTTGCCAATGATGATGATGACTCTTTCAACTACAGTGTGCATTATAAGGGAACATTAATTTTGTTGTCATGATCTGCTTGATAGATTGATTGATTGTATTTTAATGGCGCATCAGCACTGTTAGGCTATTTAGCGCCAAACGAAATGTTATATGTATAATCTTTTAAAAATTATAAAAAGTCTCATATCGACCAGCGATATCAAAACCAAATAGTTGAAATTAAAACGATAAGATGGTAACTGTGAAAAATAAAGCTTCCCGATCAAAGGGGAATGTAATGGTGTATGTTAATGAAGAGTGATGAAAAGGTATTAAAAAAGGGACGGTATATATATTGCATAAAACTGCACTAGGTGATAGCATAAAAGTTAGAGTTTAGAGTAAATGTTCACTGCTTTCAGGAACTCCATATTACAAGTGATGTTTATTGTATCAAAACGTTCCTTCATGTCATGCACGTTGTAATACTGATCTAGGTTGCATGTCGAAACACTATATCATAAAGTGCTTAACAGTGAATGGTTCATTACAAAAAATGCACTCTGGTGGGTCTTCACCTTTTAGTATATGGAAGTGGGTTATAAAAGTATTACCAATTCGGATTTTTGCAATGACTACCTCCTCCCTACGCATGGTTTTGTAAGAAGGAATCCATTCTCCTAGGGTTGGCTTGATGGCGTGAAGTTTATTATTCAATGCATCATTCCACAATGCCTGCCACTTCTGATGTAAAGCCTATTTTATAATACATTTAAAATCAGTATATAGTATTCTAAAATCAGATGGTTCATGAACTGCATTACATTGGATCTGTTGGCTGAATGAAATATAATTACTAGTATGTATTATGTTTATTTAATTTGTATTATGTTTGACTTTTTAAAAATGATTCTATGAAATGAATAATTTGTACTTTAAGTCGACAATCAAGTTCATTGTGCACCTGACATTTAGTAAACAGTATAATGTTAATTATAATCTGAGTCGAGGACATTGCCCCCCCCCCCCAATGAAATATGGAGTTTACCTAATCTTTATCACATTGTTTATTATAAATTTAGTTACAGGCCTCGTTTTATTTATAACTCTGAAAGGAAAATTCCATTATGTTGATTGAGTATTCTATAGAAAAGGAAATTGTGACCTAGGTCAAATAGAGGAGTACATACTCTGGTTTTCTTAAGGAATTACGCTTTGTTGCAATGAAAGTTGAGCAGTATCCCTTGTATAATATTGGTTTCTTGAAAAAATTACGCATTCTTGCTTTAACATTTTGAAACAGAATAATTATTGTTGTGTGCAGCTTTAGATTTAGGTGGAATTATTTATACAATTATTCTATGTGAATTACAAAGTTTTGAATAATATTCTTAGAAAAATTAATTTGGAATTATGTTGAATTCAGACAAGGACATCTCTGATTGTTTTAGTGTTTTATCTTGACTCTTCAGGACATTGGTACATAGTACATTTGAGACTTTAAGCACATCAAAACAGTGGTGGAACTTTTTTAGATCACCACAAACATTTAAATAGAACTTTATTCATTAGGACTTGTCTTAGAATTTTGTGGGCCCTTTAAGATTTAATTCACAATACAATAAAGTTTTTTTTTAATTTTCACTTTGAATTCAGAGGAAATAAATTATTTGTTGAATGTTATATAAAACCTTTTGATTTTTGCTCTTACATAATTTAATTATGACAAGTCTGCAAAATCAAACTGTGTTTACGTATATTTACATGTGTGCAAGAGTATATTATGTATTAAACAGGCTAAATTTTCATGTCTTTTAGTTTTCAATTAGTTCACCCCCTTTATTTGATACAAAAAGATATGTATGTGTGTGACTAGGATTTTTAATGTAGCTTTAACAATGTTTCAGTCTTATCACTATGATGTCTGCAGTGTGTCTACCACTGGGGCAACATGCCGCAGACATGTAGCATGATGTCCCACCCAGTCATATTATCCTGACACCAGGACGACCAGTCCTATCAATAACCTCTTTATGCTGAGCGTCAAGTGAGGCTGCGGTTAGTACCATTTTTTTAATAAGTCTTTGGTATGACTCTGCTGGATATCAAAACCACGACCTCCTGCATCCGAGGTGGACGCTCCTACCACTAGGCCACCTGAGTGGTCTGTGCAGAAACATTTATAATCTGAGTATCTGCGGGAAGATTCATTTATAGACACTACAATCTGTGAAATGATCGGAGAACTAAACTAGCCAAATCAGGTCATGCTAGATTGACATTCATGATTCAAATGGCTAATACACATAGAGTAAATATTTATAAAATAAAAATATCTCAAAGAAAATGTTCGGGATATAGGAAACAGGCAAGTATAAAGTGTATGGTGAATAGATATGAAAATGTATGTCTGATCATGTAGCATGCATAACAGAACTGGTAAGTATCTTTTCAAAATGGAATAACAGTCTCCTTTAATATTGTACATAATATGACACATCACTATGACAGTGGATCATTCTGAAGAAAATCAGCTGATGAGTTTTAATCACATGAAAAAAACAACAGTCCTATCAATTACATTGTCAGTAAACCATTGATTTTAGTATGGTTTATCTATTGTTTGTTATGTTGGTGTTTTGTGATAGTTTTCAATAGAGATTCCATTTTAAAAATCTTTGTTCTGACATGTACTTTATTAGACATTTAATTATGTCTAGAATAATCTGAAAATACACACGATACTTTTCCTGTAAAACTGTATGAAAATATAACTCTAAAAATAATTGGTATTTGCTGAATGGAAATATATGTAAACTAAAAGTCAGTAGTAAACACATTTTTTAATGGCTGGTGACATCCTATACGTATCAGGTTGCATCATCAAAGTCCGGTTCAAAGCATGAAAATGTCTACATAACATGGATTGGACTTTGTTTTCTGTATGAAAGCATTGTAAGTCGTTGTACGTAATCACATTCGAAGCATTTCTTTGGAGATTTTGGTGGGTTTTTTAAAGGATTCATCGTGATATTCTAGTTCCAAATTTAGCTTTGCAGAGATGCAATTGATTGACATCAAAATTGTAATGCTATTGTCATGTATATTTGACTTAATTTATATTTTATTTAATTTAATTGTTTGTAAGTTTTAAAATCTTTTTATTTTTAATTTCATTATATGTCAAAATGATGTAGTTTTGTTTACTAGGAACTCGATATTTTTTTCAGAAAATAGTTTGAACTTGACTAGTCAGTTTTAAACACCTAATGCTGACCTAGTTCCCGACCTTAATTCAGAAATCACTGAGACAAGTAAACAAGCTTTTATTTTTATCTTATTTTTGGAGAAAATGATTGGTTTTTGTCAAGGTCATGCTGGGGCTACATGCTTTTAGATGTAGATACTTCCTGAAGATTCTGGAAAGTTGACCATCATCCGTGGATCTGTTATGCATTTCAAGTTACTGTATAATCTTAGTTTATAGAGATATCTCTAGCTGGACTATTAAACACTGGGATGTAAATTATTTGGATTCAATAGGATTAATTCTTTTTCCTGGAAATATATGATTACTTATACAGAATTCTTAGACAAAGACATTTCATTAAAATTTATTAGGAAATTCAGACACAGGATTATTGTTTTTGAATAACATATAACTGCAGGCTTTACAACGCCACAGATGATACAGTATACGTCGTCGCCTTCCATCTTGGACTCTTCTTTGCGACTCAAATTTGAATTCATTATAACATTTCATTATTATGACTTCTAAAATTTAATTCGTGGATTATTCTTGGATTATTTTTTGATTTGATTCTTAAAACTGTAAGTTCTTATTTATTTTTTCCAGGGAAAAAAATCTTATTTGTTAAATTTTTGTAAGCTTGTTGTTTTAACTCTTCTTTTGGTACTGTTTATTTGAGCCTGAACACGTAACATAAGAGCATACATAACAATGTTATATAAAATGAAGATATTTTACTTTTTCTCATATGATTAAATTAGTGCAAATTTTGCCTCATAATCAAACAAAGTAGTGCCATTAGTTGTTGTGACAACAGCTACACTCTTGTCTCTATCCTTTCGGTCCTTTTCAAACGGTAAAACATGGCTTTCGATAGGTGACTGATCGCAATGAATTTACTACAGAAAAAAAATTGGTGGGGGAAATTTTGTTATCATAGATATAAAATATAAATTGTTGTTATATAGCTGGGAGTATTAATGACCAGTGTGATAATTTAGGAATAAAATAGTCCGTTATTGGCCATGGAAAGATCGTTGCCGCTTCTTGATGAGGACACATGAGTAGCGAAAATTTCGTTCCAAGTGCGCATGACTTGGTATTTTTCCTGAAGACAGCATCATGTTTGGGATTAGATGGAACAGAGAATTGACTGATGTCTTGATGAACAGTTAATTATGTTAACTACAAGTGATGGTCAATTTGTTTCAACACAAGAATTCCTGAAGGGGATAATTTTAATTGTCATCAATGACTTGTATGTCCCTGATTATGTATCGACTCAGAAACATCTGCTGATTGCATGTTTGAGCTGATCTATACATATAGACAAGTCTAGATTGACTGAATGTTCTGTTTAACTGGTGCGAAACCTTCCCACCTGCTCCCAATCTGTGTTTACTTTGACTATAAATACAAAATCCGGGACATCTTTAAAATGTGTGACTGCAATTATTAATATGCGAAAAAATATCAGTATACGATAACAATAAATCTTTAAATTTCACCTTCTCTAAAGGATATGAGAACAGTCCACATAGAGCTTTGGATCATTAGGAAATATATGTAAGAGGCAGAAGTGCATGCAAATATATTTTAATTAAAACATTTGAAATTTATTTTCTCATGACCATATCAGAACTCTCATAAAGTGTCATACATTTGTGTATGGACACATGGATTAAAAACTGGAATGTATTATTGAGATCATTTAGACTGTAAGGAATTGTTTCATTTGTGATAGATACTCGTCCAGCAGTTTTATTAAATTTTTGGGAACATTTGTAAGTCATTCTATTTTGTGGATTGAAACCCGTTTTCTTTTCATATACTATACCTGGCATATATATATATATATATATATATATATATATATATATATATATATATATATATATATATATATATATATATATATATATATATATATATATATATATATATATATATATATATATATATATATATATATATATATTTTTTTTTTTTTTTCATTTGGATTTGGAATTTTATAAATGTAGCTTTAACAATTTTTAAGTCATATCACTATGATGTCTGCAGTCTGACAGTGTATAGTGATAACTAGCACTGGGGCATCACGACTCAGACATGTAGCATGATGTCCCACCCAGTCATAGTATCCTGACACCAGACCGACCAGTCCTAACACTAACCTCTTAATACTGAGCACCAAGTGAGGCAGCTGTTAGTACCATTTTTGTAAGTCTTTGGTCTTTGGAACCCACGACATCCCGCATCAGAGGCGGACACTCTAACCACTAGGCCACCAGATCGGTCAACATTTTCATCAAATCGGCTTTAAATCTCAATAATTCCATTGTTCTATAATTTGAGAAATAGTTCAGGTGGTCCTGGAATTATGTGTCTTGAAAAGTTTTTTTTTTCTGGTGTGGCATCATGAAACTATCTTGTTTGCACACTTCAGAGATGCCTACAGATATGCAAAAGCACAATAGGAAAGGCAGACACCTTCCATGGAGAATTTTCATACTTTCTGTACATTCAAACTTAATGAAGAACATATTCATATTGTTTCGGAAGTGTAATATTGTTTTGAAATTTACAGTTGGTTGGTTTGGGGAATAAAGTACTCAATGAACCAACAGTTTTCTTTTCTCTTTTTCTAATTCTTTATTTTGCATAAGAAAAGGTAAACAACTACACAGTGGTATATAAATTCAATGCATAAGTAGTTTTGAATGTGAATATCTTTATGCTTGAATTTTATTTATTTTCAGTGTGTGCAGAATGCAACAGATAAAGAAAGAATCGTACCAAATAGTTATATTATCATACATATCTTTTGACAGAAAAAATTCAAACAAAAATAAAACAACACATTCAAATTTGGCAAAAAGGGCAATTTGTAAGCACTGGGAAATAACTATAAGAAGATTCTGCTTCTTATTTATCTTGATAATTTACTTTTATTAAAACCGATGATTTTTTCAATTTTTATATCGATTATACAGCATTTAATGAAAAATATAAATCGAAGTAAGTTTGTTTTTAATAGTAAATTTGCATGGAGAAATAAACCGTTTGCTATAATTATTAGCAAGCTAACTACATTAAAATGCCAATTCTTTTTCTGGACTAGAAAGACAAGTAATAAAGCAAACATGAACCGTTAAATTAATAAACATTTAAATCGTCTGCGAAGCAGATTTTCAGAGTGAGCTCTACATATGTACTCTGCATTACATTAATGAGCCAATTTCCAGAGCTGTGCTTTGTAACACTCTATGATACTCCATCAAGACGTTGAAAGCATTTGTACTTGGTTACTTTTGTGGATCTTACCATTTCAAGATAATTCAAGATTTATACCTTATATACATATCTTCACATTTAGAAGTTGTTTGTATCCATGGTTCCTATACAAAGAAGAGTGTTGTCTCAAAAAGAGGAATGTTATTTATCGGAATGAAATGTCATTGATTTATTTTGTAGCCTAGACTATCAGAAGGATTGTCATTCAATTCATCAATATTTAGTTTGACAGATACACTTTATGGACCAACTGAATGATTTTCTTATGTTTAAACAAGTACAAGTCTTCCTAGAATTTGAGAATTCTCCTATTACATACTACATCATCTATACCAATTTTGCCTTGTACAGTGCAACATAACCAGATGGATTATATCACTGTCTCAGCATATTTATAACGAAGACATCACAGTCAACACGGTTCCAATATAGAAACATGGCATAATGAGAGGGATAACAAATTACTACCGTGATGCAATGGTAAAATGTTGTACAAAAATAATTTTGTTTACAGAAAGGTGGAAGTAAATCCAGAATCTGGGACTTGCTGATACATTTGGTATCTTAACTGCTTCTTTCATTTTAAAATTGAGCTAGGTCAGACTAAGATATTTATCTAAGTTTTAATCACGAAATAATCCAGTTATGGTTATATGGTAACAACATTTATATATTTCGTCTACTATGACATTGGGACAAAACATCATGTGATATTGTGACATCGCTCACGAGACTAGCAAATGTATGTTGAATAAATGAGGCAGCATCGATTATATATGTTTTAAACAGGCACAAGTCTTCTTAGAATTTAAGATTTCTCCTATTACATCATCTAAACCCATTTTACCTTGTACAGTGCAATGCAGTCAGATGCATTATATCACTGTCTCAGTATATTTATAACAAAGACATCATAATTAACACAGTTCCCTTAAAGAAACATGGCAGACTGACAGTGACAATAAACTACTACTGTAATGCAATGGTCAGTTGTTGTACAAAAATCATTTTGCTTACAGGAAAGTGGAAGTAAATCCATAATCTGGAACTTACCGATATATTTGGTATCTTACTTGCTTCTATCATTTTAAAATGGAGCTGGGTAGGACTGAGAAATATATTTATGTTTGAATCACGAATTAATCCAATTTGGGTTATATGGTAACTACATTGATGTATTTCATCTACTATAACATTGGGACAAACCTCACATGATATTGCAACATGGCTCACGAAACTAGCACATGTATGTTGAATAAATGAGGCAGCGTCTATTATATATGCATAATGTATACATCAATGAATTCAACAAAGACATGTTGGGAAACTATCCATTACACGAAGAAGGTAATTCAAAATGATTACGGATTGTGCACACATAAATAAGGATCTTACATGATTTGCATAATAAATGTCCTCATTTGATGTCAGTGATGATAACACAGAATGCAATTCTTGGTTGCGTTTAGTGTCAGTGAAAACAATTTTAATGCAAACTGTGACCATTAACTATTTACTGTATTCAATAGTTCACTGCTAACGACACGATCTCATGAAGTTATCTCTAATTGCAAGGAAAGACTCAACATGATTCTTAGAACTGCTGTGCCAAAAAGATTATCAGATCGAAATAATAGAAAGAGACTGTAATGATGTGACTTTCTCTGATATTTATAGGATGCACTTCTGCAGTTTTGCAAAGAAATGTTTTGATGCTCCCATGATGCCTTTGATTGAACCTTATCTCAATTGTACATGCATATTGACACAATTATTATGTTATTGATGGTGTGGCTCATTTAAAATGGTGCAATGATTATGGTCAAATATCTCAATCATTGCTGACATTTGTAATTGTACGAGGAAAGATTTATCTATGTGAGTATGATAGAAATATAAAACATAACCAAAATATGAGAAATCTTATTCTCAACAACCATTATAAACTTTTTCAAAGCAAATGTTTTATAAATTTAAAATACTAAAACTAAAGTGTTCATTTATTTCATACAGCTGTTTAATGCTTGAATGAGGTTCAAATTTTTATTGATGCAACAAACTTGGTCAAATTCTCACTTGCCATCTGAGATGATCGTTACTATTTATCTGTGCCATGTCAGAAGCACCCTTCTATCAGAGAGGCTGCCATGTAATATATTTTATGAATAAATGTTAAAATAATATCAGTTATGTTTATTTGATTTGTATTGTGTGATATCTCATTGATATCAGTTGTTTTAAAACATGTTTACTTAGGTTTAAGTTCTAGACATCATTGATTGTAATCTTGGACGATTCAAGAAAAGAATCTTGTGTGCATCTGTAGGTAATTTTCCATGAAGATGATGGATTATTTTTTTCAGAAAAAGTTATTGCAACATACATAAAATGGGTGTGTATGTAAAGTAGTTTACATCGTAATTATTTATTCATATTTTATCATATGTTTAGTGGAATCAGACATTTAGTTGTGTTTAGTTATAATTTGAGATGATTTGTTTATTTACGTTATTCACTGAAACTACAAGGTGCTCATTGACGTGTTGATAAAAAATTATTTGGAACTGTTACAAATTAATTCCATAACATTTTGGATTAAATCATTGTGATACATGAAAAATATTGGAATATCATCACATTTAAGGACCGCTCCGGTGGCCTAGTGGTTGGAGCGTCTGCCTCGGACATGGGAGGTCGTGGGTTTGAACCCCGGCTGAGTCATACCAAAGACTTACCAAAATGGTACATACAGCTGCCTCTTGAGGCACTCAGCATTAAGAGGTTATTGTTAGGACTGGTCGGCCTGGTGTCAGGATAATGTGACTGGGTTGGACATCATGCTACATGTCTGCAGCATGATGCCCCAGTGCCAGACATCACTATAAACTGCCACACTGCAGACAGCGTAGACATATGACGGAATAATTGTCAAAGCTACGTTACAAATCCTAATCACGCACGCTAAAATTTAAGACATATGGCACATCAGCACCCACAATGATGATCAGAATTTATTCAGAACACCACTGAAATTCACTTGGAACACTCATGTTGTTGGACCTGTCATATAACTTTAAGAACTACATGTGCTTTTTTCTGCAGACAATTTTAAGTTAAATACATCGTCGACACTGAAATGTACACATCTCTACAGGCATCCTAGCTGCTGTGTGCTGCTAGCCTCAAACAACTGGCAATGTTTGATCACATACTTCAACTCAGTCATCTGATTGGTTCAACATGACAACATATCTAAACTGAGTTACTAGCTTATTAACATATACTGGCTGCAATGACATCATGTATGGGCAGAGAATACATAGTAGACAAAGAGGGGACTAACAAGTGACCTGGGCATGATGCACTGTGTATTACTTAAACTATATTTAATCAGTTAAATTACTATTTAAATAGCACACAATGCTTAGGTTCAGTAAACGGTTTATTGTCCATATAAAATAATCTTTGGCATAATGGGGGCAAATCCTGTACAGCACACTGCACCAGCCTAACTCTGAATTTGTTCCATAGGAATACCTCAGGAAGAGAGACTTAGGGGTGTTTGTAAGGTTATGAAGAGTGTCTGACACCTGTATTCTATCATATAATCCTCAGGATCAGAATTGTCAAGTTTCGGTTATCAGTGTATCTATATACCTCATATCAGCCCCTTGCGGCTCCATGTATGCACCGTAGGAAGCAGGTATGAAATTTATGGACATAATAGTTTAATAGTTGAGTACATTTAAGTACTGACACAAATTGGGGTTCAAAAGCAAAGTTGTGAATGCATGAAACACGGCATTAGTCCGAACGAATTAAGGAAGTGTTGTGACTATGGAACAGTGTGACTGTTATAAAGTCTCATATATATAATGTTAGTATTTTTTAAATAAACGCCCTTCTAATTATCACAATATACAGTTAAAATCTGAGAGAATACACATTGGTTAATTATTGTCATAAATGTAAGAAAAGAAAATAAGCCATATTAATGATAATAAATACGATGGAATGATATGTAGATCTTAATATGATGAATGAAAAGGCTTCCACTTTTCAACAGTCTATTAAAAGCTAAGAGAACAGTGGCACACATAGCATATCATTCTCGTTAGCTCATGCATTTGCATTTTAAAGTGAACATTACACATTTGGCCATTCATCACATGGTTTACTATTGCCCATGAAATATAACAATATGTTAAAATATGGACTAAATTCACCTGAAATATATTAATAGTATATCACAATTTTGATTATAAAATAGATGTATTTCATAAAACAATCTTAATTAGAATGCATATATTTATGTCGTGTGTCATAAGCAGACCAAAATAACATTACCAGTCGCATGAAAGATGACACACTAGTTCGGTATATAAAGTTTTAGGTTGCATATTGTTCAGAATGAAACAAAATATAACGTGCAAAACTGTAAGGTTTTACATTTGTTTATGTTGAATGATACTCACATTCTCTTGTTATGTCTAATATGCTACCGCATATCCAAATGATCTGTAAAAACTGGGAATTGCAAACACAATTTTTAGTTCCACAGACTTGAGGAAACGTGTTTATTGTTTATGTTTTCCAAGTCTTTGCTTTTGGAAGTAAATACCAGATAATTATATTTGACATCACAAATCTGAATGACTACATTATAGTGTTACAGATGATGATCTTGCATACAAAACAGTTTCAAAGTGTTCGCGGTTAAGAACCTGCTTTGTTTTGTAGTTAAAAGTTTATTATCATGGTATTGGAAATGAGTATGCTTGTTTTCTTGTGATCAGACTGTGGTTGTCAACTTGTTTTACCTGATTTGTTTATAGGGAAGAAGTTTGTATGAAAAAGAACTCAATTCACCGATAAAGTACATGTTTTACCTGATTTGTTTATAGGGAAGAAGTTTGTTAGAAAAAGAACTCAATTCACCGACAAAGTACATAATTGTCTCTTCAACAAATCTAATAAAATCCAACCAACGAGCACAATTATTTTATATCTTTATTATTTATTTACTGCATTTGACGTTATGTATTAAAATAGGATAAATAATTCAATAAAAGTGTCAGATTCCTCCAAGGTTAGATATGGTTGTGTTATAAGATGCTTGTATAATTAGATTGTATCATTTTTATTTAAAATCATCCTTAGTAAGTTGATAACACTTTTTTCGGGGCAAGTAAAAACCAATTAAAACTGGTGCCAATCTAGAATCTCAGAGGGAAAAAAGTTTGATCATTCACTGCAGTGAAATACGATAAATTATTTGTATTGCCCATCACAAAACATTGCTAACATTATGACCAAGCAATGTTATAAATATTTTAACATCCTTACGTGGTCTAGTAGTGGTAAACATGGCAGCTTTGCATGCAGAGCAGTCTGGTTTAGATCCAACAATGTGCAAATACATTGTTTTCTGATTTTTTTAAAACGATGTTGTAACTTGAATTGGGATGGAAAATTATGTTACTACTTATATTCTCAATGTGATCTTAACAAACCACAACAAAGTATACACAATAAACCGTTAACATGGTATGGAATACAGTAAGAAATCATCAAATTTATTCTGCTTTACAAATGGCATCGCCAGTTGTTGAAATGAGTTTTCCACCCACTTAATGAAATATATCCGTTCACTCAGAGCAATGAAAACACATAGCTCTGTATTGTCTTTGAAAACACAGGGTGAAATAGGGAGATGTTTTTTATTGTAGGAACCTAGAGCGTCATATATCTTCAACCAGATTAACATTTTTTATAAATGCGGCATAAACATGTGAGATAATAATCCAGTTTTCTTTGCTGCTCTAAATATTTCATACATATAATGTATAATATAAATCTTCCAGACATGACTGATTTAACTTAATACTCTTTCCTTGATTTGAAACAATTATAAACTGATGGATATTTCACATCTAAATAAAATACTTAATTAACTACCTTGCTTTTGTTTTATTTCAGGAAATACACAGATGTTTTATAATGGCTGACAAGCTCAAGATGAGATCCATTCTCTTTCTGGTTCAAGAAGAATGTTTCGCAGCAAGTTTTGGATATTATTTCAAGGGGATATTCGATTCTTTTTCTTTTCAAAAGCTCTTCTACAGTATTTCAACGAGCTACATCCATGTTGACCAAGGCACCTTAGAATGGAAAAAGCTGAGAAAGGTGAACAGTGCTAAAACTATTTAAATTCTAAGAGATTCAATTTGTTATCTGTTAACATAACTGATATTAAGCTGAATACATTCTTGCATCTCTTGAACTGCACTAAGGATTTGTCTTTTGCAGTCGAATGCATACACTGTGGCACTCTTTCAAGATGCCTAAATTATTTCTTCATCTTTCTAATGACACTAACAAAAGGCAGAAATCTCAATAGTTTTTAAACATAAATGACTGTATTTGTATTTGTATTGCCATACATAAATAAGCTGTATAGATTTTTTTCTTTCTCAAACCTTTACATCATGGAAAATGTACCAAAGTCATTGGGCATTATTTTGACATTTTTATAGTATACCTTCCTATTCGTATCTGGAAGTATCAAATGCAATTATAATTTTGTGGCTCATTTTTATGTCAGATTGTTGAAGAAGAATTAATCTCCAGAAGAGGTATGTTTCTATTTTTTATATTCAAATTAATTGAATATGATACATAAAATCTAATGTTCGAACCTTTATATCTGGATTTTATATTATGGTGTTAATAATCTAGTAGTGAGAAGCCAGCAGCAGAGGGGGCGAATCGGACATTTTGTCCAATCGTTATTTGGCTTAATTATTACTTTCTGCAACTCAACGATCTAGTGTCGTCAGCGCCTGGTAAAAAAAAAACGACGACGTCGTTGGGGGATCGTCGCGTCGTCATTTGGTTTAATTAACACCTTCTGCGCGCCGATTCCCAGCGTCGTCAGCGTCCGGTAAGCACGTCGACGACCGCGTCGATGTCATTGCCCCCTCTGCTGCTAAGAAGTTATTTACAATGATCTTACAAACAGAGTGATCACTAACTCCTCCTCCTGTAGATCAATTAGGTTATTTGACTGATCGGTGAGTTTAAAATTAATTCTCGTTAAAAACCGATCATGGCATCGCATATAGACCGGATTAATCGGATTCTCAACGATTAAAAATCCCGGAGGGGCTGTTGGTGAAAATGAATAAAGGATATATCCCTGTTGAGCTTGATTTGATTGATTGGTATCTACCTGGTAACTCCCTTCGATAACATCACACACTAGATTGATTGCTATCACCGATGCGATATTTACGTTGTATGGAGCAATATGCATACCATCATCCCCGTTATCGTGTCTGAGGATATATGTTGATGGACTGAGAAAATCATTAAGAGACTTTCTTAGTTCTGGCGCGTTGTATCCTGGAAACTTGAAATCGGGTAAATCGGCTTCTGTGATATTATACCCGGTTAGGAATTTTTGTTTATTATCATCGCTGCTATCGGATATTACTTTAACGATTCGTTCATTGATATATTCCATGTCTGATATAAGTTGATTTAACACCTCAACGTGTTTTTGTGCTTTTGTTTTCCGTAGCTGTTCTAGTTGTGATTGGTAATTACGATTAATCTCGGCAAACGCACCAGTGATATCATCTAAACGAACTGTGACCTTGGCTGACAATTCAGGAGTTTTCTTATACGGAAAAAACCATTGCATGGTATTCCTGTCTTGAAATATAAACTCGCTGGGTAATAACGTGTTTCTTATAATAGACAAATCATTCAGATAACTGGGATTAATCTCATGATACGATTGCATATTTGTGTGCAAATCCGCGGGTGGATTCTTAGGCCATCCTAGTATGGTTCTTATTGAACTGTTATAAATATCAACCATATACCCCGGTGTGCTTATTTCAATCGTCGATGATAACGTCGGTTCATGAACCGTAATAGCGATTTTTGATTCCTTTCCTGTGATCGATTTTATTCTGCGTTGAAATTCCTTATTGATTTGCTCTATTTGGTATGACCCAGTTGGTATTGTAACCTCCTCCCAGTCTGGGGTCCCATCGGGTTTATTTTTCCGTGCAATAACCAGCGAGTTATTAGGTTGTTGTCCGTTAAATGCGTCCGCTCGAATATTAGGCCAACTGTGATATACTCGCAATTTTGCCAGCGCTATTTCCTTCACTGGAACCGGCGACGGGAAGTTCACACTGAATTCGGGTTTCGTTGACGTTATTGATATCATATTTGTTTGTACCGGAGTGGTGTTCTCCGCGATCCGCTGAAGTAATTGAAACCCTTCGGGGTTCAGCGACATTATTATTATTTGTTGTCTTTAGTGTCTAATTTCAACAACCAGGTGGTTTCGGCTTCCAGTTGAAAATCCTCGATTTTTGACATCGCGGAGCTATATAACTGGACCATCGTGGAGAATTCAACATCGGATACGAACAAATTATCAATCGATAACGAGATCAACCCGGATAATTTCGAGTATGCGTCGGATACTATTTGATGTTTTACTGTATACTCGTTGAGTTTTTTCTGAAAACACGATGATATCTTCCTAGTGATTGCGTTGGCGACTCCAGCAACTGTTGTCATCGCGGAGACAGCGATTGGAACAGCGATCGGGGCTATCGTGGTCACCGTGGATAAAATAACACCGGTACCGGCCACTATACCCGACACCGAGTACACGACCGCGTCGATGGCGGTTATTTTTCGGCGGTATTTTTTTATTTTTGCACGGTATTGTTCGGAAAGCGTTTTCAAGTTCGCGGAGAATTCTTTTGCGGTATCGAATCGATATTGATGTGACGTCGGTGATACCTCTGATTCAATTTCCTTGGTGGTCATTTTTATTTTAAAAGAACTAGTGTTTTTAATTACTTAGATTCGCTACAAATTCCACATACCATGTAATGTTTGCCCCGGCTAGATTTCTATCAACGGCTTTAATTATAAACCGTTCGATTGTATCCTTGTCGATGATTGTTGATATTGTATTGTTAAACCCGGATGAACTCGGCGATGATATACTGAACTGCATCGCCGAGATCAATGTCAATCGATAAATACCCTTAACAATTGCGGTGACATCTATTGCATTACGCGTAGGAGTCCAATCGAATGATCCGTATTGAACCGTGTATACGCCACTGCCGATGATCCCATGAGGTGTTTTCATTTTTTCGAGTTGCTCTGTCATTCTAGGTAGTCTGTCCTTAATCGCTTCAACATCAGTTTTGATTGTTTTTATTTCCCCTCCATACGCGTCTACATTTTTTTTGTTCGCTTCAATATTAGTTTCGAGTTGCTCTGTTATTCTCGGTAGTCCGTCTTTAATCGCTTCAACATCAGTTTTGATTATTTCTATTCTCCGCAAATTCGCGTCTATATTATTCTTGTTCGTTGCAACATTAGTTTTGATTGTTTCTATTTCCCGTGTATTCTCGGTCATACTTTTTTTGTTCGCTGCAACATCAAGTTTGATTGTTCCTATTTCATATGTATGCACGTCTATACCTTTTTTGTTCGCTGCAACATCAGTTTTGATTAATCCTATTCCCCGCCAATACGTGTCTACATTTTTTTTGTTCGCTTCAATATCGGTTTTGATTGTTCCTATTTCCTGTGTATGCGCGTCCACACCCTTTTTGTTCGCTTCAACATCAGTTTTGATTGTTCCTATTTCCTGTGTATGCGCGTCTACACTCTTTTTGTTCGCTTCAATATCAGTTTTGATTATTCCTATTTCTTGTGTATGCGTGTCCATATTATTTATGATCGTTGTAACATCAGTTTTGATTGTTTCTATTTTCCGTCCATGCGAGTCTACATTATTTATGATCCTTGCAACATTAGCGCCGATTATTTCTATTTCCCGCTCATGTACTACTACACCATTTCTGTTCTCTGCAACATCAAGTTTGATTGTTTTTATTTCCTGTCCATACGCAGTGATATCATTTATAGTTGTTGTAATCTCATCCGGTCTGGTATTTTTTTTACCAAAGAATTTATCAAAGTTGTCATCGATCCTGTTAACATTTTTCCGTAACGAGACAAATTGGCCCGACAGCGTTGCAAAATCCAAAATAGCACCCATTATTGCTGCAAGATTTGGTTCGGTTACCGCCGGGGTCCCGAAAAAACTAGCGGTAGTGAGTTGTATATCGGTGATAGATTTTTTCACCTCGGTGACAGATTTTTTCACCTGCGCGTCAAGTTCGGTCACCGATCTATCCAACCTTATAAAACCGTCTTTGACTAATGTTACCGCCGATATATGTTCACCCGGTTTGAGTCGTCCGTCGCCGGTATATAACGCGATAGTGTCCTCGGCGGCATCACGCTGTCGTGTTAAAACATCATTCAGTGACACATTACCGGATTTCAATTTACCCTGGCGGTCTTGAAATACAACTATTTCGCCTGGGTCAACACTGATTAAATTTAACATATCAGCGATTTCATCCTCAATTAGTTTTTTTATGTCGGCGGCGGCCGTTTCCGTGGATTCTTTCAGCGCCGAAACCGGTCGTCCCCAAATATCAATCATCGTTATTGTAGAAAAAAACGATGTTTCTAATTAACCCGCCGGGCCTCTACGACCCCACTAGTGTATTCGTTTACAACCACATGAGGTGGTTTTCGCGATGATGAAATCGCCGCGAGTACGTTCAATACCTCACGGCCGCATATCGGTGGGTCACTTAACTGCTGTGTTGGCAGCGTGGAATAAAAAACCCGGGCTGAACACGCCGGGGCTGAACACGCCCGGATATACCGCATAAACTCTTTCGGCGGGGCTAACCCGTATGAATCAAAATAGACGATCGCACGCGGATCAATCGCGTATGCAACCCAATGAGTTCCCGCTCCGGAGGACCCATCGAGGTTAATTATACCGGTTTCAGTATTCCTTGGGGCCGCCGGTAATTGATCCCTCATAAAAACACCTCTGAAGTTTTTTATCGCTAACGCGTTTGCGGCGTCTATTAAATCAAAATTAGACATGGGAGTCATTGACTCAGGAGTCATTGACTCCTGCGTTAATAAACGGTTCCCGGTAGTCTTAGACCCTTTCCCGAATACCATGAATACGGGGTTCCCGGTAGTCTTAGACCCTTTCCGGCTACGGGTCGTTTTTTTTTGTAGCCTTTCCCGGTTGCCTTCTTCAATGCCATCCCCGCCGCGGTACCAACGGCTCCTAACGCCGCCGCCTTAGCCACTGCTGGTGCGGCCGCGGCAATTAATGCCGGAATCGCAGCTAACAGCGGAAATATCCCACCGGTCTTTTCCATGTTTTTAATTGCTGCGGCCGAAAAATCTATTTGAACACCCTTTTTATTCTTCATCGCATCATTGAAATGTTTTATTTGACGCGCCGTCAACGATATCTTATGATTACCACCCGCCATCTGTGACGGCTTCAGCGTTATTGTGGTTCCGCATTGTTTAGCCGACTTTGATCGTAATTTCTTGACTTGACCATCAGTCAACTCTACACTGACGACACTATACGACATTTTATTGTAAACGCGTTTGTGTTTTCAATTACATGTTTTCCACTGGTGCATCAACGATTCTCATTCGTCCACCAACGCCTTCCAACAGCATTGATTTATCGCTGAGAATGACAGCAACCGCTCTATAATTAACACCACCCGGGGCTATACGAGCTCGGAAGTGTATATCAACGACGGATTGTCTCGTTAAATCAAGATGTTCCAACGAAAAGTAATAAATCGGATACAGGTTTTTAAAATCAAGTTGTGATATTTGCAAACCAGTGTCGACGTTTTGATCACGACCCATATATGACAGCAATCGATGATACACACGTGCGATATGGTTGTCGCCGTAATTAAGCTGTATATCCTCGGATGGTTCCTGTTGTCCGTTTATTCTCAGCGAAACATCCCTGACTCCTAATTGATCAAATATCATATGGCTGTGTTCTTGACTACCCAATCGATTCCTATTCTGCAGCGCTATGAATATATGACGCGGGGCTGAAACACCCTGTTTTGACGCCAGGTGCCATGTAAACGTATCGGCGACGTTATCCTCTTTAGCATCAGTTGTTACCGCTAGCCAACTCAACAGCGATTTCCCTCCCTGTTCCATAAATGCTAACAATCGTGCTTCCGTGGTAACTGATGGAGTCAGCACCGGCATCCACAATGCCATTTTAGTTAAAATGACTTTACCGGCGGCGACACCAGCAGCATGCCATATTGCATTGTTATCATCGCCCCTTCGCGTCAGCGCGATTGTATGCTTAGCCCCATAGACAACTTTTCTGACATTTCTGCAGAATCCAAATATGTGATGGAGTGGAATCGCGCATGAAAACTTTCGGCGTGGTCCTTGCAACATTCCTACTCGTGTTGCGAATCCTAGATTGAAATCATTGTTGGTGCTTTTTATAACAGTGAAATTGTCACCTGGTTTTGCTCTGCGGTCTGGGTTAGCTGCTTCATCCTGGTCAACTGCGGTATTTCGTGGTGTCAGCAAGTTAACGTACTGAAAATGGTCAGCGTTATTGGTGGTGTCCTTCGAAAACATCATAGATGGGCCCGCCGATCTTGTATAATCATCCGAGTATCTCGCCAACCCAATTATCGTTGTTGCAACATCAACCTCGCGTTCTATTGATTCAATTTCTCGCCCGTCAATAAGATATCTGGCGCTCTCAAATAACGCCATGATACCGTTGTTGACGAAGCCAACTCGAACACGATGGTCATCTGCGTATGGTGCATTATCGGCGGCATTTGTCACGAGTTCTCCCTCGATTTCGATAAACGCTTCACACGGCAAAAAATATTTACTGGTATCTTGGACTTGAAGTTCAATTCGCGATCGTAGGTCAGGTTGCGCTGCATAATAAGAATAATATTGATAATCACGGACAGAATCATCCCTGCGCACTGGGGCGTCCATATCAAACGCGGGATCAGCGGTACGCGCAAACATTCTATTATTTATCATGTTGATGTTTTCAATTGCGATTTTTTCGTCGTAAATTCTTTGAATTTAATCCACTCCCCGCTATCGCGTTCATGAGCGCGTTGGTTGCCGCATCGGCGGATGGCGAAGTCGTCGCCAACGACTCTAATTTTTCTTCCACGGCGTTATTTATTACTTTACTGACATTTGCAGGCATCACTGTCGTTGATGGCATTACCGGTGGTTTCTGTTTTTTTCTCCTGAATTTCACCAATGACATTAGTTTGTCCCGCGCGGCTGAAAACGCCCTTCCGGCAACATCTCCAATGGCACTAATACCCTTATCACGAATAACATCAATAGCCTTCATTCCTAATTGTTTGGCTAACGGCGCTACTTTTGGAGCCATTCTTGTAAATAACCCCGCAATGGTGCTACCGAGACCATCTCCATAGTACGCGCGGTAAATAGGCAATCGCGAGTTTACCACGTAGACGAGTACTGGTTTATCATGGTTGTAGTGTATGATCATCCTTATTAAAAACACCAGTTTTCCAATTAATCATCCACGAGTTCGTCTATGAGCGTTCGATATACATTAATGTCCATAATACCGCCTGCAAATAACCGCTTGCAAATATCAGCGGCCTCATTGATTATTTCCGTAGAGTTATTTCCGGCTCGTTTTCCTCCGATTAGTACTTCCAGCCGTGATATATCACTGAGAACACTATTAGGACAGGTAACGCCATAGGATTCTTTACCAAAAGGGTATCCTTTTCCTTTTTTTGGTGTTATACTCTTAACTTCCTTGTGGAATGCGTCGTAATCGGATTTACTACGATGTGGTAATGCATCTTTATGTTTACTTGCTAAATACACTATTCTTGCCCAGTCTTTTAACGACTTTATATTTTTCTCGTAACCGCTATTGATATGCTTCTTATCTCGTATGTTCTTAGCAAAATTGTTGGCAGTAAAATTAATTAATTCTTCCCTGTTGCTGAAGCCTCTAATTTGATCTATTGTGCTCTTCTTGAGTACAATACGGGGTATATTCCCCTCTTTTTCTTCCGGTATTTCTTCTTCTGGTGTTTCTTCGGGTATTTCTTCTTCTGGTTCTCTTGCGGTGGCGCCTGGTTCTTCTTCGTCGGCCATTGTAACATAAGGTTCTTGTGGTTCGGTTATAGCGAGTGGTGGTGGCCTCCGTGTTGTAGCAGCCGCTATTTTTGCAGGGAGTGTTTCTAAAGACCTTTTTGTTTGTTCGGTCTGAGCCGCTATCTTTTCAAGCGCACCAAGAACGGGTACAGTTGCCGCCGTAACATCCTTAGTCGCTTTAGTTACCGGGGCAAATAACTGTTCGCTTCCAACAGTAAAATCGGTTTGCATTTGTTGTCGCGTTTGAAGTTTCTCTCTCACCCTGTCTCGTAACGGTATAAACTTTCTAAGCGCTGCTAGCCGCTCTCTGGCTAGCCGAGTAGTAAGTGATTCACCTACCATTATTGTAAATTGATCCGCAATTTTCTAATTTTCCGCCGAGTGTACCATCGGGGGCTCCACGGAGTTTTCGTCTATAATCCTTCTAATGTTTTTGATCTTACTAGAAATCTCCCGGCGTCGTTCATAAACACGTCCGAGTTTTTTTCGTATTATTTCAACGGCAGTGAATAGTCCAATGAATGCATTTGCGTCATTGTGGTACAGGTTCTCATTAATCGTATGTTGTAATCGTTTTATAAAAAAATACTCGCGGGCCAGGGTAAAACGCCCCCGTTTCGACTGTTCGTTAATAATCTCATAATCGGATAATATTTTTTCACTGTCGAGACCATCAGATAATTCAATTCCTTGATTTTTTAATTTTGAAATCTCAGTTAATATATTATTGATGTCTTCGATATTCATTATTCTTATAAACATCTTATTTCTAATATCAAAAATTTTAATAAAATTATTGGGGCCATTTTTGACCCCGTTTTTTGTATGGACAGTACAATGCCGTAGATCTCCACTCGAGTGTTGTGGCAGATTGCAGGCAGTACAATGCCGTAGATCTCCACTCGAGTGTTGTGGCAGATTACAGGCATATACATATACTTAATTAAGGACATTCACATCTTGGAACCCCAAAGCATACATCTCCGGGAGGGAGGCCTAGGGTGACAAACGTCATCGTAGACCGCCCAGAAGATATGCTTGGGGGACATCACTACATGTACTTAATTAAGGATGAATATATTTACAATGAAATGATTGATGGATGATGGGACGGCACAAGACAGCACAAACATAAAACGGCGGGGCGGAACTCTACGGCCAATTCAACCAATCAAAAGCAACCCAATTAAATTAACCCGGTTGCATGATTGTGAACAAAAGACAACCACACGCCCGGGTCAAGAGCGTGGGTTAGTTTTGATTAGTTGAATTGGCTTTCGAAAGCCCCAGGCTTATAACGAGTCATCTTATATATAAAGTGACTAATACAGCGGCGTCAGTCACAAGGTGTGTGTTAATTTGAATTCCCTTGAATCGTTCGAATCCTTAAATACTTATTAATGGTGTTTCACGGCATTTAAATGAAACCAAATACTCAAATAAAACATTAAAAAAAAGAATACAGCTGTTAGATAACAGCGTGTATTTCATTAGTTTTCATCGTAAAATGATTAATTAATCGCAACATTAATTGGACTTCAAGGGACGCAACATTAATTAGACTTCAAGGGACGTAACTCTTGTCATGCGACGCTATCACAAAACGAGTTATCTCCCTTTGATGTTATATATGAAAATCGAATTCTATGACCCGTCTTTTTTGAGATCGCTGTTTTAGTTATATTCTCCGCAACATCTAGAACTGATTTACTACAAATATCGAAGTATTTACCAGCCGCATTCATAGAGCGAAATATTTTTTCCTCGTGCGTTATTGTATCAAATGACTTTACGGGTTTTGCCTTTCTCATCCCTCCTGTTTTTCCAAATTTGGAATTTTGACTCGGTGTAACAGCTCTTAGATTACACAGTCTGTTATTTTGAGGACATCCATCAATGTGATCAATAACGAGACCGTCGTTGATCAGTCCGTTAAACGCTTCATACACCATCCTGTGAATAAGACAGATTTTTTTCCCAGCATTAAATCGCAAGTATCCGTGATTATTTACGGTACCAACCGGCTTCTTCAGTCTGCGGTTTCTAACAATACCGTCGCGAGATGCCTCGTAATTAACAAACACAGGGTGAGGTCTGAACTCTTGGTCCATTTGTATAATAATACTACTTGTCTAATTTATTATTTGGTTTAATTATAAACCTTGCAATGTAGTCCTGAGGAGTTTTGATGACGAAGTCTGCGGTGGGGTCAATGACGGCGTTTTTAATTCGCTTGTCATAATAGCGTTTTAGTTCCCTGTATCGCTTTCCGCCACAATTAATACACAACTGGGATTTTCCTCTTACACCGACGTGGCAAACCAAGCACGGTAGGGGGCCAAGAGAACCATTACGAACGCTTTGTAAATGATATCCGCAGAATTCACCTCTACATGATTTATTGCACGGGGTTGTCGACCCAATCATCAACCATTTGCAGTGATTCATTATACTATATTCTTTCATTTAAATACTTGTTTTAATTATATGGATGAGTTTGAGAGATTAGCAGTAATTAAGCCCCGGAAAAATATTAGGTTTAATCTCGATAGAGTCCTCAAGGACACACCAAAAGCGTTAATAAACGATAAAACCCTGTTGAGTAAAATACGCGATTGTATCAATGAATTCAAACGTGATGGTGCATCTCACAGTTGGTCAACATTTCGAATTGATGGCATTGTTGATGCTACCATGAACGACAACCGCGCAGCAATGATAATATCACAACTTGACGGTAAAAGGTATTTCTTCAGAGTAAAATTCATTGTCCGGGTGGAATCAGGCGATTGGATCATGCGTGATAAATTTGAACCAGTTCTCAGCGACAAGAAAACAGTCACTGTCAGCCGCGACTCCAAGCCGGGGTTGTTAACCGGAATTGACAAACCATACTATGAACGAGCGTATCCTGAAACAGCAGTTGTTTATGGAATATACCCGTTAAATAAGAAACCTGATATCGGAAAACTGAAACCGATGAAACAGTCAACTGGGATAAATTGTGTAGCAGAACGAATAATAGAGCATTTTACAAATGCATGTCGAGGAAACAAATTGACTGATTTACGACGTAGCAAAATCAACCAGTGGGAACTAACCGTAAAAGAGCGTGGAGCAACCATCAGCGACATAGCGAGATTAGAAACATCGCTGAGATTTCCAATAACCGTTACAACAATAACCGGTGAAGTATTATACGAATCAAAGTATAAATCAAAGGGAACCCCAATCAAAATTATTGATCATAACGAACACGCGTGGACGCCCGCGATCACAATATTTCCACGGGATAGAACAGTAAAGTATATACCCGAAGAATTCCTGGGAGAACAATTCTCCAGGGATGGTTTTCTCGCGGAGAGGAAACTATTTGATGCTATTGCCTACTTGTGTAAAAACGACCCTGTATCAGTGTGGTTACTTCGCAGCGCTGAAAACGATGCGGATACCTTTGATCAGTTTGTAAGACCAAACGGTGAATTATATCGCACTGAAGCATTTCACAACAGGATGAAAAAAACCGCCATAGAATTTGAGGAGCATGATGAACAACTGCTAACAAATTGTTTTACGATTCCATCGGTTGTAGCTCATGTTGCAGCAAGGAAAAATGCGTGGAGACCAACGCGCAGGGAATTTCTACCGGATGTACAATCCAGTTGTTTGGAATACTATCACGGTGGACTATGGAACACTGAATACAACCGCGACGCTATGATCTCGGTTGATATGGTTGCCTGTTATCCAGCGAGTTTTCTCGGGTATGGATCCGCCGCTGAGTACTTTAGACGATTTGGACACCCCAGTCATGAAATGACTCGTGTTGCTATTAATGGACCACTGCCTGATTTTGATTTAACCGGATTCGCTCGCATAGTATCATTTGAATTCGCGGCAGGACTCCATCGCTGTTGCTATATTTGGATCGGTAGACACATGGCTGAAAAGAGATGGCTGCCAATAGCGCTGCTACGGTATATGATTGATTGTAGCATGCTAGTTTCGTTGATTGTCAGTGACGCGATTATATCATACCGGGCACAGACTGAAGTCTGGTTACCAGAACCGGAGCGTCTAGATAGCATAATTGACGAGTCCAGAAAAAACATTGATGCCGACGAGGAATATATCATCGAATGGTCCAGGAGGATATTTAACCAACGAAACCGCGAGGCAAAAGATCTCGGTAGAAGAATAATTGGTAAGTTCACACAAGGTGGAAAAAACCACGACTACAAACGATATTGCTCACGGCTGATTATAGATGACGCAGAATATGATTTCGTAATCAAGGACACAGTGGCAAAAAATAGATACGTGAACTGCAAAACAGCTTTCTTGTCCAATGGAACGAGGTTGGGTACAGTTGTTACCTACAGCGATGGAGACAGCCCGGCGTATCCACATTTGAGGGCGTCTATGCTGGGTTATGCCGCTATTAATTTATTCTCGATGATAAATAGATTTCCTGACACCGCGGTTAGAGTAGCCGTTGATTCATTTTATATTGACGTAGCGTATAAGGGAAACGTAGCCGAGTTTACTAGTCCGGACGAGAGTTGGGGTACATGGAGAATTAAAAATGAAATACGACGCGATTATTCCCCGTCAGCAGATGTCACCGTTGAGAACGACTACTTACGCGGTGATAAATTGTCAGAATGGTCTAATGCACCATCGTGTTCTGATCCAATTTGTAGACACAAGACGGTTTATTTAAGCGGCTGTGGCGGGTCAGGAAAGACGACTCGGGCAATTGAATTATTTCGAACGCGGGCAAGTATAATCGTGCTTACACCGACCCATAGACTAGCGCGAGAAATAAAACAACGAAATGTTAACGCCGTTACTTATCACAGCTTTTTTCGATACAGCGGCGGTGAGTGGACTCCTGATCGAATGGGTGAAAAATTTATTCCCGACATTATCATCTGGGATGAGATATGTACTGTTTCGTTAGATACTTTACAAATGTTTCTTGAGTGGTTGCTGCGCGCGAATACAGCGGTAATCATGTGTGGGGACCATGGCCAACCACCACCATTTGTCGGCGAGGGTCCACATGATTGGTTAAGGGGTTTTGTGGACTATTATGAAGAAACCGATACTGATTACCGAGCACTTGATGAACAACTGCGCGAGGTTAAGAAATTAATCAGATTACAGCCGGATAGAATTCAATGTGAAATAATTCGCGAGGTGATTCCGGAAACGCCGTTAAATGAATTCTGGGAAACATGGAGACCAAACGATTTGATTGTAGCGAGTAGAAAGATAGTCAGAGACACACTTCAGCGGAAGTTGTTTACGTTGCATAAGGAAAAGTTTCCAACGCGTCCAGTGCCGTTATGTTATAGACCCGCGGACACACGGCGGCAGAACATTGAAGTTGAAATTCCAGGCCGGACAGAAAAACAAATTCTCGTGCTGAATGATATCGTGCTCGTTGATATCAGCGTCGTCGAGGACGCGCTACGTGCTGATAAATCCCCGTGGACGCTAGGATACGCAACAACAATACATTCCTCGCAGGGACTAACCATCACGGACACAATTGTTTGGATAGTTGATAATCGCATCGAATGGTCAAATCTAGTCTATCTTGCAGTGTCCAGAGTACGAAGGATAAATCAGCTTCGAAGAATTGTTATTGACGGAGCCGATGACGGAGTCACTGACGAAGCCGGCGACAAAGTCACCATCGATGCAAGCGTCATTGATAGAAAACTCTCGGGTTACCGCCAACAGGATAAAAAAAAACAGCGGCGTTTTGATATTGATGCCGAATTAATAATCTCGCTACGACAACAACAGAATAATCACTGCGCGAGTTGCAATTGTATAATGAGTTGGCGTTATTCGGATAAAGACACTCGCCAATTTACCGTGGATAGGATCGATAACAGTCTCGGTCATGTCAAAAACAATGTGAGGTTGACCTGTCTTGAGTGTAATAGACGCAACGGCGCTAGTTAAGACCACGCGGGGGTAATTGAGTATCGTTAGGTATCACTTGTAGTTGCTCGCGTGTAAATCCGCGCTGAGGAGCAATTGAATCCAGTCTATAGATCGGTGGTCTACCAGTTGATCGTGTTATCGTTGATATGTTATGTGTGGTAACACTCCAAATAGGATCGGTAGCCCTTTTTTTACCGCCTTCAAGCTCTCCTGGTTCATATAGATATCTAACAGTGACATCGCCAAGAATCGGCTTAGAAACGCTATTTATTTTTAATTTTCCGGGTATATACTCGTATTTAATCGCGTCGCTGGGCTTCATGTTGATTACTCGGGTAATCTCGTTATTTAACGCTGCAATTACACCTGGCAACCTTTTAACCCATTCACGAGATCGTTTTTCTTGGATGAATTCCTTCGCGTATTGATATCCAAATAACCGTTCAGCGAGAGTCCGATTGAATCGTTCAACAATTGCCTGATCACGATGTAGCGCAGTATGACCTCGTCGTATCGCGACGCTATGATGTTTCAGCGTTGATAAAACAGCGCCGCGAAATTCACTACCAGGATCAACTTGTAATAGATTTGGCCAGCGCAGAGGACCTCTTCGATAAATCCGCTCAAACGCATCGGCTACTTCAGTTGCTGACTTTGTTTTCAATGGTTCCGCTTGTTTGTATCGACTCGCAACATCAACTACGGTTAGCGCGTATTTGTAACCGTTGTCATGCGGCAGAAATAGTATATCAGCCTGATGAACTTCATTAGGTACGCTGACATCAAAGCGCGAGAAGTTGATTTGTTTAGGCGGTGGTAGATAGATTTGCCATATAGCCTGTTTGGATAACCAATTAGCCGCAGTGGTCTTTGTTACCTTTGCAGCGCTTGCAAGCTTACCAATTGCGGCCTTCCCCTTCCAGTATCCTCTCGGAGAATAATAGATGGAATCCATCGTTTTTCTTGGATGATTGTTATTAATTACCAGCGCCAATCATTAATTTACCTTTCATAGCCGATTTTACCAACCATGAGGCCAATTTTTCTTTGACGGATTTATCAGGAATAGCATTTAGCGCGTGAATTAATTTTACATCCGCGATATGACGCTGTTGCAGATCGCTACTTTTGTAAGCAACATCATGAGCATGACACGCCTTATCGATAGCGTTTATTGGATACTCACCGGGTTTGGGCTGATTTTGATCATCGAGTCTAATATCTAATCGTGTTCCGGGGCCACAGTAGTTATATCCTGGGAGGTGTTTTTCTCCTGGATACTTTGCCCACGGTGTTCCGGGGAGTTTTGCCAATTTGGCTGCGATGTCACCTCCTCGCTTTTTTTTAAAACATCTCCGGGTCTAATAGAAATAAATCTAAATTTCTTTGTACCGCATTGTACACACTTACCAGTAAGCGCCGATCTGTTATTTCTTGTCGTAACGGTTGTCATATCATTTATGCCAGTACGCACTCTACACTTCACACAATATAGATCCATAATTTATGTATAGAGATATGAATATAATTGATTTTTCGGCGACTAAAACAAGAGAACCAGTTAAGCATGTTGCAGCGTTACCAAACTCGATCCGGATGATTATCATCGGACCATCTGGATCCGGCAAGACGCAATTGTTACTCAATTTAATAATGAGATGGATGAAGTGGGATAAGTTGTATTTGGTTGCTCCTAGCGTAGATGATCAACGATGCTACGAGGTGTTGAAAGATTTCAACGAGAATGCATCAGCGATCGCTAAAAAGAATGTTATTGAGTTTATTACGGATATCAATGATGCACCGGGTATTGATGATATTGATGGCGACGTTAACAATCTAGTCGTGTACGATGATGTTATGTTAGACAATCAAAAGAACCCAGCTAGGATATTTTCCAGAGGCAGGCATAAAAACACTGACGTGATATATGTCACTCAACGATACACTCAGATTCCAAAAGTAATCAGAGATAACTGCAATATTCTTGCTGTATTCAACGGCGTTGATACACACACGCTACGAAATATCTGGCAAACTTGGTGTGGCGGTGACATGGACTTTAATGGTTTTCGAAACTTTTTTAGTCATGCTCAGTCGACCCCACATGGATTTGTAACGATAAATTTACATGATCCTCGGACACGATATCGTATCGGACTTGACCAAATATTCGGTTAGTTGTAAATAATTTTCATTGTAAATAACCACTTAGCAGCAGAGGGGGCGATGACATCGACGCGGTCGTCGATGTGCTTACCGGACGCTGACGACACTGGGGATCGGCGCGCAGAAGGTGTTAATTAAACCAAATGACGTCACCATCGTGTAGGATGGACCGTCGTCGTTTTTTTTTTACCAGGCGCTGACGACACTAGATCGTTGAGTGCAGAAAGTATTAATTAAGCAAAATAACGATTGGACAAAATGTCCGATTCGCCCCCTCTGCTGCTAAGCCTGAGAGATGTGTAAAAGATCGTTATTGTTCACAGTGAGTGTGCAGTTAATCAGCCTCTCTTTAGCTAGAATGTCAATTTAGTAATATAAAAGTGTTTACACTTCAGTATATATATGTTTTCTCAAGTTGTCTGTATCTGTTGGTACTACTCACTTCCAGTTAAGCAATGTGCTAAAATGTGGTTAAAAGTCAAATAATTTGTGTTTTTGTTGACACTTTTTAATCCTTCTTACCCGAAACCCCAAATTAGTTGTTTGTGTAAAATTATGTTACATACGTTCCGAACTTTCATGTTTAGAAGCAATATCTCAAAATCTTGATATCTTGCTACTGCCAGTGAAGCAGTATAATTGCTAGCTATTATTCAAGGTGCCTGTAGCTTTGATATAGCTGATGAAATAAAAAGGATAATGACAGAGCGATGCCACTTTGGCAAAAATAAACTTATATAGCAAAATTAAAACATGCATGATGCTCAAGGGTGGCTACAGAGTTGATTTTGTTATCAATAACAATGTGATAGATCTGATGGAATTCAGATCACAAATTCTGCAACAAGGTGTTTGACACGATGGTGATTTTCCTGTCAAAGTAATCAACGTAAACAACTACTTATTAAATCGATATGCAGCTTAAGGATAATAAAACGCACAAAGTGGTCAGCGCCACGTTATGTACAGCCTCATTCCTAATGTTCCACCTAATCTCTGATACCAGTCAGGCTTTCAACACTAATTTATTCCCCAATTAATACGTATACCAGAAATCGCATTTTTATTAACAGACCCATCCCATCACATTGTCAACCTGAATAACGAGCACATAACATTTTGTTTCCATCGTCGGGCAGAAAATTAAGCCATGCAATCAGATTGTATAACGAATACAAGATGAATTAAATGCAAAAGAATCAATGAAGCATTTTTGAAGTGATGCTTGTCATATCAAGAAATTTGGTCCTGTTGGCTTCAGTTTTCCAAAGGGCGCTTCTCCAGCTGCAGGCATTATAACAGAAGGATACTCGTGGATACAATTTCATCTACAATTTCGTCAGTCAAGCCCAGCAAGCTTTATAATGGAGAACACTATTGATAACACTATTGAGAACCTGCCGACGACAGAGGAAACTTTATGTCTTCTACTTCATGTTGGATCCTCGGCCAGCCAATTGGATACTATGGTTCAGGACCCATGTCACTACACTGGTCGCTATGGCGTCACTGCTCATAACAAATGTAGTCTGCCGTTAAGGACACCAGAATTTAACCTAGTAGTTTTTCATAATTTACCTGGGAACAACATATATATCCTCATGACAAAATTTAATGTTCATGAAAAAATTTACTTCCATACTAAATAACCTAGAAATATATCTGTTGTTGTTGCTGCATTTGTACGGTATAATGTCATTGTTAAGCACAATATAGGCTATTCATGGTGGCCAGTATAAATGATGGAGGAAGAACGCGTGAAAACCCCGGAAAGAAACACCGACCAACGAGAAGCTACTGGCAAGTTTTCTAACATACCCACATTGGCCGAATCTGAGACTCGAACCCACACAGACAGAGGTGAGATGGCAGTAATTCGTAACTTTGAACGCTTTAGACCCATCGGCCACTCGGGGCCACCCAAACATATATATTATTCTCGCTGGGTGCATTGTGTTTAATACAGAGCTTGCAATGCATCAGCGCTCCTATTAAGAAAAAAAATATGACATTATTTACGTATATTGCAGAAAAAGTTGCTTTTAACAAACTTGCTTTGCTAACTCAGAAAGAAATTTACTTAAAGGGTTCTGTGATGTCCTGGGAAAAAAAAAACGTTTGAGACAAATCTGCTAACAAAGGAAGAAATCTACAGTAAGATCAATGGGAAAGATGTTTTTAATAAAGATCAGGCACATGTAGCAAATACTTGGTATACATTTAAAATAAAAAAATCTTGGCAATAATCATGATTTGTATGTGCACATGGACATGCTGCTGATTGCTGATGAATTTGAAAACTTTTGAGACCTCTGTATATAGTATTAAAGATTGGATCCTACTGGTGTTGCTGTTACCCAAGGATATCATGTGATGCTCCCAAATTGACAAAACTTGAATGAATCGCATGAAACAAAATACATCACACATCTTTATACAATTATTTACCATATACCATGCTGCAGAAGCTTCCTGTAGGAGAGGTCCTATGGATGGTGCCAGAAAGTTATCTAGAAAAAAACTATTACTTAGTGATGATGAAAGGTGTTGTAGTTTCCAAGCTGGTTTAGAGTAATCAGAAGAGATTTAAGATGCATACAATGGCTATAGTATGGTACTCAAAGGTATGATTGTAGACGATGATATTATTTTTTACGGATATCCATATTACATTTATTCTTTTATAATTAAGTTTTATTTGTCATTCGGGTTAATGACAATTAAGGTTTAGTTCCTTAATTCAGTGACTGACTGGTAGTAAAATATAAGTACAAGTACAACACATTGTCACAGTTCATTTATCAATCAAGGCTGATTGCCAAGGTCAAGTCAACAACTATTTTGCTTGGTCAAAGTACTCTACACAATAAGTTTAAATTTACGTCATGAAAGCATCACTTTATCCTTGGAGAACATCTGTACTTTGTATATGGTATGCATAACCATAATATATATTTTATTCTTCGAATTCGCAGAGTGGAAAACAGTTCTACAACTGATAGTACCAGTTGGATCATAGCAAATTGTTCAAGGCCTTGATCATTTAAAAAATTATGACATGTTATCTGAATTACTCAAGGACCTTTATGTGATATTATCCTTTCATGGAATTTACCTTGAACTACTCAATAGGTATTTAGTTATATGATTCCTCAAGCCATACTGCATCATAATCACATTTGAACCTGTGTTTGGAATGGCTTTGAGTCTTTTCCAGACTAGTGAAATTGATGGTTAATTTTGGGTTAATATTGTAGAAATTCATAAATTGTAAGTTATTTTTTATTCTTTGACTTTGTTTTCATATTTTATTTACTAGGGAAATACATTTATATTTTGGAAAACAATGTCCATATTCTGAAACATTTTGAAAAGAATTATGTCATTGGGAACTTAAAATTTCCCAAACTGGTTCAAAATCTGCTTTATAACACATGCTACATGATTCATTACAAAAGTCTGAGTCTGAGACAGTCCATGTATCTAGGATTGAGGCTACTCAGAAATTCAGTATGTGACAAAATTCAAACAGGATGCTCCTCTTAAGCCATATGTCGATTTTAATATGCAGAACAGATCCGCCGTGACAAATGAATGAGCTAGAATTTTTTTAACATTTGTACAAGTCTGTATTTGGCAAGACCATGGATAATCTCAGGCAAATCCTGTGATTGAGGTGCATTTCTGTTCATAAACATATACTCTACCTCTGTGTTATTTGTATTCTTGCTGTTGGTATGCGCGATAAGAGATTTAAAAATGAAATGGTAACTGAATACCTACATATGAAACCTCTGACCGTCTCTCTTTAATCCCAAATATTAAAGGAAGTAATTATGACCTCTAGGAAAATAATAAGAAATGAAAGATTATAAGTACATGTTGCCAATTGTATAGGTTATGTGACATCAAACAGTCACAAACAACACAATAACATAATGGGAGCTATATTAGATTTCATGTTCATTACCCTTTCTTGTCCATCCATGTGATAATGGTAATCTTGTCTAACATAAAATTACATCTATATAATTGGATCAAATAATGTATTAATATACATTATATCTAATTATCAGCAGAAACAAAGCCAACAAATACCCACATATAGCTTTAGATCAAATGTTATAATTACTTTGGATTTATGTTTAAATTAAACATATACAATAGAGTATTCATTGTTATAATAGGAAAGGAACATTTTAGAAGTTAAAAAGTGATATGATTTTTCAAGCATAATGTATACACTAATAGTATATAAGAATCTAATTTAGAAGATATCAAAGACAGGCTGAATATTAGATAATTTACTATTTAGTTGATTGTATAATTATAATAATAATAATAATAATAATAATAATAATAATAATAATAATAAAATAAAATCAGTTGCATCAATTAACACTTGTTATACCTTTAAAGGATGATATACTGCTTTTTTATAGTGTTAAATTATGACATGTTCCTACTAAATTAAGTCATAATAAAATAACTATTTCTCCCGATTTGTATTCGATTACTCATTCCATGAATGGATTGTAACTACTCTAAAACACAAGTATTGTTATAATGAAGAGGTTTTCCTGGACAGTGGTTGTAGGGCATTTTAGTATGAACTACCTTGTGTACAGATGTTGTTTGCTTTTTTAGTATATCTGGTGGAGGAAGAAGCTTGGAAGGACCACTGACCCACAGGAACATACTAGCAAGCTCTCTCACATATGCAAGTTGGCGGAACCTGAGACTTATACCCCAGGCAGACAGAGATGAAATGTTACTGATCTGTAAAGACGAGCATATTAAACTATTCAGCAACCCTAGGACCCAATGTGCAGTTGCTTAATTTGCTGAAAATGAGAGCACAAACCTAGTTTACATGTAACGAAAAAGGAGTGATCAACATTATAAGGTTAAGCGAAAATGATGCCAATCTGATATCCAACATGGCCACAACAGCAGCCATACTGAGAATCTTGTTATCGCTACTACTCCCGGATGTATGGTGATATCATTGTGGAGTTTTCTATCAAGGACTTCTTCTAATGTCTACTTGGTTCTAAATGAAAATTGTACCAATCTGATTTATAATATGACTACCATGGCAACGATCATGAAAATCTTGTTATCACAATTCCGGCTGAGGAGAAAATCATAATTACACGGAACTTTCATTAAAAGACTTATTTAGATATCAATCGCTTCATAGATTAAAATGGTCTCGATCTCACATTCAATATGGCACCATACAATTTTGTTATCGCTACTGCACCTGAATGGATGGTTTACTCATGCACACACATATTGATTAAGATCTCTGATCATATCTCTCAAATCATTTTTAACACAGTTTTCAATGGCAATGAGATTTGCATAATATTTGAAAGAATTAAAGTCATTGTCTTCTACACTTTGATTAAGTGTTTCTGGATTTACCTGGGCTTGTGGAGACTGAGGTTGATATTATTCGGCACTATATAGCCTGTGTCTGCAGTGAAGTGTAAAGAAATAACATTATGCTTGGATAGCTCTACTTCTATTTTCATTGTCTTGATTTTCTGCACATTAATGAGGTGTATCTGGGTCTTACCAGTTTAGTGGTAAGGGAATTGTTAAATATGTAGGATCTGTATTGTTTGTGTTTACTTAACTAAGTGAGTTCTGTACGGAATTATGGCCTTTTCGAACCGTGCTGTTGGGATTGGGGTGATTTGTAAAGCTGAGAATGTCATTGATGGCACATGAAAATGCGTCATACGAGGCCTATTTTAATTTTTTTTTCATTTGATAATTCGATTATATTCCTTTAATTGAAAATTACCATATCTCTTGTGCCTTGATGGATGCCTTGAAAATGTTACTTTTACTTATTCCATAATGGATGGCCATACAAAAGGTTCATCATCTTCTTATCAATGAACTATTCCAGACATGGTTAAAATACTCAGATCTTGAATGAAAAAATAAATAATCTTATCTGCTTTCCAAAAAGTCATTATGCAACTTGAGGAACTTTTGTTTATTGCTGCTACTGTTTTCTTTTTTGGACGTGAAAAGTTAAAATTACATTTTTAGATGCCATTCAATTACATTATTTGGATAACCAAATATGTATGACCTTTGTGGCAATTATTAACTTGAAATCCTCTGAAAACCTTTATAACTATAATATAACCTGTAGCCGACAAGAGTTACACTACAAATACTCCTTGTATTATAACCTTGAAAACTAAAATTGTTGTATCTGCATATACAAGTAAATTACGAATATATTCAAGGCTTTATGATATTTGGTTGGTCAGTCATCATATCAATCAATAAATCAGTATCTGTAGATTGTTTAATCCATAGGTCATTCTGGAAGCCAACTGCACCAATATATGAATGAAATATTAGGTACCAAAACTAATTCCAGTTCCAATTATTTCTTCGATAATTTCAAAGGTTTTCCAGAAGT
The DNA here is from genome assembly GCA_028554795.2 of Sinohyriopsis cumingii. Lineage (NCBI taxonomy): Eukaryota > Metazoa > Mollusca > Bivalvia > Unionida > Unionidae > Sinohyriopsis > Sinohyriopsis cumingii. The sequence continues at coordinate 117,893,009 of CM068828.1, forward strand.
ATATAGATATTGCTTTAGTAGTCCCCTATATATTACTTTAACAAATATTGTGGAATACATTTCTCATTATTAATATCCTTTTCCACAATAGAAGAATTCTAAATCATAAAGAGGAAAGATTAATTATCTCCTTTTTAATTTAAAAAATATATATTCACGTTTATTTTCTATCTCGTCAGCTTTTGATACTTGCCAATCATAGACAAATCTGAGCATGCAACAGTTTCTAACAACAATTGATTCTTGAAGAAAGTGGTGTCTATTGTATTAATAATTGTAATTCTTTGATTTTGCAATAGCAGAATAACGTGGCCTTATTCTGCGATATAACTGATAAGGGAGCCTGTCACCATGTGCCTACGAATACACTTGTGTTTGCAACATTGCATGAGCATGTAGTCTGCCAACATGCACCTATTAAGGTAAAAATATAAATCTAAGGTTTGATTTCGAATGTCTAGTAACAGTGTATTGAGACTAAGAAATTTAGCCTACCATTTTTCCGTATTTTTACTTTCATGGGACAGTTTGACATGTAATCTCTGTATACCTTTTGTTTTTAGGATTCTTTCATTTCTACGCTACAGATGTCACAATGCTGTCTGCAAATCCCAAATATAAAGGTAACCATTTCCTCCCTGGCTGTTTGAATATTTACTCCAGTAATGGAATGATTGTAGGTTAATAATATTTTCAGCAGAGTTTTTAACTTAATTTCTGAACATAACATAGATAAAACCCAGTAAAGCGTTCTTGAAGTTTTATGTACCCTAATCCATCCGTCAGAAAAAGGCCTGGTAGCGAAGTTGCAAAGTAGTTGGACTTGTGACTAGATGAATATGGGTTCGATTTAAGACATTGGTTTAGCTCAATCTGCTGTCACAGTCTTGTCTTTAACAAAATACTTTATTTGCGTGGTCACTTTATTATTGCAAGGATCTGTCAAGAATCTTACCTCTGCGCAGACACAGACTGAGGGCAACAACTCAACGATGACGACATTTTGACACTGGTATCTGAAGATGAGGTTCGAGACAATGCTAATGAAGAAGACGATGATGCCACTACCGACCCCGAGGGAAAAAATTTTTCCATCAACCATGCCAAATAACAGCATAACAACATTAATTTCGTATTTTGAGCAGATGTCAGCAATATTCACCAGTGATGACATAAAACACAATAGTGAAGCCCTTGAGAATATATGGCCACTATCAATAATCAATGCAGATAGATCTGCCAAATAATCCAGGCAAACAAAGGTTACATATTTCTTCAGGAAATTGACATAATGAATGTATGTACAGTAAATACATGTACATGTACATATTGTGATGTCTTCGATGTGTTAATTGTCTAACTTATATCTACTGCACATGTATGTACAAGCCCATGTTATAATAATGTGAAATAAACACACATCAATAGACGTATTCATTAATTTATTTCAACCGTTATTGAATATACAGTACATTTACAGCTAGCACATATATGTACATGTATACGGTGTGATGACATCGTAAAATAAACATGTACATGATTCAATTATCCAGAAAACTCGTTAATCTGCACATATTCACTGGGAACAAATGTGTCCGGATTAATGAGACTACACTATTATATATATATATATATATATATATATATATATATATATATATATATATATATATATATCAGACCTGCCAACCCTTACGATTTTGTCATAAGTCTTACCAAAATTACCCTTAAAATACGAACTTACGGCATAAAAACAAACACTACGGAAATAATGATCGCTGGCAAAAAATCAGGATTACTGGGTTGATCCATATTGATTTGGATCAGGGTTACTTATTAGGATTAGTGGAATTAGGGAACCAGACTAACTTAACAACAGCACCTCAGATGCTTTCAACTGCACCTTTTTGTAAAAGTGAAGTGCCTGCATGATGAAACTGATGATTATATATTTTTTTTTAAACTTGTGTGCACCAAGTGATGCAAGTTTAAGACAAAAGGGAAAAAGTCTCTTGGATAGTGTTAATAATCAACACAGAATAATAAAATGGAATATTCAGATTCTTGTGAATAAAAACTGGAAGGGACACAATTATATATATTCGATATCATGTGCCAATTTGAGTATGTCTCATGGCGGGAGATATAATTGCCGTCGTCATTAGTCCTAAAACGTAAGACACATCACCCGATATTTTTGTTGTGGGACTACTATCGTCATGTAAAATGGAAAAAGAATTTCCAAGAATTACGTAAAGCTGAGATATAGCAACAAGCCATTGAGCTACATAGTTTTTGGAACTGAAGTTTGTGCAACTGTACCAGTGGTAAATAAAGTCTACACGTACTTTACAAACTTTTCAGTTGAACATAACTTTAGTATTTATCATCGATGCATGTTTCAAATACCGAACTTTACATTACGTTTTCCACCGTTACAATGGCAGTTTATGATATTTTGTTACACCTTACTGAAAACTGGTCAAACTTACGCAAAGAAAAATCAGCTGCCTTACTGAGATGTACTCGTTGGTGGTTGGCAGGTCTGATCAATCTATCTATCTATATATATATATATATATTCGAAATCAAGCGTGCATATTTTTCACCTAAATCTTTAATTTCACTCTTTGTTTTGTTATTTTGTACCCACTTAACTCATATGGCTAAAAATTGTCATAATATGGATAATGAAGTCTAATAACAGCAAGCATTTGTTCCATTGTGGGTGAATTGGTGTAGGTGCTGCATCAAATACGATATCCCCCACATAAGTTAACCACAGGTGGTAGATAATCGTATCTTGTCTATGTGCATTTTAATCTACTAAGTAGCACATAGTTGTTAATTCCTGCAATGCATTTGATTGCAAAGTATACGCCAAATGGTTTAAGAGCACCTTCAAAATCCTTGGATATTTTATAAAATTTGTGTCTCCAAATAAAAATTAAAATTATTTCAGATTATGAGTGGCGATATTTTTTAAACAATTGGAATAGTTGGGAAACATTTGGAAAAAAATACTTTTATGGACAATCCGTTACTAGATAAGCACATTTACATATAGGAATAACCGAATCCATGATGTATGCATCAGTGTGGGATAGGAAAGTCACACCCAAGGGTTAGAAATTTTTGCATCAGACATGAGTCTGTGCATCGTGTTTGATGCAACAGTTTGATCCCGAGGAAGAAAAATTCCAATCTTATACTGCAGCATAATAAATTCTTTTTTTCACATTTCTGAACGAAACATTAGAGACAAGGTAAAATAAGGCATATTGTGGATACAGATATAGCCTTCAAACAGAAAATCACTCAATGAAAATTTCCTTACATTAAGAACGAGTTTAAAAAGCGGTTTATAGTGAAATATTTTGTGTACACTTATAATGAGCTTTAAGCACTGGTTTCAGTAACAGTAGTTGAAATTAGTAGGGTGACATTAGTATATACTGTCGGAATTATGTAATTTTGCAATGATACAAATTCATACAGGTCAAGAAATAAAGCTCACTTTTATGTATAAGATTGAGAACAAAAAATCCTAATGAAATAGTCACCGATATTACTTTGCTTTACAACAAGAACAACACATTGTCACAGTTCATTTATCAATCAAGGCTGATTGCCAAGGTCAAGTCAACAACTATTTTGCTTGGTCAAAGTACTCTACACAATAAGTTTAAATTTAGGTCATGAAAGCATCACTTTGATTTACCCTTCAAAAATAATGAGAAAGTGAATTTTTTTAAACACGAGTTTTTGAAAAAGAACATTTGCAACAGTGATGTTTTCGATTCAAAAAGCATGTAGTTTGGGCCATCAGTGATGAGCAACCTATCTGTGGAACACTTAACGTCAACCACTGCATCTTTCAGTTTGTCAATTAATGTTTATCTTCATTATTTTGAACGAATGTTCAAGTGTTTCAACGTATTTGGAAAATTGTTATACGTTGTTTCCTATGTGCTCACATTTAGTATGCCAAAATAGTTTACGAGTCTAAATAAAGGTCACCTGTAAGGCAGAATACAGCTCTTCTGCACTGGTGCATTTGAATTCAAGGCCTGTCTTCTTTGCAGCTGGGCATTTAAATGATTTGTATGCTGTTATGAAAACACGAATAAATTAGGATTTGATAAACAACTAACTCATTGATGTTTTCTGTCAGTTTGTGCAAATCCATTTGTGATCAGATTTAAAAATTGTGTTGGCAAAGTAGGATGTAATATTTATTTGAATTACTAAGGTACTCATTGACATTTGGATTAATATATTACTTTGGATTATTGTGAATTATTAAGAGACATTATAGATTTGCATCATTCTGTTATATCATAAAATTCAAACCTATTGGAATTCATTCGAACTATATAAGTGTAGACTTGTCATACAACATTTAGGCTTCTTTGGAATTAATTTACACTATTCTTTAATTTCACTTTGTATTGTAGGGAAATAAATTGCATGTAGCTTTTACTTAAATTGCTGGTTTCATTTTATTTCTGTTACATAATTTACGACCTAGACTCATAATAAAACATGTGTTAATTGATTTAGTTACGCCATATGATATGAAAAATGTTACTTTAAAATAAACTAATACATTGCTCAAAAGGACTTAATCAATGTGAAAAGAAAGCATCATCGAATGAAGGTATTTTAGTGTTATAGAAATGGTGCAAATCTTTCAAACAATATGACCATTGTTACTAACACTTGATACAAAGGTCAAATGACTTCTTAAAATATTTTCAAAAGGCCTCCACCACATCATTAAGAAATCATCCTTGCTTATAAACCTTAAAATGGTCTGAAGATAATGATATTCGGATGTTTAATCTAACCACTGCTAATAAATTAGAATAATTTTCAAATTTTCTGCATTTTCAGCATAATTGTACTGAAACTGACACTGAGTTACCACCTTAACCATAAAACCTTACTGAAATTGACAAGGAGTTACCACCTTAACCATAAAACCTTACTGAAATCGACACAGAGTTACCACCTTAACCTTAAACTTTTCTGAAGATAATGCACATCTTCCATTCAATATAACCACTGTTACTTAACTGGTCTGAAGCTGACGCAGATTATTATGGTACAAACATCTTTACATTGATTTCAATGATGCCAATCTATCTTCAAAACATTTGGCGTCTGTTACAAAATAAATCCATGAAGAAATTCAACCACATGTGACAGAAATTATCCTGGCATTAAGCCCTTCAAAGCATCTATAAAAATTATGTTCTGATATCCAGAATCACCGTTATTAAAGAACATGTAGCAATTTTGCACGACCTTCGTTGAAAATTTGGCAACATAATTTAACCAGATTTGAGAGAGTCACCCACGTCTTTCAGTTATGCACACTTGATTCTGATCTATTATTAAATATCATTTAATCGTATAATAAACCAAGAAACCTTACATAATATATTTTATGACCTATCAACATCATGTGGACAATATTCACACTAATAACCTAAATATCATGTCTTACTGCTCTTGAGTTTAGCTTCTAGATACAAATTACCCTAGTGAACGATTTCTGACTCTGTTGGACTTATTCATTAAATTTGTTATTTGTAAGTGAAAATTTAAGACGGGTGAAAAGTCTGTTGTGGCAATATTACATATGTACACCTAACACATACCCAACTTTGTCATTTTAAATGGTCTTTTGGGCAAATTTTTAAGTTCAAAATAAATATGTTTTCCCTTTTGAGTTCTTGCTTAATATATTTTTAACTTTTATATCTCCCTAGATAGATTTTTAAGATTAAGAAAACATCTCATCACAATACGTCACTATGTGAGCAATATCTTTTTATTGAAAATGTTTCGAAAATTGTTCAATAATATAGAAACATTTATTACAATTGGCAGATTGACCAACAAGCAGACATTTGGCATGATGATATATAGCATTTTCTAGGGAAAGTGTGGAGGTGATCGAATGTCATGAAAGAGATGACAGTATACTAATTAACATGGGTTGTATTTAATACTGGTATGATTTATCAAATTCTATCTTGGACTATTATTTACCTGAAGTTTAGTCCAGTCAAAAACAATGTTACGCTATAATTGCTCTCTCTGCTAATTTGTATGCATTCCATCTGGTAACCACTCACATCGTAGCATTCTTATCGGTACTAGTAACAAAAGATATTATACAATCAGTATTGATTGGTATTCACATATTTATCCAAGATGCACCTATTCGCACATATCAGAGAAACTGATCATGCTGATTTCATGTCACGAAACTGTAAAAATCATACTTTCATCAAGTAAGGGTATAAATCATAACTAATTTTGTGATCAATTGAAAGTGCACATCACACCGAGCCTGATCCACTTTTTACAGTAGAATATGTATTTGCCTTTATGTTTCAAGATGGTGTGAATTTGGTTTAGCTTAGCCTTTGATATATATATATATATATATATATATATATATATATATATATATATATATATATATATATATATATATATATATATATATATATATATTTGTGTGTGCGCATGTGTGGTGTGTCTTTGTCTCTGTGTGTGTATCAAACAATTTGGGTTAGTTATTTGCATATAATATAATCTGTTTCAAATATAATCACATATATCATTTTTCATGAGAAAAAATCATGCTACTTCGTCGCATCTGATTTAGTTTAAGGATAAACCAATCGTTCATTTTTTATTTTTCTGATTTCACAACTCAGTTTGTGTGTGTGTATGAGTGCATGTGATAAAATTGATAGATAGCAATGTGTTATTTATTTTCCAGTGTTCAATATAGGACACTTGACTGTCATTATACAGTTTGGCAAAATGGAGAAAATACAGGTATGTTCTATAACATTATCATGTCAGCATGAAAAGTTACTGATGTAGAAATATATTACTTAAGTTGAAGTTATGGTCTTGTTTGGATCATTATATATTTATTATGATGTGCTTTGAAAAGATGATCATTGTTACTGATAAGGTGTATTGGTCATAATGATGTCAACTTTATGTAAATATATTTGATGTTGACTACCACATTTCTATTCTAATGATATTTATTTGATTTCTTTTTTGATTATTAATTAGCTTGAATATAAATCTCGCACAATTATAATATTTTTATCTGCTTTATCATGTAGCCATCACTGCATTTATCAAAACATTTATTGAATATGTGAAATTTACGGAAATAACAAATAACTACTTTTCGATTTTAATGTTCGTGTGCCTCAGTCCATTTTAAAACACTTATAATTACCTATAGTACTTATTCATCCCTGAATTCAATATACAAACGGGATCCAGATTACCTAAATATTGCTCCATTTACACCACTGAATTCTGGGATATACTTGAATTACTACATCGGATCAAAGACAACCAAATACCTAAAGCTGTCATTATAGGCAATTCCCTAATTGTTATCAAATCGATCCAAAATCGCAATACACACTCTAGGGAACAATTCCTTGACAGAGCATGCCAATTAATCGATGATATCACCACAGCACATCAATTAGTCGAGCTCATGTGGATACCGTCGCACATTGGAATCTCTGGCAATGAAACAGCAGACACAGTTGCACAAACCAAACTAGATCAAAACTCTATCAAGCTTAACTATAGCTCTACAGAAGCACGAAGCTTCAAACAAACATATATAGACCGAAAATGGCAAGATTTTTGGAACTCCTCCACAAAAGGTCAAAAGCACCATGAAACCCAAAAAACCGTAGATAGGAACATACAGCTACCTAAGGGTACCTATTTAGAACAGAAAGCCATAAACAGGATACCAACTGGAAAAAACTAAACTAGCAAGCAGTTTTGGAAGGTTTATAGGACCCAAACCAGCAACCATTAACTGCTTTAACTGCCACACCACCGAAGATCTACACCACGTATTCATTATATCCCCAAAATATCAACCCACTAGGAAAATATTTATCAAAAACCAAAAAAGAGATTGGATCACCACACACATACCCAGAGTTACTTATGGACTGTAATAAAAATAAACAGTCAGCATATAAAAATCATAGACTCAGCATGACTTAGGAACAAAATATAATTACTATCACTACAAAACCAAAAAACCCAGTAACTAGCTAAATAAACTTAGAAGCCTCCACATAAAAACCCATAACATATCATTCAATTTTATAAAAATATTAATGAAAAATTCACTTGCGAAGCACCTATCAAAAAATAAGGAAACCGCAAAATCGGATGTCCTAGATGTCCTTAACGAACTTAGTAATCAGCTAGTACTCCAGTCCTAGATGTCCTTAACGAACCGTGTAATCGGCTAGGACTCCGGTCTCTTGCTAAATAAAGTATAAATAACATTCAATCTCTTAAAACATTAATACATAAATAACTTAAAGAGGCAATATCTAAAAACTTATAAATAACATAACGTAGGAAGCACACCCTAAACACCTCGACTAGTCATACCATAATAACCTTGAAAATCTCTCTTCATACATGATTTCTACTAACAACCTCTATAAAAAGCATAGAACACCCCCCTTTTTAGAACATATTGAAAAAAAAAAACCACACAAAAAACAAGAAACAAGAAACACCAGGAATAAACAAGAAACCAACGATGTGAAGCAACCAGGACCGTTCCCGAGCTCTCCTTCCCACTAATGACAGCCAACCAATCAACTGTAAGAGACCTTTATGGACCCACAGATTGAGGCCAAACTATCAGAGTTCCTTGAACCCATAAAAGCCTGGGGGAGGTGGCACCATTCCCTTCTCCAGGAACAACATACAGGCTGAGGTGCAGTCAGAAAAAAGTGGCACATGCACAATTGTGCGCATGCCACTATAATTAAACTCAACAGCAGATATTAAATTTGTATGTTGCATGCCAATTTGTGATGCTTAATGCAGAAGTAAAGGTTATAATATTTACCAGCCTATGTAAATGGTCCACATTGCCCTTCATGTATATAAAAATCAATACTTCAGGTTCACTAATACAGGTCCTGGCTACAGAAGCAACCCTAATAGAAATATGGTGACTGCATGTACACATCAATCTGATCCATACCCAATATTTTAGTTAGCCGATTCATTGTTGCCATAAATGTAGTTGTAGAAATCACGAAAATAAATGTTACAAAAAACAATCATGTTCACCAATATAGAAAATAATAAAGATGGAGTCGGAAACTGGAGATACTTCATCAAAACGTTTGAAAATCTGTCAAATTTGTTCTAACCACTGCTTGAACCTGCAGCTATTTTATTATGGAATAATAAATATTACATATTAATTACGTATTGCGTTATCAGTATCAATATGCCCAATGAGACTGCGTGTAAATGTTAAATTGAAATAAAATTCTGCATAAATTAAATCCAACCGTATTAACATCTTCCAAACGTATGAGTCACTTTCAAAAGACTGGTAACATGCCGAAGAACCAAAATAGATCAAGTAACGTTAGGTTATTGACGATTGCTGCTCTTATGTAAAAAGAGCTTATATATATTACAACGTTCACTGCAACAAGTGTCCCAGATAACGAACATGGAACGTGAACAAGTAACATTAGCAAATATGTAAAAGGCAGCACTCTGTGAAATAGCAAATTTGTGAACATTTTGCATTTAAAATTATTTTCAACAGCAACTTGTATTACTTTAAAAGTGGAATGTATCCCATTTTTAATTAAGAACAGTTGTTAATGCCACTGATGACATAAACTATGGATTGCTGTTTGACTGAAAAAGTTATTTTTGCGAATAGGACTCTTAAAACATTAAGCGAGTTTTCTGGTAAATTCAACAGTATCACACTTATTTTTTTCATACCTAATCATCAGATATATTAATCATTATTTCATATTTAAAATATAACTAATAATAATAATTATTATATAGTCAGACGCCCTGGTCATCTTTGAAGTAGCAAAGGGGCAATGGCCTACACAAAACCTTCCGTCCGAAATTCTTGAGAAAGCAGGTCCAGAGATTAAGAGAGAATTTAAAGAGAAGTTTCCAGCTGGAATAGAATATGCAGAGGTGGCTATACTGAATGGATACAATCTTCCTGTCAGGAAAATACTGTATGGTGTCCTCCCACGTTGGCCATTTGCTTGGCTCAAACAGGTTTATAAATTTTAGATTCTGAAAAGTTTCCGACTCCGTGCATATTTAACACCATGTCATAAAGAGATGAAACTTTTCTATCATATAATAACAACAAAACGACATGATCGTGATGTTTGTTAATGTCACAACACGCTTACAGCTGTAACATTAATTGTGTACAGTGCACACAGAAGAACTATTTTGATATAATTATTTCATGCATGTAAAGAATCATTGTAGGAACATGCTTATGAAATGAAAATCTTTTGTGATAGTCATTGTATAGCAGCTTAAACAATCCATGAATACTTTATTGAACAATTAATATTTTTTAATGTGTAAATAATAACTGAAACTTATTAATTGCACTGACCATATGGCACAATTAGATCCTTGCATGATTATAGTCCACGTTCTAATTCTAAGACCTGAACAATGATGCAAATGTAAAGACAGTCTATGTAATCGTTAGTGAAGGGATAAATAGTTAAATTTAGATTCAGTGTATAATGTTCACGCATAACCTTTTATAGCTACACTGCGCACAAGGATTTGTTTATTTTTATCCGAGTTCAAGATGTTTCAGAAGAAGGAGTGTATTATTTTTGGAATAGATGCAAATTAACCAACATTAAAACAAAACTTAAAAGCCGGACCCTCGATATGAAAGACAATGATCAGCACCTTTGCATTCCTTTCAGACATAAAATGGCTTAAGATGGACAGACTGCTTCTTATCATATTAATCAAACTGTCTTTTAAACATAGAAAAATGCCTGACACATTAATTAACAAGTCAAGCTTTATGATTACTTCACCACCTGTCCATAATTCATATCCAACATAGGTATTCAGTCCTTACTGTTTTCTAAAGATTCTTGCTGCGCACCTTAAGTATCTTAAATTTAATAGGTTGATCATTGGCCAGACTAAACAATATCTACCCTTTTCCCCTGTGGAATATTCCTAGAACAATAAATGCTTACTATGCTCTATTTTATAATACAGTAATTTATTATAAGACTATTAGTGTCTATATATAAAATATGAATCTTTTAGTGTTTTCAAATTATAAAGGTTTTATAAGACTACGTATAGGATCATACACACACACACACACACACACACACACACACACACACAAACACACACACACACACACACACACACACACACACATATATATATATATATATATATATAATAATAATAAAGTGGACCAACATCACTTTCTCCTATTTTGTATCTTTTCAGTCGTAATTCTTATATTGTGCAGAAATGTACGACTCAGTATATGACCATATCAAAGAAGATAAACTCTTAAACAAGGTTTCTTAAATAAGAAACTTTAATGATAGATGATAACACTCTGGGTGAAAATGTATATTCCCAATTCGTCGATGCTGAATTCTTTGTTGTTTGCTTTCGAAATATGTAATGACTGATTTATAGTTTATGGCACATTCTGGAAACTCATTAATAGATGTTTTGTTGCATAGTTTTTTTGTAGCCATTAGTGATGCCGTAATCAGTGAATTAGAATTTCTGTACAAATAGTAAATCTACAAAACAATTTCATATCACACTTATTTCCAATAACAGCATCAAATAGACTGAAGCTCCATAGATCAATAATATCATGAACATCTATATAACACTTGGAGAGTATTAAGAAAACAGACAGACCATGAATTAATGAAGAGATATAAATAATAATAATAATAATAATAATAATAATAATAATTTGGACTGATACAGCACCTAATTATTAAAAGCTCTATGGATTTGTGATATTATATAGCACATAAAACATATGCAACAACAATATTACTAAAACAAACACTACGAAATCACAAAACAAAAACATGCTGACAATAATGAAAGACGTAAACATTATTAAGTCTTTGTGTCTGTTATTGCCGTTGAAGTAGATGAGTTTTAAGGGCACTCTTGAATGACATCAGAGCGTCATTGTGTCTGAGATCTATGGGCAATTGATTCAGCATAGCTGGTCCCTGGTACACAACCAAACGTTATCAATATTACTTCATGTTATCAGTGGGAACAAAGAGAAAAAAAGTGTCAAAAGAGGAGTATGAGTTTCTAGATGGAGTGTACACATGCGTCAGGTCAGATCGGTATATTGACAACAAAATGCAGCATAGTGAACAGCCTTTGTGTTTTATTCGTTATCAAGCGGTAGCCAATGAAGGTTACAGAGCAGGGAAAGGTGTGCTCAGTTCTTTGTACTCTAAGGATAATCCAAACAGCCATGTTTTGGACTTTTAAAGTTTCTGTCTGGACTAGACAGAAGTGAATTACGATCGTCCAGTGTTTCAATTGCCAAGGAATATACTAGTGCTTTGGTGACATCAACCGAAAGTAATTGCGAATGGAGCTTATGTTGGTGTAATGAGAGCGTTCTGTCGAGAGTGAAACATAGGTTTTGTGCTGACTATGTGAATGTAATGATGGTTTTGTTGATACTTATTTGTTGAGACAGCGAGTGTGAATGAGAAAGGCTTTGCATGTTGATCAGGATGGCTTTAGTCATATATTCATTCGTCTGCAGGTTGTCAAATGTCATCCATGGCTTCGCATTGAAAGTGCACCACTCTACGCTTTGGATGGTAGCCTTAACTTTGGTTGGGCAGCTAGATTTGTATATTTGAGTGTCATCGGCATACAATTCGTGAAGTACTGGATCTTGATCTAGACTCTTCAGAGCAGCTAAGTGTATGGATTTAGTGTGACTAAGTAGGACTTGAACCATATTAAAGCTGTATCCTGAATACCATATACATGCTGGAGATGGTGAAGTAATATAACATGGTCTATTATTTCAAGTGCCACAGACACGTCATTGAGGATGAGGACTGTAATATTTCCACTATCCAAAGCAGCGAGAAGATTACTAACCACTCTCAGAAAGGAATTGCCAGGATGAAATAGTAGTATTGGTAACATCAGTTAGTGAAGAAATATTGAATCTAAGCACTCACACAGGAGTGATTGCCGAATAGGATCTAGTTCATATGACTTTGGGACACTCTTCATCACAAGTTTATGTACCATATCCATTGAGACAAGTTCAAATGCTGTTAAAGGTTGCCATGTATATTATGTATCACAGTTGTATGCTGACGAGTCAATTGAAAGTGTATTTTTAAGTGTATCTATAATGGCTTGAACTTTGTCACAGAATAAATTTACAAACAGGTCCAGAAGGTCGACCGGTGCAAATGTCGCTGGAAGTGGTGTACATTTATTCTGTGACATTAGTTTGTTCTTAATCTTGACTAGGTCTTTGCAGCTGGAAATTTCAGTGATATTAGTTTTGTAGTAGGTTACCTTTGCTGCGTGAACAATGCTTGTGACATTCAGCTTAGCATAAAGATGATTATTAGGGCTGGTGAAAAGCCAACTCCTTTGTACGGCAGAGCGAAGATGGTCCCTAGTGCTACTAAATCATGGAGAATACTGTTGAACTGATACTCTGTATTTGGTTGCTGTGGCATGTTTGTCAAGCAGTAACTGCAAGCACTTGTAAAGTTGTACTGCTGTAGGATGTAAAGACGTTAGGTATCCTTGGACGCCATGCATTAGTTGGGTTCTATTTATCATACATAAGTCTCTCTTAGTAGCAAACAGATTGAGGGTTAGGGACGGATACGTTCAGATGGCATATGACGCCGAAATGATTTGATGCAAGTTGGTGAAACACCAATGCAGACTATGTAATGTTATCAACGCGTCTTTGAAGAATCCAGACTAAAATGAGACCACATTTATGGGTGAGTTGGTTCACAGACTGTTTACTGTTACAACTGTGTATATAATTTAGGGTGTTTTATGTGAACAGGGTTCCAAGATAGTCAGAGCGAAAGTTGAAATCCTCAAGAATAATCAGGTTGTATGAGAGTAGGAAACTGTCCCCAAAAGAAAGATTCTGTCAGCTTGTTTTTACAACAATGAGGAGCGTGATAGATGAAGAAACAATGTACTAACCTTTGTTCCGTTGTGACTGAGGTTTCGACCAGTCAAGTATATACATCGACATAAACATTCCAATTCTAAAAAGGATCCCATTATTACATATAGAGGATTTTAGCAGGCCAATAGTTCTAATTGTAATTTTATAAGAAATCTACATAAACTAATAAAGGGCATTAAATATTGTCCTTTTATAGGTAATTATATTAATTATCTTACCATATACGTACACTATAGATTGAGTCTTGACTATATGTACAGACCAAACGGAAAATTTATTAAAATAAAAATGAATTATCAACAAGCCATTGCAAGATTTTATTAATATATATATATATATATATATATATATATATATATATATATATATATATATATATATATATATATATATATTACAGATTTAGTGACAATGCCACTCTCATTTGATACTCAAGCTGTGCAAAGATTGTTATAACATAAATTTGAGACTTTTGGCTGTGCTAGATGTAAGACAATTATTGGAATGCATACAATAATTACTAGACATTTCTAGTATCTTACAGGCACATAATTCAGGAACTATAATTATGTTTAATTGTTTTATATTGAAAAGTGATTGCATACTTGTTATGTATATATATATATATATATATATATATATATATATATATATATATATATATATATATATATATATATATATATATATATATATATTACATTCGTGTCTTTTATATAAATATGGCACAGAAATTTACTTCTAAAACACATTGTTATGATATATCCTATTGATATTTTAGGTGATAGAAGTGTTTGTCACTGAATGTTTTCAACTGGCCAGCGACCAAGGGATAAAATCCATTGCCTTCATGATCCCCAGCATTACTTATCACTTAGCAGTAATGTATGCTTCTGTCCTCCATAGTTGTGTTGAAATGCAAATCTACGACAAACCTTCACTCAGTATTTCAACGCAGAACATAGTCATCAAAGATGGTTGCACTGGAGCAAACATGTTAAGAAAGGTAGGTCCTAATGTTGAAACGAACGAATCATTCAGCAGTCAGTTCCTGTTTCACTTCCTTGTTAGTTTATTTTTGTTTTACCTACGTTTATTATCATATGACCTTTTGTACATGTTTGGAAATTCTGACTTTCTACAGAACTATTTTTAGAATATATTTATTGTAGAATCAAAATACATTTTATAAAACTTTAGGAACGTAATAGTGTGTAATGGTATAGAGATTAAGCCTATTTAATTTTAGTCAAGCATTTTACAAGTTGTACAAAAGTACATACATACAATTTCTGTCATTCAAAATGGAAACTTAAAGTAAATTCAGTACTTGGTTAGTAATATGATTTATTAATAATAAATCATCGTTTCAAAAGGAGAATATATATCCTTTTTCAATTCAGAACAAGGAAACTATCCTTTTACAATTCAGAACCTTTCTCCAGAATCGTATCACAATGATTTGTTTATTTGTGGCGATGTTTAAGAAATTCTTATATTTAGCACTCTTCACTCCATATTGAAAAAGCTACGACTGTAGTTATTTTGGAAAAGCAAAAGCCGCGCATTTCAGTTATTGTATTTCACATGATATTATTCCAATTTCCTTAACATATATGTCATTGACGGTTAAATAGTTTGATAAATGTTCATCAATTTAACCATTTGTTTCCACAAATCCTGTCTTCGAATCGTGCAATGTTTCACCCTTTTTTCTTACCTCAAAATAGATGGTTCATTATTAAAAAAAATATATAAAAAACATGGTTTATATACAAAATATTAATTATTGGTTGCATCCTTTCTTTACATCTAATAGCTGAAGTTTCAATGATGTTGCCTCCTGTGAGCTAGAATCCATCATTTCTATTACAATAACTTCATCGGAAATAATAACGTTGGCTGTCTTAAGCACTTTTCTGTAATATAATGTAAAATGCAAGAGGGCTTTGTCCATGTCTTTCGTGAAAAGATGGGATGTATATTCTCTCAAGAAGTTAAATGAAACTTGTATACATTCTAAGAGATAAAATATCGTTCTAATCTAATATTCTTTAATTGATTTTGTTTTGATCTTCGGGGAACTAGTATACATGTGTTTCAAATGGAAAGGTTCCGATGTAGTTTATTACCCTCATTCAAAAAGACATTTGAGAAATCGATGAGAAGTTTAGTTGTATGTACTGAGAGCTACATGTAGAAACTTTAAAATATGTTTATTTTATTATTACTTTATTGTGAAATATAGAAATTTATTGGCAAAATAGTTTTCATATTTGTTTTCATTCCTATATTTTCACATCATGTCATGCAATGTTTGATTGAGTGCGTCTCGAAAATTTTACCTGCAACAACACAAATGAGTACTTTGTGAGCTAGAAACAAACAAATGGAAACTGCCTTTCATTATAGACATGAAAATTAATATTTGGTAAAGAACTTTGACTAGACGCTGTTTATGTCTCTCATGTTATTTTCTCTTACCTACTTGACAGCAACGAAAGTCGATAAACTGTGATGCATTGTTTAATCGGATCTGCATTGTTTTGAGATAGGTTCAAAAAAGTTTACAAAATGACAAAAATGTAATTTACAGCAACATATTAGGTCAACCCAATCCTACCCGCTTTGTTATGTTAACGTATATTTATATGATCACCCTATGAAAGCAAGGTGAATTTACGAAATGGGATTGGGGGTAAGTGAAGACAGAGTTTAATCTTGTAAAGTTCAATTTTGGAGCAAGTGTGGAATATAATAAAACAAAAATTATCTTTTCCCAAGCTACTACTGGATATATTTTATCTTGTAGTTCCGAAAATTTCAATTTTAACACATGGCTTTGCCACGCGTTAAATTATCATGTTTTTATTACACAGTGAAATGTATCCGGTGTTGACATTGGAAATAATTTTTGTAATATCAAAATAAAAATATACTGGTATCAGTGTGCATCCCTTTTTTGGTGGTAATTCTGTTTACTGGATGATGTATCCTACATTGTAAATGCAGCTACCTTTACCCAGAAGATCAATGGCTATTTTTCTTTTAAAGTTATTTAATTTTGATATGTCACAGAATAAGGTGTCATGAAACAGCTTCCATACATAATTCTCTTTTTTCCACTGTGAGGAACTGAAGTTGAAGTACATTACAAGTTGAGCTCATTGTAATGAATAGGTTGGCTTTAGATGGCATAGTGTATGTGCGCATTTTGAATCAACAATCTGTCCTGTCTTTGGTTCATTTGACTTTAAGATTTGATCTAATTTTCGCCTAACACCGACATTAGACCAGATCGATAAATTAGCCTCTCACCCACGATGATATTGTTTAGCAGTTTAGGGGCTGATATCACATATTCATTAAAACATGCAAAAATCTGCAGCAAGTTTTAGTTGCACACATTGGTGTACATTTTATCCACTTACCGATATTGCATGCGGCTGTGGAGCTACCGTCGGCTGAATGTTTTTTTTGTTTGCATGTACATTATATTTCCAGAGCAAATCCTATATTTTATGACTTGTAAATCCATGTGAAATAGCACAACCCTCTCTCCTGTGGCTATTTTGAATTTCGCCCTAGATGTATGTTACCAATTACCGGTATATGTCTAAAGTGTTTCCAGGTTTGTTCCAGAACGATTTGCATGCAGCGAAATTGCTCATTTCCATGAACAGGTCACATTAGATCCATATATCATCCACCATTATTAACATATATTTGGGGGCGTGATTTATCAGAACAATATTAGACTTAATGTCGCAAATTAACTTTTACATGAATTAATTATTAGCATCCATCACACATTAAATATTTTATTGAGGGTTTGTCTGTACCATTTAATTTGCCTGTATTTCAATTAAGATATCTGTGTATTTTGTTGGGTCATTTTACATAGAACAATTATATAACTTTATTTGTATTGCAGGTGTTTGAAGAGGAATGGGCCCGTAGAATAGGTAGGATGGTTACATGTTTCTGAAAATGTGTCTAATTGAATAACTGTGTTAACTGAATAAATCAGTTGTTATTTCAAAGTCATGATAAGGATGATTCCATATATAGACGAATTTCATTTTAAAATAGTTTTGAAATTACGACTAAAGTCTTGAGAGGGAAAATATAAAACTAAAGAGAGTAACACACAGAAGAATTATGATCTCATGAACCATAAAATGAATGTGAAGTAAGACCATGCTCTGTTCCTATGTTGCCAAATATCTTTGTAAATACATTTCCCATACATATTCATATTTGTCTATGACATTTACAATATGATTGTGTTTAAAGAATTGCGTAAAATGTCCATACTTTTCCAATGTTACAGTAAAAATGTTTATCGTATCTCATATTTGTTAACCTTGCCATATTTCCCACCAGGCCTACAGCGATTCCTTCCTCTGTCAGTAAAAGATTGTATTCTCATATAATAGCTTCCCCCGTAAATTATAATCTTGTTGAAAAGAAGTCTTGCTGATCTGGGCAGATTGAGTTTGAATTTCTTTCAGTAGGAATGTAAATTATAAAAACACATGGGTTTAATTGCAACAAAATGTAATGAAAATAACTATTTGTCCATTATTTCATTAATTGAAAGCAAACAATTGCATTGTTATTGGTTAGATACAATATTTATTTAAAATACATTTTTTTCCTTAGAACATATATATTTGCTTTCTTGCCACATTAAATTCCTGTCTCCATTTGCAGTGATGAATAACATTAAAGTATAATGTGGCATAACACTTTAAACATGATATTACATTGAATCAATAGTCCATTTGAACCTCAACTATATTTGGATCAAAACTTCCCTAAATTTGCAAGCCAATATCATTGGTCTGTTATTAATAAAACAACTATGTCTCCTGATTGCTTAGTCAAAGACATTAGTGGCAGATAAGTGGTGCCACACTCCTAATGGCTAGTTTGGAAACTTCCCTTTGAAATGCATTCATTCATTGATAGCTTCACACATTGGTGCGATGTACAAAGGATAAGAAGTATGAAATTTTTGTACTTGTTTCAAACATTTTGGTTGATAAGTTCATGGGTATTTGCAGTCCCAGACACACCGGAAGTGTGATGCAGTTGTTAGAGAGTACGTTTAGAGTCACTAATGCTGATACTTTCTATAACGTGGAATGACTTTGTTCCTAAGGAGCACCTGATGATTATGGTGTTTCTTTGACGAATATCTTAATGAGACAAACCAGAAACAAGAAATACCTTAGAATGACAAGTTTAAAATGGGGTGGGGGTAATAGACTCTGTTTCTGGAAGTTGTGGGAGCAACACTTCTTTTTGTATGCTTATGTGTATAATTACCTTATGCCCTGAAAAAATGTTTTGATCCAAATGACGCTATATTACTAGGACTTATATGATTTAGATTTATCTATTTTAGAATGTATGTATCAATCTATCTATGTTTATTGCCCTAGGATTCTTTTCTAGACTAGAATGAGTCATATAAAGAACGGCTAATGAAATCATATCCGGTCAAAAGAAGAATAAAATAACAGATTAGTGTTTCGTAGAGTTACTTATGATGAAGTCGTGTCATTTAATTTTTTCTCAGTCATGATTTCACATGACAATGATAAGAAATAATGTGCTCAGGGATCGTTATGGTCATTGGTGGACTTTTATTTGTTTTATGGTTTGGTAATAACCTGTTAATATTAGTTACATGGTTTCTTACTAGCCTTGATTGGATTGATGTATGTCCGAGTAAGGCTAGTGCAACAAATCCATGTAAACTTTCCATGGTGTCATTCTATACTGGGTTGCTGACGAATTTACACATGCAATAAATTCATTATGTACGAAATTTATTATTAGAAGATGAAAGCTTGGGATGGTGACAAGATCAATATGCAATACAAGGACACTGATTCACTGCATTTGCATGTAACGATCAATGATGTGTATACGGACAAGGATGAGGAATTATTGGTAACCGAGTCCAAAAAATCAGTTGAGTAAGGAACCTAAACTTGTTACGTTCAATGATGCGTGTTCTGGTAAACCTATCGAAGGGTATGTGAGATAAAATGTATTCAGGCATTGGTGGATCAAGAAGGTGAAAGGAGAACATGTGTTTGTGTGGAAGACACGACATGTGTGTGAAAATGTCTTATCAAGAAATGTAAATTTGCACACACGTCAAATCTGATCCAGACAAAGATACATCAGATGGGATGGGTGTGTATCATTGCTCTAATGTAAGTTTGCCATACACAACAAATCTATATTCATCCGTATTGGAGTCATCAATGAGGAAGCTGCATCGGTTGTGGAAAAGTCATTACAACACTACTGATCACCTATCCCGCATTAACCATCTTAAAATCTTTTTCAGCAATATCTGGGGGTTTCTCTGATCCAGCTGGATCAATGATTCAAACGTTAACTGAAGTTAGAAACATGTCACCATGCTTGGTTAGTTTGGGATTACTTTACACAGAAAAGTCAATGACGTTGAATTTTTTCCTTCGTGATGCCATTGAATATCATTTGTTGTATAAGAAAATCCTGCCTTTATAATGTGTGCGATGCAACGTGAAACTTGTACTGCAAATCCAATGCATATTCAAACATGGAATGATTGAACTAGAATCACTGGAATTTGTATTTGCTGTTTAGCAAAGAAGTTCCCATTCAATGGTTTATAGTAAACTCAAATGCAGGTTTATGAAAGATTGGCATTGAGGTCGCTACTGCGTTATATAAGTTACCAGGGACACCATGGAGTACATATACTGACGAAAAGCATATCGTACTTCATCCAGGACCTAGATATATGTATACTGAGCCTGGAACATGGATGGACATACCACTTAATTCTAACAACCGTTCAAAGGCTAGAGAAGTGGCAACATATTGTGAAGATACTGCATGTTACTGACATGATCTAGCTTATAAACCATCATATGATTTCTGTTCATGTCAAATTGCTGAGTCAAGACGATCCATCCTACACTCAGGGAAAGAATTGAGGAGTTAAAATGGTTAATAATGCCCTTGGTGGGACATTTGGTGTTACAGGACAGTATGATAAACATGAAAACTAAGTTTCATGACCCAAATCTACTACAGCCCATGTGGTAATTGGAAAGGTGAAGCTGCTGTTTAAATTGTTAGCCAGCACAGCACAGGTTATCCATATAGCTGCTTGAGCATGGTTGGACAAACAAGCACTTTGGCAAGGCTGATATTTTGTTCCTTCCAGATGATAGCGTAAGGGGTGGCACATACAGTTATGCGTTAGCTATTGTAAATGGTGCAATTAAATTCAAAGAAGAGGAGCTCCTTGCATAAAAAGATTCAGCAAGTGTATCTGATGTGCTTGAAAATATTTATGCATGTTCGCTGCTAACATGCGGATGGATCTTGCAAGTTGATCTGGGCAAAGAATTTCTCCTAGGCGTTGCTGCTTTATTGAGAAAACATAAGGTATGGTTTCTGTTTGGACATGTTAACAAACACTGCAAATAGGTTCTTGTAAAATGATTTAGCTGTCCATTTGCAGAATGATTATTCGAACATTAATACATGCATTTCACGAAGTCTCAAATTACTCGATGTTGCAAGTGGGTTGCACAACTTCAATCAATCGTACAAGCACTAAATAATAAATAACAATAGTGTCAAAAGTTGCGGAAGAGATTGAGCAGAAGACTGTCAAGGTTATATGCAAAATGATTTCACATCCACCGTCTTAAGGCTCACTTGGTAACACTTCGTTTGTTATCTGTATGCACCAATGAAGTTGAGAGGCAGACAAAATCTTGCTACTGCGCTGGTATGGTCACCACCACCCAGTCAATATTTAGAACAATTCCTCAATTTTGTGATGAAGAAGGTTGTCATTGGACCTTTGAAAATCATATAAATACCACTATTACGATACCCTTAGAGTTGAAATATTACATTTTTGTAAAGGCCACTGTATATTGAAAAGGTATGGACCAAGTATGTATACGGAAGAGTTTAAACAAGCCACTGGTTGGATGTTTGATTTTTATAACGAAATGATCAAAACAGTTGCAGTCTGAGACATTAATGAAAAACACGAAAGTTTGCAAGCCTTTATGCAAGAAGTAGTTTTGGAAAGACTCAGAAAATGAACTCGAGCACGTCCACGTAATTGAGAACCAACATACAAACCTGAACCAGGACATTCGTATGAACCTCAACCATTACACATATTTTTCACATTTCCAACTATTAAGAAATTATTTGCATTTCCACCTGTTGAAAAGGGAATATATGCACCCGCACATTTACCTGAACGAAAACGAACAAAACTTACTTGAGGCAAACCAGATGCATCCACACTGGAATAAAAACACAAATGCCTAAACTCTCAAGAATAAATTGAAAAAGGACACCTAGCACCAGCAGCCTGAAAGAAAGGAAACACCCAGACAGGATGAAAAAGAAAAAGACATGCATATGTGTACAAGCAACAAGAAGTGGTTAAATTGGTTATAGAACAAGAGGAAGTGAAACAAAGACATGGCATCATGACTTATTATTCCAAAGACAGAAATGAAATCGAAGAAATACTCGACAACGTTGACATTGCCACAATGATTATTTATTTCACCATACACATCGATGATTATGTGAGTTCTGGTGGAACAAATATGATGTTTATCAAGGATTCGAATGATCATTAAAATTATACAACGTATAATATTGCATGACCTTAACTACATGCTAATGATGCAGGTGGACAAGCTGTCATCTTTGATGGCTAGCCACATTTTAGCTTTTGATTTTTAGAGCATTGACAACAACTTTATGAAAGTTTATTGAGGTTTTGCATACGATACTTCTCAGTCATTGATCTTGTTTTTGCAGAGATTTTTACAAGGTTAATTTTGGAGCCAAGTATACATTAATATTACAATGAAAGGACTCCTCCAGCGATACAATATGGATTCCTTATGATGTTGCTTCTGGCCAAGTTGTGTTGTTATCATTAACATTGTGGATGCTTGCGCTAATCACTTTGCTGGCTATAGAACACATTTTGTTCTTGTTTACAGTCACAGGTGGTTACATATACATTGTTGTGATCCTGTCCAGTACGTTTATGTTGATGGAAAACACAGTTGGCCAAATGAGGGTCTTTGACGCACCTCTGATATCCCTTAACCAATACGTTTTTGCAACTGCGGGAGTAGCAGCAGAGGGGGCGAATCGGACATTTTGTCCAATCGTTATTTTGCTTAATTATTACTTTCTGCACTCAACGATCTAGTGTCGTCAGCGCCTGGTAAAAAAAAAACGACGAAGTCGTTGGGGGATCGTCGCGTCGTCATTTGGTTTAATTAACACCTTCTGCGCGCTGATCCCCAGCGTCGTCAGCGTCCGGTAAGCACATCGACGACCGCGTCGATGTCATTGCCCCCTCTGCTGCTATGATCTTACAAACAGAGTGATCACTAACTCCTCCTCTTGCAGATCAATTAGGTTATTTGACTGATCGGTAAGTCTGAAATTAATTCTCGTTAAAAACCGATCATGGCATCGCATATAGACCGGATTAATCGGACTCTCAATGATCAAAAATCCCGGAGGGGCTGTTGGTGAAAACGAATAAAGGATATACCCCTGTTGAGCTTGATTTGATTGCTTGGTATCCACCTGATAACTCCCTTCGATAACATCACACACTAGATTGATCGCTATCACTGATGCGATATTTACGTTGTATGGAGCAATATGCCTACCACCATCTCCGTTATCGTGTCTGAGGATAGTTGATGGGGGGGGGGTGTCCGCGGGTGGATTCTCAGGCCATCCTAGTATGGTTCTTATTGAACTGTTATAAATATCAACCATATACCCCGGTGTGCTTATTTCAATCGTCGACGATAACGTCGGTTCATGAACCGTAATAGCGATTTTTGATTCCTTTCCTGTGATCGATTTTATCCTGCGTTGAAATTCTTTATTGATTTGCTCTATTTGGTATGACCCAGTTGGTATTGTAACCTCCTCCCAGTTTGGGGTCCCATCGGGTTTATTTGTCCGTGCAAAAACCAGCGAGTTATTAGGTTGTTGTCCGTTAAATGCGTCCGCTCGGATATTAGGCCAACTGTGATATACTCGCAATTTTGCCAGCGCTATTTCCTTTACTGGAACCGGTGATGGGAAGTTCACACTGAATTCGGGTTTCGTTGATGTTATCGATATCATACTTGTTTGTACCGGAGTGGTGTTCTCCGCGATCCGCTGAAGTAATTGAGACCCTTCGGGGTTCAGCGACATTATTATTATTCGTTGTTTTTAGTGTCTAATTTTAACAACCAGGTGGTTTCGGCTTCCAGTTGAAAATCCTCGATTTTTGACATCGCGGAGCTATATAACTGGACCATCGTGGAGAATTCAACATCGGATACGAACAAATTATCAATCGATAACGAGATCAACCCGGATAATTTCGAGTATGCGTCGGATACTATTTGATGTTTTACTGTATACTCGTTGAGTTTTTTCTGAAAACACGATGATATCTTCCTAGTGATTGCGTTGGCAACTCCAGCAACTGTTGTCATTGCGGAGACAGCGATTGGAACAGCGATCGGGGTTATCGTGGTCACCGTGGATAAAATAACACCGGCGCCAGCTACTATACCCGACACCGAGTACACGACCGCGTCGATGGCGGTTATTTTACGACGGTATTTTTTTATTTTTACACGGTATTGTTCGGAAAGCGTTTTCAAGTTCGCGGAAAATTCTTTTGCGGTATCGAATCGATATTGATGTGACGTCGGTGATACCTCTGATTCAACTTCCTTGGTGGTCATTTTTATTTTAAAAGAGCTAGTGTTTTTAATTACTTAGATTCGCTGCAAATTCCACATACCATGTAATGTTTGCCCGGGCTAGATTTCTATCAACGGCATAAATTGTAAACTGTTCAGTTGCGTTCTTGTCTATAATTGTTGATATTGTATTGTTAAACCCGGATGAACTCGACGATAATATATTAAACTGCATCATTGAAACCAGTGTCAATCGATAAATGCCCTTAACAGTTGCGGTGATATTTACTGTATTCTGTGTAGGAGTCCAATCGAATGATCCATGCCGAATTGTGTATACTGTGTTGATGATGTTCTCATGAGGGATTTTTATTTTTTCGAATTGCTCTGCTACTCTCGGTAGTCCGTCTTTAATCGCTTCAACATCAGTTTTAATCGTTCCTATTTCCTGTATATGCGTGTCCACATCTTTTTTGTTCGCTGCAACATTAGTTTTGATTGTTTCTATTTCCCGTGTATTCTCGGTTATACTTTTTTTGTTCGCTGCAACATCAAGTTTGATTGTTTCTATTTCATATGTATGCACGTCTATGCCTTTTTTGTTCGCTGCAACATCAGTTTTAATTAATCCTATTCCCCGCCAATATGCGTCTACATTTTTTTTGTTCGCTTCAATATCAGTTTTGATTGTTCCTATTTCCTGTGTATGCGTGTCCATATTATTTATGATCGTTGTAACATCAGTTTTGATTGTTTCTATTTTCCGTCCATGCGAGTCTACATTATTTATGATCGTTGCAACATTAGCGCCGATTATTTCTATTTCCCGTTCATGCGCGTCTACACTCCTTTTGTTCGTTGCAACATCAGTTTTGATTGTTTCTATTTCCTGTCCATACGCAGTGATATCATTTATAGTTATTGTGATTTCATCCGGTTTGGCATTTTTTTTACCAAGGAATTTATCAAAGTTGTCATCGATCCTGTTAACATTTTTTCGTAACGAGGTAAATTGGCCCGACAGCGTCGTAAACTCCAAAATAGTATTTTTTATTGTTGCAAGATTCGGTTCGGTTACCGTCGGGGTTCCAAAAAAACTAGCGGTAGTGAGTTGTATATCGGTGACAGATTTTTTCACCTCGGTGGTAGATTTTTTCACATGCGCGTCAAGTTCGATCACGGATTCATTCAACCTTATAGTACCGTCTCGGATTAATTCTATTATTCTCTCTATCTCCACTATATGTTTACCTGGTCTGAGTCGTCCGTCGCTGGTATACAGCGCGATAGCGTTCTCGGCGGCATCACGCTGTCGTATTAAAACGTCATTCAGTGACACATTACCGGATTTCAATTTACCCTGGCGGTCTTGAAATACAACTATTTCGCCCGGGTCAACACTTGTTAGATTCAACATATCAGCGATTTCATCCTCAATTAGTTTTTTTATGTCGGCGGCGGTCGTTTCCGCGGATTGTTTCAGCGCCGAAACCGGTCGCCCCCAGATATCAATCATTATTATTGTAAATGTTATTCTCTAAAATCCGTTGAGCTTCTACAACCCCACTAGTGTATTCGTTTACAACCACATGAGGTGGTTTCCGCGATGATGAAATCGCCGCGAGTACGTTCAATACCTCACGGCCACATATCGGTGGGTCACTTAATCGCTGTGTTGGCAGCGTGGAATAAAAAACCCGGGCTGAACACGCCCGGGCTGAACACGCCCGGACATACCGCATGAACTCTTTCGGCGGGGCTAACCCGTATGAATCAAAATAGACGATTGCACGCGGATCAATCGCGTACGCAACCCAATGAGTTCCCGCTCCGGAGGACCCATCGAGGTTAATTATGCCTGTTTCAGTATTCCTTGGGGCCGCCGGTAATTGATCCCTCATAAAAACACCTCTGAAGTTTTTTATCGCTAGCGCGTTTGCGGCGCCTATTAAATCAAAATTAGACATGGGAGTCATTGACTCCCGAGTCAATAAACGGTTCCTGGTAGTCTTAGACCCTTTCCCGAGTACCATGAATACGGGGTTCCCGGTAGTCTTAGACCCTTTCCGGCCACGGGTCGTTTTTTTTTGTAACCTTTCCCGGTTGCCTTCTTCAATGCCATCCCCGCCGCGGTACCAACGGCTCCTAACGCCGCCGCCTTAGCCACTGCTGGTGCGGCCGCGGCAATCAACGCTGGAATCGCAGCTAACAGTGGAAATATCCCACCGGTCCTTTCCATGTTTTTAATTGCTGCGGCTGAAAAATCTATTTGAACACCCTTTTTATTCTTCATCGCATCATTGAAATGTTTTATTTGACGCGCCGTCAACGATATCTTATGATTACCACCTGCCATCTGTGACGGCTTCAGCGTTATTGTGGTTCCGCATTGTTTAGCCGACTTTGATCGTAATTTCTTGACTTGACCATCAGTCAACTCTACACTGACGACACTATACGACATTTATTGTAAACGCGTTTTGTGCTTTCAATTACATGTTTTCCACTGGCGCATCAACGATTCTCATTCGTCCACCAACGCCTTCTAGCAGCATTGATTTATCGCTGAGAATGACAGCAACCGCTCTATAATTAACACCACCCGGGGCTATACGAGCTCGGAAGTGTATATCAACGACGGATTGTCTCGTTAAATCAAGATGTTCCAGCGAAAAATAATAAATCGGATACAGGTTTTTAAAATCAAGTTGTGATATTTGCAAACCAGTGTCGACGTTTTGATCACGACCCATATACGACAGCAATCGATGATACACACGTGCGATATGGTTGTCGCCGTAATTAAGCTGTATATCCTCGGATGGTTCCTGTTGTCCGTTTATTCTCAGCGAAACATCCCTGACTCCTAATTGATCAAATATCATATGGCTGCGTTCTTGACTACCCAATCGTTCCCTATTCTGCAGCGCTATGAATATATGACGCGGGGCTGAAACACCCTGTTTTGACGCCAGGTGCCATGTAAACGTATCGGCGACGTTATCCTCTTTAGCATCAGTTGTTACCGCTAGCCAACTCAACAACGATTTCCCTCCCTGTTCCATAAATGCTAACAATCGTGCTTCCGTGGTAACTGATGGAGTCAGCACCGGCATCCACAATGCCATTTTAGTTAAAACGACTTTACCGGCAGTGACGCCAGCAGCACGCCATATTGCATTGTTATCATCGCCCCTTCGCGTCAGCGCGATTGTATGCTTAGCCCCATAGACAACTTTTCTGACATTTCTGCAGAATCCAAATATGTGATGGAGTGGAATCGCGCATGAAAACTGTCGGCGTGGTCCTTGCAACATTCCTACTCGTGCTGCGAATCCTAGATTGTAATCATTGTTGGTGCTTTTTATAATATTGAAATTAGCGCCTGGTCTTGCTCTGCGGTCTGGATTGGCTGCTTCAGCCTGTGGGTCAACTGCGGTATCTCTTTCCGCCAGCACGTTAACGTACTGAAGATGGTCAGCGTTATTGGTGGTGTCCTTCGAAAACATCATAGATGGGCCCGCCGATCTTGTATAATCATCCGAGTATCTCGCCAACCCAATTATCGTTGTTGCAACATCAACCTCGCGTTCTATTGATTCAATTTCTCGCCCGTCAATAAGATATCTGGCGCTCTCAAATAACGCCATGATACCGTTGTTGACGAAGCCAACTCGAACACGATGGTCATCTGCGTATGGTGCATTATCGGCGGCATTTGTCACGAGTTCTCCCTCGATTTCGATAAACGCTTCACACGGCAAAAAATATTTACTGGTATCTTGGACTTGAAGTTCAATTCGCGATCGTAGGTCGGGTTGCGCTGCATAATAAGAATAAAATTGATAATCACGGACAGAATCATCCCTGCGCACTGGGGCGTCCATATCAAACGCGGGATCAGCGGTTCGCGCAAACATTCTATTATTTATCATGTTGATGTTTTCAATTGAAATCCATCAACGTCGTTTTCGTCGTAAATTCTTTGAATTTAAACCACTCCCCGCTATCGCGTTCATGAGCGCGTTGGTTGCCGCATCGGCGGATGGCGAAGTCGCCAACGACTGAGTCGTCGCCAACGACTCTAGTTTTTCTTCCACGGCGTTATTTATTACTTTACTGACATTTGCAGGCATCACTGTCGTTGATGGCATTACCGGTGGTTTCTGTTTTCTTTTTGAAAATCTCTTGGATTTCACCAACGACATTAGTTTGTCTCGTGCGGCAGAAAACGCCCTTCCGGCAACATCTCCAATGGCACTAATACCCTTATCACGAATAACATCAATAGCCTTCATTCCTAATTGTTTGGCTAACGGCGCTACTTTTGGAGCCATTCTTGTAAATAACCCCGCAATGGTGCTACCGAGACCATCTCCATAGTACGCGCGGTAAATAGGCAATCGCGAGTTTACCACGTAGACGAGTACTGGTTTATCATGGTTGTAGTGTATGATCATCCTTATTAAAAACACCAGTTTTCCAATTAATCATCCACGAGTTCGTCTATGAGCGTTCGATATGCATTAATGTCCATAATACCGCCTGCAAATAACCGCTTGCAAATATCAGCGGCCTCATTGATTATTTCGGGAGAGTTATTTCCGGCTCGTTTTCCTCCGATTAGTACTTCCAGCCGTGATATATCACTGAGAACACTATTAGGACAGGTAACGCCGTAGGATTCTTTACCAACAGAGTATCCTTTTCCTTTTTTTGGTGTTATACTCTTAACTTCCTTGTGGAATGCGTCGTAATCGGATTTACTACGATGTGGTAATGCATCTTTATGTTTACTCGCTAAATACACTATTCTTGCCCAGTCCTTTAACGACTTTATATTTTTCTCGTAACCGCTATTGATATGCTTCTTATCTCGTATGCTCTTAGCAAAATTGTTGGCAGCAAAATTAATTAATTCTTCCCTGTTGCTGAAGCCTCTAATTTCATCTATTGTGCTCTTCTTGAGTACAATACGGGGTATATTCCCCTCTTTTTCTTCCGGTATTTCTTCTTCTGGTGTTTCTTCGGGTATTTCTTCTTCTGGTTCTTTCGCAGTAGCACCTAATTCTTCCTCGTCGGCCATTGTAACATAAGGTTCTTGTGGTTCGGTTATAGCGAGTGGCGGTGGCCTCCGTGTTGTAGCAGCCGCTATTTTTGCAGGGAGTGTTTCTAAAGACCTTTTTGTTTGTTTTGTCTCTGCCGCTATCTTTTCAAGCGCACCAAGAACGGGTACAGTTACCGCCGTAACATCCTTAGTCGCTTTAGTTACCGGGGCAAATAACTGTTCACTTCCAACAGCAAAATCAGTTTGCATTTGTTGTCGCGTTTGAAGTTTCTCTCTCACTCTGTCTCGTAACGGTATAAACTTTCTAAGCGCTGCTAGCCGCTCTCTGGCTAGCCGAGTAGTAAGTGATTCACCTACCATTATTGTAAATTGATCCGCAATTTTCTAATTTTCCGCCGAGTGTACCATCGGGGGCTCCACGGAGTTTTCGTCTATAATCCTTCTAATGTTTTTGATCTTACTAGAAATCTCCCGGCGTCGTTCATAAACACGTCCGAGTTTTTTTCGTATTATTTCAACGGCAGTAAATAGTCCAATGAATGCATTTGCGTCATTGTGGTACAGGTTCTCATTAATCGTATGTTGTAATCGTTTTATAAAAAAATACTCGCGGGCCAGGGTAAAACGCCCCCGTTTCGACTGTTCGTTAATAATCTCATAATCGGATAATATTTTTTCACTGTCGAGACCATCAGATAATTCAATTCCTTGATTTTTTAATTTTGAAATCTCGGCTAATATATTATTGATGTCTTCGATATTCATTATTCTTATAAAACATCTTGTTTTTAAATAAAAAGAAAAATGAAACCCGGTGTATCAATTCCGAAGGTGTTTAATAATTCGTTAGACGTGACCTCGTCAGCGCCATAGGCGCCGGTGACTTCATCACTCGCTGATTTCTGTTATATATGAAAATCGAATTCTATGCCCGGTCTTTTTTGAGATCGCTGAATTCTGTATTCCTTCTGCAACAAATCGTATTGAGGCGATATAAATGTCAAAATATTTTCCTGCCTCATTCATCGACTGAAATATTTTTTCCTCGTGAGTTGTTGTATCAAATGACTTTACGGGTTTTGCTTTCTTTGGGTATTTACCGGTTTGGCCTTTTTTGGTATTCTGACTTTGCGAGATAGCTTGCAAGTTTGTAAGAGAATTATCAGTCTTATTATTATTAATATGATCAATCACAAGCCCATTTTCGATTAATCCGTTGAATGCTTCAAATACAATCCTGTGAACATAATACTTCTTTTTTCCGGCACCAAACATCAAATACCCCTGATTATTTTTCCATCCAACCGGCTTCTTCAGTCTACGATTTCTAACAATGCCGTCGCGAGATGCCTCGTAATTGACGACCAGGGGATGCGGCTGAAATTCTTGGTCCATTTGTATAATAATACTACTTGTCTAATTTATTATTTGGTTTAATTATGAATCTTTCAACGTAGTCTTGGGGGGTTTTAATGACGAAATCGGCGGTGGGGTCAATGACGGCGTTTTTAATTCGCTTGTCATAATAGCGTTTTAGTTCCCTGTATCGCTTTCCGCCACAATTAATACACAACTGCGATTTTCCTCTTACACCGACGTGACAAACCAAGCACGGGAGGGGGCCAAGAGAACCATTACGAACGCTTTGTAAATGATACCCGCAGAATTCACCTCTACATGATTTATTGCACGGGGTTGTCGACCCAATCATCAACCATTTGCAGTGATTCATTATACTATATTCTTTCATTTAAATACTTGTTTTAATTATATGGATGAGTTTGAGAGATTAGCAGTAATTAAGCCCTGGAAAAATATTAAGTTCAATCTCGATAGAGTCCTCAAGGACACACCAAAAGCGTTAATAAACGATAAAACCCTGTTGAATAAAATACGCGATTGTATCAATGAATTCAAACGTGATGGTGCATCTCATAGTTGGTCAACATTTCGAATTGATGGTGTTGTTGATGCTACCATGAACGACAACCGCGCAGCAATGATAATATCACAACTTGACAGTAAAAGGTATTTCTTCAGAGTAAAATTCATTGTCCGGGTGGAATCAGGCGATTGGATCATACGTGATAAATTTGAACCAGTTTTCAGCGACAAGAAAACAGTCACTGTCAGCCGCGACTCCAAGCCGGGGTTGTTAACCGGAATTGACAGACCATACTATGAACGAGCGTATCCTGAAACAGCAGTTGTTTATGGAATATACCCGTTAAATAAGAAACCTGATATCGGAAAACTGAAACCGATGAAACAGTCAACGGGGATAAATTGTG
The DNA here is from genome assembly GCA_028554795.2 of Sinohyriopsis cumingii. Classification (NCBI taxonomy): domain Eukaryota; kingdom Metazoa; phylum Mollusca; class Bivalvia; order Unionida; family Unionidae; genus Sinohyriopsis; species Sinohyriopsis cumingii. Next base: position 117,925,289 of record CM068828.1, read on the forward strand.
TAGCAGAACGAATAATAGAGCATTTTACAAATGCATGTCGAGGAAACAAATTGACTGATTTACGACGTAGCAAAATCAACCAGTGGGAACTAACCGTAAAAGAGCGTGGAGCGACCATCAGCGACATAGCGAGATTAGAAACATCGCTGAGATTTCCAATAACCGTTACAACGATAACCGGTGAAGTATTACACGAATCAAAGTACAAATCAAAGGGAGCCCCAATCAAAATTATCGATCATAACGAACACGCATGGACGCCCGTGATCACAATATTTCCACGGAATAGAACAGTAAAGTATATACCCGAAGAATTCCTGGGAGAACAATTCTCCAAGGACGGTTTTCTCGCGGAGAGGAAACTATTTGATGCTATTGCCTACTTGTGTAAAAACGACCCTGTATCAGTGTGGTTACTTCGCAGCGCTGAAAACGATGCGGATACCTTTGATCAGTTTGTAAGGCCAAACGGTGAATTATATCGCACTGAAGCATTTCACAACAGGATGAAAAAAACCGCCATAGAATTTGAGGAGCATGATGAACAACTGCTAACAAATTGTTTTACGATTCCATCGGTTGCGGCTCATGTTGCAGCAAGGAAAAATGCGTGGAGACCAACGCGCAAGGAATTTCTGCCGGATGTACAATCCAGTTGTTTGGAGTATTATCACGGTGGATTATGGAACACTGAATACAACCTCGACGCTATGATCTCGGTTGATATGGTTGCCTGTTATCCAGCGAGTTTTCTCGGGTATGGATCCGCCGCCGAGTACTTTAGACGATTTGGACACCCCAGTCATGGAATGACTCGTGTTGCTATTAATGGACCACTGCCTGATTTTGATTTAACCGGATTCGCTCGCATAGTATCATTTGAATTCGCGGCAGGACTCCATCGCTGTTGCTATATTTGGATCGGTAGACACATGGCTGAAAAGAAGTGGCTGCCAATAGCGCTGCTACGGTATATGATTGATTGTAGCATGCTAGTTTCGTTGATTGTCAGTGACGCGATTATATCATACCGGGCACAGACTGAAGTCTGGTTACCAGAACCGGAGCGTCTAGATAGCATAATTGACGAGTCCAGAAAAAACATTGATGCCGACGAGGAATATATCATCGAATGGTCCAGGAGGATATTTAACCAACGAAACCGCGAGGCAAAAGATCTCGGTAGAAGAATAATCGGTAAGTTCACACAAGGTGGAAAAAACTGCGACTACAAACGATATTGCTCACGGCTGATTATAGATGACGCAGAATATGATTTCGTAATCAAGGACGCAGTGGCAAAAAATAGATACGTGAACTGCAAAACAGCTTTCTTGTCCAATGGAACGAGGTTGGGTACAGTTGTTACCTACAGCGATGGAGACAGCCCAGCATACCCGCATTTGAGGGCGTCTATGCTGGGTTATGCCGCTATCAATTTATTCTCGATGATAAATAGATTCCCCGATACCGCGGTTAGAGTAGCAGTTGATTCGTTTTATATTGACGTAGCGTATAAGGGAAACGTAGCCGAGTTTACTAGTCCGGACGAGAGTTGGGGTACATGGAGAATTAAAAATGAAATAAGACGCGATTATTCCCCGTCAGCAGATGTCACCGTTGAAAATAATTACTTACGCGGTGATAAATTGTCAGAATGGTCTGATGCACCATCGTGTTCTGATCCAATTTGTAGACACAAGACGGTTTATTTAAGCGGCTGTGGCGGGTCAGGAAAGACGACTCGGGCAATTGAATTATTTCGAACGCGGGCAAGTATAATCGTGCTTACACCGACCCATAGACTAGCGCGAGAGATAAAACAACGAAATGTTGACGCCGTTACTTATCACAGTTTTTTTCGATACAGCGGCGGTGAGTGGACTCCTGATCGAATGGGTGAAAAATTTATTCCTGAAGTTATCATCTGGGATGAGATATGTACTGTTTCGTTAGATACTTTACAAATGTTTCTTGAGTGGTTGCTGCGCGCGAATACAGCGGTAATCATGTGTGGGGACCATGGCCAACCACCACCATTTGTCGGCGAGGGTCCACATGATTGGTTAAGGGGTTTTGTGGACTATTATGAAGAAACCGATACTGATTACCGAGCACTTGATGAACAACTGCGCGAGGTTAAAAAACTAATCAGATTACAGCCGGATAGAGTTCAGTGTGAAATAATCCGCGAGGTGATTCCGGAAACGCCGTTGAATGAATTCTGGGAAACATGGAGACCAAACGATTTGATTGTAGCGAGTAGAAAGATAGTCAGAGACACACTTCAGCGGAAGTTGTTTACGTTGCATAAGGAAAAGTTTCCAACGCGTCCAGTGCCGTTATGTTATAGACCCGCGGACACACGGCGCAGAACATTGAAGTTGAAATTCCAGCCCCGACAGCGTCGGGGACAAAAAAACAAATTCTCGTGCTGAATGATATCGTGCTCGTTGATATCAGCGTCGTCGAGGACGCGCTACGTGCTGATAAATCCCCGTGGACGCTAGGATACGCAACGACAATACATTCCTCGCAGGGACTGACTATCACGGACACAATTGTTTGGATAGTTGATAATCGCATCGAATGGTCGAATCTAGTCTATCTTGCAGTGTCCAGAGTACGAAGGATAAATCAGCTTCGAAGAATTGTTATTGACGAAGCCACCGACGAAGCCGGCGACAAAGTCACCATCGATGCAAGCGTCATTGATAGAAAACTCTCGGGTTACCGCCAACAGGATAAAAAAAAAACAGCGGCGTTTTGATATTGATGCCGAATTAATAATCTCGCTACGACAACAACAGAATAATCACTGCGCGAGTTGCAATTGTATAATGAGTTGGCGTTATTCGGATAAAGACACTCGCCAATTTACCGTGGATAGGATCGATAACAGTCTCGGTCATGTCAAAAACAATGTGAGGTTGACCTGTCTTGAGTGCAATAGACGCAACGGCGCTAGTTAAGACCACGTGGGGGCAATTGAGTATCGTTAGGTATCACTTGTAGTTGCTCGCGTGTAAATCCGCGCTGAGGAGCAGTTGAATCCAGTCTATAGATCGGTGATCTACCAGTTGATCGTGTTATCGTTGATATGTTATGTGTGGTAACACTCCAAATAGGATCAGTAGCTCTTTTTTTACCGCCTTCAAGCTCTCCTGGTTCATACAGATATCTGACAGTGACATCGCCGAGAATCGGCTTGGAAACGCTATCTATTTTTGATCTTCCGGGTATATACTCGTATTTAATCGCGTCGCTGGGCTTCATGTTGATTGCTCGGGTAATCTCGTTATTTAACGCTGCAATTACACCTGGCAACCTTTTAACCCATTCACGAGATCGTTTTTCTTGGATGAATTCCTTCGCGTATTGATATCCAAATAACCGTTCAGCGAGAGTCCGATTGAATCGTTCAACAATTGCCTGATCACGATGTAGCGCAGTATGACCTCGTCGTATCGCGACGCTATGATGTTTCAGCGTTGATAAAACAGCGCCGCGAAATTCACTACCGGGATCAACTTGTAATAGATTTGGCCAGCGCAGAGGGCCTCTTCGATAAATTCTTTCAAACGCAGCGGCTACTTCAGTTGCCGACTTTGTTTTTAACGACTCCGCTTGTTTGTATCGACTCGCAACATCAACTACGGTTAGCGCGTATTTGTAACCGTTGTCATGCGGCAAAAATAGTATATCAGCCTGATGAACTTCATTAGGCACGCCGACATCAAAGCGAGAGAAGTTGATTTGTTTAGGCGGTGGTAGATAAATTTGCCATATAGCCTGTTTGGATAACCAATTAGCCGCAGTGGTCTTTGTTACCTTTGCAGCGCTTGCAAGCTTACCAATTGCGGCCTTCCCCTTCCAGTATCCTCTCGGAGAATAATAGATGGAATCCATCGTTTTTCTTGGATGATTGTTATTAATTACCAGCGCCAATCATTAATTTACCTTTCATAGCCGATTTTACCAACCATGAGGCCAATTTTTCTTTCACGGATTTATCAGGAATAGCATTTAGCGCGTGAATTAATTTTACATCCGCGATATGACGCTGTTGCAGATCGCTACTTTTGTAAGCAACATCATGAGCATGACACGCCTTATCGATAGCGTTTATTGGATACTCACCGGGTTTGGGCTGATTTTGATCATCGAGTCTGATATCTAATCGTGTTCCGGGGCCACAGTAGCTATATCCTGGGAGGTGTTTTTCTCCTGGATACTTTGCCCACGGTGTTCCGGGGAGTTTTGCCAATTTGGCTGCAATATCACCTCCTCGCTTTTTTTTAAAACATCCCCGGGTTTAATAGAAATAAATCTAAATTTCTTTGTACCGCATTGTACACACTTGCCAGTAAGGGCCGATCTGTTATTTCTTGTTGTAGCGGTTGTCATATCATTTGTGCCAGTACGTACTCTACACTTCACACAATATAGATCCATAATTTATGTATAGAGATATGAATATAATTGATTTTTCGGCGACTAAAACAAGAGAACCAGTTAAGCATGTTGCAGCGTTACCAAACTCGATCCGGATGATTATCATCGGACCATCTGGATCCGGCAAGACGCAATTGTTACTCAATTTAATAATGAGATGGATGAAGTGGGATAAGTTGTATTTGGTTGCTCCTAGCGTAGATGATCAACGATGCTACGAGGTGTTGAAAGATTTCAACGAGAATGCATCAGCGATCGCTAAAAAAAATGTTATTGAGTTTATTACGGATATCAATGATGCACCGGGTATTGATGATATTGATGGCGACGTTAACAATCTAGTCGTGTACGATGATGTTATGTTAGACAATCAAAAAAACCCAGCTAGGATATTTTCCAGAGGCAGGCATAAAAACACTGACGTGATATATGTCACTCAACGATACACTCAGATTCCAAAAGTAATTAGAGACAACTGTAATATTCTTGCTGTGTTCAACGGCGTTGATACACACACGCTACGAAATATTTGGCAGACATGGTGCGGCGGTGACATGGACTTTAATGTTTTTCGAAACTTTTTTAGTCATGCTCAGTCGACCCCACATGGATTCGTAACGATAAATTTACATGATCCTCGGACACGATATCGTATCGGACTTGACCAAATATTCGGTTAGTTGTAAATAATTTTCATTGTAAATAACCACTTAGCAGCAGAGGGGGCAATGACATCGACGCGGTCGTCGATGTGCTTACCGGACGCTGACGACGCTGGGGATCGGCGCGCAGAAGGTGTTAATTAAACCAAATGACGACGCGACGATCCCCCAACGACGTCGTCGTTTTTTTTTTACCAGCGCTGACTACACTAGATCGTTGAGTTGCAGAAAGTAATAATTAAGCAAAATAACGATTGGACAAAATGTCCGATTCGCCCCCTCTGCTGCTGGAGTCACATCTCCTAACAGTGCTGGCATAGCCTCAAGGAATGGAAATATTCCACTTGTCTTTTGCTTTTATGCCGCTTCTGATTTTGACAATTTAATGCTGCCGATGTGTTTTTCGTTTGCTGAATGAAGCTGATTAAGATGAGTTTGGGTCAGCAACATGGGAATAATTCCAGTTAACTTTGCCCAGATAGCCTTAGTGTAATCCTGTAATCATTTTGCATTGCACTCTATATTTTCGCAAGCTGCCATTTGCTATGGAAAAACTTAACTTTGTGACAGGATATTATTATATGAAAAATGCAACAGGTATAATTACCATGTGCTCAATTTTCCAGAACTACATCTGGAATGGGTCTGAAATGGGATTGAAAGCCGCCTAAGAAGTGGAAAACGACTTCAATAACACCATAACGACAAGCCAATCCCCACTGACAAGTTTTGATTTACACAACTTGGCATGATCTGTCAAGCATTTCCAAGGTGCCTTTGTGCAGAATGAACCTGCAATGATGATGCCACCCATAAGGGAAATTGGCATCGTCAACAAGGATTCATGAACAGGGCCTGAGACTCATCGTGTTGTATATGTGCAGACAGAAAATAATCTATTGGAATTTGCATTGTAAGCACTTTTTGCCCCACTTTTAGTCGTTCGTTATTTAATCTGGGATGGTACACGACAGCTGATGTTTATTTCAACTTGTTTGGGTAACAGTGCTTAGGCGAAGAGAAGAATGGTCGTTTCAGACACTATTCAGTGTCACAATCTGTTTGTTTCCATATGAACGTGGTTCTAGGCCCTCAAAAAGTACAATCGCCAGTGACTTAAATATATCTATCACTTTAGGTCATTTGTACCAGTCAAATGAATAACTGCTTAGAAGTGCATACGCATGATACAACTGTACGTGACGAGCCTGTCGAGCAATTATAATACGCAATAACATTAGTAATAGAACTATGATAGACACTCAATACCAGTGCGAGAAAATAATCGAAGTGGAGCAGCAGCTGTGAGATAAAATCATCAAGATAACTGGGCTTCTCATGAAAAGCAAACACTTGTGTTGTGACTATAGATGATGTTTGCAGAATCGCGACATTAGCGGCCACAATTTGTCTATATCTGGCTGGAAATATGGCTTAGTTAACTATTCTAGCTTCACCAATCGCAATTGTTGACGAAATCTTATCAATAGTAACCTGTGTGACTTGTGGCGCTGGTTAAATAATGTCAACACGGCTGCTTTCGCAAATGCATGTCTATTTAGAACGTATCTTGGTGATACAAAGCAGCTTAAATCCAATTAATATAATCTACTCTAAGGATAAAATAATTAGATTGGCCAAGTTTGACCCCATGATGGCAGACACAAAATCACAGAAAACTCCGAAAACAATTACGGAACCAGGAGAGAGTAGATAGTGAAAATCGAGTAGATATTTAAATGTTTGTACATTAATGACAGGTTCCATAATCACCACTTGCATGATTTCACAATCAAATGATGGAGTGGTATGGTATAACCGATTATGCCGATTACTGTTCTATGTTGAATTCTTCAATCTCCACCATGACTTTATCTTGCAGGGTCAGATATCGGTAATGTTCTCATGTGAGCATAGAGAACTTTATATGAGGACAACTTGATCAGTGGTAAAAGGCTGTGACCTAGATCAGTTATACGAATCCAACATTGTTATTATCATATTATACCAGGTATAATCTCCTATCATGTCCTCAGTAGAATCACTTTGACTAATGAGAAGGCAAGAAACTAATGGGGTTGGGGTGGGGATAGTGCATACCGAGTCAGTAGAAAACTGTTGGTGAGAGCTAGGCGATATTTGGCGTTACTCCCACCACACTTTGGACTCTTAGAAGTTTCAGTATACACACAACGAGAAATGATAAATGTAATTTGGTATGCATATTACACATTTCACTTTGAATAATTGTGTATTAACTGCAGTGGTTAACAATATATTTACCCAGAAGATCCTGAAATGTTCTATTAATTTGCTTTATTTTCGAATGATTCATGACGATCACATCTATCATGATTAACACAAATTAATTTAATCTCCAATTATCCATATGATCTATTTTTCTATTCACATTGGTCTTTTGTAGTTTTACATTAAATTTTATTTTTAAAACGAAATTTGAACCTGGTCCTCACAGCATACTTCATACCTTTGCATAATCATTCAGGGACGAATTGGTTGCCAAAACTATCACCGGCTAAGACAGCTTTTGGAACTATTTCATCACTATGATGGACAATTATCAATATTGCTGTCAAATGTCAAAACATACAGAATATCCACATGAAACAAGCAAACTAAAATCCAAAGGTATCACACGACATTTCATTTAAATATAAAGCCTGAGCCAGAATTGAATTTGACACCAGTTAGAACCAGGGCTGTTATATGTGCGGCAAAAATGTATCAGGAATCATTCCAGCAATACCATTACTCCTGTTCTTGCTGCAATTTATTTGCATATATCCCTTTATAACAGAAAAAAAGTAAATTGTAAAACAAAATTAACAGTAATTATATAATTCTCTTTTTGTTTTATCGTGAAAAATGTTTTAATGACAAGTCCTTAATATGACACACTTTTCTGTTTATTCATCTAACATACTTTAATTACTATTGCATAATAGTAATAACAAGAAGAAGAAGAAAAAGAAGAATTTTGTTTATTACTTACAGGTGTTATTGGAATAGTTATGTATAATTAATTTTTAGTGTGCCTGATTTTTGTAAATGTTTGATGGTTGTAGATTTAGTTTCTGCATACCTGACTTTGTCCATGATTATAACCTGTAAATATAATGTTTACTAATATTTGAGTTCAAGGACTAACCATGTTAAATTGGTTCTCCCATTCGAATGGTTATATTTCCAGAATATTTTCTTGCATCATACGTCCAGTGGCAATGTGTATAAATTGTGAGTTAGGTACGCAAGTGATTCATTCATGTTTAAGATCAGGCACTGGGAATCTGTTGAGTTTACAGATGTATTGCTGAAATAAGAAATAATTTGAGACAAAGTATTTATTTAAATCATTCAGTGGAGTTACTAATGTACTCATTGACCTTGAATTAATGCATCATTGGCATAACATGACATTAAATTTAGTTGGTTCATCAGGACGTTCAAGATTATGGGAATTTATTCAGAACGCTCTGTACTATTGAACAGTGTGATAGGACATGTTGGATTATTTGGAATTTCATGCATAATGCTTTAAGCGTCTTTTGAATTTTCACTATGTATTTTAAGGAATTTAATTATTTGCTGAATTTTAATTAAATTGGTTAGTTTCACTTCCTCTGTTACATATTTTGAGACCTAAAATGTGAACAGAATGAATGTGCCCTATGATCATATGGTCCCATTAGTTAGTTCTATATGAAATTAAAATTCTACGTTTCACAGGATACAAACATTTGCAGCATATTTCCAAGCAGATCCAAGTCAACGAATAAGAATACTGAATATGTTTTCAACCTATATTTCATTTGCAATAAAAGCAAGCATGAGAAAGAATGTCATACGAACACAATTTAATTCACTAGAAGTAACGTAGTCAAAACGACATTTAGAATTTCATGCTATATCAAGCATACACTGAAAGAGGATTCTCAGTAAATATGCTGAAAATAAGCAATACAAGGTACGAAATTTCGTACCGTCCATTGCCAATATCTACTGTATACTATCCATACAGCTAATCAACATAAATGTCCCATTATGGAAGGAAGACATATCTTTCATTATTAAAATGGAGATTTGTCTACTCTTGTATTTTTTCTCAAATTGCACATATTTTACAGAATCCCAGTACTCAGTGTCCATGCTAGGGAGTGAATCAGGAGAAATAGTCACCAACGAGTTTGCCACTTTACAAAACATTTACCCAAAAGGCAAAGTTCACTTTATTTTGCACTGATTTCATTACATTCTTTGAGAACGATATATTAATAATCAAAGTAAAATGTTGACATTGCTGTAAGATTTCCCTTCAAAGATGAGGGCAGAAAGATAGAAAAGGAAGTGTTTTCTTCTATAATAAATTTTGGTGCTAATGTTATGATCATAGATACGATTAATTGTATTGCTCTCTACTGAGTTTCTAATGACTCTTCACACTCAGATGCCTTAAAAACATGTGAAAAGTGAATTTTTGTTGATCAATTACTAATAAAAGTAATCATTATATCCAATAATTCATCATATGAAGAGATGAAACAGGAACCTCTACAATGGAAGACAATGCCTATTTTAGACTGAGATATTTTACAGGTTCTTTGTTGTACAACAATTTTGATGGAATATAAAACGTTTTAATATTTTTATCAACTGGAATATTATTGCATAATAAACATAATATTCTTACATGAAAATATGCAAGAAGGTTTGTCTGAAGCAACTATTGTGAACTTTCTGCACAAACTTCTTCAAGCATTATGCAACTTCATTCGTTTTGAAAGGAGGGGTAATTTCATCCAGATATTAGGATCAATCTTGGAGTCTGACTTATTATGTTTTAAATATATTAAACAGCTTTTGTTTGATTAAGATGACTTTTGGAAAGTTGAAAGGTAAAGGTAACAATTTAGTACCATGTTTAACATATATGAATTAAATGAAGCACAGCTCTGCAAAGCAAGATTTCATAACTGCTGATTAGTATATTTCGAAGTAAACAATTGGGTCCGACTATGAAATATTGGGCTGCCAGGACACCATAAACAATATATCAGAATCATCACTGTATAGATACGTAACAAGAAGCTCAACAGTGGATTAAATTACACACACACATATCTCTCTCTCTCTCTCTCTCTCTCTCTCTCTCTCTCTCTCTCTCTCTCTCTCTCTCTCTATATATATATATATATATATATATATATATATCTGTGTGTGTCCTTTATTGTTTCCAGCAATGCATTATTTGAGAGTATAACCCTCTATCTATACTACACCCACTTATGGGCTGCTTTAATGAAATAAGTTCAAACAATTGATATAGAGTGCTATTTAAGACACAAATTCGAGATATTGTGCAAGAGGCACATATGTGTATCATACCTCTATAGTTTCTGGGTTTTGCATTGAGATGTATTTGAGTTCCATATAATAGGCAGATGGAATACTGTTTTGAGAGCTGACAGAAGCAAATAATATTCTCCTGATTCACCACTGAGTCCATCAACCATTAACGAATACGGCATTTACAATCTTATCTTCACCAAAAAATATCAAATACTACTTATCTACACTGTTTAAGTAAACGATAGATAGAAAGAGAAAGCAACAGACAAAAGAAATGCATATATAAGCATACAGACAAAATGAATCAGAGATACAAAAATTCTTACATAGCTTTTGCTTCAGATTTATATTTACTTTTAAAAGTGACAAAGAGCACCATTTCACCATCAATATCCGTGCTACCATAATTTGTAGTAAGAATAATGCAACTTCTGTCACCCAAGGTAATGCAACAAGCTTCTGCCTTCCAAAGGAAATAACACAGTGACATGTTGATTATCCACACTTACTTACAAATAGTCAAAACACGCAAAGACTTAAGATCAAGAAGTAAATGATACTGTTTAAATTCTTGAGCCAGTGACTACACGATGTTTACATACCATTATATTGCATTGCATGTTGATTTAAACACAAACGCATTTTCTAAAAGATGATTTCAAAACATTTTATATTATGGGCTAACTTTTATGCAAGATAAAGCATTCATTTAAGAGCATTCTTCCATAATTGG